>CM056052.1:163153569-164421092 GCA_029574335.1 Rana kukunoris
TTTTTATTTAAAAACACTTTGCTACACTGTAAAGTAGTGAGTGTACAGCTTGTTATAACAGTGTAAATTTGTTGGCCATGCAAAATAACTCACCACACAGCCATTAATATCTAAACCACTGGCAACAAAAGTGCGTACACCCCTAAGTGAAAATGTCAAATAGGTCCTAAAGTATCAATATTTTGTGTAGCCATAATTATTTTCCAGCATTTCCTTAACCTCCCTAGCGGTATGATTCTGTCTGGAATTTTGTTCCAAAAGCGGTAGGTACCATTTTTTTGTATGGAAATTTGGTGTTATTTATTGTAGGCCTGCAATTCTTAGTAAATACTTACTTAAACCTGACCAAAGAAGACTCTAGTAGACCTCTCAGATGTAATAACGTTCGAAAAAAATAAAATCATGAGTTATAATCTAATAAATAATATCATTTTATTCAGTAATGTAATAAATAATGCAATTTGTCAAACAGAAGAAAATTCAGTAATAAATAATGCAATTTGTCAAACAGAAGAAAATTCAGTAAACATCCTGGGTGTGGTAAATTTTGAAACATGGGACTGCACATAGACCAACGTCACAATCAGAGCAATAGAACCTTGTTTCCTTTCGGACTTTTTTTCCATTCCCATCTCGCTTTGAGCAGCAAACTACACACATTCTTGTAGGTGCTGCCTTTTTTGCGCTTGGCGGGATGTAATCCGTAAAGTGACGACCAGTCAGCCTCTCTGGGTTTACAATGTCAACAGCGCGACGTCCAGATCTGTTCACGGCACTGATGGCGTTTGGTAGTTCAAAAAATTTGCTCCACCACCTTCCAGATGAAGTCGGGAGTGAACAAGAGGCTTGTCACTTCCTTCCCTTGTGCAGTATATAGGCATTCCACATACAATTGTTCCAGGAGATGCCTGAATATTTTTTTATAGTATTTTTTTTTGTTTTTTTTTTGTTTTGCTTCCGCATAGCTGGATAGAAGGTCATCGCCTGATCGGCTCTATCGACTCCTCCCATGGTGTTGTTGTAATCGATCACAAGTTGTGGCTTTTTGACATCTTTCCCACCTCTTGTGTGGACCATGGCAGTGGAGGTGGTATGTACTGTACTCATTAGGCACACGTCTTTTTTGTCACGCCAACGCATTGCCATCATCTTTCCTTTCTGCCAGGCCACCATTTCTCCTGTTTTCAGTTTTTTCTTGGAAAACATACATGGCAGGTCACGTCGGTTGGCTCTAGCGGTTCCATATGCGTCAGTCTTGTTTTTTAGTAGAAACTCGTACAGCTCAGGCGACGTGTAAAAGTTGTCGGTTGTTACACAATACCCCTGATTGAGCAATGGTTCAAGCAATGAAAGGACTGATGACGTTGCCATCCCATAGTCGCTGTACCTGGGGTTGAATTGTGTTCCTTTGCCGGTGTATATGATGGAATTCCATATATAGCCAGTTGTAGACTCGCAGAGCATATAGGATTTTATTCCAAACCGCGCTCTCTTGGATGCGATGTATTGAATCCAGCTGAGGCGTCCTTTGTAAGCCATCAGACTTTCATCAATGCTGATGTCACGGTCTGGGACATAGGCCTGCTGGAAATTTGTTATAATCATTTGGAATACTTCCCAGATTTTCTTCAGTTTGGGCGCTGGATGTGTGGCTTCGTCAAAGTCCTCATTGTGGTGAAGTGTAGATTCTTCATTATGAGGGAAAATCGGTACTCGGACATGATGGTGCCAAAAAATGGGGTTGCCAGCAATTTATTTTTAGTCCAGTACCATCTCTGCAGGGGTTTACCCACCACCCCCTGGAGAAGTATTAGCCCCAGAAATTTCCATATGTCCTCCTTACTCACAGGTTCCCATTTTTCTGGATCTGGAAAACTTGCTGTGCAGAGTAGTGGATTGCTGCTCTTTGTAGCGGTTTGTCTCCGTGACAATCTTTTCAATGACGTCATCTGTCAGAAATAATTTTAGGTACGCCAAAGGATCATTGTGATCAACTTCTACCTTCATCCCAGGCGATCCTGTAAACGGGAATCTTGGCGGTGGTACTGCATCCATACCGCAATCAATAGGGCACCAAGTGCGCACCTCACTGAGCTCAAGTGGAGATTCGTCGCTGTCGCTACTTCTCTGGTCAGAGTCGGAGTCGTATGACGAATTGCCCCGCTATCTGTGTTGAGTGGGTGACTTTGTCGCTATCGCTGTTATTCTGATAAAGTTCTGTCTTTACCCCCCCCATTTTTTTTTTTTTGGTTAGATAAAACAGCAAAAAGGCAGCCAGGGCAGTGTAGAATAATCTGAGGTGATACAGTGAAATCCTGTCAGATTACACTGTATCATGTAACTTTATGTGTGTGTTTTACTTTTTTACATTGTAACATTGTAACTTTTTTGAATCTCCCGCCCACTTCCGCCACTGTGAGGCGCTGCGGTTCACAGAGACGGAAGAGAGAGGAGACATCAGAGAAGACATCAGCGGGGCTCTCACCGGGATTAGATAAGAACACCGCTGCGCTCACTCTGCAATACATTCTGCGGGGCTCTCACCGGCGATCACAGCGGGAAACCCCGCTGGATCGCCGGGATGTCACCACACCACCGCTGCGCTCACTCTGCATTTCCCCTGACTCATCTGACCGGCGATCCAGCGGGACTAGTCTGACCGGCGATCCAGCGGGAAACCCCCGCCGGATCGCCAGGAATTTTGGGGAAAAAAAAATGCACCCCGAGCGTGACTCGGGGTTACCGCTTCTGGCACTGAATGTTTACCCCCGAGTCACGCTCGGGAATACCGCCAGGGAGGTTAACCCTCTTGGGCATAAAGTTCACCAGAGCTTCACATGTTGCCACTGGAGTCCTCTTCCACTCCTCCATGATGACATCATGAAGCTGGTGAATGTTAGAGACCTTACGCTCCTGCACCTTCCGTTTGAGGATGCCCCACAGATGATCAATAGGGTTTAGGTCTGAAGACACGCTTGGCCAGTCCATCTCCTTTTATGCTAAGCTGTTTTAGCAAGGCAGTGGTTGTCTTTGAGGGTGCAGCCCAGTAGAAGAGAGGGGATCATACTCTGGTTTACTATGTCACAGTACATGTTGACATTCATGCTTCCCTCAATGAAATGTAGCCCCCCAGTTTCTGTAGCACTTAGACCATAGGCAAGACACTTGTCTTTGTACTTTGTACTGGTTGCCACAACACACGCTTGACACCATCTGAACCAAATACGTTTATCTTGGTCTCATCAGACCACATGACATGGTTCCAGTAATCCATGTCCTCAGTCTGCATGTCTTTAGCAAACTGTTTGTAGGCTTCCTTGTACATCAACGTTAGAAGATGCTTTCTTCTGGGATGACAGTCATGTAGACCAATTTGATGTAGTTTGGCGCATATTGCCTGAGCACTGACAGGATGACCCCCCACCCCCCCACCCCTTCAACCTTTACAGCAATGCTGTACTGGTACCACTCATACATCTATTTCCCAACAACAACCTCTGGATATGATGCTGAGCACATGCACTTAACTTCTTTGGTCGACCATGGTGATGCCTGTTCTGAGTGTAACCTGTCCTGTTACACTGCTGTATGGTCTTGGCCACCATGCTGCAGCTCAGTTTCAGGGTCTTGGCAATCTTCTTATAGCCTAGGTCATCTTTATAACATTTTATAACATTTGAGCAACAATTTTTCTTCAGATCCTCTGAGATTTCTTTGCCATGAGGTGCCATGTTAAACTTCCAGTGACCAGTAAGAGAGAGTGAGAACAATAACACCAACTTTAACACACCGGCTCCCCATTTACACCTGAGACGTTGTAACACTGAGGCCGCATACACACGACCAAATAAATCTGTTCAAATCGGTCTGACAGACCGATTTGATCAGATTTGTCTGCTGGGCTGTTTTGGTTTGATCGCTGTACACACGATCAAACCAAAATCCCCGCCGGCAGACAGCGCCGGTGACGTGGCGATGACGTTGACGCCGCCACGTCACCACACTAGGAAGTAAAACACTTCCGCGCATGCATCGAATCCATTTGACGCATGTGCGGGCAGATATGTCTGCTGGTTAGCGTACTAACCAGCAGACATATCGGACGGACGGATACCCAGCAGACAGATTTTAAAGCCTGCTTTCAAATCTGTCTGCTGGAAAAATCTGTCTGTCCGCCCGTACACACGATCGAATCTGTCTGCTGAAACGGTCTGTCAGACCATTTTCAGCAGATAGATTTGATCGTGTGTACGCGGCCTAACAAGTCACATGACACCAGGAGGGAAGATGTGTAATTTGGGCCCAATTTGGACATTTTCCCATAGGACATTATTGGACCGGCGTAGCGCACCGCCTTTACGTTATACTTGCGCAATTTTGCCACGTAATCACCCTATTCTCGTAGCTTTTGCGCAGAAAATTGCGCATGCGTAACGTTATTTCAGAGGCGTAAGGCGGAGTAATACAAATTGGGAAGGACGTGGGCGTGTTACATTGAAATGAGCCGTGACCCCATGCAAATGAAGGGCCGGCCGGCTCGCGCATGCGCGCTTGAAGGAGACCATGGTCAGCTCCGCTGTGCGCATGCTCACAACTCGGGAGCGGCGCAATCAGTGAAATTGGAAATGGACTAGGGCAACGTTGTGAACTACGCAAACAGCATAAATAGACAGACACAAACGCACTTGCATTGCAAAAGTACATCCCTTTGTCCCTTCCCATTTAACCAAGTGCTTTTGTCCTGTTGTTTGTTGCGTTGTGTTTTGTAGTTGTCAGATTAGTGTTCTGTGTGATCAAGTGTTTGTTAGTAGATCTTTGAAAGTGTTTTTTGATAAATGTTTGAGAGACTGTTTGTTTGATATATTTCTGTTCGTTTGTTTTCTTGCTGATTTTTTGCTGTTTGTTTTTGTGACTGTTTCTTGCTGAGTGCTTGTGTGATTTTTTGGGTGTTAGTTTTCTCTTTGTGTGTGTTCTTGCTTGATTGGTTGTGCTTGTTTTTGTGAGTGATTTTTGTTGACTGGGAGTGAGTTTTTTTGGAAGTATGACAGAGAGAAAGCGAAAGCTCAATTTTACTGTGGGGGAAAAAATAATTCTTGCCCGGGGCCATTAGCGATTATGGGCGTTTCCTCCACGGCCCAGACAGTGCCAACACCACCCCGGCCAGGAGGAGGGAGATTTTGGACCTCATCACTGAGCAGGTCAATTCATCGGGGGAGGGGGAGACACGGACCCGGTCTGGGATTGACAAAAAAATTAATGACCTCCGGCGTCTGGTCAAACAGAAGCTGTCCAAAATGCATGCCCATGCCAGGGGCACAGGAGGGGGCCCACCATGCCGTATTAGGCTGACAGGGAGGAGCGTGCGGTGGCCCTGACCTTTCATCGGCATGAAGTTGAGGGCCTGCCTGGCTTTGACTCAAGTCCGGAGCCTGTGGTGCCAGGTAAGTATTTTTTTTAATATCAGGTGTGTAGCATGTGTGGGGGGGGGGTGAAAGGGAATATGTGGCAAGTGTGTGGATCCTCCAACCTGTGAATGTTTTGTGTCATCCACAGATGTGCAGGAGGGTGCAGGGCCATCTGGCCTGACCGCACCATCCCCAGGACAGCAGCCTAATGAGGCCCCCCCAACAAGGCCGGAGTCTGCGGAGGAGGTTCAAGAGGAGGAGGAGAATCATGAGGAGGAGGAGTCCATGTCAGGCACTGGACGTTTGGTTTTTTGAGGACTCTTCCCCTCTGGCTGGCAGCAGGCAGCCCTCCCTAAGGGGGAGCCCCCCCCCTCCTCCTCCCCCAACATGGCTCCCCTCCCAAGGGCCTCCCCTTCTCCCCGGCCACAAGCATCAGCTGGAGGCAGGATTTCGCCCCAGAACACCAGGGGGTTGGCCGATCTCCTGCCCGCCACTCTGAGAAGGGACCAGGCCCTTCAGACCCACCATCTGGGACAGGTCAGCCAGACATTGGTGCGGATGGAGGAGAGCCTGTCCTCCATCAAGGATACGCTGGGGAACCTGGACTCCCACTCCCGGGTTTTCACAACCTGCCTAAACGACCTGCAGACTACATCAGCAGGCGTTGGGCAGGATGTGAGGGCCCTCACCCAGGCTATCCAGGCCAACACGGCAACACTTGGTGCTGCCCTGGACAGAATAGCCGTGGCCTTGGAGGGCAGGCCGCCAGGTGGGCAGAGATCAGGGGCTGCTCCTCCTTCCCCGGTTTTGCCCCTCCCCCATGAGTCTCCCCTGAGGAGCCGGGGCCGTGGCCGGGGGCGCCCCAGGCGTGGCTCACGTAAAGGGCAATCATTTTTTTTTCCCCCTTTTTTTTTTTGCTGGAAAATTTTTGATTTTGCTGGTAATTTTTTTATTTTTTATTTTTGGGTTGTGAATGCTGTTTGAATGTGGGGGTGACATTCCTGCCGGAAAAGGGGTGTCACCCTCAATTTTGGTGGAGAAGGGTTCCCCAGGACCAGGGAGAAGTGATTCCCAGGTCCGTGTGAATGGTGTATGAATGTACAGTGACATAATTGGAGCCTTGGCGTGGCGTTGCTGCTCACAAGTCCTGCATGGTGGACTGGTGCCAATCCAATTTGATGTGGATGTGGGGTGTGTGTGCTAGGGACCACAGTGGTGTGCATGCATGCATTCTCATTGTGCCATGATTAATGTGTGTGTTTAACGTGCAAAGATGCCCAATGTGAGCTGTCTCCTGGCTGCTCTTCCCTCAGAAGACGGGGGACCCTCGGTTAGGGGGGGATTGTCTGGTTCAGGGGTCAGGTCATCACGTAGGTCAATCTGCAGGCCCTTTCTTTCTGCGAAGTTGTGCAGCATGCAACATGCACCGATGATCTGGCACACAAAGTTTGGGGAATACAAGAGGGTACCCCCAGACTTATCCAGGCATCGGAAACGTGACTTTAGGAGGCCAAAGGTGCGCTTCACCACTGCTCGTGTTTGGGCATGTGCTTGATTGTATCTTTCCTCACCTGGGGTTTGGGGGTTCCGGATAGGAGTCATGAGATGGGGTCCCAGTGGATATGCAGAGTCACCTGTAAGGGAAAAGACAGGAGGATGTTAGTCATGCATGTGCCCCTTGTGATGTGTGCATCATGGGAGGGGATAGTCATGCCTGACTCCCATGTCACTCACCAACCAGCCAGGTGTCCTCATACACGTTCTGATCGAATTCCATTCGGATGTGGCATTGATTGTATATGTAGCTGTCATGGCTGGACCCTGGGTGTTTGGCACGGACGTGCCATATGAGGCCTTGGGCATCGACTATCACCTGTACGTTGATGGAATGCCAATGCTTCCGATTGCGGTACATGTGCTCTGTCTCCTGGGGGGGCTGGAGTGCCACATGTGTGCAATCAATGGCCCCCACGGTGCGTGGGAATCTGGTAATTCTGTAGAAATCTGTCATTGCCTTCAGCCGCAGCTCCTCAGTGGTGGGGTTTGATGATTTGGTTGGCCATGCGTCTGAGAATTGCAGGGACAACCTGGTGCACACATCTGCTCATGGAGTATTGTGACATCCCAGCCACCACTCCACTTGTACGCTGAAAAGAGCCACTGGCAAGGAAATGGAGTGTTGCCATGACCTTGACCAGTGGCTGCACTGCATGTGAGCATTGTGTTGGGCTGGTGATGTCATCCTGCAGGGTTGTGGTTAATTCCAGGATGACATGAGGGGTGAATGTGAAGATGCGATACACCTCAGAATCACTCATGCCAAACAGGTCTATGCAGGTGCGGTATATCCTCTCCCGTGCCATCCTCTGTGCCATCCTCCGTGCCCTCATCCTTCTTTGTTCATCTAAAGTCAGTAGTATAGCTATGTGCGACGATGCCCCTGGCATGTTGGCATACAGATTGTTGTGCAACACGTGTGACTGCTGAGCTCCTCACTAACAGTGTTGCTTTATCTAACAAATAGACTTTTTTTCTCTTTTAGACCAGCTTTTATATGCTCTAATTTTAGACGGGACATTTTGCTGTTGCGCACACTGCGTAGCCTGCGCTGCCCCAACGTTCTTTTGTGGATCCCCGTAAGTCCCTCATTAGCATATTTGACTAGCAAATCAATGGTGTGTCTAGCGCAGTTTTGCGCGGACGGATGCGCCAGTCTAACGAAATTACGATTTTTTGCGTATCTCGTTCTGGGGATGCCGTGCATCGAAACGCATGCATCTCCTGATGCGCAGGCGTAATCGCTCTGTGAATCTGGGCCTATAACTTTTGTGCAAACCAATCAATAAGCGCTTATTGAGATTTTTCATGAAAAATATGTAGAAGAATACGTATAGGCCTAAACTGAGGGAAAAAAATGTTTTTTTTTATATATATATTTTTGGGTGATATTTATTATAGCAAAAAGTAAAAAATATTGTTTTATTTTTTTAATTGTCGCTCTATTTTTGTTTATAGCGCAAAAAATAAAACTCGCAGTGGTGATCAAATACCACCAAAAGAAAGCTCTATTTGTGGGGGAAAAAAAACGCCAATTTTGTTTGGGAGCCACGTCGCACGACCGCACAATTGTCAGTTAAAGCGACGCAGTGCCGAATTGCAAAAAGTGTCCCCGTCATTGACCAGAAAAATGGTCCGGGGCTGAAGTGGTTAACATTTGAGTTTAACTCCCTACTTTGACCTTCACCAGCTCACAGATAGTATCTAAGTGTAGCCTTAATGGGGAAGAGATCTCCTTGAAAACATTTGGCTGAAATATAAGCCATCATTCTGTGGTACATAGTGTGGCACCTAAAAGCTGAAATTTAATCTGGCAATTTTTACATTGGTTCATTATCCAGCTAAGACCAGTATCAGTATGAATGCACCAAACCTGTGGAATCCCTATAAAACATGGCAGCAGGACAGCCTCTTGGCACAGGGCCTGTTAGCTAATGGAGATCACTGTAATAGAGGAGTCTACTACAGTAATTTGTAACTTCCGCAGGATCCCATAGATATGGCACATGCTTGCATACAATGGTCCAAGTTGGTCCTATATAACTAGGCTTTTACCATACCTAAAATACAGCTTTAACGCTTTCTGACATGTGTCTAAAGCACCCATTATCACTCTCCAAGGCATAAAAAGGGCCAATGATCTAGTGGTGTTTCAATGTAGGGTTCCTTTTAATCCATCTGCCATTGTGTGTGGTCTTGTTAACAACTGGAAGAATAGAAAAATAGAAAAAGACCCACGCCAATGGTCAAATAATATTAACCACTTAAGACCCGGACCAATACGCTGGCAAATGACCCAAGGGGTTTTTGCGATTCGGCACTGCGTCGCTTTAACAGACAATTGCGCGGTCGTGCGACGTGGCTCCCAAACAAAATTTGCGTCCTTTTTTTCCCACAAATAGAGCTTTCTTTTGGTGGTATTTGATCACCTCTGCGGTTTTTATTTTTTGCGCTATAAACAAAAATAGAGCGACAATTTAAAAAAAAATGCAATATTTTTTACTTTTTGCTATAATAAATATCCCCCAAAAATATATAAAAAAACATTTTTTTTCCTCAGTTTAGGCCGATACGTATTCTTCTACATATTTTTGGTAAAAAAAATCGCAATAAGCGTTTATCGGTTGGTTTTCGCAAAATTTATAGCGTTTACAAAATAAGGGATAGTTTTATTGCATTTTTATTAATTATTTTTTTTTTTTACTACTAATAGCGGCGATCAGCGATTTTTTCGTGACTGCGACAATATGGCGGACACTTCGGACAATTTTTACACATTTTTGGGACAATTGTCATTTTCACAGCAAAAAATGCATTTAAATTGCATTGTTTACTGTGGAAATGACAGTTGCAGTTTGGGAGTTAACCACAGGTGGCGCTGTAGGGAATGTGTACCTAATGTGTGTGTTTACTACTGTAGGGGGGTGTGGCTGTAGGTGTGACGTCATCGATCGCGTCCCCCTATTACAGGGATGACGCGATCGATGCTCCGGCCACAGAGAAGCACGGGGAAGCCGTGTGTACACACGGCTCTCCCCGTTCTTCCGCTCCAGGGACGGATCGCCGCACTGCAGCGGCGATCGGGTCCGCGAATCCCGCGGTCCCGGTCCTGGCCATTCTGCCGATGTAAATCTGCAGGAGGCGGTCCTTAAGTGGTTAATTGTAAATGATTGATAATTGACTAATGCCAATGTATTCATACGAATATGTTTCAGCTGTGCTGTCACAGAGAACATAGCACAGAATTAGCTTTATTAACCTGCCAATTAAAATGTGTTCAAGTCAGTTTATTTTGAGTTTGTCAATCATCGTTTGGCAAGCGCTTACAGCTACACCTGTTCTAGTGCTACCTGACTAGACCTATCTGTCATTGCTATTATAACAAGTGCAGTTATTCAGGTGAACTAGCAGGATGTACACTGGAACACTAATGAAATTTGACAACAAAAGCAAAGGCTCCAGGGTCTAAACTTTATTTGAGTCATCTGGTTTTTCAACCTTCTTTTTAGTAACATGCTTATTTTATAAAGATATAGGGCCAGATTTTCAAAAGAGATACACATCTCAGGAAACACCGTCGTATCTCTGTTTTTTTTACTGGGTATCTATGCGTGGGATTCCTAGAATCACTTACGCATAGATACAGTGAAGATCCGACAGGTGTAAAACACTAAGGCCTCTTACACACAGATCAGTTTTTCTTCAGGTTTTTCTTTTCAGTTTACCAAATCCATCTAATATGAGGTCAAACCTCAAGAGTCTCAATTTGTATGCAATCAGGCAGGCCCTTGTACTACATAGTTTTGGTAAACTGAAAAGAAAAACCTGAAGAAAAACTGATCTGTGTGTAAGAGGCCTTACACCGTCGGATCATAGATGTAATTACTTTTCTGGCCGCTAGGTGGCCTTTACGTTGTTTTCTCATTTGCCTATGCAAATGAGCCTAATACGCCGATTCCCAAACGTTTTTACGCCGCCCCCGTCGTCGTCGTTTACGTCGTTTCCGTAAGCGTAAACCTACCCCTGCTATATGAGGGGTAGGTTTATGAAGTTCCGTCGTTGCCATGTTAAGTATGGCGTCGGGTCAGCGTCGTCTTTTTCCGTTGGTTACGTTGTTTTACTAAGTTGTTTGCGAAAAGGGCATTGCGTAAGTGACGATCACGTCGTTTTGATGTCGGTTCGATCGACGCGGGGGCGCGCTTAATTTAAATACAAGCCGCCCCCTTTGAATTACGCGGTGATACGCAGGGCCATTTACACTACGCCGCCGCAAACTACAGAGCAAGTGCTTTGGGAATACGGCACTTGCTCCATTAAGTTGCGGCGGCGTAGTGTAAATGGCTTACGCTACGCCGCCGCAGATTCTATGTGAATCTGGCCCAAAAAATGCATTGTTTTAAAAAAATAAAAATAAATTCTATATAAACTATATATGCCTATTAAAAGTCATTGATAGACAAATAGACAACTGTTTGTTAACGTATATCTATAGCCAAACCTTTTTTTTATTTATTTTTTTAGATCAATGGTTAAAACCACTGCTGTTTTTTTTTTTCGCTGTGTCCCATTGGAGAAAGTTACCTTCACGTCTGATCCTATAGACACAAGAAGAAATACCTCCAAAGTAAGGAAAATCCCCTTTTAGACAGTTGTCACCAGAACAAGTGTCTGCATTCAAAAAATTTCCCTCTACGGTATTTCTGCTTAAAATATAACTAATAATATAAAACGTTTCCATCAATTTCAGTCCCAATCAAGATGGTCACTAGGACAAATAGAGAGTGCGACTGGCTTTCAATAAACTCAAAAGGTTAGTAATGGTTTTGCTTTCATAACATCTCTACCACTGTATGCATGCCACATTTACATCACATTAAAAATACAGTTTACAAACCAGGGCAGAGTTAATGGTGGAAGACAAAATACACAATGCTATAACAAGAGTACATGTCATGTGATATGTCAGACATATCAGCCTGGATGTCACACCACTTACTCAAACTCAATCTAAAATAGAGCTCATAATATTTCCTTCCCCACGTGCCCCTTCCCATGACTTCTCTGACGAGATCAGTGGCACAACTATCAGTCCATCCCCACATGCCAGGGTGCTAGGGGTAACCCTGGACGCTGAACTGTCCTTTCAGGCCCATATACAATCCCTATCCAAATCATGCTGCCTTAGCCTCTGCAACATTTCCAGAATATGCTCTTTTTTTTCCAATGACACCACCAAGCTTCTAATTCACACCCTAGTTATCTCTCGCCTCGACTACTGCAACACCCTCCTCTTTGGATTACCTTTACATAGGCTATCCCCCTTCAGTCCATCATGAATGCTGCTGCAACACTCATCCACCTTGCCAATCTGCCAATCCCTCCACTGGCTTTCATTCCCAACAATAAAATTCAATGTACTAACAAAAACTTACAAGGCCATCCACAATGCTGCCCCAGCTATATCACTAGCCTGCTCTCAAAATATCAACCAAGCCGGACTCTGTCCCCCAGTCTGTCCAACTTTCTTCTAAGCAATCCAACTTTAGACGATCCCCGAAAACCCTTCTCTATAAAGAATCCTATCCTGCTTCTAACTAATACAGTGTTTCACTCTCTAAGCCAGCTTATCCCCCACAGCTATTAACTTTTGTATCAATTGACCCTCCCTCTTATATTGTAAGCTCTAATGAGCAGGGCTCTCTGAATCCACTTGTATCAATTTATATTGCACCTGTAATGTCTGCCTTCATTTTGTAAAGCGCTGCGCAAACTGTTGGCGCTAAATAAATCCTGTATAATAATAATAATTGATGTCGGTAGAAATCTAAAGTAGCAGTCACGAGTAACTATTTTTACAATGATTTTCCTAGATCTCCTGATGATTTCACAACTTACTATATGAAGTATATTTCATCCTTAGCTATGTATGTGAAAAGTATACAGGCTGTGTACTCACTTTTGTTGCCAGCGGTTTAGACATTAATAGCTGTGTGTTGAGTTATTTTGAGGGGACAGCACATTTACACTGTTATAAAAGCTGTACACTCACTACTTTACATTGTAGCAAAGTGTACCAGTAATTTCTTTAGTGCTGTCACATAAAAAGATATATTAAAATATTTACAAAAATGTGAGGGGTGTACACACTTTTGCGAGATACTGTACCAGGTTGGTACATACAGGTAAGGAAAATCATTGCTGCACACCAAGGAAATATGGGGAGGAATGCTGAATGTTCCATGATGCTAAGTGAGTATGGTTTTTGAATATTGTGGGTTTTATAGCCTTGATGACCTTGGCAATTGCTCAGACCTAACAAATTCTGTCTGAAAATTAAAACACTAGATCACACATTGAAACAAAAATAAACCTAATTCATGAAAGCAATGTACTGTATTTATGATATATTTCTACAGGAATTATTATTTTCTGAAAAATAAAAAAAATCTGTCTGCAGTTGATAAGCTATACGAGTCAACATACATTACATTAAATTGCTTTAAAACACTATTTGGCTAAGTAATTGTTTACAGTTGCTACCTCAATCACTCCTCATCCACCTGACCTTTGAAGGGTTTTACCCCTTTCATGACCAGAGCATTTTTTGCTATTTATTACTGTGCTACTTTAATTGGCAATTGCGCGGTTAATGCAACACATGGTCATATGTACCCAAATACGTTTTATCTTTTTTTTTTTTTTTTTCACACAGATAGAGCTTTCTTTTAGTGGTATTTAATCACCACAGTTTTTCTATGCTATGTAAAACGATGGAAAACAATATTCTTTACTTTGTGTTGTAAAACATATCCAATAAAATTAAATCTCAATAAATGTATATTAATTGGCCCCTTTTTGGAAACTAGACAGTCCAATGTATTCAGTAAGAGGCATGGCAAGTTTTTTAAAGTTGTAATTTTTTGTCAGAATTGTTTGAAAATTGAAGATTTTTTTATTATTTGTATTTTTATTTATTTTTTTACATACTGTCACCAGTGCAATACAGCATCATTATACAACTGATGCGGCAGTGATAAGGGATACTGAATGGTAAAATTATGCAAAAAAATAATAATAATAATTCTTATTCAATTTTTTAAACATTTGTTTTCTTGTTTTTAAGATTTTCTTTTTTTTTTACACCCTGTAATATTTTTATTTTCAGTATTGTGGGACATACAGTACAAAATCACGCTACCATTGTTTTATGCAATTGTTCCTCCAATTTAAAACAAATGTTTGGATTGAGGGGGAACGTTTTTTAAGTGAATTTTTAATTTCATGATGTGTATTTTAGCATATGTTTTAGAAAAGGAACAACTGGTTGGCAGTAAAAGGGTTAAAATTATCCAGAGGGAATAATAAAACGAAGTGGACAAAGAGTACTGCAATTTAAAAATGACTGTAAATACCATTCTACATTGTATCACTGGGAACACTTACATGCCAAAAGCTATAAAAGTCATATGCTATTTAAAGGTCATGATAATAGAACGTGATTATTAAAGCAATCTAGTAAAATAAAAACACAAATGGTTAACTAATAGTGTTCATCCATCTGAATTGTTTCCTCAGGGTGGAATGGAGGTCTTTGAGGAGACATGGCACATCATAAAATGTTCTGTAGCTACTGTATTCATGTTTACATTAAATATGCTGTATATGCATTCAGCTTTCTATCTGCATTTTATATTTTATGCATTTGATGATATTTATCTCATAACTAGGGACGAAGCTCGGGTTTTCCACATCCATGGATTCAAGGTGAATTCTGTGGGTTTGGAATTCATGGTCCCTGCAGATTAATTCATGGTCTATGTGCGGATTCACCCGGGATACATTTTCTAAACCATAACAGGGGTTATGGACTTTAAACCATGGCCAGCAGACTTAGAAAGGCCAATTAGGCGGCTTTTGCCCTGCACTATAAAGGGGGGGGGGGGGGGGGCAGTAAGTTGCTTTTAGCTAGAGTACAGAAAAATCTGACAAACTGCATTGAGAGAGATTAGGGTAATTTAGAAAAGTGTACTTTAATTCTGATTGCTAGCTCTTTAGGCAACTCAACCCCTTTGCTGATTTTATTTTATTATTATTATTGATTTTTTGACAATTTTTACATTTTTTTTTTGATTAATTTGAGATGAGACGTTACTTTTAGCTGCTATACTATCAATAGAATTGAGAGAACAGTTTGAGCTGAGGAAAATTTTGACCCAAACATTGCCTGTTTGTCTGGTTGGCGAACACCCAAATTTGCGGGGCACTCATTGGGATGTTCGCCTGCCAACCTCCCCATAATGCCCTGTGCACTGCACAGTGCATTCTAGGGCCCTAATTGGATGAAGTAATGCATCTGACCGCTGGTCAGGTGCAAGGCTTTGTCCAATCAGGGCACAAAGCACAGTCAGAGCCACAAATGGACAAAGTCATCATGAATACGCACAGCAATATGCCAGTCTGGCACAAAAGTACATCCTGCTTGTTTCCCCCCCTGAAGCAAGGTACTTTTGCTGAGTGATGGCGGAAGCTGGAAATGGAAGCAAGGAGAAGAGGAAGAAAAACTTTTCTAAGGAGGAGAGGGCTATTATAATTGCTGGAATGGCCAAATATGATAAGTTCCCAGACCAGCAAGGCACGGAAGAAGGAGATCCTGGAGGAGATCACCCTGCAGGTCAATGCCATTGGGAATGAGACCAGGAAGCCTGACGATGTTAACAAAAAAATCAATGACCTGACACGTAAGGTCCGTCAGAAGCTGGCCCTTATAAGGAGGCACGCCAGGGGCACGGGAGGAGGACCAGCCTCATCTCTGCACTTGACGGATGAGGAGAAGGTCATCGCCCAATGTCTGCAGTGGGAGCAGGTGGAGGGCATTCAGGGATTTGACTCCAGTGACCAGGCCTTGAGGACAAGTAAGTGTTTGTGTGTTTTATCTCCTATTCTGTGTGTAGCATGTGAGGGGGTGGAAGGGAACATGTGACAAGTGTGTGGGTCCACCAACATGTGAATGTTTTGTGTCATCCACAGATGTGCTGGAGGGAGCTGGGCCATCATCGGCTGCTGGGTGACCCACGTCATCCCATGAGGAGTGTGCCCACACCTCTCCTCTGGAGGAAGTTGTGGAGGAGCATGGGGACCTAGAGGAAGTTTTGTACCTCATTGAGGATCCCATCATCCCTGGACCCTCCCAACCCTTCTCCCCCATCAGGGGAAGCCCCTCACCTTCCTCCCACATCAGGGGAAGCCCCTCACCCTCCTCCATCATCAGGGAAAGCCCCTCGAGGGCCTCCCCGTACACATGGCCCCAAGCCTCTCCTGCCCCCAGAAAGGGACCCGCCATATGGGTGCTGTCGCCAGGGACATGCGACGTGTGGCAGACAGCCTGGCCTCCTCGGCAGAGTTAAATGATAGCCTGCAGGATGTCAGTGGGAACTGTGCTGCTCTGATGACCTGCGTTGGTAAGCTGCAGGCCACAACATCATGCCTCGTGGCAGATGTAAAGAGCCTGGCAGTGGCTGTAAAGGCCAATACTGCTGCCATCGTGGCGGAGGGGAGACAGACGAGGCGCCTTCAGCACCAGACCACCACCCAGCAGCTGTGGATGTAGGCGCAGACCAATGCAGTCCTCACCTGCATTGCCCTGGCGATGGAGGGCAGGCAGCCAGCCAGGGAGAGACCAGGGGATGATCCTCCTCCTCCTAATGCCCCACCCCCCACCCGAGGCTCCCACCAGACAAATAAGGAGCTGGAGCCGTGGCACCAGGCTTGGCCCACGACAGGGCAATTGATATTATTGATATTATCTATGCTCAGGTTATGAGCGTTTTATTTTGATGTTTGCTCAGGTTATGAGCGTTTTATTTTAATGTTTGCTCAGGTTATAAGCTTATTGTTTTAGTAGTGAATGCACACGGTGAGGAGTGCAGACTACAGTGTGACTGGTGTGTGAATGTGGGTGACATTCCTGCCAGTAAGGGGTGTCACCCTTGGTCGTTGGGGAGAGGTTATCCCCACGGCCGTGTGAATGTGGTATGAATGGACAGCAACATTCTTGGGGCCTTGGCGTGGCGTTGCTGCTCCCAAGTCATGCATGTTTGACTTGGGCTAATCCAATGTGAGGTGGATGTGGTGTGTGTGAGGTAGGGACCACAGTTGTGTGCATGCGTGCATTGTCTGTGTGCCATGATGAATGTGTGTGCTTAACGTGCAAAGATATGTTCCACAAGGCAACTCCTAACTGCTGTTCCTTCAGAAGACGGATGAGCCTCGTTCAGGGGGGACTGTGTGGCTGGGCTGTCAGGTCATCACATATTTCAATCTCCAGGCCCTTTCTCATGGCGTAGTTGTGCAGCACACAACATGCACCGATGATCTGGCACACAAAGTTTGGGGAATACAACAGGGTCCCCCCAGGCTTATCCAGGCATTGGAAACGGGACTTCAGGAGGCCAAATGTCCGCTCCACCACTGCACGGGTACGTATGTGTGCATCATTGTATCTTTTCTCTCCTCTGGTTTGGGGATCCTGCTATGAAGTCATGAGATGGGGCCCAAGTGCATATGCCGAGTCACCTGGAAGGGAAAAGACAAAAGGATATTAGCCATGCATGTGCCCCTCGTGATGTCTGCATCATGGGGTCGGACAGTCATGGCTGACTCCCATGTCACTCACCAACCAGCCAGCTGTTCCTGTACACGTTCTGTTCGAATTCTGCTGGGATGGTGCTTTGACGGTATATGTAGCTGTCGTGGCTGGCCCCGGGGTGTTTGGCACGGACGTGCCATATGAGGCATTGGGCATCGGCTATCACCTGTACGTTGATGGAATGCCACTGCTTATGATTGCGGTATATGTGCTCTGTGGAATGGGGGAGGCGTAGTGCCACATGTGTGCAATCAATGGCCCCAATGGTGCGTGGGAATCCGGCAATTCTGTAGAAATCCTGCATTGCCTTCTGCCGCAGATGCTCATGGGTGGGTCTGATGATGTGGTGGGACATGCGTGTGAGGATTGCGGGGACAGCCTGGTGCACACATCTGCTCCTGGTGGATTGTGACATCTCAGCCACGACTCCACTTGTACGCTGGAACGAACCACTGGCGAGGAAATGGAGTGTTGCCAGTACCTTGACCAGTGGCTGCACTGCGTGTGAGCGTTTTGTCTTGCTGGTGATGTCATCATGCAGGGCTGTGGCTAATTCCAGGATGGCATCAGGGCTGAATCTGAAGATGCGATACACCTCCGATTCCCCTATGCCAAAGACATTCATGCGCGTTCGGTATATCCTCTCCCGTGCCCTTCCAACATGCCTGTGGCCACAGTAGTAATGCTAGGACCATGGCTGCCCTTGCATGTTGACATACAAATGTGTGTCCTGCAAGTGTGGATGCTCAGCTCGTCCATAACGGTGCTGCTGCAGCTGCTCTACAGCTGACATGTGCACGTCTGTTGCTGAGTTACACCTGGTTTATGAGGGGTAACTTTAGGCTGGACGTACAACTTACACGGACCGTGCATAGCCTGCGCTGGGCACACGTACGTTCTCAAATCGGCATATCTACCTCATTTGCATATTTTAATAGGAAATCAATGGGATGCGTCCAGCGTAAATATGCGCCCACGATACGCCAGCGTAGGATAGTTACGTCGGTCGGAACAAGCCTATTTTCAGGCGTATGTCTTTCTGTGGGTACGGCGCACAGATACGATGGCACACATTTTGACTTACGCGGCGTATCTCGAGATACGTCAGCGTAAGTCCTACCTGATTCTGGCTCTATCAATTTTCCTGCAGGTTTTACTCTTCAGGTTTACCAAAACCATCCAATATAAGGTCAAACCTCAAGAGTTTCAACGTGTATTCAATCAGGCAGGCCCTTGCACTACATGGTTTTGGTAAACCTGAAGAGAAAAACCTGCAGGAAAACTGATAGGGCCAGATTCAGCAAGACTTGCGCTGGAGTAATTCGATATGCGCCGCATAACTGTGAAGATGCGCCGTCGTTTCTATGTGGCCGTACCCACCAAACTAGATGCGACAGAAAACGGGCCATTTCCGATCGGCTTAACTTTCCGACGCCAGAGTCTCGTCAGCGCATAATTTCGCTTGGCGCATCAGTCGCGCCTATTGATTTCCCCTGCAAATATGCAAATGAGGGTTGTTTCCCGATTCGCGAACGGATTAGCACCATACTCTGGCTACATGCGCCGCGCGTATCTCGTCCGTCCAGCGCAAAGTTATTTCTACAAATAGCTGCTTTATCTTTACTCCAGACGGCCACAGGTCAGCAGGAGAGCAGCTACAGCAGCGTTACCGACGATAAGAGCTAGCTGAGCACCCCCACTTGCAGGACAACACCTCTGTCCATGCTTGTCTGTCAACTTTTACAGCCATGGAGGAAGACATCATAGGTCTCCATAGCCGAGATGATGGCTGACAGCTCCTGGCCTTTAGAGTTCAGCTTTCTCCTGTGTGTTTGCGGGGAACGGGAGCAGCCATCTCAGAACAAAAGTAACTTCACTGCGGGGAGGGGGAACAGGATATACTTTAGTGCCGGAATGGCGCATCTACGGGCGCATTTAAAAGCCCAACGGAACGCATTGCGCTGACGTTTCCCGTGAAGTGGTGCCGACGGAAGTTGTGAGCATGCGCACAAGGGGGCCGAGTGAAGCCTCACTTACTGCGCATGCTCCGTGGATGATGCGCTGAACGTAAGCCTCTGCGCTGGGCTCCGCCCATCATTTACATATGATCACACCCACTTCCACTTGCGTCGGGTTACGCCAGCGCATTATCGTTACTCTGGCGCAAGTTTACGCGCAAGTGCTATGTGAATAACAGTACTTGCGCCGAAAGTGTCGGCGGAGTAACGTAAATGAGAAACGTTACTCCAAAGTAAAGAAGCGCCCATCTACCTGAATCTGGCCCATAGTGTGTATGGGGCTTTACACTACACTCACACTACACTCACACTACACCCACACTACACTATACTCACACTACACTGACACACTGTAGTAAAGTGTTTAACACAGCATTACATAAAATGTAGTGCTGCCTATTGTGCTGTATTCCTTCTTTTTTTTGGGTTGCTGCATTTTTTATTTTGTTTTGTGTCATTTATGTTTAATTGTCAGCCGCAGTTTTTCTGACTGTGACACAGTTCCCCCTTTTCATTTAATTTTTTTTTTTTTTTTTATAGTTTTTAAATTTCTGCTGTCAATTTAAAGTACACCAACCACCAGTTTTCCAGTTTTCATTGAATAAAGTGTATACAATTACACATTTCCCATTATCTATTAAATTTGGGTAGCCCACGCCATCATGTCTGGAGGCCAACAAAGAGAAGCAAACATTCCCGTGCCACTATGAGGGCGTCAGCAGCGTCTGTGTCCACAGGCAAAATATCAACCAAGCCGCACACTGTCTCCCAATCTGTCCAACTATCTTCTAATCAATCCAACTTTAGATGATCCCTGAAAACCCTTCTCTATAAAGAATCCTATCCTATGGCATGACATGTTTTTCTCTGTTTAGAGATGTCACCCGTGCCATCCAGCCACAGCATGCAGAGAAGATGACAGACTGGCGTACAAAACCATTCTCATCCTCCTCATTCTCTATCACCCAAGCTGAGACAATACATTGAAATTTGTGGGACTTTACATGTACCCTCCAGGGTTTAATAAATGCTAAACCAAATGATTAAAAATAAATTAAAATATTTAAAAAAATCTTATTTTTTTTATTTTTAATCATTTGGTTTAGCATTTATTAAACCCTGGAGGGTACATGTAAAGTCTCACAAATTTCAATGTATTGTCTTACATGTATTGTATGGGATGGTACCCCCTGTACAGGACACTGTGGCTGGGTCCTGGAAGGACGCTACATTTCCCCTCTGTTTGGGTTGTGGTCCTTTTAACCACTTCAAAACCGCACGCCGTCATATGACGTCCAAAAAGGGGATCTGTTATCCTGGGTGGACGTCATATGATGTCCTGTTCTTTGTGCAGTGATATCTGAATGATGCCTGAACTTAGAGGCATCATTCAGATGTCATTTTCTTCAGGTGGTGATTCTGCGCACCGTAAGAACGATCATAGCGGCGGTTCCACCGCTTGATCGTTCTTATAGGCGGTGGGAGGGGACATCCCCCCTCCCGCTGCCATCCGGTGCTTCTCCGGGCTCTCCCGTGCCATCGGGGGCCCGGAGAGATGATCACCGTCCGCCGGATGTGAAGTATAGAGATGACTGGTGACCAGATGGTCACCAGTCATCTCTATTACCGTCGGAGGCCCGGGCGCGATGTGATGTACCCGTAAGTAAAAAAACGCACTTGCGGCTAGTAAGAATGAGATCTGTGATTTTTTTTTTCTTATTGACCCCGCATCTCTCCTTAAAGAGGACCTGTCACACACTATTCCTATTACAAGGAATGTTTACATTCCTTGTAATAGGAATAAAGGCAATTGAAAAAAAAGTGTAAAAAATAAATAAATACGTAAAAAAATTAATAATAATAAATACAAAATAAAAAACGCCCCTGTCCCCGGTAGCTTGCGCTCAGAAGCGAACGCACACGTAAGTCCCGCCCACATATGTAAACGTTGTTCAAACCACACATGTGAGGTGTCGCCACGTGCGTTAGAGTGTGCACAACGATTCTAGCACTAGACCTCCTCTGTAACTCTAAACCTGTAAAAAAATTAAAGTGTTGCCTATGGAGATTTTTAAGTAACAAAGTTTGGCGCCATTCCATGAGTGTGTGCAATTTTAAAGCATGACATGTTAGGTATCTATTTACTCGGCGTAACATCATCTTTCAAATTTTACAAAAAAAATGGGCTAACTTTACTGTTTTGTTATTTTTTTTAATTCATGAAACCATTTCTTTTACCAAAAAAAGGCATTTAAAAAATGATTGCGCAAATATCGTGCAAGATAAAAAGTTGCAATGACCGCTATTTTATTCACTAGGGTGTCTGCTAAAAAAACATATATAATGTTTGGGGGTTCTGAGTAATTTTCTAGCAAAAGAATGATGATTTGTACCTCCGCTATATCTCATGACCTCTCAACAGCCTCCACTGACAGGAATAATGGTATAGCAAAGGGTGTCACAGGTCCTTGCAACATGTCTGCCAGCAGCACACGATCAGCTGTAGAGTCTAGCAGGCAAATTTCTCTGCTCCAGCTTGTGGATTCTGCCCCTTTCCATGAATTTGCAGAATGTGCTGTACCACAATAGCTGGTTCCCAGTCGCTATTTCTGTGCATGTAAAGCCATTCCAGCTCTGTACCATCACATGGAAGGCAATGCTTTGGCATCATTGGGCAAGGCAGTCAGCAGCGCTCCTCTGCTGAATTGTCCTATGAACAATCAGTACCCCCTAAGTGTTCAAGGGGCTATTCAATGAGTCAAGTTAAAAGATGCCATGCAGTGCTTTAGCTGGTCTGTTTGTCTGGGGGACAGGAGCCACACTAAAGCAGAGATTCTTTCAGATCTGCAGGGGCAGGCCCAGAGGTGGTTCACACCACAGACGTTTAACCACTTGTCCTCTGCCCACCGTCAAATGATGGCGGGCGGAGGACTCCATTATCCTGACATCACGTCATATGACGTGATGTCCTTTTAAAGCCGCGGGTGGGCGGGCGCGCGGGCGCCGCCGGTGGTGCGCGCGCGCACCCGCCGCTCTGCTGGGATCCCGTGCGAGTGCCTGGCGGCAACGATCGCCGCCGGGCACACGCGATTGCTCAGTAACTGAGCAGGGACGTGGAGCTCTGTATGTAAACACAGAGCTCCACGTCCTGTCAGGGAGAGAGGAGACCGTTGCTGTGTCCCTTGTACATAGGGACACAATCGGTCACCTCCTCCAGTCACCCCCCTCCCCCCACAGTTAGAACACTCATAGGACACACATTTAACCCCTTCCCCGCCCCCTAGTGGTTAACCCCTTCACTGCCAGTCACATTTATACAGTAATCAATGCATATTTATAGCATTGTTTACTGTATAAATGTAATGGTCCAATAAAAAAATCGCAGATCGCCGCCATTAATAGTAAAAAAAAAAAAAAAAAATGCCATAAACTATCCCCTATTTTTTAAACACTATAAATTTTGCGCAAACCAATCGATAAACGCTTATTGCATTTTTTTTTACCAATCATATGTAGAAGAAGACGTATCGGCCTAAACTGAGGAAAAAAATATTTTTTTTATATATTTTTTGGGTTATTTATTACAGCAAAAAGTAAAAAATATTTAATTTTTTTTAAAATTGACGCCAATTTTGTTTGGGAGCCACGTCGCACGACCGCGCAATTGTCAGTTAAAGCGACGCAGTCCCGGAAGCTTAAATTTTGTCTGGGCAGGAAGGGGGTGTAGGTGCACAGTAGGCAAGTGGTTAAACCAGGAATGGTGCTACACTGTACAGATGTGCCACTTTACAGGCAGACTAAGGGGACCCCCAGGCACTATATTGAAAGGAATTTTTCATTTTTATTGTTTCACTTTAAGCATCATTAAAATGACTGCTCCTTTAAAAACAATCTTTTTATAAAACATGTTTGCATTAATACTGTATTACTGTATTCATGTATTAGCTGTATTTTTCTTCAGTTTAAAAAAAATTGGGACATTTTATATGACAGATGATCCTCCAACCATTGATGAACGTGTGTTGGCCAGCTATGAGCATGTGAGGGAGGTAGAGATAGACTTAGGCCACGTACACACGATCGGACCAAACCGATGAGACTGGTCCGACAGACCGTATTCATTGGTTCATTCTGATGGTCTGATGTGCGGACACACCATTGGGCCAAAATCTGATCGGGCCAGAACGCGGTGACGTAAAACACAACGACGTGCGAAAAAAAAAAAACTAAGTTCAATGCTTCCAAGCATGCGTCGACTTGATTCTGAGCATGCGCGGGTTTTCGGTCCGATGCTTTTGCATACTAACCATTGGTTTCGTCCTATGGTCAGGTGTCCGTCAGACCGGTTTTAAAGCAAGTTT
This sequence comes from Rana kukunoris, assembly GCA_029574335.1. Lineage (NCBI taxonomy): Eukaryota > Metazoa > Chordata > Amphibia > Anura > Ranidae > Rana > Rana kukunoris. The sequence goes on from CM056052.1 coordinate 163,177,556, forward strand.
TAAAACTTTAGTCCGATGGACAACGGTCTGATGGGCTTTACACCCGATCGATTTGGTCTGATGAAACTGGCCTTAAGGCCAGTTTCATCGGACTGGTCTGATCGTGTGTACGCGGCCTTAAACATTCACATTAAAATCCTCCTGTGGACCATGCTTTTACCTATATGCTACAAATCACCACACGTGACCTGCATTTTGAATGATTAAGGATTCAAGTTATAACTTGCTGGGATACAATAAGCGTATACTGTTAAATTACAGCGTGTGAGGGAGGCAGAGTATAGCTTCTGTGGTTTTGAAACACCAAGTCCTCCTCTGGACCATGCTGGACCATGCTGTATACTATATTTTATAACAGTGAATTGTACTTTAAATACCTGTCATTCCATGTTTACCAAGATGGGATCTGTTGTCTGACATAGACTTTCAGGCCTCGTACACACGAGGGGATATGTCCGCTGAAAACGGTCCGATGGACCGTTTCAGCAGACATCTCCGCTCGTGTGTATGGGCTAGCGGACAGATTTCTCCACCCGACAGATTTCAAAGCATGCTTTGAAATCCATCCGGTGGAATCTGTCCGCCCGACATGTCTGCTGGTTAGTACACTTACCAGCAGACATGTCGTCCCCCACCGCCGCCGCGCCGCCGCCGAATGGATTCGGCGCATGCGCGGAAGTGTTTAACTTCCTGGTGCGGTGACGTGGCGTCACCGCGCCGTCCGGTGGCGGGGAATTTGATCCGATGGTGTGTACACGCCATCGGATCAAACTCCCGATCGGACATATCCGATGGAAATGGTCCGTGGACCGTTTTCATCGGATATGTCCGATCGTGTGTACGAGGCCTCACAGTTGCACATTGGATTTGAAATGTATGTACTGCTTAATATGGAAAACACATTTCCAATGTTTAAGTAAAGTCATACATGTTTGAAATGGACATAAAGCATATATGGATAACGGATGTTAACAGAAGTAGTGCATGTCTTTTATTTTTTAATATGATTGACAAGTATTTTATACAAAGGGATTGTTTTATCTACTTACTAGCTGAATACCCGGCGTTGCCCGGTCTTCCTATCTTAAACTTTTGGGGAGGAAAATCATAGTTATATAAATATAAATAAATAAATAAATAAATAAATAATAAATAACACAATGTTTAATTGAGGCATTTTCACACTTTAAAATAATCCACAAACAAAAATGTTAATAAACTTGCAAGTCACAATTGAAATGTACTGTATCACATTTTTCAACATAAAATTGAAAAAGTTACTGAGGTAGCCCTCATAAAAAAGGGCAGAAATTAGAAGGGGTGTGGCTTGTGGGAGGGGTGTGGAGAGGGCATGGTTAGTGGCATGAGCATGGTTTGCAAGCCAGCCCACATACTGACCTGAAGATGCAGTGCAGAGCTTGTGGAGTAAGGTGTAGCTGAGCTGTGATAAAAAAAACTGTGGTTAAAGGACCTGTGATGACATTAGTAGGTGTGGCTAAACTGTGATGAAGAGATAGGTGTGGCTAAGCTGTGATGAATAGATTGTGGTAAAAAAAAACTGTGATGACATCAGTATGTGTGGCTAAACTGTGATGAAGAGATTGTGGTAAAAGGACCTGTGATGAAATCGGTAGGTGTGTCTGAGCTGTGATGAAGAGATTGTGGTTGAAGGACCTGTGATGACATCAGTAGCTGTGGCTGAGCTGTGATGAAGAGACCACAGTCCCATATACTTGCATGGGACTTGAAACAAAAACCGCCGTTTGGAAGTTATGAAGTAACATGTATTTCCCATAGAGTTGAATGGGACTTTAAAGAAAAACCCTTTCCCATAGAGTTGAATGGGACTTTAAAGAAAAACCCTGACCATGGCAAATGGGGGTGGGTAAGGGTTAAACCACCTATCCTATGTTTGTTGGTGACATATAAGTAACATGTGTGCCAAGTTTCATGTTAATATCTTTAGCCGTTTGGACGTGATGCTGGAACATACATACATACACACACACACACACACACACACGTTGAGTTTTATATATATAGATGGATCTTTGAGAATGAATTGCACTGACTATATATATATACTGTATATATATATATATTATATTATATTAATATACAGGATTTATATAGCACCAACAGTTTGTGCAGTGCTTTACAACATGAGGACATACAGTAAAGTTACAATACAATCAGGGCCGGCGCAACCACTAGGCGGATTAGGCAGCCGCCTAGGGCGCACTGTCACCTAGAGCGCAAATGTGGCTGCTCTGTTTACACAGCTCTCTGGTGTGGAGATGACACAGCCTTGTGTGTCCAGCCGGTTGACTGTATAGGACAGACGAGCGCGAGGAGGAGGGGAGGAGTGCGGAGATGGCGCGGGGTTCAGTGACTCAAGAAAGCAGAAGAATTGTGGTGGAGGCATGGAGCAGCTCTGCAGTACATGTGTATAGGCTGGCAGGGTGAGAGCCGCGGGCCGGACTTGTTAGGGTGGCCGTCTTTACAGGCAGACGAATTGTAGAGCTGGAGAGCGGCTGCTGACCCTGCCAGGAGGTAGGGGCGGACTGGGCAGGGGGGGCTCTGGTGCTTAGTAAAGATGCTGCTTGCTCCGCTGCAGACAGGCGTGTGACTGACACGAGTGACCCACTGGCCGCCGCTGCTACACTGTTATATCTGCCAAAGAGCGGTGCGGCTGTGCAGTCACTTCCCTGTCAGGCGGATCGAGCTTCCTCATAGTCCCGCCCGCCCGCCCGGCGTGATGTCATTCGCAGGCCGGGAGGCGGATAGGAGAGTGCCGCTGCTGCCAAGACCTGCGAGGAGCCAAAGGAGCCTGTGCAACAATTCAAGTAAGTTTGCAGAGTCAAAAAAACTTTTCCTAAGTCACTGTTGTATGATGCCGCGTACACACGATCACTTTTTGCGATGAAAAAAAACGACGTTTTATTTCATGAAAAAAAACGACGTTTTTCAAACTTCATTTTCCAAAACGACGTTGCGTACACACCATCGTTTTTCCCAAAAAGTCTAGCAAAGCGCCGTGACGTCCATCACGTACGACGGAACTATAAAGGGTCATTTCCATGCGGAAGACGGCCTCTTTTGCTGATATCGTGTTGCTGCGTGTTAGTAAAAGTTTGGTGAGAGACGATTCGCGCTTTTCAGTCTTCGTGCTTTAATATCGTTTACTGTCGTACAGTTTGTGCTTTTGGGGTCGTATTTGTGATACAGTGCTTGTTTTCCGATCGTATCTGTTTTGGCAGTGCGTTCTTGTCTACACGTTCCTGTTTTGCAGGTCCGTTCTTCAAAGGCATTTCTGTACTTCAGAGCGGTGTTTTAGTGCGATCTGATTTGACGACCGTTTTCTAGCCATGTTGCGGGTACGTTCTCGTCGCCGAGATCGTGCTGTGCTTCTTGTTAGGATGTGTGCTGCATCCCGGCTCCGGTCCTTGAGGAGGGCGAGAAGGACTTTGTGGGCCAAGGACTGGTTTCTTCGCAGGGACCAGTTCTCTCATATGCCTCTGCTGCGGGAGATCCGAGAAAATAACCCTGATGATTTCAGGAATTTTCTTCGGATGTCTGACCCCGTATTCCAGCAGCTTTTGGCTTCGGTGTCGCCTTATATCACCAGGCAGGACACCGTTATGCGGGAAGCCATCACTGCTGAGCAGCGGCTAGTTGCCACCTTGCGGTACCTGGCAACAGGGAGAAGTCTGCAGGACTTGAAGTTCTCGACGGGCATCTCCCCCCAGGCTCTGGGCCTCATAATTCCCCAGACCTGTTCTGCCATCATTCATGTTCTGCAGGAGGACTATATTAAGGTAAGTGGTGCCCTTTAAATGCACAAACTATGTTTTATTTAGGCTTTTGTATTTGTTTCAATTTGTTTGGTTTTAAACAGTCCCTAATTAACCTGTTTGTGATCTTCTGGTAATGTTCCCTTTCATCTCCATGCATGCTGTATTCATTTTATATTTGCTCCTACATGCATCTTTTGTTTTGCCAACCTGTCCAGGTTTTTTTTTTATTTATTTTTTTTTGTGTCCCAAACCCACCTAGCCTAGTCCCCCTATATTTTGTCCTATATTGTAGTGCTGTCTATAGAAGTCCCTATATCCCCCTATATTTTGTCCTATATTGTAGTGCACGCACAACCCCCCCCCCTCTTTTTTTTGTAATTGTATAAATTAACATTTTGTATTTAATTTTGTTTAGAGGTCTCAAACTCATTTTGGGCCTCCACTCCCCTTATTTTTTGTAGGATTGTGACCATCAGAGGGTGTGATTAATCTGCTTTAGTGATCCCTTCTTATTTTTCCAATTTTTAACCACTTCCCTGCGGCCGTACGACTATATGCGGCCGCAGGGTGGTTCTAAATCTCTGGTCTGCCGTTTTTTCACGGCAGCCTCTTTCTGTGTTCCCAGCGTGCGCTCCAGAGCGCGCAGCGGGGAACTTGTGTACTGGCCGTGTCCCTTGGACACAGCCAATCACAGCTCGCCGCGAACGGCCAATCAGAGTGGCCGTTTGCAATGCGATCTGTGCAGCCAATGAGAGATGATCTCATATGTAAACATATGAGATCATTTCTCATTGCCGGCTCTCACAATGACAGCGTCCTGTCACTGGAGAGAGCAGACCGATCTGTGTTCCTTATACATGGGGACACAGATCGGTCACCCCCCCTCCCCCCACAGTTAGAACACAATGCAGGATACACATTAACCCCTTCCTCACCCCCTAGTGTTAACCCCTTCCCTGCCAGTCACATTTATACAGTAATTAGTGCATATTTATAGCACTGATTGCAGTATAAATGTGAATGTTGCCAAAAAGGTGTCAAAAGTGTCCGATGTGTCCGCCATGTTGTCGCAGTCGCAATAAAAATTGCAGATCGCCACCATTACTGGTAAAAAAATTAATAACAAATAATAATTCTGTCCCTTATTTTGTAGGTGCTATAGCTTTTGCACAAACCAGTCGCTTATTGCGATTTTTTTTTTTTTAACCAAAAATATGTAGAAGAATATGTATCGCCCTAAAATGAATTTTTTATTTTATAGCAACAAGTAAAAAATATTGTTTATTTTTTCAAAATAGTCGTCGTTTTTGGTTTATAGCGCAAAAAATATAAATCGCAGAGGTGACCAAATACCAGCCAAAAAGCTCTATTTGTGGGGAAAAAAGGACGCCAATTTTGTTTGGGAGCCATATCGCACGACCGCGCAATTGTCAGTTAAAGCGACGCAGTGCCGCAAGCTGAAATTTCAATGGTCATGAAGGGGGTTTACATGCCCAGTAAGGAAGTGGTTAATAATACTTCAAATTAATGTTTGTTTTTTTGGTATCAAAAAATGTTTTGGGATGTTCTTTTAGGAATGTTTGTTTGATATTTTTATATTTTTTTGGTATCTACAGTTCCCCACCACGCCACAGGAATGGCAGACTGTGGCAGCGGACTTCTCCCGGCGATGGAATTTTCCAAACTGCGGAGGAGCTATTGACGGCAAGCACGTCCGCATCGTGCCACCACCCCATAGTGGATCCCATTATTATAACTACAAGGGGTTCCACAGTGTTGTTCTGATGGCGGTGGTGTCTGCCAATTACGAGTTCTTGTATCTTGATGTTGGGAAAAATGGGCGGATGTCGGACGGTGGTGTCTTTGCCGAGACGGAGTTCGCCCAACGGCTTCTTTCCGAGGACCTGGGATTGCCGCCTGCGGAGGATAATGAAGAGGGTCTGCCCTTCGTTTTTGTTGCAGATGAGGCTTTCGCCTTGGGTCCTCACCTCATGAGGCCATTTCCCCAACGCGCCCTCACCCCTGAGAGGAGGGTGTTTAATTACAGGCTGGCCAGAGCCAGACGGGTGGTGGAAAACGCCTTTGGCATCATGGCCAGCCGTTTCCGGCTATTTCTTACTGCCATAAACATGGCCGAATACAAGTTGAATTATCTAATTACATGCTGCTGCATTTTACACAACTATTTAAAAAGACATTCTTCTTCCTACCTAACCCTTTTGCCTGATGACCCTGTTGACATTCCAGAGGCAGCTCGTGACGCTGCCCATCCCCAATTGGCCCCCCGAAACGCACGTGCTGTGCGTCAGGCATATGTGGACTACTTTATGGGTAGGGGGGCCATTCCAATGCCAGATCTTGGCTGAATAATTAAATTTATTTTTTGCCTGAAACAGTCTTTTCTTTGTTCTTTAATTAATTTTTAAGGTTTGTGTTTTTATTTTATCTCCTAGGTCAGTGATGGCGACCTTGTCACCCCAGATGTTTTGGAACTACATTTCCCATGATGCTCATGCATTCTGCAGTATAGTGGAGCATCAAGGGAAATGTAGTTTCAAAACATCTGGAGTGCCAAGGTTCGCCATCACGGTCCTAGGTTATCATAGTGCCATGTGTTTGTGATGGACTGAAATAACTATCCCTCATTGTTTAATGTTCTCAGCATACATTTTTTTTAGGTATTTTCTAGGGTTGTCCCGATACCACTTTTTTAGGACCGAGTACAAGTACGGATACTTTTTTTCAAGTAGTCGCCGATCCCGAATACCGATATTTTTTTTTAAATGTGTCCCCAAATGCAGCCAAGTCCCCCACATATGCAGCCATGTATGTCCCCCATATTGCAGCGATGCGTCCCTCATACCTTTTTAGATATGCTGATGCCGCCTCTGCCGCATACCGCCGTATCCCCCTGCACAATCGCGTAGCGCAGGGGTCTCCAAACTATGGCCCTCCAGTTGTTCAGGAACTACAATTCCCATAATGCTTAGTCGTGTCTGTGAATGTCAGAGTTTTACAATGCCTCCTGGGAAATGTAGTTCCGAAACAGCTGGAGGGCCGTAGTTTGGAGATCCTTGGCGTAGCGCATTACAAGCTTTCATTCTAAAAACTTGTAAATGGCCGCGCTTCGTGTTTTAAAACTCCCCTTCTCCGGATGGAGGGATCCGTCCAATCCGGAGAGGGGGAGTGTCAATACACGGCCATTTACAAGTATTCAGAATGAATGCTTGTAATGTAAGCTATGCGATTGTGCAGGGGGATAAGGCGGTATGCGGCGGCGTCAGCATATCTAAAAAGGTATGAGGGACGCATCGCTGCAATATGGGGGGGGAAGTATTCTATTTAGGTATCGGGGTATTTGCGGGAGTTCAAGTACTCCCGCAAATACTCGGCATCGGTATCGGGACAACCCTAGTATTTTATATTAATCATTGAGCTTAAATAACAAGACACATATTTTACTGTAAATTTTTTAATTTTTGCATCTTGAAAAACATAACTTTTTGACATAAAATTATTTTAAAACATTTTTTTAAGTTACAAAACAAATATTTTTTTATTTTATTTATTTTTTTATAACATTCCAAAACTAAAATCACTTTTTTTTTTTTTTTTACATTCAAAAAATAAAATCACTTTTTTTTATATATTTTTTTTTTTACATTATTCAAAATCTAAAATCACAATTTTTTTTTTTTTTTTTTTTTTCATTATTCAAAAAATAAAATCACATTTTTGTTTACATTCAAAAACTAAAATCACTTATTTTTTTTTATTTTTTTTACATTATTCAAAAAATAAAATCACTTATTTTTTTTATTTTTTTTTACATTATTCAAAAAATAAAATCACATTTTTTTTTTTTTATTATAAACCAAACCTTTTTTCTATTACAAAATAAACACTAAATAAATCAAAACCTACCCAAATAATCTATTAAATTTTTAATTTGTGTCTCCAGCCCTTTTGTTTTTTCTACCACTTCTCGTGCAGTGTCCTGGATGTCCTCTAGTTGTTCCCTGAAGGACCATATTTCGGACAGCACAAATTTGGCAGTATCCCTGTCCATTGTCGCTGCACGACTTGCTCCTGAAATGTGGGAACAAAAAAGGTATTAAAATTCGCAAAACCTACATGTAGATCATGGGTCTTCAAACTACGGCCCTCCAGTTGTTCAGGAACTACAATTCCCATCATGCCTAGTCATGTCTGTGAATGTCAGTGTGTTACAATGAATGCCTCATGGGATGTGTAGTTCCACAACAGCTGGAGGGCCGTAGTTTGCGGATCCCTGATCTAGATTACCTGGGTATGAGTGTTGTGTAGGAAATTTACCGGATGTGGTGGCAGCGTCATCATCCCTCGGGGGTGGGGCTTCGGAAGTTCCATCCTGCCTTGCTGCTTCACTGCGCCCTACGAGATTGAAGATAGGGAAAAAAGAAAGGTCAAAGATTATAAAGAGATATGAGTGAGAACTAAAAATACAAGTACAGAGTATATAAACATGTGCAGAATCCACTGCTGAGCAGACTCTCCTTTTTCTGTTTATTGGTCATATTTACTAAGCTTTTCACATCGACTTTAATTTAGGTACAAATCTACATTATAAAAGATCACAAGTGAAGTCACATTACAACAAAAATGGCAAGATTCCTGTTTGGGGACACATGAATTGGTCGTAGGAGTCGTCGTTTGTTCAAATAATAACAAATACAAAGACGTTTTTTGGGAATGATATAGTGTTTATACACTCCTTTTTGTCCATGCGAACTAGGCGCATGATGATATTTAGCACGAAGATTGTCGTTTAGTAGGTCGAAAAACAACGTATAAACGGCGACTTCTCCGACCACTTTTTGTGCCCACAAACATACAGTACAACCTGAAATTAAAATCACATGGCACAATTAACAAACACCACAAATGTGTCAAAAATTAAAAAAACTTACTTTTTCCCCGAATCAGCCTCTTGATATGCTGGAGTTGTTCAGGCTCCCTGTTTTTGAGGTCTGACCACCTCTTTCTCAATTGTTCCTGAGTCCTGCGTTGGCCAAATTTTTGATGCAGCCTCCTGATCACCTTCTCCATGATGTTGGCCTTCACCCTGTTTGGATGCAGGTAAGGGCCATGCTTCCCATCGTAATCCTCCCTTTGTAAGATGGTGACCATCTCCACCATCTCTTGGAAGGCCATGTTTGAGGCCTTGTACCTCCGCCGGGATCGTCCGGTTGGCTGGGCCTGGCCTGCCTGATGGCTTGAGCTTGCCATGTTTCTCTCCATCTTGTTCTTGCCTAAAACACACCCACAAAGAAAGATCGAGAAAGGGGCGTGGAAAAGACGAGACCGAACGTCAGGGGCGGGATCTCGTGCATCGCGTCACACGCTCGCGCCGTTTAAAGGGATCCACGCCATTGCAAGCGCCGTTCACAACCTGCGGAACAAGGCGGAAGAGACGATCGGATCATAAGACGGTATGTATCTGGATTATGGACATTACAAATATTGGGGAACAGTGGATTATTGTGTGGGCTAGAAGATATGGGGGGTTCATTGCAAGCGCCGTTCACAACCTGAGGAACAAGGCGGAAGAGACGATCGGATCATAAGACGGTATGTATCTGGATTATGGACATTACAAATATTGGGGAACAGTGGATTATTGTGTGGGCTAGAAGATATGGGGGGTTCATTGCAAGCGCCGTTCACAACCTGAGGAACAAGGCGGAAGAGACGATCGGATCATAAGACGGTATGTATCTGGATTATGGACATTACAAATATTGGGGAACAGTGGATTATTGTGTGGGCTAGAAGATATGGGGGGTTCATTGCAAGCGCCGTTCACAACCTGAGGAACAAGGCGGAAGAGACGATCGGATCATAAGACGGTATGTATCTGGATTATGGACATTACAAATATTGGGGAACAGTGGATTATTGTGTGGGCTAGAAGATATGGGGGGTGATTTACTTAAAGGAAAAGACACTTTGCACTACAAGTGCACTTGTAAATGCAGTCGCTGGAGATCTTGAGGAGGACATGCAAGGATAAATTTAGAAATAGCATTTTAGCATGCACATCATTGTCTGATACAATCAGCAGAGCTTCCCCTCATTTCTGATCTACCCCTCTCAGATTTATACAAGGATTGCACTTCCAAGTGCACTTTCAGTGCAATTGAAGTGCAGAGTGTATTTTCCTTTCATAAATAACCCCCATGGTGTTTAAAAGCTAATTAGTAGTAGTGGCTTGACTGACACTAGGCTTTGTTTTTTGTTTTGTACATGCAGAACTAATGGAGGCCTTTAAGGATCCGGAATTTTTGACCGAATTCATCCAGAGATGGAAGGATCATCCAGTTCTCTGGCAATCCAAAAGCAAAATTAATAAAAACAAAGATGCCCGGAAGAAGGCAAAGGAGGCCCTGCTTGAATATGTAAAAACAAGGGTCCCCAACGCTACATTGGAGACTGTTAAGGCTAAAATCAATTCGCTTCGGGGCACCTACAGGACCCAACGGTCACAAGTCCTGGCCTCAATGAGGTCTGGGGCTGCAGCTGACAGCGTCTACAAGCCTAACCTGTGGTATTATGGTCAGCTGCAGTTCCTGGATGATCACATAGAGTCCAGGCCATCCATGTCTAGCCTTCCCCCAAGGAGACAGTCCAGTGTTCCCTGCAGTCAGCCCTCCAGTGTTCCCTGCAGGCAAGAGCAGGCAAGCTCAGAGGAAGAGCCTGAGTTCATGGAGGAGGCAGATTGTGACCCATGGAGCCAGGTATTGCATTTTCAGATTCATTTTTGTAATGCAAAGTATAATAATGATGAGTAATTTATGTTACAAGTGATTGAAATTATATAAATGTTTGGCCAAAAAATTTGGAAGATATCACTAAGCAATAGTGGCAAAACAGAATGGGGACAAGATGCATAAATGCAGAGGTCATAATGAATGTGTGTCATTTTCTTGTACGCCATTAGGTACACCATACAGTGGCCGCAGATGTTAAACACCCTTTTTGCCCATTAACATTTTGTCCACCCTAAAGTAAAAAAACGGTTGGGTAAAGGCCCCCTACTTTGGAATTTCAGTCAACATCAACCCCCCCCCCGCCCCCAGCTCCAGGGGGCACATATCTAAAGCTGTGTAAGAGGCCACAGAATTAGGGATGGAGGGCCTGTGATAAATATATTTTAGCATTCAATTATGATATGTCATTAAGTTAGAAATGTGTGTGATGAATGAAGCCAAAAAATAAAATATGTCCCTTTTTTATTATACACAGGCAGAGCAAAGCCAGGAGGAGGCAGGCCACGCAGGGAGCCAGGGGGAGGCAGGCCACGCAGGGAGCCAGGGGGAGGCAGGCCACGCAGGGAGCCAGGGGGAGGCAGGCCACGCAGGGAGCCAGGGGGAGGCAGGCCACGCAGGGAGCCAGGAGGAGGCAGGCCCCACTGGGAGCCAGGAGGAGGCAGGCCCCAGTGGGAGACAGGAGTCACGCCAGCGTGATTGTATCTCCCAAATCCCTCCTATCCGGAACCCAGCAAAAAGGGCCAGAAGGCTCATGCAGATGGAGGAGGAGACCCAGGCCATGCTCCGTGAAGCAACTTTGGCCATCAGAGAGCAGCCCAGTGAGGAAGAGGGATTCGCTGCGCTGATGGCTGCCAAGCTTAAAAATCTAGAGCTGGGCCAGCGTGTGCGCTGCGAATCCCTTATGTTCCAGGTCATGAGCATGGCCACACTGGGACAGCTCAATGACGATATTGGCATTGGGCTGATTCGCACTCCTGTCCTTACTGCGCTTCCTGGTCCCGCTCCATCTCCAGCCCCTGCTCCTGCTCCATCTCCAGCCCCTGCTCCATCTCCAGCCCCTGCTCCTGCTCCTTCTCCTGCTCCTCCTCTTCCTGAGCCTGCTCTGGCTCCTGGCACGTCGGCTCCAGAAACACAGCCCCTGAGGACTCGGCCTGCAGGGAAGGCTGCAGGGAAGGCTGCAGGGAAGGCTGCAGGGAAGACTGCAGGGAAGGCTGCAGGGAAGGCTGCAGGGAAGAAGAAGAAGTGAGGAGATGGTGCCCCGAAGCGAATTTTTTTTGGCCTTCACAGCCTTCATTGTTTTCTTGGTGGACCCTTGTGTTTACAACTTCAAGCAGGGTCTCCTTTGTTTTTATCCAGGCTTCTTTGTTTTTATTTGGTTTTGCTTTTGGATTGCCAGATGGTTGTACTTTTTATTTATTTCCCTTTTTAACCTGAATAAAGGTATATTTTGGTTGGTTTGCAAATTTTGACCATGTGTATTTTTTTACAAACAAATATAGAGATTGTTATAGTGAGTAGGCAGACACATTTTAAAAATTAAAACGACATTAAACAAGGAACAACAACCTCCTTGTGGGTAAATTAAACCACAAAAAATAAGCTGCTGTGGTCCACTTCACACCCTCCAAAATCATTAAAAAAATTTTTTAGTTCAAAACATCTGTTAAAAGATATTACCCCAAAAAAATTACGTGTCCCAAAAAAATAAAAAAAAAAACAAAAAAAGGGCCCAAAAAAATAAAAAAGTCAAAAGGTTGACAGAAATATGTCAAACAAGATGAGCCACAACAAACTAGGAGTTTAGGGTAGCTTGGAAATGGTTTAAAAAGCATTGTGGCAAATACAGCGCATTGTTTTCTTCATTAGATTTAAAATAACGAATGTGCTTAATCCATTCTAAACAGTAGTTTTACCAGAACGAGCTCTCCCATCTCAGAAATTGCTTCTGAGCACGCGCGGGTTTAAAACGTCATTTTCTATGTCGTTTTGCCCACACACGATCATTTTTTATGACACAAAAAACGACGTTTTGAAAAACGACACAAAAAATTCAAGCATGTTGGAATTTTTTTTTGGTCGTTTTTTTGAAGACAAAAAACGACGTTTTGCCCACACACGATCAATTTAAATGACGTTTTAAAAAACGTCGTTTTTTTTCATCGCAAAAAACGACCGTGTGTACGCGGCATCACAGTGACTTAGCTGTGTTACTGCCTGATGTTTTTACTTCTTGGCGGGGGTTAATTTACAGTGGAATTTCTGCAGCATGGATGGGGTTATTGTACTGCCACTGATGCATTGGTGACCAGTGGAATTTAATGAACCCCTTTGTATTGCATTAGTGACACCAGTGTCAGTGTTTATTAATTGCCAGTGGTGTATTTGATACCACCCACCTCCATACACTCTGCATCCCTCATGTACATACCACCCACCTCTATACAATCCACACCCCTCTCATGTACATACCGCCCACCTCCATACACTCTGGAAGTAGGCGGTATGTACATGAGAGGGGTGCGGATTGTATGGGGGTGGGTGGTATGTACATGCGAGGTGTGGAGTGTATGGAGGTGGGCGGTATGTACATGAGAGGAGTGCGGATTGTATGGAAGTAGGCGGTATGTACATGAGAGGGGTGCATACACTCTGCACCCCTCTCATTTACATACCACCCACCTCCATTCACTCCACACCCATCATCTACATACCACCCCCCTCCATACACTCTGCACCCCTCCCATTTACATACCGCTCACCTCCATACATTCCACACCCCTCATCTACATACCACCCACCTCCATACACTCCACACCCCTCATCTACATACCACCCACCTCTATACACTCTGCACCCCTCTCATTTACATACCACCCACCTCCATACACGCCACACGCCTCATCTACATACCACCCACCTCTATACACTCTGCACCCCTCTGATTTACATACCGCCCACCTCCATACATTCCACATCCCTCATCTACATACCACCCCCCTCCATACACTCTGCATCCCTCTCATGTACATACCACCTACTTCCATATACTCTTCACCCCTCATCTACATACCACCCACCCCCATACACTCCGCACCCCTCTCATGTACATACCGCCCACCTCTATACACTCCACACCCCTCTCATGTACATACCGCTCACCTTCATACACTCCGCACCCCTCCCATGTACATACCACCAACCTCCATACACTCTGCACCCCTCTTCTGTACATACCACCCACCTCATACACTCCACACCCCTCTCATGTACATACCGCTCACCTCCATACACTCCACACCCCTCTCAGGTACATACTATTCACCGCCATACATTCTACACCCCTCTCATGTACATACTTTTCACCGCCATACACTCCACACCCCTCTCATGTACATACTATTCACCGCCATACACTCCGCACCCTTTTCATGTATATCATACCCCTCTTCTGTTAATTTTTAAACCAAAGCATAGTTATCACCAGCAGCCCACAGCTGCAAGAAGGAAAAAATAGACAATCAGTTCTAGTAAATCCTGCCCCCCTCCAGAGGTCTGTATACCCACTGTGTCCATTATGAGGGGTCCCACCATCTCTGTGCCAAGTTCCTAGGTCTGTACACCTGCTGTACCCATTATGAGGGGGATCCCACCATCTCTGTACTGAGTTCCCGGGTCTGTACACCCGCTGTGCCCCTTATGAGGGGTTCCCACCATCTCTGTACTGAGTTCCTCGGTCTGTACACCGCCTGTGCCCATTATGAGGGGTTCCCACTGATAGGCTGCACTGATGAAGGTGGCACTCCATATACCCATGGGCACTTATAGGTGGCACTGATGGGCCTTCACTGATCATCAGTGCCTTAAATTATCTGTGTACATATCCCCTGTACAGGGCGGTGCTACCTATAGACAATGTAGGCGCCAGCCTAGAGCACACATCAGTCCAGGGCACTGTACCGATGCCCCCCACCACCTCCAGGCTCAGTGACTGACTCCAGCCCCCAAAATGGTAGCAATCTATAAAAAGGTGGGGTAAACATGGGCAGGGGTGGAGCCAAAGGGGGCGGCAAAATAAGGTTTTGCCTAGGGTGTCAAAAATTCTTGCACCAGCCCTGAATACAATTCAATACAGGTATCAGGGGGTCCTGCTCATTAGAGCTTACAATCTAGAAGGGAGGCTCAAGTGAAACAAAAGGTAATAACTGTGGGGGATAAACTGATGAAGAAAATTAAAATACAGTTGTTAGGTGTAGGTAGGATAGGCTTCTCTGAATAGGAGGGTTTTCAGGGATCATATACAAGCTAATAGAGTAGGAGATAATCGGATAGATTGGAGTAAGGATTTCCATAGGATTGGAGAAGCTCTGGAAAAGTCCTGGAGGCGAGCATGGGAGGAGGTGACAAGGGAGCTAGAGAGCAGGAGGTCTTGGGAGAAACAAAGAGAACGATTAGGTTGGTTATTTGAGACTAGGCTAGTGATTTAGACTGGGGCAGAATTGTAATGTTTGTATGTCTTGTGCACAATAAAGTGGATTGATTTAATGCTTTGGCTGTAAATGTGTGCATATTTAGGAATATATGTTTGTGGGACCCCAGATCTGGTTGAGTCCATACCTAGTGTTATAATTTTTGAATTTTCATATAGGAATAGCTAGGGACTCCCAGATCATTCTTGCAAGGATTAATAAATACGTTTGGATAAGGGCCTTGAATTAACCCTGTATTGGTTTTAATAATAAGGGGCGGACATATGCCAAGTAGGTTGAGCAGAGGAGCGAATAGAGACAGTGGTTAAGCAGGGGAGAGAACAAAGATAAACTTTAGATCACCCATCATTTCTTCCAGGAGAGGAATCATGAGAAAAGTACAGATTTTTTTTACTAATTCATTACATAAAATTGTGCAAGGAACAATGAAACATTTACCATTGTAATCAGCTTTTAATTAAATAAACTTTAGTCTTCTACTTTTAGAAAAAAAAAAATTGTATGTATTAATCTAATTGGCCCTCATATAACGTAAAAGAAAGGTCAGGATTATTTTTAAAACCAGTGGAAAGAACCTAAGCTACCATCAAATTGTTACAATTGATAATAAAGCAACCCCATTTAAGCTGTTTTGGTACTGCATCCTGTTCTCCCAAAACATTGGTCTGCTATACAAACAGTTTATCTGCTAAAGAGTAACAGCAGTGGTATTGCATGACATGTCCTGTAGGATTTGCTACATAGCAGATTATTTGATTATCATATTTTTCTTCAGTTCAAAAAAACTGTAGTGACTGGATACTGAGGTTAAAGGGTACTGTTTAATAGCATTAATTTACAAAAAGGATTGCATGGCAGTCATGTATGCTATTTTTTTTTATGTGAACATAGAATTTTTTTGTAAAAATAGATGAGATCTCTCAAACACAGCAAGTAAAATCCCATAGGGAGGCACCAAGAAGAAAGTTGCAGTCTAACAATTACTAGACATTCTTTAACTTTCTGAGTCTTGGGAAGAATATCATATGCCAGACATAAGGACATTTACAAATATTGTGCTAAAGATCAGCATCATGGACACTGTGTTCCGTTCAGTATCAAATGCTTGCCACATGAATAATCAGTCCTGTGTAGGAATTTTCCCATGAGCATACTTTCACATGGAACGGGTAGGAAAATTGCTGCAGCTACAGTACTTCTTTGCATCCAAGACACCCTCAGTAGGACATGTGTGGGTGGGAATCTTCACAAAGAGCTAAAGAGTTTATCTAAGACAAGAACAGCACAGTTCTTGCTATCACTTATTCAGAAAGACACTTTAGCCTTATGGAAACTGCAAAAGTTTGGAAAATAGTATACAAATAAAATATTTTTTGCATTTTATGTGGACATCTAAAAGTGTGTTTTTGTTATGACTTTTACAGTCAATCAAGACTTTTGGAACTAGTGGAAAAGGAATAGATGCAAAATATTATTTTATTATTTTATGTAATATTATTACATATTATTGCCTGACGATGAACTTTAAAGTAGACCTAAATTATTTGGCATCTCCAAGCACCTTATGCATTTATTGGAAAGTTAATGGCTTATGCACCTGGTCTATTCGTATGTTTCTAAATCATATATGAATTTGTTTATATCTTCTACATCTTACGGATACGTGAGCACATATTTTTGTGGCCTAAAATACACAAATCTACTTAATGTATTCCACCTAGCAGGTAGTTTGATACACTTGAACATATAAGTAAAAAGAGTCTGACATTCTGTCATACTTGAAAGGGTTAAATTTATGTTATTGTATATGTAGCATTGGCTCCCACAGAGCTTTGGCTTCAAGCCGTTTCTTCTAATAGCTGTGGCCAAAAGGCTGCTGTCCCTTTTTATATTTTGTCTATGACATACCATACATCACTTTGTTACTGTCAAAGAATATATCTCACACTTCATTGACAAAAAGCTTGACCTTGGACCTCCTTCCTGGATGCTGAATACGGCATTGTTTATGGTGGTTTGTACAGATGAGATGTTGGCCCTAATGTTCCAGAAATCTTGTCGGTCCCATAATGGGATCATTCAGTTAAAATACGTAAATATTTGGGCTCATTAGGAAATTAATTATGTGGAATGGCAGGCAAATACCTGACCATATAGAATAAAATAATTTTGTATTGTAGGAAACAATGAAAGTGAGAAAAAAATATAATATCCTTTAAAGATTAAAAACATTACATTTATTTTATACTTTCCATTAAACCAAATATGCTTAACTTATAGTTCTTGTCATCTACATTTTTGGTAAGTAAACCTTAAATATACTTGTCGACCTTCCATGAAAAGATTTGGTTTAATGTATACTCCTATTTTCATGTATGTTTATTACCATTGCATAAACCAAGACATACTGTAGAGTTGTACAAATCTTTAAAGTTGGGAACCCCCCCCCCCCCATTCGGGTTGTGCCAGAACTCTCGAACATCAGAAAAGTACAGCACCTGATAGAGTCAATGGGACCTGAATAGAGTTGAGCGGACACCTGGATGTTCGGGTTCGACAGGTTCGGAACTTGACCCCGAACTTGATCCGAACTTGACCCCAAACCCCATTGAAGTCAATGGGGACCCAAACTTTTCAGTACTAAAATGTCTCTAAAAAACTAATGGAAAGGGCCAGAAGGCTAAAAATGGCAGCAAAATGCTGGTAAGAGCATGGCAAGTATTCTGCAAACAAATGTGGATAGGGAAATAACTTAAAATAACATAAAATACATAAAAATAAAATAATCTTGACCTAGGAGGATGAGGTCCATATGGAGTAGGAGGTTGAGGTGGCGGTGGATATGACGGTGTAGGTGGAGGTGGCAGCGGAGGAAACACTGCAAACACTGGAGGAAACACTGCAAAATATATGTTTTTGTATTAAATGGGTGTTTTTTGAATAGAACATTAGAAGAACAGTAGCTAAAGTGTTTATCTCACACGTACAGATATGGAGGAAACACTGCAAACACTGGAGGAAACACTGCAAAATATATTTTTTTGCTTTAAATGGGTGTTTTTTGATTAGCAAAATAGAAGAAAAGTATATAAAGGGTGTATCTCACAGAAACATATGCAGTGCTGGTATAATTTGATTTCGGAAGCAGGACTGACTCCTATTTCTCTCCCTAAAAGCAAACGCAAGCGGGACCCTTTCCCTAAAGTAACTATCTAAAGCACAGTGACTTGGTGTGCTATGTAGATCGCTGAGTAATGTGATTTCTGAAGCAGGACAGTCTGACTCCTATCTAATTCTCTCCCTCAGAAGAGCAGCAGCAGCAGCCTTTCCCTACCATATCTAAAGCAGAGTGACAAGCTGTGCTGTGTGCCTCTAGCTTATATAGAGGCTGGGTCACATGCTGGGTCACATGCTGCACTGGCCAATCACAGCAATGCCATTAGTAGGCATTGCTGTGATGGCTTCTAGGTCACAAGAGTAAAACAAATGGTGATTGGCTGCCCTGCAGTGCGCCATTACATTGCCGAACACCGAACCCAAACCCAAACTTACAGTAAATTACAGTTCGGGTTCGCTCAACCCTAGACCTGAACTTGAAAAATCTATTTTGAAAGCTGATATGCACGTTATTGGTCATAAAATGTGTATTGGGGCCCGGGAATCTCTCACAGCTACTCTTGGCGGGTGCAGGACTGACACTGTGTTCAAATAATTCAGCTGACGCATCTGTGCATAATGCTGGGGCTATGGCAGGAGTAGCTGTGGACAAGGAGGCACAATAGGCTGCTTTAGCAGCTGCGGTGGACTGTGAACTAGTGTCAGCTTGGGTGAAAGGATAAGGTGGATGAGGATGGTTTAGTAAGCCAGTCCACCACCTCCTTTGCATTCTGTGACTGGACAGAGGAAAACACACCCTGCCTAAGGACAGACCATGTCCACCTATGTCTGAGGACATAGGTGTGCTGGCCCCCTCATAGTGGCATTGGAATGTCTGTCTCTCCTTGTTTGCCTCCCAGACATAATGGGGGGGATGGGCTTATTACCCAAATTTAATAGATACTGGGAAATGTGTAATTAGATGCGGCTTACAATTTAAATTAAGGGGGCATTTAGGGGACAAACTAAACAAAAAGAAAAACGCAGCAACCAAAATAAAGGGGGGATTTACAGCACTGTATACAGTACTAAATGTTATGTAATGCTGTGTTAAACACTGCACTACACTAACACACTGTAATACTACAGTACACTATACTCACACTCTACACTCAGAGACACAATAACACACTAAATTGCTAGACGCAAACAGAGCCCTGCTCTATCTCCAGTCCAACGACACACTGCAAAAGGTTCCTGTGGGAAGGAACCTTTTATAGCGTGGGGTGGGACTATGAGCACTCAGCCATGATTGGGCAAAGTCATCATGACTTTTTCCAATCATGGCTCTGATTGTGCTTTGTGCCCTGATTGGGCAAAGCCTTGCACCTGTCCAGCAATCAGGTGCATTGCTTCATCCAATTAGGGCCCAAGAATGCACTGTGCAGCATGCAGTGCATTGTGGGGTGCTCAGCGGCCAAGCGTCTCTCTGAGCACCCCGCAAAGTTGGGTGTACAGGCAATGTTTGCCCCAAACTTTTACTTGGCTCAAACTGTTTGCCCAATTCTACTGATATTTCAGACCCTGTTTATAGACTGTGAAGCATGTTGACAAATTTATCAGTACAATCAGATCTGAGGTATATTATGGGCCTAAAGGGGATTTCTGTATTGTAGGGGGGAGGGTTCTGCATTGTAGGGGTGATCTGAAAAGTAGTGGGGTTCTGTACTGTAGGGGGGTCTGTAATGTAGGGGGGTCTGAAATGTAGGGGGGTTCTGTATTGTAGGGGGGTCTAAAATGTATGGGATTTCTGTATTGTAGGGGGGTCTATAATGTAGGGGGGTTCTGTATTGTAGGGGAGGTCTGAAATGTAGGGGGCTTGGATTGTAAGCTGCATGACAGCAAGGCTGATGTGAATGTACAGTGCTGCATAAATTGTTGGCCCTACATAAATGCCTGAATTAAATAAATAATGGGTGCAACCTCTTAAATATTTTTTTTTTTAATACAGATGTTATATACTGCTACATAATTTAGAAAAATGTATACAAACCATTAAAAAAAATGAGTAAAAATGTAACATAAAATTGTCCCAAAGTGATTATAAATTCCTTCCAAGTGCTATGGAACTGGACCTGTTATAAAGCAAAATGAGTAAATAAAAATCTGTCATTGTTACTACAAATAATACTCTGAATTTAAATGTATTGTTACATTCACATACACAATACCTTTTACCATATTTATCGGCGTATAACACGCACAGGCATATAACACACACCCTAACTTTAAGAGGGAAGTTTCAGGGAAAAAAAACTTTCCACAGCCCCCTGCGTATAACACGCAGGCACAATTTACCCTCTATTTTCAGGGTAAAAAAGTGAGTGTTATACACCAATAAATGCAGTAATTAAAATATTGTCTATACATTTCTCCTCCTCCTCCCTGCATAGTACATATCAATGCATGAAATATTATGCTCAGCAGACCATGCAGAGACAATCAGGAGTCTGGGGTGCATATTTTACAATTACCCAAACCCATATATTGTGTCTGAATCACAAGCACAGTGAGATAAAGGAAAAACCGCCGCTCCAGACGACACTCTTCAGTGGTGAGTAAAGTTCAAAAACCCAAATGGGTGCAGGCGCGTTTTACATCGACAACCGATGCTTAGTCATAGCTATGACTAAGCATCGGTTGTCGATGTGAAACGCGTCAGCTTTTGTTACCCCACTGTTTGCTGTTTTTGCTGTTTTAGTTTTTTGACTGGAATAAACAGGCACTATTTTTAAGTCTTTTCATCCATTGGAGTGCGGCTGTCCATTTTTCTTTCCTTATATTACAAGCACAGTGAGCATGTGACTAATAATGTGTGCTCACACCCAGGAATACTAGGAAATATTTTGAATTCTTTTAAGGATTGAATCATTAGACAATGTGTAATGTAGCTTTAGCAAAATTATGCTGGTTTGAATTTACAGTGTGCCTGAACCAGCAGAGGTTTAATATGTGTAGGTAAGCTTTAAAGATTTGTTGGGGTCAACATTGCATTTAGATTCCTTAAGGGGTCATAAGACCAGGCATTGCATTGCTTTAATTTTCATCTTGTAATTTTTTCTGCACCTTACCACCCCATTAGCTCGACCTCCTTCTTATTGTTGGCACTGTTATTGTCTGAAGGGCCCAGATTATCACTCTGCAAAATTGCAGCCAGTGAGTCACATCATGACTTATGTACTGATATATCTCAATGAACCTACCATACCCCCGCATAATGGGATAATTTTCTAACTGATTTTACTTATCTATTACTGCTTGCTAACTGTTAAGCCCTGTACACACGATTGGTCCATCCGATGAGAACGGTCTGATGAACCGTTTTCATCGGTTAACCGATGAAGCTGACTGATGGTCAGTCGTGCCTACACACCATTGGTTAAAAAATGTACACACGATTGGTCCATCCGATGAGAACGGTCTGATGGACCGTTTTCATCGGTTAACCGATGAAGCTGACTGATGGTCAGTCGTGCCTACACACCATTGGTTAAAAAAAACAATTGTGTTAGAACGCAGTGACGTAAAACACAACAATGTGCAGAAAAAAATGAAGTTCAATGCTTCCAAGAATGCATCGACTTGATTCTGAGCATGCATGTTTTTTTTTAAACGATGGTCGTGCCTACAAAAACGATTGTTTTTTTTGCTATCGGTTAGGTATCCATCGGTTAAATTTAAAACAAGTTTTCTTTTTTTTAACCGATGGATAAATAACCGGTGGCGCCCACACACAATCGGTTTGGACCGATGAAAACAGTCCATCAGACCGTTCTCATCGGTTTAACCGATCGTGTGAACGCAGCCTTACACATGCACATGCAGTACTTAAAGGATACGTAAACCAAAGAACAAATACAAATTAGCTGCAGCTTACCAGTCTACACATGTGTGAGGATTATTTAACTTATTTAGGGCTAAGTCCAATTTCTGCAAGTACAGAAACAAATCCTGTTGATTCTGCAAGGAATCTTGTATTTGGAACTTATATGAAATTTAAAACAAGCTCTAGGTAATGGAGATGAAGCTGACAACGCTTCTTCTCTCTGGATGCATCATGGTGAGTGAGCATTGTTACCCTATTACTAAAAAGATTGTATATGAACCTGGGATTGTTCAATATGTATAAGGCCGCGTACATACAATCAAACTTGTCTGCTGAAACTGGTCCGCAGACCAGTTTCAGCGGACATATCCAACCGTGTGTATGGGCTAGCAGACAGGTTTTTCCAGCAGACACGTTTTAAAGCATGCTTTAAATCTTGTCTGCTGGAAACCCATCCGTCCAACATGTCCGCTGGTTAGTACGCCTAACCAGCGGACAAAAATCCCCCGCATGCGTCGAATGGATTTGACGCATGCGTGGAAGTATTTTACTTCCTGGAGTGGTGATGTTTTCATCCGATGGTGTGTACACGCCATCGGACCAAAATCCGATGAGACATGTCCGCTGGAAACGGTCCGTCGGACATGTTTGAGCAGACATGTCTCATCGTCTGTACGCGGCCTTATGGTATCAACATCTGAAGTATAAATATATAAAAAAGAGAGTACAGGGAAAAAAATATGTATTAAAAAAACATTGCTAATTGCTAGGGTTTATATATTATATATATATATATATATATATATATATATATATATATATATATATTTTAGTAGAGACCCAAGAGAATAAAAAGGTGATCGTTGCAATATTTTATGTCACACAGTATTTGCACAGTGGTCTTTCCCAAAGACACTTTCCTGAATTAAAATAAAACTAAACAGTAAAGTTAGACAAATGTTTTTGTTCAATATGAAAGATGATGTTACGCTGAGTAAATGGATATCTAACATTTCATGCTTTGAAATTGCACCCACTCGTGGACAAGCGACAAACTGCAGTATCTAAAAATCTCCATAGGCGAGGCTTTATTTTACCCTTTATTTTACCCTTACCAGGTTAGGGTTACAGAGGAGGTCTTTTTCTAGATCTATTGCTCTCACTCTAACAATCGTGGTGATACATCACATGTGTGATCAGTTGTTATCCTTTAAGAACCAAACGCCCGCTATAAAAAATGGTACTAGGGTGATGCCTGCAGCTGCAGGTATCATCCTGGTATAACCCCGTATCCTGGTATAACCCCTTAAATCCGAGGCCGCATATATGCGTGCAGTCAGTCCTAAGGTAAAGATAAATAAGCAGATAGATAGAGTACATGCACACATACCTATCTACTAATTAATCAGTTATGTACAACTTATCCCTATGTATAAAGGAAGTATAATCAGCCCCTAATAGACCACTGGAAATAAACACCCAGAAGAACACTTAAAGCAAACTGAGTGTATGTGGAATTTTGTGTATAACAACCTTTCAGAGTTGGTGGTGCCTGAACACTGTATTCCCTCACAGCTCACTGCTCACTGCTGTTAAAAATGTAAAAAAAAAAAAAAATCAACTTTATGCACCACGAAACAGGTGCAGAAACATTTGAATAGGATAGGCAGCATAGGCAGTGTTCAAGGGATCTCAGATCCATAGCAAATTCAATCAGTTACATCAACATCGATAACTGTTGTTGATCCAGGACTGATTCATTTTGATAAATGTCAGCCTATAAACGGAGTCTACGGACAGGCTCTTAACCACTTCAATACCCGCCCATATACAATTGACGGCCAGAGATGGGATCTCCCATCCTAAGTGGCCATCAATTGACGGCCTGGGCTTTGCGGGTGGATATCTGAATGATGCCTGCAGCCAGAGGCATCAACCAGATATCCTCTTCTTCAGCCGGCGATTCTGCACGACATAAGAATGATCATAGTGGCGGTTCCGCCGCTTGATCGTTCTTACAGGCCGCGGGAGGGGACATCCCCCCCTCCCGCCGCCATCCGGTGCTTCTCTGGGCTCTCCCGTGCCTTCGGGGGCCCGGAGAACGAATCCTCGGCGTCGGCAGGAAGCATAGAGATGACTGGTGACCAGATGGTCACCAGTCATCTCTATGACCGTCGGAGGACCCGGGCGCGATGTGATGACGTCATGCCCGGGTCCCAGTACGTAAACAAAGCCGCGATTGCGGCTGTAAGCAACCATTCATGAGATCGGTGATTTTTTTTCACCGATCTCATGGTTTCCAGCCTGGAGGAGAGATGTGAGGTCTTATTGACCCCGCATCTCTCCTTAAAGAGGACCTGTCACACACATTTCCTATTACAAGGGATGTTTACATTCCTTGTAATAGGAATAAAAGTGGGAAAAAAATTGGAAAAAAAGTGTAAAAATAAATAAAAAATAGGTAAAAAAATTTAATAAAAGATAAAAAAAAAATTAAAACGCCCATGTCCCCAATAGCTCGCGTGCAGAAGCGAACGCACACGTAAGTCCCGCCGACATATGTAAACGCTGTTTAAACCACATAAGTGAGGTATCGCCGCGTGCGTTAGAGTGCCAGCAACGAATCTAGCACTAGATCTCCTCTGTAAATCTAAACTGGTAACCTGTAAAAAATAAATAAAGCGTTGCTCCTGGAGCAGTGATTTTAATAATGTTTAAATAAAAAAAATATCTGAAAAATTGCTTTAAATATTGTACCTGCTGGGTGTCTATAGTTTGCCTGTGAAAACGTCTTTGAGAACCCGGGTCTTGCCCAAGAGAACATGCATCAATGGAAAAAAAGTTTTAAAAATGTGTTTTTTTTCACAGTTTTTAAAACTTTTTTCCATTGATACATGTTCCCTGGGGCAAGACCCGGGTTCTCAAAGATGTTTTACGACAATGACTTGCATATTAGGCTTTAAAATGAGCACCTTTGAATTCGAACACTCAAGTCCCATAGACTTCAATGGGGTTCTAAATGTTTGTGTGAACGTTTGGTCCGTTCGACGGTTCTGGTGCGAACTGAACGCGGGGGTGTTCGGCTCATCCCTAGTGACCTTCTCTTGTTTCGAACAAAGAACAGGGACAACATACAATATTGCATATTTGAAAGAACTTTACAATTTATTTTGATGAATGAGACTTTCAGACCAGCATAATAAAACGGCATGTGTGTTTACATATCTTTGTTTGCTTTCAGCCAGTTTTTATGGCAGCAGCTCAACTGTGATTTCCTTAACCGCTTGCCGACCAGCCGCCGCAGTAATACGGCGGCAGGTCGGCACTCCTGCGCGAGAGCCCGTAGCTCTACGTCGCCACTTTCGATGGCCACTAGGGGGCGCGCGCGCCCCCCGCTCGCCCCCGAGTCCCGTGCGTGTGCCCAGCTTGCACGATCCCCGCCGGGCACACGCGATCGCTCGTTACAGAGCGGGGAACGGGAACTGTGTGTGTAAACACACAGCTTTCGTTCCTGTCAGCGGGGGAAACGCTGATCTCTTGTTCATACAATGTATGAACGGAAGATCAGTGATTCCCCCTAGTAAGTCCACCCCCCCATACAGTTAGAACACAAATAGTAACACACTTAACCCCTTCCCCGCCCCCTAGTGTTAACCCCTTCACTGCCAATGGCATTTTTATAGTAATCCATGCATTTTTATAGCATTGATCGCTAAAAAAATGCCAATGGTCCCAAAAATGTATCAAAAGTGTCCGAAGTGTCCGCCATAAGGTCGCAGTACTGAAAAAAAAACGCTGATCGCCGCCATTACTAGTAAAAAAAATAATAATAATAAAAATGCCATAAACTACCCCCTATTTTGTAAACGCTATAACTTTTGCGCAAACCAATGAATAAACGCTAATTGCGATTTTTTTAACGAAAACTATGTAGAAGAATACGTATCGGCCTAAACTGAGGAAAAAATATGTTTTTTTATATATTTTTGGGGGATATTTATTACAGAAAAAAGTAAAAAATATTGCATTTTTTTCAAAATAGTCGCTCTGTTTTTGTTTATAGCGCAAAAAATAAAAACCGCAGAGATGATCAAATACCACCAAAAGAAAGCTCTATTTGTGGAGAAAAAAAGGACGCCAATTTGTTTGGGAATCACGTCGCACGACCGCGCAATTGTCAGTTAAAGCGACGCAGGCCGAATCACAAAAAGTGCTCTGGTCTTTGGACAGCAATATGGTCCGGGGCTAAAGTGGTTAAATTGGTTATATATATTTTAATATGCATTTAATTTGTTATTAATTTTCACTTACTTCAGGAATGCTCATTTATTGTAGTCGGTGGTTTTAGGGTTTCTACAATTTTTTCATATATGCATGGTATTGTCATAAAAAAGTGTCCGGGGATGCTTAAAGTTAAACAATGCTTAAAGTTAAACAATAAAAGTGAAATATTCCTTTTAAATTTCATACCTGGGGGGTGTCTATAGTATGCCTGTAAAGTGGTGCATTTTTTCCCGTGGGTGGGGGCCCCCGATTTTTCACTTGTGGGTGACTCCAGAGCACCCCCCATGTTGAGGGCAAGTGGCCTGGTACGGTTCAGGAGGGGGGCGCGCTCTCGTTCCCCTTTTTTTCCTGCGGCCTGCCAGGTTGCGTGCTCGGATAAGGGTCTGGTATGGATTTTGAGGGGGACCCTATGCCATTTAAAAAAAAAAAAATGGCGCAGGTTTCCCCTTAATATTTATACCAGACCCGAAGGGCCTGATATGGAATTTGGGGGGACCCCCACACAATTTTAAAGTTTTAAATTTTTTTTTTTCCAGTTCTGCTGTGGGCGATAGCCGTCAGGCTGACTCCCCCCCGATTATACTTCTAAATGTGTGTAGACTGTACCGCCTCTTGTTAATCGTTTTTTTTTTTTTATGTTTTGTTTTATCTAAATACCAATAAATATATTTTCAACACTAAATTATTTTTTTTCCTTTAGAAATGTCATTTTGCTGCAGGGACTGTTCTAAATACGGGAACATTTTGCCACTTTACAGGCATACTATAGACACCCCCCAGGTACTTTTATTGTTTCACTTTAAGCATTATTAAAACCACTGCTCCCAACAAAACTGAAGTATTTAAAACTTTTTTTGCATTAATACATGTCCTCTGGGGCAGGATCCAGGTCCCCAAACACTTTTTATGACAATAACTATATAAGCCTTTAAAATTAGCACTTTTGGTTTTTCATATTAGTGTCCCATAGACTTTAACGGGGTTCCGCAGCTTTCGAATTTCCCCCAAACTCAGCATATTGTGCGCCAGAACACCCGAACAACCAAAGTTTAGCCCGAACTTATGCTCGAGCCGAACCGTTCCCTACTTGTCCTTAGTTGGCAGACTGTGTGGTGTATGTCCTTTCAGCAATCCAAAGGCCTCACAAATGAAGCCTGGGGTGGCAGTATATATAGGGCCTTGATTGTTCAAATTGCGACAAGCAAGATTGGGAACAGCTGGGCAATAGTAGAGGACAGCGGCACCAGGATATGGTGTCAGAGGTCCATCATGGGATTCCCTGGAGCAGTGACGCATGGAGCAAGCTCGCCCAAAGTGGCAGGGGCACGCCCCGCGTCATTGCTCCACCGGCGTGCATGTGGCCATAAGTCATAAGCAAAGACTGAAATCTGAATGGAAATATAGATAAACATAAAATTATACATTGTACGGTCCATGTATCACCACCAGACAGTAGAATGTGGAAAGATAATTTTATACTTTATAAGAATTATGTTTCCATGTGTGGCCACCATCTATTCCCTCCCCATGGTGCACAAAAACCCTAAAATAAAAGCCAGGATGCCCAATAGTTTCTGGTAAAGGCAGCCTAATTGAAAACATCAGTAGGTTCATTGACAGGCAACTTCAACCGCAAGCGGATAGAGGAGCTTCCATCACACACAAGGGATACCATCCATCTTCTTTAGATGCTGGGTGGCCTCTACGTCGCAGGCCACATTACCCTGGTGGCGATCAACATGGAGGCCCTATACAGCTCCATACCACATGACAGGGACCTCACAGCTGTACAACATGTACTCCGTTGACAGAGCCATTTGGATCCACAACTTGCCAATTACATTTTGACATCTCTTGATTTTGTGCTGAGACACAATTATTTCTGTTTTTCTGGTTCCTACTACTGTATATCCAGGTTTGGGAACTTGTTGCGCCCCTTCATATGCCAACCTATACCTGGGGGAGTGGGAATGGTTTTGTTTACACACTATGCCGCATCAATATATACCAAACATGCCCTAGCCTGGGTATATAGAAAATATTTTGCTTTTATTGGATGACTCAATTACATTTTTTTATTAATTTATTGACTACATCAATCAAGATAACATATTTAATCTGAAATTTACCATGACTCACAGTACATTCAGTATTACATTTCTAGACTTGACAATATTAATACATCCTGACAGGTATCTCTATAGTGACCTATTCAGAAAACCCACAGCTGGGAACACAATTCTTAAAGACTCTAAAAAAACAGACTATGTGATAGAGGTTATTCCAACAATGTCCTAAAAAAAAGCCTATAAGAAAGCCAAAGGTAAAAAACGCACTGGTGTTGGACTTCTATATTTCCATTCAAATTTCAGTCTTTGCTTATGGATTTTTTATTTTTTTGGGATTTTTATATATATTTTTCTTTTTCTTGTTCTAGGGTCACCAGGATTTGATGGTTCCCTGCCCGCGGGTCTCTAAGTTGCGGCCGTTGCTTCATGGGGCCACCTGGAGGATGTCGGCATTTGTCCCACTGCCCGGCGCACAGGGGTCCTTGCCGACCCCCTTCACTGGGGGGCTGCTTTGGATTTCGGTGGGCTCTTATCCTATTTGCGCTCCATCTTGGAGATTAAGAGGATGGCTGCACGCTCGCTGGTGGTGTGGTGACGCTGGATGTGGCCCCGCCCCTATGGTGGTCCTTTGACACCATATCCTAGCGCCGCGGTCCTCTCCTATTGCCCAGCTATTCCCAATCGCGTATAAAAACATGGAATATTCCAATTTCATATTCAATTTTCTATACCTGGCTGATCCTCACTATGGAGAGTGTTCTATTTTCCTCCATGATGTAGGTTTGAGCTGCATTATATACCAAGCTGTGCTGACAGAGCAGTGTGGAGTTTTGGGAGAATGCTGGAGCTACGTTGATTACTGTGGAAGTTAAAAGAGTGCAATTAGACCACTCTAAACTAGACATGTGCATTTGTTTTTCGTCCGAATGCATTTTCGTCCGAATTTCAGGTATTTTCATTATCATTTTAACAAACGATAACGAAAGAACAGAAAACGAAAACCAAAAGATCCGACATAAACAAATGCTTTATTTTCATTTTTGTTGCCGTTGAATGTGCCTAACCGTAACTCTATTAGTCCAATATTATTCTACATAGAGAGACATTAAGATTCGACATTGAGAGACATGAAGAGTCTATTTTTTTATTTTTTTTTTAAGATTCTGTCGAATCTTTATTTTTATTTTTTCTTAGAACATTCGGCAGACACCATAAGCCTTCAATGACAGATTTGACCTTGATTTGGATTTTTGGACGAATGCATTTTTTTAACGAAAAACTAAATAAATAAAAACTAATTTCGG
Organism: Rana kukunoris; assembly: GCA_029574335.1. Classification (NCBI taxonomy): domain Eukaryota; kingdom Metazoa; phylum Chordata; class Amphibia; order Anura; family Ranidae; genus Rana; species Rana kukunoris. The sequence continues at coordinate 163,207,288 of CM056052.1, forward strand.
GGGTAACTAAATAAATATATTTTTAGGACGAAAACGAAATTACGAAACAAAATATTTCAGTGTGCACATGTGTACTCTAAACTGGGAGTCATTTCACTCCAGTAAGTCCCCATCTTTCTGCACTGAGGTGGTGTGCGTTTTGGATGCATGGGAATTTATAAAGATTTTGAGGACTTCCATCTGTCTTCCACTTGCTGTAAACAGCGCAACCCGCTGATTTTCTCTTCGGGCTCTGTATCTGGGACTTGTATGCACAATACTGTTTACTTTTTTAACATTTTCATCTCCGATACATTTATATGAAATTACTATTTGTGGTATAAACTGTATGGGGGAGATTCACATAGCATCTTTATGCCGCCGTAGCGTATCTTCTTTACACTACGCCGGCACAACGTTGAGAGGCAAGCCTGCTATTCACAAAGAATATGCGCTCAACATTGCGTCGGCGTAGCGTATAGTTGTTGGCGTAAGCCGACGTAAGTCAAATTAGCTGGAAGTGGGCGTGATATATTATAATGAAACGTGACCCCATGCAAATGATGGGCTGAGCTTCAAAAAACTAACTGCGCATGTGTCGGCTCTTGGACGCATCCCAGTACGCATGCGCAGAATCACGTCGGGATACGTTGAATCACTGAAGTAACCTATGCACTATTCACGTAGTACTACATAAACGACGTACAATACAACGGCTGTTCCCTCGTCCATACCTTTGCATGACTTACCCCTGCTTTATGATAGGTAACGTTATGCCGGACGTAAGCCTTACGCAAACCGCGTATCTTTTCCGCCTGGCGCATCTACGTTCATGAATCGGCGTATCTTACTCATTTGCATATTTAACATTGGTAGGCCGATTGCGTCCAGCGTAAATATGCGCCCAAGGTATGACGGCGTAGGACACTTACGTTGGTCGAATGAAGCCAAATTTCAGGCGTATCTTGCTCACTTTTGAGCATTTGGGTCATCTATATGGAGCTACTATAATTTTGCAATATATGGGTTTTAAGTGTGTTTATTAAGTAAATTAATGAATATTTGTTTCTTGACATACATGCATTTAGACACATGCATTTATAAGAGGTCTCTTCAATGGTGACATATATGAGTTTACATTTTTTGTGATTTTGTGATTTTTATTTGTGTTGCATTATAATTTGTTATTTACACATTCATTCATTTCTATTTTTATGAAATAACTACACAGAGGGTCTATCTCTTGCCGGTGGTATTAAAAATGTCGATCAAATACACTTTTTTTTTACTGAAATTATTATTAGATGAGGCTTTTGTATAAGAGAGACAGCTTACAGTGTAACAGAATCACAAGCAGGCATGCTTAATTTCCAAGTTACTGAGTGGCAAATGAAAGTGGCAGATACCAGAAACCAGTCAGAGATCTTTGCCAGGAGCAGTGGCGGCCCGTCCATAGGGGCGCCCGGGCACCCCCCCACCCCCTCCTGTAGTAAAAAAAAAAAAAAAAAAAACGGGCCCTTTAAGACATTTTATTTTGCTAAAATGTCATTTTTAGTTTTACCTGCAGTTCTGGCGGCCGTCAATAGAAGGCGCTGCAGCGCCACCCCTATCGCAAATAACACACATTCAATGCAATGCATTGAATGTTAGTTATCGTTGTTGCCAGCTGCCGCTGGTCGATTCATATAACCGGACGTTTGGGCGAAGGTTACCTGAATAGCGGATTGGCTGAAGGGAACTGTCTATAAGAGCTACTGGCTCTAATAGGCTTTCCAAGTACAGCCCTCTGGCTCTCGGATGTCTATACTCGGAGCGCAGGCAACCTGTGTTCCTTGCATAAGACTGACGGCCGTTTCAGCCAATCAGGTTCCCGGGTTCTGGTCACCACGGCGGTGGAAGACATCGAGGGAGGACATGGAAGCTTCAGGTAAGTGCTTTTTACAGGGAAAGGGGCATCATGGGGCACAGTGGCATCATGGGGCACAGTGGTGACAAAGGGCACAGAGGCGACAATGAGCACAGTGGTGACAATGGGCACAGTGGCATCATTGGGCACAGTGATGACAATGGGAACAGTGGCATCATGGGGCACAATAGTGACAATGGGCACAGTGGCATCATGGGGCACAGTGGTGACAATTAAAGCACAGTGACTGCATTTGATGGCATGGCACAGTGGTGACAATTAATGGCACAGTTGCTGTGTTGCATGGCACAGTGGTGACAATTGATGGCACAGTTGCTGTGTTTGATGGCATGGCACAGTGGTGACAATTAATGGCACAGTGGCTGCGTTTGATGGCATGGCACAGTGGTGACAATTGATGGCATGGCACAGTGGTGACAATTGATGGCATGGCACAGTGGTGGCAATTGATGGCACAGTGACTGCATTTGATGGCATGGCACAGTGGTGACAATTGATGGCACAGTTGCTGTGTTTGATGGCATTGCACAGTGGTGACAATTGATGGCACAGTGACTGCATTTGATGGCATGGCACAGTGGTGACAATTGATGGCACAGTTGCTGTGTTTGATGGCAAGGCACAGTGGTGATAATTGATGGCACAGTGGCTGTGTTTGATGGCATGGCACAGTGGTGACAATTGATGGCACATTTGCTGTGTTGCATGGCACAGTGGTGACAATTGATGGCACAGTTGCTGTGTTGCATGGCACAGTGGTGACAATTGATGGCACAGTTGCTGCATTTGATGGCATGGCACAGTGGTGACAATTGATGGCAGAGTTGCTGCATTTGATGGCATGGCACAGTGGTGACAATTGATGGGCACAGTGGCTGCATTTGATAGGCACAGTGGCTGCATTTGGTGGCTTGGTGGCTGCATGTGATGGGCACAGTGAGGCTGCAATTATTTATTTATTTTCCGTTTGCGCCCCCCCAAAAATTTTAAGCACCAGCCGCCACTGGCCAGGAGAGATCATTTGTTAATGGAGACTTAAGCAGATATCAGCAGATAAAAACACTGGAGTTGATCCCATTTACTTGTATTCACTTCCCTTCATTCAACCTTTAAGCACTCTGGTTATATGCATACCTGCATAAAAAGAGTAGATAGTTGCTTTCTACTCCCTCGTGTCCCAAACCTATTTCTAACATCAAATGGAAAACTGAGAAATCATTTGCACAAATGATGTATTAATGTATAAACTGCACCTGCATATGTAAATTTATTTGTTCAGCAGCTAGTTTAGCATCTGAAGCAATGTAAAGGAATGTGAGCCAATAACTTTTGCTTTGCTTCATCTTTTTGCCTGCATATTTAATATTGGAATATTCTGCTCTATTTTGCATTTTAATACTTATTCATACAATAGTGCCTCCCCCCCCCTACCCCCAGCTGGGGCTTTTCCCTCCAAGACCATTGGTGGAACACCAGAGCCCAGTGTCAAGTGTCACCTTTGTGACCCTGGTAGTCCCACCATTAATTTAAGTAGTTTTTTTATTTTTGTATTATTGTTTTACAATAAAAAAATAATGTTTTTTTGATGTTTCACCTTTGAGACAGAGAAAGGAGATTGAGGACACAACCCTCAATCTTCATCTCTGTAACCTCAGCAGCACAGAATAAATGGACAGGACAGGAGCTCCCTGTTCATTCACAAACAGAAGAATATTAAACACAGTTTTTTTAAACACAGAGCTAGTGGTTGGTATTGATCACTGACCATGTCCATTTAGAAAAGGAAGGGACCGGTAAATTACATATTTACCGGCCCCTTCCCAGCTCCCAAACCTGACACATACCCCCCAGTGGGGGAGGGAAGGAAAACACACAGGGGCTTGGGGGCAGAAGAAATAAGTGAAAACTGGATAAGAGGGGCGGTGGGGATAGAGGGACTGATCCCCTCCATTTTCCTCCTGCCTGTGGTAGGGAGAGAAGGAGAAGTGACTGTGGAACGAAAAGGAATAAGGCTGAGTGCTGTTCTGCCATTCACAGGAAGCTTTGTATTCTATAAAGGAATTCTGATTCACTTTTGATTGGCTGAAGTGGAGAGACGAGCAGATGATGTCTTGATCTTTGCCTCACACAATCAGAGGAAGTTTTGTACTCATTCATAAAATGCCAAGCTTCCTGTGAATGGCCAAGCAGTTATTCCCATTCCGAGAGAAGGGCAGAAGTTCTCATTCCAGAACACAATGCTGTATACTGTATGTAGCTGAAACTACATACAGGTAATACAGTATGCACAGCAAACACATCTGTTAATGCAGTAAATACTTTTCTTGATTTAGCTTGATCCAATTAACTATTTAAAGGGACGGTAAGTGTAGAGTTAGGCTTTAAAGAGGTTGTAAACCTCCATTTGCACATTGTACCTATAGTTAAGCCTATAATAAGGCTTACCTATAGTTACCGTAAATATCTCCTAAACATGCGCCGTTTAGGAGATATTTACTTTGTACTGCACCGATGATGTCAGTGCGAGTACCGTGACTGGCGGCCCCTGCACGCATGCTTCGGCCGTGCACGAATGACGTCACACGGCTTCGGCCAGTCACAGAGCCAAAGTCCCCTTCCCCGGAAGGAAGAGGGGAGAAGGTGGATGTAGCCTGCAGCAGGGATGGTGCAGGGTTCATTTGCAAAAAAGTGTTACATAATGTACACATTATGCTTTTACTTTGCAGGGAAAAAGAAAGGAAGTAAAACCCATTAGGGTTTACTTCCTCTTTAAGATAGCATTGCACCACTGCTGGTTTTATAATTAAGATTCTAAATGTCCCTATAAAGAAAAAATCTAGCCATCCTGCCATTAGTATAACAGAAAATATTGAGTTTCATACAACTTCCAGTGCTAAGTGCAATAACACTTGGCAGTGGCACTGCACTCAGGCATCTACAGTGATCTTAACACCTTGACTATAGGAACAAACTGGTTTGCAGATTCCACCATCAGTGAAGGTCTTCTCAGTGCCAAGAAATAGGGGTGGTCTCAAATAGCTTGGAGCCTTTTCACACCATGATGTTTGCAAAATGGAATACAACAGCCAAAAGATGTGAGGTTTGAGTTGCGGCCAAAAACAAAGAAACGAATCCCTGAATAAAATGTTCCCCTGTCATAAATACAATGCAAGGCACAACTCTGTGGTTTAGAAGGGAAGTCAGATGAAAAGCAGTTTAAATCACAGCAATGTTGCCACCACGTGTTCTGTTTTTTTATATGCTGAATCTTAAAAAAAAAATCATAGAAGTCAATGTATTGCAAGCCACTTGAGGTAAGATCTATTTACCTGTGCTGTTAACATGTGCAAGGGTTAGCTATGGCTCATTATTCATTTCCCATTGCTCTGTAGGAACCAGAGCATTCTATTAGAGTGTGTAACACAGGAGGCAGAATTGAGCCCTCCTTCCACTTCCCTGGTCATTTGGAGCAGACAGCGGAGGGGTAGCAGGTGTTCTGTACAGTCAAAGGCTTTAAAAACACTATTCATCCATATCATTTCCCTGTCAGTCAGTTAAGATCTACATCAACCGTGGAGTTTTGTTGCTGCTGAGGTGGAAATTTTCTACTTGCATTCCATTTGTCTTCCATATGGGTGTGCATTTATTTTGTAAGCTGACTACTCTTACCAAGAAAATAATTTATACGTGTTATTTAAATACTGCTACAACATTGTACTACAACAGCATCTAGATGCATAGATTACTTCTGGCAATGAAAGATTTATTTGGTCTGATTGAATAATGAGGTGCAGTCCTTCAAGGATGCTGGTTCTGCCTGTGTAATATAAAGCATTTTACAATTTGACATGACACCTTAGGCCCCTTTCACATGGGGCGGATCAGTAATGCTCAGCGGGATGACAGGGCGGTCCCTGTACACTGTGCAGGGACCGCCCTGTCTTTTCTCCGCTCTCCCCTATGAAGCGATTGGAAGAACACGGGCCGTATGTCCGTGTTCATCCGATCCGATCCGCAGACGGAAACCAAAATAGGGTTTTCTTCCATCTGCAGAATCGGATCATTGCAGAGGTGGACTAGATCGGGTGTCAGTGGATCTTCATCCGCTGACACCTGCAATCTCATAGGGACCAATGTATGTCCCTTTTTCATCCGCAAACAGATGGATGAAAAAGCGGACATATGGTCCGCAGGTGTGAAAGGGGCCTTAAAGTGGAGTTCCAGACATTTTTGGGTTTATTAAAAGTCAGCAGCTGCGGGGGGCGTGGCTGGCCAGCAAAGGAGATGGCTGCTTAATGCCTGAGCTCGTCTGCCAGGGAGAGAACCGGAGCACTTGAAGCCCGTTTTGGAAGACGTTCCCATCCATCCACACTCCTGAGAGCCTCCTGAGACCCAACAGACACTTACCAAGGATGTCTGGGAAGAGGAAGACCGACCACCATCCACAGAAGTTGACGGCCTTCTTTCACTACACAGGCCAGGTTAGTCAAGATGGCGCCGGCAGCGCCGCAGCGCTAGGGGCCCGATCGGACAACTATACTCAAATCCTGGGCACACAAGACTCCCTATGTCCCTCCTCACCTCCCCCACCTAAAACGGGGGATAACCCGATAACGGGAAGCCCGGCAAAGGCGCGCCTCCGCACCGATCGCATCGCGCCGCGGACGTCCCCGCAAATCGAGGCCCCGGCTTGCGGCCTACTCCCGGCGAACCAGGCCCTGCACTCATCCATGGCCTCCTTCCCTACAACAGGCCAGCCAGTGGTGGATACCACGCTGAAAGACATGCTGTTATCCCTTCAGTCCTCCCTAATGACAGATCTGTCCTCAGTACTCTCTAAATTCACCACAGACCTGCAGTTGATAGATGGCAGAGTCACACACCTGGAAAATAGCATGGGGGATTGTACAACCACAGTAAATGAACTGGTAGACACCTATGAGGAGGTACAGATGGAACAGAAATGGATGAGGGCCAAGCTGGCCGATTTAGAAGATAGATCCAGGAGAAATAACCTGAAACTTAGGGGGGTCCCTGAATCCATCCCGCCAGCTGACCTTCCCAAATATGCTAAGGAACTTCTGCACACAATATTGCCTGATGCCTCGCCTAGGGATCTTATAATTGATAGGATCCACCGCATCGCTAAGCCCTCACATCTAGCTGCCTCGGTCCCGAGAGACGTCCTGATGAGAATCCACTTCTTTCACATCAAGGAACAGCTACTCATAGCCGCCAGAGGGGGACCGTCGCTGCAACATCCATTTGAGGGGGTCCTGCTCTTCCCTGACCTCTCCAAATACACCCTCCAACTCAGACGACAGCTTAGCCCAATCACCAAGGGTCTCCACAACAACAAGGTCCAGTACAAATGGCGCTACCCGGCCACTCTACTGGTGACGAAGAATGGTACCTCGCATGTGATCCAGGACCTGCAGAAAGGATTGCGACTGCTCCACTCTTGGGGTATTCTACCTGACTTGCCTCAGGACACCTCAGCTCCTCAAGCTCAACGCAGATCCAGACCCACTCAACGCCGCCCCGCTGCCCAGGAGGATGGTCCGGAGCAGATGACCTGAAGATTCTGGGCATTCCTATCTACATCTACGCAACAGATGCTCTCCCTGGCATCCAGCTTTCTACCTGTTCTTTTCTTTCTTTTTTTTCTTATTTTTACAGTTGACTCTCTCGCCTACGGGCTTTAGTTTTGAAGCATTAGCCTTGTGACACTTGTTCCCCCACCCAGCGGTTTAGCTGGACACCTTGTCCCTACACTCCGCTTCTTGAATCTCTAGGTGGCACCGCCACTGTGAACTGTATACCTTGTTACTACCGGTTACTTACCAGTTTTTTTTTGCTTGTTTAGTTTCTGTTATTTGATCTTTTGCTACAGCACTTCCATCGCCTGCGCAGTGACTTGCACGGTACAGATCTTTGACCAACGATCCTCTCAGCAACATCCTCATCTCCCCCACGCAGAACAACCTACCCGGCTCTTCTAACTGTAAGTGACTCTCTATCCCAATTCCCACCCGATCCCTGACCTCCAATGGCGACCACGATCCTATCTCTTAACGCTAACGGGCTCAACCACCCGGCAAAAAGACACTCACTATGGAAGACCGCTCTACACCTGAACTGCGACATTCTATGTGTTCAAGAAACACACCTCATGAGCACTGGTGCACCTGTGTGTACCAACAGGCACTTTCCCCACATCTTTGCGGCACCCTTCTCCTCCAAAAAGAGAGGAGTGCTCATAGCGGTCAGGGACACTGTCAAATTCCTCCTGCACCATGTGGTAACAGACCCGGAAGGAAGATATGTTGTTCTTGTATGTACTGTAAATGATATGAAATTCACCCTGGCTAGCATTTATGCTCCCAACGTCAGGCAGGTCAGTTTCCTCCGAAAAGTAATGAAAGTTGTACACTCCGTCAAGCAAGGACGCTTGATTATATGTGGCGATTTCAATCTAGTCCCGGAAATGTCTTTAGACTCCACCTCTGCCTCGAAACGCAGGGAATCCCCCCTAAAACAATTTATGACCACACATGACCTGTTTGACGTTTGGAGGTGCTACCACGGCTCTGAACGTGATTACACGCATCTCTCTCCCCTCCACAAAACGTATTCACGTATTGACATGTTTCTCACTGACAAATGGCTCCTGCAATCTGTCAGCGCATCTGTGATCCATACCACGACCTGGTCGGACCATGCCCCTATCTCCATCACAATTTCTGATTCCCCTACAACTAGGCCCGCATTTTTATGGCGAGCCAACAACTACATCATACAACACCCTTCCTTTTCACCAACAATCTCTGACCATCTGTCAGAATATTTTGAAACTAATGTAGGCTCGGTGTCCGATCCAGGCGTGGTATGGAACGCGCATAAGGCGTTCATAAGGGGAATTCTGATCAAACTAAGCTCCTCTCATAAAAAACATAGATCCCTAAAGATAGACACTCTTACATCGCAAATAGACGCTTCCGAGAGACTCAACAAGTCCGCTCCGGACCCGACTAGGACCGCTCACATTCTCTCCCTGCGCCAGGAGCTGAGACTCCTTCTCCTCCAATCCTTTGAACACCACCAAAGGAAATGGAAAGCAGCTACTTACTCCACAGCCAATAAAGCGGGTAAAGCACTGGCTCAGCGTATCAAAGGCAGGAAAGCCAAAAGTAAGATTAACCACCTTTTTCATCCACATACCAACGCAAAACTTACAAATCCCCAAGACATAGCAGACGCTTTCAGCACGTACTATGGAGACCTATACAACCTCCACAACGACCGTAACACACACCAACCTTCCCAGACCGACATAGACAATTTCCTTAACCATGTCACTCTCCCATCCCTCTCAGCAGACCAATTAGCCCGATTGAATGAACCCTTTTCCACATCTGAAATTTTGACAACCATCAAATCTTTGCCACTGGGTAAATCCCCTGGCCCAGACGGGCTTACTGGGGAATACTATAAACAATTCGCCCAACATTTAGCGCCCACCCTAACTGAAGTATATAACACCGCGGCTGCCTCCTCCAAATTCCCAACAGAATCTTTACAAGCTTTGGTGGTCACACTGCCTAAACCGGGTAAAGATCCAATAATACCCCAAAACTTTCGCCCAATATCGCTCCTCAACCTAGACCTAAAAATATACGCAAAAACGATTGCCACTAGACTAGTCAATATCATGCCCACATTGATCCATAGGGACCAATCTGGATTTACAACTGGCAGACAGGCGTCGGACGCCACGAGGAGGGTGATTGACATTCTCCACTACGCCGAGTCCAGTGGAACGCCTTCTCTGCTCCTAGCCTTGGATGCGGAGAAGGCGTTTGACAGGATTCACTGGGGCTACCTACGTAGGGTGCTTGAGAAGTTTGGTTTTCAGGGACACATACTCACCGCTGTTCTTGCACTTTATACATCCCCATCTGCACGAGTATTCTCAGCCGACATGCTCTCCCAGCCATTCAACATAACAAACGGCACCAGGCAGGGCTGCCCGATGTCGCCGCTGATCTTTAACCTACTCATAGAACCACTAGCGGAACACATCAGGCAGAATCCACGAATCTCTGGTTTTCGAATAGGCTCTACCTCTCACAAAATCAGTCTGTTCGCAGACGACGTCATTCTTATGTTAACTGACCCAACGATATCCCTTCGTGAAGCACACAAAACCCTCCAGTGGTTTAGCGAAGTGTCGTACTACAAAATAAATGCCAACAAATCCTACATTCTAGACCTGGGTCTTGACGCCACTTCCAAAAACCTATTGCAAACACAATTTCCCTTTACCTGGGCACAACACGAGATCTCCTACCTGGGGATCCGATTGACAAGCACCACCAAACATTTATTTAGGAGCAACTTCAAACCCTTCCTCGACAAACTCCAGAAAGACATTATGAGCCTAGCCAAGCACGAACTATCATGGTCCGGTAGGCTCGCAGCATTTAAGATGATGCACCTACCGCAGCTACTATATCTATTCCGCACACTCCCTATCCCTATCCCAGCATCCTACTTCCAGTCCCTACAAACTACCCTGAACACACTGCTTTGGCAAGGCAAGAAACCTCGCTGCGCAAAGCAACTGCTCACCAAACATAAACAGGCCGGGGGGGCAGGGTCCATAGACTTCAAAGAGTATTGCTGGGCTACAATTCTCACTAAGCTTAAAGACTGGTTCCAACCGTCCCCTCTCACATTGTGGGGACAGTTGGAATCCACATTGGTTACACATAACAATCTCCGAGACTGGATTCTGGGTGTGCCACACGGAACGTTGGTCTCCAACTCACTCCCTCCCACGATGAGAGCGTCAACCTCAGCCTGGAAATTTTTGGTCCAGCAAGGTGAAATCCATCCTCATCCATTCCATCCTCCTCTCCCTTTGACCTGCCTTCAACACTGCACTACAGACCTTGACTTGAACCGCTGGACAGCCAATGGTATATCCTACGTCCAAGACCTATTTAGTGGACAAACACTACTCACGTTCCCTCAGCTACAAACTAAATTCTGCCTGCCACATTCGGAAGTCTTTACCTACCTTAGAATCAGACATTGTCTATCCCAGGTGCCCAACCCTTGCTATCCTATTCCCCCTTCAACGTGGTCATTCCTTACTACCTCCCCTTCGAAAAAGAAGGGAATTTCCCTTTTCTATAATATCTTTCGCCAAAAACAGGTCTTCTCCAAAGCCAAACCCCACCTCCAATGGGATATAGACGTGGGCCAAACTCTCACTGATGACCAATGGCAGTCTGCACTTCGGTCCATCTACAAAGCTACCCGAAACGCGGCGCTGTGGGAACTCACACTAAAAATCTCCCTGCGCTGGTACCTCACACCAGCTAAAATAGCTAAGTTTGGTATGAACAGCCCTGACACATGTTGGAGATGCGCCGGCACTAAGGGAGATATGTTACATATCTTCTGGTCTTGCCCGTCCATTGCCAATTATTGGTCTGCCATCTTTCGTATGCTAACGGACGTCACTAACAGTCCTATACTCCCGTCACCATCGATGGCACTACTAAACATCAATATAGACCAAATACCCGCTGACTCGCGCCTCGTAACCACCAATATCCTCCTGGCAGCTCGGCTGAGCATTACCAGGCTCTGGAAATCTGCCAAGCCCCCGTCGTTAGAGAACACTATTGAGCTAATTAATTTGCACTGCAACTATGAACTCACTTTGGCATCTAGCAGGGGACGCTTGGAGGATGCTCACAAAACGTGGCGCCCATGGACAAGCTGGTCCAACGCAGTACTATTTCTGTGAACCCGGTGGTCGCAAACGCACCCGGGTCTTCAGGATTCTAACCTTAATTATCACCTTGTACAATGTAAGTCCGATAAATTATACATGCTCCCTCATTTTGATCTGATATCTGTATCACGCTACTTAGCTAAAAATTGAATATGACTTAACTGCTGTATATGACTTTGTTTATTCACTCCTGTCAAAAAAACTGGTATACATTCTACTTGTGTAATCTTTACAATGTTAAACTCAATAAAAACTATTGTTGGAAAAAAAAAGTCAGCAGCTGCAAACAGTGTATCTGCTGACTTTTAATAAACACACACTCACCTGTCCCACGGTCCAGCGATGTGGCCTCCCGAACCCCCTGGCTCTCTCATTCTCAGTTCAAGTGTCGGTACCCGGTTGTGATAGCTTTCAGAATCATTGCCGGATGCGCACTGCGCATGTGCAAGGCGCACTGCGCTTTCTCAATGGCCAAGCAATCTTCTCGGACCTGTGACGTGTCCTAGAAGATTGTAGGGAGGGAGGGGGAGAAGAGAACTTCTGCTAAAGCCACCTGGCCTCAGCAGAAGTGGTTGGAACTCCACTTTAAAGTGAACAATTCTTTTTTATGTTTATTCTGAGATCATTAAGTGGGTATTAGGTGAAGAGTGTCTAAAAGGAAAGCTTTGCTGCTTGACAATTTGTGATAATAAATATAAGTAGAAAAGCCAGTTTTATACTGGAATAATAAGTGTTTCCTCTTCTGGAGGGATGAGCTAGTAGTATTAAAAGCAGCATACTGTTTTCAAAAATAGTTTGCAAACCAGGACAAATTATCTTTAACTATTGCAAGGAAGTGCACACAGTGACATTGCAACAGTTAAAGCGGAGTTCCAGCCTTTTTTTTTTGCTATTTTTTTTTTTAAAAGCCAGCAGCTACATTGTAGCTGCTGACTTTCAATATAAGCTCACTTACCTGTCCAGGGAGTCCACGACGTCGGTACCACAAGCCAATTCGTCTAACGGCTTCCAGTGCAGGCCTCAGGATTGCAAGTGAGGGAAACCGTCAGTGGAGTCTTCAGGCCTCACAGCCGGTTTTCTACTTCACGTGGTTTTCTATTCGCAAGTGGCGCAACACTTTCTGAAGGGTTCTGTCATCTTATGGGACACACGCAGGTCCCAGAAGGCAATAAGGGGAAGGAAGAGTGCTGAATAAAACCGACACGTACCTCGCCGTGGTGACAAGTCCCAGAGAAACATGCTAAAAAGGTATGAAAAATAAAAATAATATATACAAAACAAGGGAGGTAGGGTGGTCAATTGTTTGAGACTGGGTTCTCAATTTGCTAATTTCAGACCAGGCGGGAACAAGCCTTAAAAGCTTTACTTGAAAAAGTGCAAGAACATCAAAAAGTTCAACATGCGAGAACAGTCCTTTCCCTACACCTAGGCTATGGCATACCTGCAAAGGTAGAGTCCTTATGTAATAAAGGGGACCCATCAGTGGCATTTCTTAGGGGCTGGTGTCTTTGGGGGTGAACCCCAGGTCCCAATGGCCTCCAACATCACAGCAGTTGTAGAAGTTAGTAACATTTTCTCACATCTCATTTGTGTGGCTTTTCTGATTCTCTCCCCTTCTGGCTCTCTCTACTCTGGACCACTATGGGTCAGACCCAAGAAAACCAGGCAAACAAAGAAAACAGGAAAAATGAAAACCCTCACCCTCCCGTCAGGGTGAGATATCTAAATTCTAACCCTCTAACATGCTTTCTTGTCAGTGGCAGTTCAGATGGGGATTCAAGAATGTTAGAAAAGATCTGTACTGTGGGTAAATGGGTTGGTGTATTTGTACTAGGAAGAGGGTGTCATTTTTGGTTGTACATTGTAAAGTGGTCTATGCAATATGCACTTCTGACCCCTGGTCTCTTTCTGATATGCACTTTTGACCCCTGAAATCTGTGTGATATGCACTCATGGCTTATACTCTGGACGACCATACTAATCCATGACTGATTAATTTTGATAAATGTCAGATGATCCACAGTGTCTGTGGACAGATGCATTCTATTATCAGTAACAAAACTTCCAGCAGCACTAAATGCCCCTTCAGAAAGCACGCTGGATGCAGGGCAGTCAAGCAGCTCAATTGCATACTGGGAAAGTTCTGGCCAGTGGTCTATTCTCATGACCCAGTAAGCAAGTGGATCGTCAACTGGAAAGTTCTCCATTTCTGTTTTTGCCCCTAGATAATCATCCACCGTGTGATGTAGATGCTGCCAATGGGATGTGGAAGTTGATAGCCCTGGAAAGTGGACAGCAAGGACTAAGAAAATTGTGGAACACATTACTTAGGTGGCCACTTGCTCCACCATTCCTCTCTTGACCAACAGTAGCTTCAAAACTATGTTTTCCACAACACTGTAACCTACCAGAGTCCGGGAAAAGCATTCAATAAACTCCTCTTTAAGGTGTCCTCAAGAGATTTCATCTTCTGCACCGCCTGCGGGGGACAGGATACGTTCTGAGACGTTCCCTAGTAACAGTGGTCAAGGAGGGTTGCCAACCAATAGTGATCGTTCTCCTTTATGCCACATATTCTTGGGTCCTTTCGCAGGCTTTGAAGCATGAGGGAGCCCATGCACCGCAAATTTGCAGAGGCATGAGAAGCAGACTTTTCTGGGTCACTAAGGATTACAGTATCTGTAACTGCCTCCTCCCTGCTACATACCACTCTCAAGGGTTCTGCTCATTATCAAGGAGCTGACACTGTGTTTAAAAGACTCCTCCATGCCTGATGCTGGGGCTATGAGAGGAATAGCTGTGGACAAGGATGCAGGTTTAGACATTCTGGCAGTGGACTGCGTACTAGTCTCTGCTTGGGTGACAGAGGATGAGGAGGATGAGAATGGTTTAGTTATCCAGTCCACCACTTCCTCTGCATGCTGTGGCTGGATCACACAGGCAACACCACTAAACATAGGAAATTATGCCCTGCCATAGGACTGACCACATCCACCTTTGCCGGGCCATGAGAACGTCTGTCACTCCTTGTTGTTCTCCCAAACATGATGGGGGGGGTTGCTTATTAGCAAAGTTTAATAAAGATTTCCATTTGTTAAAGTGCATCCATGTACACATTTACACTTTAATCAATGGAAAGTGGTGTTTGGTGCACTTTAACTTGAGTACTCACTACACAGACACACTCAACTGATACACTATAATATACTGCAGTAAAACTGCACTGATGAACTGCAATATACTACGTTAAACGGCACGTAATGCACTGAACTATAAAGTGTTAAACTTGCAATAATGGACTGAAATATACAGCGTTAAACGGAAGGTAATGCACTGCGAAATATATGGCGTTAAACTTGCAGTTGAAGCACTGAAATATACTGAGTCTAGCGTGCAAAAATGCACAGAAATGTACTGTGTTAAATGGCACATAACGCACTGAAATATATGGTGTTAAACTTGCAGTAATGCAGTGAAATAAACTGCGTCAAGCGTGCACTAACGCACAGAAATGTACTGTGGAAAATGAAACATAACGCACTGAAATATATGCTGTTAATCTTGCAGTAATGCACTGAACTATACTGCGTTAAACAGAAGGTAACGCACTGAAATAAACGCTGTGAAATTTGCAGTAATGCACTTAAATATATGCCGTTAATGGTGCACTAATGCACAGAAATATACTGCGTTAAATGGCATGTAACACACTGAAATCTTTTAGTAACGCACTGAAATATACAGCGTTAAACTTTTAGTAACACACTGAAATATACAGCGTTAAACTTGCAGTAATGCACTAAAATATACTGCGTTAAGCATGCACTAGTACACAGAAATGTACTGTGTTAAATAGCACATAACGGACTGAACTGTACTGCATTAAACAGAAGCTAACGCACTAAAATATATGGTGTTAAACGGAAGTTAACTCAGTAAAAATATATGGCGTTAAACTTGCAGTAACGCACTGAAATATACTGCTTTAAGCGTGCACTAACGCTCAGAAATGTACTGTGTTAAACATCACGTAGCGCACTGGTATATACGCTATTAATCTTTCAGTAATGCACTGAACTATACTGTGTTAATCGGAAGGTAACGCACTGAAATATACAGCATTAAACTTGCAGTAACATACTGAACTATACTGCATTAAACGGAAGGTGACACACTGAAATATACAGCATTAAACTTGCAGTAACGCACTTAAATAAACTGCGTTAAAATGCAAGTAACACACTGAAATATACTGTGTTAAACTTGCAGTAACGCATTAAAATATGCTGCATTAAGCGTGCACTAGTGCACAGAAATGTACTGCCTTTAATGGCACATAACTCACTGAAATATATGGCGTTAAACTTGCAGTATCGCATTAAATTATACTGCGTTAAACAGAAGGTAACACATTAAAATATACAGCATTAAACAGAAGGTAACACACTGAAATAAACACAGCTAAACCTGCAGTAACACGCTGAAATATACTGCGTCCACTAAGGTACAGATATGTACTGTGTTAAACGGCACAAAACGCACTGAAATATACGCTGTTAATCTTTCAGTAATGCATTGAACTATAATGCGTTAAGCGGAAGGTAAAACACTGAAATATACGGCTTAAACTTGCAGTAACGCAGTAAAATATACTGCGCTAAGTGCGCACTAGTGCACATAAATGTACTGTGTTAAATGGTATGCAACGCACTGAAATATATGGCGTTAAAATTGCAGTAACACACTGAACTATACTGCATTATACAGAAGGTAACGCACTAAAATTTACAGCGTTAAACAGAAGGTAATGCAGTGAAATATACAGCGTTGAACTTGCAGTAACACACTTAAATATACTGCGTTAAGCATGCACTAATGCACAGAAATGTACTGCATTAAACGGCACATAAAACACTTAAATATACGGCGTTAAACTTTCAGTAACGCACTCAAATAAAACTGTGTTAAACTGCATGTAATGCACTGAAATATACTGTGTTAAACTTGCAGTAACGCACTAAAATATACTGCATTAAACTAGTGCACAGAAATGTACTATGTTAAACGGCACCTAACGCACTGAAATATATGAGGTTAAACTTGCAGTAACGCATTGAACTATACTGAGTTAAACAAAAAGGTAACGCATTGAAATATACAGTGTTAAACAAAAGGTAACACACTGAA
The DNA here is from genome assembly GCA_029574335.1 of Rana kukunoris. Classification (NCBI taxonomy): domain Eukaryota; kingdom Metazoa; phylum Chordata; class Amphibia; order Anura; family Ranidae; genus Rana; species Rana kukunoris. Next base: position 163,224,189 of record CM056052.1, read on the forward strand.
ATATATGGCGTTAAATTTGCAGTAACACACTTAAATATACTGCGTTAAACTAATGCACAGAAATGTACTATGTTAAATGGCACGTAACGCACTGAAATATATGGCGTTAAACTTGCAGTAACGCATTGAACTATACTGTGTTAAACAGAAGGTGACACACTAAAATATACAGAAGTAAACTTCCAGTAATGCATTGAAATAAACTGCATTAAACTGCACCTAACGCACTGAAATATAGTGTTAAACTTGCAGTAACCCACTAAAATATACTGCACTAAGCGTGCACTAGTGCACAGAAATTTACTACATTTAATGGCATGTAACGCACTAAAATATATGGCGTTAAACTTGCAGTATCGCACTGAACTATACTGCATTAAACAAAAGGTAACGCATTGAAATATACAGCATTAAACAGAAGGTAACACACTGAAATATTTGGCATTAAACTTGCAGTAACGCACTTAAATATACTGCATTAAGCTTGCACTAACGCACAGAAATGTACTGTGTTAAACGGCACATAACACACTAAAATACACGCCATTAATCTTTCAGTAATGCACTGAACTATACTGCATTAAACAGAAGGTAACACACTGAAATATACATTGTTGAACTTGCAGTAACACACTGAAATATACAGCGTTAAACGGAAGGTAATGCACTGAAATTTATGGCATTAAACTTGCAGTAACGCACTAAATTATACTGTGTTAAGCGTGCACTAATGCACAGAAATATACTGCATTAAACGGCTCGTAACACAGTGAAATATACAGCTGACAATTCAGGTGTTTTTGGCGAACGTAGCCATTTTTGGCCCAAACTCATGCTCGGGCCGAATCGTCCCCCCATACCTACTCCTGACCAGTGCACTCTAAATCATGCCTAAAGTTCTACTTTGGAATAGGCTTTGTGCAAAAAAGCATATGTAATGAAACAATTTAGTTTTCTTTTAAATGAATGTGCTAGGGTGTGTACATGCCTGTTAAACCCTCACTATGGCATAATCATTAAACCATATTTTCTGGGTAAAATAACTGCATAAGGCTTTTTGTAACCCTTTAACACCAGTGCCTCCTGGCCCTTTAAGGCCCTTTAAGGGGTTTCTGATGCCGAAAGGTGGGGCAGGGTTTCTGATCATGTGACTGCCCTGATTGGCTGTCACAGTGGTCACATGATAGGAAAGCTCCCAAGTAGAGATCATTAGCATTCCATTAGCTCCCGGTAACTGTGCCGAGAGTGCACAGGGCACGCGATCTTGGCACAGCTTTGTGTACATTCTGGTACCCATATATGCGGCCACTCAGCATTAAGGCTGATCTGCCGTGAGACTGCATATATGGGTACTGCCAGCGTGAAGAAGTTAAACATATCCTTTTAAAACCTTCCCACTGCACAGTATTCTTTCTCGACAGCGGGTGAATCATTTTGCTTGCTGCTATAGCAGCATTGACTCTGCTGCCAGGAACATGCCTGCACTCACACACTGACAGCAGTGAGTTACCAATCTGATCCAAGTGCCCTCTATGGACGCACTGCCACTGACTTCCACACAGACGACCATTTTTTTCAATTGGTTTTATATCCATAGGAAAAATTTAAAACATGTTCTATTTTTTTTCAAGAGACAGGGGTGCCCAACCTTTTGAAGAGCATGCACCACTTAAGTGACTTGGTACCCTGTGCACAAGTCCATTTACATCTGCCGCTCCACAGAGGTGAATGGAGGGACCGATTGGGTCCGCCTAAAAAACAGACAGGCAGACCTGTTTGGACTAATCATGTGAAAGGGAACTAATGCTGCTTTCACACTGATGTGCTGCTGTTACGCTCAGTGCACCTGTGGCTTTTCTGTGGGTTAGTTGCACTTTGCATTGATTCATATTAGATCCTGTGAGTTTGGTGCAGTTTCTGAAAGCACAAACTCCTTCATTTAGAATGTTTGGTGCACTTTCAGATAGCGCACTAAACCCAACCTTCAATTTAGTTATCCCCGGCTATTGCTGTCCCAGACAGACTGCATTTGGTATCACTTCATCTGTGACAGGAGACAGCACTTTACAGAAAGCATTGGCTTATGCAGCTCTGCTTCGCAGACACTTGCTTCTTCTACCGCCAGCTTGATTCACAACACTGACATTTATTCTGGGCTTGCTAACCCTCCACCCCAGAGCATGAGGTCACGGGCCACATCAGAGTGCACCCCTGCGCTAGACTGTTCAATGAGATGAAGTGAATAAACTGTTTGTGTGCCTGGCTGCCTCTACAATATTTTGGGAAAGAACCGGTTAAATCTACAATGGCTCCTATGGGGGGTAGCACTACACATGCCTGTTTGTTCTACATCTACTGCATAAACACAAGTTTTCCTGACACAGCATGACAGCATATACGTATGGGAAGGCTCTGCCCCCCTGTCCAATCAGGACCGGTTATACTATAAAAGTAGGTCTACTCCCCTACCCCCGCATTCTCTGTTTTTTCCTTCACTGCTACAGGCGGTTATACTACTGCTAAAGAAAGCAGGAATTGTTTTATTTTTCCCTCACCTGGCCGGACACTTCCCGCCAAGCCGCACAGGTTCAAAGCCTCTCCTGTGACGAAGCTCCCCGCTGTACAGGCAGACCTGAACGCCTAAAGGGGGAGGCCTCACCCCAGCAGGATCCAGGAAGATGGAGGTGAAGGCATCTGGTCTCTAGGGATTGCTCATTTATCATGACGCCATGTATGGACATTCATTGGATTTTGGACATGAAGCATGCAGGTGCACACAATTCTATTCAGTTACTGCTGCAAGTATAGGCAAGTATGTGGTTAAACTTGCATTACTGAAGGGCTGTGGTTGTGTCTGCAATGCGCTAGACTGTTCAATGAGATGAAGTGAATGAACTGTTTGTGTGCCTGGCTGCCTCTACAATATTTTGGGAAAGAACCGGTTAAATCTACAATGGCTCCTATGGGGGGTAGCACTACACATGCCTGTTTGTTCTACATCTACTGCATAAACACAAGTTTTCCTGACACAGCATGACAGCATATACGTATGGGAAGGCTCTGCCCCCCTGTCCAATCAGGACCGGTTATACTATAAAAGTAGGTCTCCTCCCCTACCCCCGCATTCTCTGTTTTTTCCTTCACTGCTACAGGCGGTTATACTACTGCTAAAGAAAGCAGGAATTGTTTTATTTTTCCCTCACCTGGCCGGACACTTCCCGCCAAGCCGCACAGGTTCAAAGCCTCTCCTGTGACGAAGCTCCCCGCTGTACAGGCAGACCTGAACGCCTAAAGGGGGAGGCCTCACCCCAGCAGGATCCAGGAAGATGGGGGTGAAGGCATCTGGTCTCTAGGGATTGCTCATTTATCATGACGCCATGTATGGACATTCATTGGACTTTGGACATGAAGCATGCAGGTGCACACAATTCTATTCAGTTACTGCTGCAAGTATAGGCAAGTATGTGGTTAAACTTGCATTACTGAAGGGCTGTGGTTGTGTCTGCAATACTGCTAATTATGATTGCAGGTGCTGTGCTGGGCTGAAGCCTTCCATTTAACTGAATAAGCCTGGCTCTACAGTCTTGATTTATTTCCTGCAGGTTTGTGGTTAATTTGCATTTCTCAAAAGCATATATCACACATGTGAATGTAACTGGATGTCTGTAGTGTCACTCTGTTTACTAATATTAAACAGACTAAAGGATGTGTTTGCAGCATTGCTGAAGTTGGAACTGATATCAGGTGATATTGAGAGCCCTTTCAGGTTAGTGCAGGGATTGGGCCTGCAGTATGGGCTCACTGCGTATGGAAGTTTGGTCTCCTCTGGTAGGTTTAACTTGCTAGTGCTAATGTCATAGGATCATTAATTTGTGCTGCATTCCTGTGATTACATTAACTCGGCTGTGATGTGTTTACTTCTATGCATTTACATGTTGACCTTGGTACTAAAATGTCAGGATCTGTTTAGTCACACTCCATAGTACTTGTTAGCAATAGGTAATTGCTTGTGTTATTTGGGGTACCCCACTGAAAGATAGGGGGTTTGTAGTGGTTACTATTTATGGGAAAATAATCCCAGGCATCTGTGAACCAGTAGCAATCAGCCTTCCTAGAGACCAGCAACTTTGAATAAAGGTGAGGGCAGGTAAGTATATGCTATATCCTAAAAAAAGAGTGCACATTATGGGCATAATGAGTGTACATCTCAAGCCCTCAACACCAAACACCAGTCTACCTGCTTCTGCGACAAGGGACAGATCCTCTTCAACCCTGAAAAAATCCCACTATGTAGCTAACTGCCAGAAATCGCTACAGGAATCATAGTGGTCGGGTGTAACTGGTGTGACGGCCAGAATGCAAAACAAGGTTGCAGGCCAAAGACAGTGACAAAGGGGCAGAGACTGAGAAGGCCTACAGTCACTAATGGTTCCATACCAAGCCTAATCAAACAACCGTGCTTGTTTAAAGGCAACCTCTACCTGAGAGCTTGCTTATGGAAAATCGCTCTGACTAGTTGTCATAGTTTAACCCCGTCCAAACTGACTGTGTGGAACTCGGGTACTAATCTATTCAAGCAAAATAAGCTAAAGGGTACCTCTGCCTCTAGAGCATGAATGAATGAAAACTTATATAGCGCGGCACATGCAAACTGAATCGCCTCTAGCGCTTGTTGTTCCTGTCTCCTTTGGTATCAAAAAACAGCCAGCCAAACAGGCTTCAGCAGATTAACCAAGGGTACCATTCTTCCAAACAGAGGAAACAATATCCTTGCAGAGACACTGTGACAGCAAGTAGATCTGGAGATCAACAAGATTCATACTACTGTTAAGTAGTGTTGTTGTGACCTGCGATGAGGCAGGATGGAAGCAGAGCTCTGGTCAGTGATAAGCTCTCTATGGCAGATCCTAGATTGAAAGGTAATAGCCAATGATGCAGTTCAGTCACTGTGGATACAAGACTGTATGCTGTTTCTCCAGAAATCATTGTGGCCAGTGAACCCTTATGGCCCCTCCCACAAGTGAACACATGCCGCTTTAGTCAGAGTGGTGACTGTTCAAGTCGGATCTGGCAATATCTAGAAGGAAGATTAATTCCTTATGTTAATCACCAAAGACCAGAGGATAGCCAAAAGATGGACAAGTTAAACGTGGGAGAACTATGGCGGAGAATAAAGAATCGATAATCTTTATTAGCCTAAACCCAAGTCGCCCAATAGGGTCAGCTGACAGTTGGATGTAAATTTCAGCGAAGGATCCATGAGTCCTGTGCATTATGCCGCGTACACACGGTTGTTTTTTGCGATGAAAAAAAACGTTGTTTTTTAAAACGTCATTTAAATTGATCGTGTGTGGGCAAAACGTTGTTTTTTGTCTTCAAAAAAACGACCAAAAAAAAAATTCCAACATGCTTTTTAAAACGTCGTTTTTTGTTTCACAAAAAGTCACCGTGTGTAGCAAAAACGTTGTTTAAAACGACGTTTTTCAATCCGCGCATGCCCACTCTTTTCAATGGAAAAGAGTGGTGAACGTAACCTCGCTTTTTGTGAAAAAAAACGATAGTGTGTATGCAACATCGTCTTTGAAAAGTGACGTTTCAAAAACGTCGTTTTTTACTTCACAGAAAACGTCGTTTTTTTTCATCACAAAAAATGATCATGTGTACGCGGCATCAGGAAGCCAATGGAATAGTTTCATTCCTCTACCAATTCATTGCATTCCCTCCATGATGCATCAGAGCACAAGGGCTATGATTACATGGGCGTTGGTCATAGTAAAACTTGAATAACAAGAGGGTCCAAAAGGATGGCATAGGCCATCGTGGCAATTAATCTCTCCAGTCGTCAGTAAAGCCTGACCTCCACAAGTGCTGCGACTTCAAGGTAATCCCTACACTACGTTTGAACCCACTGTGGTCTAACTGGGGGCCGTGGACATCAAGAATACACAGGCATTGATTCAAGACGCATAGGAATCGCAGTAAAATCGCACAATTTTATGCCGTAATACTGGAAACCTAGTCCATTAAGTCCAACCTGGTAGTGTGATAGGGGTAGTTACCTTGGTATACCCTGTATGTTGTGGTCGTTCAGGCCGACTTGTGGGCACAAGGACTACTGGTAAGTCTTGTTTGAACAGCAAAGTGAATAACTTGTATAGCGCTGACAAATGCGAACCAAATCGCCTCAAGGCGCTTTGTATCCAGAGTCCTGCTGATACTTCAGAAGAGTTGTGGCACAATGGCTTCCAAGTTCTGGGAAAGGTCCCAGTACAGACTCTAATCAAGTCGGGAGGAGCCATCATCGAGAGACAAACTAGTCTCATCTCAGTAATCACCTACTGGAAGGTAATTCTGAATGGGAAAAAGTTAATGAACAAAAATTAAGTTACACTCAGAGAAACAGTGTAAGTATCCCATTTGAACAGATGCTCTTTCCTATTGGTTGCATCCCACGATCGCAAAAGCGATAAAGTACCCTGTAATAACCCATGTGGTCCGAGGGGGGGCCCAAGCAGGGTTGACAACTGTATTAACTTTAGTAAAGAGAGACTTACTTCCCACGTGAGAAACGATGACTCCACAGAGGAGAAAAGTCCCCCGATTGGGGAGGTAGCTAAGCTGATCTTTCAGCATACCAATCATCACAAGTTGTCACTCGTGGGGTAGTCATGCCAATGAAGGACAAGGTGTCCAAAAGCCAGAGCTACAGCGGTCGCAGACTAAAGTCTTGCGGAAACACAACAGAGGGAGCCTCAACTATGCTGAAAGGACTCTGCAAAATGGGGAAGGCCTAGCCTCGCTAGCAAGAAGGAATACAAAACTAGTCAACTTCTGTCAGAGGTATCTCCCAGCATGTTAGGGTTTTCTAGAACTTACAGCCAGAGGGCGTAAGATACAAAAGCCGTTGGATGACAAGGGACAGTCTCAAACAAGACAGTCAAGGGATCGGCAACGAGCAAGGCTATCAAGTTATTGGTCTGACCGTAACCTGGGTGGCTTCCCAGAGGTGGAAGCAGATAAACTAAGGACAGCCACCTGGGTTGGCAGATTAGCCAATACGTATATATTTAACAAACCTAAGAGTCTCCAGGAGGCCTATCCGAATTTGCAGCCGTTCGGTGGTGATGACGATAATTACCCTGTAGCTTGCAGGCAATGATGCCCACGGGTACAGTCTCAGATCCGAGAACTCCCTATTCTCCTTCCTGAGATTCAACACCTCATACAGCGGCCAACGGTATCTTCCAAATTCATACAAATTATATCTAGATACAGGAGACCAAGATGTGGAGGTCTCACCGTTAGTGTTTGAAATCTAATGGAGGTCAGAGTGTCTACTCCAGACTTCAAGTACCTTAGCTAAGAGAAGAACCTACAGAATTTAAAGGATGGAATTCTCTGTTCCTTACTGGAAGGAATGAATTGTATACAAGAGAGCCTAGAGACGGCATTAAAGGATACTGAAATGCAGTCGTATCTATTCTTCACTCTCTGGGTTGCATAGCCCAGCAACCAAGTCTGAAAGACCTAGGCAGGTTATTCTTTCCCCCATGGGGTCTTCCAAATAGTGTGAGACACATTATCTCACTCTCCATTTAGAGGGACAAAACATCCCAAATATGGCCAGGAACATGGGAATAAGTATTCATTTTGGCAAATACAGTATGTAAAGTAGATCTAGAAGAATCTCAAACATCCAAGTGTCATACCATAAACTACCTTGTTGCTGAAATGATCAGGCAAAATGTCTCTAGTCTCTTCCTCAACACTATACAAAGGTTGGTATCTTGGCAACCTGAGTTAGAACATCATCATCCTTTTGGGCAGATCCAAACGGAAGTGTTTGAAGTTCCACAAACTTGCAAAAGAGATTCAAGGTTAAAGAGACATAGAATTGGCCCTTCTTCTAGGAGAAAAACGATAAACTCATCAGGCCTAATGGGTTGCATCCCACGATCGCAAAAGCGATAAAGTACCCTGTAATAACCCATGTGGTCCGAGGGGGGGCCCAAGCAGGGTTGACAACTGTATTAACTTTAGTAAAGAGAGACTTACTTCCCACGTGAGAAACGATGACTCCACAGAGGAGAAAAGTCCCCCGATTGGGGAGGTAGCTAAGCTGATCTTTCAGCATACCAATCATCACAAGTTGTCACTCGTGGGGTAGTCATGCCAATGAAGGACAAGGTGTCCAAAAGCCAGAGCTACAGCGGTCGCAGACTAAAGTCTTGCGGAAACACAACAGAGGGAGCCTCAACTATGCTGAAAGGACTCTGCAAAATGGGGAAGGCCTAGCCTCGCTAGCAAGAAGGAATACAAAACTAGTCAACTTCTGTCAGAGGTATCTCCCAGCATGTTAGGGTTTTCTAGAACTTACAGCCAGAGGGCGTAAGATACAAAAGCCGTTGGATGACAAGGGACAGTCTCAAACAAGACAGTCAAGGGATCGGCAACGAGCAAGGCTATCAAGTTATTGGTCTGACCGTAACCTGGGTGGCTTCCCAGAGGTGGAAGCAGATAAACTAAGGACAGCCACCTGGGTTGGCAGATTAGCCAATACGTATATATTTAACAAACCTAAGAGTCTCCAGGAGGCCTATCCGAATTTGCAGCCGTTCGGTGGTGATGACGATAATTACCCTGTAGCTTGCAGGCAATGATGCCCACGGGTACAGTCTCAGATCCGAGAACTCCCTATTCTCCTTCCTGAGATTCAACACCTCATACAGCGGCCAACGGTATCTTCCAAATTCATACAAATTATATCTAGATACAGGAGACCAAGATGTGGAGGTCTCACCGTTAGTGTTTGAAATCTAATGGAGGTCAGAGTGTCTACTCCAGACTTCAAGTACCTTAGCTAAGAGAAGAACCTACAGAATTTAAAGGATGGAATTCTCTGTTCCTTACTGGAAGGAATGAATTGTATACAAGAGAGCCTAGAGACGGCATTAAAGGATACTGAAACGCAGTCGTATCTATTCTTCACTCTCTGGGTTGCATAGCCCAGCAACCAAGTCTGAAAGACCTAGGCAGGTTATTCTTTCCCCCATGGGGTCTTCCAAATAGTGTGAGACACATTATCTCACTCTCCATTTAGAGGGACAAAACATCCCAAATATGGCCAGGAACATGGGAATAAGTATTCATTTTGGCAAATACAGTATGTAAAGTAGATCTAGAAGAATCTCAAACATCCAAGTGTCATACCATAAACTACCTTGTTGCTGAAATGATCAGGCAAAATGTCTCTAGTCTCTTCCTCAACACTATACAAAGGTTGGTATCTTGGCAACCTGAGTTAGAACATCATCATCCTTTTGGGCAGATCCAAACGGAAGTGTTTGAAGTTCCACAAACTTGCAAAAGAGATTCAAGGTTAAAGAGACATAGAATTGGCCCTTCTTCTAGGAGAAAAACGATAAACTCATCAGGCCTAATGGCATCGGAAAAGGACAATCCTGCTGTACAACGAAGACCATCGCAGTTGTACGGATACAATTAGTCAAAACCTAGATGGAGAGGACAAGTCCATCAGATGAGGGCAGAGACAGATCCTCCAAGCTTGTGATGCATCCATTGACGGAACTGCAAAATAGTTCCTCCAGAGTTAATATCTAAACTACGACCTGGTCTACATTCAACATGTTGGGGGTCCATTCTGGCGGACCCAGCAGTCGTAACTACAATACATCTCAGTCATTAGAGGGGATAGATCTAATCCTATTAAACACTTGAGCAGTACCCACCCTTGTTGTCTGGTGATTTGGTACATCCCATACGTATATGCTGTCATGCTGTGTCAGGAAAAGGGAAAATGTTATACTTACCTAACGGTAATTTTCCTTTCCTGATGCAAGCATTACAGCATATAGGTTCCCTCCCCTAAAAAAAAAAAAAAAAAAGAGAAAGAAATGGCAAATATGGGGCCTGAAACATTTAAAGTAAGGTCTTCCGCAGCGATAATAAATTACGAGAATGCTGGGGTAGGGGAGGAGACCTACTTTTATAGTATAACCGGTCCTGATTGGACAGGGGGGCGGAGCCTTCCCATACATATATGCTGTCATGCTTGCATCAGGAAAGGAAAATTACCGTTAGGTAAGTATAAAATGTTCCCTTTTTATGCTAACCCTAATAACCCATAAACTAAAAAAATGTATCTCAGAGAGATGCAGTGTAAAATGCAAGTGTTCTCATTAGTACTAATTAAACTGATGAGGCTTGTGCAGTATCTAAATAATGCTAATAACCACTAGATAACAAAGGTGATTTCAGGACACTGCTTATGGAATTAAAATAAAAAAGAGCTACCAGTAAATCACCAAGTACAGAAAATGAAGGCGCTATGGGTTTAAGTTCATTTTTATTCATTTAACAGTGCATTTCCATCTATATAATAAACAAAAAATGTATGCTTGAATATGAAGAGAACTTGTTGCCTTGGAAATGCTTATTTCTCTGAGCTAATTGCATTAATGGATCATAAACTGCTGAATGATCAGGTGGAGCAAGATAATTAAAGTAATCTATCTTATTCATGTAAAGTGACCGTTTTGGTAGTAATTAGTAATTATTCAAAATGTAGTATTTGTGCAGTTATAAAACACATAGTAATGGTTAGGTACTGAAACAAAATAAATATGTATTTTTTCTGCATTAATGGTTTGTAATCAGTGTTATTTGTTATTAAGAGAATAGTATTGTACATTATTAATACTGTCTGTTATGATGTTGTGGCTAGTTATGAGGATAAAGTAATTAAAATTAAAGAGAAAAATTAAGATAGTAATTAAAGAAGCTATAAAATACATTATGCAGTTCACCCAATAAAACAGTTACCGGTATATGAATAGTGTGTGTTTTATTTTTATTTAAAACTTAACTCCTGGCTATTTTTTGGGAATTAAAAACGTTCTCTAGGCAGTGGTAAAAGGAATTAGTTTAGGCTTCCATATTCTTCTTTAATCCAGAGCTGTTCCCTGTAGTACATTTTTTTTTTATCATGGTACTCTGAGAAGTATGAACACAGTGCTCTTAACACACAGTGAGGTTGATTTACTAAAATTGGAGAGTGCAAAATCTGGTGCAGCTGTGCATAGAAACCAAATTAGCTTCCATTTTTTTTTTTTCCAAAGCTTAACCACTTGGCGCCCAGAGTATGTCATATGACGTCCTGGGCTTTGTGGTGGTATTTCTTAATTATGCCTGCAGCTACAGGCATCATTCAGATAATGCTGTTTTCAGCCAGCGATTCCCTTCACCATAAGAATGATCATAGCGGCTGTTTTTTTTTTTTTTTTTCAGTGTCAAAATAAAATAAAAATATGTAGAATTAACAATATATATTTTTTTAAAGTGCCCCTGTGCCTGTGTGCTCGCACACAGAAGTGAACACATATTTAAGTCCCGCCCACATATGAAAACGGTGTTCAAACCACACATGTGAGGTGTCACCACGAACGCTGAGTGAGAGAAATAATTATAGGCCTAGACCTCCACTGTAACTCAAAACATGTAACCAGTAAAATAAATTAAAATGTCGCCCATGGGGATTTTTGAGTACCAAAGTTTAGCGCCATTCCACGAGTGTGTGCAATTTTGAAGTGTGACCTGTTGGGTATCTATTTACTTGGAGGAACTTCATTTTTCACATTATGCTAAAAAATTGGGCTGACTTTACTGTTTTTTTTTTAAAGCATGAAACAGTTATTTTCCCCAAAAAAGCGTTTGAAAAATTGCTGCGCAAATACTGTGCAAGATAAAAAGTTGCAATGACCGCCATTGTATTCTCTAGGGTCTCTGCTAAAAAAAAAAAATATATATATATATATATATATATATATATATATATATATATAGTGTTTGGGGGTTCTACGTAATTTTATAGCAAAAAAAATATGATTTTTACATGTAGGAGTGAAGTGTCAGAATTGGCCTGGGCTTCAAGTGGTTAATTGAACAAGCTGAAGTTAGAGGCTAATTGGCTACTATGCACAGCTGCACCAGATTGTGAACTCTCCTGTTTTAGTAAACCAACCCCATAGTACTGATTCAGAGAGCAGTGCCAATGTCATTATGTCAACACCACTCAGCACATGCAAAATAACAAACAATACTCATGGGGAGTGGCGCTCAATTAATGGAACATAGAGGTTTGGTGGATAGCACAAAAGAAAACAGAATATTTTTTAATTAAAGCAATATATATATATATTTTATTATTATGGCAAAGTTTGAATAAAGTAGGGAATTATTAAGACTTCCGTTCCTTTTTTTTCCCGTTTGTGTTGTTTATTGTTTTCCCATCCAAAAAATAAATCAGGAAGTAATAGGAAATCTCCCAAGTGGAGTGGATACCCCCTTATCCCTGGAACAGGTTTCCTCATTGTAAAATTTCTCACCTCTTGTTCCTGTGATTTGTCATTAATTTATTGTACCAGAGACAATGGTCACTAGGACAAATAGAGAGTGTGACTCTCCCCACAAAGAAAACAGATACCGTAGCAATAAAAACCGCAGGCAAAAAGTATATTGGAAAAAAATGACCAGCAAACCAAAAGGAGAAAATCAATATGAGGTCTTAATGACAAAGCATACAGTGAAGCACCTATAGATGTGTGTTTTCTCCATTGGCTGTGCACCTAGAATCAGGTGAGGAAGTTAAAGGGGTGGGATGGAGGCTATAGCTCAGGGATCCTCAAACTACAGCCCTCCAGCTGTTGCAGAACTACACATTCCATAAGGGCATTGTAAAACTCTGACATTCACAGACATGACTAGGCATGATGGGAATTGTAGTTCCTGAACAACTGGAGGGCCATAGTTTGAAGACCCATGCTATAGCTTATTTAAAATGAGCAATAAAAACCGAGAGGTTCTAACTAGGTCACATGATCCTGCAGCGCACTACAAGCCTGCTCGGATCCGCCTGTCTGTTTTTCAGGTGGATCTGAGCGGGCCATCCATTGACTTCTAAAGGGAGACGGATGTCAGCGGAGATGTTTCCGCTGACCCCCGCTTGTCATCCGATCCGCTAAAAATAGACATTTGGCAATACGTTCGCCATCCTTCTTGTGGATCGGATGAAATCTGATCAAAACTAACAGCTGTCCATTTTCATACGATCTCTCCATAGGAATCAGCGGCGCTCCTTGCTCCTGGGAATGAGTAAAGCAAAGGTCTCCTCATTTAAGTTTGTAAAACCAGATTTATTTAAGAAATAAAGTAAAAAGCACTCTGCGGTGGTATCATATATACAGTTATACAGTTATATAGCAAAGTGTCTGGGACAGCTTGCATTCTGCAGACTACAAGCCAAAAAAAAACAGAAGTGACGTAGTGACGCTGTAAGCTCCTTCCTACCCGTTTAGTCATGCAGATGTCATCAGGAGCTGCACCATCTTTGTACACCTCAAGCCCTTTATACTGTGCAGTTGCCCGGCAACGGTACATATCGGTGGCCATATTTTAATTAATCCTGTTACGCTAGAGCATATTATTCACTCCACAGCTGTAATCGTTACAGACCAAATATAGTGTGTCAAACAGCTGAGTGTAACCTGTCCTCGTAGCGGTTCTTATATATAGGCCCTCTGGTGGTCAGATACAGGTAAATAATATCCGTAATCTAGTCCTATACATAATTAGTTAAATCAACACAGATATTACTATGTAAAACTTCATGTTAAATGTACATTAAAATGGTAAGTATTAAATATGCAAAAAAACTTGTATATAAACAATAATCCAGTTTTTACCAGACGAGACTTTACATATAATTAAATAGGCATAAACAGGCATACCCCACTTTTAAGTACACAAATGTGTTTATTTACTAAAGCTGGAAAGCGCAAAATAACTGCTGCTATCAGAGGAAGCGTAACCCAGGATCGCCCAGGACGCAGGGTCTAAGACCCAGCTTTGTTTTCAACAGAGCCCCTAGTGGTGGGGATGGTCTTGGCCACAGCTGGATCCAGGTCACGACCCCCAAGATCCCCTAGGTCACACCCCGCAGGGAGAGAGGGGAAGCAGCCAGCAGGACAAACGGTGGTGATGGACAGGCCAAGGTCAGGGCAACAGGCAAACAAGGGTAAACGAGGAACAGGCAAACTGGAGAAGTCAGGGACACGCCAGAACCGGTACACAGAAAGACGATCATAGCACACTGCAGTCAGCAAGTTAGCAAACTACACTGGTTGAACAGACCTGCAGTGCAACAGTTAATATAGGCTTCCTAGGATTTCCTAGGGTGGAGCCATCCAGGAAGGAAGGTAATAAGAGACAGCCAGAAGGAGGGTCAGGCCTCTAATAACCACATGGAGACAGGTAACTGCCAGAGCTTAATGCATATCCATGACAAATCTCCAATCTAATCAAAATATATATATAAAATTATATTATATCAATTCACTGAATATACAAAAAAATACATTTTGAGAGGCTAATAATTAGCAGGGTGCATACTATTCTAAACTCTAATCTAAACATAAAGATAAACATAAAAAAAAAATTTTTTTTTTACAGTATGTTTATTTTGTAAATGATAGATAGAATTTTCTGGGGGAGAGAGAATGTCGCAGGGGGGATTCTAGAAGTTGAAAAAAAAATCAATATCAATATTGAGGCCCGCAGGATAAAAGGACCCTCGATAAATATATCCAACTGGTCTCATTTTGTGACACTAGAAAGTCCATAGAAAACAAGGGTGGTGGTTTCCTGCCAGCCGTCCTGATGATAACTTGTGTTACACCATGGAGCCATAGCTGGAACTTTTAAGTGTTTTCAGACAATAAATACCATTTTCTTTTCATGATGTTTGGACACCAATCTTTTGTCTTAATTTAGTGCTTTAAATATGGATGTTTGTTGTATGTATCTGTTTGCACATCGCTCCTGATGTGTTTATCCTTTCAGCTGCTCATGAAGATTTGGAATCATTTTCCATTATTTTCGGTATATCATTAGATTCATCCTCTAGTTTTAAATGTTAATGCTTTTCTTGTCATTTGGCGCCGTACTTGTGTTTGTTCTTTGTTGACCGCTGCCCTACAGCAACAATAGATTCCCCAGTTGCCAGCCCCAATTGACCCTCCACCACACCCCAGCACCCCTTGCCATTATATATATATTCAGTTCTGAAGGCGCCGGAACTGCGTTCCCCACATTCCTGCTGAAAAAAAACCCTGATACTAGTATCTAATATGTTAACATCAATGGTGACGAAAAGATATTTAGCAGCCCCATTGATGTGATCCAATTCAGAAATGAGTTGTGTACTATCCTTAAGGTAAGGCCTACCTTTCTGAACCAACGTTTGTAAGTATTAGTCGAGGTATTCTCCTAACCTCAAGAACAGTGAATCAATTCCACTGATAATAGGTTTCCCTTCTCTACATGGTGGTATGAATGTTGAGAAATCATTGAATCCGGATCTATGGTTTTTATCCTATCCATCCGTCTGCCTATGGAGGCTGTCAGCCGATTTCTGATTACACAGATTATGCTTTGAGATCCATCTGGGTCAAAGCAGAGAGACAGCATATATATTGGCTCCAACTTTAAAGCCTAACATAGGAACCTGCACTGCGGTTGGCTAGTATACTCGGAGGGCATCCAGTCCGGTCATTTGAAAGTGGCTCTTTGTCCCAGTTGGCTGCAGGGCTATTCCCTATTGCTATTTAAATTATTACCACACATGGTAATAACTTCACTCGAGTTCACACATCTGTAACCAATCAAATGGTTTCCGTGGATTCATCGTATCACTTATGAGGACATCCCAGGAGTTCCACTGAGTATTCAACATCCATAAACATATTCGGGTTCCCGGATATCGTTTGAAGTGTTACTGATCTGATTCAGATCTTTACTGTCTGGTAAGCCTCAAAAAGTTTCACTACACTGGTGGCGGATCCTCTAATACTCACCTTGTTATTTATTGAGTCACTACTTGTGGTGAATAAAAGTTTGATTGTCAATATGAACTTTTTCACATTATGGACATTTTATTTGTTAAAAGGACTATATAAATAGTAGTCTTCCTTTTTTTAGCGCTACACTTTCTCTTTGTTCACTGATAATAGGTTTACCTGGAGGTTTTTAAAGCCTCTTATACATTTTTGGTATATAATATATTACAAGTGTCTTAGCTGCTTCAGGTAAAATCTTTAGCATCTTTATTATTCGGTATGCCCCTATCTTTGCCTTAAAGCACCAAATTATTCCTTAGTGTAGTGTGTTTAAACTTAGTGGTTTCTTTTTTTTAGATTCCCATCCTTCCCTGCAAAATGTTTATTGAGGTTAAGTTTTCTTATGAACTTCTGTAAGTCTATATATACCTCAAATTTATCTATATCCTTATCCAGAGCATATTTATGAATCCAGAATCCAAAATTCTATGTTCTTCCGAAAAATTACTCAAGTAAAAATGCCAGTTCCTACCTCATTTTCCTCTTGTCCGTTTGCTCTTCCTCTTCCCATATACCTGAAAGTATGTTCTGGACCCCTCTCCTAGTTGTCCATCCATGTATTCCACGTAAAGTCCCCTGGCCTCTGGGGATAGGGATATCTCTGATTTTGTGTACCAAGGAAGAAAATATGCAAATCCCACTAATAGAAGAAGGTAGTACATTATAAATGAGGGAGGTGTTGTCTAAAGATAACTGCTAAGGAATATGAAAAAAAATAAAAAATACACACCAAAGTGAACTACAAATTTATTGAGCAATGGGCTCAAGACCAACAGCAAAAAAAACTGACTATCCTCATATAATCCTAACAACCACCTGAGTCCCCCTATTAACCCCTCCCAGACTTGAACCATGGACCACCCTTGAAAAGGGGAAGGATGCAGTCCCAAAGTGGAGCTGAGCCCACCCTCCTTTAAACAAAAAACCTCTCCTACACCAAGGGACCCTGAACCACCCCACCAGAAAAAAATGTGTTACCAGCACAGCAGCTGGACACTGATTCTTTGACATTTGAGCTCCCATTGCAGATGTTTGGTTTTCCTTTCTGCCATTGACTGACTCCTTTGACTGACTGGTTTAGTGGGTTTGTGTTTTCAAGTATGTAGCCCCATTTGGCACCTCAGTCCCACTTAGTGCTGGTGCCTCATTCGCCCACTGTGGGTTTAAGGTTGAGCACCGCACTTGGTTCAACAAGTGTTACCTCTGTTTTCTGGAGGGGGTGGTTAAGGGTCCCTTGATGTGGGGGAGGTTTTTGTTTAGGGGAGGTAGGCTCAGCTCCGCTTTGGGGACTGCATCCTTCCCTCTTTCAATGGTTCTATGGTTCCAGTCTGGGAGGGGTTATTAGGGGGACTCAGGTGGTTGTTAGTATTATATGAGTAGTTTACAAATTTTGGTGTGTAGTGTCTTTTTGTTGATTATATCTTTGATTCCCAATTTACCCATGGTTTCTTCCTGTATTCTTGGGGGGTTCCCACCATCCCCGTGTTTTTACATATATCTTGGAGGTCCCCTCCAGTCTTGGGTCCTGGGTGGACTATATCCACCTAGATTCCTCGAAGGTCTCACTCTGTGTGCTCCCTGAAAAAAACTCCTCCCATCATAGTTCCTTCTAATATCAAAATCTCCCCTTGGGGGGTATTGTTCCGTCTTAGTGGGGAGAATCTGTATTTAGTGGGAACTGTGAATCTAGGGGTTGCTGGAGACCTCCATCCTGGGGTTCTGGGATATTCTACCCTCTCTTGATGTTGGTCCCTCGGTTGATAATTCAATGCTCTAGTAGGGCCTCCGTATTGGGGTACGTGATGGTCTTAAATTAGGTGTCTCAAGGTTTCTTCCTTGTTCCCCCCTTTCGTCTGCTACTTCTCTTGATGCGTAAGTCATGGAGATATTTTCTCTCTTTTATTAGTCAAATTTACCACCTGTGCTTGCCATTTATAAGCTTTCTGATTTTTGTAATCTTAAACAACTGTCTTGAATTTCTTCTGTTTTTTTTGTCATATTTCTTGCTTCCTGTAAATCCATTTTCCTATCCGTATATTCGTTTTGGTTTCTGAAGGGAGTCAATAGGTTTTTTAATTTCTATAATGGTAGTCTCTATAAACCTTAAAGTGATTGTAAGGCTTAATTTTTTCTTCCAACTCTTCCATGAAGACAATTTCTGGCCAGTAGATAAGTGTACCTGGGTCCCACTGGTTTATGCCAGTCTGTGCTGGTAGCACTGCTGATTATATTCTGTTGTCGAAGGCAAGTAAGCATGATGTGTATTTTATCTGCTGAATTTAGTTTCCTTGGCTGACCACTGTGTCAATGAAATAAGAAATACAATGCCTTATATGTATCACTTTGGAAATGAGGAAAAATTCCTCTGTTTAAAAGTGTTAAGAAAGCAGGGAACTTTGGGGTTTTCTGCTTTTTATAACAATTAATTTGATGTAATACCTCATGCCTCATTTTATTCAACCTCTCACATACAAAGAACCAAATCTGTTAAGAAAGCAATGGATGATCCAGTATAAAAAGATCGAAAAGTGATCGCAGTGCATTGCTGGCTGATGATTGGCCAAGCAGGCTTTATGACCCGCATGCTTGGCTAATCACAGCTTGCAAAAAACGGAGAGCCATAATTGGCCAAAGCCAGGGTGGCTTTGGCCAATTATGGCTCAGGGAGTTTAGTACACAGCCTTGTGTAGTGTGTTGCTGTGGTCAAAAGAGAGAAGACAGAGAGAGAGAGTGTCATTTTTAGTAGGTAGATAGAGCAGGCAGGCAAGC
Source organism: Rana kukunoris (assembly GCA_029574335.1). Lineage (NCBI taxonomy): Eukaryota > Metazoa > Chordata > Amphibia > Anura > Ranidae > Rana > Rana kukunoris. The sequence goes on from CM056052.1 coordinate 163,242,929, forward strand.
TAGTCAGTTAGTTACAGTGTGTAGAGGATATATATGCATCTCAGGTGTTGTACATATATTTATACACTGTATAGTTTAGCTAGATCAGCTCTTCCTAATTTACTGGCAGACAGGTGATTGTGCTAGCTGCAGTATTCTCACGTGGTGTATTGCCTGTGTCCTCTGCAGTGTGCACCATAAAGTTATGTGGTGTGTGTACTGCCTTTGTCCTCTGTAGTTTGCACCTAAAGCTTCTTGGTGTGTACTGCCCATGTCCTCTGCAGTTTGCACCTAAAGCTACGTGGTGTGTACTGCCCGTGTCCTCTGCAGTTTGCACCTAAAGCTACGTAGTGTGTGTACTGCTTTTGTCCTCTGCAGTTTGCACCTCAAGATACTTGGTGTGTACTGCCCGTGTCCTCTGCAGTTTGCACCTAAAGCTACGTAGTGTATGTACTGCCTTTGTACTCTGCAGTTTGCACCTAAAGCTACTTGGTGTGTACTGGCTTTGTCCTCTGCAGTTTGTACCTAAAGCTACGTAGTGTGTACTGCCCATGTCCTCTGCAGTGTGCACCTAAAGCTACGTGGTGTGTGTACTTTCTGTGTCTGTGCTATTTTTCTCAATGATTTTCATCCATATTTCGTCCTTTCGAAAGTTCTGGTGTGAACCGAATGGGGGGGGGGGGGGTGTTCGGCTCATCCCTAGCACCCAACATGTGACTAATGGTGAGTATGCATGCAAGATGCAAGATGCATGCAAGATGCTGAATGTAATTTTGTGTCTGTGTATTTTACAAAAATAAGATTCAATATTTTTTAACTTAAAAAAAAATGCTATCCATAGTGCATACCTTGTTGGAGATGCCAAACGTTACTGTTCATTTTGAGCCAGTATCTTCTTAATATGAATAGAAAATAATCAATTACATTTCAGATTTTTTCATTCATATGCATGCAAAAAAAGCAGTAAAATATTATTTTTATATTATATCCTATTCCTGTCTCCGCTATAGCTGAAAAACAGCTACAGTGTGGGCTTAAACTGCCAGCAGAGCATCGATGTACGTCCTCTCGTGCATAAGCTGCCTGCTTGTCCCCTGCAGGGTGCGTGTGGCCCGCTCTGTGATCAGCGAGTCGATGAAACTCGGCAGATCACACATCCTAATCTAAACCCCTTACCCCGTGATCAGCTGTCAGTAAACACAGCTGGTAATTGACTCTTTTTCCCTCACACTGATAGCATGAGGAGGGGAAAAAAGCAGATTACCATCTGGGGTAAACAGGACAACAGTCCCGCACACTCCAGACCCACTTCTGCGAAGCAGTGCCCACCAGTGCCACCTAACAGTGCATATCAGCACTTAGATGCAGTGTCCACCAGAGCTATCTTTAAATGCCCATCAGTGCTGACAATCAATGCCACCTATCAGTGCTGCCCATCAGTGCTCATTAGGGATGAGCCCGATGTTTGAGTCAAACATATGTTCGACTCGAACATCGGGTGTTTGCCGAATAGCTAACAATTCGGGGTGTTTGCGGCAAATTCGAAAGCTGCGGAACACCCTTTAAAAGTCTATAGGAGAAAACAAATAATTTTTAGGAATTATATGCATGGTATTGTCATAAAGTGTTTGTGGACCTGGGTCCTGCTCCAGGGGGCATGTATCAATGCAAAAAAAAGTTTTAAAAACTGCAGTTTTTTTGGAAGCAGTGATTTTATTAATGCTTAACGTGAAACAATAAAAGTGAAATATTCCTTTAAATTTCATACCTGGGAGGTGTCTATAGTATGCCTGTAAAGTAACGCATTTCCCCTGTGTTTAGAAAAGTCCCTGTAGCAAAATGACATTTCTAAAGAAATGTTTTACTTTATGCATATAAACCTTTAAAATTAGCACCTTTTGATTTTTCTTGTTCGTGTAACATAGACTTTAACAGTGTTAAATTTCTTGCCTGTTTGCATGTTCTGCTGCGAACCGAACCGGGGGGTGTTCGGCTCATCCCTAGTGCTGATCAGTGTCACGTATCAGTACCCTTTAGTGCCGCCTATCAGTGCCACCAATCAGTGCAGCCTCATCAGTCTCATCAGTGTTCATCAGTGCCGGCTTATCAGTGCTGCCTATCACTGCCCATCAGTGAAGGAGAAAAATTACCTGCTTGCAAAATGTTATAACAAACTATGAAAACTGTTTTTTTTTTAAGTTTGTTTATCTAAAAATAATAACCCCAGTAGTTATATAATGGCAAAAGAAAGCTCTCTTTGTGTAAAAAAAAATGATTATAAAAATGTCATATGTGTACAGTGTGGCATGACGACGCAATTGTGATAGCGCTGAAAGCTGAAATTTGGGCTGGGCAGGAAGGGGGTTTAGGGGCCAGTAAGCAAATGGATATAAAATATTATATAATTATTGTATGGAATAGCTTTCTTAATACATAATACATGAGTGTGTGAATATAGGCAGTTTACAGTCAGCTACTAGCTCAGTTTGGGAGACCCCCTAACTCAAAATGAGAACAAAGTATTTAATATAAGATGGAAAATATAAATATTTCATGAGTAAGATAAACAATAATTACAAAACTGAAAATTCAAATGCTGTTATGCCACAACTGGTTCTCTTTAATGCCACAGGAGGGTAGCATACAGTAGGGTTGAGTAACATGAATATAAAGGGCTTCCTCTAGCAGAATTATGCAGTTGAAAATCCTGAGATTTGTAGTACAACAAACACAAAGTAATTTTCCTGCTCTTGTGAAAACACGTCCACAACAAATCTTTCCTGCATTAGGAAATGTCTGACTTGGAAAAATGTATATAAATCCGGAGTATTAAAGAAGATGGAAGAGATTAGAGGCGCCCATCCCTTCCCAGGAAAACCGATTTTCATACAATGATAGCAAGCTACAAGCGGATCATTCCGAAACAATAAAACACTATGAGTTTATACATGTGGTATTTACATTAATCTTCCTCTAAACCTTTCCAGTTGAGACTGTGTTTATATCTTTTTAACATCCAATAAATTTCCAGGCTCAGAATATGTAAGGTTGCACCCGTCTCTTATTTAATATCTATTATGTTTAATGTCCTGTGTCAAGTCTTGAGTGCACATGTTGTTTGTTGCCGCAGCAATTCAAACAATCCAATCATCAGCTATTATTAAAGATGACAAATGAACATGATGTTCACAGATTATTGAAGCACGGCTCACTTACTTATTCCCTATACCTACTAGTAGCTGCCAGCCAGTGTGACTGCGGAGGAAACAAGCGCATTGCCAGGGTTTGATATGACATGTGTAAACATTTTTAAAAGCTACCCGAAAAAAGCACAAGGAAAGGGAGCTGGCAAAAGCCCAAAATGCAGGATGATGAAGTGGGCCAAGAATTCAGTTTTGGACTTGTTCCATGTGTGGTTTTGAGAGTAATTTGTATGATTTGGAAAGGCGGTAATACAGCACTATGTGGAGAGAGGTTATCCAAGGTAATGTCTGCAAGACGAGTAGTATTTTTTTTCTAGATTTTAAATGATAGCTTCAATACAGAAACAGCTCCATAAAAGGAACTGCTGATGGATAGTGAATCATTTTATCTTTTTTTTTTTTTTATATCTTTTTTTTGCTTTAGACTACATTTTATTGTAAAGAATACCCTTTTTTTTTACCTTAGTAAAGTGTGGCGGATTTATGTGTGGCTGATGAATACTTGCAGTGAAATGTTTTGTTGTATAGTAGTTCTGAACACGAGATGTAGGTTATGCTTGATGAGAAAACATAAAAGTATTCATGCTGCTTGCATACTGAAGCCTTCTGTAATTTAATTCCGATCTTTCAAAGACAAAAGCAGCATGGAAAAAAATAGTAACTACTGTATTTACTGCTTCATGAAGAAGCAACACAGTGTTTTCAATCATAAATAATGCATGTTTTGCTTGATTTTTAAATATATGGATATTATTTTTTTAGGCTAGAATATTCTATTTACATTTGTAATTTAGTACATATCCCCCAAAAATAAACAAGTTTGCTTTTTTGGTAGAATATTTTATGGTTACTTAGACCAGTGTGGTAATCCATAGTAATGGGACAAAAAACAAAAAACAAACATATAAAACTCCAAAACATTTTTTATCAAAGAAGTAAATTCACTATTGATTGGCCTTTCCTCTACTCGCGATGACAAGGCATGAGTAGAGGAGAGGCGACTGGCTGCACTGATCAGCTCATTGATTATCAGTGCAGACCCATTGAGGGTGCCCACTAGAGACCACCAGGGATGCCCACTAGAAACTACCAGGGATGCCAATCAGTGCCTATGGAAATTCCAATCTGTGCCCATCAGTGATTGCCTGTCAGTGCCTCCTAATCAGTGCTGCCTATCATGCCATCTGTCAGTGCCCATCTGTGCCGTCTATCAGTGCCCATCAGTGCCACCTATCAATGTCCATAATTGCTGACTATCAGTGCCACCTATCAGTGCCCATCAGTGCCTCCTATAAGTGATCATCAGTGCCGCCTATCAGTGCCCACCAGTGCTGTCTATTAGTGTCCATCAGTGCCACCTATGAGTGCCCATCAGTACCACCTAAAAGTGCCTCCTATCAGTGCTGCATATAAGTGCCTCACCATCAGTGCCCAGCAGCACCCATCACTGCAGTCTCATCAGAGCCCATCAGTGAAGGAGAAAAAAATAGTGGTGATCAACAGTGTTGCATGGCCAAGCAATTGTCATTCAAAATGCAACAGCAGTGTAGGGTGAAAATTGGCCTGGGCAGGAAGGGGTGGAAGAGCACTGTATTGAAGTTGTTAATGAAAACGTATGCACTTGGGGGCTAAAAACACAAGCAGCCCACTTTTAGGGTGGTTATGAGAACTGGACCACCCAACCAGGATATTGCACTAAAACTGTAGGCAAATAAGAGAACCAGAATCTTTGCTAAGTGGAAGAATGGGTTTAATATTAAAGTTGGCAGTGACTTCACACAGGACAGGGCCTCTATACCAAAAATATTTCTACATCCGTGATCAGGTCTGTATTGTTGGTATGTAATCAGTAGGTCTATTAACATTTTGTTTCTAGTTGGTGTGTCTACCACCTGACCCATGAAATTGTCCTGCAAGACATTAGGGAACTGGCGAGCATTAGACAAATCCACAGTTCCTTCCGCCCAGTCTATGTCTGGATAATTAAAATTCCCCATTATGATGACAATTCCTATCCTTGCCACTAATTCAAAGAGATTTAAGCTCCACGTATGGAAAAGGTAAAAAAAAAGAAATCACCGCTCCAGGTGAGACCTGTAGACGATCAAGGATAATTAGATTACCAAGGTGCTGGCGATGCAAATAGCAATGATGATGAAGAAAAAGAGAGAAGGACGGCCGCACTCCAAGGATTTTCAAACGAAAAAAGTTGTCTTTATTGTAAATCCAAAAACATGTACAGTCACAGCAATCACAGAAAACAGGACAGCCGACGCGTTTCGCACTCGATCAGTGCTTAGCCATGACTAAGCACTGATCGAGTGCGAAACGCGTCGGCTGTCCTGTTTTCTGTGATTGCTGTGACTGTACATGTTTTTGGATTTACAATAAAGACAACTTTTTTCGTTTGAAAATCCTTGGAGTGCGGCCTTCCTTCCCTCTTTTTCTTCATCACCACGTATGGAAAGGCTTCTTCCCACTAAGAGCTGTGAAATGTGGAATAGTCTCCCTTAATAACTAGTTCAGGCCAGCTCATTAGATTTATAAAATGCACAGAATATAACTGGATATTAACATTTATAGATTTAAACACCAGGGTTAGTTAATGCAGTTATTTTATATGATTAGGATTAGGGTGGAATTGTCTTTCCCTTACTGGAGCAAATTGGATAATGCCTTATCTGTGTTCTTCCTTCCAATTGGTCATCTGTAGATATAGGATTGTGTATTTAAAGGTTTTCTATTTTTCTTTTTTTTTGGTTGAACTAGATTGACTTGTGTCTTTTTTTCAACCTGACTAACTGTGTAACTATGTAACTATGTAAAAATGAGGGGACCCCCAGATATTGTCATCCTATTATCTGAATGATTTTTCATGCTATATTGAAAACTGTCAATTCACTATCCCTTTATGCTGTGTTTACCTCAAAAAGCAAAAACACTTGGTAAATACAGCAGAGAAAATACAGTTAAAGTAAATTCACAAAAGAAAATAAATAAATAAATGAATGCATTACTAAATAAAAAATAGCCCAGGCATCAAATAGTTAAAGAATGCATTTTAATTTAGCTTGTTGTCAAGGATCCAGCACCCACCGGTGTCCTTAAACAGGAAATAGCTGGATAAGAGCTGGCAGTCACTGGTGTCCTCAACAGTGAATAGCTGGTTGTTAAGGAGTTGGCACCCGCTGTGTCCTTAACAACTATGAAACTATGACTAATCTGCTGTGGGATAACAGTGGGGATTACCGGGGGCGGGGGTGCTGAATTATCAGAAAAGCAAAGTAGATAAAAACAAAGGGACAGTTTTTTACAAGTCTCACCTAACCCCTCCATTTCCTTTTCTGGGCTGCCCCTCGAAATCCATACCAGACCTAAAGGGCCTAAAATGGATTTTATTGTTGGTTTGACACAGATCCACCCATGTTGTGGGGTGACCTCTGGGGGACAACAGGCGCATATTTAAGTGCCTCACTTGTTTGGCCTAGGAAGACTTGCTACCTATTTTGGGACCTAGTGTCCCTAATGATGCAACCTGTGTCAATATAAAAGTAGGTTGCTGTTTATGGGCCTATACATATCTCTATATTTATCTTTCTGCCCCATTCAGTGTTTTTCTGTGCTTTGTTTGTAAGATTAGGGTTTCAGATCATTATATACATTTTTCTACCCTTTTTCCTTTTTATGGAGATGTCTTCAGTATGGTAGCTCTGCAGGGTCTCCCCGGACCGCTGGGCGCTTTCACCTGTCCCAGTGTAGGGAGATCTATTCACATTCCTGTAGGGGTGAATATGTAGATGTTTTGGTGGTATTTGATCACCCCTGTGGTTTTTATTTTTTGCACTAAAAACAAAAATAGAGCAACAATTTTGAAAAAAAAAATTATATTTTTTACTTTTTGCTATAATAAATATCCCAATAAGATATATCAAAAATATATTTTTCCTCAGTTTAGGCCGATACGTATACTTCTACATAGTTTTGGTTAAAAAAAAAAAATGCAATAAGCGATTATTGATTGGTTTGCGCAAAAGTTATTACGTCTATAGGGGATAGTTTTATGCCATTTTTGTTAATATTTTTTTTACTAGTAATGGTGGCGGTCTGCGATTTTTATAGTGACTGCGACATTATGGTGGACACATCGGACACTTTTGGCACTATTTTGGAACCATGCACACTTATACAGCGATCAGTGCTATATAAATGCACTGATTGCTGTGTAAACATGACTGTCAGTGGAGGGGTTAACCACTAGGGGGCTAGGAAGGGGCTAAGTGTGTCCTAGGGAGTGATTCTAACTGTTAGGGGGCGTGGCTTACTGTGACACCACACTGATCGCTGCTCCGGATGAGAGGGAGCAGTCGTTTAGTGTCCTGTCACTAGGCATAACAGGAAGATGCTTGGCATCCCCCTTTCTGCAGCTCCGTAAAACACGATCGCGGGACACCAGCGGACATCGAGTCGACGGGTCCTGCGGGCAAAATCACAAAGCTTGCGGCAGGGGCGCGGTGTGCACACACCCACGTGGCGGCAAATATAAACTGACGTATTTTTACGTTGATTTGCCTGTCTGTGCCATTCTGCCAAAGTATATGTATAGGAGCCCGTCCTTAAGTGGCTAAAGGGCTATTTTAATCATGTTTTTTTCTTAATAAATGTATATTTTTCATACAATTGCGTATTTGAGCCTTTATCATATTATGAAAGTCCAAAGGTGCCTCAAATTTGCTGCCTCTTGTTTCTCGAATTGATAGGACGACGGTACATTACTATATTTTTATTTTGTTCAATAGCACTGATAACTAAAGAAAGTTAACAGTGTAACTTCCTCTGTCCTGGGTCTTTGTTTATGTAGCGAATGGTTGCTCCTAGTTACTAACATATCACCCTGCTGTCAGACCTCCATATTTCACTCTCAGAAACAACAGACAGTCATTTTGCTTTGTTTTGTTTTTGTTTATTTGGGGGTATAACTTGGTTGGGGAAAGGGGATATGGGATGCCCATAGAACAAATACTTTGCCATTATACTTAAGAATTGATTTAATGAATTGCGCTGTGAAGAATTGATGGACTCTAACATTTACAGTCACTTCCCCTGCATAACACCCATGCAGACTGTTGCTCCTCCTCTGCATCAACTCCTACAGACTGTTACTACCAGTACTTCTCCTGCACAAAACTTCCACTGTCACATGTTAGTCTTTCCACCCCATCATCTTCCTATTACACCAGGGATCACTCTGAATAATCCCAGGTGCTGACTGAATTGCTGAACTTGCTACCGTGTTTCCCCGAAAATAAGACACCGTCTTATATATTTTTTTTCCTCAAGAAATCACACTATGGCTTATTTTCGGGGGGTGTCTTATTTTTATTACAGAAAATAAAGGTTGCCTACCTGAACCACACTTGCGCTTCTTAGCATTTCCTCTGTCCACCTGTAGACTGAGATTATCGTATTCTGCACGCCATTTTTGGACCATTCGGATATCCAACTTCTTCTCTTTGCACTCATCTTGTCTGGCTGTACAGAAAGATAGGCCAGCAAAGCTGATGTGGAGCACAGTGGAGCTGGGGTGATCTCTTTGGGCTCAGTACGGTAGCAGCTTTTCCCCCTATCCCCTGGTGTTTGTGTGGGGTGAGAGAGGGGTTTGCTGGTCAGTGCTGGGAGAAGCTTTACAGCTTTACGTTCTTCTCCTCACTTCAGCTCCAGTACAGTACCGTACGCCTGTCACGTGTTGTTTCCCGCTCCGCGCCGCGCCGTTACGCATACGACACGCTCATCACTGCGTCTTATTTTCGGAGATTGGCCACGCCATCGCTACGTCTTATTTTCGGAGATTCGACACGCCATCGCTACGTCTTATTTTCGGAGGGGTGTCTTATATTTCGATCTTGTGTCGAAATCCCGCTACGGCTTATTTTCTGAGTACGTCTTATTTTCGGGGAAACACTGTAAAACTTGATGAACTTGCTGGCTTATTAGTAGGCCAGGGGCCTGCAGTACCCCTTATTGTGGCCTATTAGATTAGCAGCTTTCACACAAAACCACACAGTCTCTCCTCTGGCCTTGCACCCAGCTTCCCTAGCATGCCTCCTCCAGATATCCACTGTGGCTCACTCACCGACCTTCTCCTGCCCTGGGTCCATAATGGAGAACTTAACTGGACATGCGTTCTGATCACTTCTCCAGCCCCTCTGTTCCAGGATACCTCCTCCTTGACTCTTTATGGGTAGGACTCCCTCCCAGCTCTCCAGTGCTCCTCTGCCTAGGTGTGGACCCCCCCCCCCCAAATGGGCATGGTCTCCTGCTGTTATCTAGCACTCCATTCTCCATGTCTCCCAGCCAACAAATCCCCTCCAGTAGGCTGGACCTGAGCTTATAAGGGAGGCCTGCCCCCTGCCAATACCAATTGGGGATTGGTCAGGGCTCTCCGCATGAGCTCCTTGTCACTCCAGACCCCAGCCCTGCCCTTCTTCCAAAACATGAAGGACGGGTGGTCACACCCACTGTTACATTAACCACCCCCTGCCCTCCATATCAAAAACAAGCAGGCCTAGCATGCAGCATAGGCCTAGCACCTACCTAAAGGTACAGGGTGCTACATTTACATATGTGACATCAGTGATTATCTGTGTTGTCTCTGACAGTGAATACTTGCTGACCAGAGGTCTGAATGGTTCACAGATTGCTTGAGAGCAAACACTGCCACTTGAAATATGTATATGAACGCTTCAGTGGGATTATTTAGATAAAGAACATTCACTGATGTATCTAACAGAATTTAAAATGATTATAGTTTCCTTTTAAGCACAAGCCAATTATGATTACCTTGATAGTATACTGTCTTGATTGTGTTAGGTTACCAGAGTTCCCATAGGAAATCCCTGCAAATGCTGGAAGAATATTCAAACCCTATGAAGAAACTGACCACTAAACTGAACTGAACCCAAGACTGCAGTTACAGCCCCAGACTTCAGCTTCAGCCCAAGACGCCAGCTTTGTGAGGTAACAGTCCTAACAAAGGAGCCACAGAGCTGCTGTGCCACCCAATAATGCTCAATCCAGCAACATAGTTTAGTCTTTGTATCATTACTGTAACACAGTTAAGAATCATATGATAAATAATAAGTAATAGTCTCTGTAGTTTACAAAACTGCACAGATCTGTGATGTAGCATGAAAAGATATAAACAACGTCTATCGTCTCTCTGATGATTTTAGGATTTTTTAAATAATAAAGTTGTATACTAAGAACAAATTAAGGTAATTTAAAAGATCCAAACAGAAGGTGTATCTGAAATACAGAAATAAACACGTGTTCAGTAGAACAAAGATTAAATAATAAAGCTTTTTTATAAGTCAGAAACTCTTGGAATTTGTCCAATTCTCTGGGAACAGCCACAAGGAAGCTTTGTGTTACTGGCTCTTTTAACTGTTACCTTATAAAAAAATAAAATAAAAATGGGTTCTCATGTCCTCTTTTTAAAGTTAGAGTAGTGAAATCTAAGAGGTGGTGAAAGGTGTCAGCTTTCACTGCATAAAACGTGTATTTTTCATGGTACTTTGAGGTTAGATTTGCCCTAACTTATGTAGCCTTTGGTTGACTAGTTATTATTTACTCCATCTCAGTTTTAGTTAGAACACTATGTCCTTTATCTTACAAGTTTGAAAGTTGACATAAGGTTAATATGCGGCTTCCAACAAAAAAACAAGGTTGGCTGCTTATGAAAAGCTACTGTCTTTTCTGTATATCAATTACCGTATGTGTTTTTGCTTTTGGTTGATGATACAAAAAAGTAGGATGTGTCCTTCCTAGGGTGCCGATGTACTATATAGTAACAGTAATATATATATATAGCCATGGTAAGGAGCATTCAAATGAGATACCTGTCCTAGAAATGCTTCTTAGAAACACATGTGTAGAATTATACTGGCAATTCTCTTGCAGAATCTTTGTAGAATAGCAAATATGCAGATAACGCAAACTGGAATTTGATCATATTTTTAGCACTCAGTAATGCTTCTCCTGTGTGTCCATGGAGTTAATGAAATGAAGTGCATACTAAATACAATTTCCATCTTCATTTCCAAGTCAGAGCTCTGGTAACCAACCCTCATAATCCAACAAAGCAACAAATACAAGGAGGTCTTCTGCTGGAAAGCCTTCCTACTCTAACACATGGAACAAGGCACAAAGGGAAGTATCTACAAGGTATTCATTGGTCATCTAGTTAATGTTTTATTTTATTTTTTATTTGTAAGATTGACAATATCTCCAATCTAGATGAGGCGTCCGCACAGCTGAAATCGCTGTCTGTCTATGTGCCTCTGGTTCTTACGCAGGCATAACAAGCATGCTTTGTGGGGGGCTATGGTTGTTTTTGATAGCTATATAGACACTAGGAATTATTGATAACAGTGCATATAAAACAGCATTGTCAGGGTGTTCTTAGTGAGTAGTAGAGTTCAGCCCTGCTGAAGTCTATAGAAGGTGAATCATATTGTTGGCAAACGAATAGGCCAATAAAAATGTATGGAGAGCTGGGCACTACCATGGAAGACATGTGTCAATGCAAATATAAAAAAATACACACATCCTTTAAATAACATGTTTGGGAGATACTTTAAAGTAGTTGTAAACCTCAGACATGAAATATGAACAAAACATACCCCTCTATAATGTGTACTTGTCTCAGTTAAATGCACTAAGTGTTATTTCTGTCTGCCACTTTACTCCTCTGCTATCAGCATGAATCACTTCTGCTATTTATTTATTTTTGACACCAAGAGAAAAATGTTGACAGGGGAGGGATCTCCAGCAGATTGACAACCTAAGCTCTGTTTCTGTGTGCTGTGTAAAAAGGACATGTTTCTTCCCTCCAATCAGCTCTCGGACCATTCTTCTCTAAACTCTGCAGAGTGTAATTATTGCACACCGCCCCATTTTTCTCAGCAGAAGTGGAGAGTGTGGGGATGTCAAAAAGGAAGCCACAAACTCTGGGTAACTAACTCATGACAATGAGTTTTTGCATCTCTCATAGAGGGTTTGCGAAGGCTATATCAGAAAGCAAATAAATTATGAAGCCTACTTTGCTTCTGTCTGTTGGGAATGCCTGGGGCAGCATCTCAAAGTATATTCCAACCTGGTTCAGCAGTGCGAATCAGGAGCGTTTGTAACGCTATTGGCAAACTGATCTATGTGGTGATCCTGCTCATTCAACCTGGAAATATATTACCACTAGGTCTTTTCCCTCAGGAGAGGAGACGCTTGAGAGGGTATAAAGCACTTCGTAAACTGTTGGCACTATATAAATCCTGCATAATAATAATAATATGATTTCAATGTACAAATACCGTACTGGTGACCCCACAAATGGGATAAAGCTTTTCTGCAAAAGGAAATTTTACAAGACACGCAGCCATTCACTAAAATTAGAAGAAAATCAGTATAGCCTTAAACTGTGTAGAGTAGGGATGAGCTCCGCGTTCAAATCGAACGTATGTTCGACTCGAACATTGTCTTTTTGTACGTTCGACGAAATTCGAACAAAAGGGTCATTCGTGCCAAATTCGAGTGAGGCGCAACGGCCCATAATTCACTGCGCATTGCGCACTGATGATTAGCCAAACATGCACTATGACCCTGCATGCTTGGCCAATCACAGCACACAAAAAACGGAGAGCCATAATTGGCCAAAGGGCTTTAGCACACGCCCCACACTATATAAGGCCGCCTGCTGGGCGGCCCTCTTGTAGTGTGTTCCAGCGCTGAACAGAGATCAGTCAGAGAGACAGAGAGATAGTCTTTTTATAAAGCTAGATAGAGCAGGCAGGCTAGTCAGTTTAGCTTAATTTACAGTGTGTAGAGGATATATATATACATCCCTAGGAGTTGTACATATATTTATACACCGTATAGCTTAGCTAGATCAGTTCTTCCTAATTTACTGGCAGGCAGGTTATTGTGCTATTTTTAAAGACGTTATCACAGGTATAGACACCCAGAAGGTACAATATTTAAAGGAATTTTTCATTTTTTTTTATTTAAGCATCTTTAAAATCACTGCTCCTGGAGCAGTGATTTTAATGATGCTTAAATTAAAATAAAAATAAAAATTCCTTTAAATATTGTACCTGCTGGGTGTCTATAGTTTGCCTGTGAAAACGTCTTTGAGAACCCGGGTCTTGCCCGAGGGAACATGTATCAATGGAAAAAAGTTTTAAATACGGTCATTTTTTCAGGAGTCCGCTCCTGAAAAAACGACCATTTTTAAAACTTTTTTCCATTGATACATGTTCCCTGGGGCAAGACCCGGGTTCTCAAAGACGTTTTCCAACAATAACTTGAATATTGGGCTTTAAAATGAGCACTTTTGAATTCGAACGTTCGAGTCCTATAGACTTCAATGGGGTTCTAAATGTTCGCGCGAACGGTCGGTCTGTTCAAACGTTCTGTTGCGAACCGAACGCGGGGTGTTCGGCTCATCCCTAGTGTAGAGGTTTCTTTACTGTAAGAGCGGCTAGGTTGTGGAATTCTCTACCACAAGCAGTGGTTTCAGTGGTGGGAGCATCGATAATTTCAAAAAACTATTAGATAAGCACTTGAATGACCACAACATAAAGGAACATACAATGTAATACTGACATAAAATCATACACATAGGTTGGACTTGATGAACTTGTGTCTTTTTTCAACTTCGCCTAATATGTAACTATGATTGCCTGTATCTTCTGAATTCATGGTCTTTACCTACTGTCAGGAACCATGAAACAGACAGAGACAGAAAATGCAGTAAAAATCACACCCTTTAATAAAACTGGTACAACTAGTAAACTTACTCAAAACATAGCCAGGGTTCGGTAGCCAAATCGGATAGTCAGAACAAGTCAGGAAATCAGGGGCAGCAGACAAGATCAGGAACCAGAAGGGATGTTAGCCAGGCAAGTCTTCAACAGGAACACAGCATAGAGTCTCTAGATATGTTGACCAAGGCGAAGACAATTGATGAAATGACCCAGGCAGTTTAAATGGACTTGACTGTCGAGCAAGAGATGATCAACAGGTGAGCCACTGTGGAATAATGAGGACTGTCAAATAACTGAGAGCTGAGCAACCTGAGCACAAAGAAGGAAGGGCTGAGAGCCCAACCCTGACACATGGATATATATGTATTGCAATTTATGAAAACAAATAATCACCCTTTTTAAGGGCAAGAGTTTTCTATGAATATGTAAGGGTTAATAAGTGGCTATTTAGGGCTTGAAGACACATATCTCTATGTGCACAGCATAGCACAAGTTTGTAAAAAAAAAAGGGCAAGGATCCATGGTGTTGCTCTGGTGGAACAATACTTTATGCTCACTGTCATCCACCTCGGACACCATTTGGCTTTAACTTCATCTCTGGGATCTTGATAGATTGATAGCATAATGGAAAATATAGACCTTGAAGGTTTTAAAGAGTTGGAAGTCTCACTCAAAGAACCCAAAGAAAGAGAAGAGGAAATAATAATTAACACATGCAACAGAGTTTTAAATATTTTTTTTGATCGATGTCTGTGTAGAGACAAAACACATTGGCCAGGGCTTCCTATGTGATGTCATCATGCCTGCCAGTGACTTGTGGTGAGGCTTTTCATTGTAATTGTCAGTTTTTCAACTCCCAAACACTGAGGTTTGCGTTTGTGTTCTTCTAATGTTCTTTGTGAATTTTTGGAGCACTGGAATATCATGACTATCTTAGCTGTATGACAGCCAGGCACAACTTTGCATAAGATCTATGCCAACTGGTAAGGAGCTTTTGAGCACAGGTGCACACTGTTGAGCAAAGGCTTGGCTTGCAAATAAACTAAATGACTCCTCTGGAGGGACTTCTATGCACAGGCTAAAACATATTTCTCTTCGTGCTTGCAAAAATCAGACACTGGCTATTGCATATGCGCATAGCACAGATGTTAGTGCCAAATGGGCTATTTAAACCTGGCCAGTGCTCAGTATCAGTGCTGCTTTGTCTTTCAGTCTTACATGTATCCTGTGATCCTGTTATTCTGTATACTGATTCTAGTTGCTGACCTGGCTTGTCTGACCACTTTCTGAACTCTGCTAGCACAAACCCCAGCTTTTCCCTAACCACTGCTTCTGTCTGCTCCATTTGCCTTTCTTAGAGACCCAGTTTGTACCCAGACCATGCTCTTGCCTGGTCCACTGTACCTGATCTGTCCTGCCATATGACCTGGCTTGTCTGACTCTGCTTCCTGCTGTGCCGGCTGTTCTACAGTCTGCTACCAGTGCATGTCGCACCTGCCTGCTGTTGCCAATACCAGCCTGCTTCAGTCTGCCATCCACAGCTGTCTACAAGCCCGCCTTCTTCACTGAAGACTACTAAAGACCTTTCCTGCCTGGTGTGGATACCCGCTCTGCTACTGGCAAGACATACAGGCACTTGTGCCACTCTGGACTCTTGCATCCTCTGTTTTGACTACCAGGGTCCCCGAGTTAGAGATGTAAGAGAGGCCTTCCTCATAATTTCAGGCTTTGCTACCAGGTACGTGATAAGTACACCCCAGTTTCCCAAATTATTATGGGCATGTTGGGCTTTTCACAATATTAGATGCTTAACTGCACTTTTTGAGTGGGTGCTATTAACCTTCATAGATCTGCATATGAGCATGATGTATATGTCACTAAGTATTTACTAATTTGATGTTTATTACTAATACTCATTTAAAGTGATAGCTCACCTATTGTTTTTCTTATAAACTTTTGTCTAGTATTCTGATTAGTGTGCTGCTGTGTACACTCCTCATTTTAAAGACCAAATCGTAGTAAATGAACCCCTGTATGTAGCCTACCAAACTGCAATTCACATTAAAATGGCACTTTACAGCACTGGATATAGAAATTAGCAGTATACGGTAAATGTAGTACCGAATAGCTCTAACTGCAAAAACTGCAGGATCTTTCTCTTTCTACTTCAAGTCTCCAACACACACTGACTGTGTTTTAGCACAGCAACAATCTCTCCCTACAAAAGCTGTGATGACTCCCTATCTGCTACAGGTCTCTAACATGCAATGACTGTGTATATGACTGACTATAAATACAGCATTGCTGTATTGTGGTAATATAGCAGCTAAGCAGCAACTATCTGCAAACACTCCTATCCCTATCCCTATGACCTATCCCTATCTGCTCCATTCTAAGTATGTACAGTATGGGACTTGCTGTAAATGGAGCAGTTGTCATCAGCAGCAACTCTCTCTCCCTGCAAGATCTTTAAGATCTGTCCCTAACTACTTCATGTCTCCACCAACACAGACTAACGAATGGCTGCTGGGAACCCTGATGTTTGCAGGGAGGAATTTGAAACATAAGACAACCTCAGTGGTTGATCCTACTAAGCTACCTGACCACAATTACTGTAAAAGGCTTGGAAGAGCATTATTGGTAACTGGTTGCTATTGACATGAGCAATTACATTAGTTTGCCACTTTCTTAAATTGTGAATGACTTGGGTTTTTGTCAAATTCACGTTCAAACCCAAACCTGAAGCTCACCCCTACTGCTCACTACTTTTTCACTCAAATAGTTCATTATTGTACCAGTCCTGGCTCTGGCAGTAAGCTCTACAATATGCATTTCTTGTTTTTATTATTATTAAGTGTCACAATTTTTTACACTGCTGTGTTTTTTCATGCTGGACCATACTGCACATCATCCCACCTGTTTTGCAGAAAAATGCAGGTCACTGTAAATAGTGTGAATGAGCGTTTACTGTAAATGGTGACAGGAAAAACTTTAAGGCCGCGTACACACGATCAAATCTGTCTGCTGGAAACGGTCTGCTAGACCGTCCCAGCAGACAGATTTGATCGTGTGTACGGGCGAGCCGACGGATTTGGCCACCCGACAGATTTCAAAGCATGCTTTGAAGTCTATCGGGTGGGAACCCGTCCGCCCGACATGTCTGCTGGTTAGTACACTTACCAGCAGACATGTCGTCTCGCACCGGCGCCGAATGGATTCGGCGCATGCGCGGAAGTGTTTTACTTCCTGGTGCGGTGACGTGGCGGCGTCAACGTCAACGTCACCGCCACGTCACCGACACGTCAGTGCGCCGTCTGCTGGCGGGGATTTTGGTTTGCTTGTGTGTACACGCGAGCAAACCAAAATCCAAAGAGACAGATTTGTTCAAATCGGTCGGTCCGACCGATTTGAACAAATGAATTGCCTCGTGTGTACGAGGCCTAAGAGATGGACTTTGACAGCCAGGGCTTCAGGATTTTCCTTCCATTGACCTTGTGAGGTGCTTTCTATATTGTGACTGCAGTAGAATAAACAGAAATCAGAGTAAGGTAAACTAAAGTCATGTTTTGATGTTAGCACAGTTGCAATGTTTACTGGGTAGTATTTTCAAATTGGTGTCTAGTTTGCTTTGCTCCCTTGAATTGATCTTAAAAATAAAAAAATTAATCAAATCAGATATGTAATTGCACCTTAAAATACTCTGAAAATCTAAATATTCTTGCTACCAGTGTAAACTTCCAGGCAGCATTGAAATTAATATTCCTTGTTCTGGTAGAATGGCCAGGAGGTTGTATTCTATATAGTTAAAAAATAAGAAGGGAATTTTAATTATCATGTAACTCTGTGTTGAATTACTCTTATTATTTGCATTCATTTGTTATGCATGTATTCTGTGATTAGAACTGAACAAAATTAAGTAAAAAATTGAATAGACTAAAAATCCTACTTTTTCTTATATGTGATACATTAGGATTACACAAGACTATGAAAGGTACATCACTTTATAGAAATAAGAAATAGAAATAAGATAACAAGTCTTTAGCAGTAACATGGATCAGCTAGGATATAATATAGAATCTTTACAACTTGGTGTTTTTGGAAACTTTTATTCCCTTTATTCTAAGATATTTTAAAAATAAAATAAAAAATGCTACATCAACGATTAAGGCTTACAGTGATGGAAATGCTGACCACATTAATCTTTCAGCACCTAATGTACTCTGTTCTGCTTGACTGACTGCTCTGCCTGATGAAATGATTTGACTGTATGGGATTTATTTTCAGGTGTTACACTACAGCTATGTTGGGATCTTATAATAATGTGAAATTCACAGGAAACAAAAAATTTGCTAAAGTACAGTATTAAGAATTTCAGATTTACTTTAAGAAAATAGTAGCATCCAAATAGACTGTCACTTACTGCTTTTGCCTTTCTGGTTTTCAAAGATAGGAATGCAGACTTTAGACCAGTACTCTGTGACATCTTTATTCACTATAGCAGCTTTGCAGTTTCTTGTGTTTCCTGCTCTTTTGTAGTGAACCCCCCAATCAGCTCAAGGCTCCTAAAGGGCCCATGCCTTAGCTCAGTATTTCAGTTGTGGCACCCTTTAAAATTATGCACAATCATGATGTACCCCATTCCTAAAATGTAAACAAAAAAAAAATAGTTTTACATATACCAGCAACATCCATACACATGGGCCATCAAAGATTAGAAGTAATTTATTCCACTATTGCAAACTGGTAATGACTAGTATTCTACCATTTCTCTTTCTCGTCTTCTACTTGCTAATGTGACCCCAGTGCTGATAGAGAGGGGATGAGAAGGAGTAATCAAGGATTCTATGCAAACACCCATCGTTCCCCTTACCAACCAGTGGTGTCATTGGTTGTCAGGGTGCCAGTGGCTTGACCCGCACAGTCCCCAGGGTTGTCAGGATGCCAGTGGCTTGACCCACAATGTGCTCAGGGTTGTAATGCTGCAAAGTAAAAACCTGTGGCAATTTGTTGCATTATTTAGGCATTTTGCCAAAACACTCCTGAAGAACCTAGGGGGCACACCAGGGTGCCATGTTTCCCTGGTTGAAAAAGTCTGCCTTAGCTGCATTCACTTAGGAGTTGCTGTCTGCATTCTTGCAGCACATCACAAGACTCTGCTGTGGCTGGAAGACCAGTGTTCAAAAGGCATACCCAAGGTATAATAACAGTGGCATTTTGGAAAGTGCCACTGGGAGAGCAACCCCTATTGATAGAGTACTGGATCTGTATTATGTTCAAATACACACTTTTTTCATAAATTTACCTGAATAGCCTTCCTACTGGGGCCCCCTCTGACCCCGGGCCCATTAACAGCTGTGCTGGTTTTTATGGCTTTAGTTTCAACACTGCTGCTGGGATAGGGGACCCTAAAGCAAAAAAAAAGCCCAGGACCCAAAATTTACTTGCTAATTTGCCACTATCTATGTTTTCTGTAATCTCTCCTTCATCCATACACTGCTTACTTAATACCTCCACATCCAGTACCAAAATCATTATAGATTGGCTGCACTGTGAAATGCTATATAAGTTGACTTACTTCCAGGGCATTATCTCCCACCTGTGGTCTTTGACTTAATAAAGCATGAAGTGCAGTCAAATGAGGTGAACTAACATGTAGGGAATTGACCCTGGGATGGATTTAACATTTTAGACAGTTTGGGGAAATTTCATTATGCTAACTTAGGGCATCAAGTGATGTGAAGATACATCTTTATTTGTTCAAATTCCCTAGACCATTATTAGATGTGTGAAGTATGCACAGGTTCACTTTATCTAACCTTATATTAAAGTATATTAGGCTCTGGTCGATTTCACTGAGCTTCACACTTTCGTGAAACAGTTTTAAAATATGCTCTGTATGGGGACAATGGAACATTATGTATATAGTATAGGTACAGTATATAGAACTTTAGAATCCTTACATTTGATTAAATACTTTAGCATGACTAATGAACATTTTTATTGTTTTAAATACTGCAGGTTTCCCCATTTTCCAAAGGTGTTTTGTTACACCTTTTTATATCCCACAAAGTATAAGATTGATTTCTGAATATAATTAACCCACTGCTAACTAAGGGATTTAGACTCTGGTAAAAGTGGTCCTTTGGGTCTATGTTCTACAGAGGGGATTATTACCTCTGAGCTATCCATTTAGCCTTTTGACTTGATTGTGTTCCTCCTGTGTTTAGTTCTGAATCAAGAGAGTGATATTACTCCTAGGAAGTGAAACACAACTTCCCTGTGTAATGTCACTAGATAATGCTATACAGCTCATTGAGCAGATTGCGATCTTGCAAAGGAGCAGAAATAAAACAGCCAATTAACCAAACCTTGTTCCAAAGGATTTATTAGTTCTGCACACAGCTAAATGTTTTACTTAATCCCTATTGACTCCTTCATCCCAAGAAATTATTAGACTCTTTTTCAATAAAAAAACAAAACAAAAAAACAAACAGAAAAAGCGGAAAGCCCTCAAAAAAAGGATTGATTACCAATAAATAATTTCAGATTTCAACTAGACAAAGATTTTTATGATGTATAGATACTGTACCTAATTTTAGTATATATATTTATCTATTTTAAATAGGTTTATTAAAGTAGATCTATACCTAGTCACTAAGATTTGATGTAGCGTCCTCCTTCTAAAGATGCTATGACACCAGGCAAATTAAATTATTTTTGCTCCTCTGTAATTAGTGAAGCAGTGGTTGATTGCTTTTGGCTGTCTGTATCTCACAGGCTGTGGGTTTGATTGCTTTCCCCTGTCTTTCAGAAGTTTCTAGAAGTAGGTTGAGCAAGGCAAAGGGGCAGCCCGAATATTTATTGTGAAGCATAAAAATAATCTGAGATCATAGGATCTAGAGCCATTCTGATTCAAATTGTCCTAGCTGTAGCTCAGCTGGGAGGCCTATTCCTAAGGATTCAATTTTTTTTAAGCCAGTCAAGGGTATTTTCATCTAAGGACGTGCTCTGGAGAGCTCACTGAGCTAGGTGGAAGTTTGAAGGGGTCTGGCTGTCCTGTAGCATTGTAAGCATTAACCTCTTCCTCAATGAAGTGTCTGGTGGATACTGGAAGTAGTCATTCGGCGATTCTGTGACAATGTGAGTACTGACATGAGCCTGGAGTTCTTGTGATTGTGTGATTGTGTGCTGTATGTCTTGGAGTGGAGAAGTCAGTGGTGTTACTGCTTAAGATAGTTTCTGAACAAAAAGGGCTCTGTGTCTGTCACCTGTACTTGTTTATGTTTAGAGTTTGCTTATAAAGACTTAGCAAGGTAAAGTGTCTATCTGCCATTGTTCAGGGAATCTGGAGTATCCCAAATGACCCCTCTCCTATCCCAAGCTCCATGGCAATAAAAATAAAAGACAACCCCCAGATTAATCACTTATCCAGAATGCCTGGCTGCCTCTCTGCTGACTCTGGTAAAAGACCAGTTAAGTTATCTGCTATTTCAGGGGTAGTGCAACACTAATTTAAGCTTTAAAATGTTAATGTAATTTTAAAAGTTGTATTCATTTATTTTTGCAATATGCACCTTTCATTAAAAAAAAACATACTTGATGATTCTGACACATTGGGGTAATAAGTGTCTCCAAATTGTGCTGCTGTGCGGTCATTCAGTCGCATGGGCTTCTGATGGAGACTACAAGCAGCTACAATGACACACATATGCAGATAGGATCCACTGTTGTCCCTGTCATGAAACCAGTCCGGCATAATGCCAACACTGGGGACAGAAGGAGGCTGAAAGCTGCCAAAGAAGATAAGCAGCACCAAGATGCATGCTTTACAAAACAAGTGTCGTGCAGTTAAGTTTAAGTCTACTTTAATTCTCCCTTTTATACTTGCAAGCAAGGGGCCAACTGAGGAAGAAGAACCTTGTTTTGCCTAAAAGCTATAGAAATTAAATTCTTGTACTGGATTAGGAAGTCATTTATTTTTTCTACCCGTGGATTTATTATCCACTCTGAGTTCACTGGGCTAGGTGTATTTTCAGGCAATTTCAATAACTTTTAAGAGGGTTTCTATGACAAGGCTTCAACAAGGTTTACTAGCCTGCAGTCCCCTCCAAAAGCTACAGTTACAGTGGCTACAATGACAGTGCACATTGTTGTGGGCGTATGTGCATAAGTGTCTATACACAACTGATCCTTTGGGATTGATTTACTTAAACTGGAGAGTGCAAAATCGGGTGCAGCTCTGCAAAGAAACCAATCAACTTCCAGGTTTTCCTGTCAAAGCTTAATTGAACAAGCTGAAGTGAAAAGCTGATTTGCTACCATGCACAGCTGCACCAGATTTTGCACTATCCAGTTATAGTAAATCAACCCAAATGGATCAGTTGTGTGTAGATGCATGTGCACATACTCCCACAACAATATGCACTGTCATTGTAACCACAGTGACTGTAGCTTTTGGGGGGATTGCAGGCTAGCCATTTGCCTACTGACTATGGACCCTGGTGTTTGAGGGGACTCTATTCTTTTTAGGGGGGGTGTGCCTGGGGGACCCTTGGAGTAGTTTCAGTTTAGATTCAAGTCCACATCTCCCTGAAACACAGACTCTGAGAACTGAAGGACCTGGATACAGATTTGGGGTCTCTGTGTTCTCTTGGCATATAGACAGCCCAAACCAGCATTGACTGCTTCAACTCGCTCCTGAGAGACTAAAAACAGATAATTTTAATGTGCTCAAAACAACCTGATGCTGGTGTCTACTGCTGTTATGCGTAATCTTTTTATTAAAGTGTTTCCCCAACGTGTGCCTCCTAGGTGTGCATTTCCATTGTTAATTGAGTTAAATGAGTAATCTTAGGTTTCTGTCTGTTTGCTTAGCCTTCTAGATATGATTTGTCTTGTGTTAACTTTACCTCATTACCTAATCATTGTGCAGTCCAAACCACCACCAGGACCCAGTGTTGGTTGATATTGGAGAAGTGTTCCAGGAGCCAGACACCATGAAAGTGAGAAATGCAAGATACATTTGGCCAGTATGGACAGCCTGATTCTGCCCAGAATATGCTGGAATTGAGAGATTCAATCCACTGGAAGCTCCGGAGAGAGGCTCTCCAAGTGGAGCAAGACTATTATGGAAAGATCTTCCCTATGCTCATGGATCGGTACTGGCTGGAGCTAAACTTACATATACCATTCCTAGGAGAGGATCCTCAGGAGGAATGGCTGATAGGTTGGTCTATACTGATTTATCCCTGCTCATGTTCATTTGCTTTATTAAATTACCCCCATGGCCTGTTTCAGAAACGTATTCCAGAGACTATGGTTTATATATGTGTTCATAATTTTATGCAGAACGAACCAAATATAAGGAAGGCACGTAAAGTATGCCAAATATGTCAGAATATGTATGCAGTTTTGAAAGTTAACTAAAAATGTTTGCAGACATTAACTAATTAATTTCTCCATAATCACACTTCAGGTTAGAGAAATGTGATAATTAGCCACTAATGTTTCATTTAATGTTTTATTCACTCTGTCATATTTTGTACAAAACCAGCATGCTAAATGCAGGTTTCTAAGCCTTGTTTTATATCATTTTAATGTATGTTTGTAACACCTTCATAATCTCTAAATCATACCAAATGTTTCAGAAATAGTTTCATTCATAGAGTTATTCAATAAAGGTTTAGCAATTAGCAGCATTCAGCAATACAGGCAGATCATACTCATGCCTACATTTGTAAATTCAGAAAACAAAACCAGATATTTTAATATTTATTTCTCAAAAAAAAAAAATGAAAAAAAAAAAGTATATATCAATGTATGTGTGTATATATATATATATATATATATATATATATATATATATATATATATATATATATATATATGGGTTGGGCTCTTTTCACTGCTGAGAATAAACAGCAGGACATTTTGTTCTCTTCTCCCTCCAGGGAGGAACATAAAGAACTGAGCACTGATTGGCCGGAGAATTTGTATTGGCTACTAGGCATTCTTAACCCCACTACTGCCCAAGACAGCATAGGAGGGCGGTGATTATCTGCAGCACTGCTCAGGAAGAGAAAAATCAGCTGTGCAAGGACTGCTAGGTGCTCCCTGGACTGCTGGGAGGTGTTGTTCCTAAGAGAATAGTCACACCCAATAAAGAAAACTTTGGAACTAAAGGTCCCAGAAATACGTTCTGGGGAGAAATTGGGAAACGGAGGGGAAGACCAGGGCTTGGGACTCAATGTCACAGGATAATATGGAAACAGTGCTGTGCAACCACAGTTGTGCTGTTAGTCCCATGGATTTCCTGTATGTTGGATTTTGGACTGATCTATTGCACCTGCCAAAGATCACCACTCTTGTCAGAACTGTGCTTTGCTCTGGAGTGGATGCATTTAATGACTTAGTGAGCCACAGGATAGGACATCTAAGCCTGGAGTGCCAATAGCTTCAGGCCTTGTACACACAACTGTTTTCCTCGACAATCTTTTTTTTTGCAGAGGAAAGCGGTAGTGTGTATGTTTTTCGTTGAGAAAACTGTCATGGAACAAGTCCTCTTTTTCCTCGTTGGGAGTCTCAATTTCCTCGTCATGTTTCTCGTCGGGCTGGTTTACGACGAGAAACACGTTTGTGTGTATGCTTAGAAACCCGCGCATGCTCAGAATAAAGTATGAGATGGGAGCGTGCCTTCGGTAAAAGTAGGGTTTGTAATGGAGATAGCACATTCTTCACGCTGTAACAGACTGAAAAGCGTGAATTGTCTCTCACCAAACTTTTACCTAACACGCAGTAACAAAAGCAGCCCGAAGGGTGGCGCCAGTGAAATCAAACTTCCCCTTTATAGTGCCGTCGTACTTGTTGTTGTACGTCACCGCGTTTGAGAATGACAAGATTTTGTCTTGACAGTGTGTATGCAAAGAAAGCTTGACAAGATTCTCCACAAGCCTAACAAGGAACTTGTTGAGGAAAATGATGTTTTATTTATGACAATCTAGTTTTTAATCGTCTCTGTGACCAGCTGTCTGGTCAGATAATTTCTTAGGCGAGCTGGTGGAAATGGTAAGCTTCCTGCTGCTTTTAAAAGCGTTCCAGCAGCTCATGAGCCGCTTGGAATGTTTTCATGAGAAAGCCGGTTGAAAAAAAAGTGTTATGGCTGATAATGGCCATAATCCTGGTAAAACACTTGCAAACCACAAGGTATATATAAGCATTGTGGTCGGCAAGTGATTTTAAAGCCTGACTCCAGCTTTGCTATCACTTTAAATAGTGGATTTGGGCCAATATGGCCCAAACTATTTATAGTGGTGGCAAAGCTGGAGATAATATTTAAACATAACCCGTGGTGATCCAAAAAATGTTTGGACCTGAAACTGGAAGGTACTGGATAAAAATCCAAAGGCGTCAGAAAAATAAATAAAAAATAATTGGGAAAGTATTGAGTTTGCATCCACAAAGACTGGTTCTGCACAATAAACTGTGTCTACAAAAGATGTTCACTTCCCTTTTAGGCATCTACTTTTAATTTAAACATTCCATCTTATGTTCCATAGTGGCAAATCTAAACCGACGTAAGGTATTTTTACATCTCACTGGTAGAACAAGGTATTTTATTGGAAGTGCTCATAATTTTCACCTAATTCCTTCCAGGACTGCCATGGCTACAAGTGAATACCACACTCAAAACTTTAATTAATCATTTCAGCAACATTTTGCATATTTGGTTAGCATTTCTTAGAAAAGCTTGAATAAATCTGGGTAATTGGTTCCTGAAAGAAACCAAAGTGCTGGGTTATCTAGGCTAAGTAACAGGGTTACAAGATTAGATGAGTCACTATTTATTAGGTTGTTGTTTTTTCATTTCTATTGGCAATGTAACCACCCTGGCTGCTTCAATAAATGTTTTTAGATCTAATTGAAAGAAAATATCCTGTCTCTATTTAATCTGGGCTCTGCTGAGTTTATTCCCAGAAATTTATAAAACAGCCAAGAATCTTATATTCTGCATTATGTAAGGAGAACAGGGGAACACCTGTCACTTAGTCTCCAGGGAATATGTGTAAAAATAACGTTTTTTAATCACGTGTCTATACTTTATTTCCTAGTACACTGAAGGCCATCTGGGAATCAGTCATAGAGTTATGCAACATTAGTTAACAGCCCATGGCAGAGCCAGAATAATGAGAATGCAGGTATTGTTTGGCTTTTTACCAGGCCAGGTCATTACACTAGTCTGTCTAGTGTGTCTATTAACCACTTAAGCCCCGGACCAAATTTTGCTGGTCAAAGACCGGGCCACTTTTTGCGATATGGCATTGCGTCACTTTAACCACTTAAGGACCGGAACAATATGCTGCTAAATGACCCAAGGGGTTTTTACAATTGGGCACTGCGTTGCTTTAACAGACAATTGCGCGGTTGTGCGACGTGGCTCCCAATAAAAATTTGCGTCCTTTTCTTCCCACAAATAGAGCTTTCTTTTGGTGGTATTTGATCACCTCTGCGATTTTTATTTTTTGCGCTATATACAAAAATAGAGCGACATTTCTCTCCTCAGCAGCGGTTGAAAATACCGCCAAGAGCAGAGATTACATCACTTCCCTCTTCCTGTGTTTACACAGGAGGAGGAGTGCTGAGCAGGGGGGGCGCGCGGATTGGCTGGGGGCGATCCGGGGGGCGGCCAAAAACGAACCGCCGCCCCCTCATCCCGGATCGTTCCTGCAGCCACGGGGACCATCGCATGTACCGGGGGGGTCCCGATCGGACCCACGTCAAGGCAGAGACGTACAGGTAAGCCAATGTGCCTGTACGTGCCATTGTGCCGACATATATGTACATGCGGTGGTCCACAAGTGGTTAACTGACTATTGCGCGGTCGTGCAACGTGGAAAACAAAATTTACATCTTTTTTTCCCCACAAATAGAGCTTTCTTTTGGTGGTATTTGATCCCCTCTGTGGTTTTAATTTTTTGCGCTATAAACAAAAATACAGGGACAATTTAGAAAAATATGCAATATTTTTTACATTTTGCTATAATAAATATCTCCAAAAATATATATAAAAAAAACATTTTTTTCCTCAGTTTGGGGCGATACATATTCTTCTACATATTTTTGGTAAAAAAATAAGCGTTTATTGATCGGTTTGCGCAAAAGTTATAGCATCTACAAACTATGGGATAGTTTTATGGCATTTTTATTAATATTTTTTTGAACTAGTAATGGCGGTAATCAGTGATTTTTTTCGTGACTGCGACATGGTGGACACATCGGACACTTTTGACACATTTTTGGGACCATTGTAATTTTTACAGCGATCAGTACTATAAAAATGCACTGATTACTGTGAAAATGACACGGGCAGTGAAGGCAGGAATTTAAAGAAAAATCTCCCCATTGGGACAAAATATTTGAATATATTAAAAAAGTAGGGCAAAAATGACTGCTTTAGTAAATCAGCCCAAATATATTAGACTAATAGGGGGTTATTTACTAAAGGCAAGTCCACTTTGCACTACAAGTGCAAACTACAAATGCAAAGTGCATTTGAAATTGCGCTGAAAGTGCATTGGAAGTGCAGTCACTGTAAATTTGTGGGGTAGATCTAAAATAAGGGGAAGGTCTGCTGATTTTATCATCCAATCATTTGCAAGCTAAATAACCCCCCATAGTATGTCTGTAAGGAAAGGAACTTTTTCCAACCTACCTACCTTCTAGATTAGACACCAAAGTAACTACCCTTTGCAGTATATTGAATACTGTATTTATCGGCATATAACACACACAGGCGTATAACCCGCACTCTAACTTTAAGAGGGAATTTTCAGGAAAAATTTCCCAACCCCCCTGCGTATAACAGGCAGGCACAGTTTACATTCTATTTTCAGGGTAAAAAAGTGAGTGTTATACGCCAATAAATACAGTAAATAATATACTATAGAGATCCTGCACTTGATCAAATTATGAAATTCTATTCATTTTGGAAAGTACTTCCAACAACAATGTGCATCCCCTCTCAACTAGTTTTCAGTTATAATCCAAAGAACTAAGAACGGGTGCTGCGAATCACCCACGAATCAACCAGAAATTAACACAAAATAACTCATACAAAAACAATGGATACATGTGATAATGTGATATACCTATGCAGAGGCGTACTAACTATGGGGCGGGGGGGCAGACCACACCAGGTGCCACACATTAGGGGAGTGTCAGGCGGCTCCCTCATCCTCCCCTGTATGAAACGGTGAGAGCGGGCTTGGTAGTGCAGCGGCGATGTTATATGCTGACAGCGCAAGGAGAGCTGAGGCAGACTGCCACACTACTGTGCACCTCACTCTCTGTTAAATTCTAACAGCTCCGTGAGAACTCCCCCCCCCCTACAGGAATGGAAGAGGCTGCATAGGCTCAGCCTCCTCCCTCCCCTCTGTGTCCTGTCCATGCTCTGTGCAGCCCGCGCTTAGCTGTGTCTGAAAGGAACGTGTGGGAGGGAACATTTGAACAAGTAGCCGACAACTAGTGTGAGACTGGGAGCATCCTGGAACATAAAGTGAGTTATCAGCACTGTAACTGTGTCCAGACTATGCCCTCTCTCTCTCTCTCTCCCAAATCTTTCACCCCCGCCCCCCCTTTCCTCTGTTGTCCTCCAGCAGAGCCTTTCATTAACCCTATGCTGACAGTTGGCCCCATCATATTCCTTTAGCCAGGCTTTTCACTACTGTGTGATCATAGACATTGCATGTGATTTGCACCGCATTGCTGTGCAGATCACATGTAATGTCTGTGGCTGTGCGATGCAAATTCAGCCATACAAACTGTATGGCTGAAATTGCATTTGCACCAAAACAGTGCAGGACCCTTTTTTGGTCTGCACTGGAATCGTATTGGATGTGCATTTATACCTATGCAATCTGATTCCTGCACCATTTCACAGTTCTCAGTGCGATCTGCCAACCGATCTGGAGGTGTCATTAATTTATATTGACACCCATAGCAGTTTGCAAAGGACAGCGTTACGGTCAACAAGCAACATGCAATGCAGGAATCGCATTGATTCCTGCATCGCATATATGTAAACCAGCACTCAAGTGGGATCACACTGATGCGCTGCGGTTCAGTTCCAGTGCTGGTGTATACGCAGTTTTCCTGCTTTTACCTCAATTTTCACTACAGTCCCACAGACTTCTATTAGGTTACACATTATTGCAAAATTTTCTGAAAGCGCACCAACTGTCGTCCTTACTGCGTCTTTGGTGTGCTTTCAGAAAACACAGTAAAATTACACAAGCTAATAGAAGTCTGTGGGGCTGCAGCTAAAATGGGGATTAAATGCAGAAATAAATGTGTATACCCCACAACTGCGACAAACTTCAGGACACCAGTGTGAACCCAAAGGCTTGCTGTGTAATGTAAAGGGGTCCAGAGTGCTGTGTAATGTAAAGGGGCCCAGAGGTGCAGGATGCTGTGTAATGTAAAGGGGCCCAGAGGTGCAGGATGCTGTGTAATGTAAAGGGGCCCAGAGGTGCAGGGTGCTGTGTAATGTAAAGGGGCCCAGAGGTGCAGGGTGCTGTGTAATGTAAAGGGGACCAGGAGGTGCAGGGGGGTTTGTAATGTAAAGGGAACCAGGAGGTGCAGGGGGCTGTGTAATGTAAAGGGGCCCAGAGGTGCAGGGTGCTGTGTAATGTAAAGGGGCCCAGAGGTGCATGGTGCTGTGTAATGTAAAGGGGCCCAGAGGCGCAGGGTGCTGTGTAATGTAAATGGGCCCAGAGGTGCAGGGTGCTGTGTAATGTAAAGGGGCCCAGAGGTGCAGGGGGGTTTGTAATGTAAAGGGGATCAGGAGGTGCAGGGGGGATTATAATGTATAGGGGTCCAGGAGGTGCAGGGTGCTGTGTAATGTAAAGTGGTCCAGAGATGCAGGGTGCTGTGTAATGTAAAGGGGTCCAGAGGGTTTAGTAATGTAAAGGGGTCCAGAGTTGCAGGGTGCTGTGTAATGTAAAGGGGTCCAGAGGGTGCTGTGTAATGTAAAGGGGGTCCAGAGGGTTCTGTGTAATGTACAGGGGTCCAGAGGGTGCTGTGTAATGTAAAGGGGTCCAGAGGGTGCTGTGTATTGTAAAGGGGCCCAGAGGTGCAGGGTGCTGCTGTAATGTAAAGGGGCCCAGAGGCGCAGGGTGCTGTGTAATGTAAAGGGGCCCAGAGGTGCAGGGTGCTGTGTAATGTAAAGGGGCCCAGAGGTGCAGGGTGCTGTGTAATGTAAAGGGGTCCTGAGTTGCAGGCTCCTGTGTAGTGTAAAGGGATCCAGCAGAGGTGCAGGGGGTTTTGTAATTTAAATGGGTCCAGGGGGTTTTGTAATGTAAAGGGGTCCAGGAGATGCAGAGGGTTTAGTAATGTAAAGGGGTCCAGTTGTGGAGAGGGGGTACACAATAGTGACAGAGATTGAAGGGGTGTTTTTACATTTTAAAGTTGGGGAGGGGGGCAGATATAGGAGTCGCCCCTGGTGCCAAATGCTCTAGGTACGCCCCTGTACCTATTTTAATTTTTTTTTTTTAAATAAAATAAAGCTTTTTGTTCAAACAGTGTCAATTTATCCATGTAAAGTTAAAATAAATGTGTATACCCCACAACTGCGACAAACTTCAGGACACCAGTGTGAACCCAAAGGCTTCAGGGTGCTGTGTAATGTAAAGGGGTCCAGAGTGCTGTGTAATGTAAAGGGGCCCAGAGGTGCAGGATGCTGTGTAATGTAAAGGGGCCCAGAGGTGCAGGATGCTGTGTAATGTAAAGGGGCCCAGAGGTGCAGGGTGCTGTGTAATGTAAAGGGGCCCAGAGGTGCAGGGTGCTGTGTAATGTAAAGGGGACCAGGAGGTGCAGGGGGGTTTGTAATGTAAAGGGAACCAGGAGGTGCAGGGGGCTGTGTAATGTAAAGGGGCCCAGAGGTACAGGGTGCTGTGTAATGTAAAGGGTCCCAGAGGTGCATGGTGCTGTGTAATGTAAAGGGGCCCAGAGGCGCAGGGTGCTGTGTAATGTAAATGGGCCCAGAGGTGCAGGGTGCTGTGTAATGTAAAGGGGCCCAGAGGTGCAGGGGGGTTTGTAATGTAAAGGGGATCAGGAGGTGCAGGGGGGATTATAATGTATAGGGGTCCAGGAGGTGCAGGGTGCTGTGTAATGTAAAGTGGTCCAGAGATGCAGGGTGCTGTGTAATGTAAAGGGGTCCAGAGGGTTTAGTAATGTAAAGTGGTCCAGAGTTGCAGGGTGCTGTGTAATGTAAAGGGGTCCAGAGGGTGCTGTGTAATGTAAAGGGGGTCCAGAGGGTTCTGTGTAATGTATAGGGGTCCAGAGGGTGCTGTGTAATGTAAAGGGGTCCAGAGGGTGCTGTGTATTGTAAAGGGACCCAGAGGTGCAGGGTGCTGCTGTAATGTAAAGGGGCCCAGAGGCGCAGGGTGCTGTGTAATGTAAAGGGGCCCAGAGGTGCAGGGTGCTGTGTAATGTAAAGGGGTCCTGAGTTGCAGGCTCCTGTGTAGTGTAAAGGGGTCCTGAGTTGCAGGCTCCTGTGTAGTGTAAAGGGATCCAGCAGAGGTGCAGGGGGTTTTGTAATTTAAATGGGTCCAGGGGGTTTTGTAATGTAAAGGGGTCCAGGAGATGCAGAGGGTTTAGTAATGTAAAGGGATCCAGTTGTGGAGAGGGGGTACACAATAGTGACAGAGATTGAAGGGGTGTTTTTACATTTTAAAGTTGGGGAGGGGGGCAGATATAGGAGTCGCCCCGGGTGCCAAATGCTCTAGGTACGCCCCTGTACCTATGTTAAAAAAAAAAAATTAAATAAAATAAAGCTTTTTGTTCAAACAGTGTCAATTTATCCATGTAAAGTTAAAATAAAACTAACGCTGGATACACACTATACAACTTTTGTTGTGTTGGGGTCTGCCCAATTGCATACAAATTAAAAGTGTTTAGGTATGGCCTCCATATTATATGGTTTCATTAAGTCTAAAGGAAAAAAAATCTAAAGAAAATTGTATAGTGTGTGTATCCAGCATTATTCAGCAAACAGCACAAAATAGACACTTTTTGATAAATATGTTTTATTCTAACTTTGCACAGATAAATGGACACTGAACAAAAAGCTTTATTTTATTTAGTTGTATATAGGTATTTAATATTGTCACACAAATCCACTGTTTTTGTACGAGTTATATTGTGTTGATTCGTGGGTAGCGCAGCACCTGTCTTTAGTTTTTTAGCAGCATATGGAAATCTGTAGAATCGTCTTGTCGTAGAATGGTACTAAATCAATACTTGTTATCACTTAAATCCCCATTCTGCTATTGTGTGCCACTTATAATCTGAAACTTTTTTTTTTTTTTAAAGTGTATTTTTGTGCGTGAACTCGAGAGAGAGGAGCCGGACTGCAGGAGTTGGGAGTAGGCAGACCCTCCCCCCAGGGGCAATCGCCATCCTTCTCCATGCCCCTGGTGGCAATGACGGGTGTGAAGGGGGGCCTCCCACTCACCCCGCCCTACCTGCTCCTCTTGGGAGCCCAACTGGGGCCACCAAACTCAATTCACATGTAGCCGAGACCGGGATCCGAACCCTTGGCTGCAGAGGTGAATGGCTCTGAAACTTTTAAGTACTATTATAACATAAGTCAAGTGTATCATTAATAAGCTATTCAGTGCAGTATTTTCAAACCTTTCTCACCAGGCAAACTAAACAAATTTGTTCAACATTTGCCACTGCTGTGCAGAAATGGTATCACATCAACATAATATAGTGCTGTGATATCGACTGTAATAAATAGCTGTCTCAAGGTATACATATTTTAGCAGGATGATACAATGACTGAAAGTTAACTTTTCTGCATGAGCAAACAATCAGATGTCAGGAGGTAATTTAGGGATATCTGGAAAGGATTCTGAGTCAGTATCCTTGTTAAAGAACCAAAACTCAGCATTCTAATTAAGATTGCGTGACATGATGCACTTCATAGCCGCTTTCCAATGAATACTTAAGTATCAACCTTTAGACCTTAAATGACTTTTTCGGTTTTTGTATATATGGACATTTAAGGCTGAATTCTATGCAAGCAGCTAAATAGTTGAAATACATCCTGTATATGGGAATTTTTTTAACTGCAAAAAGGTTTTGCAATTTTGTGCAGCCAATTTTGTGATCCAGGCACTCCTGACTGACAACACAGCCAAAAGTTCAACCTCAACTGTAGCAGCAGCAGCACAGCTTGATAAAGAATGTTAACATCATACTCCAAGATTGGTTCAGGCTTAGTTTATTGAATTTGCAGTAGGCCATACTTACCTATAAGGATGCTTTGATGAAAACTAAGCCCTGGCAATTTCAACATTTCTCAATGAATTTCTCTTAATTTGTGTATTACTCATGTTTGAAGTGCTTAGAAGCACTTGGAAGTTTTTAGTGATAGAAGGAATCCAAAGGTTTTTAAAACGTTACTAATACACTCAAAAGCTAATATGCTGACTGCCTTGAGTACAAAATATGGCAATGCTCCACTTATCTTCTCCTAAATCTCAACCCCCTTCTTCTGTGTAGTAACAGGTACATGTTAGATATTTCCTTCCTAATTACAAAAGGTACAAGCACATTAGTCCTGTATAGGTTTGTGTAGCAACTGGTTTAAGTCAGTTACAAAAATATATTTTTGATCTTTTATTACTTGTTTCAAACTCTTTTAAACATCGCTTGCATATTTTTTCCATTTTAGCTCAGTTTTATTATGCTCTGTATTTTCATAATGTGGGGTTGATAATAATTTGTGGCAGTTACTGGAATACCATCAGGCTTCATAAATAAAGTTCATTTAGAGGCATGTTTCATATTTTTAGGACAGTTGGTAAGCACAAGAGTCACGTGACTCATGTGCCCACGCCTTCCAGCTGTTCCAAAATGACAGCTGAAAGGAGAGTA
This sequence comes from Rana kukunoris, assembly GCA_029574335.1. Taxonomy (NCBI): domain Eukaryota; kingdom Metazoa; phylum Chordata; class Amphibia; order Anura; family Ranidae; genus Rana; species Rana kukunoris. The sequence continues at coordinate 163,276,863 of CM056052.1, forward strand.
CACATGGAAGAGGAATTTAAAACTGGGTCAATAATATCTGCTCATTAGAGAATCAACCAACAACATTGTTGCCACTATGTTGTCACTAATTCTTAATAAACTAATTGACTCAACATGGACTGAGCCCAACAATGATTCTAGCACTGAATATAGATGCATTTTGTAGTAGTAAGTCAGATTTGTCTACTATTACTGGAAGTCCATCTCATCTGTGGGTGGCTAGTAGGATTGTAAAGGGGTGAAAGTTGAGACCACACAACAGCTGCTTGCTTCTTCTTTCTGATGCTTTATTATTTTCAAAGTACAACATTGCCTTCTCAAAATAGGCTTTTACTTTTAATTTCAACATAAATGAAAATGTAAGTTTTTATACCAAATGCAGGGTAACTGTATAATGTAAATGCTGGCCACTCAGCATATACTCTGCCTTCTCCCACTGCTGCATTTGCTGGCAAGAGCAAGGGAGGGTTATCTTTGTAACTTGAAGTTTAAGCAGGGTAAGTACTCTCTTGGTGACATCATGTGACATCTCTGGAGCCATAGCCGTAATTCTTTAACTATCACCTGCCACGTGGAAGGAAGGGGAGTAAGTCACATGCTACCCATGTTCTACTTCTAAACTCCGATAGAATTCCTCAGAAAAAAGTCTGATGGGGCACACACACGGTCGGAATGTCCAATGGAAAAAGTCCATCTGACTTTTTTCATCGTAAAAAACGATCGTGTGTACACGGCATTAGTGTTTTCCATGTAGCTTCCTTAGCTGACAAACTGATTTTCTTCCCCTTCTATTGAGCCTTCTGGCTTAGACTTGCTTACTGCCCTACAGAAGCACATTTCATGCAACGGTATTTGCATTCCTTACTCATTCCTCCACGTAACAGATCAGTACTCTCTTCTTCTTCAGCTGTTCCGTCAAACGTATTGCACAGCAGGCACCTGTCAGCAAAGTGAATCCTTTATTAGATTACTAACTATAATTCTTCTGTGTTGTCTTAACTGATAATAACACTGTACTTTGGAGCTGCACAACTGCTTTGTCATTTGCCTCTAAAGCCTTTTGCTAACAGTGTGTTTACACATACCCATAATGGAGCAGGTAGATAATATCAGTCCTGTGAAGAAACGATATCTGGTGATCCTGCTAGTTAGTTTCCCTCCCTTGGTCCTAGTGGCAACCCTCTGCAGGCTTTCTCTTAAAAACATGCAGGTGGGCTCTGTTCAAAGTATCACCTAGTATCAGGAATGCCTGATGTGGTGGTTCTGGAAAGGTGATTGGCAGGTTAAAGGGTTAACTAAAGGAATTTTTTTTTCAGCTAAATATGTAAAGGAAGGGGGTGTAGTGGCGCTTGCCAATAAGCTCACTAAAAAAAAGGGCTAATTAATGGACATGTGGAGACTGGAATATTTTGTTTTTTCTTTTTCGTTTGGAAAATACATTTATTTAGTTACTTCCGAAAATCGTTTTGATTTCTTTTGTTTTTTGTTGGGGAATAGCTTTCGTCCGAAAATCCAATAATACTTGGTTTCTGTCGAATGGTCAAAAGAATATTCAACGGAAGGTCGAATCTTTACGTCGAATCGTACATTTCCGTTCGAATATTCCGCCTACAAGAATTCTAATGTTGTATGACTAGTAATAATGTCGAATCTATTTTCTCATAAATCTAAATCTAATCTTTGTAATGTCGAATCTATTATTTCTATAGTGTCGAATCTTTTCTCTATAATGTTGAATCTTTTCCCTATTATGTCAAATCTTTTCCCTATAATGTCGAATCTTTTCCCTATGTCACATCTCTCTATATCAAATTTTTACCGCAACGAAAAAGAAAATAAAGCATTTTTTATGTCGGATCTTTCGGTTTTCGTTTCTTGCGCTTTTGTTATCGTTCGTTAAAACCATAACGAAAAAACCTGATTTTCGGACGAAAATGCATTCTAACGAAAACTAATGCACATGTCTACTAATTAATAATACTTGATAGCAAACGAACACAATGGTTTAAAATGACTCGCACTGTAATGCATGTGTATCACTCCTTGATCCTGGATATCCTGCCAACCATCAATGGTAATGAGGGGGATATGTGAACGTGATTATGATGTGATCCAAAATAAATGATTGACTAGTTGTCAATTAACAACAATTCTTCCAACAATGTATTAAAGGTGAAAACAATGTATAAGAGTGAAAATATCTTAATGAGATAAAATATTGATTAAAGTCCATTCATTATGAAAATAAATAAATAAAGTCCATTCAATAATGATGTGTGACTAAATAAGAATAAAATAAATAAATCACAGTGCACAAAGTGCGAATGCAAGTGTATATAATAATCTGTTGATAAACGTGATCAATAAATATAAAGTGCTTCAACAAATGTTCCAAAGTGCTATGTGCTCTATAAACAGTCCAATATTGAAAGTGCTTAATGTGAATATTCCCAAAGTGCCATAGTGCTTGAAAATAGTAACTGCAACCACCGCACAATAAGAAAGTGTAGCTGTGCAGAAACCACAAGTGTTTGTTCTCACAAGCCTCTCACCTCCAAAGAGGCTACAATGAACCTAATGATCTGCTGACTATGGCAAGCCCAGCAGATTCCACTGCAGATCGAGTCAGCCTGTTATTCCTCACTTCCAGCAGCCAGAGATTCCAGATCCGCTCCCAGGATGGATGACACTCAAATAATGGATTCACCATAGTGTAATATGTAACAGCAATTTTAATAAAAAGATATAGCACTCACATTTAACACAGTAGCAGCATGTGTAGCATGGATGTCTCCGCTCTCGGCCACGAACGGAGATGATGTCACCGACGGCTCTCCTCCTTCCTGACGCGTTGCGTGGTCGTCAACACCACTTAGTCATAGGATAAAAAGAGTTAGCTAAATAGCTTTCTTTACCTTACTGCAGTGCTGTTTTCATGTCCTCATTGTTCATTTTTGCTTTGTTGCTGTAATTCTGCTCTGATCTCCACACTTCCTGGTTGTCTGTTTCCTTATAACCACAGTGCTGTGAGCTTTCTCATTGTGGTCACTAATCAAGGAGGTGTGATTACTGTGTGTAAACTGAAACTGGGTTGGTGCTGAGGGGTTTTAGACAAACCATCACTGCCTTCTATTGGTTCTCTGGCTCTGTACATCAGAGAGACAGGAAATAACAGCAAAAATGAAACTAGAACTGTAGGTTGATTATATGATTGATTTTTATCTATTTTTAGTCATTTTTAAAAGGAATCAGTTAACTTTTATGTCTCTATACCCTGTAAACAGTCATTTCAGCCCAATTTTTTTTTCCTTTAGTGACCCTTTAAGGGAAGTGTGGCCCTCGTTTGATAGGGGGGGTATGAGAAATGTCTCTCCCCAACAGGATATTGCAAAAAAACAGAAGGTAAATAAAAGAACCAGAACATTTGCTAATTGGAGGTGTGGGTTTGATAATAAAGTTGGCATTGCTTCCAGCCAGGACAGAGTGCTTCCCAGAAAATTAATCAGTCATCCAAACAAAAGTAATTGGGAGCAGAAGAACTACTGCCGCCAGCATACAACTGTAGATGGGTGTAAGCTGTTGCTATCCGGTTTCTCCCTATACACCTCACCCCGGCTTTGGTGGTGTGGGGGTGACCTTGCCAGAACCACCACATCAGTTATTCCTGATACTAGGTGCAGCGGTGGCTTTGTGACTAAGAGCTGCGGGGTGTGTGTGTGCTTGCCCACCTTGTTAACTAAGCCCCCACTCCTGCTTCTCCTGTTTCTTGACAGCTGTTGCTCAGGCCAATCAGCAGAAGGAGGAGGATACAGCTGGGACACATTGCACACTGGGACATGTAGTCTGGTGGAAAGTCCATTGTATTGTGTGAGATGGCTGCAAAAACGACAGATCTCAAAGTTAGGAGTCTGAGGAGGAGCAGGAATGGGAGCTTTTGCCAAACTGCCAGAACAATTCGGGGTCTTTCTGCCAAGGAGGGCAAAGAGAGTGGGTCTGCTGACAGACTGGAGAGGCTAGACCATGGGAATATGATCCAGTGACTGTGAAAGGCCACTTGTGACCACGCTGTATCGGTCACACCTGCAACACCTGCACCACTGCCACCAGGAGATCAGATCATTCATCTGCCATCGGCTCTCATAAGTGTTTGACTGAGGCTTTAGAAAAACTGAGGGGGGCCCCTTCTGCAATGGAGGTCTGCAGCTGTGTCCTGGAAATTGGTGAGAGGGCTTCTTCAGGGGTAGCGCTATATAACATTAACCATAAGTATATAGATGCACATCAGCATATAACTAATACAACCATTATTTAAGAAGATAATAATAATAGTACATGTATCCAATGTACTGGCGGAATTGTGCACATATACCTTGGTATATATTGTTATTAACCACTTCAGCTGCAGAAGATTTACCCCCTTCATGACCAGGCAATTTTTTTAGGTAAAGCACTGCGTTATTTTAACTGACAATAGCGCAACACTGTACCCAAATAAAATGTATGTCCTATTTTTCCCATAAATAGAGCTATCTTTTGGTGGCATTTGACCACCTCTGTGTTTTTTATTGTTTGCACTATAAAACAAAAAAGACTGACAGTTTTGATATATTTCACTTTCTGCTAAAAACACATACAATAAAAAAAGACTATATATTTTACCTACTGCTAGTGTTGCTCACGAATATTCGCATTGCGAATATTCGCTACGAATATTGCATATTCGAGTATTCGCGAATAACTCGAATATCGCGGCGAATATTCGCTGTTTCGAATATTCAGATTTTTTCAAATTTCGCAATCAAATTCGCAATCAATTTCACATTCGCACCAGCGAAAAAAATTTTTATGAAATATAGCGAATATTCGTAAATATCGAATATTCGTGATATTTTATCCAAAAAAAAAAAATAGCGAAATTTCGCAATTTTTTATTTTTTTTTATAAAATATCACGAATATTCGATATTAAAAGTCACACAAAAAAATAGCGAAATTTTGCATTGGCGAAATTTCGCATTTTTTTTTATAAAATATTCTTTGAAATATTCCCAAAATATCGCGAAATCGAATATGGCGTATTCCGCTCATCACTACTTACTGCTAAAAAACACATCTAATAAAAAAAATCCCAATAAGGGAATATTGATTGGTTTGCACAAAAGTTATAGCATCTACAAACAAGGAATATTTTTATTTACTTATTTATTTCATTTTTTACTAGTAATTGCAGCGATCAGCGATTAATAGCAGGACTGCGATATTGCTGCGTTTAAATCTGACACTAACTGACACCTTATTGTCGGTAGGTAGGGTATTATTTTAATTAGGGGTGGGGCATTCATCTGTAGACTTGGCCTAGTTAGAGAGGAAAAATGCAGGGTGCTTAATGCCACGGCAAAAAATGGACATGATTTAAACTATGCTAACTATTGGGCATGGCTTAAATAGGGTGTGGTTAAATAGTCTGAGATGAAAGAGGGGTGGAGGGAGAGAGAAAGAGGGATGGAGGGAGAAGGAAGAGATGGACAGAGAGAGAGAGAGAGAGAGAGAGAGAGACAGGGAGAAAAAAAGAAAGAGGAGGGAGAAAGAGGGAAGAGAAAGATATGGAGAAAGAGGGAGGGAGAGAGAAATAAAGAAAAAGAGAAAGGGAGTGAAGGAGAGAGTAGGGAAAAAGGAAGGAGGGAGAGAGAGAGAAGGAAGGCAAGAAAGAGGGATGAAGGGACAGCAGGCCTAGGTTCTACACCACAATAGCAATATGTGTATGCCAGAAATTTTAACAATCAGCAGATGAAGATACTCCAAACACCATCCCCCAGGCACATCTCATCAAACAGATGCAAAAGATGGTCAGAGGCTACAGATGTGATACAAGAGATGGTCAGAGAGTGTGCGGACATGCTACAGGAGTTGGTCAAAGACTGTGCAGACATGTTACAGGAGATATTCAGAGTGTGCAGACATGATACAGGAGATGGTCAGAAATTGTGTAGACATGCCACAGGAGATGGTCAAAGAGTGTGAGGAAATGCTACAGGAGATGACCAGAGACTGTGCAGACATGCCACAGGAGATGGTCAGAGACATGCTACAAGTGACTGCAGACCTACTACAGGAGATGGGGTAAGAGATTATGGACATAATAGAGATGGTCAGAGACTAAGGACACAGTTGACAGCACAGATAGATGAGTGTACAGATAAAATGAGGGGTGATAATCACATTCAGTCCTGTCCCGGTCAGTCCCTGAACTCCTCCACTCACAGCTCAGCCACTTCATTCACTGGTGTCTCCGGGGGGTGTGCCCTGTTCATTCAGGGTGGCACTATGTTGCCATTTTGCATGTGCCCCCGCCCAAGCCTGAACCGCTAAGCAAGGCCCGAGTTCAAGGAGCTGAGCTAGGCAGAGCTTGCCCGAACCTGAACAGCTGAGGTAAGCTGAGCTTGCCCTAGCTCTAGTAGTGCATGTGCAGTTCTAAAGTCAGCGTGCGATTATGTTTTTTCAGGCAGGAGCTGCTGCCTTTTTGTCCTGGACCGCCCAGGGGGCCATCCAGGACAAAGCCAATTTTCCGGGATTCTGCCTGGGACATGGTCAGACCGAGACATGGGTCTGAATTCTGCAAATGCACTGGGGAAAATCGTGACTGTTGACAACTATGATACAGTAGCACAGACCAAGCTATCTGGCACTGTGCATATAAAGTAAAAACAAAGACACGACAGAGATACTATGTCTGTCATAAGGATTTAGATACACACTTCAGATATACTCTCAGAAGCTGCAGCTTATTATTGATCGTAGAAATACCTGCATAATAGTCTCTTCTGGTTTAGGGTTTAACAGCATGGAGAGGACATGTGAGTGAGACTTTCTCTCTCTCTCCACTACCTCCTTTTAGGGTTTATAAGACAACAACATAGAGACAGGAAGTGTGTATTAATAGGCATTTACAAATCAAGACAGTAGAGGGCAGCAGATCCCTACATTCTACATTACCATGTCAAAATATTCTTTATTTTTTACTTTGCAGAAGTCCCATGATCGTTTTTGTGCCACTTTGGTTTGCAGTTTAGCCCTACCTTGCAACAGGACCCATTCTGTGCAAAGAAGAGGGGAGAAGATTGAGTGGCCTGGAAAAGTTAAATGAAAAAATATTTCTGAAATTTAGATAACATAATTTTATGGATGGATTGCTTACTGTTTGTCTGCTCACCCTGTAAACTTACGAGTAATTTAGGAGTTTACATACATGTAAAGATTTATTTTGGGTTAATTCGTTTTCCATGTACAGCAAACAAAAAGATCAATTCTTCCAATATGCATTCTACATAGGATTTAATGAAAAGTCAAGAAAACTACCTCCAGAAAAGTGCCCTACATGCTTTATTAAGCACTTCCTGCCCAGCCTATAGTAGAATGACGACCAAGCAGTGGTTGAATTTTTCCGACTGGACATCATATGATGTCCTTCAGAACAAGCAGCTTGTGCGTGCCCCCAGGGGCACGCAGCATGGCAATTGGTGGTGTGGTGTGTCACTCGGAAACACTGCATTTTTGATTACGGTTAAGAGCCTATGAAGTGGTCTCTTTACCATGTGATCAGCTGAGTCCAATCACAGCTGATCACAGTGTAAATAGTAAGTGCCTGTTATTGCCATTACTCTACTCATGCTGGATTTTAAATTAAATACATTACAATCCTAGTAGGGATCCTGGAAAAAAAAGATCACATATAAGAAGCTTGTAATAAAGTGTGTGACCATACCTGCACAGCATGCAATTGTTGGATAGTAAAAATGAATCTTTCATCAATGGCAACTTGTGAACATTCACCAATAGTGTGAAACATTCTACAAAGTGTATCTATGGATGTAGTATCTAAGTGTACAGCATTTGTAAAGTCTACCACCTAAAGAGTCACTATACCCACATTGTAAAAAAAACTATCAATTAGACTCCTTTCACACTTGTGCAACTTCAAAGTCGCACGATTTTACCGCTATTTCGCGATATCGATTTTATTGCAAATTTTGCTGCGATTTCAAGGAATGCCTGTGTAATTGGCATCAAAATCGGACCAAAGTAGTGCAGGGACTACTTTGAAGACGGAACGACCTGAAGTCGTACTAATATGAATGGTTGTTATTGGAAATCGTGGGGAACAACTTGTCATGCTACTTTGCAGTCCCAAATCGTGGGACAAGGTGTACAAGCATGAAAGGGGCCTACATGGTGTATTACATGCTGTTCATACTTACTCAGTCATGTATGTGATTTGTTTTCTGCATTCTGCAAAAAATCTGGTTGATTCTTCTGTTCTCCTTTTTCCCCTTCTGTCCATGTCCCCAATTCAGCTAGCGATTTTGCAGAGTAGTGCTGGCAGCTTTACACATGCTTTACACAAGCTTTACACATGCTCAGTTTCTATGCTGATAATTTCCTCCCTATCACATTTGAGCAGCCCATGTGACTACAGAGGCACACATGTGGGCGTATACACAGTGGTAAATAACAGCCCAACCCCTTCCTCCTTCTCCATGCTCACTAATCAGCTAAAAACTTCCCTACAGTCCCTTGAAAAGTATTCATACCCCTTTAAATTTTCTACATTTTGTCATGTTACAACAAAAAATATAAATGTTTTTTTATTGGTATTTTTGTGATAGAGCAACACAAAGTGGCACATAATTGTGAAGTGGAAGGAAAACAATAAATTGTTTTTAATTTGTTTTACAAATAAATGTGTGAAAAGTGTGGCGTGCATTTGTATTCAGCCCCCGAGTCAATACTTTGTAGAACCACCTTTTGCTGCAATTACAGCTGCTAGTCTTTTTAGGTATGTCGCTGCCAGCTTTGCACATCTAGAAAATTACATTTTTGCCCATTCTTCTTTCCAAAATAGCTCAAGCTCTGTCAGATTTAATGGAGAGTGTCTGTGAACAACAATTTTCAAGTCTTGCCACAGATTCTGAATTGGATTTAGGTCTGGACTTTGACTGGGCCATTCTAACACATAAATATGCTTTGATCTAAACCATTCTATTGTAGCTCTGGCTGTGTGGTTAGGGTTGTTGTCCTGCTGCAAGGTGAACCTCTGCCCCAGTCTCAAGCCTTTTGCAGACTCTTGCAGATTTTATTCTAAAACCTGGGAAAACCGGATGTGTGAATGCTTCCTCGCAGTTTTCTCATCAGGAAAACAGCCGGCAATCCTGTTGGGAAAATAGAGAATGTGCTCTTTGTTTTCCTGGCGGGATTCCCAGGTGTTTTTTTTTTTTTTTACTCCAGATCTACTACTTACCTATGGGAAAGACTGTGCAAGGCAGTGCCGATGAAACATACACATGGCCGGGAAACCCGGCCAAAACTCCATGGCAGTTTTCCTGCCGGGTTCTTGGCTTTCCCCTTGGTTTTCTCAGCGGACTTTTTACCGCCAAGAAAACCGAGTGTGTGTACAGGGCTTAAGATTGCCCTGTTTTTGGCTCCATCCATCTTCCCATCAACTCTGAGCAGATTCCCTGTCCCTGCTGAAGAAAAGCATCCCCACAACATGATGCTGCCACCACCATGTTTCACAGTGGGGATGGTGTGTTCAGGGTGATGTGCAGTTTTAGTTTTCCACCACACATAGCGTTTTACTTTTAAGTACAATTTTTCCACATGTTTGCTGTGTCCCTCACATGACTTCTCACAAACTGGAAACAGGACTTCAAACAGGCCTTCTTTTAACTTTGATGGAGTTCGGACACCCTGTTGGGTATTAACGCCAAAAGCTGCTTCCCAAGTCGTAGAACGTGAGACCAATAGATCTGGCTATCGTAAACCCCAAGGACCAGACAACATCAGTCTTACCAGTCTTTATACAGCAAACCATCAGATAAGGGCTACTCACATTATGTCAGACAAATGTCACGATAGACAGTAGAGCTAATTCTATTGTCATAACAATGACCACCTTAGACAGTCTGGTTCACTCATAGGACTAACTTATGCATAGGAAGCCAAAAGCAATTAGTGACCAGGTTTGTATAACTTAAAGGGGTTGTAAAGGTACAATCAGGGCCGGCCTTTGGGGTGTGCGGGCTGTGCGACCGCACAGAGCGCCATAAGCCAGGGCGCCGTGCGGCCGTCAAGCTCACAGATAGAATGTGAATCGCAGACTCGCAGTCCACAGGCTGGGGCAGCCAGGTTGCTTACCAACCCGGCGCTGCAGAGGGGGGGCGCTTGTGCAGTCCTCCTTCTCCCTCCTCCTCTCCTTGTCTCATTTTATGCATCATTAATGGCAAGCAGAGGGCACTTTTGCTTAAGACCACCTCCCCCCGTAAAGGCAGCAGCACAGTGTCCTCACGGTATGAAGCTGAGACACCGGGGCCGTCCGGACGGACGGACGGACGGACGGACGGAGGGAGGGGGGGTCTGAGATGCCCCATGTGTGTGCTCATCCAGCATAATACACTTCCCGTTCTTCCAGAGGTCCTCCTGTCACCCTGTACTGTCACTCCACCCCCTCCTGTCACTCTGCCTGCCCCCCCTCCTGTCACACAGTGCCCCCTCCTGTCAACAGCCTGCCCCCCCTCCTGTCAAGGCCCCCCTTTCACACAGCCTCCCTGTCACTCTGTGTGGCCTGCCCCCCCTCCTGTCACTCTGTGCCCCCATCGTCACTCTGTTTATCTGCCCCCTCCCTTGTCACACTGGCCCCCCCTCCTGTCAACTGCCTGCCCCCCCTCCTGTCTCTCTGCCTGTCCCCCTTCCTGTCTCTCTGCCTGTCCCCCTCCTGTCACACTGCCTGCCCCCCCTCCTGTCAGCCTGCCCCCCCTCCTGTCAGTCCCCCTTCCTGTCACACTGGCCCCCCTCCTGTCACACTGCCTGTCCCCTCCTGTCAGCCTGCCCCCCCTCCTGTCATGCCTGCCCCCCTCTTGTCACACTGCCTGTCCCCCCTTCTGTCACTCTGCCTGCCTCCCCTCCTGTCACTCTGCCTGCCTCCCCTCCTGTCAAGCCTGTCCCCCTTTCTGTCACACTGCTGTCCCCCTTTCTGTCACACTGTGCCCCCCCCTCCTGTCACACTGTGCCCCCCCTCCTGTCACACTGCGCCCCCCTCCTGATTCCCCCCCCCCCTCCTGCCTGTCCCCCCTTCTGTCAAGTCCCCCCTTCTGTCACTCTGCCTGCCTCCCTCCTGTCAGGGACTCTGGCCTCCCCTCCTGTCACTCTGCGTCCCCCTTTCTGTCAGCCTGTCCCCACGACACTCCTGTCCCCACTGTCACCTGCCTGCCCCCCTCCTGTCACACTGTGCCCCCCCTCCTGTCACACTGCCTGCCCCCCTCCTGTCAACTGCCTGCCCCCCTCCTGTCAGCCTGCCCCTCCTGTCATCGCCCCCCTCCTGTCATTGCCCCCCTCCTGTCACTGTGCCCCCCTCCTGTCACACTGCCTGCCCCCCTCTTCTGTCAGTGCCCCCCCTCTTGTCACTCTGCCTGCCTCCCCTCTTGTCAGCCTGCCTCCCCTCCTGTCACAGCCTGCCCCCTCCTGTCAAGCCTGTCAACTGCCTGTCCCCCCTTCTGTCACACTACCTGTCCCCCTTCTGAAGTGCCCCCCTCCTGTCACACTGGCCCCCCCTCCTGTCATTTCTCACACTGCCTGCCCCTCTTGTCACTCTGCCTGCCCCCCCTCTTGTCAGCCTGCCCCCCCTCTTGTCAACCCCCTTCCTGTCATCTGCCTGCCCCCCCCCCCCTGCCATCCTGCCCCCCTCTTGTCACTCTTCCCCCTTCTGTCACTCTGCCCCCTCCTGCCCAGGGGTTAAATAGTCCTGTTCCTTCCCCTGGCCCCCATTTAAAAGCAAAGTCTCATTTACACATGAAGGATGAGCTCTTTAGTAAGTGAAACCACACAGGGAGGATTGCGGGGAGTCACTAAGGACCACATAAAGGAACCCAACAGCTGTTTTGTCATTTAGGGCTGTGGTAAGAATCCCCCTCTGCTGCCTTTTCAATGTACAGTAATAACTTTAATTTTTACTGCAACCCAAGTGTAAATTAAGTTGCAGGGCACTTTTTTTCGGTATATATATGTTGCCTCCTCATGTTTTTAACCCCTATATATTTTGCACACGGTAGGAAAAAATTGGGTTAAAAAGTGCCGTGTACCCAAAATGTTTGGGTTTGGCAAGTGATTAAATACAACTTAAAGGCCGGCCCTGGGTAAAGCTCTATTTGTGTCCTCCTTCATTTCATCATTCAATTTTGAAGATTTCCTCTGAAATTATTCCCGTTCTTCTGTCTGTAAAAATGGCTTTCTCCCTGGTGTGGACGTGTTTGCCCCCTCCCTTGGGCATCAGGACACAGATGTTACATTCTCCTGTGTAGCATGACCGCCTGTGTGGAGTTACAACAGAAGAACAGGAAGTTGTTAAAAGCAAAGTTGAGGTAAGTGAGGGAGGATTTCAAAGTTTGAAGAAAATGTACAACCCCTTTTTTTCGTATATATATATATATATATTTTTAGCCCACAAGTGAAAATACAACTTAAAGCTGAAAATTATAAAAATGGTCTGGGCAGGAAGGGGGTGTAAGTGAAATGGTTAAAAGCATTTTTTAAGTACTTTTGAACTAAATTTATCATGTCAGTAAATGTAAATGTATTGACAAAAATGTGTTGAATTATCAAATGTTTTGTACCAACATTCATTTGAAAATCTACTAGTGTATGGTCAGCTTTAGGTTAGCTAATATACAGTACATAGCTCACTGTTACACAGGTGTAGATAAACTGAAGATAAATAAACCTGCTGGATGCTTCAGCGTGAGGGATCAATGTTCATATCTAACAGTATGCATGCGTTTTTATAAGCAGAACATATCCAACATACAGATAAATCAAGTACAAACATATAGGCCCGGATTCACAAAGCACTTACGTCAACATATCTCCAGATACGCCGCATAAGTACAAATATGCGCCGTAGTATCTGTGCGCCGTACCCACAAACCTAGGTACACCTAAAAACTGACTTCATCCCACCGACGTAACTTGCCTACGCCGGTGTAGAGTGGGCGCATATTTACGCTGGACGCATGTGGCTTTCCCATTGATTTTCTATTCATATATGCAAATGAGGGAGATACGCCGATTCACCAACGTACTTGCGCCGGGCGCATGATTTAAGCGGTTTGCGTAAGTTTTACGTTCGGCGTAAAGTTATTCCCCATAAATGAGGCGCAACCCATGCAAAGGTATGGACCAGGGAACACAAGCCTACATATTTTACGTTGCACGTCTGTGAATATGGGCCGACGTGGGTCTGGCTGGGTGTAGGTTATGTTCACGGCGTACACAGTGATCTGGCGTATCTTAGTTGTTCCGACGTGGTTGTACGCATGCGCACGGGGATACGTCCATGTCCCGACGCATGCGCAGTTCATTTTAAGTACTTGTCTGGCGCCCGGCACATCATTTGCATGGGGTCACGCTTCATTAGCATGGATAACGCCCATTTCCAGCCCACTTCCACCTACTTCCACTTACGCTGGCTTACGCCTATGAATATACGCTACGCCGGCGCAGAGTTGGGAGCATTTGCTTTGTAAATTCAATGCTTGCCTCTCCGCGCTGCGCCGGCGTAGTGTAAAAGAGATATGCTACAGCGGCATAAATATGTGCCGATGTCTGTGAATCCGGGCCATACTGTAAATTAGTACTGAACGGTTTGTAATGCAGAAGACCGCATGCAAAATATGTGCCTTTCACAAGTAGCGGGCAAACATCCATGGCTGTGTCAAGGAACTATTCAGAGTATACTGCCAGCTGTAATGGTATCATAAACAGTTGTAATATCCATCAAGTGAATCATCTTCTAACAGCATAAAAGAACCACCATAGTGTGATTACACCATTTGAAATATGATGTAGTTAAAGGGAGGCTGGAAAATTAATGCAGTAAATATACAGCACTAAAAGTCAATTGTTGAAAAAAACTGAAACAAGCTGGAGACACTTACAAAAGCATTTGTATACTTGCAAATGCTTGGCAGGAAATGCTCCGGCTGCAGATGATAGATATTTGGTGCGCTCACACACGCGGGTGTGTACCCTAGTCCCGAGTTAATTGATAATGCAGAGCCTGGAAAGCCTTGTGGTGTCTGCATGAGGCTCTCTGTCTTCCACTCTCTTTTCAGAGCTGCATGAATATCTCTATGAACCAATGACCCCATGGAATCAGCTACAGCCTAAACATATCCTACTTATCCTGTACTCATGCTTTTGTTTGCCTGAATTGACTTACAGCATCAGTGGTGGACACTGTATATTTTTATTTGAACAACATTCTATATGTATTTACATAGACATCTGCCCTGATCTTTTCAAAATTCAGCCAACAACTTGTATGGCTACTATGGTTGGTTTTCTAGTGTTGGATAATACACTTCCAGACACTAGTGGTTGACATTCGAATCAGTTAAGACAACTCTTATAGGGAAACATTGATTTTCACACGTCATGTGACATGAGCTCCCAATGTCAGAGCGTTTGTCCTACAAGTGTGAACCCAGTGTCAGTGCTAGAGATGCGCTCAGGCAGGTTTAGACATGAGTCATAACCTGCTCAAGCTACCCTGTCAGAAGGCAATAATAGGCAGTGGAGAAATTCCCTGCCCCACAGCCACATGTATACAAGGGGCGTGTATACATGCAGCTGCGGGGTCAGGAATGCCTTTACCAGCTGTGATTGGCTGCCTGTTTTGACAGCCCTGAAGGGATAGTCAAAGTGGGTTCAGACTTGTATCCAAACATGCCTGAGCTAATCCCTACTGTGTACTGTGTCCACACATACAGACCTTTTATCCCAGTGATACTTTGGTCCATTTGTTCATCTTAGGCCCTGTACACACGATCAGACATGTCTGATGAAACTGGTCTGCAGACCAGTTTCATCGGACCAGTTTGATGGTGTGTACGGCCCATCAGACCGTTGTCTGTCAGACCAAAGTTTTAAAACATGATTTAAAACCTGTCTGATGGAACCTGTCCGTCTGACAGGTTCGATGGTTAGTACACAAAAGCATCAGACCAAAAACCCGCGCATGCTCAGAATCAAGTCGACTCATGCTTGGAAGCATTGAACTTCATTTTTTCATCACGTCGTTGTGTTCTACATCACCGCGTTCTGGTCTGATCGGATTTTGGTCCGATAGTGTGTACGCACATCAGACCATCAGACAAGTTCAGAGTTGTCTGATGAAAACGGTCCGTCGGACAAGTTTCATCAGACCGGTCTGATTGTGTGTACGTGGCCTTAGAGGTGTCTGGTCATTTATAAATCAGTCTTTGGACACATCTGAATACTGTCAAGGTGAATATTATATTAATGTGGTGGGCTATTTGTTAAATTAAAATAATTTACATTTTTTTATTAAACACATTTTTGTTCCACTGATAGCGCCATCACTGTGCCCCTAGATCACCTTCTAAGTATGCCTTTTGAGTCTTAAAAAACTGTTTACAATACTTGATACTTGAACACCGAATTTATATTTTAGCACTAACAAATGATTTACCATAGCAGAGCAGCCTTGCCTTGTGCACTGCATTTATAGTGAAAGGGAAGCTGTAAAATAATCACATGAAAAAGCATCTGAAATAGAATTTAAGCAAAAAAGAAAAAAAAAAAACTTCCAG
Organism: Rana kukunoris; assembly: GCA_029574335.1. Taxonomy (NCBI): domain Eukaryota; kingdom Metazoa; phylum Chordata; class Amphibia; order Anura; family Ranidae; genus Rana; species Rana kukunoris. The sequence continues at coordinate 163,292,521 of CM056052.1, forward strand.
TAAAAAGATGTGAGAGTAAGAATGTGTGTGCGAAACAGCACAAGACATCTACTTAATAAAACATTAGAGATGAAAGCGATATTCCTGCATTGCAGAAAAGCAAACTGAAAGAGAATGAGGTTAAACTGTACCAGAAGGCTTTTTATGAAGAATGTCAGACTGAACTTGATGTGATAAAAAAATAATACAATGATTCAGGAGAGCTGGAAAATGACAGAGTTATCATATTATTAGGATAACTAGGGAAGTAATGGTGACAAATAATGCTGAACTACAAGGTATGCTTTATTTAAAGGAGAATTTAGGATTAAATAATACTATGTTCACCTTTTCACATGTTGACCCAGCTGAAATTAATCGCCTTTGAGAAAAAAAAAAAAAAAAGCCTTTCAATTAGAGAGAGGCAGACTGAGTGGAAACAGCTACTGATTTCTAGATTTCCATACAGAGAACATTAGTGGGTCTTGTTCTTTGTATTCTTGTATGAGATGAATATAGGTATCCTGGAACTGTTATTATTGGAATAGGAAAATAAACAACAGCAAGCCTAAAGCTAGTCCTGGCTGTTAAAGGGGAACAAATGCAATCAGACCTTTTATAATTCAAAGGTCCATAATACAAAAAAATGTAAGGTTCTTTTACACAGTTTGATATGGACTGACACGTTTTATGGACTATTATATAATTGATTCATATCATACATATCTATATAGACAATTTTGGATTCAATATTTTGAGTTATTTTATAAGAAAATTATTCCATCATATGGATTCATATGACCAGTGGTTGACAGATGTAGCACTGGACAAAGAGGTAGATGTGTTTCGTGCAAATGTTAGCGCTTATTCATTACCAATTGGAACTGGTCACCACAGTCGCCTATATACTGCTCTAATGTGTCATCATTAGGTTACAGGTGAACTAACCAATTAAAAACAGTACTCAGCTTTGTGGTATCACAAAGAAAACCCAGATGGAGTACATACACTTACATTTTACCAAAATCTTTTTTATTGTTTTCCATTTAAATACATTACATAACATTCTTCAATACATTTATTTTATCCCTTCAGATACTAACATTTCAAATCCCTATCCCCATAAAAGAACCCGTCTCATCGTGTTCCTCTTTATCAACCTTTGATTGAAAGTATATATGCGGTCCTCCTATATAAAACCCCTCTCCTGTCCCACAGTGCCTTTATGCCGGTATCCCGTCCCTTTCTCTTCTTTCTTCCCCCTTTTCCTTCCCTTTTCCCTTTTTTTTTTCCCCTTTTTTCCCTCCAATTAAGTTGAGGGGAAGTGAGTTTCTATTACCCAATATGTGGTTACATTAGAGGGGCCATATTACTAGCCCCCTACTCTCTAAAATGCTTGTGCCTAAGAAGGGGAGAGGAAAGAAAAAAAAATATATATAAAAAAAGAATAAATAAACACACCCCCCTACCTCCCAATCCCAAAAAATCCCTTCACTAAGGGGGATTATACATCTGTTGCCCCTTAATGGGCTTATAATTAGAGGGGGCCCCAACAGCGGCCCCATGTGCCCCAACATGCCCCAATCTCTAAAGTGCCAGTGCCAAAAAAAAAAAAAAAAGAATATATATATAAAAAAAAAAAATAATAATAAAAAAATAAAAATAAACACACCCCCCTACCTCCCAATCCCAAAAAATCCCTTCACTAAGGGGGATTATACATCTGTTGCCCCTTAATGGGCTTATAATTAGAGGGGGCCCCAACAGCGGCCCCATGTGCCCCAACATACCCCAATCTCTAAAGTGCCAGTGCCAAAAAAAAAAAAAAAACCCATACCTCACAATCCCATTATTAAGGGGGGCCTATATACCCGTTGCCCCGCCTAGGGCTACGATCTAGGGGCCCCGACAGCGATCCTATGTGCCCCTACCTATCCCAATCACAAAGTGCCTGTGCCAAAAAAAAAAAAAGGGGGGGGGGGAGAACCCTACCTCAGAATCCCATTTTTAAGTGAACTTATCCTCAATTGCCCCTTGTAGGGCTATAATTTAGGGGGGCCCCAACATCGGTCCCATGTGCCCCAACGTGCCCCACTCTTAAAGGTGCCTAAAAAAAAAAAAAAAAGGGGGGGGGGAACCCTACCTCAGAGTCCCATTTTTAAGTGAACTTATACCTCCATTGCCCCTTGTAGGGCTATAGTTTAGGGGGGTCCCAACAGCGGTCCCATGTGCCCCAACGTGCCCTACTCTCAAGGGTGCCTGTGAGAAAAAAAAAAAAAAAAAAAAAAAAAGGAGGGAAGCACAGGGGGAACACCTCCTACCGACCCAGGCTGCCCATATATGTTTCTGTCTTCCTAAACTCCCTCCATCCTCTCCAGATCACTTCGTATTTTGGTCTGCATTCATTTTGAATTGACAATAATTCTTCCATTTCCCCCATCCTTCCTACTTCCCTAAGCCATTCCCCCACCGAAGGAGCACTAACTTGCTTCCAGTTCTTAGGTATTACTGCCTTTGCTCCATTCAGTAGGTAAGGGATCAGGGACATTCTATATTTTTTCCTTGGGGTTGTTGTATTGTGGAACAAACACACCCATGGATCCTGTTCCACCTCCGTCCCGCTTATACTCTTTATTAGCCCCAGAACCTCTTTCCAGAATATCTGTATCTGCGGGCATAGCCACCAGATATGGGCATGAGTCCCCTCAAGCCCACATCCTCGCCAACACAAGGGCGACGTCTCGTTATTCATTCTATGAAGTTTTAGCGGGACAAAGTACCATCTGGTCAGGAGCTTATAGTTCATCTCTTTTATTTTGTTATCTACAGAGGTTGAGTGGACATAGTCCAAAATCTGCCTCTTATTATCTTCTGGTATATTTTGTTTTAGTTCCTCCTCCCAAGCCCTTACATACTTTGGCTTCTCCGTACCCCCCGATGTAGACAGCATGCCGTATATGTTTGATATCCCTTGTCTACCCTTACCCTTCCGTTCTATGAGTCTTTCCCAGGGGTTCGGCTCATTTGAATCCCGGATAGGTTTAGGTAGAGATTGGATGAAGTGTTGGACCTGTTTATATCTCCACTCATCCCCGTCTGCCACCCCATTCCTTTCTTGTATTTCACTCAGCGGGCTCAGGATGTTACCCTTCATTATATCTTTAAGTTTAAGTGCTCCCGTCCTTGCCCATCTCAGGAAGCGACCCCCCTCCTTACCCGGTAAGAAATATTCCGTACCCGTGAGGGGCAATTGAGGGCTATTATACGGCCATCTTTTAGTTTTGCATATACTGTCCCATACTCTAAATGTTTCTTTAGTTATTGATGGGGTGTTTCCAAGGAGACATCTATATTGTTTTAGCACCCAAATTCTTGTTCCCAATTCCTTACCGCTCAAGTTCTCCTCAATGTCTACCCATTTTTTCCTTAATCCCGCCTCTAGGAACCAGTCGGTTATCCTTTTTAGTACAGCTGCTTCGTAGTATCTCTTAAAGTTTGGTAATTGTATTCCTCCCTCGTTTCTAGTCCTAGATAGAATTTCCGCTGAGATACGGGATTTCTTATTTTTCCATATATATTCCCTTATTATTTTCCCCAGTATTCTAAAATAAGTTTCTGGGATTTTAATAGGGAGTACTTGAAATACATACAGAATTTTGGGCAGAATCATCATTTTGACAGTATTTATTCTCCCAAACCAAGATATTGTATCATTCCGATATCCTCTGAGTTCTCCCTTGATTTTATTTAATAAGGAGATATAATTTTCAGCGTACAGTTCCTTTTCTGATTTAGTCATATGTATTCCTAAGTACTTCATTGTCTTTTTTTTTTCCAATGTGAATGGGTAGATAACTCCAAGATCCCTGCGTTCTCTTACACTCATTGCTATAGTAAGAGTCTCCGTTTTCTCTCTGTTAATTTTTAGATTTGAAATTTCTTCATATTTACCATATTCCTCGATAATTTTTGGAATTGTCTGAATTGGATTTGATACGTACAACATCATATCATCGGCGAACGCAGAGATCTTGTGTTCCTCCCCATCCACCATAATCCCCTTTATCTCCTCATTTAGCCTAATTGTAGCCAATAGGGGTTCTAATGATAATACAAACAAAAGAGGGGATAACGGACACCCTTGGCGAGTCCCATTAAAGAGGGGGAAGCTATTTGACAAGGAACCATTAACACGGAGCTGGGCCGAAGGTTTCGAATATAAAGCTTCTGTTAGCCTGAGCATTCTAGGACCCAGTCCTATATGTCTTAACGTTGCTATCATAAATTTCCAATCTAGTCTATCAAATGCTTTTTCAGCATCGAGAGACATAAACAATACCGGATTTCCATTCTTCTTTGCCTTTTGGATCAAGAAGAGCCCTCTCAACACATTGTCTCTTGTTTCCCTCCCCGAGACAAACCCAGCTTGATCTTTATTTATCAGGCCTGCCATTAGCGGTTTTATTCTCTCCGCCAGTACCTTCGCATATATTTTTATATCAACATTTATCAAAGATATAGGCCTGTAGCTAGTACAAATCGTGGGGTCTTTTCCCTCCTTTCCTATAAGGGTTATGTATGCTCCCAGCGCTTCTTCTCGTATTACTGAACCTTTTCCTATAGAATTCATGTAGTCCTGAAGATAAGGAACAAGAGTGTCTCCAAATCTTTTATAGTAGAGAGAGGTATATCCATCGGGGCCCGGACTCTTCCCCATTTTGATGTTTTTTATTGTTTGTATTATCTCCTCCCTGGAAATCTCACTCTCTAAGTTAGCAGCCTCTTCCTCTGACAATCGCCGGATCTTAAATCTCTCTAGATATTGTTTCATTTTCCCCTCTCTATTCTGCTTCCCTGTCGTGTCTTGATTAATATCAATTTTATATAAATTTTGATAATATTCTTTTAAGATTCCTGCTATATCTGTAGTCGAATGCTTCATATCCCCTTTCTTGTCCCTCATTTTTAATATATAGTTTTGTGCATTTTTAGGTTTAATTATACTAGCCAGAAGTTTTCCAGTTTTGTTACCCATAGCATAAAACCTCTTGTTCGTATTATCAAAAACCCACTTCGTTTCCTGGGCCAATAATTCCCGTAGATTTTCTCTCTTCCCGGTTAATAAAGTCAAAGTTTGTTCCTCCAGACTGTCTTTATGTTTCTGTTCCAATACCTGTATCTCTTCCAACAGAGTTTTTTTCCGTGCCTGCCTAATTTTGTTCCTCTTGGCCTTCTCCGCTATTAATTTCCCTCTCATAAATACTTTATGAGTCTCCCATAAAACCATTCTATCGATGTTGTCTTTATCATTTTCTCTGAAAAATAGACCCATGTCCTTCTCTAGCTCTTCAGCTATCCTAGTATCTCTTAGGAGGGATTCCTCCATCCTCCAGACTCTCTGACCCAGGGGACTCCCCCCCATATCCAATGACATCTCCACCGGGGCATGGTCTGAAAGTGTAATTGATTTAATTTCGATCTTTCTCAAGCCCTCCAACAGCTGATGGTCTAGAAGGACATGGTCTATTCTGGAATAAGACCCATGCACCGAGGAAAAAAATGAGAAATCTCTGTCTCTAGGATGAAATATTCTCCAAGCCTCCACCAAATGCATTTGATATAATTTATGCTTTACTGCCCGTAAGTACTTTCCCTCTGACCTTAATGACACAGGTTGGGTGTCTAATACTGGGTCAAAAACGACATTTAAATCTCCCGCCAGAATCAGCTTACCCACTCTAAACCCTTCTACTTTATTCAGAATCCTCCTAAGATACCTAGCTGGGCGGGAGTTAGGACAGTAGACATTCACAAAAGTATATTTCTCATTAAGTATAGACCCCCTAATAAAGACATATCTTCCATCTGGGTCTATTTCCATGGCATCCATAGTAAACCTTGTGTTTTTGTCAAAACCTATCGCAGTGCCTTTAGATCTATTGTTGGGAGAGTAACTATGGAACCACACGGGGTAGTCCTTTGATTACAGTCTAGATTTTGTTGTCCCCTTGAAATGGGTTTCCTGAAAAAATATTATATTGGCTGACATGTTCTTCATTTCCTGCAAAACCTGATACCGCTTGTTGGGGCTATTTAGGCCCCTTACATTATAAGTTATTATATTTAATCTAGCCATCCTTTTTTATATCCCCACTCCTCTTTCCGTTCCTGCTTCCTGTTTTGAACATACCCGTACATCATTTTATAATACCCATTTGACTGAAAGACTGTACCCTCGGGACATACTCCACTAATTCTACTTTCACAACCTTCTATGTAGAACACGTTAAGACTTCGTCCACCCCCCTCCCCCCTTCCCTCCCCAACCCAAATATATTGTACATCAATATTAGAGCTCTCTCGGTCCGCGCTCATCCTGGCGACCTGCCGAGTTGGCCCTCCCATGGAGAGACCAGTGTGTCCTCCCCTTTCCCAGACCCCAACCTAAGTCTGAGCCTGGTTCCGGGAGGACAAGCTGGTGCCTTACTTCATTTCACCCCCCCCCCAGGTAGTCCGTTCCTTATTGGTCCAATCTTCAAGAGAAGAAAAAAAAAAAAAAATTTATCCAAACAACAGCCCCCCCCAAAAAAAAAAAAAAAACAAGGGGGGAAAAAAAAAAAAACCTTTTATACTCCCAGTTCCTTAGTTTATGTTCTGTTCCAATCCTGTTCTTTCCATCTTTTCCATCTTGGGGGTCTTTTTTCCCAGTTCTCGACTTGTACTAATTGCAGATTCAGCCTGTTACAGAACTCCCCTATATCTTCCGGAAATCGAACACAGGCAGACACTCCCTGATGCCTTACAGATAAACAAGCTGGAAATCCCCACCTATAGGGGATCCCCTTTGTTAGCAAGAGATTGGTCACAGGTTTCAGGGCCCTTTTACGGGCCAATGTCTCCGGAGACAAATCTGAAAAGAGCAGAATTGTATTTCCCTTATATTCCATAGGGGCTGAGCCTCTAGAACTCTGGGCAACCTGCTCCTTTAAGCCATAGTCCTGGAATCTCACTACTATGTCCCTAGGAGTGTCTCTTTGGACATTATACGACCTCTGGATCCTATGCGCTCTTTCAAACTGCATGGGAAAAGATAAGTCCCGTTTCAATGCATTATTGAATAGTCCCCGGAGTACATCACTCAAATCTTCATTTTTGACCTCCTCCGGGAGGCCTATTATCCGAAGGTTCTTCCTCCTACTACGATTTTCTTGGTCCTCCAGTCTGTAGCGGGCATTCCTTATTTCTATCCAGTCCATGTCTGCTCTCTCTCTCAATTCTGAAATAGCATTTTTATGTTCTTCTAATTGTTCTTCTATCCCTTCAACTCTATGTAGGACACTTTGTATATCCTTCCTTGTGGCTCCCATCTCCCCTTTAAGGGTACGTTCTAACCGATATATCATGTCGATCATATCAGCCATATCTTGCTTAGTAGGGGGTACTTGTAGTTCTTCTTGATTAATTTCCCTTTGTTGCAGTCTCTCAGGGGTACTCAAACTTTTTCCTTTATCCTTTACTTCTAGATTTTTATCGCTATTTACCTCCTTCCTAGGAGTAGATTTTCCCGGGGGCCCTCCAGCTCTCATATCGCCTACTTTTTTTACCGTATCCGGTATTTTCTCTGGAGAGGGTTTATCCTTGATTGGAGACGCTTGGGCAGAGTCTAATCCCGTCTTGCTAGAACTGCCTGTTTGTACCTCGCCTTCGGATATAAGGTAAGTTCTAATTGTTTTTTCACTTATCCTCTTCCCCTGGTTTACTTTTGGGGCTTTTGGAGCTTTCTTTACCATCTTCCCAAATTATCCATACAAAAAAAAAAAAAAAACCCAAACAACAAACAAAAAAAAACAAAACAAAAAAAAAGGAAATAGAAAGGACCTCCTTCCAGGGTCGGGGCCCTCTTTGGTTTATATCCAGATACCAATTCTGCGTATATTGTCCCGATACTTACTAATGGCTTGTAATTGGTAATTGATAATAATTGGGGGCTCGATGTGACCTGCTAATAATTCAACTATACTGTATAATAAACAACCTGGCGGTCTTCCCTATATATCCTAACACAAAAATTCACCTTCAGGGATAAAAGGCAAGCTGTCCGTTAGACTTTAGATTATTTAGTTATTTAGTTTAATTCAATTAACATAGCAGTGCAGCAGGTATGGATAGGTAATTGAGTGGATATATTATAGATACCCAGATGAGACAATTTGCAGGTATACTTCATTCATCAGACCATGATCCCATCCAGTCTTCACTTATTTCATATTCTTCAATCAAGTCTTAAGTCCTCATCCTCATATCTAGGTCTTTATCACTCCCATCCTTTATATCATGGACACCATAGTTAGCTTTATCTTGATTTTCTTTCAGTTTTTACATTGATACAGAGGTTATACCTCTTCAGTCCTACCTGCTGCAGCTGCTGCCAATTTCTCTTCATTGGATCCACTGTTGCCTCTACTCAGGGACACGATCACTCCGGTCCTACACCCGGCTCTCTACTAGCCCCAATCCTCTGTTAATCCTCGGTCCGAGGGGCTGGAAGGGAGAGAGCTGGCGGGCGGTTACTGCTGACTTGTAACAGGGCCAACACCTCCTCGGGACTCCCTTGGTCCTCCGTCCTCTCTCGCTCCTCCAGGTCACCCAAGCTCTCCAAGCCCAAACGCCTGTGTGTCTCCGTATCCCAGCGGCTCCGGTCCCTGCTCACCTCCTCCTACCCGGAAGAGGAACCTTTTGCTGCAGTCGTCCGGACGCTGGGTCCCGCCTCCTTATTCACTCTGTAGCCTCCACGGACTCTACAGGTAACAGGGATCCCATGCGCCCCCTCCAGATCCCGGGCTCACTCCTCGCCTTGCCCCCGCACACCGGCCCGATCCCGTTTCACCTCCTTCTCATCTTCCGGACCTCATACCTGGGGGGTTTCACGAGGCTGGAGCTCGGAGCCGCAGCTCTACGCCGCCATGTCTGCTAGCTCCTCCCCCCATACACTTACATTTAATGTGAAGAGTTCGGTCCACTGCCAGAAGAAAGCTAATATATCAATTAAACTCAAAGAAAACTCCACGCATTGTTCAAAATCATTGTGTAGTAACAACAACATACACAAAATAATAACAACACAATAGAACATGTATATACAGTCGTATGCAAAAAGTTTAGGAACCCTTGACAATTTCCATGATTATCATGTATAAATATTTGGGTGTTTGGATCAGCCATTTCATTTTGATCTATCAAATAACTGAAGGACACAGTAATATTTCAGTAGTGAAATGAGGTTTATTGGATTAACAGAAAATGTGCAATATGCATCAAAATGAAATTAGACAGGTGCATAAATTTGGGCACCCCAACAGTAAAATCACACCAATATTTAGTAGAGCCTCCTTTAGCAAAAATAACAGCCTCTAGACGCTTCCTATAGCCTGTAATGAGTGTCTGGATTATGGATGAATGTATTTTGGACCATTGCTCCTTACAAAAAATCTCCAGTTCAGTTAGGTTTGATGGTTGCCGAGCATGGACAGCCCACAGATGTTCAATAATATTCAGGTCTGGGGACTGGGATAGCCATTCCAGAACATTGTACTTGTTCCTCTGCATAAATACCCGAGTAGATTTTGAGCAGTGTTTTGTTTAAATGTCCAGCCTTGGGATAACTTCAACTTTGAGATATTAAGGCCCCTTTCACATTGAGGCGTGGAGCCGCGGTGACGGTATAGCCGCGCTATTTGTAGCGCCGCTATACCGTCGTGTTTACCGCGATATTCGGGCGCTAGCGGTGAGGTTTTAACCCCTGCTAGCGGCCGAAAAAGGGTTAATACCGCCCGCGTTGCGGGCGGTATTACCGCGCTATTACCGCGGTTTCCCATTGATTCCAATGGGAAGGCGCGCTATAGGAGCGGTGAACACACCGCTCCTATACCGCGGTAAAGATGCGGCTAGCAGGACTTTTGGAGCGTTCCTGCTAGCGCACCGCTTCAGTGTGAAAGCCTTCGGGCTTTCACATTGAACACTACAGGGCATGATTTTTCATGCGGTATAGCAGCGCTATTTTTAGCGCTGTACCGCATGAAAAACGCCTCAATGTGAAAGGGGCCTAAGTGTAATCCATGCGACCCTCAACTTTAACCAGGTTCCCAGTACCGGCACTGGCCACACACATTTTAACCACTTGACTACTGGGCACTTAAACCCACTTAATAACCAGACCAATTTTCAGCTTTCGGTGCTCTCACATTTTGAATGACTATAACTCAGTCATACAACACTGTAACCAAATGAAATTTTTGTCCTTTTTTTCCCACAAATAGAGCTTCCTTTTGGTGGTATTTTATCACCTCTGCGGTTTTTATTTTTTTTGCTATAAATGAAAAAAGAACAAAAATTTTGTATACCGAGTATTGCTGGGGGTATGCCGAGTATTGCTGGGGGTATGCCGAGTATTGCTGGGGGGGTTGCAGGGATGGCTGAGCAGGGATGGATGGATCTGTGACTACAATAGTCACAGATCCATCCACAGCGCTGCCGCCATCCGCGCTCCCCCTCTCACACTGTACCGATCGGTACAGAGAGAGGAGGGAGGAACCGGCGTCATCAAATGACGCCGGTCTGTTTACATGTGATCGCGCCGTCATTGGACGGCGCGATCACGTGGTAAACCGCCGCTATCAGCGGCGATTTACCGTGATCCGTGACCCGCAGGGTCCTCTGGACCCGGCGGTCACGGACATTCCCATGTGCGCGCCCCAGGGGGCGTGCGGGAGCGCGACTCTGGAATCACGTTATATAACGTGATCCCAGAGTTAAGCAACCACCTTGCCGCCGTTATTTTTCGACAGGTGGTTGCTAAGTGGTTAATGTGGGTAGCAAGTGTTTTTCTTGGAATGCTGTGTTCTTTTGCCACAATGCATAACGCCCTTTGTTATGACCAAATAACTCAAGCGAGCTCGTCGGGACGGGGCACTTTAACCACTTAAGGACTGCCGCATGCACATTTACGTCCACAGAAGGGCACGGCTGGGCACAAGGGCGTAAATTTACGTCCTCGCCCAGTAGCGGGTCGGGGGTCCGATCGGGACCCCCTCCGCGGCGTGCGGCGGTCCCCGTGTCTCCGGGAGCGATCCGGGACGAGCAGGCGGATGTCCGTCTTTGCCCGCCCCCCCGCGATCGCTCCCAGCCAATCGCTGCGCTCCCCCGCCCTGTCACTTCCTCCTCCTGTGTTTACACAGGAAGGGGGAAGTGATGTATTCTCTCATCGCAGCGGTATTTCCAACCGCTGCGATGAGAGAAACACCTCACAGTAAGTGTGCACGAACACTACACTGACATACACACACATAGGCACACTTAATCCCTTGCGATCTGCCCCCCCACCCCCCCTGTCACAGTGTCACTGAATGCAGTGATCTAATCACTGCATTTAGTGTCAGTGTGACAGGCAGTGTAAAAGTCAGTTAGTGTTAGGTTCAGGATAGCCCCCCCACCCCCCCTAATAAAGTTTTAACCCCCTGATCACCGCCCTAGTTAACCCTTTCACTCCCTATTGCCAGCGTCACTAAGCGATCATTTTTCTGATTGCTGTATTAGTGTCGCTGTTCCCGCTAGGTAGCTATTTTTTTTTTTTATTGCAATTTTTTTTTTTTTTACTAAAGACAAGTGGCTAAATACATTTTGGCCTAAATGTTTGACTAAAATTTAGTTTATTTGATTTTTTTTTTTAACAAAAAGTAAAAAATAGTGTTTTTTTTCAAAAATGTCGCTCTATTTTTGTATATAGCGCAAAAAATAAAAATCGCAGAGGTGATCAAATACCACCAAAAGAAAGCTCTATTTGTGGGAAGAAAAGAACGCAAATTTTGTTTGGGAGCCACGTTGCACGACCGCGCAATTGTCTGTTAAAGCGACGCAGTGCCGAATCACAAAAACACCCTGGCTCATTTACCAGCGTATTGGTCCGGGTCTTAAGTGGTTAAACATTTTTTTTTTTTTTTTTTTTATATTTTTTATTTTTTTTTACACTTTTATTCCTATTACAAGGAATGTAAACATCCCTTGTAATAGAGAAAAGCATGACAGGTCCTCTTAAATATGAGATCTGGGGTCAAAAAGACCTCAGATCTCATATTTAGACTTAAATGCAAAAAAAAAAAATGACAACTAGAAAATATTGCTTTAAGAAGCATGGGTGGAAGGGACGTTTTAACATCACTTCTGCCCTGCTATGCTATGGGGATGGGTGGGGGCCATCTTGCCTCACTCATATACCAGCCGACCAGGGGACAGGACCCGATCGCCTCCGCTGATACCGACAGCGACCACCGTTATCGTTTACAGGTCCGCTCACAGCAGTGGCGTAACTAGAGACTTCAGGGCCCCGGTGCAAGAAATCATGAATGGGCCCCCCACCTCCACAGTGACATGAGAGTCAGGTGGACCCCTCACACTGGCGGGCGGCAGTCGGGCACCTCACATGGACAGAGTCCGGGGTGTGCTACGGACAGATTTCGGGGTGTGCTACGGACAGAGTCCAGATGTCAGAAGTGAATTAGGAACTTGCATAAATGACAGCAGAGTAGAACTGTCCACAGATAATAAAGGTAAACAAGTATATCTATAAAAGCAGCTCTATATTAATAGTAGGAAAATTAATACGAGAATAGGTAAATCAATATTTAGCAACACAACTGTAATCTAAACATGTCTAAAGGAATAGCAGTTTCCTAGTGGTTTTTGAGTGGACTTGAAAAAATGAGAGAAGGTGGGGTCCCCTTTTAAATGGCAACAACAAACTGCGCAGGGCCAGTGCAAGGATTTTTGTTTACGTATCCCCGGTCCAAGAAGTGACGACATACAGGGGAGGGCTGGCAGCCTGTCCAGTTAAGTGGCCCATTGAACCACCCAGCTCATCCATGCCCACCTGGGTTTTCAATGCAGCCTCACCAGTGCCGCCTCCCTAGTGCCCTTCAATGAAGCTCTCACCAATGCCCATCAATGCAGTCTCACCAGTGTCCATAAATGCATGCTCAACAGAGTTGTAGTTTCCCCTGCCCTGCTCAGGAGCTTAAGCGCAGACTACAACTCCCAGAATAAAACAGTAGCTGGCTGGGTCGTCGGCCCAACTTCCTACAGAAGAAATAAAAGTCAGCGGGCAACAGTGCCCATAAAAATGGTGAAGGGGGTTGCACATTGTGGCAGTGGTGGAAGTGATAGGCGGCTTCACAGCCACTTGCAACACTTTCACATGAAAGGCGACAGTCAGCTTTACTAAAGTACACACACTCCTAGCTGCTATAGGGGCTGGGAGTGTGTAAAAAAATAATTCTGCACTGTAAAAATCTGAATCCCCTGCAAGTGTCTAGGGATTAGGATTTTACTGCCCCCCCTATTCTGACGCCCTGAGGTGGCTGCTTAAGGCGCCATATGGTACTGCCTGCCATAGCCCTGGGGCCACTACAGTTATAGGGCAGTCTTTAGGCTCAGTTCACACCAGTGTGCTGTGCAACCTGACATGTGTTTCACACCACACTGGAGTGCAAATCACATGTGAAGTCTGTGCTATGCGATTTTTGCCATACAGATAGTATGGCTGAATTTGCATTGCATTTGGACCAAGGTCATGCAGGACCCTTTTTTGGTCCACACCAGAATCTGATTGCATGGGTGTTCACACCCCTGCGATCCGATTAATGTCTGAATTGACAGTTTGCACGGCACTATGTGAACCGATCTGGGGGTGTCATTAACTTTGTTTTGACACTCCCAGCAGTTTGCATAGGGCAGTGTGAACCGCCTGCGAGTCAGGTGCGATGCAGGAACCCACAGTGGATTTGCAGGGTTCTCGCATCACACCAGTGTGAACCAAGCCTAAGTGCTGGTTCACACTGCAGCGATGTGAGAACCCTGTAAATCCAATGTGGGTTCCCGCATCGCATGTCTCCCAGTGGCAGTTCACACTGCCCTATGCAAACTGCTGGGAGTGTCAGTTAAAAGTTAATGACACCCCCAGATCAGTTTGCATATCACAGTGCGAACTGCAAATTCGGACAGTGTTCGTATTCTGCTGCGGACCTAAAAAGGGTCCTGTGCGAGTTTGGTCCGAATACAATGCAAATTCAGCCATACTATCTGTATGGCTGAAATTGCATCGCACAGAGATTGCATGTGATTTTCACTGCAGTGTGGTACAATTCTCATCTGATGTCGAACATCGCTGCAGTGTGAACCAGCACTATGGGCCGGTTCACACTGGTGCGATGGGAGAACCCTGCAAATCCACTGCAGGTTCCCGCATCGCACCCGACTCGCACGAGTTCACACTGCCTTATGCAAACTGCTGGGGAGTGTCATACGATGTTAATGACACTCCCAGTTCAACTTGCATATCACACTGCGAACTGACAGTTCGGACATGAATCGGATCGCATGGGTGTGAATACCCATGCGATCTGATTCTGGTCCGAACAAAAAAAGGGTCTGGTGTGTGTTTGAACCGAATGCGGTGCGATATCAGCCATACTATCTGTATGGTTGAAATCGCATCACACAGACATTGCATGTGATGTGAACAGCAGTGCACTGCAAATCACATGCGATGTCTGGCATCGCTGCAGTGTGAACCAGCACTAATGCCGTGTACACGGTCGTTTTTTGCGATGAAAAAAAACGAAGTTTTTTGTGAAGTAAAAAACAACGTTTTTGAAACGTCACTTTCAAAGACGATGTTGCATCAAAACAGATGTCTTTCAAAGACGATGTTGCATACACACCATCGTTTTTTTCACAAAAAACGAGGTTACGTTCACCACACTTTTCCATTGAAGCTCGCTTCATAACTAGCTTCTGGGCATGCGCGGGTTGAAAAACGTCGTTTTAAACAACGTTTTTGCTACACACGGTAACTTTTTGTGAAACAAAAAACTACGTTTTGAAAAACGACACAAAAATTTCAAGCATGTTGGAATTTTTTTTTGGTCGTTTTTTTAAGACAAAAAACGACGTTTTGCCCACACACGATCAATTTAAATGACTTTTTAAAAAACGTTGTTTTTTTTATCGCAAAAAACGACCGTGTGTACGCGGCATAAGTCCTAAATCTTCATTGCTGGTGCATGTTGCAGCTGTGAATAGGGTCTGCGGGGCAGTATTAGGGCTAAAGAATAATAGGGTGGGCAGTTCCGATGGATGGCAGTAGATATTGGCCAACCGGCCCTCTTACCAGACCCGGAGATACAGCAACAATGGTTCCTCCGATCAGGAATTAGCTCATTCTGGGTTGCCTGTGGTGACTCCGCTGGATAGTGCCCAGATCTGTATTCTGGAAATAACTTTATGCCTTTCTTCAGAAGGGATAGTGCTAGGCTGTGTGGATTTCTCTCTGGCGGTGCAGCGCAGTGGGATTCTCTCTCTCTCTCATTGAGTCCTCCTGGGTGCACTTCCCCAAATTCTCCCGGGCTCCTGGCTCTCTCCCTCCTCTTCAACTGGGCATGCTGGGGGCTGCAGTTTCTCCCCTAAGTATTGCATGTCCAGCCCTCGGCACTACATTTCCCATAATCCCCTCTGCTTCACTGTAGAGTTTTTTTCTCCCTGTCCAATAAGGAGGGGGAAGAAAAAACGAATACTGTACAGTGATGAGAGGAGGAGGGGGGAGGAGGAGGAAGCCCGCAGCAGCAGCTTCTTGCTCTCTCCACACAGACACTGTCGCTCCGATCTTCTGCTGCTCTGCTCTCTTCTGACAGGAGGGAGGAGGGGAATCGGCAGGAAGCATAGAGAGAGAGACATCCAGTTCTTTTAGCGGTGGCTCGAGCAGGGGGGATGAAGGAGCTCTCCTTCTCGGACCCGCTCCTGTCATTTGCCGGCGGCGGCTGGCGGGGAGAGCAAGTGGATCAGCATCCGCTGCACCTGCTTACAGGAGCATGACGGCCCAGGACCTTCATCCTACTCGGCCAGTACCTGATCCCTGGAACGAACAGCACGCACCAGCGGTGAGTGGGCACCTCACACGGGCATGTGGCGGGCCCCCCGGACTTGTTGGGATTACAGGGCCCAGTCGCAACGGCGACTGTTGCAACCATGATAATTCCGCCACTGGCTCACAGTAAAGATGGATATCTCGGTTGTGGCAGCAACTGCTGCCGTTACCGAGATATCCATCTTTAAAAACAGGGCGTATATACAGTAGTCGTGAGCAGGTCCTTAAGCCGGCTTTTCCAAATGTGTGTTTGCATACCTCAAGAAACTCTGTTTGTGGCGTGTGTGCAGAAAAGG
This sequence comes from Rana kukunoris, assembly GCA_029574335.1. NCBI lineage: Eukaryota > Metazoa > Chordata > Amphibia > Anura > Ranidae > Rana > Rana kukunoris. Next base: position 163,308,769 of record CM056052.1, read on the forward strand.
CTTCTTTCCCATCACTATCCCATACAGCTTCTTCCTGTGCAAAGTGCACGGAATTGTTGAAGGATGCACAGTGACACCATATGCAGCAAGTTGATGTTGTAGGTCTTTGAAGGTGGTCCGTGGGCTGTTTTTGACCGTTCTCACCATCCTTCGCCTTTTGCCTCTCCAATATTTTATGTGCCTGCCACTTCTGGCCTCAACAAGAACTGTGCCTGTGGTCTTCCATTTCCTCACTATGTGCCTCACTGTGGACACTGACAGTTTATATCTCTGTGATAACTTTTTGTAGCCTTCCTCTAAACCATAGTGTAGAACAATCTTTGTTTTCAGGTCATTTGAGATTTTTTTTGGAGGCCCCTATGTTGCCACTCTTCAGAGGAGAGTCAAAGAGAACAACAACTTGCAATTGGCCACCTTAAATACCTTTTCTCATGATTGGATGCACCTGTCTATGAAGTTCAAGGCTTAATGAGCTCACAAAACCAAGTGTGTGTTTCAATTTATCAGTGGTAAGTAGTTACAGGTGTTCAAATCAACAAAATGACAAGGGTGCCCAAATTTTTGCACCTGTCTAATTTCATTTTAATGTATATTGCACATTTTCTGTTATTCTAATAAACCTCATTTCACTACTGAAATATTACTGTGTCCTTCAGTTATTTGATAGATCAAAATGAAATTGCTGTCCAAACACCTAAATATTTATAAATTATAATCTTGGAAATTGTCAGAGGTTCCTAAACTTTTGCATACAACTGTGTATGTATATATATGTATCTATATATATATATCTATATATACACATACACCAAATCAAGTTAATGTTAAGAGCAAATGATTTTAAAAGCAGTGTTAGAACATCATGACCAGTACTGGCACAAATGTGTATATACTGTATATATGTGTTTTAGTGTTTTATTTACCGTGTACTCCATCCAGGTTTTCTTTGTGATACCAGCTGTACTTTTTTTAATTGGTTAATTCACCTGTAGCCTAATGATGACATGTTAGAGCAGTATATAGGTGATTATGGTGACCAGTTCCAATTGGTAATGACTAAGCGCTAACATTTGCAAGAAACACGACTACCTCTTTGTCCTCTGCTCGATCTGTCAACCACTGGTCATATGATACTTCAATAAAAATAAATTTTGGAAGTGCAGCCGTCTGGAATAATCTCCTTATAATACACATTATGCAAGCTGGGGATTAAAGAGGTCGTAAACCTCCAAAAAAAAAAAAAACTGCAAGATGAACGCATAATGTGCTAGTATGCATTGCATACTAGCTCATTATGAAATACTTACCTTAGAATCAGCGCCAGCACACCAAGTACACGGGTGACATCTTTTCCGGAGTTACTTCCGGGATCACAGGCTCCGGCGCTGTGATTGGCTGAAGCCGCGATAATGACACTCCCGCACGAGAGCCGCCGGTCATGGCATGGGACCTAAAGAAATGACACCAGCGGGTCGGACATGGCACCAGCGGCTGTGGTGGTGAGTCCACATGTATCCACTGTTTTGATGCTCGTTTTGATTCCGAAGTGAATATGTGTGCCCAGGTTTCGTCATGATACGATCCAGAAAATCCTGGCATTCCCTGTCAAAATGCTCCTTCAACGCAGTGCAGACTTCAACTCTTCTGTGTTCAACTCTTCAAAAGCCTCTCCTATACAGCCGCCTTACTGGATACCAATAACACAAGTCACCATATGCATTTGTCTTTTAGGGAACCTCAGACCTGGTCATATAATATGCCTATAGAAAAGGAAAGAACTCATTGCACAGCGTTCAGTACAAGCACATGAGTTTAATAAAAGAGTCTGTTTACAGCAAAAAATAGTTTACAGGCATTTGAAAACAAGCACTAGTCCTAAACTCTTCACGTGTGTCACAATGTCACTGCTATTCCTTGCCTTGTCTGCTGTGCATTTCGTCTATTGAAACCTCTATTGTGAGGCAGTAAGCCTATGACCGGGTCTCAGGTTCCCTAAAGGACAAATGCATACAGTGACTTGTATCATTGGCATCCAGTAAAGCACTGAACAGGAGAGGAGGCTTATACATGAAGTGAGGGGTGATTACTCACTGATGCACATACAGACCTTGATAGGTCTAATTATCTGGTAAGAGGATATGTTTGCCCTGTTTTTCTCTTGGGGGAGCACTGGGTGTTGCACCTGTTGAGGATTGAAGGTAATTTCTTTTTCTTCACTATATGGACTCTTGCTGGTTTTCTGGACAATTTAAAGTGATTGTAAATCTCCCTTCATTTTTTTTTACTAAATTTAGATATCCTATAGGGAGTAAGGTACCATCTCAGATTTATCTTTTGAGACAATTCCCAATGGTTCACACATCCCGAGGCCTTAAACAGGGACCGGAATGCATGAGTCCACTGAGTTTCCGAGAAAGTTTCACCCAGATCACTTTCCCATCTCCTGAAGGGGGGGGATTTTGTGAATTGTAGTTTATCCTGAAATAAATTATAGAAAAGAGCAATCCCTTTTCGAGGGACAGGGGTAGTGTTGTAGAAGCGCCAGGCTTCCTTAGGCAGGAATATCTGGTGTGTCCCCATAGACTTCAGAAAGTGAGCAATTCGGATATAGCTAAATTGGTCACTTGGGGACAGAGTAAATTTAGCACATAAAGATTCAAAGGATAGGAGCAAATTCTCATGAAATAGATCACAAACAAATCGAATACCTCTATTTTGCCAACTATGAAGAGAAATATCAGGAATAATCTGAGAGATGATTTTAATGGGGATAGGGACCTCTGAAAGGGAGTGGGAAGTGTCAGGTCTAGAACGTAAGTCTCTCCAAGCCTGAATAGAGGCTCGGAGAGATAAGGGAAGATCCCGTAATACATACGGTTTCCAAACATCAACGAGAAGAAAATCTTTAAGATCGTGAACAGGGCAAAGATCTTGCTCAATGTCTTTCCATACAGCACTAGAATTGGAGTCTATCCAGACCTGAAGTTGCGATAGAATGGAGGCACGAAAGTAGTCGCCAATATCGACCAGTCCCATGCCCACAGCCATCTTGTGTTTGACCAGGAGAAACTTAGAGCATCTTGGTCTTGTTTTCTGCCAAATAAATTTAGAAAGTATAGTATTGAGAGCTTTTAGGAAGGAGGACGGGATCGGAATCGGGAGAGTTCTAAAAACATACAAAATCTGAGGTAAGAGCAACATTTTAAAGGTGGCCAGGCAACCAGACCAAGACAGTTCAACTTTAGTTAATCTAGCAGCATCTCTAGAGATCTTGTCAGTCAAAGGGGTATAGTTGGCTTCTACTAACTGTGAAGGGTCTGCTGTCAGTTTTAGTCCTAAGTATGAAATAGAAGATCCGCTCCAGGAATAAGGAAATGTTTCCTGAAGTTGATTCCTTAGGGCTACAGGGACTCCAAGATCAAGGATAAAGGATTTTGTGCAATTTACCTTGTAGTAGGATATCAGGCTAAATTCTGACAAAACAGCATGGGCGTATCGTAGTGAGGTAGCAGGGGAGGTCAGGAAGAGAATAATATCATCTGCAAAAAGATTTACCGAGTGTGTTCTGTGTGACGTATGGATTCCCTCAATACCCGGGTGGGAACTTATCCTCTCCGCCAACGGCTCAATAACAAGTTAAAAATTGATGGGGAAAGGGGGCAGCCTTGGCGGGTGCCATTAGTGATTGAAAATGTATTCAACAGCAGACCAGATGTGTACACCTGGGCGCACGGGGAGGAGTAGAGAGCCAGAATAGCTGAAAGGACAGGCCCCACAAATCCAAACTTCACTAAGGTCTGACGCATGTAACCCCAATGTACCCTGTCGAACGCCTTCTCCGCGTCCAGCGAAAGGAGCAGAGAAGGCGTTCGAGACGATCTAGCATGCTGTATCACCCCCAGAACTCATCTGGTGGCGTCCGACGCCTGTCTTCCAGTAGTGAAGCCTGATTGGTTGGGATCTACAAGGGACGGGAGAATAGGTAGTAGTCTGTGGGCCAGAAGCTTTGCATATAATTTAACATCAGTATTGAGTAATGAAATTGTTTGGAAGTTAGCCGGAGCGACAGGTTCTTTACCCGGTTTAGGAATGGTGACCACATATGCTTTTAACATCTCAGAGGGAAACGAGGAGACGACACAGCTCCCAAGAATACCTCTTTGAGGGTCGGGACCAGATTCTTATGAAATACCTGATAGTAATCATTAGGGAGGCCATCAGGCCCAGGGGATTTGCCTAGTGGGAGTTGCTTAATGACCCGTTCGATCTCAGACTCAGAAATAGGAGCATTCAACATATCTAATTGAGATTGGGAGAGAGAAGGAAGATTAACTTTAAGTAAAAATTCCTGAATAGCACTGTCAATGGGCTGAGGGGTGGTTGAGTCCTGGTTCAAATTATATAAACTAGAATAGTACTGTGCAAAGGAGTCAGCAATCTCTTTGGGGTTTACAATTTTATGATTATCCACTGGGTGGAGCAAATATGGAATACTTGCTTTGACTCTAGCCGCTTTAAGCCTTTGGGCCAAAAATTTACCTGCCCGGTTCCCTGAAGAGTAGTGGGCCAATTTTAAATTTCGAAGATGTTTATCATAATTTTCTATAAGGAGCAGTCTGAGATCGAAGCGGTACCCAGCAAGCTTCTAAGCTAATAGAGCAGAGGGGGTCGATTTATTTTGGCACTCCAAAATTTTTATGTTCTCTAATAGACGATTGAGTTTCTGCGTCCTCTGCCTCTTCTCCCTTGCACAAATTTGGAGAATGATACCTCTAATAAACGCCTTATGGGCACACCATAACGTATTAACATCTGAAACTGATCCTCTATTTTTAACAAAAAAAATTTCAAGACAGTCATTAATAGTAGCAACATGGGGAGACATTTGAAAAATCCGAGAGTTGGCTCTCCATACAATGGCAGGGTTGAAAGTGTGTCCCCCCGCCACCGTAACTGATACAGGAGCGTGGTCTGACCACAAAATAGTATGAATGGCGGAGGAAGACACAGCCTGCAGCAATGACTTATCCACAAAAATAAAGTCTATTCTCGAATAGGAATTATGTCTGGATGAATGGAACGTATAATCACGTTCGGTGGCATGAAAACATCTCCAGGTATCAAAAAGACCTTCAGAGTGGAGCAGTTGTTGAAGTTGAGGTGGGGGACGTCGTGCAGTGGTGGAAGAGTCTAAGGCGTAATCAACCGTTAAGTTGTGATCCCCACATACCACCAAGGAACCCTGGCGGAGCGAGGCAATTTTGGAGTACAAACGCTTTAGAAAGCGCAGCTGATGGTGGTTCGGTGCATACAAGTTCACTATAGTGAAAAGTTTGTTATTCAGTTCTCCAACCAGAATAATATATCTACCCTCCGAGTCTACGTGAACCTGTGACACCTTGAGAGCCACAGAGTCACTAATGGCTATCAGTACTCCTTTACGCTTGACTGGTGCGGAGGCTACAAAAACATGTGGGAATCGCCTATTCTGAAACCTGGGTGGGCCATCCGCCAGGAAGTGTGTCTCTTGAATGCACAAGACATCAGCTCGAAAAGTAGCAGCCTCCTTCCAGACTGAGGCTCTCTTGGCCGGGTGATTTAGGCCATTCACATTAAATGACACTATATTAATAGCCATACTTCAAATATATAAAAAAAAAAGAAAAGTATTGGTACCTCATCCAGGTAAATAGCGAACTGACTCTAGTCCAAGGCGACAGTAAGGATCCATCCAACTGAACATGCGATCATTAGGCGGAGCAGGCAATGGAAGGAGGGGGCCTCAGGGGGTAAGGTTAAGGGGATTATAGTTAGAAAATGTAGAACAGGAAAGTGAAAAAAAAAGCACATTAGAAAAATAGTTTTCAAAAATAAGCATCCAGGGCCAGGATCCCTGCCCAACAACATGGAGGGGGATGAAAACAGAACAATTCCAGAACATAAAGGAACTAGTAGTGGATAAGGCTAGCTTAGCTACGAAAAAGCAATCAGGCCGCAGATTTCTTGCTGGACTTTTTCCTTGTCACCGTTTGCCATTCATGCTGTTGATCAATCCGAGCAGGAGGTGATGGCTGCGAGCTCGGGACTGGTTGGTCCGGGAGAATGTCCAAAGATCTGAGCAATGTGAGACCCGCGTCTAGGTCTGAAATTGCTGTGTCACGCCCATTATGGGTGACGGTGATCTTGACGGGGTATCCCCAGCGATAGGGGATGTTATGGTTACGGAGAGCTTTCGTTATAGGGAGCAGTGATTTTCTTTTCTGCATAGTGAACTGAGACAGATCCGCAAACAATTGAATGTGGGCAAATCTTTCTGGCATTTGCTGGGTTTTCCTGAAGGTGGAGACCAGTTGGTCCTTTACTTGATAGAAATGTATCCTCATCAAAACGTCTCTAGGGACATTCTCAGGGAGAAATGCTGGCTTAGGCAGCCTGTGGATCCCATCAATTTGCAACTCAGAATCAGGAACAGATGGAAGGAACTGGTGCAGCAAGTCCTTAGCAAACTGTTGGAGTTGCGCTGGGAGCACTGTTTCTGGCACCCCCCTAATCTTCACATTGTTCCTTCTTGACCTGTCTTCGAGGTCAGCGACCTTTGCCCTCAGCCATTCAATCTCATCAGAATGCTCAGGATGGGCATCAATCAGGGAATTGTGAGATGTAGTGAACTCCCCCATTCTTTCCTCCACATGCTCTATCCTGCCACTCAGTTCACCAATATCAGTTTTAAAGTTCTTCATACACTGCAGCATATCTGTATGCATGGAGCTGCGGAGGGATATTAACATATCTTTCAATGTAGTATCAGAGACCGCTTTGCCTGATGTTGGGAACGCTGTGAAGGGGTCTACTAACTCCCTGGTATCACCCATAGAGGCCTGCTCAGGGCTTACCTGGGTAGCCGATCCCTCCAGCCGTGGTCTGGACTTAGCAGGGCTGCGGGCAAGCGGGGTGGACACTCCTGGAGACCCACGAGCAGAGCCCGATTCAACTCCTGGGCTGGATGCAGCGGACTGAGAGCCGCGGGATGAGGCAGGAGAGGATGCTGCCGCGCCGGCGCCATCTTGGAGCAGGCCGCGATCTCGCGGCGGATAGAAATCATCCAATTTCTTGGGCTGAGCCGAGTCTTTCCTTTTTCGGGTCATCTCTCCTATGCCCTCGGGTTCTCAGGCAGTGGGATTGAGATGATTCGTGCTGCTATGTCGCTGTGGAGCCGCTCGGTTCCTCTGTCTGGATAGGAGCTACAGGATCACGCTGCCATCAAGCTGCACGGTAGCCACGCCCCCCCCTTCAGTTTTTTTAAATAACAAACATGTCATACTTACCTCCACTGTGTAGCTCGTTTAACACAGAGTGACCCCGATCCTCTCTTACTGGGGTCCCTCAGTGGCTTTTGCGGCTCCTCCCCGTATCAGATAACCCCCCTAGGAGTAGCACTCTCCCGGAGGGGTTATCTTGCGGGCTCACTCCCGAGTCTAGCATTTGGACAGGAATGCCGGACTCTGCCCCGCCCCCTGCACCCGCATCATTGCATTTGATTGACAAATTATAGATTTGATCAAGAGATAGGGCCTTGTGCAGAGAGAGACAGCATGTCTCCGCTGAGGGAAAGTAAAACGGGGGGACCGGTCACTACAAGAATTTTTTATATTTAAGGATTTTATTAAGGCTTTTTCAGGTTACAAGAAAATCAAATGCAGAGTTACATTAAAGTATACGAACTATAACAGAAACATCCAATCTAATAGTGTCGGGTGTACCATTCCGACATAGCAAAACAGCTCATTGAAGTCCACTCCCCTGAACTAATCAGTCAGTCAGGGCTAAGTCAGCCCTACTGACACTCCAAAGGCGATCCCTCGAATAGGATATCGCCGCGGAGAAACCGCGAACCCCCGCTCCCCGGGCGCCCCCAAAAGGGATCACGCTGCGCCCCGAGAGTCGGGCCCCTAGCCCTCCCGCCGCCTTAAATCAACATCGTCTATCCTCCTTACGGAAAGGCTTTCGTCTGTTATGGGGAAGTCCGCTATGTTTAGCACCCAAGACATAACACTGTAGTAAACCTAACAACAGAGAAGCTCACCAAGAGAGGTGTGAAAGAGGACAGAGGGGAAGAAACGTGGGAAAGTAAGAGAAAGCAGAGGGACAGAGAGATACAATCAAGATGATATTGGAGTGGACCCGCAACCAGGTTGAATCTCAGGAATGAGTGACACCTTACAGTAGGTAGCCCAGGGTTCCCAAGTAGATAGGAATCTGTCTGTGTGATCTGCCCACTTAGCTATGATTTGTTCATTTGTTCCTGGTACATTATCCAGGAGACTTTTCTTCTAAAGGCGAGGAAGGACACTGAGGGTTTCTTCCATGATTTGGCTATGGTCATTCTAGCCCCTAATAAAATAAAAAAGCTTAAAGTTCTAGAATTCTAAGGGAGGCCTGGTATGCACTGATTCAGCAGTGCCACATTAGGTTGAGGCGCTACCACTACCCCTAGCAAGGCACCGATGGTGCGAAACACCCTCTTCCAAAATGACCTAACGCGGGGGCAAGACCACCACGTATGCAACATGTTACCCTCCAAACCGCATCCCCTGAAGCATAGTGGAGGGGTCCCTCGGAACATCCTCGCTAACCTGGAAGGGACATAATACCACCGAACCAGAAGTTTGAAACTAGCCTCTATAAGCCTAACGTTAAGAATACCTTTATATGCTTGGGTCGATGCTCGGTACCATACCTCGGTGCTCCATGAGTTGTTCAGGTCCTTCTCCCAGGCAGAAGCATAAGACGGCTTATCCGACTTGGACATCAAGGCCACATATATCAGCGATATCCCACCTCTCTGATCCCTGGTGTTTGCGCACCAGTTTTCATAGGGCGTTATGCCAGGGGGTAACGATTTGTCTGACCAAGCAGAGCAGAGAAAGTGGGAAATTTGTGAGAGCCTAAAGACTTCGCTGTCGGGCATATCTAGATGTTTTTTGCAATGGGACAAGGAAAGCGGGCCCGCTGAGGAGAGAAAGTGTCCTATCCTATACAGGCCTTTGTCCGTCCACCACCGAAAAGCCCTGATATCCATCCCTGGGGGGAAGTCAGGGTTATGAAAAAGGTGCGAAAGGGGCTTCAAAGGGGAAATCAGGGTGCGCAGAGAAAATAGTTTGGTACAAAGGGCTACGGAGTGGGATAACGTGGGGGATAAAATGGCTGGTCTCGTGGACAGGACCTTTAGACATATGGATCCATGCTCGCGAGTGCCCCCCCTCCCCTTATGTCCCCCCCGATTGGGACCTCTCCCCACGGGGTGACTCCATTATCTGACCTCTCAGGCTGTGCCTGGGAAGCTCCCTCTATCTTCTGTCATTTCCCTTCCTTCGCTCTTACTGTTTCTCAGAATATTAGGAAAAGGTGAGCAGATCCGCGGATCCCTGGTTGCAGGTCACATCCCTTAGGCTACTGAATCTAGCCTCTGTAATGTTTGCAGTGTAGTACCCGTATGGGGCTGTTGCTTCCAGCTATGAGATGACCTATTTGTTCTTAGTAACAATATATATATCATTTAACTTTGTTTGTATATGCATCTCTGGATAACACTGTTTTTAAATATGGCTGTGATCCGTGTGAAATGCTCTTTGTTGTGTGAAAATAAAGAATTTTGAAAAAAAAAATGGCTGGTCTGCGTTTGGGATCACACCCCAAAACATAGTCAATGGTATGTGCAGGGATGGCTTGTCGTTCCATCGCAATCCAGTCAGGCTTAGGACCCTGAGCGAAAACCATCGACAGTTGTGACAGTTGGGCCGCTAGATAATACCCCCATAAGTTAGGGAGTCCCAGGCCCCCCTGCTTTTTCAAGCGAAAGAGGATGCTCGAGGGACACCGATATCCCTTTTTCCCCCAAACAAACCTAACAATCTCTGATTGGAATCTGACGAGGAAATGTTTTGTCAATGGGATCGGGAGAGCACGGAACAAATATAAAAGACGTGGCAGAAGTGTCATTTTTACCGCATTCACCCTTCCAAGCCAGGACAAACCACACTTGGCCCATCTCTCCAGGTCCCCTCTACACTTGACAATCATAGGGGGGTAGTTTGCTTTAAAGAGGCTGTTGAAGTCCCTTGTTAGTTTGATGCCCAGGTATGGAATGTGTGCAGGAGCCCAAGCGAAAGTAAAGTTACTGGACAGCTTGTGGAGTAGCTCTGGGGGGACGGAGACATTCATAGCCAGAGACTTACCCAAGTTAACCTTCAACCCAGAAAGTTCACTGAAAATCCGTAGAGTCTTCAGTATATTTGGGGTGGAAATATGGCGAGAAGTGACGAAGAGCAAGAGGTCGTCAGCATAGAGAGCACATTTATGCTCCCCTGGACCACAAGTTACCCCCTTAATGTCAGGATTCGACCTCAGAGCTACTGCCAATGTCTCGATTGCTACTGCAAATAGGAGAGGGGAGAGCGGACACCCCTGTCTAGTTCCCCTGCCTATAGGGAAGGAGTCCGAGTACCTGCCCAGTAAACGGACCTGTGCGGAGGGAGCTGAGTAAAGCGACCCGATGAGGTTAAGGAAACTAGGTCCAAATCTCCATCTTCCTAGGATTCCCGTCAAGTATCCCCAGTCTATGGAATCAAAGGCCTTGTGTAGGTCTATGGATAGTAAGAAGCCCTCCTGTGGCGAGACCCCATCCCAATGTGATCTAAGTAGGGAGATGACATCAATAGCCCGTCTGATCTGATCCGTTCCCTGTCTCCCAGGGATGAAGCCCACCTGATCTTTGTGAATATATGAAGATATGAAGCTGGACATTCTGTTTGCTAAGATTTTTGTCATTATTTTAATGTCGTTGTTGATCAGGGAAATGGGGCGGTAATTACACACCTCGCTAGGGTCCTTATCCGGCTTCGGAATGACCGAGATATAAGCAGAGTTTAAGTCAGCTCCCAAACGGGCTCCATCCCTGAGAGAGTTGAACAGTCACGTCAGGTGAGGGGCTAGACACGTTCCAAATTTTTTGTAGTAACCGGTAGAGAAGCCATCCGGACCTGGGGAGGAGCCCAGTTTGAGGGCCTTAATAGTGGACAACACTTCCTCCTGTGTAAAAGGGGATTCCATGATATCCCAATGTTCCCTAGATAGCGACGGTAGAGGGAGATCATCTAGGAATTCCCCCCCTCTCGGGTTGGGAGGTACGCTGGCAGGGCCGTACAGGTCCGAGTAGAACCGAGAAAAGGATTCCATTATTTTCAACGGGTCCTGTGTCAGATCTCCTGTGGGTCCCCGGATTTTAGGGAAGGCTAGTGCCCTTTGTTTGGGGCTTAATTTAGTGGCCAAACGGGAGCCTAGCCTGTCAGTTTGGGAGTAGAACCTGGCCCCAGACCACCGGAGGTGCTGCTCGGCCGCAGTCGTCAGGGAAAGGTTAAGAAGGGCACGAGTTTCGTCCAGTCGGGCAAGTGAGTCGGGCGTAGGCTGGCGTTTGTGGGCCTTTTTCAATAAACGGAATTCCTCTGTGAGTTTAAGAGTTTCAGCCCTGTGAGCCCTTTTAAGTGCGGCAGCTAATTGGATCATTTTTCCCCTGATAACCGTCTTGTGCGCCGCCCAGACCGTGGCAGGGGACACCTCTCCCGTGGAATTAATCAGAAAGTATTCCTTAATGGCCTCCTCCAGTAGGGAGCATTGTATCGGGTCGCTCAAAAGGGATTCCCTCAGGCGCCAGCGGGGCGGACTCCTAGAACCCGTTGGCCTCCGGATAAGCAGAGTCACCATCGAGTGGTCTGACAGGGGGGAATCAATGATCCTGGAGTTACACAGCAGGGGAACTGATTGCAGCATGGGTGAATATGTGGTCAATCCTGGCATATGAGTTGTGTGGTGCAGAAAAATGGGTGTAGTCCTTCGTGCGAGGGTTGGCCTCACGCCAAATGTCTATCAGTCCTACCGAATGTAGAAGCTTGGCAATTTTGCAGCTCTGTCTGGAGGGGCGTTTGGGTCTAGAAGTGCCGTCAGCCGACTTGTCAAGTGGGAAGTCAAACGCTGTGTTGGAGTCTCCCCCCATGAATACTGAGCCCCTGAAGTGAGGTTGCAGTTTGCGTAGTAATGATTCAAAGAAGAGTCTTTGTCCCCTATTAGGAGTGTAGTAAGAGACAAAGGTGTACAGTTCCCCATCTATGTGACCCGATACGAGGGCATAGCGACCCTGAGGGTCAATTATTGATTCTACCAGGGAGAGGTTAATGTGTCTAGAAAAACAGATGGCTACTCCCTTAGTTTTGTTATCTGCCGACGAGAGAAAAAATTGGGGATATCGGTGGTGGAGGAACGTGGGCCTGTAAGAGGAGGGAAAATGCGTCTCCTGAAGTAGAAGGACGTCTGCATGTGTAGAATGGTATAATTGTAAGAGCTTCCTACGTTTCACGGGAGAATTGAGGCCCTAGGTATTATGGGAGACAAGCTTGAGGGTTGGCGGGGAGGGGTGTGTGCTAGCCATGGACCAGAGGTGTGAGAGCTATACCAGACAAACGTGGCCTACCTGTGTCCCGTAGAAAAAGAGCCCTGCGAAGGACGGACAGCCGGAGCAGTGTGGACCATACGCCTGGGATGAAGTACCAGAACCCATCACGATACCCAGGGACACTCCAAGGAGGACGAAGAGAGAGCAGGAAGAGGAGAGATGAAAGAGAGGAAGAAGGGAAAAGAAAAATCAATAACATTACATAGCTGCTGCAAGGCAAATCAGAGCATACATTAGATAAACAGTGCATCAACTGTAACACGGGGTCCCCCGACCCCTCCCCACCCTGGGATGAAAGGGACAAGCCTGCCCCCATCCCACTAACCCTAGATAGCCGGTAAGTCCCTAGAGCCGGGACACCGGAAACGGATCTGGCTACACCAGTGGTGCTCCTAATCCAATGGAGGTGCACTAAGCCCACCGCGGCCATGTCACCAGTAACTCAGAACTGAGGGCTAACCTAGAACCCATTATCTCCAGTAACTGAACGCCCCAAGAAAATAGGGATAAACCCCCGGGGGAAACTAACCAAAAAAAACAAAAAAAAAGGGGAACAGAAGGAGGGAGCTAGGTGGAAAGAGGGAATGTGGTCCCCATATGTTAACTACTCCCACCCCCCCCTCAAGTCTAGAACAAAGATAGAGCCCCCCGTCCCCACATCCATAGAAACTTGTGAACAACTTTAAACAACCCCCCCATCTTCCAGTAAGGGCTGAGTAGCTTGTCTATATATGCAAACCAGAAACTAAAGAAAAATGTGGAACCCCTGGAGCACCGGTGCTCCGACCCCCCCCCCCACGAGTCCCAGTCAATCACCCCAAGTCCAAAAAGAAGAGAGAAAAAAAAAATGTGTAACAGCAACATCAAAAAATAAGTAAAAAGGTAAAAATAGTCCCGCAAGGCCTCAGAGAGACTAACAGGCAGCGATAAAGGCAAATCGGACTTGGTAAGACAGTCACTGGTACCGGAGGGGAGAACGAGAACCCCCACCCTGTGTGGGCAGGGGTAGAACTCCAGGAGTCAGGATCTCAGTCAAACAAAAAGGAATTCAGGAACGATTCTCAAGTTAGATAGTTCTCTTTAGAGCGCTTGTGGTTCTGCGTCAGCCAGGTTTGCTGCAGCGGGCTTGCTGGCGGAGGCCTCTTCGTGGAGCCGGGAGTCCCCCTGCTGTTCTGTGGGGACGGAGGTTCTAGGATGATCAGACCCAGCTGAGTCAGCAGGCGTTCCCCTTCTGGAAATGTTGAAAACCCCAAATTTTTGTTTCTGTAGGAAAAGTTTACACGCAGCGGGAACGACCAACTGTAGGTGATTTATTTTTCCAAAAGAACTTGCAACAGTGGTTTGAGAGCACGCCTCTTCTGCACTGTATAAGGAGACAGGTCAGCAAAGATCTGAATTTTGTGGCCGTTTAAATTGAGATTGTCCGAGCGCCTAGCCCTTTTCATAACCTCCTCTTTGACAGCATAGAAGTGTGGTTTTACAATGATGTCCCTGGGTAAACCATCCGATCGGGGGGGTTGTAGGGCTCTGTGTGCTCTGTCCAGTTCCAGACGATGCTCCGCTATGTCAGGGATAAGGCTTCTAATGAGTGATTTAACTGCCCCTTGCACCTCTTTGTCCGATTCCGGGACCCCCCTTACCCTAAAGTTATAGCGTCTCGATCTGTTCTCCAGGTCATCGATCTTGGTGAACGCAGTCTCCAATTGGTCCTGCAATTCTTGTAATCTGTTAGAGTTCTGGTTAATCCGTGCTACTGCCTGGTCTGCCTTTTGCTCCATAGTGTCAATTCTCATCCCCAGCTGCAGCAGATCCGCATGTATGGATGAAGTGATCTGTGCTGCGTTTAAAGCCAGGCTTTTAGAAAGCATTTGTGAGAAGGCTGCCATCATAGAGGGAAAGTCTGTGGGGACAGGGGTCTCCTCCCGAGCCTCACACACAGAGAGCAGCATGCCTGTGTGTGGGTCTATCATGGGTGTAGTGGGGAATCCAGCTCCCATCCTGTTCAGCAGGGATTCTGTAGAGGCAGGGGAGGCTGCTGCAGCCAGGGGGGGGGGGGTAATCAGTACCTGGTGACTGCGGGGGGGGGGAGATCCTGGTCAGCAATAGAGGTCCCAGGCTGGTCCGCTTCATGCAGGCCTCATGGAGCCGCTATCTTGGCATAGCTGAGGGGGCCAGGAGACTGCGCCATCCGACCCGTAAGGTTCTTCCTGGCGGGCGGTGCTGACATCCACGGGAACCGGGGGGCTTCCCCTACGATATGGACCCGGTAAGGGAGCTGTGGGGGCGCTCAGTCCGCCGTAAGGAGTGCTGACAGGCCGCGGTGGAGCGGAGCTTTAGATGCCGGCGGCCATCTTGGAAACCCTGCGCATGCGCCTACAAGAAATTTTTGTATCTTAATGCTTAGGGCGCATTAAGGTGAAAAAACACAAGGGTTTACAAACCCTTTATCTTTAGTAAAACCTATACTGCATCTTTGAAACCAACGTCATGGGTGTATTCTACATCATGTAAGTAGTTTAGACAGGGGCTGTCACTGGCATATTATGTCCAAATGGCAATAACTAATTTCTGTGTATAATATATGGTTCCAGACTGCTGCACTGCCTGCCTGGATCCTAAAGCTGGGCATACCCTAATTGAAATCCCACCAATTCTAAATTTTTCATTAGTTGCTGTGGATTGGTAATCTATTTATAGGTCCATCTACATCATTGTGGTGTATTAGCACCTGTGCATTTTTACACTTCTGTTGCTCTGAGGCAGCCTATGTATTTGAATGGGCTGCCTAATGCAAAAAAGCACCAAAAAAGGTGCATGCACCATTCATGGAAGTGCACCATAATGCCTAGCATTGTCTAGTGTACAGAGTGCAGTAGTCAGGACTAAAGATAAAAAAGATTAACAAAGATGAAATATTCTCACAATTAGTAGTCAGGACTATGTATTAAAAAGCCCAGAGTGCAGAGTGAAGGCGACAAGAGTACATAATTCGCAGGGCTCATGAATGCGTAACACACAGGGTGCATAATGCACAGGGTGCAGGGCTCAGAAGCACATATCACACATGGCACAGGGCTCAGGAGTTTGAAAAGACATAGGCAAGTGTACAACCAAAATTACCTCCCCCACACTTTCCCTTTATACAGAGTGGCAGAGAGGGGATGCTGTTAAAGAGCAACAAGTATTTTGAACAGGAGGTATGGGTGCTGTTTGAAGCTGTGTGCATTGCAGTGATGGTGGAAGAAGGGAGGAAAGTACTGCAGAATAATCCCAAGCATTGTGAACAGAGAGTGACCCAGGCATTGAAAAAGTCCTCAGCATTAGTTTCTTAATTTTTCAAAGACAAAATATGCAATCTTTCAAAAAAAGTTGAGCCACCATGTGCATATTATTCTATTGCATATGTTGCCAGCCAACTCTTGACAGAGCCCTATGAAGAAATATATCTAGTTAGCTGTGAGGACAGCAAAGAGACTAGTAATTTAATGACAAAATTAATTACATATATATGGTGGTGAGCATGTATGCAGAGTGGATCTTATTCTTTCATAATGAGTCTTGTACTCCTTGTTCTTATGAGATCCTTTGGGAGCTCATTACCTGTCTTGCTACATTATAGAACATTGGCAGGTGCAGCTGTAACTCGTTAAAGAGTACAGTAACTTGTCATAAGCCTTGGAGTGGGCCTCTGTACCCAGTGCTGTAGACTCCTTGATCTTTTTAATTGAATTTTTTATCTCTTCATCCTGCTCACAACAATAAAAGGCTCTGAAATCCCTCATTATTATTAACTTCCTTTCGGGTGATGTATGGAAAGGCATCATTTGTACATGTGCATATATCAAGAGGGACAGTCTCTTAAAGCTTTTAAAATGATATTGGTGTCAATATTTTTTTAGTTAAAACAAGTGGTAATACTTGCTCTGTGCAACAATGATGCACAGAAACATTGCTTTTCTCCTCTTCTGGCAGTCCCCATCTGTGCTGTAGGCTTCTGCCTTCTTTGGGTGCCTCCTGTAGCAAACCAGGTGCTAAGGAGGCACCCATATACTGTATGTGGGCTTCCATTGGGTCCTGTGCCAAGCTACAGTATGTGCATCCATAGACACACACAATGGTGATAAGCACTGTCCCTCCTCGCAGGAGTTTGACTGAAGGCAGAGGAGCCTATTGCTCCTCTGCCCTCAGTTTGCTCTGTGAAAGCAGGAGTGAGGGGAGTGACACTGGAGCCACAGATTTCAATGGAGCTGTGACATGCAGCTAAATAAGCGTTTAGGGTTGGGGGTTAGGACAGATAGTGGGGCAATTAGACTTTAAAGCTACTTTAACCACTTCAATACAGGGCACTTTCCCCCCTTCCTGCCCAATCCAATTTTCAGATTTCAGAGCTGTCACATTTTGAATGACAATTGTGCGGTTGTGCTACACTGTACCCAAACAGAATAAGTATTTGATTAGTATTTGGCTTAACATGTTGTATTCCACTTGTCAAGCCACTCCTGAACAACAAACAATGTCAGAAGAGTCTTACCTGGGCTAAAGAAAAACACACCTGGTCTGTTGCTCAGTGGTCCAAAGTCCTCTTTCCTGATGAGAGCAAATGTTGCATCTCATTTGGAAACCAAGAACCCTGAGTATAGAGGAAGAATGGAGAGGAACACACTGCAAGATGCTTAAAGTCCAGTGTGAAGTTTCCACAGTCTGTGTTGATTTGGTGAGCCATGTCATCTGCTGGTGTTGGTCCACTGTGCTTCATTAAGTCCAGGGTCAACACAGTCATTTAGCAGGAGATTTTGCTTCCTTCTGCAGACGAGGTCTATGGGGATCCTGACTTAATTTTCCAGCAGGACTTGGCACCTGCCCACACTGCCAAGAGCACCAAAACCTGGTTCAATGACCTTGGGATTACTGTTGTTGATTGGCCAGCAAACTCGCCGGATCTAAAACCCCATAGAGAATATATGGGACATTGCCAAAAAAAAAAGATGAGACATGAGACCAAACAATGCAGAAGAGCTGAAGGCCGCTATTGAAGCACCCTGGTCTTCCATAACACCTCAGCAGTGCCACAGGCTGATAGATTCCATGCCACGCTGCATTGAGTCAGTAATTGCTGCAAAAGGGTCCCAAACCAAGTATTGAGTACATACGCATGCGTACAATTTTCAGAGGTCCAATATTGTTCTATGTACAATCCTTGTTTTATTGATTGCATGTAATATTCTAATTTTCTGAGATTGTGGATTTGGGGTTTTCATGAGCTGTAAGCCATAATAATCACAATTATGACAAATCACGGCTTGAACTATCTTGCTTTGCGTGTAATGAGTCTATCTCATATATTAGTTTCACCTTTTAAGTTGCATTAGTGAAATAAATGAACTTTTGCAAAATGTTCTAATTTTTCGAGTATCACCTGTACATAGGAAGATTGATCAGCCATGACTCTACAAACTGCAGCCACAACATATGAGCCATGATTAAAAGGTAAGGCAAACTGGTACACTAATACCTAGTTAAAACAATGGAAATGTGTACCATGCCTGATGCCGCGTACACACGATCACTTTTTGTGATGAAAAAAAACAAAGTTTTCAAAAAGGTCTTTTAAAATGACCGTGTGTGGGCAAAACGTTGTTTTATGTCTTAAAAAAAACGACCAAAAAAAAATTCGAACATGTTTGAATTTTTTGTGTCGTTTTTCAAAACTTTGTTTTTTGTGTCAGAAAAAGTGATGGTGTGTGGGCAAAACGATGTTGAAAACAAAGTTTTTAAACCCTTGCATGCTCAGAAGCAAGTTATGAGATGGAGCTTCAATGGAACAGAGTGCCGTCGAACGTGGTGTACATCACCACTCTTTGCTAGAGCTTTTTGAAAAAACGATGGTGTGTATGCAACGTCGTTTTGGAAAATGAAGTTTGAAAAACGTCGTTTTGTTTCATCACAGAAAACGTTGTTTTTTTTTTCATCACAAAAAGTGATCGTGTGTACACGGCATTAGAATTCAAAGTAAGGAAACTCTTGGCCGCCCAATTTCTAAATATGGTATTTTTGTCTTGCTTTTCTCTTCCCTTTTTCTTTTTTTATTGTAGTATAAATAATGGTGTTGAAGAAACAGAAACCAGTGTGTTTCAGTTACCTGTAATTTTGTTGTAACTTTTTATTACATTGATTTTTATAGGTATGCTTAGTTACAGTGTAGGTCTTTTTCTCATGAATTCCTCATGATCTTCATGACTGGATGGTAAAGGCATGCCTTTAGCAGAAGAAGTTTGGACTTACAGTTGTCCCCTTTTCCCATCTCTGAAAGCTGGCAGGTATGCATATAGATTATGTGTTAGTCCTTGAAAAATACTGTTTATGTAAGTTTAATGCTGCCCATTTTTCTGATATCTAAAGAATGTCAGTTTTAGCAGTTTGAGGTCAAAGGGTTGTAGTAAAATTGTTGATTGACAGCCAAAGTAATAGCACACATTAGGAAGATGGCACAACACATTCTTGATTGTACAATATACTTAGAGCAATATACACAAGTCCCAGAACTCCCACACTGTAAAATGATATGCTGTCAAACAAATTAAGGCATAATGAACTATATGTTGATTATAAATCAGGGACATTGGAATTTTTATCTATAGCCTTGGCTCCTTTCCTGCTATACCATCCAGATCTGCTTCACATGACCTTTCCTATTTGGGAGCATGAGATGTGCTAAAGCTAAGAAAATGATTGCCATTGATAAATCGGTGGCCTGCAACTATGACATGTTGAGCTGGACTCAAGGTGCCCACCCACCCACGACTGACAGTAGATATAGAGCTCCAGCTGGGGAAACAGGAGATCCGCTTAGCAGAACTCTAACTTTGTGAAAGGAAAAGAGAAAAATACCTTGGATGAACAGTAGAAAAAAATAGAACCAGGTGTCAGAGATAGGGATCTGAAAAAGTGTATATTGACCTACATTTTGATGAGCAGGTAAGTGCACCGAACTGCAAAATGTGTTGGTGGAGCTATTGGAAAGCAGGAATGTGAAGAAGCATGACTTAATCTGTTTATTACAAAGTCCACAAGATCTCTTGTTGGTCATGAGTCATTGTTATTGTGAAAGCTAACATTAATGGTATTATAATGTAACCAATGGCATGTACTATGAAAATAGCTTGCACATTTCTAAACACATAAAATATTTTATATGCAGTGGGGCTGTGTCAATCTCACCACTTATATTTTATCTGCCTCTTATAAGTAGTAAATATTGTCTCATAAAACATTTTGATAGCAACTGTAATAATTTGTCTTTACTTAGCTGGATAATACAAATGTGATTGAGACAATAAATCTTACGGGTACAAGTCTACAAAAAGCTGTTCCCAGCGTTCATTTAAAACATGCATTGTCTCTTGCAAACTTAAATATGTGCATTAATATGACATATTAAAATAACTGACACCTGTTACTTAAACACATTTCAAACAAAGGCTTGCATTTTTAGTGTTCATAAAGATTACCTTTTTTTCACACATTGGAAAAAGTTACAATAATGTATATACTGGGGTTTGTAGGGTGTAGTTTACACTTGTGGTAGGGAGTGGTAAAAGCAGGCAGATAATGTGCGTTTTTATTGCCCCCTTCCCCAACATTCATCCAGGGCCATCTTTAGGGCAGGGCAAAAGGGGAAACTGCACTGGGCCCCGTCAATGTTGTGGGCCCCCAAGCAGCTGTCTCATACTTGTGAATTGAGGACAAGGGGGCACTCTTTACGTCTAGAGGAAAAGAGATTTCATCTCCAAATACGGAAAGGTTTCTTCACAGTAAGAGCTGTGAAAATGTGGAGCAGACTCCCTCCAGAGGTGGTTTTTGGCCAGCTCAGTAGATTGCTCAGTAGATTGCTTTAACCACTTGTCATCTGCCCACCGTCAAATGACGGCGGGCAGACGACTCCATTGTTCTGACATCACGTCATATGACGTGATGTCCCTTTAAAGCCGCGGGCGGGCGCGCGCGTCGCCGGCAGCGCGCGCGCACCCGCCGCTCTGCGGGGATCCCGTGCGAGTGCCCGGCGGCAACGATCGCCGCCGGGCACACGCGATTGCTCAGTAACTGAGCTGGGACGTGCAGCTCTGTGTGTAAACACAGAGCTGCACGTCCCTGTCAGGGAGAGAGGAGAGCGGTTGTGTCCCTTGTACATAGGGACACAATCGGTCACCTCCCCCAGTCACCCCCCCTCCCCCCACAGTTAGAACACTCATAGGACACACATTTAACCCCTTCCCTGGCCCCTAGTGGTTAACCCCTTCACTGCCAGTCACATTTATACAGTAATCAATGCATATTTATAGCATTTTTCACTGTATAAATGTAAATGGTCCCAAAAATGTCAGAAAAGTGTCCGAAATGTCCGCCATAACGTCGCAGTCCCAATAAAAAAATCGCAAATCGCAGATCGCCGCCATTAATAGTAAAAAAAAAAAAAAAAAGAAATGCCATAAACTATCCCCTATTTTGTAAACGCTATAAATTTTGCGCAAACCAATCGATAAACGCTTATTGCATTTTTTTTTACCAAAAATATGTAGAAGAATACGTATCGGCCTAAACTGAGGGAAAAAATATTTTTTTTATATATTTTTTGGGTTATTTATTATAGCAAAAAGGAAAAAATATTGCATTTTTTTAAAAATTTACGCTTTATTTGTGTTTATAGAGCAAAAAATAAAAACCGCAGAGGTGATCAAATACCACCAAAAGAAAGCTCTATTTGTGGGAAAAAAAGGACGCCAATTTTGTTTGGGAGCCACGTCGCACGACCGCGCAATTGTCAGTTAAAGCGACGCAGTGCCGGAAGCTTATATTTTGTCTGGGCAGGAAGGGGTGTAGGTGCACAGTAGGCAAGTGGTTAAGAAAGGTCTGCATACTTTCCTAAATGTACATAATATAACTGAGTACTAAGATTGGTAGGTAAAGTTGGTCCAGGGTAAATCCGATTGCCTCTTGGGGGATCAGGAAGGATTTTTTTCCCCTGCTGTAGCAAATTGGATCATGCTCTGCTGTTTTTTTGTTTTTTTTTTGCCTTCCTCTGGATCAACTGTGGTTATGGAGTTGGAGGTATGGGATTGTACTGTTTTTTATATTTTGTTTGTTTATTTTTTTGTGGTTGGACTGGATGGACTTGTGTCTTTTTTAAACCTGACTAACTATGGAACTATGTAACTGTCCCAGTTTCAATGGCCTTGTCCCAGGAAGTTTTAGTCCTGTGTCCTGATATCTCAGTGTGAAGTTATGTTACTAATGCTGCCCAGCTCTGCCCTTTTGTCATTTACAGTTGACTTACCTGCAGACCCTGGGCCAGATTCAGAAAGTATTTACGTCAGCGTATCAAGAGATACGCCGCGTAAATGCTAAGAATAGCCGGCACATCTTTTTGCTATTCAGAAAAGAAGATACGCCGGAATTCTGCTAATATACGAGCGGCGTAATTCTGTTACACCGTTATATATTAGTTGCAGTTTTTACGCTGACCGCTAGGTGGCACTTCCGTTGTTTTACGCGTCGAATATGTAAATGAGGGATTTACGGCGATTCCCGAACGTACTGCGGCCGGCCGGCTAAGTTTACGCTGTTTGCGTAAGCGTTATAGCGGCATAAGGTTACCCCTGCTATAGGAGGCGTAGCCAATTTCAAGTATGGACGTCGGGACAGCGTCAAATTGTACGTCTGTTACGTCGTTTGCGTAAATGGTTCGGGAATGGGGCTTGACGTTAGTTACGTTCACGTCGTTTACATTGACAAAAAGCGACATGGTTTCGCGCATGCGCCGTCCAAAAAAAACATCAATTACGTGGGGTCATGATTCATTTACATGAATCACGCCCCCACATCACAAATTTGAATTGCGCGGCCTTACGCCCTGCACTTTACGCTACGCCGCTGCATAATATGGAGCGAATGCTTTCTGAATAAGGCACTTGGCCATAATATTTGTGGCGGCGTAGCGTAAACAGCATACGCAACGCCGCCGGACAGATACATCAAATGTTATTTAGATGTAAATAACATGCATTGGTGTAAATAGCGGCTGCATTAATATGTAAATAGCCACGGACCAGCTGCATTGATATGTTCATATGTATATTATACCCCCCTGAGGTCATCCACCATTACCTCTGCTGAATGCCACCCACTGGGGAGTTAAAGGGGCATGCTTGAAAGTTCTGCCTACAACTGTGTTCATCATTAAGCCTAACATCAGCCTGTTTTGCAAAGGTAAGCAAATTGGAAGTGGAGCCCTTATTCCAGGGGTCAAGTTCTGGGGAAAAAATTATGGGAACTCCCACCCAAGATCCACTCCCCCACCAAAAAAAAATGATAGGCTCATATGCATAATTACTAAACCGCATGTTTTGTTGTTTTTGATCCACTGTACCTTAGTAATCCTTTATGTTACTGGCTGCTTCCTGTATATGGATTCATCGGGTAGTGTGCGGGTATTCCGTCACTTCCTCGATGCCGCAATGTCTCCTTCGAGCTTTTGTCATTGTTCCCAGGAGACATTGCGGAGGTCTGCTGCGAGTTATCGCGGGATTTAGAAAGAAGCAAGTTCTTTCTAAAGGATTACTAAGGTTCGCCTGCCCCTGACAGTGACTCGAGCTGGGCATCGCCGCTTAGTGAAGGATCGGCTCGGGTGGCTCGGCTGCTCTAGTTCTGCAAAGGGAACTGAGTTCCTGCTATGAAAAAAGTGCAGGAACTCCGTTCCCACGCATTCCCGTTGCCTTATTCAAAATAACATGGTACCACAGCACCGTGAAGTTTGGTGCATGTGAATACCTCAGCAGATGTGTGAGGGTTTTATTAAAAATGAATGGCACTGCTGTGTATCTGCTAAATGACAGCATGTTTCTGTGGTGTCAAGAAAGCGATTTTGCATGCGTTCCAGACACACACAAATTAGTCAGTTACATTGGAGGTCAGTGTAAATCATCTCATTACATTGGGGCTTGGTGTACAATCCTTTCATTCACACTAGGGGCCAGTGTGAAAGTCCCACTTACATTGGTGGTCAGTGTAAATCTCTCCTTACATTGGTGGTTACTGTGAATGTGTAAATCCCCACAGGCAGACCAGAGTGTATTGGGTGTTTTTCCCCCGCTACAGCCCAGTGGGAGTGGTCTCCTCGCTGGGCATGCTGGGGAAGGATACTTAAGGGGCAGACAACATTTTATCGGGGCTCTTTGCTTCGTGGCCCTCCTGGCTTGAGGTATATGATGGTCCATTTTTAGCCCCGAGACCACGTTGGCCGAGGCTGCATTTCCGCCAGGTAGGCCCAGTTGTCTTGACTGGGGCCTGCACTTTGAAGGTGATCCTTTGTTGTCTGTCCTGTGGGAGGAAGCCACTCAATGGAGAAAACCAGGGGAGGACCTGTCCTGGAGAGGACCAAGCAGAAGGCTGGTATCTCAGGAGAGGCCTGGTAACTTTATTGGAGGATGCACCGTATTCTATGATGCCTTACAGTGTTGCCGGGTCAGCTTAAAGGCTTTAAACTGTACAGCTTGAAATCCGGGTACTAAATCCGGAGGCAGAAGACTCTGGAACAGTTTATTTCTACTTTCAAAGAAAGGTCTGTGGCAGACACTGTATTCTTTTTTGTCCGTGCATCATCCCGGCTACTAGGCCAGTAAGAGGAGCCTATCTGGGTGACAATACCCACTCTGAGGAAAGTGGTGAGTGTGACTTTTGAAACTTAAAAGCTCCCCAGTTATCTGCATTGTGTGCCTGAATCTTCCCCTGACCCTTCATCCCACTACCTATACAAGTTTGTGTGAAATAAAACCTGACAGAAAAGGGATTTACACCTTGTGTGGATATTGACGTTTCTTAGACTCTCATCTCATCCCCTAGACAACGAAGAGTAAGGTAACGTGCAAGGCCCAAATTTAAACCAGCAGCTCCTACGGGGGTAGTGCTACATTTCCATCAACTCTGACCAGCTTCACTGTCCCTGCTGAAGAAAAGCATTCCCACAACATGATGCTGCCACGTTTCACGGTGTGTTCAGGGTGATGTGCAGCGTTAGTTTTCCGCCACACATAGCATTTTGTATTTAGGCCAAAAAGTTCAATTTTGGTCTTATCTGACCAGAGCATCATCTTCTACATGTTTGCTGTGTCCTCCACATGGCTTCTTGCAAACTTATTATGGCTTACTTTCAACAATGGCTTTTTTCTTGCCACCCTTCCATAAAGGACAGATTTGTGGACTGCACAACTAATACTTGTCCCGTGGACAGATTCTCCCACCTAAAATGTGGATCTCTGCAGCCATTTTGCTTTCACTTCACAATTATGTGCCACTTTGTGTTGGCCTATTACATACAATCCCAATAAAATACATTTACGTTTTTGGTTGTAACATGACAAAATAAAATAAAAAAATCAAGGGGTATGAATATTTTTTTTAAGGCACTGTAAATGTGAAAAACACCTGGCAATGTTCTGTTGGTTTTAACCACATTCAGTTCAGTCTAAATTCAAAATCCTGAGCCATAAAGTGTGAAAATTTGTTATTTTAATTGTCTGCAAGGAGATGGGATTGAAATGATCTCCAACGATCCAGGAAAAGTCTGAAGGCTTTTAACAGAATTCCTCTACTTTTTCTGGCTTCAATTTATTTATTTTTTGATAACCTGTTATAATCTGTCAATTTGTAGCCTGGTTTAATCAGTTGAATTCAGGAAGGTGGTCAAACTTCTGGGTGGTAGACCTGATGGTTTCAGGCAACCACTTTCAAATATATGTTGAGTCCTAGGTGATGAAAAGTGGTTGAAATTGCCTAAAGGTTTGTGTGTGGCTAGCTTTAAACATGAAATCAGAGGAAATCAGATCTAAGTATAATATTAGCCATCTACTTGAAAACTTTAAATGGAGCCTGGGTTCACTTCAAAGTGTTCCCTACTGCTGTTTCACATGTACAAACATGATTCGTCAGGGCAGGATCAGGACCATGTGACATGGTAAATTGGCAGCAATACTTCTCATTGCCTTTGAGCTAATGGATCCAAGCAATTAGCTGTAACGTCTCACCGCTAACTTTGCATTAAAGCGGTAGTTCACCCTTATATTTAACTCTCTATGAGCCTTACTGTCTCCCAGTGACCATTACAAATCGGTGTTTTTTTTTATTTTTTATAAAGGCTTACCTTTATATTATCGCCAATGTGGCCTGTCAATCACCTCTCCCCGCGGATTACTGGGCGTGCCTACCTTTCCCCCGATGCGCAGAGTCTCCTGGGAATTAGATGTGATGTTCCCAGGAGACGACCTCTCTTAAAATCCCGCGATATTACCGCGGTCATGTGACTCGGCAAGCGGGTCATATTGACGCTGGCCGTTGCCATGGTAACTGTGCTGTGTTGACGGCGCCGTTCGCCGTCAACACAGCACAGCAAAGGACAAATGCGCGGGATACAGCGGTGCATGCTGGGACGCCAGCATTCACCGCCGTATCCCGGAAATGATTAGTGCTGGGCTTCAACGTGCCCAGCGTGCCATGAATGAAGATGGAAACTGCCTGAAGACAGAAATCAAAGTTATCGTTTGGCAGTAGAATCGCATCCTTGGGGCCAAGAAATCGGGACACACGGGCTGCTATTTAAGACAGGTAAGAGGAGCCTAAAACTTAAAAAAAAAAAAAACTAAAAACGAGTGAAAGACCGCTTTAAGTACAGTTATATTTTTTTTCCAGTCAACTCTCATCTGTTACTTCCTTCCTAAACCTTCTTCCTGAAGAGCCTCTCACTTTGAAGTTCAACTAGTTACTTCCTTCTTTCTGATTAGCCTGTCACTTCCTGTTAAGTTGCTGGGCAGCCTATTTAAGCTCCCAGCACTGACCAGGAAGTGTTCCTTTATTTTTGCTGACACAACGCCTCTGTCGGTTGGGTATCCAGACGCACCTGCTCTGAACTTCAGCTTCCTGACCTGGACCAGGAGACTCCACTGCCTGCTTCACCAGCCTTACCTATCTGGACCCTTGGAGCCTGACCTTATGCCTGCATCGTTCACTTCAGTATCGCAAGTACCCTGATGTTGTTATGCATTACTGTCCTGTGAACTGCCCTGCCTGCTAAGTTATGTATGCTAACTATACCAGGAATTACTGCAGCCATAGCCTCTCTATGTTTGGTACTTCTAATAAGGATCCTGCCATGATTTCTACATTCTAAAGTCACCAAACGGAAGTCTTTCATGCCTATGTACCTCCTTCTCAAATGTTACTGTGTGCACATATACTGTCTATTACTTTGAGGACTTTGCCGTTAAGTTTTATTACATGCCACGCATGCTCGGCTACTTCTGCATTTAACTAGAGCCTGGTCTGTAGTTTCCAAGTATTAGTGGAACGCTGCTTTCACACCAACATTGCTGCACTGCGACTAGTCCATTACTCTTGAGGCATACGGCGCTAATACTATTTATCCTGCTATTTGAGTTTGTATTTGTATCCAGTATTCGTGCAACCTTACTCCCCAGGGTATTACCCTAGTAAACCTGAACTATAGTATCAGTTCTACCTGGACTTTATACTTATATTTCTTTGAGTTTTTATTGGCGCCTATTAAGGAATAAGCGCCATATTTCTTGACTGAGACTGTGATGCTAGGATCCCAAACTCTCTGCACAAAAGAGAGTGAAACCTGGGTCCGAAACTGAGAAGTCTCTGCAGTTGAGATCCTAATTCTCAAATCTTATCGGGCGTAACGTTACATTAGCAGGGCTTTAGGGATTGGGGGGCTACTGGTGATTCAAGTATAGCTGAGAAAAACAGAAGATAAAAGCATGAATCATACAACATATGTACAACACGTATATTTTTCATGTAATGTATTTTTTATTTTGCCCAGAGATTTTATTTCAAATATCATCATTTAGTTATTTAATTATGCGTATCAAGGCTTATTCGATACAAACATAATTCAAGATTTTCCTAGCTTGTGACGGAAAATAATAATTATATGAAGACAGGAGGCGAATATCTTATGCATTATCTTTCTTTATTAATGCACACAGCAGAAAACAAACTTATCAGTGAGTTCAAATAGAAAACGTTTTAAAAAACTGAAAACAAAAAGAAACTACAATACCCAGCAGCCCTCTGGCTGGACCTGCCAATCATAGAGCAGGTCAGCAGGTATATAAGGGACTGCTTCATTAGGATCCTCCTCTTTCTTGAAGCAAACAGCAAAAAACTGGAAAAAACAGTCCAAAAAATCTTGAAATCCTGGAACAACTGGAACTCCGGCACAGTAGTCAGCCGACGGTATCCGGGACTCTGGATCCGGATGCAGTAGGAACCTCCACTTCAGGTCTGCGATGAATCAAAAGATCCGAGGTCTTGAACAGGAAAGGCAATCCCAACAGGGATAGTGGAAACGAAACCTCTGGGGCGCATCAGCCTCCGATCTGTAGGATACGTGCTTCAATAGCCTACAAAAAAGAAACAACACCGTGATAGGGATGGGTTGGGAGGGAAGATATTCGCCTCCTGTCTTCATATAATTATTATTTTCCGTCACAAGCTAGGAAAATCTTGAATTATATATCAGACAGGAGGCTCATATCTTATGCAAGTTCAAAGCTATAACGCTGTATACATTAGAAAATAACAACTGATCTAAATTACAAAACCGACATAGATATGTGTTCCTCCGGTCTAAAGTAGAATTGGCGGAAGGTGGTTGCCGATGACCAGTCTGCCGCTAACAGTAATTCTGAGAGGGAGCCTCCCGAGGTGACGACTTCAGTAGCCATCGCCCCTCTGGAGGAGTGGGCACCAAACAGGGTTGTGTCAATCCCTGCCATTTCCATGACTGAACGTACCCATCTGGCTAACGTATTCGAGGCAACCGGGAGATGAGGTTTGATGTAAGAAATGAGAAGTTGAGGGAGTTGTACCGATCTCAATGGGGCCGTCATAGACTCATAAGTCTGTAGGCAGCGGACCACACATAGATGTGGATGCGCCGGGAAGAACGGGTAGAAAACCGATTGAAGGCCCGTTTTCGTTCTACGCACGACCGAAAACCTAACTCCCTGAGGCGAGAATTGACGCCTGGATATGTCTAGAGCCCTGACATCCGACACTCGTTTGATGGAGATCAGACACAAGAGGACAGTAAGTTTGAAGGACAATAACTTCAAAGATAGAGTATCCTTGTCCCCCCAGTCCGAGAACATGGTTAGGACCCTGGTCACGTCCCAAGTATGCTGATACCTGGGTCGTGGGGGACGTTGAAATCTAACGCCCTTCAAAAGACGGCACACCAATGGGTGTCTACCTACCGGCAACGAGTCGATAGGAGAGTGGTAGGCTGAAATCGCAGAGCGATAGACATTCAGAGTGTTATAGGACTTCCCGGATTCAAAAGAATCCGCCAGATAGCTAACCACACCAGCGAACCCAGAGCCGCCAGGCCGATCGATATGCCGATCTAGTCCCGGGGGTCCAGGCCAAGGAAAGGAGGTCCCTAGCTGTTCTTGAAAGGATGCTGTCTGCGATCGGCTCCCCGAGACCAACCATGCGAGGAGAGGCAGGTTGTGGTTCGTGATTAGAGGGTGTAGATCTCCGTTTGGACTGGTGAGGAGATGAGAAGAGTGAGGAAGTAGTCTGGGGAGGTCCCACCGTCATTCCTAGAAGGAGGGGAAACCATGGTTGTGTCGGCCACCACGGAGTGATCAACACAACTGATGCTCCCAGGTTCGCTATGTGAAGGAGAACCCTGAGAATCATAGAGAACGGGGGAAACGCATAATGAGTCCCCTGCGGCCAGGTCTACCGCATGTGCCTCCGGATCCGGTCTCCAGCTGTAAAAGCGCGGGAGCTGATGGTTGAGACGGTAGGCGAACAGGTCCATAGAGAGGGGGCCCCATAAGAGATCGAGGGCTAGGAATACTGACCGGTCCAGTCGCCAATCGCTGGAGTCGGGATAAGTAGCGAGAATTCCAATCTGCCACCATGTTCGAAGCACCCGGGATATATTCCGCGAACGGAACGATGTTGCGTTCCAGGCAGAAGTGCCAGAACTCTTTCGCTAGATCCGCTAGGATCCTGGACCTGGGGCCCCCTAAGCGATTGACGTATTGGACTGCGGTTATGTTGTCCATACGCAGCAACACGCAGCAGTTGGACGTGTGTGGCAGAAGACTCCTGATGGCAAAGAAGGCTGCCAGGAGTTCCAGTGCGTTGATGTGCAGTAGCGACTCCTCTGCGGACCACGTCCCTCCTGTGGATGAAGAGCCGCACCGAGCACCCCAGCCGTGGCGGCTGGCATCCGACTCTATGATGAAGTCCGGATTGGAACTGAAGATGGTCTTGCCGTTCCAATCGATGGCATGCCGTAACCACCACCGTAGTTCCACTATGGTTTCTGTGTCCAGGAAGACTTCGTCCGCATAGCGAAGCCCCTGACGCAGATGTAGAGTCTTGAGCCTCTGGAGGGCTTGATAATGAAGTGGAGCTGGAAAAATGGCTTGGAACGATGCCGATAACAGGCCGACTAAGCGAGCTAGACCGCGTAAGGACACCCGTTGTTTGTCCAGCACGGTAGTGATCTCTCTGCGGATGGTAATTAATTTTGATTTGGGTAGCCGGAGGACCGCCCGGTTGGTGTCCACCAAGAACCCCAAAAACTCCATCTCCTGAGATGGGGAAAGAATGGATTTCTCGTGGTTTATGAGGAAACCCAGATCCTGAAGTAATCCGACTGCCCAGGAAGCATGCTCGTTTGCTTGGTGGGAAGAACGAGCCATTATGAGTAGGTCGTCCAGGTAAATGATCAACCTCACTCCCCTGCTGCGCAGGGCCGCCGTCACCGGCTTCAGTAATTTGGTGAAGCACCACGGGGCGGAGGAGAGACCGAAAGGAAGGCAAGTAAATTGCCACATCCTGTTTCTCCACAGGAAGCGGAGCAAGTGTTGGGAGGTTGGATGAATGGGAACTGTGAGATAGGCGTCTTTTAAGTCCACCTTCATTAACCAGTCCCCAGGACGTAAGAGATCCCGCAGGCAGTGGATTCCCTCCATTTTGAAATGTTGATTGATGTTTCTTAAATTTATCACTGGGCGGTAACCGCCACCCTTTTTCTTGACTATGAATAGGTTGCTGAGGAAACCCGGAGAAAGTGGGTCCACTTCTACCACCGCTTGTTTGGTCAGAAGGTCCTGCAACTCGTTGTCCATGAGAACGGTGTTCAAGTTTGAAAACCGGATGGGGTGAGGGACCAGATCCATGTCTGGCAGAGAAAATAACTCTATCTGATAGCCCGCTACTGTATTGAGTATCCATGCGTCTGCTGTAATCGCAGACCAGGCGTGGATAAAATGTTTCAGTCTTCCCCCTATAGGTATGTAAAAAAAATGGAGATGCGTTGTACTCACCGGAGGTCGGTCGGGAGCGGGGGTAGCCTCTCCCTCCTCGGCTTCTCCAGGGGCGTCCGCGGGGAGGGAAGAAGGGCGCCATTTGTGCCATTGGTACTGGGTAGGGCTGCGGCGCTTGGTACTGAGCGGGGGCCCTGAGGAGTGGCCTGTTATAGGAGTAACGGCCGGCAGAGCGGCCCTTGTATCTGCCGACCCTGGGAAAAACCTGAGTGGTATTGGTCTTTTTCAAAGATGTTTGGGCCTTATCCATACTGGAGTAGAGCCCTACCATTTTGTTGATATCTTTAATGAGTGAGTCCCCGAATAATAAGCCGTCTGCGGCTGGGCCGGGTTCTGATTCGGCTAAGTGGGACAGCTGGGGGTCAAGCCTCATTAGAATTGAGCGGCGGTGCTCTATTGAACATGTAGTGTTCGCGCAGCCCAGGAGGCACACTGCTCTTTGGGTCCAGCCTCTAAGCTGGGAAAGGTCCACCGGCTGTCCAGAGGCGGAAGCCTGTTCACTAAGGTTCAGAATTTTTGTAATAGGACCAAATAGGTCTAAAATCCTATCCTGAATGGTTTTGAAGGACCTCTCAATTCCCTTTTTTGAGTATTTCCCATGTTTTGTGAGATATCTCAGAAGTATGGGGTCCACCTCGGGAGTGTTAACCACTCTTTTGGTGATGCAGGGACGGGGGCATTCTGCCCTCAACTTATTACGGTTGGTTTTGTCAACCGATCTTCGGGCCCAATATTCAATATACTGGGCCACCTCGGGTAGAGGTGCCCAGTCACCGGAGCGTGGGTGGCTAATAGCTTCCGGATCAAAGAAGGGCTCTCCGTGAGAGTCTAATAAAGTCTCACCCTGGGGTACAGGGTTGGCGCCGTCTTGGGTCGCCATGTGCCCACTGCCTTCATACTCATCATATTCATCCTCAGACTCATAAGCGTTAGACGCTTCAGACTCCGCGGACGACTCTGGAGAGGAGTCCACAAAAGAGTCCGGTTTAGTCCGCCTAGCGGATCGTTGCCTCTGCATATGCATCTCCCCGAGGCTCAGGGGTCGATCGGAGTCTGGGAAGGCAGTGGGTCGACAGTCCTGGGAGGGTACTGTCTGGGGCATGATTTTTACTTCCCCTGCCGGGGAGTCGTGAGCCACCTCAATGTGGCGGCGTTTCTGTGACGCTTTGCCCTGTTTTCTGGGCGGCATGCCATTGTCAGATGGTGTGGGTACAAGGGGAATAGGCTGGGGTATAGATGGGGTTGGCGTAACTGAAGCCATTGCAGCCTGGACTGATCTACTGATCAGGTCTTGGATTTGGGCAGCGCTGAGGAAAACTGGAGTGTCTGGTTCCAGTAGTCCCTCAGGAGCATTAGGGGGGGGGGGATCCTATCCTCAGCCATAGTAAGAGTAAATGTATGTGTGCAGCACTAATGACCAAACTGTGGCAGGGAGGTGTAACGTTTGGGAATAAATTCCCTGACTAAAAGATTGAGGGAGAAGTAAATAAACCTGTAGGGGACCCGCGCTCCGTACCTCACACCGTTTGGTAGTACTCTGATGTGGCTGTGATGAGGAGTGCGGGATAGGAGGCAGAGAGCGTAGTCTCGCGAGACTACGGGCCTCCGTGCGATTGGTCGAATGACCGAATGGTCCGTCACGCCCCCTGAATGACGCGCCGAGAAGAAAGCGCGATGCGAGAGAGCAGGCGCAGATTGCGCAAAATGGCACCGCCTCTCGCGAGAATTCGTGAGGAGAAGTCTCTCCTTCTATCAGGGTGGAACCGGTCAGAGAGCCAGAGGGATGCGCGCTGACCGGGGAGAAAACGGGATTGTTGTGAGGTAAAAAAGGGGGGTCACAGACCAGAATGCACAAGGGTAGTAGGGGGGGGGGGGGGGAATCCCTGAAAAACCCAAATGAGGGAAAAGGAGAAAGTATACACCCAAGGAATGGGAGATACCGATGAAACAGACAGATGAAAATTTACACTGCTGTAAATACAGACTAGTAAAAATGAAACACAAATGTTGTACTTATCTGAGTCCTGCTGTGAGCAGAAAGAAAGAGGAGGATCCTAATGAAGCAGTTCTTATATACCTGCTGACCTGCTCTATGATTGGCAGGTCCAGCCAGAGGGCTGCTGGGTATTGTAGTTTCTTTTTGTTTTCAGTTTTTTAAAACGTTTTTCTATTTGAACTCACTGATAAGTTTGTTTTCTGCTGTGTGCATTAATAAAGAAAGATAATGCATAAGATATGAGCCTCCTGTCTGATATATAATTTGATTACCTACATCACTACAGTGTTAAACCAATATGATTTTGTATTGGCTGGAGGGTAAACATGCCTGATAGGCATGCTTGTTTGCATGAAAATCGATAATAAATGTTTCCTTGTCAGAACCGCAAAACCTTGTGATTGATGACTTAAAAGGGTTTACTGTTTTATGAGATAATATTAAACTGCATGAATCATTGTTAATTGTTAACCTGATACCTCATTTTAACACTGCTGAGGTCAGAAATCATCATTTTTTTTTTTTTTAAAAACACAACAACACAGCACTGTTGGTGTAGTAATGCCATCTGATAATGTTAAAAGGCAGGTCTGCAAAAACTCAGTGAACTAAATTACTATATGTATGATCCCTGAGCTATACCAATATATGGCAAAAAATTGAATTAGCTAAAAATCACATAGAGATTAATCCGAAGAAAAGAGCTGCTAAACACCAATATGTGTAATCACTTTATGTGAATCAAAAAAATTATGAGTATGGTGCAGCATTCCCTTTAAGCACTTGCCGACTGCCTAACGTACATGTACTTTGGCAGGTCAGCTCTATTGTGTGAAATCATGTACCTGTACGTAATTTCCTGCAATAGCCACTGATTGGACAGAGGGGAAGTCAACCAGCAGGTCCGGTGAGCCCGATCCACGATCGTTCATGAGAGAGGCAGAACTGTAAACAAGGCACATGGATCTCTTTCTTAACACAGTCAGAGCAACCCCCACACAATTAGCAAGCACCCTAGGGACACATGTATCCCTTTGATCGCCCCTGATGCTAACCGTTTCCCTGTCAGTGTCATTAGTACAGTAACAGTGCATATTTTTAGCACTGGTCACTGTAATAATGTCACTGCTCCCCAAGAAAGTGTCAAAAGTGTCAAATTAGGTGTCCGACTTGTCCGCTGCAATGTTGCAGTCCCACAAAAAAACGCTGATCACTGCTATTACTGGTAAAATATATAAATAAATAAAAATGTCATTAAAAATTCCCATAGTTTGTAGATGCGATAACATTTGCGCAAACCAATCAATACACGCTTATTAGATTTTTTTTTACCAAAAATATGTATCAGAATACATATTGGCCTAAATTGATGAAGACATTCAAATATTTTTTTTGTGGATGTGTTTTATAGCAGAAAGTAAAAAAATATAGTTTTTTTTAAATTGTCATTATTTTGTTTATAGCGTTAAAAATACAATCTGCGCTGGTGAGCAAATACCACGAAAAGAAAGCTCTATTTGTGAGAAAAAAAAGAACATCAATTTTATTTGGGTACAGCATCACATGTCATGTCAGTTAAATTATTGCAATGCCGGAGGCGCATGCGCGGACTGCTCCGAGATGGCTGCCTAGCCTGGGAGCTCCGCACCGTTCCGGCAATACGGCGGATCTGACGGGGGATCGGGTCCCCGGCGGCCACTATCAAGCCATCCCCGGATAGCGGAACACCTCGGGCACTCGCCTATGTCGGAGGGGCAAGCACGGAGGAGCCTCGGACCACAATTTACCGCGGTAAGGGGAACGAGTGCATCCAAGATGGCGGGCGCCGCTCAGACTATGCCCGTAGCCGCTGTGGAATCCCCTGATATCAGGCTGTCCTATGCCGCGGTCACATGTCTACATGCCGCAGAGACCCCTGCTAGTCCTCTTATGAACATGGCCCTTTCCCCAGCATCCACGGAATCGCTGCTAGAACAGACCATGGCTGAAATTATGAACTCTCCCATGGGGCCTATCTCCTCACAAGCTGCAGCTCAGCCTGTAATGGCGGACGCTCCCTCACACTCCCTGTCACAAACCACTGACCTGTTCGCACAGCTATCGATCCTTCTGGACAGGGGGCTTGCTCATACTGCAGCTAAGATAACTGGAGACCTCAGGGGTGACTTCCAAATGATAGGTTCCAGAATGGAATCCATAGAGAACAAACTGGATCACACAATTGCCACTACCCGACAGAATTCTGACCAGATCCAAGTTCTGCAGGATCAATTGGACACTGCTTTATCAAGGATCGATGACCTGGAGAACAGATCCAGGAGAGAGAATTTTAGGATCAGGGGGCTCCCTGAATCGATCATTGACACTTTTTTGGCGGTCCAGGATTTTATCAAGCAGCTCATCCCTAACATTCCCCAGCATAAATTGGAGATTGACCGTGCCCACAGAACCCTAGGACCCCCAAGGAAGGATGGATCCCCCAGGGACATAGTGGTTAAACTACATTTTTTCTCAGTGAAGGAGGAGGTAATGAAGCTATGTAGACACCGAAACCCCCTCACTTGCCGGGGTCACGCCGTTCAAGTATTCGCTGACCTCTCCCCAACAACCATTCAGAAACGGAGAACCCTGAAGCCCCTCTTATCGGTCCTGTCGGAGCATGACATCAAATATAAATGGGCCTTCCCGTTTGCTCTAAAGTTCGAGTATAAAGGTAAAGAACACTCTTTCCACAACTTCCATGACGGTGAACGCCTGCTGCTGAACCTGCGCCTCATATCACGTGAGGCAGCCATGGATCTCTCTAACTCCAACCCTGGATCCACCAAACGTCCTCCTCCTGCGAGCCCTCTGACGAACACCTGGAACAAGGCTAAGTTCAAGAAGACCAGGGACACCAGGCCCCCATGATGTCCCCGAACAAACTTTATGGAATCGATTTGCCAAGAATTTTCATTTTTGTGATCTCCTACCGTCCTACGAGGGGACTTAATCTTCTCCTCTTTTTTCTCCCAGTTGCGGTCCTATGGGACCACCCCGGTTACAATCTGAGTTGTGGTCTGGTCCACTCATTCTTGCTATTCATTGCTGTTTTATGTGCTGCAGTTAAGGCTCATATGTTTTCACTTTACATCTACTGTCTGTTTTTTAGCTGGATAGGTGGCTTGCCTTCGGAGGCCTGCGCCCCCTTCACATCTCTAACATGTGGGGGGGGAGCGGGGCCCTCTGAGGGCAGGTCGATGGGGCACCCTTTTTTTCCCCACACTTTTTTGATGGAGTGTTTTGCTCACATTTTAGTTGCTTCATACGTTGGGGCTGGAGCGGTGTTGCTGCGCCTCCTCCTATCCTGCGGACTTGGCTATGCCTTCTCCGTGGGTTAGGCGCTCACCCTGCCTGCAGGGTGCAGAAAATGTGAACAGGATTCTCGGTGGTGGGTACCCTCATGCCCACCACCCCCCCGAGCCCCCAGTGGGCTCCCACCCTCTCCCTCTTTCCCTTACCCTTTCTTTCCCACTGTTTTGTTCCTTCCTAACTATTTCTCTCCTTTCAGGCGGTAACGATCTAACTGACGGATATCTGTTCCCAGGAAACCTAAGGCCTCTCCAATGGTCCGGTTCTCAGGCTAGTTTTGATGTCTCCACCAAGGTAGGTGACGGGGTCTTGCTGTTCTCCCTCTTCCCTTTGCTCCATGGCTAGCGACACACCTATGACGACCTCGCTGAAGGTCGCCACGCACAATGCACAGGGCTTTAACTCCCCATCCAAAAGGCGGAAGGTTCTAGACTTCATGAAGTCCCGTAACCTCGACGTCCTCTTTTTGCAGGAGACGCACTTCCCGATCCGATACAAACCCACCTTTCTGCATGCTCAGTACCCTCAATTCTTCCTGGCTAGTGCAGAAGATAAGACCAAGGGGGTGGCGATCCTCATTTCCAAGCACTGCAGGTTCTCATTGCAGTCGGAACATAGGGACCCGGAAGGGAGGTTTATCCTCGCCATGGGCACAATTGATGGCCACCTGTACTCGTTGGTTTCCTACTATGCCCCTAATACGGGCCAACTAAAATTTTTCATTGACCTATTCAAAACCCTAGATCCACTCTTAGAAGGCTCAGTAATATTGGGCGGAGACTCGAACGTCGCCTTCGACCAAGGCACAGACAAGTCCAAACCGCCTACAGCACAAAATGTGCGCCCAACCAGACTTAGCTCAAAGATTGCTAAATTGATCTATCAGAGAGGTCTCACGGACATCTGGCGGGAGATGAATCCAACCCAAAAAGACTACACACACTTCTCCCACGCGCATCAAACCTACGCCAGAATTGATCACCTGTTGGTCTCCAATGCTCTGATCCCTTCGTGTAGTAAGTCTCAAATCATAGACACGGTCTGGTCTGATCATTCCCTGGTGAGTATGTTCTTGACGAGTCACCCAATACTCCCGAATCTACGCCAATGGCGTCTAAATGACACGATTTTATCGGACCCAGCTCTCAAAAAAGAGATAGAACTGGCCATCACTGAATATTTTGCCCAGAACAGTTCCCCTGACATTTCGGCGGAAACTCTATGGGCTGCTCACAAAGCGACCATCAGAGGAAAGCTGATCCAAATTAAAGCAAAACTTGATAGAGGGCGCAGAGTGGACATTGAGAACCTGGAAAAAAAATTCCAAGGACTCCGTGCGGAGCATAAGAGGGACCCCGGTCGTTGTCCTATGTCCCGAATTGATTCAGCTCGCCTGGAATTGAATCTAGCACTGACGGCCAAAGCTGCAACCAGCCTTCGATGGCAGGGGGCGAGATTCTACCATATGAAGGACAAACCCGGACCCCTCTTGGCCTCCAAACTAACCCCACGACCCCGGACGTATGCTTTTCCTAAAATTAACATAGCGGGCCGACCTCCCACGGCAAACCCATTAAAAATTCTGCAGGCGTTTCACACGTTCTATTCAAACCTTTATAGAGGACAACAAACTCAGACGACCCCTGACAGGACCAGGTTCCTAGATAACCTCCTGATTCCCACTTTTTCAAAGGACCACAGAGACCGACTTGAAGCTCCCATTTCCACTAAAGAGGTTTTGGAGGTCATTAAGGGTTTAAAAAAGAACTCGGCCCCAGGCCCCGACGGGTTCTCAGTTCCTTACTACAAAGCCTTTGCACAAACTTTAGCCCCACACCTAACAAATTTTTTCAATTCCAAAACTAAGGGGGACCCCATAGACGCACAGCTGAACACTGCTTTCATTTCAGTCATACCTAAGCCTGACAAAGATCCAGGAGAAGTTAGTAACTACAGACCGATATCCTTGATCAATAATGATCTCAAAATAATGACTAAAGTGATGGCTGATAGATTAGCGTCCTTTATCGGAGTCTATGTACACAAAGATCAGGTCGGGTTCATACCTGGACGTCAAGGGTAGTGGACGTTATGTCCCTCCTACAATCTGGCTGGGATGGCGGAGGTGCTCAGGCTGGGATGCTGCTATCCTTAGACCTTCAAAAAGCCTTTGACTCGGTCTCTTGGTCCTACATACTTCAAATTTTGGACAGATGGGGCTTCGGTCCCAGATTCACCGGTTTAATTAGGGCCCTTTATTCTAACCCCGAAGCCAGAGTTAAACTACAGGGCCTGTACTCAGCTTCTATCGAAATACACAACGGGACCCGCCAGGGCTGCCCCCTCTCACCACTACTTTTCGCCATAGCCATTGAATCATTGGCCATAGCTATCAGATCCAACCCCGACATTGCCGGAGTCCGCTGCGGTCCCACTGTCCACAAATGCGGCCTATTTGCGGATGACCTCATCCTCTTTATAACCTCACCCACTACGTCCTTACCGGTAGCCTGTAAAACACTTGATGACTTTGCGAACATATCGGGTTTACGGGTTAATTATGACAAATCTTTAGCCCTCAATATCTCCCTCCCGTTGCCCCTGGTGGCTCGGTTGAAGGACTCCTTCCGTTTTCGATGGAGTGACACTTCCATTCGCTACCTGGGAATTAATTTAACCCCTAAATTCGAACAATTATACCAAGCCAACTATCCCCCCATCTATAAAAAACTAGAACTAGACCTTCAACAATGGCACTCACACCAACTCTCTTGGCTAGGGCGGATAAATTCGGTGAAGATGACCCTCCTCCCGCGGCTGCTTTACCTCTTTCGCTCGCTCCCGATATCTGTTAGGAAGGATCATCTGGTCTCGTTCCAAAGCAAAGTCATCAAGTACGTGTGGGGTAAATCAGGCCATCGCCTAGCTAAACACACACTCTTAGGCTTAGGAACAGAGGGGGACTAGGACTGCCCAATCTACTTTGGTACTACCAGGCGGCCAGACTCGCCCAGCTCTCCGCAGTTTATAGCAAACTAACCAGACCTGATTGGGTGGACATGGAACGGCAGGCGGTCCCCTCCTTTACCCTTGACTTTCTCCTGTGGATCCCCCATAAAGCCAGACCCCCTGTTCTTTGTCCTTCATTATCGCACACCTTTGCGATCTGGGACAAACTCAGACATAACCCCTCCTTAGTTTCACCCTGCAGGCCCCTGGCACACATTTTCCACAACCCCGACTTCCCCCCCGGCATGGATATTCGAGCATTCAGATGGTGGTTGGATAAGGGGATGTATCGGATCGGGCACTTCCTCTCTCCTGCGGGACCCATCTCCCTCTCCCACTGTATTAAGGCTCTGAAACTGCCTCCCTCAGAAAGATTTAGGTTTCAACAACTGTCTAGCTTTCTCCACTCTATCTGGTCCACGAAACCTGAACCTCCCCGACTTACAGCGTATGAGCAGTGGTGTGGAGATCTCCTGGAGCAAAGGGGAGGGATTTCCAGGATCTATTCGTCACTGGCCGAGGACTCCCGGAAAGCACCCTATATGTTAACTTGGGAGGCAGACCTACAGTTGACCTGGGACCTGGACACTTGGCACAAGGCTGTGAGCTCCTCGTTCGGGGGTATCTTTAACATTTCTCTTGTTGAATCTAATCTCAAGGTCTTCACCAGGTGGTACCTCACTCCGGCCCGACTTGCGGCTATGTACCCCTCGGCTTCCCCCTTGTGCTTTCGAGGGTGTCAGTTGGGGGGTTCCATGCTGCACGTTTGGTGAGAGTGCCCCAAAATTAGGAGTTTTTGGAACAAAATTTTCCATATTGCGTCCAAAATTACAGGCCTTGCTATTCCCAGGTCCCCGGCAACGGCCCTCCTTAACCATCTTCCATCTAAGGCCACGAAATCCACCCGAAAACTGATATTCTTTATCTTCTTAGGAGCTAAGATCACCCTAGCCAGGTCATGGAAGAGCCCCACGATCTCTACAACAGCAGCTAAGAGAAAGATTTCATGAATCATGTCCCAAGAAAAGATGTTAAGTTCTATACTTGATACTTTTTCCCAATTTAAGGAAATATGGGAACCTTGGGCCATCTATATGGGGATCGGAGACGCTATTTACTTGTCTGGCTAACTCAACTGGGTACAGGACTGAAATCGCAAGCCGCCACCCCCCCCTCTTTCTCAATTTCCTCTCTTTCTCTTTCTTCCCTCCCTTTCCGCCCTTCCCCCTTCCCCACCACAACCTCTTGTTAGTGTTCTTCAATACATTTAGCCAGGTATCAGTACATCATACTTTTTGAACAGGCTGTTCTCCTAATCATTGGTGATCCTTTGAAGGTATCGCCTTGTTGGGTGCTCGGTGGGCGTGTGTCCTCACCCCCTCCTCGGCACAGTTAGCTCCCATGGGGGTGCGGGAGGGGGGCCGGTGGAGGATTCTGGCCCGTGGAGTTCCCACAGGTTTCCCAAGCAGGGAT
Organism: Rana kukunoris; assembly: GCA_029574335.1. NCBI lineage: Eukaryota > Metazoa > Chordata > Amphibia > Anura > Ranidae > Rana > Rana kukunoris. The sequence goes on from CM056052.1 coordinate 163,349,528, forward strand.
AACTGTCCAAATGTCTTCAATGATGTCTTTTTTGCTGGTTATTGCTCTTTCGCCCCTGTTTCTCTACTCTCCCTACTGGTGCTTCTACGGAACAGCTCCATGTTTTGTATTTCTGTTGTATGTTGTAACTGTTTACGTGGATTTTCCTGCGTTTGATTATTCTGTTATGCCATGTATTCTTATGAAAAATCGAATAAATACTTTTAAATTAAATTATTGCAATGCCGTATTGCAAAAAATGGCCTGGTCATTAGGGGGATATATTGGAATAGGGAATAATGGACTTTATAGGCACGTATAAAATGGTATCAAACTTTAATATTCACATAAAAGATTCACAACCTATACAAACAATATTATCTAAAAATATACAATATACAATGGTGGTATACAATAATATACTTCCTGTGTGGCAATGCTGGGAATGTCTACACAATGCCCACACTGGTTTGTATATATTTCTCTCAATTGTTTCCTACATTTCTGCATGGAAAAAAAACTTGGTGCTCTACATGTTTTGCATTCTGAACCGTCACTTCTTTAGGAGTTTCAAATATTTCTAGTCAAGAGAACATACTTTAATTAGGATACAGAAAAATACCAACATTGATATATATATATATATATTCACAGTTGTATATGTGTGTACATATTATGCAATACATGACTTACTTAAAAGTACTCAGCAGAGAATTAAACACTCACTTGAGCAAAGGATACAAAAATCGCTAAAGTCCATTATTCCCTATTCCAATATAGATTATTCAGGAAGTGACACAATAGTATTAGGTGTTTGATTGCCACCTAGGGCATCTATCAATTTCTCTGGTCATTAAGGGGGTAAAACCTTCTGGGGCTGAAGCAGTTAAGCATTATATGACAAACTTATGACTAACCCAAACATTTATATAACTAAATCAGTATCATGCATTTTGAATTCATACACAGCAATGCATAGGTGAATCAGTATAATCTTTCCATATTTAAAGAAAGTACAATGAAAATACTGTGACCCTTTTTTTTTTTTTTTTTATCAGATCCTTCTTTTTTTTTTTTTTTTTATATTCAAACAACATTAAGACAATGCAGACAAATTATACAAACAAAACACAACCCAAGGAAAAATAGAAACCCCAAACCAACCCACCCCCACCTTGCTCTTGGAGTATATATGAAAGACAGAAAAAAAGAGAAAAAAAGACAGAGGGCCAGATTCACGTATTCCAGAGCATCTTTGCTCTGGAGTAACGCTTCTCATTTGCGTTGCGCTGCCGAATTTTTAGGAGCAAGTGCTGTCATTCACGAAGCACTTGCTCCTAAAGTTGCGGCAGCGCATCGCAAATGAGCCGGCGGAATTCAAATGTCGCGGGTACGGGGCGTGTAGTATGCTAACTACGCGCGATCCCGCCGCCGACGTACTGCGCATGCGTCGAGTGTCAAAACATCCCCGTGCGCATGCTCCAAAATCTGTGAATGAACGTCAATGACGTCACATTCCCATTCATGACCGTTTTACGCAAGCGACGTTTTTTTTTTTTTTTTCCCGACGCGATGACGACGCCTATACCTAACATAGGATACTCCAGCCCCATGTAGGTATATCTATGCGCCGCGTATCCCGTCCGGAAACGTCGTAACGTCACTGCGTCGCGCCGGATTTCGATCGTGAATTGCCGATTTCCGCTCATTAACATATTTTTTGAGCGTAAATCGGCGGGAACGCCCCCGGCGCCATTTTTAAGTTGAAGTAACGATGCGATGGCGAAACTCAGTTACGCTGCTCGCATCGGAACTTCAACCCGGCGTTTCTTGTTTTCTGGTTACAGAAAACAGAAACGCCGGCTCAAAGCCACTGTTACGCTGGCGGATCACTCGATCCGCCAGCGTAACCTTTCATGAATCTGGCCCAGAAAATACACAGCATCCAATGTTACAAAGTATATAGGCCCAGATTCACAGAGCGATTACGCCTGCGCAACTGCTGTTGCGCGTGCGTAAGTCTAAATGTGCGCGTGCGTATAGTTGGACGCGATTCACAAAACAATATACGCCAGAAATCTACGTTTTTTGGTCCGGCGTAATTGAGTTAGACATTCGCTTCCCTTCGCGCAAAACTGCGCTAGACACACCATTGATTTGCTAGTCAAATATGCTAATGAGGGAGTTACGGGGATCCACAAAAAAACGCAGTTGCTGCGCAGCTACGCGATGTGCGCAACTGCAAAATGTCCTGTCTAAAGTTAGAGCACATAAAAGCTGATCTAACTTTTGAAAAAAAGTCTAATTGTCAGATAAAGCAACACCGTTATTGAGGAGCAGACCACACACACGTGTTGCACTACAATTTGACTGCCAACATGCTAGGGGCATCGTCGCTCATAGCTGCACTAGTGAATATAGATGACCAAAGAAGGAGGAGGGCACAGAGGATGGCACGGAGGATGGCACGGGAGAGGGTATACCGCACCCGCATACACCTGTTTGGCATGAATGATTCAGAGGTCTTTCGCATCTTCAGATTCCCCCCTCATGCCATCCTGGAATTAACCACAACCTTGCAGGAGGACATCACCAGCCCAACACAACGCTCACATGCAGTGCAGCCACTGGTCAAGGTCCTGGCAACACTCCATGTCCTTGCCAGTGGCTCTTTTCAGCGTACAAGTGGAGTGGTGGCTGGGATGTCACAATCCTCCATGAGCAGATGTGTGCACCAGGTTGTCCCTGCAATCCTCACACGCTTGGCCAACCAAATCATCAAACCCACCACTGAGGAGCTTCGAATCAAGGCAATGGCAGATTTCTACCGAATTGCCAGATTCCCACGCACCATCGGGGCCATAGATTGCACACATGTGGCACTCCAGCCCCCCCATGAGACCGAGCACATGTACCGCAATCGGAAGAATTGGCACTCCATCAACGTACAGGTGATAGTTGATGCCCAAGGCCTCATATGGCACGTCCGTGCCAAACACCCAGGGTCCAGCCATGACAGCTACATCTACAATCAAAGCCACATCCGAACAGAATTCGAACAGAACGTGTATGGGAACACCTGGCTGGTTGGTGAGTGACATGGGAGTCAGGCATGACTATCCCCTCCCGTGATGCACAACAGAAGTGGCACATGCATGACTAACATTCTCCTGTCTTTTCCTTTACAGGTGACTCTGCATATGCACTGGGACCCCATCTCATGACTCCTATCCGGAACCCCCAAACCCCAGGAGAGGAACGATACAATGAAGCACACATCAAAACCCGTGCAGTGGTGGAGCGCACCTTTGGCCTCCTGAAGTCACGTTTCCGATGCCTGGATAAGTCTGGGGGTACACTGTTGTATTCCCCAAACTTCGTGTGCCATATCATCGCTGCATGTTGCATGCTACACAATCTCGCAGTGAGGAAGGGCCTGCAGGTTGAGCTACGTGATGATCTGACCCCCCAACCAGAAAATCAACCCCTAACCGAGGATACCCCGTCTTCTGAGGGAAGAGCAGTCAGGAGGCAGCTCATATTGGGCATCTTTGCACGTTAAACACACACATTAATCATGGCACAATGAGAATGCATGCATGCACACCACTATGGTCCCTAGCACACACACCCCACATCCTCATCAAATTGGATTGGCACCAGTCCACCATGCAAGACTGGTGAGCAGTAACGCCACGTCAAGGCTCCAATTATGTCACTGTACATTCATACACCATTCACACGGACCTGGGAATCACTTCTCCCTGGTCCTGGGGAACCCTTCTCCACCAAAATTGAGGGTGACACCCCTTTTCCAGCAGGAATGTCACCCCCACATTCAAACATCATTCACAACCCAAAATATGCCAAAAAAGTCAAACAAACAAAAATGCATAGAAACAAAAATGCATAGTAAAAAAAAAATTGCTTAGAAAAAACAAAAAAAAGCAGAGAACAAAAATAAAAAAGCTTTCAAAACAAACAAAAGGGGGAAAAAAAAATTAGTGCCCTCTGCCTGAGCCACGCCTGGGGCGCCCCCCGGCCACGGCCCCGGACCCTCAGGGGAGACGCATGGGGGAGGGGAAAAGCCGGGAAGGAGGAGCAGCCCCTGAGATCTGCCCACCTGGCGGCCTGCCCTCCAAGGCCACGGCTATTCTGTCCAGGGCAGCACCAAGTGTTGCCGTGTTGCCCTGGATAGCCTGGGTAAGGGCCCTCACATCCTGCCCAACGCCTGCTGCTGTAGTTTGCAGGTCATTTAGGCAGGTTGTGGAGGCCCGGGAGTGGGAGTCCAGGTTACCCAGGCTATCATTAATGGAGGACAGGCTCTGATCCACCCGCCCCATAGTCTGGCAGAGCTGTCTCAGAAGGCGGGTCTGGGTGGCCAGGTTCCTTCTCAGACAGGCGGGCATGAGATTGGGCGCCCCCCTGGTGCTTGGGGATGACCTCCTGGCTCTTGCTGATGGTTGTGGCCGGGGAGAAGGGGAGGCCCTTGTGAGGGGAGCCATGTTGGGGGAGGAGGGGGGGGCTGACCCTTAGGGAGGGCAGGCTTCTTGCAGCCAGAGGGGAAGAGTCCGCAGAAACCAAAGGGCCAGTGCCTTCCATGGACTCCTCCTCCTCATGATTCTGCTCCTCCTCATGATCGTCCTCCGCATGATCCTCCCCCTCCTCTTGGTCCTCCTCTGCGGACTCTGGCCTTGTTGGGGGGGCCTCATTAGGCTGCTGTCCTGGGGTTGGAGCGGTCAGTCCAGATGGCCCTGCACCCTCCTGCACAGCTGTGGATGACACAAAACATTCACAGGTTGGAGGATCCACACACTTGCCACATATTCCCTTTCACCCCCTCCCCCACACATGCTACACACCTGAGAGAAATAAAAACCTTACCTGGCACCGCGGGGACCGGACTTGTGTCAAAGCCTGGCAGGCCCTCCACTTCATGCCGGTGAAAGGTCAGGGCCACCACACGCTCCGTCTCTGAAAATCTAACCCGGCATGGTGGGCCCCCTCCTGTGCCCCTGGCATGGGCATTTATTGCGGCCAGTTTTTTTTTCACCTCACGCCGGAGGTCATTTATTTTCTTTTCTATCCCAGAGCGGGTCCGTGTCTCCCCCTCCCCCGATGAATTGACCTGCTCCGTGATTATATCCAATATCTCCCTCCTCCTGGCCGGGGTGGTGGTGGCACTCTGCGGGCCGTGGAGAAAACGCCCATAGTCGGTAATGGCCCGGGCAAGAATTCTTTTTTCCCCCACAGTAAAATTGAGCTTTCTTTTTCTCTCAGTCATACTTCCAAACAAACTCACTAGCAGTCACCAAAAATCTGTCACAAATACAAGCACAACCAATCAGACAAGAACACACACAAAGAGAAAAAGAACAGCCAAAAATCACACTAGCACTCAGCAAGAAACACACACAAAAAAATCAGATGAAAAAAAAAAGCAAAAAAACAAACGCTCAGAAATCTATCAATCAAACAAACAGTCTCAAACACTTATCAAAATACACTTTCACAAAACTACCAACAAGCACAAGATCACACAGAACACTAATCTCACAACTACAAAACACACTCTAACGAACAACAGAGCAAAAGCACTTGATTCAATGGGAAGGGACACAAAGGGATGTACTTTTGCAATGGAAGGGCGTTTGTGTGTGTCTATTTATGCTGTCTGCGTAGTTCACAACATTGCCCTAGTCCATTTCCAATTTCAATGATTGCGCCGCTCCCGAGTTGTGAGCATGCGCACAACGGAGCTGACATGGTTTCCTTCACGCGCGCATGCGCGAGTCGGCCGGCCCTTCATTTGCATGGGGTCACGGCTCATTTCAATGTAACACGCCCACGTCCCTCCCAATTTGTATTACTCCTCCTTACGCCTACGGAAAAAACCTTACGTTTGCGCAAGCTCTTGCGTAAAAGCTACGTGAATCGCCGGATTACGCGGCTAGATTGCGCAAGTCTAACGGAAAAGTGGTGCGCTACGCCGGAATGATAATGCGCCGATCTACGTGAATCTGCCCCATAGTACCTATCAGTTTACATGATACCAAGGTCGTGAATTGAAGCCATCTTGACCAGGTAACATCAAACTCACTCATGGAATTCCTTAGGGAGTATGTATGTTTTTCAAAAAGAATAATCCTATTAAGATCTAAAATCCACTCAGATACAGTCGACGGGTAGGGAGAGGTCCACTTAAGATCAATCTGTCTAGGCGCATGCGTGGGAGCTCCTAGGATGGCAGCTTAGGACCGGAGCTCCGCTCACCACCTGCTGTCAAACGCAAATATATAGAGTTTCAACCCGGATACAAACGACAAAAAGATATCCGAGGACTGCGGATTCGAGGGTGAATCGGAAGATACCGGGTAAACTATTCCTTATTCAGGGGAATTATACACAGGAGCTTTGTAAAGAACGACAGCTGGGGACGGGGTGCCCGCGCTGTTTTGTTTTTCTGACGAGAATTACAGGTTCTATATACCCGTTAAGAGCAGATAAACAACAGTAGTGAATAGCTGACATACTGTGGACCCAGTTCATGCCGGGCAAATATTACAAAAAGAGCAAGAAACGTAATAAAAGGCTGGCTAAGAACAATTTACTTAAGATGGCCGCCGTACCTCAGACAAATACATTGGGTACAGTTGAGACCTCATTGACTGACAGACAAGCTATATCTCCTATAAGTCCTTCTATAGTACCTCAGACACCAAATTCTGACACTTGCCCTATTCTCTCCCCTCCTGCATCATTTGAAATTAAAATTCTCATGGAGGCTGGTCATTTAACTCCTGAGGTAATTACCTCACAAAGTCCTGCACATATGAATACAAAGGCTGAACAGGCTCATGAGGTAACCTTCAATGTCTCTGAATTATTCACCAGAATTTCTGAAATGCTAGATAAAGGACTGGCACAAAATGCAGAAAGAATCACAGGAGAGATTAGGGCTGATTTTCAGAGCCTGGGAAGCAGAATAGAAAATATTGAACACAAACTGGAGGTTAATACAGCACGGACTGATCAGAACTCAGAACATTTGCAATTCATGCAGAAACAGCTGGAAGCTGTTCAGGCACGGATCGACGAATTAGAGAACAGATCAAGAAGAGATCATTTCAGGGTCAGAGGATTACCAGAATCTATCTCAGACGTGCATACAGCTATACAGGACATTATCAAAATCCTGATCCCATCTATACCAACTCACAAACTGGAATTGGACCGAGCACATAGGGCCCTGGGTCCTTTAAGTAAGGACGGTTTACCAAGGGATGTGGTAGTTAAACCACATTTCTATTCCATTAAGGAGAAAGTGATGAAACAGTCTCACAAACACGAACAAGTACAGTACCAAGGCGTCATAATTCAAATATTTTCTGATATATCGCCATACACAATACAGAGAAGAAGAGCCATGAAGCCTTTATTGTCTGCCCTCATGAAAAAGGACATAAGATACAAATGGGCCTTCCCCTTTGCTTTGAAATTTTCATTTAATGGCAGGCAGTATGTAGTACAGAATTTTTAGGAAGGTGAGAGACTATTATTGGACTTGAAGATTATTTCCTGCGAGCCAGAAATGGACACTACTCCTATCCAGCAGGGCTCTGCCAAAAGACAAACCCCTATCAGCCCGACTTCCTCTGCTTGGAGCAGAGTCAAACACAGGAAGGTTAAAGATAACTTTGCAACCTGAAGAGAAGGAACATGTTTGTGGATGTCTTTTCCCCTTTCTTCAATGGGATGGTCACCGATGTCTCTTTTTCCCCTATTTTTCCATACCTGGGAAAATAGATCTCACCAAAGCTACATGTTAATACTTTCCCAGGAAATGTTTATATACATATGTGTATATGTGTATATATATGTATATTTCTATTTTTTTTTTTTTCTGTGTTTGTTGTTTTTTCTTAGGAAAGTTAAAATAGTTTATTGTCTCCTTTAATATGTCATACTAGGTTGAATTATTCATAACAGTGATTTACATTACAGTTTGTTGAGCTGTCGCTGGCAGCCGGTGGTGAGGCATTGGGCCTCAGCCTACCCCTTGGATCGACGTTCCGTCGCCCCGAGGAGTGGGAACATAGCCCCTTATTTTCTGGGCTATTATATGGTCACGTGTTTGAATGGGGGAGGGGAAATACACCCTCCCCTCATTCTGGGTCATTTTTTGACCTTACGTTACTTTACATATGGATAAAATGTCTTTGTCTATTTTCTTTCTTCTCTATCATTTCTTTCTCTTCTGTTCACTCTTCCCCCCCGACCTACCTGCCAATGAGAGCTCCTACGTTTAAGTGTCTACAGTCATTATTTTGCAAACCGGATTATGTACCTAAGTTGTTTAAAGCGGTCTTTCACTCGTTTTTAGTTTTTTTTTTTTAAAGTTTTAGGCTCCTCTTACCTGTCTTAAATAGCAGCCCGTGTGTCCCGATTTCTTGGCCCCCAGGATGCGATTCTACTGCCAAACGATAACTTTGATTTCTGTCTTCAGGCAGTTTCCATCTTCATTCATGGCACGTTGAAGCCCAGCACTAATCATTTCCGGGATACGGCGGTGAATGCTGGTGTCCCAGCATGCACCGCTGTATCCCGCGCATGTCCTTTGCTGTGCTGTGTTGACGGCGAACGGCGCCGTCAACACAGCACAGTTACCATGGCAACGGCCGGCGTCAATATGACCCGCTTGCCGAGTCACATGACCGCGGTAATATCGCGGGATTTTAAGAGAGATCGTCTCCTGGGAACATCACATCTAATTCCCAGGAGACTCTGCGCATCGGGGGAAAGGTAGGCACGCCCAGTAATCCACGGGGAGAGGTGATTGACAGGCCACATTGGCGATAATATAAAGGTAAGCCTTTATAAAAAAAAAAATAACCACCGATTTGTAATGGTCACTGGGAGACAGTAAGGCTCATAGAGAGTTAAATATAAGGGTGAACTACCGCTTTAATGTGTCTCATGATACGGATATTGTTTGGGAACGCATGAGAATTAGCTTTGCCAATTTTATATCCCATGGCTGGTATGGCTAATCCTCCTGCTCCCCTTTGTGTTGTTTCACACAACACGCAGGGGCTGAATTCTCCAGTTAAAAGACGAAAGGCGCTACAAGTCTACAAATCCCTTCATGCTGATGTGGTATTTCTACAAGAGACCCACTTCCCAAAGCGGTATACTCCCTCGTTCTTACATGCTCATTTCCCATTATTCTACCTGTCAAAGGCCAAAAATAAGACTAAAGGAGTGGCAATTTTATTCTCCAAACACTGCAAATTTAACTTAATTAAGGAATACGCGGACCCAGAGGGTAGATTCATTCTGGTAAAGGGCACTTTGGAAGGAAATACGTACACTTTTATATCATACTATGCTTCCAACCGGGGACAGAAGCGGTTCTTCTGCCAAATGCTTGAATCTCTCCAGCCTTTGGTAGAGGGAGTCATAGTTATGGGGGGAGATTCCAACTGGCTTTTGACTCAGGACTGGATAAATCCGGCCCAGCAAAGGCTAAATTAATAAGACCTACCAAAACCAGTACCCAAGTCGCTCACGTGCTTCCCCAATATAGATTGACCGACATATGGAGAGAATTGAACCCAACTGCTAAAGATTTTACTCACTTCTCTAACCCCCACCAGTCGTATTCATGTATAGACCATATATTACTTTCCAATCACCATGTCCCCTCGGCCCAGAAGTCCTCCATTCTGGACGTCCCATGGTCGGATCATTCCATGGTTCTGTTATCTCTAAGAAAAAACAGTTCTAATCAAAGAGTATCTCATTGGACCCTCAACCAGTCATTGTTGAAAGACCCAACTATAGCCACAGAGATTGAACAAGCTATAACAGATTACTTTAAAAACAAGTTTGACAGTGAGGGGAAAACTAATACAGATTGCAGCCAGACAAAAAAGACTGAGGGGCTGGAAGTGGAAGAACTTGAAAAGACATTTGACCATTTGAGCAAAAAGCATAAATTGGACCCCTTTGGTTTCCCAACTTCTAAATTGGATGCTGCCAGGACAGCTATGAATCTTGCGCTTACGGTAAGAGCAGATGAGGCACTTAAATGGTCGGGAGCTAGATTTTATAGACTAAAAGATAAAATTGGTCCAATGTTGGCGCATAAACTATCCCCTAGACTAAGGCCGAGAGTCCTCCCTAAGATTAAACAAGCCAATGGCTTATTTACCTTGAACCCTCAGAAGGTGATGGATTCCTTCCAAAGCTTCTATTCAAAACTTTACGACTTTGAAACACTCTCCAATTCTAATAGCGTGGGAGAATTCCTAGATAGTTTGGACCTTCCCTCGCTGGCGGAAGTGCATAGAGAGAAAATGGAAGCTCCTATCTCGATTGAGGAAGTTTTGGAAGTGATCAAAATGTTAAAAACAGATAAAGCTCCAGGACCAGATGGTTTCTCTGCTCCTTACTACAAGACTTTCTCGGCTCTTCTATCTCCATACCTTACTCGTTTTTTTTAACCATTTAACGAAGGGTAATCCTATAGATATTCAGCTGAATTCGGCATATATCTCTGTGATCCCTAAACCTGACAAGGATACCAGTCAAGTGGAAAACTATAGACCAATATCGTTGATTAACAATGACCTTAAAATCCTAACCAAAATAATAGCCAATAGGCTAGCATCCTTCATTGGTCAGTATATACATAAGGATCAGGTGGGTTTCATTCCTGGTAGACAAGGCCCTGACCAAGTAAGGAGAGCGGTAGACATAATCTCCATATTGCAATCCGGTTGGATAGGAGATCAAAAACAGGCCTTTGATTCGGTCTCCTGGCCATATATGTTTGAAGTTATGAGACGTTGGGGGTTTTTGGCTCAAGAGTCTTGGGCATATTATCTGCACTCTACTCTTCTCCTGAGGCTAAAATAAGACTGCAGGGACTATTTTCAGAATCTAGTAAAATTAAAAGGGGAACCCGCCAGGGATGCCCATTGTCTCCTTTGATATTCGCAATTGTTATAGAATCTTTGGCAATAGCGATTCGGAATAACGCGAATATCAAAGGAGTTCAATGTACCCGTAAGGACCACAAATATGCATTATTTGCGGATGACCTGCTACTATTTGTTACTTCCCCGATTTACTCTATGTCCGAAATCGACTCTGTACTTGACAAATTCTCCAGGGCCTCTGGCCTTAAAGTCAATATGTCCAAATCTAGGGCCCTCAATGTCTCGCTTCCTGTAGATGTCGTTTCCTTACTACAAAAAAAATATGAATTTGGTTGGAATGGCTCATCTATCAAATACTTGGGTATTAATTTATCTTCGAAATTTGAGGATCTATATACAGCCAACTACCCTCCTATGTATAAAAAACTTGAATCTGATTTAGGTGATTGGGATACACAGAATATAGGCTGGATTTGCAGGATAAACTCTGTCAAGATGACTCTTCTTCCTAGACTTCTATACCTCTTTCGTTCTCTCCCCATACCGATAAAAAGGAATCACTTGAAGGCTTTTCAGGGTAAGATCACCAAATTTGTATGGAACAAAAAGAGCCCCCGTGTATCATCACGTAGCCTCTTTAATCTCCCTAATCAGGGAGGTTTGGGACTCCCAAATTTGCTGTGGTACTACCAGGCAGCTAGACTGGCACAACTGTCATATATATACCTCAAACAGGACCAACCTGATGGGTTAGTCTGAAAGAACAGGCGTCCCCCCACATGCTCATTGGAAAATCTTGTGTGGTCTATCCCCAAACGCAGACATTCTATTATGTCTCCGGCACTGTCACAGGCGTTGGTTCTGTGGGACTCCCTCAGGAGCAATCCCTCTTTAGTCTCTAAGGCCTCGTACACACGATCGGACATATCCGATGAAAACAGTCTGCGGACCATTTCCATCGGATATGTCCGATCTGGAGTTTGATCCGATGGCGTGTACACACCATCGGATCAAATTCCCCGCCGGCGGACTGCGCGGTGACGTGGCGGTGACGTTGACGCCGTAACGTCACCGCACCAGGAAGTAAAACACTTCCGCGCATGCGCCGAATCCATTCGGCGGCGGCGCAGCGACGGTGCGGGAGGACATGTCTGCTGGTAAGTGTACTAACCAGCAGACATGTCGGGCGCACGGATTCCACCCGATAGATTTCAAAGCATGCTTTGAAATCTGTCGGGTGGACAAATCTGTCCGCTAGCCCATACACACGATCGGAGATGTCTGCTGAAACGGTCCATCGGACCGTTTTCAGCGGACATATCCCCTCGTGTGTACGAGGCCTAAGAGTTTACCATTAACTGATATATTTCAGGTCCCGTCCTTTGCATCCAATGTGAACGTTGAATCCTTCCAGTGGTGGCGAGATAAGGGAGTATACCGCATTGGACGATTCTTCTCCCACTCAGGTCCTCTATCAGAACAATATTTTAGGGACAATCTTGATCTTCCTCCTTCAGAGAAATCAAGATTTTCTCAAATCTACAGTTTTGTACAGAAATTCTGGACTGACAAGGCTGTAACTGGTCATTTTACGCCCTATGAACGAAAATGTGAACATGCCCCAGTAAGGAAGGGTGGTATTTCTGTAATTTACAAATCCCTTGCGAAAAATGTCAATAAATTACCCTATATGCTAGCTTGGGAGAAGGAAATTCAGGATGAGTGGGATTTGGAAGATTGGGGAGAAAACTTCCATAGATCTATAAAGGGTATCATCAACATGTCACTCATAGAGGCGAATGTCAAAATATTTACTAGATGGTATCTAGTTCCTCTAAGACTGGCATCCATATATCCTTCATCCTCACCTCTATGCTTCAGAGGATGCCAAGGTGTGGGCTCCATGATTCACACCTGGTGGGAATGCCCAAGAATACAAGGTTTTTGGAGTAAAGTGTTCCATATAATTAGACGGATTACGGGCTGTAATATACATCAGTCCCCGGCGATTGCCTTACTGAATGGATTCATACCACAAGTATCAAAGGTTACCAGAAGGCTGATATGGTTTATCCTAACATGAGCTAGAATCACTATAGCTGCAGCCTGGAAGAAACAAGCGGTCTCAATCTTTAGTATGAAAAGAAAGATCACCTGGATAATGGAACAGGAAAGGAGAATTGGCTCAATGTTGGATAGACTTACTCAGTTTAACGCAATCTGGGAACCATGGATAAAATACTTAGGGATCTCACACCCCATAAAGGGGTGATAACATAACTTACTGTAGGCTGATGTACACACCTGGCAGGTAGGATCTCTGTCTCTCTACCCTCTCACCCCTACCCTCTTTTTCGTTCCCTCTCTTTCTATCTTTCTCACATTCCTCTTTTTCTTCTCTTCTACTTTTCTTCTCTATGTTCTGGTTTTATGCTGTGTTTGTGTTCAGGTTTTATGTATAATCTGTGTTTGGGAAACGTTCTCCATATATATACATGTTACGCCTCTATCATAGGGGTGGAGGAAGTTGAAGAGGGATTCTCCTCTCTTTTTCTCCCTCTCCTCTCATGGAACTTGTTATTTATTCTATTAGTATTAGGTTCATTTAATCGGTCCAGATATCATACACTTCGTACCAGAGGTACTTGAGAAGTTTTAAGTTTATGAAATGGAGGTACATCACGAAGTGGACTTCACAAAACTGTAATATTTATAATAACTTGCTAAGGGGGCGGGATGGTTTTGGGGGAATTACTCTACCTCCCCGGGCACAGAGTGATCCCATTGGGGTTGTCAGTTGGGGTGGAGGGTGCCCTTCCCATCTCATTCCTATATATGTTGGACCAATAAGGTTTTGATTTATCCCAACTGCTGTAGACTAGGGACCCTAGACGGATTGATAGGAACTGCAGGATTTGGTGGAGGGTAGGGAGCTACCACGGTTAGACTATATGGCTTAGGGTCAGAATTTACTCCCTTGTTGAACCTGTTTTCCTTTCATCGCAGATAGAATGTTATTTAGGTATGGTTGAGAAATGACGTAGTGATGACTTCAGCAAACGCTTCATGTCTCAATATTTAAGGATATGTAACACAATGTATTGATTTCCTGATATGTTCTTTAAATTGTACTGACTTTATTCAAAAAAATAAACTTAAACTTGAATGAGAAAAAAAGATCAATCTGTCTACATGCGTCTTATAGTGTTACAAACAGAGGAGGTATAAATAGACGTGTCGCAGTATCCGAATAGACATATGAGTGGTTCAACCGCAATATTAGTATCCAATAGCCCATTTAGGGTACCAATTACCTCCTCCCAGTATCTTTAAAGTTTCGGACACCCCCACAAAATATGTATTAGCGTACCTGTATTACCACATCTAGCACAGGCTGGCTCAGATTTCAATTCAATTGCATACAGAAATTGGGGATTTCTATAGACTCTATGGAGAATAACGATCTGTGTCAGTCTGTGTGATGGAGAAAGAGTCAGCCGGGGTGAGGACCGAAGAATATCATCCCAGACCTCCAGGGCATATAACCAATATATTTTTCTTAGCCAGCCCTAGAGCTGATGGGAAAGTTCAGTAGAAACCTATCTGACAATACCCTATATTTAGTAGAGATGAGACTTTTTGTTGAACCTGCCTTTACTATCTTATCAAGAACAAGGATGGGGGGAATCCTAGTAAAAGAGAATTGGGCATGTAAAGCATTTCTTACACTAGATCGAGCTTTTGCCTGGCAAAATCATAACGGAATTCCGATGGAATTCCATTGAAAAATATAGAACATGTTCGATGAAAAAACTCAGATGGGGCTACACATGATCGGAAAATCTGATGGAAAAAGTCGATCAGACTTTTTCCATCGTAAATTCTAATCGTGTGTATGGGGCATAAGTTGGAGGAATTGATAGAACCATTTAGATTGTAAGGAGAACTCTCCCCTTAGACCTTCAAAGGATTTAAGTATACCGTTTTCATATAACTGAACTAGAGTTGTTAATTTCCCCCATCTCTGAAAGCCTCTAAGGGCCAAAATTTGAGGAAGTCTATAATTTTCCCATATGGGAGTGTATCTAGTAGGATAAGAGACACCCAGTATTTTTTTAACTGTATCCCATATTTTACTTTAATGTGCATGTAGGCATATCGGCAAGCGAGACCCCCCCCCCCCCCCTCTTGCACCATCTAGGACATAGAGTGGTAACCGACCCTTAAATGCATAAGAAAATAATCGTTGAGCAGGAAGAAGTGCCTGCTCAGACTCCCATCCAGCAAAGTGCTATAGTTGGGATGCAACAAAGTATAAACTTGGATTAGGAACTGCCAGACTGCCTTCATTTTTTGGTTGTTGTAGAGTCTCCAATTTAATGCAAGGGTTTTGTTCCGCCATATTAATCGCCTAAATATGGTATTAATCCTAATAAAGATCCATATGGGAATCCAGATAGGGGCATTGTGTAAAAAATAAAGAAGCTGAGGAATCCATATCATCTTAATTAGATAAATACGGCCTATTAACGATAAGGGGAGCTTATTCCAGGTTTTACTTTGATTGGAATCTAGAAAGTATTGGAAGAATATTATCCACAATATATGACTGTCGGGAGTCAGACATACAGTAGTTATACCAAGTATTTTATAGAAGAAACAACCTTAAGATGAGAAAGTGTAGATGTCGATGAATCTGGAAGGGGATCCAGAGGCATTAGCATGGATTTCTCCCAGTTTATGCCTAACCCGGAAAACCTGCTTGTATGTTTCATTACCACCTGCAGGGATGAGCTGATATTGGTAAAAAAAAAAGATCATCTGCATATAATGATATCTTTTCCTCCATATCTCAACTAATCAAACCGGCAACATCAGAAGAGGCCTGCATAAGATATGCCAAAGGCTCTATAGCCAGGGCAAAAAGCAATGGAAATTCCCCCGGAAGAGTCTAAAACTGGGAGATTGATGGCCATTGACCCTAACCGATGCCACCGGAGCAGAGTATAACTGCCACACCCACTGGGCGAAGCCAGAGCCAAGCCCACATTTTTTGAGTATGGCCATTCGACACTATCGAAGGCCTTAATTGTGTCTAACACCAAAAAGGCACGATTTGAGTTGCCCAGGAGCTGGAACCTGCATATTTAAATATCTGATATTGAATGCGGTTGACTTATTGGTCATGAATCCTACCTGATCTGAATGGATAATATATTTAATATCCTTATTTAATGTAGTAGCAAGTATCTTAGCAAGATTTTAACATTTGTGGATAGTAGAGAGATTGCTCTGTAAGATTCAGGATGTAGCAAATTGTTATCCTTTTTAGGTATGACTACAATTACAGATTGACCCATAATGTTTGGAAGCCGGGCTAAATGAAAAGCCTAATTTAATGTACTATGGAGGGTGGGAAGCATCTCTTCTTGTGGGATAACCGGAAGATTAAAACTGGCCAAATAACTAGATGGCTCTGCTGGGGTATAGTCAGCCCTAGAAGTAATCCTGATAATAGGACTTAATAGGACTTAATAGGACCAAATAACTAGATAGCTCTGCTGGGGTATAGTCAGCCCTAGAAGTAATCCTGATAATAGGACTTTAAAAAAGATTTAATAGGGTTAGTCCAATTATTGAACTGGTTGGACCTTGTGCCTATAAATTTGAACTTTTAAAGGCCAAACTATTCTCTTCTAATCAAGTTCTCCTACAATTTCTTAACATGTTTGTGTTCTTAAGATTTTTTTAAACCCTTCTAGCCATGATAAGATCCGCCTATGTTAAACAGAACCTGTAACAAATAGGGACGAGCCTGGGTTTGGTTTGTAGATATTGGTGTACCAATGAGTGTATGAAGGGCCAAATGTATTTAATTCTGGCTATTTATAGGGCTAATAAGTACACTATTTTCAAACATAAGACATGGAAGTCTGGGCACTGCCATTGGAGACATGTATCATTGCCAAAAAATACAAAATAAACATACAAATAAAATTAAAACATAATCTCTAGACAGAATTGTCAGCTCTCCCTAACAACTCCAACATACACAATATGGCTCCTGTGACCCTACTTTTTTTATAGGAAGGGTGCTGGGAATTTTTTTTTAATTATTTGAATTAATTTTAAATTATTGGCTCTTGTGACTATGCTTATAAGGGGGGCTTGTCCAGGCTGGTGTTGGCTCCAAAGTGTTCAAATCACTGCCTTGCTTCTCAGATAGGACAACCTACCATCTGTTGATTTAAACCCTCTGTCATATTGTGTATTACTCCTGGCCAGTGGCCCGTTAATGACATCTCTAAACATATTTGAGAATAAAGAAATGCATTTCCCCACACTTTACTGTAAACTGTCCTTGACATATCATATTGACATACTGGTAGAAGCATTTAGCATGGAATGCCACGTGCACGGTTAGTCCTTCTGAAGCAGTCTTTTCAGCACAGTACACATCTTTAAACCATCTTCCCTTTACACCTCCATTTCTCTCCTTAGGAGCACCACAGAGTTGTGACCATGTTCTTGTATACTAAGTCCACAGCCCTAAACCTCCATCACCAAGGACCTGCAGTTGTGGAAAAAAGTAAAATAAAATATATATATATATATATATATATACACTGCTCAAAAAAATTACCATTTTAAAAATATATCAGATCTCAACGGTGCAAAAATCCCATGCTGGATATCTATACTGGATTGGGTAATGTGTTAGGAATGAAAGGATTGGCACATCATTTGATGGAAATGAAAATTGTCCACCTACAGAAGGCTGAATTCAAAGACACCTCAAAAATCAAAGTAAAAAAAAATATGCAGCAAGCTAGTCCATTTTTCTGAAAATTTAATTGCAACAACTCAAAATGGTCCTCAGTAGTTTGTATGGCCCCCAAGTGCTTGTATGCGTGCCTGACAACATCAGGGCATGCTCCTAATGAGACATCAGATGGTGTCTTGGGGTATTTCCTCCCAGATCTGGACCAGAGCATCACTGAGCTCCTGAACAGACTGAGGTGCAACCTGGCGGCACCGGATGGACCGAAACATAATGTCCCAGAGGTGTTCATTTGGATTTAGGTCAGGTGAGTGTGGGGGCCATTCAATAGTATCAATTTCTTCATCCTCAAGAAACTGGCTGCATGCTCTTGCCACATGAGGCCAGGCATTTCTGTGCACCAGGAGGAACCCAGGACCCACTGCACCAGCGTAGGGCCTGAAAATGGGTCCAAGGACTTCATCCCGATACCTAATGGCAGTCAGGGTGCCATTGTGTAGCCTGTAGAGGTCTATGCGTCTCTCCATAGATATGCCTCTCCAGACTATCACTGACCCACCACCAAACCGATCATGCTGAACGATGTTACAGACAGCATAAAGTTCTCCACAGCTTCTCCAGACCCTTTCACGTCTGTCATACCTGCTCTCATCTGTGAAAAGCATGGGGCACCAGTGGCAGACCTGCCAATTCTGGTGTTCAATGGAAAATGCCAATCGAGCTCCACAGTGTCTGGCAGTGAGCACAGAGCACACTAGGGGACGTCAGGCCCTCAGGCCACCCCCATGAAATCTGTTTCTGATTGTTTGGTCAGAGACATTCACACCAGTGGCCTGCTGGAGGTCATTTTGTAGGGCTCTGGCAGTGCTCATCCTGTTCCTCCTTGCACAAAGGAGCAGATACCGGTCCTGCTAAAGACCTTCTATAGCTCTGTCTAGCTCTCCTAGAGTAACTGCCTGTCTCCTGGAATCTCCTCCATGCTCTTGAGACTGTGCTGGGAGACACAGCAAACCTTCTGGCAATGACACGTATTGATGTGCCATCCTGGAGGAGTTGGACTTCCTGTGCAACCTTTATAGGGTCCAAGTATCGCCTCATGCTACCAGTAGTGACACTGACCCTAGCCAAATGCAAAACTAGTGAAAAACAATGAGAAAAGATGAGTAGGGGAAAAAAATGTCAGACACCTCCACCTGAAAAAACATTCCTGTTTTGGAGGTTGCATAGGTGTGCGCAGCCCATTGCATTAGGGTGTGCACCCCAAAGCTCAAACACGTATTCCTTTCTCTACAGCCTCAGCTGCATGGGGTAGTGAATGAATTGGAAGTGCTCTGTGTTGAGTGGCTTCCTGTTCATTCGCCAACTGAATCATAGTAAACTATGTATACTATGCTAATTTTACTATGCTTCAGTTATGAATGGACACAGTGAGCAAGTGTCCATTTAGAAAAGGAAGGGGCCAGTAAATTTTATATTTACTAGCCCCTTCCTCCAATTTCCATCCTAAAATACCCACAGCAGCCAGGGGAGGAAGCCCCCGGGCAGTAGGGGGAAACGGTGCCACACAGTGATTAGGGTGTGCCCAGGCACACCTGGCACACCCCCTGCGCACGCCTATGGGAGGTTGTCTCATTGTTGCCCATATAGTGCACGTGTTGTTAATTTCAATTAACAGCAAAGCAGCTTAAACTGATTAACAACCCCCTCTGTATACACCTATCCCCCTCTTCAACTTAACTGACCAGATTAATATCCCAGGAGTTCTGATTCAAAAGTGTTTCTTTAATTTTTTTGAGCAATATATATATTCATAGGTGTGCGCACAGGGTGTGCCAGGTGTGCCCAGGCACACCCTAATCACCCTGTGCAGAACAGATTCCCCCTACTGCCCTGGCTTCCCCTCCTTCCCCCCACATTACTGCCGGCTTCCCTCCTCTCCCACCCGTTGTTGCTGTGGATGTTTTAGGATGAGTGGGGGAAGGGACCAGTAAATATGCCATTTACCAGCACCTTCCTTTTCTAAATGAACGTCGTGAGTGATCGGTAGAGTGCGTTAGAGCTTTGGGGTGCACACCCTAATGCCAAAGGCTGCGCACACCTATGATATATATATATATATATATATATATATATATATATATGGCGATAAATTACAAAATGTAAGCAGAGGGGAGAAGCTGAGGAAGAATATTTTACCAGTTGGGTTATTGGGTATCCTACTCTATTACTTTAACATTTTTATTAGCACAGTCACCTATTAGAGATTCAAATGCCTCTCCTATTATGACAGTTGACAGTTCAGAAAATGTAAGACTTCTGATAACCTCCTGACTTCCTCAGAACCAGCAA
The DNA here is from genome assembly GCA_029574335.1 of Rana kukunoris. NCBI lineage: Eukaryota > Metazoa > Chordata > Amphibia > Anura > Ranidae > Rana > Rana kukunoris. Next base: position 163,369,580 of record CM056052.1, read on the forward strand.
TTTCCCTTAGTTGTAGTTTGGCAGGTTCCTTTTAAGTGGACCTATTGAAAATATGCAAAACAATATAAGTTATGTTCTACTCTCCTGCTCTTGAAACTTGCTTACTACCTCTTCCAGAAGTCTGGCTTTTTGTCAACTTGCAGGAATATGCCATACCCTCAAGGCACGTAGAGTTACTGAATTAAAATATTTACAGGGATGAAGAGAATTGAATAATTTTTATTTCAATATTAGGACTGGCCTCACTATTTATAGAACAGAAACAGTAGTAGGAAAACGTATAGTACAGCTTGCTAAAATTCTTGAAAGGTAAAGCGGTGATGAGAAGGGGATTGTTTTAATTGGCATTAATCACAGCAGGATTAGAGCAGAATTAAGATCTTACAATTTAGTAATATTACACAAAAACTAAACCTTTTGTAGCTAAATCTACAGAATGTGTTAAGTGTTATGCCATTGTATATTGTACCTTACTAAATGTAACAACTTATAATTAAAATGTTTCCCATTCTTCATCAGTATAAACAATCAAATGGGCCATTAAGTGACTGATGAAATGTACTAGCCGAAAATGTGTGCCTAATTACGTACAGTAAATGATATACATGTTCCATGAAGCATTTGTTGCATGTGATATTTAGGAGTCTCCTGAACTGCTAAAACTGAATAATTTAGCGTCAGCGGCCTCATAGGCAGCGTGTGATTGATAAGGGTGTTCATGAACACATAAAAAAATAACTTCTCTGCCATAACATCAAGTAAACGAAATGTATTTACAACCACGTAGCTGCACTTCATTAAACTGCCTTTTCTGCTTTGCATTTTGCTTATGCCGTATGACAGAGAGCGAGGACACACCTGTCACTTGCCTATTACACTGATACGATGTTATGGCTCCAGGATTCAAGTATGTAATTCTGTAAGGAGTTTCTTCTGACATAAATAAATCACTTGACCTTTAGATCTTTGGTTTGTAAAATCACAAGGCCTACTTAGCAGAATTGCTTTGCACAAAAATAATGTGCAGTTTGATGGCTGTAATTCTGTCCTATCTACATGAGCACATGTATATTTATGCTTGCTTATGTACATATTTCAAATCATCGTGCTGGTATTGAGTCTATGCCGGTGTCTGCAGATCACAATGACATTTACAAATTTATACAGGAAGCTCTCAGAGGGAATCCACTCAAGTAGCATTTCATCTTTCCTGTCCTGTACGGATTTGCCAGAGTGATGTTTTTTCAGCTTTATTTAGCCATTTAAACTTGCAATATATTTCAGGAGAAGCAGCAACCATTTCCTCATTTAAAAAAGACTATCTAATGTACTATCTGGAGCGTTGTTTGGGGGTTGCCCATCTGGCACTTGTAAACTGTAATGGCCTATTTCATACCTATGTTTGGTTAACACATTTTGTGTATTATTATTTTTATTTTAACTCCGCATACAGAGTAGGGAACAATATATTGTATTTTCTTTATTTATTTATTGTAAAAAAAATATATACAAATAATTGATTATGATTTAGAAATAAGATTCAAATAGATAAATAACAATAAAGAAATGTACAATTTTGTATTAAAGTAAGTCAGTCAGATTAAATGAATCTCTGGTCATCAATCTGCTGCAGACAAAAGTAGTTATTTAATACAGTAAAGGTGCTCAAAATTAAAAATATGCATTAAGATTATAATTATTTTTGAATGAGGATTGATTGGCTTTTTTCATATAGTTTCACAACCTGAAAAAGTGGTGTATTTGGGGCCCATAAAATGTCATGTTAACGGATCACTAAAGGAATTTTTTTTTAGCTAAATAGCTTCCTTTACCTTACTGCAGTACTGGTTTCGTGTCCTTATTGTTTGTTTTTGCTTTGAAGTTGCTGTAATCCTACTCTGTTCTCCACACTTCCTGCCTGTCTGTTTCCTTATAACCACAGTGCTGGGAGCTTTCTCACGGTGGTCTGAGCTGTCATTACTGTGTGTCTAAAACTTCCCAGAACCAATCAGATTAATTTTAAAAACAAAACACTGCCCTGGATTTGTTTGTTGTTGTTCTGTGTGTCTATTTCTACTTCACAGAAACATAAATCCAGTTCAAAGGTGAAACAAACCTGCAGGCACATTATATGATTGATTTTTATCTATTTTTAATCATTTTGAAAAGGAATCAGTTAACTTTTATGTCTCTATACCCTGTAAACAGTCATTTCAGCAAAAAAATTGTTTCCCTTTAGTGACCCTTTAAGGTAGTTATAAATCCCTACTTCTAAAGTAATCTAGAATCCACAGGTTACTCGGCTTCAATAATAAAAAGGAAACAGGTATTATATAAGCAAGGGAAGGAGTATCAACAACAAGCTTTTATTTATTTTTTATTTTTTTATATCTTTATTTTGTATGTATTATATATATGAATAAATCAAATAAGCCATGTTGAATTATGTTATGCTACTATTTTTGTTTTTCTGAATTGAATAAATGTTTGGAATTTTACATGTGTGGTTGTGTGTGCATCATATTTTTAGGCATCTTTAAAGTCCCATACTTTTTGTTATCTCTAATCTCTGGGATGGTTGTGCCTATCCTGGCAACCCTGACAATATACATATAGATGTGTGTGCACTGTCTAGAACAGGGGTCTCCAATCTACGGTCCTCCAGTTGTTCAGGAACTACAATTTCCATCATGCTTAGTCATGTCTGTGATTGTCAGAGTTTTACAATGCCTCATGGGATGTGTAGTTCTGCAACAGCTGGGGGCCGTAGTTTGGAGATTCCTGGTCTAGAACATAGATTTTGTTATTCCTGGGTCAGCAACTTGGGATATGAAGTATATGCTGATTTTGGATGGATGATGCCTCCCTCCTGTTCAGTGCTTTCACAGCAAACAGCTTGTTATGGGGGCACTTGAGCCGAGCCACAGCTCTGTGTGTCCATTCAGACACAGAGCTCTGACCTGGCTTCGCCCCCTCTCTCCTCTTATTGGCTTGGTGACTTTGATTGACAGCAGTGGAAGCCAATGGCGCCACTGCTGTGTCTCAGCAAATCAGGAAGGAGAATCTCAGATGGTTGAAACACTGGCTGAGGGGGGCTGCTGCACACAAAAGGCTTTTTATCTTAATGCAAAGAATGCATTAAGATAAAAAACCTTCTGACTTTACAACGCCTTTAACAATATGGTGTTGGCCTACAATGGATAAAATAAGGTGGAGTAGAAGGCTTGGTGCAGATAGTGGTCCACAGGTTCATTAGCCCAGTGGTTATTTAATACAATAATGGTAACCATAATAACAAATATGCATTAAGATTATAACAATTTTTTAAAATAAGGATTGATTTCATTTTTTTATAAAGGTTCACAACCTGAAAAAGTGGGATATTTGAGGCCCAAGAAATGCATTGTGTTTAGGTCTTTGTAAATCCCCCCTGCTACAGTCATCTAGAATCCATAGGTTACTTGGCTTCAGTAATAAAAAAGGGAGATAATGGGTATATAGTAAAGGAGAATCAATGACAAGCTTTGAAACATATTTGTAAAATGTATCTTTATTTTTTATATTTTTTTAAAAAGAAAATAGGTCATGTTGAATTACAGTATGTTATGCTACTATTTTAATGTAATTTTTGGCCTACATGGGACAAAGTAAGCTGGAGGAGGAGGGTAAGGTTGGTGGTCCTAGGATTCTGATTCCCGTAGTTAATTAATACAATAAAGGTTTTTGTAATTAAAAATGTGTATTAAATCTATAATTGTTTTTTATTTATTTTTTTATGAGGATTGATTGTCTTTTTTATATACCGTAGTTTTACAACCTGAAAAGGTGGCATATTTGGGACCCGCAAACTGTGTCGTGCTAAGGTCGTTGTAAATCCCCCCCTGCTAAAGTCATCTAGAATCCAAAGGTTACTTGGCTTCAATAATAAAAAGGGAGACAAGTGGTATATAGTAAAGGAGTATCAACGACAAAGTTTGAAACAAATTTGTAAAAAATATCTATTTTTTATCTGTTTTGTTTTTTTTAAGTCATGCTGATTTATGTTACACTACTATTTTAATGTATTTTGTTTCCTTAATTAAATAAATGAATGGAATTTTATATTGGTATGTGTGCATCATATTATTAGGCACCTTTAAAGCCTCATATTTGGACATGTTTTTTGTTATATCTAATCTCAGGGATGATCGCCCTGACAATGTACATATGGATGTGTGTGCACTGTCTAGAACAGAAGGACTAGTGCAATGATTTTATTTTATACCTGAGTCAGCATCTTGAGATAAGAAGTGTATGCTGATTTTGGATGGATGAAAGTAAGGTAAAGGCATTGTCAGAGTATTGTGAGCATATGGTTTTCAAGTTCTTCACCTAAATAAGTTGTGCATTGTTTATGTAGTATCATGGTGTCATTTGTTGGTCTTGTACACTCACAGCTTATAGTAAAATAAACCTTAACATTTACATGAACATAAAGGAATCAATGAGCAATGATACTACAAGCTAAATCCACAACATGTGAGCACATCATTACAAGGTAAGAAATACGACACAGATAATATAACTACACTAATGCCGCGTACACACGATCACTTTTTGTGATGAAAAAAAACAATGTTTTATGTGATGAAACAAAACAACGTTTTTCAAACTTAATTTTCCAAAACGACGTTGCATACACACCATCGTTTTTCCAAAATGCTCTAGCAAAGCGTGGTGACGTACATCACGTTCGACGGCACTCTGTTCCATTGAAGCTCCATCTCATAACTTGCTTCTGAGCATGCGCGGGTTTAAAAACGTTGTTTTCAACATCGTTTTGCCCACACACCATCACTTTTTATGACACAAAAAAATGACGTTTCGAAAAAAGAGACAAAAAATTCAAGCATGTTCGAATTTTTTTTTGGTCGTTTTTTTGAAGACATAAAACAACGTTTTGCCCGCACACGGTCATTTTAAATGTCATTTTTGAAAACGTTGTTCTTTTTCATCACAAAAAGTGATTGTGTGTATGCGGCATAAGCCCTAGTTATAACAATAAAACCATTAGAAAGTGTACAATGAATTTAATGTGTAAGCTGGCTATAGACAGATAAAAATTCGACAACCAGTTCAGAAGGGCTCTGGCTAGATTTTAGGTAAGTGAGTGTCCTTTTCTCGAGTAAACCATCATCTGTCGCCCTGATCAGTGTGTTTTGACAGCGGCGGGGGCTGCAATTAGAATACCGTGTCCAGGCAGGGGAGAGTCTTTCATGCACCTTGCTTGTGTAGATAGAAGAATCCGTTTTCAGTTAATTTTGAAAACCAGACCACTGGCTGAATTAAAAAGACACGCCGTTTATAGCCAGATTACTCTTAGTTCCACAAGAAAATACCATGGTTTAATAATATGCTCAAATTGGCAATGTTTCTGATACATAGATACCAACCTAGATACCTAGGAAATAGAAGGCAATAGTTTGTACACATATAGATATAAATCTCCAAATGGTATAGACCATTCAACGGTCACTTCTTATCACACCCTTAAACTGCACTCTTCAGACCGGGAAATCTTAAAAACAGACATGCAAAAAAAAAACAGGGTGCAAAGAACAAATAAAAAATTATTGAAAAAGGAAAAGGTAATGAGTGCATACCCACAATAGCCAAAAGCTAATACAGCAATAAATACAAGACCAAAGTGTCAGGGCATCAACATGACCCTAGCATCACCAAGACTTACCACTAATGCGCTTCAAGGGACAAATCCTCTTTCCCGGTGATGAAGAGGGTTTGTCCCTTGAAGCTTTAACTTTTGGCTTTTTTCAATAAAGTTTTATTTGGTAATGCACTAGGCTTTTTGCACCCTTTTGTCTTTCGGGGGGTTTCGTACTTAGAGATATACATTTTAGATTCAAGGTTTACTAAAAACAAAGGCTGATCTAAAGGATTTCTAACTTGTTGTCAAGTGCTAGTGATACTGTAAAACAAATTTTTATTGCATTGTAACAATAAACTTAACAACATCTGTGTCTTTTAGGGTTAATCATTTCCCTCCTCAACTCATTCACTCATCAGCCTTGCGGTGTGATTATTTGGTTGAAATAGAGATCATGACGCCATCTGCCCACCTCTCCACCTTAGCCAGTTGGCTATTGTATTCAAACAGTTGCAGTGCATGATGCCGTTCAAATACCTGAACTGCACCTGATTTTATTCATTGTGTAGCTGATAATTTTTTAACCAGATACTACAATTCTCCAATTAAAGTGGAGTTCCACCCAAAAATTGAACTTCCGATTTTCGGAACCCTCTCCCCCTCCGGTGTCACATTTGGCACCTTTCAGGGGAGAGAAGGTGCAGATACCTGTAAAATACAGGTATTTGCACCCACTTCCAGTGAGAGACTCCCAAGGGAGTCACTCCACTCCACAACCCCCACCCCCCCTGTGCCTTCTGGGAAACACAAGTGTCCATTTATTAAAAGTCAGCAGCTGCAGTATTTGTAGCTGCTGGCTTTTAATATGTTTTGAATTTTTTGCGGAACCTCCACTTTAAAGTTTTTTAAGCCTACAAGGGCCACCCTTGGCTGAAACTTTAACTGTTTTAATAGAAATCGCATGCATCTCAAGCAAAGCATGTCTAGCTTTAAAGCGCATCCATATTACATGACCTTTCTCCCCTTCACCTTTATAATTTCCCTTTGGGAATAATAAAGTATTCTGAATTATCTTGATCAGCCATTGCCTGTTGCTGAACTTTTATAAAAACCATAAGCAAAAACCTCATAACCTGGAATTAAAACAACATGATTCTGGCAATGCCCCTGATATGGTAATGTTTCTCTTGTAACCTAAACTTAATTTGGGGTTTTCTCTCACAGTAGACGTTAATATAAAAGTGTATGTGTGCCATGCATGTTAAATAAGATTGTGTTTATTGTTGTGAAAATCAAATTACATTTTAGAAAAACAGTCATGCATAACAAATAGGCAATTCCTTGGGGGTTAAGAAACTGTGAAAACTTTCTTCTTTAAAAGTGTACTCTGTCATCCTGCCAAGGAACACACTAAAGGAAAAGAGCATGGGGGAACCTCACTAGAGCGGTGATGTTCATTCACATTTCATTAAACAGGGTGGCACAGGAAGCTGTAAAACTTTAATACTGAAAAGAGTGGAGTCACTTCACTTTGCTGGCTATGTATTGTATAAAAGTTTGTTAAATTACAAGAGTAGCTACAAAGAATCCCAAACATTTTAGCTGTATTGGCTGTATTGGCTGCTGATATGCTTTAACCAAAAATTACATATTATAATGCTATTTGGAATACAAGACTGTTCCAGTATTTTGCCTTTATTACATATCGGTTTAATTTGTTTTATTAATAAGATGCAGAGCAGCAGAATATACATATTTGCTTCATTTGAGGATGTTGCTTTATGATGCACTGCTCAATAATGGAATACACATCTTTGTATTTAGGACTGCATTGACCCAGACATAGTACAAGGTTAAACTATTAGCCAGAGTTCATATAATATACAACCGTGGCTTATGATTGCAATCTTACTAACATTTCAGAGTTAGTGTATCACAGCACTTAGATGGGAATGCTCTGTGCATGGTGGTGAGCTGTATTGCCAAAAATTTGCATTTTTTTTATTCTTGAGAGGTACATTGAGAGCCCATTTAATTTAACTGGTGCTAAGAAATGTGAGTGGCAATTAACGCACATAATGCATTAAGATGTGTTTTGATGTGTTTTTTAAACGTTTCTGCCACATTAAAATAAGCTTGCCAGGCTCCCTAGTAACGCTTTATAAACATATCTCAAACGCACTGTAAACATCTGTTTGTAGTACGTTTGCATCGTGTTTACATTGACATCAATGGAAGCATTTGAGGAGCAACAAAGCCTGGCAAACGTCAAATTTTGGGTCAATTTTGACGCAACAAGACACAATGGGGGTTATTTACGAAAGGCAAACCCACTTTGCACTACAAGTGCAAACTAGGGGCCAGATTCAGAAAGAATTTACGTTGGCGTATCTGTTGATACGCCACGTAAGTTCTAGGATGCGCCGGCGTATCTTTTTTCTATATTCAGAAAGCAAGATACGCCGGAATTTTGCTAAGATACGAGCGGCGTAAGTCTCTTACGCCGTCATATCCTATTTGCATATTTACGCTGACCGCTAGGGGCGCTTCCGTAGATTTACGCGTATAATATGCAAATGAGCTAGATACGCCCATTTAGAAACATACGTGCGCCCGGCGCCTTGATTTACGTCGTTTACGTAAGGCTTTTTTCGGCATAAAGTTACCCCTGCTATAGGAGGCATAGCCAATGTTAAGTATGGACGTCGGGACAGCGTTGAATTTTCCGTTGTTTACGTCATTTGCGTAAGTCGTTTGCGAATAGGCATGTGCGTAAGTTACGTTCACGTCAAGTATTTGCGACTTGATTTCGAGCATGCGCACTGGGATACGTCCACGGACGGCGCAATTACGTGGGGTCACAATTCATTTACATGGATCACGCCCACCTTCCACCTACTTTGAATTACGCGGGCTTACGCCGGCCCATTTACACTACACCGCCAAATTCTTTCTGAATAGGGTACCTGCCTCTGTAAGTTACGGCGGCGTAGTGTAAATGAGATACGATACGCCTGCCGAAATTTACGCAGATCTTTCTGAATCTGGCCCTAGAAGTGTAAAGTGCATCTTAAAAATTGCACTGAAAGTGCACTTGGAAGTGCAGTCGCTATAAATCTGAGCAGTATATCTGAAATGAGGGGAAGCTCTGCTGATTTTATTATCCAATCATGTGCAAGCTAAAATGCTGTTTTTTTTATTTTCCTTGCATGTCCCCCTCAGATCTACAGCGACTGCACTTGTAGTTTGCACTTGTAGTGCAAAGTGGATTTGCCTTTCGTAAATAACCCCCAATATGACGCTAACACAACTATCTGAACAACACTGGGCGCTGCAATGCACATATTTTTGACAGGCATTCATGGAGCTTTAAAAACTCATGAAACTATAGAAAATTTAACCTAACACATCCAAAGGTACAACAAAAGTGATCACAAAGCAGTTTCAGCTGCTTTGTTTATATTGGATTAAAAAGTTATATTCTAACAGCCCAGGGGTCTCCAGACTATGGACCTCCATTTGTTCAGAAACTACGATTCCCATCATACATAGTTATGTGTGTGAATGTCAGAGTTTTACAATACCTCATTGTGTAGTTCCACAACAGCTGGGTGGCCGTAGTTTGGAAATCCATGTAATAAACAGCTTGTTGAAATGTTTACATATTTATCTACGTTGTATAAACAATGTAAAAACCAAAACATAAACTATTTTATAAAATGTGTAGTTTATATTGTGTGGCCTATAAAAGACCCTGTAAATGAGCAGGCCCAGATCATCCACAAGGCACATTAGGCAGAGGCCTAGGGCCTGGTAATTGCCCAGGGGACACAGCTACCACCTTTATGCTTCTGCAGTAAATTAACGGAGAGTGAATTGGTCATATCTTTACATCTGCCTGTCACTTTCCAAGGGAGGATGAGTTAGTAGGCAGTTGGTTTCTCATGGGACAGGTCATGCCAATACAAACAATGCGGATTGGGGTACCTAAAGCAATCCTTATCAATGTCAATGAAATGGATGAAGCGGGCCAAAACTTGCCTAGGACCCCATTCTACCTTAATCCATCTCTACACGACAGAAGCTTCTTTTGGGTCCTACTGTATACTGCAGATGTGTCATGGTTTGTCAGGGTCAATCCGCCCTATAGGCTCACTATGCAAGCCGCTTAGGGCCCCGCAAAGCTGTAGAGGGCCCCCCAAATTACTAGAGGCCCCGTCTGGTGAGAAGTCATTTTCGGCCAATCTCAACTCGCTGGCTGCATTGGAGAAGAGGTAAGAAGTCAGCACCCCCCCGGTTCTCACTTTAATGTAAGATGTCGTTTCCGACAGCAGAACACCCCCCCCCCCCCGGGCTTCTCAACTTTAATCTGACATGTCATTTTCGGCAGCCCCCCGCCTCTCAACTTTAATGTGACTTGGCCCACCAGCTGTACAAGATAATGGCCAACGACCCCTTTAGTTTGGGGGTTCTCATTTTGAGAGAAGGGAGTAGCAGTAGGTCCTCACTTTTTCCAGTAGATGTGTCAGAGTTGGACATTCATTACAATTGCACATGGCCCACCAACTGCACATGATAATAGCCAATGTCCCCTTACATCTGGGGGGTTCTCATTTTGAGAGCAAAGAGCAGCAGTAGGTCCTCAAGTTTTACTGTAAAGCCTGCAGACTTTCAAGAAGATTGATTTTTAATTTTTTGGGCTTGTGGGAAAGCTTCATATCAGTACACTGTGGTCCACCAGACGAGCTCAAAAAGAATCTGAGTTCATTCATGTTTGGTGTATATGTGATGTGAATTGTGAAGCAGTTGGTTCAACCTTTATTAACAGTTTTGTTGTCAAAGTTGGAGAAAATGTCAATGCCAACTTACTACTACCCCACAAACAAACTGTGTCCCAGCATTCCAGCTCTGCAGCTCCCTCCTTTTTTTTTTTTTTTTTTTTTATAAATGTCTTGTCACAGTTTGCTGTCTCCAAAAACCAAGCAGTGTCTGTCTGCAATTTTTCATTGGTCTCTGCAGGATTAGTCTGCTGCTTTGCACCTGGGCCTATTTGCTGTTCATCTGTAAAACCACTTCTGAATTCCTCAGAAACATGCCATAAGTCTTTTAGTGCTTACTGAGAAGTGCTGCTGACACTTCCTCTGAGGTCATATCCAGAAAAGCTGTTCAGTGAATTTTGGAGTTGCCTGAGCATAAAACTTTTAGAGTATCTGTTCCCTTGCTCCTTTACTCTTGATCTTGGTTACAGCTCTGATATCGGTTTACAACCGTGCTTCTTCTTATTATCTGAAAATATATAACAAGCTGCGCAACTATGAGAAGCTTAAGGTGATGAAGAGCTACCAAACAGTAAAAACATTATAAAGTCTACCTATTAATGCAAATGGAGGAACTCTGATGATAAAATAGCAATGAAATTTTTGTGTTCAAGCAGATGTATCACAAACAGGAACCTCAGAAAAGTGAAACTGATGGAAATACACCTCACCGACCTTCTGACCGCAGATGGCTTTTTCCCCAGCCTGGGGTTCAATGCCGAAATCCAATGCAACGGCTCTCCCGGGTGGACAGGTGGTCAATTTGGTTGGTGGAAAATGATAAGAAAAGGGGGTACATAGTGTAAAACCATTTACCATTTATTAAAATTAAATTAAAATTGCACTTACAAAAATGATAAAATATGCATGTAAATGTAGCGGCCGGCTACCAACTCGATATCTCCTGGACCGATTTGCGGTAATGGGCGTCAGCACGCCATTCCCTACGCCGTTTCGTCTAAACAGACTTCGTCCTGACGCCCATTACCGCAAATCGTTCCAGGAGATTCGAGTTGTGCTGCCGGCCGGCTCTTTACTGCATATTTTACCTACATTTTTGTAAGTGCAATTTTAATTTAATTTTAATAAATGTAAATGGTTTTACACTATGTACCCCTTTTCTTATAATTTTCCACCAACCAACATTGCACCTGTCCACCACGGGAGGAGCCGTGACCATTGGATTTTGTGCATTGAACCCCCAGGCTGGGGAAAAAGCCATCTGCGGTCAGAAGGTCTCTAGTTGGGACTTCCCCTCTGGTAAGGGACAGTGTTTTTCCATCGGTGAGTTATTTCCTATCAGTTTCCTTTTCTGAGGTTCCTGTTTGTGAGTACCATCTGCTTGAACCAAGAAATTTCATTGCATTTTATACCATCAGACGTTCCTCCATTTGCATTAATAGGTTGATGGACTTTATACATGTTTTTACTGTTTGGTATTGCTCTTCATCACCTTAGAGCTTCTCATAGTTGCGCAGCTTGTTATATATTTTCACTGTTTTTTGTTGTGAGTATCTCACCATTTTAAGCCGCATGCAATTTTTTCTTTTGTATTGAATTTAGACAGCGCAGTATCACCCCTTTTTTCCAATTCTTCTTATTATCTGCCTGCACTGGAGTTTTTTGCTGTATCTTGTTGGTTCTTGTTATCTGCCTGCTCTGGCCTTTTGCCTGTTTGATCACGACCTTGCCTTACGGTTGTGTACCATGCTTTGTTTCTGTCTACTATAAGCTGTCGCCCCTGCAAATGAAGCAAAGGACTACAACATGGGAGTTGTCCACAGTAAAACCCATCATCCATTGTGGGCTGCTCTGATGAAAATTGGGGAGTTCCTTAAATCCTGCAACTCAAGAGGGTGTGCTACCTCCGAGATACATCTCTAAAACTTGTCATTGATACCTGAAGGAAGAAAAATGCTGCGTACACACAATCGGAAATTCTAACAACAAAACCATGGATTTTTTTACAACTGAATTGGCTGAAACTTGTCTTGCATACACACAGTCACACAAATGTTGTCAGAAATTCCGAAGTCAAGAACGCGGTGACGTACAACACTACAAAGAGCTGAGAAAAATGCAGTTCAATGATTCCGAGCATGCATCTAATTGATTCCAAGCATGCGTAGGATTTTTGTGTGTCGGAACTGCATACAGATGATCGTAATTTCAGACAAGAACTTTTGCTGTTGGAAAAATTTGAGAACCAGCTCTCAAATTTTTCTTGATGGAAATTCCGACAGCAAATGCCTGATGGAGCCTACACACGGTTGGAATATCCCACTAAAAGCTCACATGGAACATTTGTTGTCGGAAATTCCAACCGTGTGGCAAAAGAGTTTTCACTACACCCAAATATGTTTATGTAGGAACAAGGCATCAAATTATTCTTTGGGCTAGAAGTAGGCTGCACCGAAGAGATGGAAATGTTTAAAAGAGCCATGTGGAGCATAGAACCCAGTTGGCAATCATGAGTCAGGGCTCATGGGGTATTTATTTTGCCCCTGTTAAAAGAACCTTGTTGCAGTAAGTTTTAGGTCACACTAGCACTAAAGAAATACAACATTTCTCAACTATGGTATAAACAATAAGTTAACTCCCAGAAAGAAAATTCCAGAGATCTCTTCAGGAAAAACTATCATATCTGTCTTATTTATATATATTGTTTTATTATTATTCAGTGATGCATCTAAACACAACTGAGATGAAAAGAAAATCTACTGTCTAGAATAGCAATAAAACAGGTATTGCAGTGTGTCAAACTTCTGTTTTAGGTTGCCTATACAAAATAAATAAATAATGTTTTCCTACCTAGGTACATTAGAAAAAAATGATACTGAGATTTGTTTTTCTGCATATGGCTATGAAGGAGTAGAGTAGGTTTTAACAATACAGTCCTTGTCAGTTTCTATAATCAGATGTAAATAAAACCAAGTCTAGTGAGAGTTTATTTAGATTTGACGCTCATTAGGTGGCTGACTGCAGGGCCTTTGAATAAACAGTCAGCAAGAACTACGAGAGTCAGATAATACGAGAACAACCTTTCAGAACACGTACAGCACAATATTTCTACAGTGAGCCAGAACACTGGACGTCTTTTATACAGATGTTAGAGAAACAAGTATACAGCAGACCCTCAATTATACTCCTACATTTAGGTTGAAAATAGAGGTGTTTAATCAGCTGTGGCAGATGACCAAGTTCTTTAACTTGCTGCCAGTTTTTCAAAGAGATTCTCTCTTTAGGCAAATAATATGCATGATAGCTAAGTTCTGTAAATAAGACATAAAGAATTAATGACTGTTAAGATTTCAAAGGTCAGATGTAGAACTGCCACATTCCTTCTCAAAATAAACTCTTAGTAAGCACGTAATTATTCTTCCTGATAATAGGGTGACTTCAGTACTCCGGGATAATGAAGCCGAATCCACTGACAAGCTCTACCGATTCTTCTCTTCTTAAGATGCCTAAACATGAGTAAACCAAGACAAGATCAACACAAGCAATTAAAGCCCAACCAAGCAGTTGATATGTAGATTTAGTTAATTCATCCTTGGCTAAATTTAAATCCTTATACACACTATATTAACATAGATGGTTTGAAGCAAGCATCAATTCTCTGTGGACTTTCATCCATTCAGCTTCAGTAATTCCTCACTGTAGCTCAAGGAAAAAGTTTAATTTCAATCTTGTTTTGACTGTAATAATGCAATCATCAGATTAAGTTATTAATACCCTAAGTTTATCATTAAATACAACAAGACAAATTTACTAACATCAGTGGAAGTTAATGCAAAGTGCTTGTAATGCATATCTAAACCCTTAAAGCAAAACTGTAGTATATTGAAGTTTACCAGTCCTTATTAGGGATGAGCTTCGAGTTCGAGTAGAACTCATGTTCGACTCGAACATTGCCTGTTCGCTGAACAGCGAACTATTTGGGGTGTTCGCAGCAAGTTTATGTGAACTTTAGAACCCTGTTAAAGTCTATAGGACTCAAACGTTTGAAATCTAAAGTGCTAATTTTAAAGACTAATATGCAAGTTATTGTAATAAAAAGTGTTTGGGGACCTGGATACTGCCCCAGGGGACATGTATCAATGCAAAAAAAAAAAGCTTTAAAAACTGCAGTTTTTTTGGCAGCAGTAATTTTAATGATTCCTTTAAGTGAAACAATAAAAACAAAATATTCCTTTAAATTTTGTACCTGGGGGGGGGGGGGGGGGTATAGTATGCCTGTAAAGTAGTGCTTGTTTCCCATACTTAACTGTCCCTGCACAAAGTGTCATTTCTGAAGGAAAAAAGTAATTTAGAATCACTCGCGGCTATAATGAATTGTCGGCTCCGGCAATACAGAGAAAAGTCATTCATAAAAAAAAAATATATGGGGGTCCACGGCATTTTTTTTTAAAATTGGGGTGGAGTTCCCCTTAAAATCCATACCAGACCTAAAGGGTGTGGAATGGATATTTGGGGGGAACCCCACATCATTTTTTTTTATTTGACGCAGGGTTCCCCTTAATATCCATACCAGACCCTAAGGGCCTGGTAATTGAATTTGGGGGGACCCCCATGCATTCTTTTTTTATTAATGACTTTTCTCTGTATTGCTGGTATCCGACAATTCATTATAGCCACGAGTGATTTTAAATAACTTTTTTCCTTCAGAAATTACATTTTGTGCAGGGACAGTTCTAAGCACAGGAAACAAGCGCTACTTTACAGGCATACTATACACCCTCCTAGGTACGAAATTTAAAGGAATATTTAAATGTTATTGTTTCACTTTAAGCATTATTAAAATCACTGCTTCTGAAAAAACTGCAGTTTTTTAAAACTTTTTTTGCATTGATACATGTCCCCTGGGGCAGGACCCAGGTCCCCAAACACTCCCCTGGGGCAGGACCCGGGGTCCCCAAACACTTTTTAGGACAATAACTTGCATATTAGCCTTTAAAAGTAGTACTTTAGATTTCAAATGTTCGAGTCCCATAGACTTTAACAAGGTTCTAAAGTTCACACAAACTTTTGGTCTGTTCGCAGGTTCTGTGAAGCAGTTGGTTCACAGGGGTGTTCGGCTCATCCCTAGTCCTTATATGTGGTGGTTGGACATATTTTAGTTTTTTAGGTTAAGAGCATTTTCAGCTACCGTGTTTCCTCTAAAATAAGACACTGTCTTATATTTATTTTTCCTCAAGAAGACAAACTATGGCTTATTTTCAGGGGATGTCTTATTTTTATTTTCTTCTGGAACATTGTCGTAACTCTCCAAACTCGGAATTCCTCTTGCAGGCTAGGTTTCACAATGTTTCCACGCTGATTTCTTGTCATTCTATTTTCAATGTAGTTGTTAATTTTCATATGCAAATGGTCTTTGAATGGCTTGTTTGTTGTAATATCAAGAGTCTGCAGATAGGCAGTCATTCCTGCAGGAATCATTGTTTGATCTATTCTTTTCTCTGCAAGGAAGTTCTTCATGTCTTTAGCCCGGTGAGTGCTGGCTGAATCCCAGACTAGCAGACCTCTTTGGCAAAACAAGTGGCAGCATTAAATCAAGCCACTTCCTTATAACTGCTTGTGTGCACCAGGCTTTTTCAGTTTCAAGAACATAAATGCCAGAAACACGTTTAAACCTTTCTTTCTTGCCCTTAGTGATAACAGGTGTGGCTTTCGTTCCATCAAAACGAATTGCCAAAATACAGGTAACACGTGAACTTTCATGACTAGTGGAGGGAACGTAGATTGAGGAGGCACCCCTCTGTTCAATTGTTGTTTGGGCTCCTTGACCCATAAACACTGCAGTTTCATCCATAGCAATGTTGCAAATTTGGTATTTAGAAAAGTCGACAAAGGACTTGAATGCAAGTGCTCGCTTAACCGCTAACTAGGCTTTTATACACCTCCATACCGCATCTGACACTCCTCCTAATGTAATAATCTTTCTTTTGCTAAAAATTACAGTACCCCCAAACATTATATATGTTTTTTTTAGCAGACACCCTAGGGAATAAAATGACGGTTTCCAAAGTTTTATCTGAGATTTACGAATTATTTTTCAAACGTTTTTTTTGTAAAAAAAATTGTTTTATGAATTAAAAAAATAACAAAACACTAAAGTTAGCCCAATTTTTTTGTATTATGTGAAAGATTATGTTACACCGAGTAAATAGAACCCAACATGTCACGCTTTAATTATGCCACACTCATGGAATGGCGCCAAACTTCGACAAAAATCTCCATAGGCAACGCTTTATTTATTTTTTACAGGTTACTTTAGTTTACAGAGGAGATCTAGCTAGATTGTTGCTGGCACTCTAACGCACGCGGCTTCTCACATGGGGTTTAAACGGCGTATGTCGGCGGGACTTGCGTGTGCGTTCGCTTCTGCACGCGAGCTTGGGACAGGGGCGTTTTCATTTTTTTTTATCTTTTATTATTTTTTTTTACTTATATTTTATTTATTTTTACACTTTTTTTCATTTTTTTTTTTTTTTTCCACTTTTATTCCTATTACAAGGAATGTAAACCCCTTGTAATAGGAAATGTGTGTGACAGGTCCTCTTTATGGAGAGATGTGGGGTCAATAAGACCTCACATCTCACCTCCAGGCTGGAAATGAGATCTGAAAAAAAATTCACCGATCTCATATGGTGACAGCCGCAATCGCGGCTGCGCCCGGGCGTGACGTCAAGATCCGCCCGGGTCCTCCGACGGTCAGGATGACTGGTGACTTTCACCAGCTCTCTATGCTTCCTGCCGCCGCCGACGATCGTTCTCCGGGCCCCCGAGGTACAGGTACCCAGAAGCACCGGATGGCGGCGGGAGGGGGGGGATCCCCTCCCGTCCTGTAGAATGATCAAGCGGCGGAACCGCCGCTATGATCGTTCTTACTTTGTGCAAATCGCCGGCTGAAGAGATGGAATCTGGAGGTTGCTGACCTCCAGAACCCTGCAATACACTCAATGCGGCCACTTAGGATGGTAAATCCCATCCCAGGCCGTCTTGTCTAGCTGGGTATTGAAGTGGTTAATAACCAGCATCTTCCAACTTAAACAGTGTTGTTGATTTTCTGAGAGACAGTTCATATCTGAAGGAAGCCATAGACTGCTGTGAGCTTTGTTCTGGGGATTGTATTCTGCCACTCAAGGGCAAATGCTTGAATATCAGCCTTGCGCACAACCAAGGCCTTTTCTCCTGTCAGACCATTTTCAGCTCAGAAAATAAAGGTTGCTGACCTGAACCACACTTGCTCTTCTTAGCATTTCCTCTGTCCACCTGTAGACTGAGGTTATTGTATTCTGTCCGCCATTTTTTGGACCATTTGGATATCCAACTTCTTCTCTTTGCAAAAAGCCGTAAGATTCTTGCCTCGGGAGTCCTCCACAATTTCTTTCTTGTACTCAACAGAATAACTCTTTCATTTTGCACTCATCTTGTCTGGTTGTACAGATACTCAGGAAAAGCAGAGATAGTCCAGCAAAGCTGATATGTAAGGGCTGGCTTATTTATCAGGGATCCAGTGAGAACTGGGTCCAATCTGCACAGTGGAGCTGGGATGATCTCTTTGGGCTCAGTAGCAGACTGCTTGCTGAAGCTTTTCCCCCATCCCCTGGTGTTTGTGTCGGATGAGAGAGACCCATAGACTGTTGCTGGTCAGTGCTGGGGAGCAGCTTTACTTCTTCCCCTGAGGACAAAGCATCCTCCTCCTCAGTTCCCTGAGGAGACTTTTACTTTCAGACCATGAACTGACAGGGGGAGCTGACCTTTTTGATGGGGCTGCCCACACCTCTCCGGTCACATCCGAGATAGCAGCTGTCACGATGGGGCAGATGAGAAGGGCTGCATGACTTTTTTACCGCTCCACACCAGTACGCTACATAGCCACGCCTATCATTATGTCTTACATCTTCTTTACCGCTTCGTGCCCGATACTCATAGTCATGACTATATATTATTTTCGGGGTATAGCTTATATTGCGGAAATGCTTAGAAATCCTGCTACGGCTTATTTTATAGGTATGTCTTATTTTCAGGGAAACACGGTAGTACAGACATTGCATGTTAACCTTGCACAAAATGCAGTGTTATTGCCCATTCATATGAGCTGGAAAGATATAATACATATCTTTATCTTTTTTGTATCAACTAGTAACCCTAACAATCCATGAAAATAGGCTTACAAGTCCAAGTCTATGTGACAACCATGGTTCCTTCCATAGACACAATGGAATTCATACAATGGAGTCAATTTTTTACTGTAAGCCACTTTTAGACCTTTAACAAGGGCAACTTTGTGAGAGGAAAGAGCCTTAAAGTGGTTGTAAAGGTAGAAGGTTTTTTACCTTCATGTATTCTATGCATGAAGGTAACCACTTGGGTGCCCCCACAGCAAGCTGCTTGCTGTAGGGGCACCCAATAGTAGGGAGTGGCCAAAAGCAACGGTGTGGAATCCAAGAAGAGGAGTATCTGCTGCACAGAGCGGATAAGTAAAACACGTTTTTTATTAAAAAAAAAAAAAAAAAAAGACAAGGATTTAATATCACTTTAAAGCATATCATTGTCAATTTGCCTTATCTGTTTAGAACTGTGAGTAAACCTGGCCATACACCAGTAGAATTTAATTCGGACATTCATACAGATATTCAGAAAAATTGTTTATTAACCGCTTCAGCCCCAGAAGATTTGGCTGCCCAATGACCAGGCTATTTTTTTGCGATACGGCACTGCGTCGCTTTAACTGACAAGTCATGCGATGCTGTACCCAAACAAAATTTACATCCTTTTTTTTTTTTCCACAAATAGAGCTTTCTTTTGGTGGTATTTGATCACCTCTGCGTTTTTTTGTTTTTTTTCGCTATAAACAAAAAAAACACAATATCTTTTACTACGCCGCCGTTTTTTACCTTGTTGCTGTAGTAAACGACGGCGGCGTATCTCCCGTCGCACATCTGCGCGATAGGGGGCGTGAAAAAAAAGGCGCGTTCCCGCGGCGAAATGCTCCGTTCGCAAAACCCGCCGTGCAGCGCGAAATTTTCCTTGTTTATGTAGCAGTTCCCGACGAGTAGTAAACAAAATAACATTTTAAATAAATTCGCCGATATATATTCAGCAAAAAGCTTCTACATATATAAAAAAATAGACGAAAACGATTGCGACGCCCGCTGGTAAAAAAAAATCGCAAAAACGACGCGAACTAGCGGCCGCAGCGTATATTGATTGGTCGAAGCCCGAAGCCGGCGTTGGTTTGAGGATTCACAAACGCCGCGCGAGTTATAGCGTAATTGTTTTGTGAATCTACAGAGTAAATATCTAAAAAAACAAAAACAGTTTTCCTCAGGAAAAGAAAAAAAAAATTTATGGCATTTATATAAAATTTTTATTTTATTTAATTTTTTTTACTAGTAATTGCGGTGATCTGCAATTGTTTGTGGTATTACACGGTGGAAAATTCAAAGGGACATACAGGTACGCCCATTTGCCTGTATAAGCCCTTCTGCCGACATATATCTGTGTGGTTAAAACAATCAATCTGGCTATCATTGCATCAACTAATATTCTTCAAAAGCTGTTAAAATTTCACCCAGACTTTCTACTTGAATTGAATATTAAATGCATTACACAGTTTTCTTTTGTGCTTAGAACATGCACATACAATACTGTATGTATGAGTTTTCCAAATGAAAGCCACATTCACAGTTAACATTTTGTTCATTAAACACTATCCATCCTGCTCCTACTCAGTGTTGCCAACCTACCAGATTGAAATTTAGTGATACAGCCAAGTTTTTACTGACATTTCCAAAAGTTACAAAATTACAGTTTTAAGTGAACATTTCAGTATTTAGGCTACAAACAAGTATAATTAGCAATTAGCTAATTAGCTAACAATTAGCAATTAAATGTGATTTAAGGTAGTTTTGTAGGCAAAAAAAAATCGTATTTTATTTTCGATATAGTAAGTAAGTAGCTCAGGGATAGGACTTGCCTTGCTCCTATCCCACAGACTCACACATGACATCACACAACACGCTCAGGCACCACCGCTACCAACACCACCTCTGTCAGACCAGGCCCACATGCTGGCACCGTCCAAACACTCTTTAGCAGGCACTCTGATGGTCTCGGCCGACTCCAAAGCTCGGCCGAGCATCGCAGCCATATTTTTAACTGGTGACCTTCTCCTGTAACTGGCATTTACTGGCAGGAGAAAAGACAGTTTTTTACATACTGCCAGTATAATTACTGATTATTGGCAGCACTACTCCTACGAATCTTCTCATCACTATGGTTGAAAATGATCATCAATTTAACCCCAGAAATCATTCGAAAATTGAAAAAAGGTTCAGAAAATTAAGATTTTTCTCCCACTAGCACAATTAAAGCAATAGTAAACACTACTTGGTGACTTGTAGCTACATGTTACATAGTTAAATAGTAGGTGAGGCTAAAAAGACACAAGTCCATCAAGTCCAACCTATGTGTGTGATTATATGTCAGTATTACCTTGTAGATCCCTGTATGTTGTGGTCGTTCAGGTGCGTATCTAAGAGTTTCTTGAAACTACTGATGCCCCGCGCTGAGACCATCACCTGTGGAAGCAAATTCCACATCCTTGCCAGTAAAGAACCCTCTACATAGTTTAAGGTTAAACCTCTTTTCTTCTAATTTTAATGAGTGGCCACATGTCTTGTTAAACTCCCTTCCGCAAAACGTTTTATCTCTATTGTGGGGTCACCAGTATGGTATTTGTAAATTGAAATCATATCCCCTCTCAAGCATCTCTTCTCCAGAGAGAATAAGTTCAGTGCTAGCAACTTTCCTCATAAATAATATCCTCCAGACCCTTTATTAGCTTTTTTGCCCTTCTTTGTACTCTCTCCATTTTCAGTACATCCTTCCTGAGGACTGGTGCCCAAAATTGAACCGCATACTCTAGGTGCGGCCGGACCAGAGTCTTGTAGAGCGGGAGAATTATCTTTTTATCTCTGGAGTTAATCCCCTTTTTAATGCATGCCAATATTCTGTTGCTTTGTTAGCAGCAGATTGGCATTGCATGCCATTGCTGAGCCTATCATCTACTAGCATTATAATAAAGCTCACCTGTAGGTTCAAGGAATATCTCCTAAACGTGCAGGAGATTTCTGCAACCGGTGACATTACTGGCTCATATGCACTGAATGTGTTCTGAATGGACAGTATACTGAGTATGCTGTTCATCCACAACGCTGTGCTGTGATTGTGGCTCCTGTGCACATGCAGGGAAGTGATGTCATCACAGGGCAGCCATTAAAACAGGCTAAGCCTCACTAGGAAGACCAGACTATCACTTTTTTTAAACTGCCTTTACTAACACTTTAATGCTGCGTACACACGACCTGAATTTCCGACAACAAATGTTCGATGTGAGCTTGTGGTCGGATATTCCGAGCGTGTGTAAGCTCCATCAGACATTTGCTGTCGGAAGTTCTCAATTTTTCCGAAAAAAGTTCTTGTTGGAAATTCTGATCATCTGTATGCAATTCCAATCCACAAAAATCTTACGCATGCTCAAAATCAATTTGATGCATGCTTGGAATCATTGAACTTAATCTTTCTCGGCTCGCCGAAGTGTTGTACGTGACTGTATTCTTCAAGTTCAGAATTTCCGACAACATATGTGTACGCAAGACAAGTTTGAGTGAACAATCCATTGGAAAAAAAAAGATATAAAGGCTATTAGTACAAAGGACTATTTCCCAAACATGGATACATATAGCAATAAAACATGACAGACGTCATGTCAGACTAGATCCAAAGTCCAGCAAAGGTTTTCAGTGGACTTAGGTTTTCATAGATCTGTCTTTACCCTTTACAAATGTTCTGTCTACATAGAATTAAATGAAAACAGGCTAGTCAACAAACATTTATTCTGTAATTCTGTCAAAAAAGAAATATTAGGCAGCAGACTTACACATATAACAATAAAAACAGAACAGTTTGAAAAATCTATATCATTTACTATGGTTTAATTAGTTTAAATAAGAAAAATGATTTGCCCTAGCCCTTAAATCTTTGGTTGCTGCTATTTGCCGTTCATCAAATATTATTGGGTTCTGTAGACCCCTAGGAGGGAACAAGATTGCCTTATATGTGGATGACATGCTTTTATTTTTGGGAGACACATTGTCTTCCTTAGTAGCAGTGTAGTCTTTAATTAACACATATGGCTCTGTTTCAGGATTTACAATAAATTGGAATAAGTCAGTTCTTTACTTTTAGACCCCTTGGTAATCTGCCAATATCAGTGGACCAAATAACTGTAGTCTCTACATTTAAATATCTAGGCGTCCAAGATACATCACAAGTGCTGTGTTTTTTTTTTGTTTTTGTTTTTTGCTGTTGTTTAGTGGATTTGGTTCTGTGCGTATTGAGTTTTGTTTTAAATTGGAAATAAAATAAAAATATATAAATGATATGAAGCAAACATAGAATTTCACTTCATAAAACTAAAAGAAGCTAAAGAGCTAGTAAATAATTATTTTGAACAAATAACTATTATCACAGCTACAAAATGTTTCCACTGGCAAACTCATATGAATCAAGTTAAGTTCAATAGATAAACGCATTTAAAAATATAAATCCAGTTTATGCAGTCTAAGGAATCATCCCTAATATAAGTCAATGGGATAAATAGACATACTGTAATTCCACATTCTTGAAGTTGTACTGCATAGTTGATAGAGCATTCAGAATAAGCATTACTCTCTATTAACATAAGAAAAGGGGAATATGTACCTGAGGACCCTGGTATTATAAGTCGGTGCTAATGGAGTGTACTAAGACAACGGTTAAAATGGTAGAAAAGTTTTTATTGATACACAGAAAAATTATACATATAAACAGAGAACCATCTGAAGTCTTGAAATGAATCGAACTTCAACAATGTGAGAAAAAGTTCCATGTAGTTATAACTTGCTCGACATGTTTCGCTCACATATGAGCTTTTTCAAGAGCTTTTATAGACAACTACACAGTATCTAGAAAAGATAAACATAAATACAGATGGTCAATGAAATAAGATATGGGTATATATACCAAGTATATTCTTATGAAGAAATTTCATGTAGATATGCCACATAGCATATTTGACAGTATTGGATGAGTATATAAGGTTTGACAATAGGATTTTTTTTTACTAAAAATAACATATTTCAAAATGAATCCTGTTGGTACAGTAGAACGGGCGCGGGGGACTTACCTCAACATGCATAAATGATGGGGGCAGAGCCACACAGATTATATCCCCAGTGATGCATCATGCTGTCCACGAACCATACACTAAGAAAAAGCCAATAGTGATCATTAAATAATGGGATTTTGAGACAACGCTCAAAACTACATTAGGGATATACAGTAGTGATGTCTAAGGATCCTGTACCTTAAAAAGATGGGTGAAAGAATTCGGGTAGATACACTTGAAGATGCAATCCTAGAAACTTCAGGATGATTGCGGGATGGATCAAAGAAAGGGTTAACCTTTCAATTCCCAATAGTTGTTCAAATAACCCAAGGGTCAAGGAGAAGTGGTAACAACTCTGTTGTAAACATAAAGAATAAATAGAAAGGGGATATCCCATGTCAAAACATGTACTGGAATACGCAGGGAGTAAAACATTACACAGTGAAGGTCAGAATCAAAAGGAAGATCAGTGCTTACCTTTGGGTTGTTTCAAGGAGAGGAGATATCCGGTGGGGTATGGGTATACTGCTGGGCAATGTGCCTCTGGCAGCTTAACAGGAAATGGTGCCTGTCATTGTGGCTTTCCCGGCCGGGCTTTAAATAGAGCGATGCGGCTGACGTCAGCAACGACGTGGCCGCAGCGGAGACATGTGACTCACCGCGTCATCAAGCATCGCCAGAGTCGCGCTCAATATGTATCCAAGGGGCAGCTTGCGGATGATGCACGCGCACGGATCGGTGCTCGGTCTGTTGAGTCTCCGCACGTCAAGAGGCGTGCGCCGCCATGTTGGATGTGGGAAGGGATCCCACAGATGGCGGTATGGTGCATAGGGTGGTAAAATGAGCCATGGAAGATAAATATTGAGCAAGGTGGGGCAAGCAAGGACTGGGGGAGTACCAATTAAGTGGACCTATAACAAATAGAAAAGACCTGATGGTTGCAGATCAAAAATGTAGGGTCCCACGCGTCCCTATGGTTCGTGAAAAGACATGAAAAAATGGAATCTGGAGGGGAAAATAAAACAGGGGCTCGAAAATAATGCTGATGTTAAACAAATTGTTAGCTCCATACATTAATGACATATAGTTCAACATTTGTGCAGGATGTTGGTGGAAACATCATTAGAATAAATATAAGGCAAATTGTAACAACAGCAGCATTTGTTTTGGAATAAGGAAAAATGAATAAACGTAAATAAAAAAATTATGAATAGTAAATGAATAAAAATATGAAAATAAAGATAAAAATAATAAAAATAATAATAATTGAGGAATATAAATAAGATGAGACTAAACCAACAAGGTTGTAGAGAGATTATAGAAAAGGTTTGAAGCTGAAAGCTTAATTTAAACCAGGGGATTGTAGCGCAGAGAGGGAATGGATCCACTTGGCTTCACGTTGGAGTAGGATCTTGTCAAAGTCACCTCCTCTGTCACCAGGGGGGACATGTTCAAGGGCCCAAAATTTCATTCTATGATGCAAGCCTACATGAAGGCTGATGGGGCTTTCCATTTTTTTTCTTAGTGATTAGACTTACATGGTCCCTTATTCTATGGTAGAAGGGGCCTTTCGTTTTGCCTACATAAAAAGAGCCACAATCACATACCATGATGTAGACAATTCCTACTGATTGGCATGTCACTGACAGTGATGATTTATGGATGCGTCCGTTTGGGAGCATCATTGCGGTAGCAGAGAAAATGTAGGCACAGAAGGGACAATTGTGGAACGGTCTAGTGCCGATTGGTCCCTTTTTAGAAAATTTGATGGGGCGGTGATGACTGTAGACAAGTTTGTCACGTAGTGACTGAGATCTTTTGAAGGTTATTTCAGGGTAATCTTTAAGATGTTTTGAGACCGTATCATCGCTTAGTAGGAGGTACCAATATTTGTGTAATATCCCTCTTAATTGTTTATGATGACCAGTGAAGCGAGTGATTATCCGTACTCCCGGATTGTCCTTTTTGGCTTTTTGATCGTAGAGAAGTGATTTACGGTCACGTTCCTTTGCCCGTGCATAGGCCTTTTTTAGGCATTTATTGTCATAGCCACATTCCCGAAAACGTAGTTGTAGAGCTTTGGCTTCCGTTTCAAAGCTCAAATCGTCGCTACAATTGCGGCGTAGCCGTAGATATTGGCCGTATGGTATGCCCGATATTAAAGATTTGGGATGTGAGCTAT
This sequence comes from Rana kukunoris, assembly GCA_029574335.1. Lineage (NCBI taxonomy): Eukaryota > Metazoa > Chordata > Amphibia > Anura > Ranidae > Rana > Rana kukunoris. The sequence goes on from CM056052.1 coordinate 163,395,442, forward strand.
CAGCATGTAAGAGTGAATTGCCTGCTAAAGGCTTACGGAAGAGGGAGGTGCCTACATTGCCATTTTCATCAACCACGATTTTGATGTCAAGAAAGTTGAGATTCGTTTGGCTGGTTTCAAAGGTAAAATGTAATTGTTGGTTTTGATGCTTTCCATGAATTTCAAAAGATTGGAGTGGGTGCCTGTCCACATGAAGAAAATGTCATCTATATATCTCCTCCATGTGGGTATGTGGTCCATGAACATCTGCATGCCTTCGTGATGGAATAGATTCAGCTCCCACTCCCCCAGGTAGAGGTTGGCATAGGTGGGGGCACACTTGGTCCCCATTGCCACACCCTCTACCTGGAGGTAGTGGGAGCCATTGAACATGAATATGTTATTTGACAAAATAAAGTCCAATAGGTCAAGAATAAATTGATTGTAAGGTGACGGGATCTCGGTTTCTCCTGAGATGAAACCTTTTACCACTTTTACTCCCTGGGAATGGGGGATGGAGTTATATAGAGCCTCCACGTCCAGGGAGACCAGCCATGCCCCTTTCGGGACGTTGATGCCATCAATGGCTTTGAGGAGGTCCCTGGTGTCCTGGAGATATGATACCATGGGACCTCAGATAATCGTCCACTAGTTTACTGGCTTGTTTAGTCAGAGAGCCATTTCCCGATATAATTGGTCTTCCAGGGGGATCTAGAGCATTCTTGTGTATCTTTGGTAGGGCATACAGAGTGGGTGTACGAGGGCATGTGGTATTGAGAAATTCCCAAGTGGATTTTGTAATTATACCCTCGTGATAGGCACGTCCTATTAGATGTTGATAACGTTTGGTGGTCAGCTTTAAGTGTGTCTCTGTAACCTTGCGATACCAATTTTTGTTTTTTAAGATCTTTAATACCATTAGTTCATATGCTGGCTTGTCCATTATAACCACCTTTCCCCCTTTATTGGAAGGTTTAATGACTATTGTGTCCTCATTCTGTAGTGTCTTTAGTGCCTGCCTTTGGTTTTCTGTCAGATTGGAATGAGATGGGTTAGACCATCGTGTCTGTGAGATTTCTTTAGATACCTTGTTCGTAAAGGCCCATACGCTGGGGTTACCTTGGAGGGTGGGGAACATCTTAGATTTGGTTTTGTATTCTTTTGGTTGAGAAATAAATCGGTTGTGAGAAGTAGTTGATTGACTTAGGTCAGGGGGGTTAATTTTCTCATCGATGCCCCCTTCGTCCCATAGTTCCATTAAATCCTCTGGGGCCTGTATGTCCTTTATTGTCATTTCCTTCCACAGAGGGTTGTTTAAATCCGTGGACAGTATGACTGGTTTGTGTTTATCAAACAGTACTTTCAGCATTAACCGCCTGGAGAATAAGTTGACATCTTTAATGAGTTCAAATTGTCTATGCTTTGAACGGGGCAAAATGTTAACCCATATTGCAGCACAGCAATTTGATCTGGTGACAGATCTATGGAGGATAGGTTGATCACCTCGAAACTGTGGGTGCGTCTGATGTATTCATCAAAGTTGTATTTAATTCTTTGGGTCTGGTAACGGTTGTGATTGAGGTTGGCCCAAACGAAAAACCTGGTGTTGGGTAGCTGGACCCGGGTTGCTTGATTGTGATCCCATTGGTGGAGCCTTGGCAAGGTTGATAATGGTAGGACCGGTTCCCAGACCAGTTGGTTCACTCATTTCATTAGAGAGATTTTTTGCAGCTGATGCTGCTCTGGTATTTATGGGTGATCTCGATACTTGTCTCTGTGAGCCTGCTTTGTTGCTGCCTCTACCTCGTTTTAGATGGAAGAAATCATGAGTCTTGATTGTGTTTGATTGTTCTGGTATTTGGGCAGAAGAAGTGGATGAAAGAGAGGAATCCGAGTAGGTAACATCAGTGGAAGTTCCAGGGGGCTTATGGGTTTTGTTAGTGTTGTTAATTTTGTTTGTTCCACGTCTACGGTCCCTCTGGGAAGAGCCCCAGTTATAGGCCTGATTATTATCATACGATAACTTGTCCCTGACAAATTTCTGTTCTTTGTTTTTGAGTAGATTGGAGACATAGTTTTCCAGATCGATTTTGAGGGTACTTTCCCTAGTCCTAGATCGGCTGTGTATTGCTTACACAGCAGATTCATCATGCCGGTGGAGCAGGTCTGTAGACCTGCTTCCCAATCAGCTTTGAATTCCGGGCTGACATTATGAAATGTTGGGAAAATTTGTACTCTTAATGCCCAAAGAGTGATGTTGTCCTCGATATATTTAGAGAAATATGATTTGTTCCAAAATAAACATGATTTTCTCTCGAGCATATGCTGTAATCTCAAGAAGAAGCAGTCCATAGTGAGACCACCACTTGATTTGTTCTGGGATTTGTGTATCTGGTCCATTAGACCCTCAAAAGCATTACCACAATAGTTAGCCAAATCTATATTTATGTAAAAAAGAAACAAGAACGCGCTAAAAATATAAATGAAATAGAGTCCATAAGACAATATATTCAAGTGAACGTTGATTAGATGAAGTCCGTGAATAGTGTATTCAGGTAGATGAAAATCACAAAAAAACACACAATCCACCAAAACAAATTGAAGACAATCTCCACCAGGTGCAAAGCAATTTCACACTAAAGCAGTACCAGAGAGATGAGAACCTCCACCACAATGGTATATATACTCTTACCAGATGAAAATGATCCCTGGTTAGAGGAGATCATATAGAGCGTGGTAAGAGACTGAGATCGAGGATGGCTGGGATGGTCAGTTTCCTTATAGGTGAATAGCACTCCCAAAACGATCGATCCAAGTGTACATAAAAAATAAGGGGCTCACATAGTGTAAATCCTCATTTAATATAAAAGCAAAAATAAACAGAGATGCACTTACAATATAGTTGGATTTGTAGAGCGTTTAAAACAAGCCGGCCGGCTTAGAACATACAGCCCGTATCCGGGTAGAGAAAAGCGCGGTGACGTCAGGACGCCGCCTCCCTACGTTTCGTCACGAGAGGACTTGGTCACGGGATAACAGGCGGCGTCCTGAATCACCGCATAAATACATACAAAGCATCGGATGCAGCCTCGATGTGGTGAGAACATCCGATCGGATATCGGACATCTTGGTTATTGGAAAGACCCGTTGGCTATAATGCATGACCTAGGCCAAGTAAGGGAACCGATGTGACCAAATAGACTGACCGTTTATGTTACAAATAAAGCAAAAATAAGAAAAAGATGAAAAAGAGGAGAAGTATTCCCTTCTATACATATTTTCTCTTTACTCAATCACTTGGTAATAATTAAAAAAGTGTTGACTGTTAAATCAACAAACAAAATTATAACACCAATAATATTAGTAATGGTGTGGAAATGTGAAAACGCACTACAACAGTAATGCTTATCACGTGACTATGAGTATAAAGAGGAAAATAAAGAATGAAAATACATACAGCACAACCAATCACTTTGGTATGATCTGCGTTGATTGATAGAAAAATATAGATGAAAACTAGTAATAAAAAATAAAATATTTATTGATGAATATATATTGATTTACCCGTATATACGGCACCAATATACTCGGGCATCACAGAAAAAATAAAAAATCTTAGATGGATCTAACAATTATAAAAATATATGTATATAGCTGGCTAGACACCACATCGAGCTCGCATCCTACCAGAAAACATAAACATTAACATTTTTATACAAGATCACTTATATATAAAAAAGAGCTCAAAAAATTGATATTATTTTTTAAGAAAATGTAGAAAGAGGGTATCATTAATTTTATCAATTATGAATTGGCTACAAAGCAGTTTACGTCCACTTCTATATTTAGGCCATGTGGCGTATAACATTTTAATTTATGGACCCAGGACATCTCCAACCTGGAAATGGTTCGCACCAAATGGCTGCCTCTCCAGTGGGGACTAAATTTATCTATCCCTACAAAAATTGTATTTTTGGGATTTTTATGATGTACAGTCAAATAGTGTTTAGATACAGAATGTTTAGTGTACGCTAAGCGAATATTATTGATATGTTCATTCAGGCGAACTTGTAAAGGACGTTTAGTACGGCCCACATATTGTAGCCCACATGGGCACTGGAGCATATAGACCACCCCTGTTGTGGAACAAGTAATGAAGGGTCTGATAGTGTAGCTTTTTAAAGTACACGAATAACTAAACGTAGTAGTTCTTCTGCATTTCAAGCCATTGAGAGAACAGACCTGACACTTGCCACATTTATAATACCCTGTTAGGCCAGGTAAAAATTTAGAATCCATACTGGGTGGATTCAGGATATTAGGGGCTAGTTTATCCTTTAAGGAAGGTGCCCCCCTGAAAACGACCTGTGGCCTATCTGGCAAGATACCCCCCAGAATCTTGTCACTTTTCAGAATGTGCCAGTGTTTGTCCACTATATGTTTGATGTTTGCATGTTGGCAAGGGTAATTAGTGATGAAAGGGTTACGAAATTTGTTGTCTTTAGCCTTATTTGTCCCCACAGTCAGTAAGTCACTTCTATTAACTCCATGAACACCAGCTAGAGTGGTAGCCAAAAATTCATCTGAGTAGCCTTTTTCAAGAAACCGTTTGGTGAGAAGGTCAGCCTGCTCAACAAATGTTGTGTCATTAGTGCAATTACGCTTCAACCGAAGATATTGGCTCTTTGGCACCGATCTGAGCCACGATGCATGGTGGCAGCTATTTTTTGGGATAAATGCATTTCTGTCAGTGGCCTTGAAAAATGTTGATGTAACAAAACCACCGTTACTGACAGAAATGGTCAGATCTAAGAAATTAATCTTATCCCGACTCACCTCTCGACTTAAATGGATACCTCTGTTGTTGACATTCAGAGCATCCAAAAATTGCATCAAGTCGTCCTCGGCGCCATCCCAAAGGAGGAGGATGTCATCGATGTATCTAGCCCACAAAAAAATCTGGGGTCTAGATTCAACACAGACGACATCCTCCTCCCATTTGGCCATAAATAGGTTTGCCAGACTGGGGGCATATTTAGCCCCCATGGCAACACCTCTATCTTGCCTATAAAATTGGCCATTAAACCAAAAATAATTGTGAGAAGCAGCGTACTCTAACAGTTCCATAATAAACATGACCTGTCGGTTAGGGAGGTCTGAGTCTCTTTTTAAAAAATGTGAGACTGCTTCCAGGCCTAATTCGTGAGGGATCACAGTGTATAGTGAGGTTACATCTGCTGTGACCATCAACAGGTTGGCAGGAGGTGCGAGGTCCTTCAGTAAGTTAATAATATGTTTAGTATCCTTGACAAATGAAGGCATGTTGCGCACTAAAGGTTGTAAATAGAAATCAATGTACTTGCCCACCCGGGAGGTAATGGAATCAATTCCACTAACTATGGGCCGTCCCGGGGGGCAAGTGGGGTTCTTATATACCTTTGGGAGGTAATAGATAATTGGGGTCCGAGGGGACTCAGGGATCAGAAAGGCCCTTTCTTTCTTATTCAGAATGTTAAGAGCGAACCCTTTTGTGACAAGTTTAGTTAACCTCTTTTTATATTTATTAACCGGATCCAGCAGTAAGGGGGTGTAGGTGTCCGTATCAGCCACTATACGGTACATCTCTTGCATGTAATCCTCTTTGTTGAGGACCACAATGCCCCCCCCCCTTATCCGCCGGGCGGATAATCAAATTTTTATTGGCACACAATGATTCAATGCCTAATTCAATATTTTGTTTACTCCTCACATTTTTGACCTTAATATCCTCCAAATCTTTCAAAGTCAGGTCTCTAAAGACCTTCAATGAAGGTGCCAAATGGCCAGGAGGATTATAAGTAGAGGCATTGGATAACCCTGAGTGGACATAATTCTGCAAGAATGTTCTGGAGGGATTGAAAGGGTTAGAGGCCATATGTCGTTGGACACTAAGCTTTCTGATATACTTATGTATGTCCATATACGTAGTAAATTTATTCAAATTCTTGGGAGGAGCAAATTTTAGTCCCTTATCTAGGACTGCCAATTCAGGGCCAGTTAAGGAGTGGGTACTAAGATTGAAAATGCCCTCACCTACTACATTCTCGCTCTTTTGGGACTGAATACGCCACCCCCCTCTATTTATGCATGTTGGGGTATGTCCCCCGCGCCCGTTCTACTGTACCAACAGGATTCATTTTGAAATCTGTTATTTTTAGTAAAAAAAAATCCTATTGTCAAACCTTATATACTCATCCAATACTGTCAAATATGCTATGTGGCATATCTACATGAAATTTCTTCATAAGAATATACTTGGTATATATACCCATATCTTATTTCATTGACCATCTGTATTTATGTTTATCTTTTCTAGATACTGTGTAGTTGTCTATAAAAGCTCTTGAAAAAGCTCATATGTGAGCGAAACATGTCAAGCAAGTTATAACTACATGGAACTTTTTCTCACATTGTTGAAGTTCGATTCATTTCAAGACTTCAGATGGTTCTCTATTTATATGTGTATCAATAAAACTTTTCTACCATTTTAACTTTTGTCTTAGTACACTCCGACTTATAATCCCAGGGTCCTCAGGTACCCATTCCCCTTTTCTTATGTTTATATTTACACGGGATGAGGTGCTCTAAATTTAAGGATCTATTTATCCACTAAATTACACATTACTCTCTATTAGTTCAAACTACATTTTAGACTTCAGAAATAAATAAGAAACAAGGCATGGTCACAGAAATAGTAGGCATGAAAAGTATGTGGATGATGATCTCACAAGTTTGATACTAAAAGAAAAAACAAAACCGCATATAGAAGATAAAAGAAAAAAAAATAGCCAATAGAAAAGTGTATAACAGACAAAAGGAATACAAAAAAAAAGCAAAAAATTAAGATTAATAGAAACAAAAAAATAAATCAATATAAAACATAATAAAATAATAAAGTAGGTTGTAATAAAGATAACAAAGACCATAAAAACAACATGACATAAAAACATAACAAAAAATTACCTGGTTCCTGACAATGCCATAAATGCTGAAAACCTGGGCAATTTTTCCCTCATCTCAGAAAAATGGCCCATCCGACATCCATGTGATGCACACTGTCCCTTCTAAGATTGGACTACCCTGAAGCGCCCAACCAATAAATCTTCACTAAACTCTCATTCAGCCCCAGGAGCCTATCTGCCACCCAGAATCTGGAGCCTCTCTTGAACCAGAACACAATTATGTTTTCCAATACCCAGACAACACACTTACTTAAACCAAATACACAAACAAATAATTAACAGACAGAACCATAAAATTCTGATTTACTGCATGAGGCCTGACATATACCCAGTGTGTGGCCTCAGTAAGCTTCTGTTAATGCACTGTTCCGAAAGGAGTGTGTATTGTAATCTCAGAAAGCCAAACCTAACCCATCCAGGCAAAGTCCCAACTGGAATAAGGCTGACCCATCCCCTTGCACTAGAAGAGGGCTCTCCCCCATTAGGCTCCAAGCTAGGAATTACCAATAGTAGGCCACTGGACAGGTGTTCCATGCCGACTGAGAATCAAGCTCAATGGACAAGCAGGCTTTAAGCATCGGATAGTTAGACACAATGCCCCGACTCAAGAAAAAGATACCTCCCAAACCTCATTTATGCCTGCTCAATAATTCACTCATCCAAAAGGTGCCATAAGAAGCCAAACTAAAGGCTAACCAAAAATTCCACTCTTTGTAATCCAAAATACAAACCCTCGACAAAGAGAGCTTCTAAGATCTCTACTGTTACTGACTACTGAAAATCTGTTTAGAACCCCATCTTATACATTTACCAACTGCCAGACCAAGATTTTTTTTGTAGAACAAACTCAGCCCAGTAGCATAAATAAGAAAGCTAGTACAGATTATATATATATATATATATATATATATATAGTATTCCAACATGATAACGACCCCAAAACACACCTCCAAGACGACCACTGCCTTGTGAGATACTCTGTGTGTATATATATAGATATATAGATATATAGATATATAGATAGATAGATATATAGATATATAGATAGATATATATAGATATAGATATATATATATATATATATATAGATATATAGATAGATAAATAGATAGATAAATAGATAGATAAATAGATAGATAAATAGATAGATAAATAGATAGATAAATAGATAGATAAATAGATAGATAAATAGATAGATAAATAGATAGATAGACAGAGATATAGATATCTCTATAGATATCTCTCTCTCTCTCTCTCTCTCTCTCTCTCTCTCTCTCTATATATATATATATATATATATATATATATATATATATATATATATATATATTTATTTATTTATATAGTTTCTCTGTACTGGCTTTCTTATTTACACTACATCTAAAAGGTAATATCTTGACTACATCCCTAACATATAGAATATATTATTATTTCAATAACTGGGAGGGGCTCACTAAATATATTAGGATTAGGTGAACATACCTAAATGACATAGTGTACATATGGGAGTGTAGAAACCTAGCTAAGTGAATGCTGGTAAATGACTTGAAACTGTGTTCACCCAATCACATGATAGCAAAATCCTGTTTATTCAATGTCCCTTACATGTGATTGGGTATTCAAAGAGAATACAAGCTTAACCATTTCTACTAATATTCAACTTTGCTATGTGAACAGCCTCTTCTCATTTAGTAAACCAGCCTTATTGATGACAGATCACAATTTTACGATATAGTTCAATGATAGTCATGACTGATAATGGACTAAGAACACTGTAGTGTGTTTGGAAAGGAGATGATAGAAAAAAAAGGAGAGGGAAGACTGTATGGGGGGTTATTTACGAAAGGCAAATCCACAAGTGCAAACTACAAGTGCAAACTACAAGTGCAAAGTGCACTTGAAATTGCACTGAAAGTGCACTTGGAAGTGCAGTCCCTGTAAAACTGAGGGGTAGATCTGAAGCTCTGACGATTTTATCATCCAAAGATGTGCAAGTTAAAATGCTGTTTTTTATTTTCCTTGCATGTCCCCCTCATCTACCGTGACTGCACTTCCAAGTGCACTTTGCATTTGTATTGCAAAGTGGATTTGCCTTTAGTAAATAGCCCTCTATGTTTGTGAAATGGCATTATAGATTAGCTGTGAATGAAGATAGCTGCAAAAAATTACATTGTGGAATCAACCCACTTCATATAAATAAATCTATGTATGCACTGATGACAAACAGAACAATGCAAACTCTGAGCAATTGCAGACACCCATGCACAGGCTAAATGTACTAACAAGTGTGGTTTGCAATGCAATGTATCCTCCAGGATCCAAATACATGCAGGCTAAGCTGTGGAGTTCTTAAAAAAAAACAAATGGTATTTGCTCTGCTTTCAGGTCTATTTAACTATTAATTTTCAAGAATGAAAGAGCGTATTAAGCATTTTTTAAGTGAAACATGTCATAGTGGTGGGTGTGGGGGCTGGCCATGTGCTGAAGTGTATTGGCCAATAAACATTTTGCCTGTGAAGAACTAATCGGCTTATAATGAGCCATAAGTGGCGGTGTGGCAGATTCTAATCCAGCACTTGATTGCTGTACATGATGTTAAGTGTTTGGAGGGCTGGTGTGGTGCATTTTTCCTTGACTCTGCAAACTACAAGTGCATACACCAACAATTAAAGAAGACCCTAGGGGTGGCTATTATTTTGCAAATACATTTCATACCCTTGCAATTGGAGTGGAGATCCCATACCATAGTGCTCCTTAAAAGAGAAGAAAGCGCAAAAGCAGCATTATTTGGATATTCCTTATTCACAGCAAACTAGTGCCTAGTGCCGCGTCAAATACAGTATACTGAATATCAGTGTACAATCAGCTAAATGAGTTCAGAGTGTACCAAATTGATTTATACCTGCTCGTGTTCATTTGCTTTAATAAATCAGGCTCATTGCCTCTGATGGGAACTAAAACCAGAAATCCTGAGCTACAAGGCAAAAGGGCTAACCATTTAGCCACTGAATGATGACCCATATGTGACCAAGTCCAATATGGCTTTGCTTGGCAATAGACTGTAAACTCAAATGATGTGAAAATTGAATTGCCCTCTTTTAGTATATAGAAACATGACAGTAATATATAGATGAACAATTACATTTTATGCTATTAATTTAAAATGTGTTCCTTTATAGTATATGTAGTAGCATGCCGTACGCAGTTTATGTGTGGCTTATAAACAATCATTATAGATTCATAGTTTAAAAAGGGGTCACCCAGAATGTCACATTACCATTTGATAATTGAAACCAGCTCACATTTTCTACAAGTCTTGTAACAACAGGAAAATGTAATTACATTACATGGTTACCCGTGCAGGAGGGACAGACATGGTACTCTCCAGTGTGCTACTGTTCATTTAATAGCCTGTGGATTGCATGATGTCACTTGTGCTAAATAGTAAGTGAACTTTTATACCTTAAATTCAGATGATTGAGCAATCTTTTTTTTTTTTCCTCCTCCTTTTCCCTCTTCGACTGTGGGATAGCAAAAGGCAAGGGCATGCTCAGTCAATCACAAGCCTTCGCTAGCATTATAACATGCCCTCTTCTTCAATATTCATTATTTCCAGTTTGATGGTTTTAGTGTTACTGAACAAATGGACAAAAGCAGGGAGATTACTGTGAGTTCCTCTGCCACTGTCAGATTTGTATTATGAGGGTCAATGAATATGGATGGTGTGTTCCAGATAAAGTTCGCTACAAGAGTTCAGATGATATTTTTAGCTCTGGCATGTAACAAATAGAAATCACAGATGAACTGCTTTCAGTAAAAATTGAATGAGCTGCTCCATTTCTAGAATACACTGTAGCAAGCATTTCTATAAGGCTTAATAAAACTTTACTATCGAGATGGGAGATGCAGGTTATAGCCACACTGAAGTTTCAGGTTGTAAATACTCTGAAATTAAATTAAAATGTAGCTCTGCACACAAAGGAATTTCACTGATAATACAATAGATTACAAAATTATACATTTCAATGTTATTTAGATTAAGTGTGCATTTGTGTGCATACATTAAAAACAACCCACATATTTGCCCTCAATATATCACATCAAATAACAAATAAAGCACCCAGGTCTTAGTCCTATGGGTTCCAATTAATATGTATATTCTGCTTCCCTATCAAAGATGTGAGCCTAATCTGTTTTTATAGAATCCTTTCCAAGAAACATAAATATATCTAAAAAAGAAACATGACTTAATATGTAAATGTGAACATTTCTCTATATGTCATTGTATATATCTACACAAAATGTATATTACAAAATAACTCTGCGAGACAGGAATGTAAAGTGTAATGTTTTGCTATATTCAAGGTATAAAAAAAATGTGATATAAAAATCCATGGTGTTTTTAGAATCCTATTTGCCGACATGCTTCAATCTCAGCGTGTAAATTACACTTGTAGATATTTGAAGGCTTTGCCCAATAACATGTATGACATATAAGGTACATGACATCCACATTTATTAAAGTGGTTGTAAACCTTGGTCATGATATCTGAGCAAAGCACATAGGTCTGTAATGTTTACCCTCTCCAAAGCTCAGAGTGTTGTTTCTCTCTGGTGCTTTGTTCCTCTGTTATCAGCATGAGTCTATTCTGAGAAGTTTTCCCGACACATAAGATAAAATTTGTGTCTGGGAGGGAGCTTAGCAGGCAGCTTGTTTATTCACAACATAGTTCTTTTGCTGTTTTAAAGGGGATGGGGGTGCCTTTCTTACAAACAGCTCTGTAACTGCAGCATCTCTGCCCCCTTATCTGTGCTCCTGACAGATGAAGAAGGATTTTAACACAATCTGCCCTTTTGAAGGGTTTAGGGAGAGAGGGCTGCAGATGAACAAGTAATACCTAGGTAGGAGGATTTGTTTTATCTCTGTGTATCATCTGAGGCTATTCACTTCACTGGGTATAAGAGAGGGTGTACACAGCTCCGAAACATTGTCAGGTACTTTTAAAGTAGATTCTACTTGGGAAGATGTGTCCAATTCTTGTGGTAAAAGTTGACAACTTACAGTTACTACCTTTACTTTTCACTTTGATCTGTCCAGCATTCATATCATCTTCCTGTCTAACAATTGCAATAACATTAGAATTGTTACTAAATTTGATTGAAAGTGTGCACTCATTTTTTGTGATGCTACAACCCGTTACATGGATAATTAAAAATGGAGGTAAAAATGGATCAATTATACCAAATACTAGCAAAAAATAAATCATTCAACCTCTAATGCTGGCTGTGCTGCTACAGTAGTGTCAACTGACATGCAAGCCAAGCATAGGATTTGCACTAGATACCTATTAATGAATAGCTTGTAAAATTTGTCAGCCTTCAGAGATAGAAATCAGTGGAAAATTAAACAGTGACCCTGTCAGTCTACGTTTCTCTTAACCACTTCAGGTCGGCGCTATCGTCAAGACGTCTGCAGCGCCGACCTGAAGTGCCAGGTGGATGTCTTCGGACGGCTTTTGTTTACATTACCCGTGCGCGCAGCTGGGGGGCGCGCAGCGGATAAACACTGTGCCGTCGCATCGCTGGGTAGCCGATGCGTGTGCCTGGCGGCCGCGATGTCCACGGGTACACACGATCGGCAGTCCCAGCAGGTGACAGCAGGGACGTGGAGCGCTTGGGAGCATGCGCAGGGAACGAGGAAAGGGACGGCCGTAAAAACACGGCTTGTTAGGGAAGTACAGCCGCGCTGCCATTGCTAGTAAAAAATGAATAAAATAAAAAAATTCCATAAATGTATTCCCTATTTTGTAGACCCTATAACTTTTGCCAAAATCAATCAATGTACACTCATTGAGATATTTTTTTCCCAAAAAATACGTAGAAGAATACATTGTGGCCTAAACTGGGGGGGAGGGGTATATTTATTATAGCAAAAAAAATTTTTTTTATTTTTTTCAAAATGTTCACTCTTTTTTTGTTTATAGCGCACAAAAAAGTGATCAAATACCACCAAAAGAAAGCTCTATTTGTGTAAAAAAGGGACATACATTTTGTTTGGGTACAACGTCGCATGACCACGCCGGTTACCAGTTAAAGCAACCCAGTGCCGTATGGCAAAAAATGGCCTGGTCATTAAGAGGGCAAATCCTTCTGGTCCTTAAGTGGTTAAGCAAAAGGAAGACGACAGAGCAGCCCCGAGTAAAGATTTCTACAGAATTTGGAAGCTTGCACATTGTATTTCATGTACTGTAACTAAAACTGTATAGAAAACATGTTTTTAGCTAAACTTCTGTAAAAAACAGCTTTAAGGATTGTTATATTATACTTTCTCCATATCACCTGTACAAAGAACCTGCCTTTTGCCTGGAGGTCTTCTTTAATTGATCTACTGCTGTAACTAAAGCTCCACAACTTGCAATTTTGGCAAAAGGAAAATATGAGAAAATAAGCTAAATAAAGAAACAATAGTAGAGAATTTGATGGAAGAACGGAAAAGAAATATAACCTAAAAAATAAAAAAGGGTGAGAAAAAGAAATGGAGGAAAGAGAGGACAATATTTTTCTGCCTCATCTTCTTTGAAGCTCAGGGGTTAGCATGGGGTCATATAAAAACCAAAACACCACATGTGTTGGGTCTTCCTTGGAGAGTTCTTCCAAATAGCTGCAAAAATGAGACCACCACTAAGAATGATAAAGTAAGCCGTAAGTAACAGAAGTGTCCGATCCACATCTGAGGAAGCAGATCAAGCAAAGTTTATGGAAATATCTTACATTACTCCTGGGAGCTCAATCTTTGGACCCATTCCAATTAATTAAAGTTTAAGCATCTTCTCATATGCACTCGCTAGCTATTTCCAGGTGTCTAGCCCAAGAGTAGTTGTGAAACAACTATGCATAAATGTTGTCATTTGGAAAACTATTTTTTAATTTATTAAACTCATACGCATAGAAAATGATTTTTTTTTTTTTTTATAACTTTTATTAATCAGTGATAGAAAATCGTAACTAGGGAGCTTAGATAAGGAACAAATCTGTTGGCCTTCCAAATAATTTTTTTGAGTACTTTTTATTTGTATTTATGAAACATGAGCACTAATCATACCTATAATCTTCAAAAATGCCTTTTTGTACTTGCTGTACAATTTAGTCTTACCCAAATCAGTTTTTGTTTTATCTTATATGTGAGGCTTATTTGTGCACTCTCATCCTAAAGCCTCGTCCACATGATCAGTCCATCCGATTAGAGCAGTCCGAAGGACCGTTGTCATCGGTTAACCAATGAAGCTGACTGATGGTCTGATGTGCCTACACACCATCGGTTAAAAAAACGATCGTGTTAGAACGCGGTGATGTAAAACTCAACGACGTGCTGAAAAAAAATGAAGTTCAATGCTTCCAAGCATGCGTCGACTTGATTATGAGCATGCATGGATTTTTAACTTTTTTTTAAAGCAAGTTGGCTTTTTTTTAACCGAAGGTTAAATAACCTATGGGGCCCACACACGATCGGTTTTGACCAATGAAAACGGTCCATCAGACCATTGTCCTCTGGCTATCCTATTGTGTGTACGAGGCCTAAGAAAGAATTACTGCCAACTGCAGCCAAACAGAATCTTTTCAGGATTTTTTTCCTCAGTGAAAAAGAACTTCTCTCATTTCCCTTAGCCACAGGTTTCATAAATCAGCCACTATGCTATTTAATTAGCTTTGATATCAACAGATTACTAACTTTAGACATGGAGTAAAAGGAAAATTTAGTATTTCTCTTTGACCTAATTAAAAATGTTTTCTGAAACGTATTAATAAGGACCAGATGACATTCGGTTATCAGTTTTTGCATCGACATGTATCAAACCAGTACTAACTACCAGGAGCTTAATTCCCTAATTCACTTAGCAATGTCTGGAAATGGTCAGTGTTGCTTTCTACCTATTCAACAATGTATACACAATTATTGTAAAGAACTCATCTACTATGTGATATTAACAGAAAATTTGTGTTCTATTGAAACAAGAAAGTTGTTTTTTTATACTTTCATTAATGTTATTTGTCCCATTCTTTTATTGATACAAGGACAAACCCTGGAATTAAAGTCATACATTTAAAGCACCTATAGTACCAAGGAGATGTTTTAAATAAACAATACAAAACCTTGTTTAAAGGATAACTCTGACAAAACTGCCTATGTCAATTTTTCTTTAAAATGTAGTCTTCTATGTGCTTATTTTTTTCTGTTCAAAGAGTTTTATTGGAAAGAAAAACAAGGCAACAAAACCTTTCAAATCTTTCCAAGACAGATATTGGTTAAGAAAGTTTACAAGTGTAAACATGTACACATGTACTATGAGCACTCTAGTACTTCATCATCCAGGGAGAGTGTCTAGAACAGGAGTCTAAAACTGTCAGCCACCCAGCTGTTGCGAAACTACAAGTCCCATAAGGCATTGCAAGGCTGACAGTAACAAGCATGACTCCCACAGGCACAGACATGGTGAGATTCATAGTTTTGCAACAGCTGGAGGGTCATCAGTTTGAGACCCCTGGACTAGAGGTAGCAAAATACATATGGAAGAAACTGCCGTCCAGGAATAAAGGAACTACAGAAAAAAGAAGGGAGCAAAGGGTGGATGTCTAGGTGAAATCTGTGAGTCATGTAGATAAAATCCAAGGGTGTCCAGATTCTGCAGAATTTGGTCATGGTATTTGATATATATATATATATATATATATATATATATATATATATATATATGTATGTATATTTTTTTCCCCCCAGTTTTTTTGTTTTGTTACACTGTTACATGTATTAATTTTGTGGAAGTGCAGCGCTAAGCGTAGACACTTAGTGGGTTATTTTTACTGTTACATGTATGTTTGGCTTCTCTGAATTCTCACTTATGTGGAAAAAGCAACAGAAACGATCAGCAACATTTAGTCCAGAGTTCTCCAAAAAAATCCATATATCTACTATCTACAGAATTGCTAAAGATGTTGCCTACCTGTCCCTTTGGAATTTCTCCCTCTGTAGCCACATGTGATAAGATGTCACTCTAACCTGCATGCTGCTGAATCTTAATCACTAGCAATGGAAGCAACATCTTGCTTACCCAGCTACAGATGGGGCTTTTCCATGGGGAAAATCGGCAGCTGCAAGTCATCCATCTGACACCAGCCTTTCCCTTGTGATCCTTACTCCTCGCTGATCTTCTGGCACTGGCAATAGTTCATTACAGGTGGACTGAAGACAATTAAAATGGCTTCTGGTGACACTCCCTTGTTCCTATGCCTGTTTCCTTATAATGTACAGTATTGTTACATCTTGAAGCCAAAAATATTAGGTAGTGATGAAGAATGCAAAGGAGAAGCTGAGAAAAGAGTTCATTCTTTATAAAGTTGATATTGTTTACCCACAGACTATTATAAAAACACTATGAATGCATTTCATGGCACTATATTGGTCACTGATATTTATATATAAATCCTGGGTGGAGGCACAACTTTATTATGAAACCAACTCTTCTACTTGACAAAGGCTATAGGTCTTTTTTTTACCTAGGTTTTTACCTAGGTTTAGTGCAATCAACCTGTTTCAGACTAACAACACCCGACGCCCAGTGTCCTAGCTATGAATAAGCACTGTATGATAGTGTGAAACGCGTCAACTTTTCTCCTGATTATTTGCTGTGATACGTTCATGTTGTGACCAGTTTTATTAAAAGGAACCATTTTTTTGGAGTGCGGCCGTCATGATTTTTCTCCATACATTTTTGCATACTATTGCAGTGCCTGCACCCAGGCGTTTGGACTCCACCTTGAAGTTCCCTGGGACCTCTGAGCGGTAAACTTTCTTTCTCACCCGACGCCCAGTGACGACTACTGCTCTATCTACCCAGCCAATCTGATGGTAGCTCGTTGCTACCCTTTCTAAAACAGCTCCCTGAGTGGCAGCCAGTTTGTCAAGCATGTCAGAATCCTCCTAAGCAACTTGGGCTTCAAATCCCAGTCAGTTCTCTGGACATTCTTTCTGAATTAGAGCAGCCTCAGCTGCCTCCCAACAGGGAGTACCAGACCATACTAAGCTCTTGGAAGTCTCCTTGTTTTGCCACATACATCCCAAATCCTCATAGAAAAATGTCACAAGCCTTTACCAAGCTGGCTCAATAAATACAAGAAATCAATAAAAGCTTTTTTCCCTATTTGAGTCTTTTGCCCCCTTTTCTTGGCATACTAACCAGACCACCAAGGCACACTTCAGGTCTATTTACGTTGTAAGACTTGTCACGTGTTTATGTGATCCACATCTCTCCCTGTCAGAGGGCCACGACCATAAATAGATTATAGCGATGTGGTAGGTTGTGTAACCATAAAGTGTCCATCCACAAATGTCAGCAATATATAGCAATATGGTTAAATTTAATGAAGGTACAACATTTAGCAACTGATATGGTTGATTTTTAAAAGTGTCAATCTGAGTATGCAGGCATCTGGGGTAAAGCCGTCCACATAGACCAGACATGTCCAAAGTCTGGCCCGTGGGCCAATTGTGGCCCGCATTCCGGTTTTGAATGGCACGCCTAGTAATTTGGACATATATATCTTTTGTGGCCCCCAACGTATTCATAGCAATGGTGGGACTGCATTCATGGCAATGGGGGTGCTACATTCATGGCAACAGGGGTGCTGCATTAATGGCATTGATGGGGCTGCATTTATGGCAATTATGGGGCTGAATTCATGGCAATGGGGGTTCTGCATTCATGGCAATGGGGTGCAACGTTCATGGAAATGGTGGGGCTGCATTCATGGCAATGGTGGTCCTGCATTCATGGAAACAGGGGTTTTGGATTCATGGCAATGGTGTGGCTGCATTCATGGCAATGGTGAGGTTGGATTCATGGCAATGGTGGGGCTGCATTAATGGCAATGGTGAGGTTGCATTCATGGCAATGGTGAGACTGCATCCAAGGCAGTGGTGGGGCTGTATTCATGACAATGATGGGGCTGCATTCATAGCAGTGGGGGTGCTTCATTCAGGCACTTCTGAGGCTGCAAATGAGCACTGATTAGGCTACATTGATGGGCAGAGACCCTCATTTTGTTCACAGTTCTTTTATTTGAAATCTTGTTTTTTTCCTAAAACTTCCCTCTTAAATGGAAGGTGCATGTTATATGCCAATGAATATGGTATATCCAAATAACATGCCCAAGCTTATCTCCTTACCACACACAGCCGCAAAGGCAGGAGAATTCTTGTTGGGCAGTGTAATAGTGCTCGGACGAACACACTTAGACCGATTTTTAATGGTTCAAAGAATGTCAGGCAAAATGGTCCGCCCTTGTGCATGTTCACTTCGTCAAATCTGGCCCTCTTTGAAAAAAGTTTGGACATCCCTGACATAGACTGTCCTCCGGACCTCCGGCTCTCGCCGCTGTCAGTCTGCAATCGTGACCGGGAAGACTACCCTGCAGTAGAGCGATCTGAAAGTGAGGCGTAAGCGCTCATGGAGCACAGCGTCAATGGCGGGGAAGAGGATGGTTTATGTGGAGAGCTTTACCCCGGATGCCTGCGTACTAAGATGTGCCTGTTTTAAACATCAACCATGTGACTTGCTAAATGTTGTACCTTCATTAAATGTAACTATATTGCTACACTTAGAGGCACCTCTCTTCTCTTTTATGCTCAGTTACATAGTTACATAGGTAGTCAGGTTGAAAAAGACACAAGTCCATCCAGTTCAACCATAAAAATATAAACAAACAAAATAAAAAACACAGTACATCACATATACCCAACTCCATACCCACAGTTGATCCAGAGGAAAGCAAAAAAAAAACAGCAGAGCATGATCCAATTTGCTACAGCAGGGGAAAAAAATCCTTCCTGATCCCCGGAGAGGCAATCGGATTTACCCCGGATCAACTTACCTACACATCTTAGTACTCAGTTATATTATGTACATTTAGGAAAGAATTCAGGCCCTTCTTAAAGCAATCTACTGAGCTGGCCAGAACCACCTCTGGAGGGAGTCTGTTCCACATTTTCACAGCTCTTACTGTGAAGAAACCTTTCCGTATTTGGAGGTGAAATCTCTTTTCCTCTAGACGTAAAAAAGTGCCCCCTTGGGGGGCGTGGTTTGCCTTGGAGGAAGATGGACGCCTAACCTTAGAGCTCCGTCGGACCCCAGCCACAGATAGACCGTTACCGGAGACTTACGCCGAATACCGACCTCTAAGCTATGGGGACCTCCTCCCGTGACACTTCTGCCTCTCGATCGCGCTCCCCGAGAGACCTTAACGGCAGAATTACACAACAAATACCAGACTTCTTCAGGACACAGAGGCCCAACATGGCGACGGGTGTTCCCGCCTCGGTCCCTCCACTCACCTATTCGGACATTGTCCTCACACCCACAGGACCGCCGCAACCTGCACAAAGCTCCGGGACACCTCCTCCGCAAGTGCAACCCAGCCTGACTGACCTACACGAGGTGGCAGCAGACATCAAGAACACCTTGTTCGCCGCCATTACAGACCTCCGTCAGGAGATTCACGGCATCGCGACTAGGGTACAGGAGGTCGAGATCACCACTGCCCAGCATCACACCACCCTCAGGAAAGTCGGCCACAAGTTGGATACACATACCTTACAACTCCGGGACTTGCAGAGACATGTCGAGGACCTGGATAACCGGGGCCGACGCCAGAACCTTCGGGTGAGAGGCATCCCAGAGTCCGTGGACCCAGACCGCATCGTACCCTCGGTAACGGAGCTTTTTAACCGGGTGTTGGACAGACCCACACAAACGCCTATTCCCATGGAACGCATCCACAGGGCACTCAGACCCCGAGGCAAGGACTCCGACCCTCCGAGGGATATTGTATGCTGTCTGGAAAACTTCCAGACGAAGGAGGACATCCTCCGCAAGGCCCGAGTGAAGCAGCAGATTGACCATGAAGGAAACGCCATACAAATTTACCAGGACCTATCTGCTATCACCCTAAGACACCGTAAAGACCTCCGCCCCTTGTTGGACATTCTCCGTGCAAGGGGAATACAATATCGCTGGAAGTTCCCCTTTGCTTTGTCTGCATCCCATGCCGGGCGCACAGCCCTTCTGAGGGTCCCAGAGGAACTAGAGGACTTCTGCAAGACCTTTGATGTCCCCTTCGTTGAGCTCCCGAACTGGTATGCCGAATTCAACATACCGACCCTACACAGCCGTTCACCAGGGGAAGAACCGATGGATGCACAAGCTACGCGCTTCCGTAGACGCCGCTCTCCTTCTGCCTCCAGACCGGCTACAAATTCATCTCAGAGATTCCAGCCCTCCAGTCCTCAGGCAGCACCACAGCCCCGCAGGGCACGCAGAGACCGTTGAGGAACCGTGGTCTCCACAACACAGACCAGTCGGATACGTTTTTCAGATTCTCGCTACCTGACCCCTGATGTCTCACCTCACCCCCCCTCCGCCACCCCCATGCTTCCCTTCTATTTTGAGACTGGTTCTGGGCAGGCACGGCCATATGATCCACTGGTGCGACTGCCTCTCCAGCATCTCCACGTCCCAAGCCCACCGCGGCTCCCTTATACTGCCTGCGCTCCCTGATCTCCCTGTTGATACAGACTCTCCCAACTTCCTACTCCCCAGATCTCACAACCTGTAGATGCCGGAGAAACATTTGTATAACACTGCCATTCCGCGTCCCGCTCCCCGTCCCACACCCCCCAGCCAGTACCGCCTGCCATCAGTGTGACTGTAGATGTTGGACCACGGTGCCTTCCCCCTGACCCCGGACACTACACCCTGTTACGCTCTGGAACTGATCCGTCCCCATGAATGATTCCCGGAACAGCACTTGCCCTGGGATGTTGGGACCTAGTCAGCATATGGGAGTCATGGGGACAGCAGTAACTCTCCCACCGCCTGTTCTTCAAAGACGTCTCAACCTCTAAAGCAGCGTGCGAATGCTGATCAGGCTTGGGTAACAACGTGGTAATATGTGACACTAGTTTCTTTTTATAACATGTTGTATGATGTCTAGCGTATATTCACTCTGCTCCCCTCACCTAGACCCATGTGATCGCAGCTGAACGTGCCCACCCTTGTCCCGGCTAGTCCCTAGAACCATCCCTGTCTCCCTCCCTCCTTGCCCTCTCACAACCTCAGTCCATATGGTAGGGATGCAGTCAGCCCTCTCTCTGACATCCCCTCAATCAGCCTTTCCGATCCGGTATCCACATCCCCGAGGACCTAACAGTGAGATCTGCCGAATGGATCTCCCTCTGCCACGTGGATAGCCAGGTCTCCCCCATATACCCCTCGATCTCATAACCTCTTGTCCAATGTACTGCGATCAACGTCCTTCTCCCACTTTTTGGCTGAGGGGATGCGCTCTCCTAGCTACCAAAGGGGACGCGGTCGTGCTAAGCTTTGTATACGTCTCTCTCCCAGGCATTCTAGGAACACCCTGTTTCTGCATCTAATGTCTTAGCACCCATATTCTACCCTCGTACCCCTTATCCTTTTTGAAGCCCAGACCCCTTCCTCCTCATTACCTCCCCCCGCCCCCCCCACCCCTCCTCTCCCCCTACTCCGCCCCCCCGCCCCGCATCCCTCCCTTCCCTTCCCTTCATCCCTCCCTACCCTTCCCCTCATCTCACCCCTCCCCCCACCCTCCCCTCTCCCTCCCCCACTAGCCTCACCCTTCCCCGCACCGTACCCTTTCCCTCTCCCTTCCCCTCCTACTCCCCCCTCACCCTCTCTTCTCCTCCCTCCCTCTTTCTCCCACTTCCCCCCCTTCTACCTTTCCCTCCCCCCTTGCCACCCACCTCCATCACCGTCCTTTCGCCCTTCGTTATGGTACTCCTTTCTCCAGCCCTTCTCCCCTTCCCTACCGCCCTCCTCTCTGAGAACTTGTGACAGTCTTCAAATCCATCGTGCCTGTTTCCCCCTTTGGGGACCCTGTCGTGATGTCACTGGATGATTGTCATAATTTTATTATGTTAATTTGTCTTGTTTGTATCTGTTAATAAAATTTTGAATACTTTTAATAATTTTTTCCTTCATTGTTTATCTGTATACAAGTACCGTAATAGACCTAATTGGCCCCAAAAAACCCCTCTCGTTCTTGGCTCTCTGGTCCGGGGACCTTAGACCCAAGTACCCTATTTCTACTGTTGCACAATGTTTTCACCTACGGGCTTAATGCCCGATAAGACTGGACCTGACTATAACATTAGAGAATACGAATACTGATTTGGCACCATTCTAAGATTATTGGATTGTTGCACACTGGCCCCTGCATCGGCACATCCGAAGACAGATACTGTCTTCTCATGCCCTCAGACTCCTCTTCACCCCATACGGTTAGCCTTTCAGTCTCCACAAGCATACTGACTACCTCACACGAAGATATGTGGTTGGGGGCCCGAGTGCGGCCCTCATACTTTTTTTTCCTTCTAGGACTTCTCAACCCCCACACAGTGGTTCTTCCTTTAATCCTCACACGCACTTTGTTAGACCTCGGGCACACCACTGACATTCTCCGGAAGTTCCGCTACCGCGGATCTTTAAACCGCCAGACTAGTGAGTGCTGTCTCACCGGCCTCCGGATTACTTCACTCTCCCTTTACCTCATAGCTGACCTTCTCCGACGTTTCCGCTGTGACGGAACTGTACAGCACTGAACAGGCGAGGGGATCCTTGCCAGGCTCCAGATAATTCCCTCCTTGATACACATTTACCCACTGTCACTCGCCCTAACCTCATCCCCCCAAACCTCACACCCCCACCCGTACCCTTCTTCGGCCAACCCCTGACTTCCGCACTCTTCCTTGCTTAACTCGGTCCTGTGTAGGGCCCTCCCCAGCACTCGACCCTTGCATCGTGCCGCGGCTCTCAGAACCGAGCTTCGTTTTCGCTGGGTGTCTGTTACTCTGCACACTGATGGCCCCTCCTCCCTCCGTGCCCAACGCGCCCACGCTCAAGCTGTTCTCTCTTAATGCTAGGGGCCTCAACTTGCCAGAACGGCGCTCGCAACTGCTCCAAGTTATGCACCGTCACAAGGCGGACATTGTGTTCGTCCAAGAAACGCACTTTCGCAGGGATGCAACGCCAACGTTACACAATTATCGCTACCCCACGGTATTCCATGCCACCACTCCGATCTCCAAATCCAAGGGAGTCTCCACACTTATAGCAAAGCATTGCCCCTTTCAACTCAAAGACTCGCTGTCAGACGGGGAGGGAAGATATGTTTTCCTTAAGGGGTCTCTATATGGCCGGACTGTCACTTTGGCCAACATCTATGCCCCGAACGCCAGACAGGTTTTTTTCTTTGCTTCCATCGCCACAACCCTATCGGCCTTCCAAGAAGGTATGCTTATTCTGGGGGGGGATTTTAATATCCCCCTTGACCCCCTCCTTGATTCCTCCACCGGGACCTCCTCTATTACATATGCGGCCCTCAAAGCCATTAAAACCCAACTTCAAACACTACTACTCCATGACACTTGGCGCACTCTAAATCCCAATGGCAGAGACTTCACCTTCTTTTCAGCCCCTCACAACAAATATTCGAGAATCGACTACTTTTTCCTGTCGCAAACTGATCTCCCCGTCCTAAGCAAGGCCTCAATTGAACCCTTGTTCCTCTCCGACCATCACCCGATCTCGTTGACTCTAACCCTTCCCACCATGTACCGCTCGACCTATTCATGGAAGTTGGACCCTTCCTTACTAACTGACCCCGTGATAGTAGCAGACATAGAGCACAGCTTAACTCAGTATTTTATGGAAAACAAACCATCTGAGACCCCGGTCATCACAATTTGGGAAGCCCACAAATGTGTGATCCGGGGTGTACTGATGGCAGCAGCAGCTAAGCGTAAACGAGAGCGTCAGAAACATTTCTCAGACCTCACAGCTAGAATCCTCACGCTAGAGAAAGCACATAAACGCTCCTTGGCCTCCTCCACCCTTCAAACTCTCCAAGCAGCTCGGAAAGAACTCTTGGACCTACTAGATAAACAAATAAAGCGCAAATACGTTCTTTCCCAACGAATCTTCTATGAATTTGGAAATAAGGCAGGGCGCCTCCTAGCTAAAGCGTTACAGACTAAGAAGGCATCCACCACGGTACATTCGATAACTGATTCGGCAGGCAAGAAAATCGTCTCTCCCCCTGATATTGCGAAACAATTTGCAACTTACTATTCTAAGTTGTATAATCTTCCCCTTCAGACTCGCATGCTCGAACGGCAGCTATAAAGACCTTTCTGTCCGAATACAGTCCCAGGCCCATCTCGTCCTCTTTGGCTACCGACCTAGATTCCCTCCTCACTGTGACTGAAGCCGTAGCGGCTTTGAAGCAAATGAAACCTGGGAAAGCCCCCGGCCCCGACGGACTGACGGTAGGATATTATAAAGCATTCACTCACCTGCTCACATCCCACTTTATTCTGGCTTTTAACTCCCTAGGCCCCTCCTCCACTCCCCCCCCCCGGGACCTGCTTACAGCTCACATTGCTGTGATACCAAAGCCTGAGAAAGACCCTACACTGGTTATGAACTACAGGCCCATCTCCCTGCTGAACGTTGACCTTAAATGGTACGCCAAGATACTCGCAAACCGTCTTTTACCCCTCCTACCGGGACTGATCGACTTGGACCAGGTGGGTTTTGTCCCTGGCAGAGAAGCCAGGGACAACACCCTCAAAGCCATTTCCATCCACCACTGGCTCACGACGCAGAAACAAAGCGGATTTTTGCTGTCCCTTGATGCGGAGAAGGCATTTGACAGAGTGGCCTGGGACTACATGAGAGAAATGCTGACCTTCCTGGGCCTCCCGCAGCGTATGCTCCAATTTATTCTAGCACTTTATACAAATCCCACTGCGAGGGTCCGTGTCAATGGCCACCTGTCGGATGCCTTCTCCATCACCAACGGAACCAGACAGGGGTGCCCCCTGTCTCCAATCTTTATCCTCACACTTGAACCATTCCTGAGACGCCTGAAGGCTAACCCGACTGTTAAAGGGATCGACATCGCGCGCACCACGTACAAAGTAGCAGCCTTCGCCGACGATATTCTCCTCTTCCTAACAGACCCTGTCACAACCCTACCCAATCTCCTAGCAGACCTTAAAACTTTCCAGTACTTGTCCAACTTGAAGATTAACTTTGCAAAATCCAACGCACTCAATGTCTCCCTTCCACATGATTTGGTAACACAGTGTCAGGCAAACTTCCCTTTCAAGTGGAACAAGAACTCAATTACTTACCTTGGTATACAACTCCCCTCGTCCCTGTCCAATTTATACTCGGCCAATTATCTCCCGTTGTTGCAAACACTACAGAAGGATCTCAAAAGTTGGTCAACGGGCCTCTTTACATGGTTTGGCAGGGCGGCGGCGATCAAAATGAATATCCTGCCCCGGTTGCTGTATCTCTTTCAAGCAGTCCCTATTAAATTGCCTCAAGCTTTCTTCTCCACGTGCCGGACAGCATGCACAACATTTATCTGGAACGGGAAATCCCTCCGATTGAACTTTGCCAAACTTACCGTGCCTAAGCTGAAAGGGGGAATAGGCCTTCCGGACATGACCAAATACTACCAGGCCTGTCACCTTTCCAGGATAGCCGACTGGAACCTTCACAGCGCTTCTAAAGCGTGGGTGGAACTGGAAAACACATTTTCTCCCTTCCCGTTAGCACAAGCCCCCTGGACCAAAGCGCATGCACTTTCCCCCTCGTGCCTAGCTCACCCGCTGATCTCCCCGACCCTAGCCACTTTCAAAATAACATGTAATAAATATCGGGTTTCATCTCTCTTAGGCCCGATGACCCCGCTCCGACACAACCCTGACTTCCCCCCAGGCCAAGCTCCCTCCTTCCTAACTGACATATGGCCACACACGCATGTCCGCGCATCTCAATTTTTTGACACGGATCGTCTTCTCTCCTACGATTCTCTGCAGTCCAGACTACGTTCTGGATCCTTCCCCTTTTGGACATATGTCCAAATCAGACATTTTTTTGAGACACCTCGCCTGAAACCACTCTGGGCCCGCCGCCTCTCCCCTTTTGAAGCAATCTGCACGGGTACCGGACCGGTGGCCCACTTAATTTCTCTGATGTATACGCTACTATTTCCAGATAGCAATCCAAAGACTAACTGGGCGAGTCAGAAATGGGAAACGGAATTATCCATAGACTTGACAGAAAAAGAATGGGAAGCTGTGTTTGCGTGTTTCCATAAAGGTACGGTTAATGTGCTAGCTCAGGAAAACGCTTTCAAACTCTTCTCACGATGGTATCGGACGCCGACGAGGCTCCATGCTATCTCCCCCACCGTATCCCCCTTATGTTGGAGATGTGGTTCTGAACAAGGGTCTCTTATACATATTTGGTGGTCCTGCCCCAAGCTGCAAACATTCTGGAGAGACGTCCGTCGCATCACGACAGAGGTCTCTATGCTCGAACTGAACTTTACACCAGGACAGTTTCTACTACATCATTCCCACCTACCCCCGAGAACTTACTTCCGCTCCCTAGCAATGCATATGGTGACTGCGGCAAAGCTTTGCATCCCTGCGAAATGGAAAGTCCAGGAACCGCCATCACTGGCTGATTGGTTCAAGCGCATAAATCACATTGCCGAAATGGAAAACCTGATACACCAGGCCCGAGACACACCAACAAAGTTTACTGAGCGATGGGCGTGTTGGGTAGATTTCACCACCACGGACAACTACAGGCAGGTCATGTCTTACCGGGTCTCTGGGAGCGGCGGCGCGACGCTCACCACGTAGACACTAGACGGGAACACTCATTGACCCTCATTTTCTAACCCTACATCTGTATTCACCGTCCTCTTTCCACCTGTGCACCCTACGTCTAATCTTATTATCCCATGGTTATCACACCTCCCACGACCCACTGCCCCAAGCCCCCGATACTCGACTGATCCATACTCCAACAGTCGCTGAGGAAGGCACTGGCTACTGTACTATCTGCGCTGGCTGCTGCATGGCCTAAGGACTTGGAAAGTGTCTTTGAGGCTGAAGAAAACAGGTTGTGGTAGTGCCTGGCAATGAGCACGGTGGCTGGAGTACAGGCAGCACAGCACAGGAGGAGCACAAGCAGGTCAGCAGGATAATCTGGACAAGACAGGATTTTCTATACAGGACCAAATATATTTAAGGCAGTGCTTGTTGAAATGACATACTTTGTGTTCACTGCATGTGATTGAGGATGTGCTGTGTATATATAGATAGATAGATATAGATATATAGATAGATAGATATAGATATATACACAGTATCTCAAAAAAGTGAGTACACCCCTCACATTTTTGTAAATATTTTATTACATGTTTTCATGTGACAGCACTGAATAAATGACACTTTGCTACAATGTAAAGTAGAAAGTGTACAGCTCGTATAACAGTGTAAATTTGCTGTCCCCACAAAATAACTTACTTTTGTTGCTAGCGGTTTAGACATTAATGGCTGTGTGTTGAGTTATTTTGATTAGACAGCAAATGTACACTGTTATACAAGCTGTACACTCACTACTTTACATTGTAGCAAAGTGTCATTTATTCAGTGCTGTCACATGAAACGATATAATAAAATAATTCCAAAAATGTGAAGGATGTACCCACTTTTGTGAGATACTTTATAATATACTGTATATGTATCAGTAAAACCTTAGTTTGAGAGTAACTTGGTTTGAGAGCGTTTTGCAAGACAAGCTAACTTTTTTTAATAGCTCTGAAGGGAAAGGGACACCCCAACCCCTGCCTCCACAAAGCACACAGGAACAGAGCTGAGGCTGTCAATCAGCTGGAGCTCTCTCCCCGTCACCATTTTTCTCTTGTTGTCAGGAAAACTTGTCAGAAGTGCCTTATGCTGATAGCAGAAGAATAAGGTAGCAAACAGAAATTAAACTTAGTACTCTGCTTAGAGTACACACTCTAGAGCAGTTCTCAACCTTTCTAGTGCTGTGACCCCTTGATAAAATTTTCCCAAGTTGTGGGGACCCCTTAACAATAAAAATTATTTTTATAGCGTAGGTTGTCAGAAAGACAAGTAATTTGCACTCCCTGGGTCCCTCCCATTCATACAGTATTGAACCCCCTTATGGTACATTTTAGGATGTACCACTCTCTCTTTGTTCTCCTTTCTTTCCCCTTTATCTCTCTCTATCCTAATTTCTTTTTTTCCCCCTCATCCGTCTCTCTTGTACTCTTATTATTTCTCCCCCTTTTTCCTCTCCCTTCC
This sequence comes from Rana kukunoris, assembly GCA_029574335.1. NCBI lineage: Eukaryota > Metazoa > Chordata > Amphibia > Anura > Ranidae > Rana > Rana kukunoris. The sequence continues at coordinate 163,423,708 of CM056052.1, forward strand.
ATGTATTCTCCATTTTTATTCCTTCTCTTACTCCTTGGTGGGGGATGGGGGGGGGGAAATGGGATGAGTGTCATTGTTGGTGGGGATTAGGGATCAGTAGAAATGATGGGAGGAGTTCTGATCAGCCAACTTCAGGTCATCTGCTGATCTAAGAACTGCAGCGAGGACTTTTAATGGCAACTATAACTATAATCACAGGTAGTGTTACTCACTGTGTCTCTGACTTTATGGTGTCGTGTAACGGTGACACCTCTGTGGAAATCATGAGACAGGGTCTTCTCCAGCCCCTCTCACTTCACATTCCTCACCATTCATCTCTAGCCTCCGCCCCCCAGCTATGCCATGAACTGAATGGGGGCTGCGAAGAGGATGAGTGGGTGGCCGCAGGTTCCAGGGACAGCCCTGCTGGGTGGCCACAAAAATGCTGCGAGAGCCAGGAACAGCCCAGGATTTGGTGACCCCTGGCAAATTATCATTTGACCCCTGAGTTGAGAACCACTGCTCTAGAGGAAGATTCTGTGTTTACATTTTATGTCTGAGGTTTACAAACCACTTTAAAGTGTTTGTAAACTCAAAAAAAATAAAAAAATAACCTGCAAGACAAAGGCATGCATCGCGTACTAGCTCATTATGAAATACTTACCTTGGATCAAAGCTGTTGCATCGGTCCCTGTACACCGATGTGACCGGTGACATGTCTCCCGGAGTTATTTCCAGGTTTGCAGGCTCCGGCGCTGTGATTGTCTGGAGCCACGATGATGTCACTCCCGTGCATGCGCGTGGAGCCGCTGGTCACGGCACAGCTCCTAAAGAAACGGCACAAGTGAGCCATTTCTTCAGTTCACACGTGCCGATGTTCAATTACCTGTCAGAAATCCCGAGGCGAAAGACAAGAACCTGCTCAGTCAGTCTTTCCCCTACACACGGCCGGTTTTCCTGATGGGAAAACTGCGAGGAGAGCTTTTGGCCTGGAATCCCAGCCGTGTGTATGCTCCTCCCAGTTTTTTCGAAAAAAAGAGAACCAACTTTTTTTTTCCTGGCAGACTCAACCGGCAGGCTTTTGCCCGGTGGTCTTTGGCAGTTTTCCTATGGGAAAAACTGCGATGGAGCATATACACAGCCGGGATTCCCGACCAAAGCTCCATCACAGTTTTTCCCATGGGAAAACTGCCAAAGACCCCCGGGCAAAAGTCCGCCGGTTGCTTCTCTTTTTTTGTCTGGTGGTTTTTGGGCAACTTTCCCATCGAAAAAACTGTGAGGAGCATACACACGGCCAGGATTCCCAACCAAAAGCTCTCCTCGCAGTTTTCCCGTCAGGAAAACCGGCCGTGTGTACGAGTCTTAAGGCCCCTTTCACACTCATGCCCTTTTACCATGTTTTTCTGGGAGACAAAAGTGCATGGAAACTATTCCCCATTAAATCCTATGTAACTGTTCACTGCAGAGGAGCTGCACTTTGAAAAGTCCTGCATGCTGCATCTTTAGTGCAGTTTTTCAAAAGAGCACCAAAAAGGCACCTCCCATTGTAAGTCAATAGGAAAGCGTCAAAAGAGTATTAAAAGTGCAACTTTGCAAAAAAGCCATACGATGCACAAAAGCTCATAAAAATTGCATCATTGTGAAAGGGCCCTAAATCTGCAGCTTTAAAAAATACCTGGTGATCATGCCATGAAGGTCCTTGTTCACGCACTTGGTATATAGTGACAGCTGCCCCCTAATGATGCTCCTGAGTCATTACCCTGTCATACAGTATGCTCAGTTACTGCCACAATTGTTCATTCATTCATTAATTCATTCATTCATTCATACAGTATGCTCAGTTACTGCCACAATTGTTCATTCATTCATTAATTCATTAATTCATACAGTATGCTCAGTTACTGCCACAATTGTTCATTCATTCATACAGTATGCTCAGTTACTGCCACAATTGTTCATTCATTCATACAGTATGCTCAGTTACTGCCACAATTGTTCATGCATGGTCCTCCACTGTTACTATAAGGAAAACCACCTGCCCAAAGCAATGATGTGCAGCTGATACTTGATTGAGTATGTGTATCCAGGAGGTGGATGAAGGAGCAGCAGGAGATCAACTCATATGAAAAAAAAACTGTATTAATGTAAATGAGTTATTTATTATACACATTGCACAAAGCAAACTAGATGTTATTTAGTTAGGCTTTACATCTTTTTAAGGAGTCAGTTAACACAAGGAGCTATGTTATTGAAAGTTACATTTAGTTAGATTCACTTTAATTATAAAAACATTTAAAAAGTACATATATGTTCATTTATTTAATCTACACATGATTTATATTCAAAGCACAGCTTCAATTTATTGTGTGAAGGTTCTCAAACCCTTTAGTAAATTAGCAATTGTGTGTCTCTGCCCAGCTGCTCCACATCAATAATGCTGACGTTCCCACAGAAAAGTATTACAACCTGCATTGCATCATGGGAACTAAACATTTCACCTTGTTCAGACCTAGCTGGCACATGCTTAGTATAAAGAAGAGTGGGCACACGCTAAAGTTGTTTCAAATTCCTCCACATTTTCTGGCAGGTATTAGGACCCCACAGGATGTCATTTTATTTTTCTGAGATTTTTGTTGTTTTGTTACTGTGGTGATGTGCTTATGACATCATAGATTTATGTGTAGTGGAGTTCCTCTTTAATGCACACATTTTATTTAGGAAATTGGAAAAGATTAATTATTTTCCAAAAAGGAAGTTGCTATGACAATAAGTACTTGTTGGATTTCGAGAAAAAAATTACTTGTGGAAAGTGCAATGAATCGATTGGTTTCTTGGCACAATACATATTGTTATTGCAATAATGTATTAATTTCATGGTAGGCTGAATGCAGCTGTATGCATGTTAGCAAATTAGATTGTGAACTAATGCCCATTTAAACTGGTGTGAACATTGTATAGCTACACAGAGGACCGGCTGTCAGAGCAAGTATTGACATATAGACCTATGCACTTTAAATGTGTTCATCGTGTTCTGAATCCTAAACTGACAACCTTTTTTATTATTATTTCCATTAACCTTTTCTTCTTAAATCATAACTACACAGTATTAAAAACAGTATCAATGTAATTGTGAATAGAGTTGTTGCCACTTGCCAACCTTTTAAGTGACACTATAGTGCTACAGTGGAGGACACAACCCTTTAATCCCCGTTCCGGGTATCTACCCGACGCATGCTTCCTTACACACATTACTTATTACCGGGGGCGCTCGAGGCAACCCCTCAGTTCTATCTGTTCTACCACCCTGGCCCACCCCCACCCTGACTTATCACTCAACCCATTTGGGTGGACATACCACTTCTGTTCACTCTTGTCCACATAGACATCACCCGACCACTGACCCATGTGACTCCCATCCCCGAGTGACGACGAAGATCACCCTGGTCCAAGGGTTCTTTCCCAAGATGGCGCAATTTTTGAAAAAGCTATAATGTATCACCTGTTCATGTTCAGCTAAGTTTATACGCTGAGATGTATACGCGCATTTTTGTGAAGCGGCTGCGACCGCGTTTATTGTTCTACGACTGATTTACTGTTATGCTTTATCAATTGTTATGTATTCATTATCATCAATAAACTTTGGAAAAACGTCCATGAATGGGGATTTGACGTCATTGACGTTCACTGACAGAATTTGGAGCATGCGCACTGGGATGCATTGACAGTCGACGCATGCGCAGTACGTTCGCCGCGGGATCGCGCTTAGTTTAAATAATACACGCCCCGTACCCGCACCATTTGAATTCCGCCGGCTCATTTACGATACGCTGCCGCAACTTTAGGAGCAAGTGCTTCATGAATAACAGCACTTGCTCCTAAAATTTCGCCAGAGTAACGTAAATGAGAAACGTTACTCCAGAGTAAAGAAGCGCCCATCTACCTGAATCTGGCCCATAGGGGGTTATTTAAGAAAAGGCAAATCCACTTTGCATTACAAGTGCAAAGTGCACTTGAAATTGCACTGAAAGTGTACTTCGAAGTGCAGTCGCTGTAAATCTAAGGGGTAGATCTGAAATGAGGGGAAGCTCTGCTGATTTTATCATCCAATCATGTGCAAGCTAAAATGCTGTTTTTTATTTTCCTTGCATGTCCCCCTTGAATCTACAGCGATTGCACTTCTAAGTGCTCTTTCAGCTTGCACTTATAGTGCAAAGTGGATTTGCCTTTAGTAAATAACCCCCATTATGTCTGTCAGAGTGAGTCACTGTGTCCCACACACCTCCCTTATTCTGCTCTTGAATCCTTACTTAACCAGTGCCTGTACATTGTGGACCCCCCCTCTCTCTATGGCAGCATGCCAAATTATAACAATTCAGAGAAATAATGAAATGCATGATGTGCTTTGTTTACAACTCCAGAATGGAAATGACAGAAATTATACCAATTCTGGTAATGACCCGGCAGAACAAAGTTCTGTCAGGTCAAATCCAGCAAGTATTCAGGCAGAGGTGTATTTAGGTTTTGTGCTGCCCTAGGCCTGACTAAACTCGTGCACCCCCTAATTTAAATATGACCCACCCCTTCCTGTCACGGCCACACCCTGTGTTGTTTAAGACCCGCCCTGAAATTTTCGAGTTAGGACACTAGTTCTGAGGGCATGGGGGGGTGGGGCAATGGATTCCCTTAATTTACTTAGATTTCCTCTTACTTCCTGGTTGCCCGTAGAGCAGGAAGTGAAGGCAAATCTTCGCAATGGGACAGGGATGGTAAAAGTGTTGCCTATAGTTCTACTTTAAGTAGGTGGTGCAGCAGAAACATATTGCACAGTGAGGAAGGTTTGTGGTCCAGGATGACAAAACAGTCAAAATTGGAAGCGCCCCCCTCCCCATAGTTGCAAAATGCCGGTAGCCCACATACTAGAAGCAGCGCGGCCGCTTTATGGGGGCGCTGGACTAATTTTCCGTACAGTGTAGCGCAAGCCGGCGGGGACTCTTTTCGTGCTGCCCCCCTGCAAATTGCTGCCCTAGGCCTGGGCCTTGTTGGCCTAGGCCAGGATACAGCTCTGTATTCAGGTATGTTTAGCATGAATGCAAGTAAAAATATATCTGAGTCTAGGTCCTAAATTAAGGTAGAACACTTTTGTGGGCAAAAAAATGGAAATAAAGAAAAAATAATATAGTGTATACAATTGTGACACAAGTCATATTTTAATTGAATGTAATGAAAAATCTGCAGCTGCTGCAATTTTCTTAAAATGCAATTTAATATGGCTACCTGTAGTCGTTCTGTACTCAGAATGTGTACAGAAGGGCCCACAGAAACATAATTTCCTGCTTGTGTGATTGGCTTACCAATTTTACCAGAAGTCTACCTAAGATACAAGTCAGATTTCAGGCATCCCCTGCAACAAAAATGACATTTTTGGTGAGATATTTCCAATAGGAACATGTCTAAAGGAATGCAGGTCCTGCAGCTTTCATCATTAGTGCTCTGCAGCTGCACAGCTGACTGATAATTATGAAACCACCTAAATTAGACCCACTTAGAACAGAGGCACAGAGGAGCACAAAATAGAATAACAAAAAGTAGGAATCTGCAACAAAGGTTGTTATAATCCTTGCAATGTACATAGATCACTCAGACAGGAATGTTTATTTCTCAAGAAAAGTGGAGTTACGGTTTAACTTTACTTACATATTTTCACATCATTCTAAGCTAGAATAGAATTGGTAAAACAAGAAATTGGTCTGTGTAAAAGAGAACATTCTAATGGGGGGGGGGGGTTGTTTTTGGCACCAAAGGACTTATATCTACAGGCTACAGTGATAGAAACACACCCCTTTTCCTTTATAGAACTACTAAGGCATTCATAATAAATGCTAATCTTGCTGGTCCAGTGCAGACACAGTATAGAGTTAATCTCTAATAGTTTAGTATGGACACCCCAATGCTGGGCAATGCTGGTCATAGAATGTTATTTTATCTAAATAGCTCATGATAATTTGTTACTCCTGCAAGAGGCACTGCAGACAATGAAATCATGGCTCCCAGCAGCAGATGCAATCACGGATATGCAGTACTACATGGAGGTATGTGAAAAATAGTAGGCTGAAAGTAATCTGCATATTCTGCTGTTCATGCCGTTTATTTAACTTGAGACTCCCTAGGGCATGTTCATGGAGAATTACTTGAGTGCAGTTATAGAAACATTTTTCTCGTATTATTTACTATGTCAAAGCATAGCAGATAAAACAGATGAAGTGTAAAAGGTTGCACTTCATTAAACAACATAATCCCTTTCTTTTCTAATAAAAGGCTATATGTATTACATTTATGTTAGGTCTCTTAATATATATATATATATATATATATATATATATATATATATACAGTAAGGCAGCACCTGAGAGTAATACATCAGAGAACAAAACATACATTTAATATTGTTCATTTGGAATATACTGTATGTTGGTGGTGATTTACCATAATGTAGCTTTATGTAAAGGATAATACAAATGCACCATACAATAATATTTCATCCATCCATGGGGAAAGGGTTTTGGTAGTGAGTAGGGATGATTGTATCAGGTTTTGGTCTTCATATTGTTTCAAAAATTGTACTTGAAGTCAGTAGACTTTGTGGCTACCTTCACTGGAGTCTATGTACCAAAATTCACAATAAAACACACTGGGCCAGATCCACATACAATTGCCCTGGCGCAGTGTATCAGATACACTACGCCGCCGTATTTTACCTGGCTCTAAGTCGAATCCAGAAAGATTTCGGCCTGCAAGGTACGGCGGCGTAGTGTATTTCTCGCGGCGGAATCGAAATACGCGATTAGGGGGCGTGAATCATTTAAATTAGGCGCGTCCCCGCGGCGATCGAACTGCGCATGCTCCGTTCAGAAGTTTCCCACCGTGCATTGCGCAAAATTACGTCGAAACTTCATATTTTTTTTTAGTAGCGTAATTTACGTACATTCCTATTCACGGACGACTTACGCAAAAAATAAAAAATAAATAAAAATTTGACGCGGGAACGACGGCCATACTTAACATGGCCAGTCTAACTAAAGGGCCTGGTAATGGACTGGGGGGGAAACCCTTGCCGTTTTTTTTTCAATTGCTTTTATCTGTACTGCCGAGACCCGACAATTCATTAAAGCCGCGATTAGATTTAAGTGGCTTTTTTCCTTTCGAAATTTCATTTTGTGCAGGGACTGTTCTAAACACAGGAAACATGCGCTACTTTACAGGCATTCTACAGACACCCCCAGATACGAAATTTAAAGGAATATTTCACTTTTATTGTTTCACGTTAAGCATTATTAATATCACTGCTCCTGAAAAAAACTGCAGTTTTTAAAACTTTTTTTTGCATTGATACATGTCCCCTGGGGCAAGATCCAGGTCCCCAAACAATAACTTGCATATAAGGCTACATTTAAATTCAGTAAATTAGTCAGCCACATTTAATTAGGCCAGCCAGGTAATGCTGAAGATGTTTCACCACTAAAAGTTAATTGAGGATGAGTGGTGAAACATCTATACAGTGTTGTTAAAAAAGTATTTGCCCCTTCCTGATTTTTTTTGCATATTTGCCACACTTGAATCAGATCCTTAAACACATTTTAATAATACACAAAGATAACCTTAGCAAATACAAAATGCAGTTTTTAAATAATGATTTAAAATTTAAGATGTCCAAACCCTGGCACTGTGAAAAAAGGTAAATACCCCCCCGCCAAATCATGCCAGGCCTGTTGAATCAAGAAATTACTCAAGTAGAAGCTGTCTTACAAAGTAAAGAATGCTTAAAGGTCTCACAAAGCAACACATAATACGGCAATCCAAAGAAATGCAAGAACAGATGAGAAACAAAGTAAAGCTACGTACACACAATCGGAATTTCCGAAGGAATAAAATCTGATGGAATTTTCCGTCGGAATTCCGATGAAGCTAACTTCCATCAGTCTTGCATACACACTGTCAGACTAAATTCCAAAACGCAGTGTCGTAAAATACTACGACGAGCCGAGAAAAATAAATTTCAATGCTTCCGAGCATGCGTTGACTTGATTCTGAGCATGTGTGGGTTTTTTTCTCCATCGGTGTTGCAGACAGACGATAGGAATTTCCTATCGTTTTTTTTTTTCATCAGAAAAAAATAAAACATGTTCTATTTCTAAACACCAACAGAAAAAAGTCTGATGGGGCCCACACACCATCCAAAATTCCGATTGTGTGTATGCGACATAACTGACATGTACCAGTCTGGAAAGAGTTTTTAAGGCTTTGGGACTCCAGCAAACCATGGTGAGAGCCATTATCCACAAATGGAGAAAACTTGGAACAGTGGTGAACCTTCCCAAGAGTGGCCGGCCTACCAAAATTACTCTAATGCCGCGTACACACGATCGGAAATTCTGACAACAAAACCGTGGATTTTTTTTCCGACGAATGGTCGCTCAAACTTGTGTTGCATACACACGGTCACAAAAATGTAGTCGGAAATTCCGAACGTTAAGAAAGCGGTGACGTACAACACTACAACAAGCCGAGAAAAATTAAGTTCAATTATTCCGAGCATGCGTCAAATTGATTACAAGCATGGGTAGGATTTTTGTCCAATGAATTGTGTACACAGTCGGAATTTTCGCCAAGAATTTTTGTTGTCGGAAAAATTGAGAACCAGCTCTCAAACATTTGTTGTCGGAAATTCTGACAGCAAATGCCTGTAGCATACACACGGTCGGAATATTTGACCAAAAGCTCACATCGAACATTTGTTGTCGGAAATTCCAATCGTTTGCACGTGGCATGAAAGCACAATGACGACTCATCCAGGAGATCATAAAAGAACCCAGAACTACATCTAACTGCAGGCCTCACTTGCCTCAGTTAAGGTGATTTAACAATAAGTTGTGATAGATTGACATAGGTGACAATAACAATTAAGTGATTTAACAACAAGAAAGAGACTGGACAAAATTGGCATCCATGGGAGAGTTCCAAAGCAAAAGCCACTGTTGACCAAAAAGAAGACAAAGGTTCATCTCACATTTGCCAAAAACATCTTGATTATCCCCAAGACTCTTAAACAACTATTCTGAGGACTGATGAGGATAATTTGCCATAACTGTTGGAACTATGAATTCTGCGATCTATCAAAAAATCCTGAAGGAGAATGTCCTGCTATTAGTTTGTGACCTCAAGCTCAAGTACACTTGGGTTATGCACCAGGACAATGACCGAAAACACACCAGCAAGTACACCTCTGAATGGCTAAAAAAAAAAAAAACGAAGTGGCCTAGTCAAAGTCTGGACTTAAATCCAATTGAGATGCTGTGACATGAACTTAAACAGGTCATTCATGCTCAAAAGCCCTCCAATGTAACTGTGTTAAAACAATTCTGCAAAGAAGAGTGGGCCAAAATACCTCCACAGTGATGTGAAAGAATAATTGCCAGTTATTGCAAACGCTTAAATGCAGTTGTTGCCATTGGTGCCCCCTAAGCCATTTATTATGTTTAGGGGGGGAAATACTTTTTCACACAGGACCAGGTAGGTTTGGACAGCTTATTTCCCTATAATAAATGAAATCATAATTTATAAACTGCATTTTGGATTTACTTGGGTTATCTTTATTTTATATTAAAATTTGTTTGATGATCTAAATAATGTGACAAATATGCAAAAATGATATGTAAAGATACATTTCATATATACATTTCAGTAGTTAGTCAGTGCATGCTAAAAGCCAATTGCTCCCAGGTTTCGAGGGCGCAGGCCGGCGTAGGTGGAAGTGAGTGTGACCCCATGCAAATGATGATCCGAGAATGGTGTTTTTTTACGCACGGCATATCACGAATATCGACGTGACCTGGACGCATGCACAGCACCCTTATGTGCTTGCTGACAACCACGCTGGCACTACTGCCTAAGCTACGCCGGATCACCACGTATGCCGTGAACTTAACATTCGCCCAGCCAGACACATGTCCAACGCACAATACGCCGGCTTGTGTTCCCTGGTGCAGACCTGTGCTTGTCTGCTGCTGGGTTGCACCTCATCTATAGGGAATAACTTTACGCCGGATGTACAACTTGCGCGCACCTCGCGCAGCATGCGTCGGGCACACGTACATTCGTGAATCTCCGTATTTGCTTCATTTGCATGTTTGAATGCCTAATCAATAGGAGCAGCAACATGCGTCCAGCCCACATTTGCACCCACGCTACGCCCACGCTATTCGTAAATAACCACCAATGTCTTAAACCCGCTGATTTAGATGCAGCAGTGTATGCTGTGTGTGCTGTTTTTGTTTATCACATGACTAACAGTGTAAAATTGCTGCACAGAGATGTTAAATTTGAATTATCTTTCATTCTATTATGTTCATGTTGGATGAAGTACAACTAAATATTGGCAAGCCACATGCATTGCTGTGTTATCTGATGCCTGAGACATTTAAACTTCCACAAATCCACATCATGTTTCTATTAGTTCTGCCTGGTCCTAAACTGTTTATTTTGTTGTACTGTACTTCATACATATAGGTTTTATGATGACTTTTGTAAAAGTTATGCACATGTTTGAGGAAAATAAATAAATCAGATATAGCATTTTCATGTGCACCTGGGACATGCAAGTCAAAGATCAAAGTATATGTTCCATCTGTTCAATGAATAAGGACCATCTCCCCATTAATAAATAATCAGATATTTGTGTAATAATAGGAAGTTCCAAATAGAATTCCCCTTCTGTGTAGAGCCTTTCTAAGACGTAACTCCTTCCCCACCAGGGTGGAATTGGTAAGCAACATGTCTTCATCAGACTGCTACTCCAGTTCTATGTTTTCTCATATAATAATTTTTTAATCTGTCACAGCAAACCTTTTTTTCCGGGCATGGACAGGGTTGATTTAAATTAATTATAAAAAAGGAAAAACAACTGTTAAAACCTATTAAACTTATTGCTCATCACAAACAAAACAATTTTACTTGCCATTATTGTTTCCAGTATTAGTTGGTAAACTAAAGCTTACACTTAAGTGATTACTGTGGTAAAAAATATATATATATATTTTCGTTCCACATTCTCTAAATTAGCACTATTCACTTTTCATTGGCATACGAACAAACAACTGTAATGCCGCGTACACACGATCGGTTTGAACCGATCGTGTGTGGGCTCATCGTTTTTTTATCCAAAACTAGGAACTTGTTTTAACCACTTCAATACAGTGCACTTAAACCCCCTTCTTACCCAGACCAATTTTCAGCTTTCGGTGCTCTCACACTTTGAATGACAATTACTCAGTCATGCAACACTGTACCCAAATAAAAATTGCGTCCTTTTTCTCACACAAATAGAGCTTTCTTTTGGTAGTATTTAATCACTTGTGGGTTTTTTATTTTTTGCGCTATAAATAAAAAAAGACGGAAAATGTTGTGAAAAAATTGCCTTTTTCTTTGTTTCTGTCATAAAATTAAGCAAATTAGTAATTTTTCTTCATAAACGGGTGACAGGGCAGGTCACAGATGGGTGACGGTGACAGGGCATGGTCACTGGTGGGTGACGCTTGCACCGCTGATGGCAGTCTATTTATGTGACAGGTGCACTTTATGGGTGACTGGTGACAATTGGGGGGGGCAAAGGGACAGATGTGGTGTTTGTGCAGACACTACTGTAACACAGAACTGTAACTCACTGCTTCTAGCTCTTCTTTCCTCACACTGGAAATGATGTGTGAGGGGAGAAGAGCTGGTAACAGTTAGTTACAGCTCTTTGTTTACACTTAGTGATCAGGCTGTGAATGGATCACAGCTGATCACGTGGTACACAGCCCTGACCAATTGCTGTGTACCATTGTCGCTGCGCGGCGTGATCGCGAACACGCGCCGTGTACTATGGGGGTGTTTTCAATGCGTGATCAGCCGTGACTTCATCAATGTAAAAATCCATGCATGCTCAGAATCAAGTCGACGCATGCTCAGAGGCATTGAACTTCATTTTTCTCAGCACGTCGTCGTGTTTTACGTCACCGCTTTCTGACACGATCGTTTTTTTAACTGATGGTGTGTAGGCAAGACTGATGAAAGTCAGCTTCATCGGATATCTGATGAAAAAATCCATCAGACTGTTTTCATTGGATAAACCGATCGTGTGTACAGGGCATAAGAAAGGTTTTTGTCTAATCTGTCATTTCAGAAAAATAGGACATTCATTTGGGCATTCACAAAAACTTTTAACATGACACAAATATAATTTCTAAAACATCATAATTTACTAATACCATTAAATTTGTATACAGAGGGTACCCATAATCTGGCCCCTAAAAAGTTTAAAACACACAGCCTTTGTTAAAGTTAGTCAACCACTACATTATACATAGCCCATTGAGACCAAAATAAGGGGTTTATGCATTTTGAGACTTACAGATACTTCCCCAGGGCCCAATTTTAGATTATCTGTAACAAATCACATATATTAGTAGATAAGTGTGATGATTTGGGGTATTTTAGCATGTTGGTAGCGCCAAACAGTCCACAAAGTTTGTTTTATAGCTTTTTCTGCCCGCTTTTATTGAAAAGAAAGTAACGGTTCACAGCAGAATAATTTCACTTGTGTCAATAAAAAAAACAGTACTCCACCTCATGGCTCTTCTCTACAGTATCCTTGGTCCTCCAGACCATCAAACACACATAGAGAAACATGCTCCTAACAGCTCCCTTGCACAGACTGACCCCTTGGGAGGGTGGGGGCACTAACCTCTACTCCCAGCTCTAACATAAGCCCAGCTCACACCTGATTTATTAGTGTGCCTGTTTTCTGCAAAACTTGGCCCAAACTGCCTCACCTCTCTAGATAAGCTATAATCAAGTAATTTATATCTATAATTAATATTAATTGAATATATATATCTTGTTTATATAACTTACTTACTTACAAAAAGCATATAATAATAAATAGACTGATCTGTTCCCAAGGTGGTTTTATAGAACTACCCACAGCTATATACTGCACATCAAAGTCAATCCACTCATGTCTATGAAAAGGTAGACAGAGAGCCCAAAAGAGGTTAGAGCCACACTAGCCCTAAAAGGAAAATGAAAGAAAATGGGCAGTGCCCCCAGGGGGGCAACATAGAGTAATGGTATTTACTATGTGAATAGTCACACATTCCACAACAATTGTTAAGAAAAAGGATGCGATTGTTAAACAAAGACTTAAAACCACAAGTAGAAGGATGATTGGGAACTCAATGAAACTATGGGGGGCCCTGATAAAACAGATATCTTATTTACAAGATCATATATGAAGAAAAAAAAATCCTCCCTTACTAACGAATAGTAGCGTAAAACTTGTTGTTTTGAAAGTTGAGAAAGACATTGAAAATACTTAAAAATACTGTTATCATAAGCAACCTCGACAAGATTCAATATCGAGCCTTAGCCAGTATTGGTAAAAATAACCAGAATTATAACAAAACCCTCTGATAAGGGATGTAACATTATAATAATGGACGCCAACAATACATGTAAATGTGTAACTGAAGTCTCAAAAATAAAGATTGTGCCAACTGGACCAATGTTTGCACTTAATAAAAATGATTGCAACAGGAAAATAAATAAAGATTGATATATGCTCATATCTTTGGATTTTCTGACCTCAGCAGAAGTTGATCTAATAATTGACTTCTCATGAACAGGCTTTTTGGAAGATTTTTGTTCAATTAGTATTGTGCACAGTCCCCACTATCAGATTACAATAACACTGTGGGGAGGATTTCTACTTCCACCTTGACTATGTGCATGGAGGAATCCACTCAGCTTTTTCAATCAGCCTGCTGGCTGATTGAAAAAAAAAATGGTCCATGTATGGCCAGCATAATTATTAAGGCATTGATGGACCAATCATCTCTCTGCCTGACTGGTAATCTGATCAGTCTTCTGCTTGTATGAGCTGAAATTTTAGAGGGACGGCCAGGTCTTCGTAGATTTGCAGTGGTCTGATACTCCTTCCATGTCAATATTATCACTTGCACAGTGCTCCTTGGGATGTTTAAAGCTTGGGAAATATTTTTGTATCCAAATCCGGCTTTAAACTTCTCCACAACAGTATCTCGGACCTGCCTGGTGTGTTCCTTGTTCTTCATGATGCTCTCTGAGCTTTAAATGGACCTCTGAGACTATCACAGTGCAGGTGCATTTATACGGAGACTTAATTTCACACAGGTGGATTCTATTTATCATAATTAGTCATTTAGGTCAACATTGGATCATTCAGAGATCCTCACTGAACTTCTGGAGAGAGTTTGCTGCACTGAAAAAAAAAGGGGCTCAATAATTTTGCACGCCCAATTTTTCAGTTTTTTATTTGTTAAAAAAGTTTGAAATATCCAATAAATTTTGTTCCACTTCATGATTGTGTCCCACTTGTTGTTGATTCTTCACAACAAATTACAGTTTTATATCTTTATGTTTGAAGCCTGAAATGTGGCAAAAGGTCGCAAAGTTTAAGGGGGCCGAATACTTTTGCAAGGCACTGTAGCTGTGCGTTGAGTTATTTTGAGGGGATAGAACATGTATACTGTTATACAAGCTGTACACTCACTACTTTACATTGTAGCAAAGTGTAATTTCTTAGGTGTTGTCGCATGAAAAGATATAGTAAAATATTTACAAAAATGTGAGGGGTGTACTCACTTCTGTAAGATTCTGGGGGTTGATTTACTAAAGCCAAATAGATTGTGTCCTTTCCAAAGTGCAGTTGCTCCAGAATTTAGTAAATGAGGTAAAGCTCCATTTTGCAAAGAATACCCAATCACGTGGCAGGAAAATAAAAAAAAATTCATTTTTGCTCAAACATGGGTGATAGAAATCAGTAGAGCTATCCCTTATGTAGTAAGCACTGGAGCAACTGAACTTGAAGAGAGCAACTTTGCAAAGTGCACAGGCAATTTGCCTTTAGTAAATCAACCCCACTCTATTTAAAAATGTTGCCTGTAGTACCACTACATTTAAGTATTTGCAGTACTATATTTCACCAAGAGGTGGCACTGCAAATGAATACAGAAACGACAGGTTCTTGTCTTTGCAGAATGGGCAGCTGCCAAAGAACCAAAATAATTCTCAGCTTCTCAGGAGTGGATTCATTTTGCATAATTTCTTGGAGAATAAACATTTATTTTACATTGCAATGCTATCTATAATTTTATCTGTAAGTCTTTAACTAAAAATCATAATTTTCCTGCTATTATATTAATCCACATTTGTTTCAAGCAGCTCAGTTGGTGAAAGAAACTTGCCCCCTACTGTTCATAACATCTTTATCCCTCTTACAAGCAGTGTTTGTGGAAAAGACAACTCTCGACAGAACTATCACCATTTATTTCTTTATTACATGCACATAAGAACAATTAAAAGCATGTCTGAGCAGATTAACCTATTTTGGATTCTAAATAGCAGAAGTAATTTCTCATTTCTCATTGAGTAAAACATCCATTCATTGTGTTCTATTCTTTTTCAAGGCTTCATTCATTTAGTAACCTCATCATCTACTAATGACCCAATATCCATCTATATTTCACTTCTCTCCAGCAATGTATTTCAGCATTAGAGAGCTACAGATCTCAATTAGATAAGTTCAGATGTTCAGTTTAGCTAATTAAAAATAGCATTTCTCAATTGCAGGCAGGCTTGTCTCGGTGCCAGCAATTGCAATATAGTCAGGTTATTTTATGAATAGTGTTGCTCACGAATATTCGTATTGCGAATATTCGGCTCAAATATGGCATATTCGAGTATTCGCGATATATTCCGAATTTCGCGGTGAATATTCGCTATTTTGAATATTCGTATTTTTTCAATTTTTTTTTTAGAACAGATCACATCCTAGAGATCCCCATCGACGTCTAAAAGCATTGCTGGTATGATTAGAGACCTTGGGCCGAGTAGCTGCAGCGATCATTTTATATTTTGCCGAAAAATCGCAATGCGATTATTCGGCAATAGCGATATCGCGCGATTATTTTCTCCGCCCTATCTTCCGCCTCAGAGCGATTATTTCAGTTTCATTTTTAAAACAGATCACATCCTAGTGATCTCCTTCGACGTCTAAAAGCATTGCTGTTATGATTAGAGACCTTGGTCCGAGTAGCTGAAGCGATCGTTTTTATATTGCCGAATATTCGCAATTATTTTGTATTGTAATATATCACGAATATTCTGAGCCAATCAGAGTGCTCCATTCCGCATTTCTCGAAATTTCGCAATTATTTTGTATTATAAAATATCACGAATATTCTGAGCCAATCAGAGTGCTCCTTCCGCATTTGCCGAATATTCGCAATTATTTTGTATTGTAATATATCACGAATATTCTGAGCCAATCAGAGTGCTCCATTCTGCATTTCTCGAAATTTCGCAATTATTTTGTATTATAAAATATCACGAATATTCTGAGCCAATCAGAGTGCTCCTTCCGCATTTGCCGAATATTCGCAATTATTTTGTATTGTAATATATCACGAATATTCTGAGCCAATCAGAGTGCTCCATTCCGCATTTCTCGAAATTTCGCAATTATTTTGTATTATAAAATATCACAAATATTCTGAGCCAATCCGAGTGCTCCTTCCGCATTTCTCGAAATTTCGCATTCGCAATAGCGAAATTTCGCAATCATTTCATTTCCAAAAAATATCGCGAATATTCGCATTTAGCGAATATATCTCGAATATTCGACTATATATTCAAGATATATCGCGAAATCGAATATGGCATATTCTGCTCAACACTATTTATGAATACCTTCTGCTCATTTTTCTACCAAAAGCATGATATGGAGAAGATTTTACTTATGACGAGACAGATATGCTCACTGCAACGCTTACATACTGTACCTCTGTTCTCACTGCAACGCTTACATACTGTACCTCTGTTCTCTAAGTCCACATTACTAAACCAGGAATAGGTATTGTGGAAGTCCTGACTATTTTTTAAAATGTATTGACAATAATCAATTGAAATTGATAGATGACCCATGTGTAAAATTGTATTTTTCACTTAATTTTTCAAAATGCTTCAGAGTGTAGAACCACAGATAACAATAGCTAAAGTGATATAGTAACATAAGTACATATCAGCATGGGACACGTATATAATTTTCCTTATGATGTCACTGGTTCTCTTTTGCCTGAAATTATGTTTTTATACATTTTCTTTGTTAAAATAGATTGCAATATTAAACATTTATATTTTTATAATATCATGATGTTTGAATGACTTCTTTGGTTTCAAAGCTATCAATACAATTTTTATTTAAATTCATACCTCTTGAACCATCCAACATGCATCCATAAAGTCCCATGCCCCATCCCGTCACTGGGAATCTATATACATTTCTCTATACTATGTAAGTGCAAGCTCTATATATATTTTTCTCTATTTACATAAGTACATAGTTAGTCAGGTTGAAAAAAAGACACAAGTCCATCTAGTTCAACCATAATAATAAATAAAATAATCCCAGCTTGTTCAATTAAGCTTTGGTAATAAAACCTGGAAGCTCATTGGGTTCTATGCAGAAGTGAGCCTGAATTTGCACTTTCTAGTTTTAGTAAATAAACCCCAATGTGTACTTAAAAGTGGGGTAAAAAAGTTAGGATTAAAAAAAAAAATAGCACCAGGGATAACACTTACATTTAATGAGTAGTGTCCCTTGTGCTGGTGGCTGTTGTCTTTGTTGTCCTCTGACCCTACCCCCCAAACACTGCAGTGATAATCTTTTGGGGTAATACAGCCACTGGACCTGTCATAGGCATACAGGCATAGGTTTAAAGGACTGTCAGCATCTGATTTAATCACTGAGTATGCAACTTCTTTATCCTTAACTGCTTGCCGACCGCCCGCAGTCATATTACTGCGGGACGGTGGCACTGTCTCGTGGGAGCACGTAGCTCTACATCCTCTCTTTTTTGGCCACTAGGGGGCGCGCGCCCCCCCCCCCCCGCACGCCCCTGAGTCCCGGGCACGTGCCCGGCGGGTACGATCGCCGCCGGGCACCCGCGATTGCTCGTTACAGAGCGGGGAACGGGAGGTATGTGTGTAAACACATACATCTCATTCCTGTCAGTGGGGGAAACGCTGATTTTCTGTTCATACATACAATGTATGAACAGAAGATCAGTGATTTCCCTTAGTAAGGCCACCCCCCCATACAGTTAGAACACAAATAGGAACATACTTAACCCCTTCCCTGCCCCCTAGTGTTAACCCCTTCACTGCCAATGACATTTTTATAGTAATCCAATGCATTTTTATAGCATTGATCGCTATAAAAATGCCAATGGTCCCAAAAATGTGTCAAAAGTGTCCGATGTGTCCGCCATAATATCGCAGTACCGAAAAGAAATGCTGATCGCCGCCATTACTAGTAAAAAAAAATATTAATAAAAATGCCATAAAACTACCCCCTTTTTTGTAAACGCTATACATTTTGCGCTAACCAATCAATAAACGCTAATTGCGATTTTTTTTTACGAAAAATATGTAGAAGAATACGTATCGGCCTAAACTGAGGAAAATTTTTTTTTTTTATATCTTTTTTGGGGATATTTATTATAGCAAAATGTAAAAAATATTGCATTTTTTTCAAAATAGTCGCTCTATTTTTGTTTATAGCGCAAAAAATAAAAACCGCAGAGATGATCAAATACCACCAAAAGAAAGCTCTATTTGTGGGAAAAAAAGGACGCCAATTTTGTTTGGGAGGCACGTCGCACGAACGCGCAATTGTCAGTTAAAGCGACGCAGTGCCGAATCACAAAAAGTGCTCTGGTCTTTGGACAGCAATATGGTCCGGGGCTAAAGTGGTTAATCCTTGTCCTAATCCTTGTACAAACTGAACTCTATATGCTATACATAACCAGGGCCGCTGATAGGGGGGGACCACCAGTCCTCCTGTAGGGGGCCCAGGCACACAGGGGGGCCCAAACAGCAGGGGGAATTAGGGGAATTAGTGCAACCGGGGGCGGAGGGGGGAAATTACAAAAGGATGCCCTGTGCGTCTCTCTGCGGAAGCTGAATGACAGTTTCTCCCCCTCTTGCCGGCTTTGCTGCCCCCCCCCTACAGCATTGTAGGCTTCCCTGTCCCGTAAAAAAAAATAACAAATTGTAAAAAACATAATAGTTAAACATTGCAATAATTTAAAAAAAAATGTTAAATAAAAGAATTGAAAAAAATCTTTTTTATAAAAAGTATAATGTTTATTTTAAAAAATGTAAAAAAAAAACAATTAAAAAAGGGCAATTCACACATGTTCTCTGTTATGTTTGTGTTCGCTAATAATGATTTTAGTGTATCCCTTTTACACTGGGGCGGGAGGAGCATCGACGGTAAAGCGCCGCTATTCGGCCGCTAGCGGGGTGGTTTTACCACCGCAAAGTGCCTCTGCAGACAAATTATGAACAGTGATCTGTCATTTCCCCTAGTCAGTCCCATCACCCTTCAGTTGGAACACACGTTAGGGAACATAATTAACCCCTTGATTGCCCCCCCCCCGGGTGTTAACCCCTTCCCTGCCAGTGACATTTTTACCGTAATCGATGCTTTTCAATAGCACTGATCGCTGTAAAAATGCCAATGGTCCCAAAAATGTGTCAAAAGTGTTTGATGTGTCCACCATTATGTTGCAGTACTGATAAAAATCGCAGATAGCCGCCATTACTAGTAAAAAAAAATATTAATAAAAATGCCATAAAACTATCCCCTATTTTGTAGACTTCTGTGCAAATTGAATAGAAGAATACGTATCGGCCTAAACTGAGGAAAAAAATGTTTTTATATATTTTTGGGGGATATTTATTATAGCAAAAAAGTTAAAAATTGCTTTTTTTTTTAATTGTTGCTCCATTTTTGTTTATAGCGCAAAAAATAGAAACCGCAGAGGAGATCAAATACCACCAAAAGAAAGCTCTATTTGTGGGGAAAAAAAGGACGTCAATTTTGTTTGGGAGCCAAGTCGCACGACTGCGCAATTGTCAGTTAAAGCAACGCAGTGTAGAATCACAAAAAGAGGACTGATCTTTGGCCAGCCAAATGGTCCGGGGGCTGAAGTGGTTAAGTATATTCTCTATACTCTGCCTTACACCAAAGGAACAGCTTCAGCCCCTCTGGAACACCTAGTAAACAGTGTTAGGCTGGGTTCACACTACGATTTTCCCGTCCGTCAGCCGCATACGATTTCAGTTTTGAAAACGTACGGGCCCGTACGGGAAAACGCATACATAGACAATGCATTGCAAATCGTATGCACTCAGATGCATCTGGGTGCGTACGATTTGCTGGCAAAACGTTTTTTAACAGTACGCAAAACCGTGTTCAACCACGGTTTTGAGGCCATTTTTGAAAACGTATGGCAAACGCATACGTTTTTTTTTTAACATTAAAGTCAATGGAAAAGGCACATATGTGCGGTTCCATACGTATAAATCCGTTTCAGCCGCATACGTTTTTTTCATATAAATTGTATGCGGCTGACGGATGGGAAAATCGTAGTGTGAACCCAGCCTTACTGCAGACAAAATAGTAAATAGAAATAAACTGTGGTAAACCAGAAAGTTTGTTTACTTGAAGACGCTTTACCATCAAGCGAACAGTAATAGTGTAACCCAGTAGTCAGAAATAGAAAACTCTGATATATAACAGTATAGCTAAAAAAAAGTCACATGCAAATTTCAAATAGCACAATTAAACAAACTTAAATTGCTCTAATGTGACCTATATGCTCATGCATTAGGGGAAATAGGAATTGCTTATTGAAGGTCAGTCTATTTTCCTAAAATCCTGAAATCACAGACCCAGACAGCAAATATGTGATACAACAGGCAACATTGTGATTTACCCGTATCAACTTTAGGCTTAACATTAGAGTTCCTCCTTAGTGAGTATGAATGTGATCACTAAGTCACTACTAAATGAAGAAGAAACATGGAGATGTCCGGTATCCTCAGCTAGCTCTTTAAAGTATTTTTGAAATATCCTGGCAAATGGGTTAAGAATACACCGATCCTGGATGGCAGCACCTCTTCTGCATCCTATCTCTCCCCTTCGACTCCTGGTCTCTCTTCCTGCCTCCAGGCAGTCTTGTGGTGACTTTTTCTGCTCACACTCTCTGGACTTGCTGAGGTTTGTAGACAACCCCTAGGAGAGTACGCAGGGGCAGCCTGTGTTGGGGACAGCATGTCCCAGAATTTTCTGCTTCTCCAGCACTCCATTGGTCCCATTGCTTCCATCCCCCTGCCAATGAGGAAGCAGGTGAAAAAAGAGAGTGGGCGGCTGAGTCCTCTGATGCCCCATACACACTATCAGAATTTCCAATGGAAAATGTCAGATGGACTTTTTCCATCGGATTTTCCGATCGTGTGTAGCCCCATCTGAGTTTTTTCATCGGAAATTCCAATGAATTCCATCAGAGTTTATATATAGAACATATTCTATATTTTTCTGATGGAATTCCGTTGGAATTCCGATGTGATTTGGCCAGGCAAAAGCCTGATCATGTGTGCGCAGCATTAGGCTGTATAATTGATGTATTTAATTTACCATATGTTTCCCTGATTGATTTATATTGATGTATGTGCAACAACTATAGTAGAAGGATTTTTTTTTGATAAGTCAGTATACAGTATACAGTAATCCCCACACAATTGCCAGCTTGGTCACTTTTGTCTACTACCAGTAGGTATCTCTCTACCACGCTCTCTCTCTCCCTCTCTTGCCCTCTCTCTCTCCTTTGCTGTCGTGTCTCAACACAGCACATTAACTAAAGGAGGTTTTTTCATGTTCCTATTCAATCATCTGACATTTTTGTTTAATGTTCTTTAATAAACATAAAGAGACACAATTGCAAAGATAAACAACCTGTGTGCCAGGTATAATCTGTATATCATCTAGTCAAAATCCTATTGGTCTGCTACACCCATAATACAAAAGGCAGGAAATTTTATACTAAGGTCATAGTGACCAGCATAACATGCTTTCAGAATAGTTTTAATACCTTGCTTAAAACTTGGCTCTGTTTCATTCACAATACTTAAGCCAAATAAGTTCAAACAAGTTTACCGGCTTTTGAAATCCAGACGTTCACAGCTCTGATTAGTAATGCTATTTGAATGCAATTCAACACAAATGCAAAGTCTGAAATAAGTTTATACTGTAATTTGGCTTTTTATAGAAATAATGATTTAATCGTCTGTGAAGTTTTTCATCTATTCAGGTCATGGTATAGCTAGTAGGTAGTCACATTCAGCTGGACTTGTTCTGTAATGGTGAAGTCATTTCACCACTCATTCAACTTTTAGTTAACACATAAACTCAGTGGATGAGAAAAAAAGAAGAAAAAACTAAGGCCGCGTAGACACAACCGATTTTCTCGGCAGAATCCATCAAGAAACTTGATGGGAGACGTATTCTGCCGAGAAAACCGGTTGTGTGTACACTTTTCACCGAGAAAACTGTTGAGGAACTCGTCGAGCCAAAAAGAGAGCATGTCTTCTTTTTCCTCGACGGGAATGGGAAAATTTGGCTCGACAAATTCCTCAACAGCCGAACAAGGAACTCGACCAGGAAAACTATTGTTTTTCGCCCGTCGAGTTCCTCGGTCGTGTGTACGCAGCCTAACTCGGTAAGATGCAAACAATGACAACTTACCATTTTATGGACTGTATTTTACATGTTAAAATAGGGTGACTTGTATATTGAAGCCTACAAGAGATCTACCCACACAGATCAGTATTTGACATGTGACTCCCAACACCACCAACTGAAACCCAAACTGTGCATTATAAAGACTTTACAAAATGGACTTGCATGATAACAACAAACACAAGAGCCCGGGTTCACAAAGCACTTACGCCGACGTATCTCCAGATACGCCGACGTAAGTACAAATGTGCGCCGTCGTATCAATGCGCCGACCCACAAACCAAGATACGTCGAAAAATAGGCTTCAGCCGCCCGACGTAACTTTCCTACGCCGACGCATAG
Organism: Rana kukunoris; assembly: GCA_029574335.1. Classification (NCBI taxonomy): domain Eukaryota; kingdom Metazoa; phylum Chordata; class Amphibia; order Anura; family Ranidae; genus Rana; species Rana kukunoris. The sequence continues at coordinate 163,446,746 of CM056052.1, forward strand.
TGGGCGCATATTTACGCTGGATGCATGTTGCACTCCCATTGATTTTCGATTCAAATATGCAAATGAGGCAAATACGGCGATTCACGAACTTACTTGCACCCGGTGCATAATATACGCGGTTTGCGTAAGTCGTATGTCCGGCGTAAAGTTATTTACCATATAGGAGGCACAACTCATGCAAAGGTATGGACCAGGGAACGAATGCCGTCGAATTTTACGTAGTTTACGTTGTACGTGAATAGGGCTGGACGTAGGTTACGTTCACGTCGTAGGCAGTGATTCGACGAATCTTAGGCAGTTGTTTTGACGTGATTGTGAGCATGCGCACTGGGATGCTTCCAAGGCACGACGCATGCCCAGTTAGTTTTAAGTACTTGTGTGATGCTCGGCCCATCATTTGCATGGGGTCACGCTTCATTTAAATGTATCACGCCCACTTCCACCTACTTTGACTCAGGCTGGCTTACGCCTACAAATTTATGTTACGCCGGCGCAACGTTGGGAGCATTTGCTTTGTGACTTCCATGCCTCCCTCTCCACGCTGCGCCGGCATAGCGTAAAAGACATACGATATGGAGGCATATATAAGCGCGGATGTATGTGAATCCAGGCCATGGTCTATACACAAAGAACAGTGGCATCTCAGATGTGTTTTTAAAATGTGTGGCTACCCTTACTAGGCTTTGTTTAAAACAAACAAGCTGTATTGGATTTCAGCCAGACATACTGTATCATTTGGTGTTGAGGCCAAATAATAACATTTTAGTCTCATCTGAGCATATCACATATCACCAGTGTCGTGGCCTCAGAATCTTCTAGGTGCATTTAAAGCAGTCAGATGAGACTAAAATTTAATTATTTGGCCTTAAAGGGGTTGTAAAGACAAAAATATTTTCCTCTTAAATTAAAGTCTGATGATGAAGAAAAGAGGGAAGGACGGCCGAACTCCAAGGATTTTCAAACGAAAAAAGTTGTCTTTATTGTAAATCCAAAAACATGTGCAGTCACAGCAATCACAGAAAACAGGACAGCCGACGCGTTTCGCACTCGATCAGTGCTTAGTCATGGCTGAGCACTGATCGAGTGCGAAAATCCTTGGAGTGCGGCCGTCCTTCCCTCTTTTCTTCATCATCATTGCCATTTGCATCGCCAGCACCTTGGTAATCTAATTATCCTTGATCGTCTACAGGTCTCACCTGGAGCGGTGATTTCTTTTCTTTTGTCTTTTTTAAATTAAAGTCTGACAGTAGCTGATAAAGTAAAAAATAATGTTTTGCATTATAACTAGTTTGAATCAGTATGAAGTATAAAGTATAAATTGAGCTGTTTTATTCACCTCCGTCACTCCTAAATCGTTAATCTCACTGACTTCCACTTGCACATTCATTCTTGCTACATCACAGCCTAATGGGAACTACAGTTCCCATTAGGCTAAGCCTCCATGCCTGTGAGAGATAAGCCTCCATGCCTGTGAGAGATAAGAGAGCATATTCCTATTACAAGGAATGTAAACTTTGTAATAGGTATCAGTGTGACAGGTCCTCTTTATGGAGCGATGTGGGGTCAATAAGACCCCACATCTCTCCTCCAGGCTTACAAGCATGAGATTGTGAAAAAACATTCACCGATCTCACGCCGACAGCCGCGATTGTGGCTTTGTTTACTTCCGGGTACCGGGCGTGATGTCATAACGTCCTGCCCGGGCCTCCGACGGTCATAGAGATGACTGGTGACCATCTGGATGCCGGATGGCGGCGGGAGGGGGGGGGACGTCCCCTCCGGCTGCCTATAAGAACAATCAAGTGGTGGAAATGCCACTTTGATTGTTCTTATTGTGCACAGAATTGTCGGCTGAAGACGGTGATATCTGAATGATGCCTTTAGCTGCAGGCATCATTCAGATATCACCGCACAAATTCAAGGACGTCATTTGACGTTCAGCGGTTGTTAAGTGGTTAAAATCACTGCTCCAGAAAAAAATTCAGTTTTTAAAACTTTTTTTGCCGTTGATACAGTACATGTTCCCTGGGGCAGGACCCGGGTCTACAAACACTTTTTAGGACAATAACCTACATATTAGCCTTTAAAACTAGCACTTTAGATTTCAAACGTTCAAGTCCCATAGACTTTAATGGGGTTCTAAAGTTCACACAAACTTTTGCTCTGTTTGCAGGTTCTGGTGCGAACTGAATGGGGGAGGGGTGTTCGGCTCATTCCTAGTCAGGATAGACAAAGAAAGTATGGAGCAAAATACCACAAAATTTTTGAGGAATATCTGCTGCCAGAAAGTTGTCAATGGGTTCACCTTTCAACATGACAATCACCCAAAGCACACAGCATAAATGGCCACACAGTGGTTGAAGGAGAAAAAGGTGAATATCCTTGCATGACTTATCAGAGCCCAGCCTTTAACCCTATTGAAAATCTGTGGAATGACTTGTAGACTGCAGTCCAAAAGTGGTGACATCAAATTTAACTGAACTTGAGCAGTTCTGCAAAGAAGAGTGGGAAAATGTTGCAAAGTCTAGATGTGCAAAGTTAGTAGAGACATATCACAATAGACTAAAGGCTGTAATTAAAGCAAAAGGTGGTTCAACAAAATGCTGACAAAAGGGGAGTGATCCTTTTTCCAACTCAGTGATTCTGTTTTTTGATTTTTTTTTTTCTGACATGTTGTTGTTAAATCTTTGACTTGGATGTTATAAGTTGCACTAGTAACTACAGCTGAGTGAAACAAAAACAACGTCTGTCTTCATTACAGGCTGCAAACCAACAAAATGTGATTATTTAAAGGGGTGATTATTTTCTCTACCCACTGCACATACAGCATATAGGCAGAAAAAAACGTACAGAAAATCACCAATTTGCCTGCCTATAGGATGGATCTAGTTAGGAACAGGTTTACATTCAAAGGGACGATCTAATTGGCGACAAAAAATATAAAACAATACAAATGTTGATTTACAAATGATCTCACTAGGGTTTTTTGTATTGTCAAAATAAGTACTTTTCATGTAAACTCATCAGCAAGAATGCTCTCATTTGAGTTCCCACAGGTAATTTATCTTTTTTGTCTAAGGTTATCCTAAAATGGTGTACTGATAAAACTGGATGTATTTTGCTAAGGCCATTGAGATAAGTTACAATTATTTTCATTTTTTTTAACTGGAGATAATAGGGTTTTTAACAAGTGTTTTTGTTTTTACATTGTAGTTCTATGGATGGGTAAAATTGGACAGCACCAGCAGGGAAGCTATTAATGGTGGAAAGAAATATATTGCAAGGCTCAGCATCATCTAGCATGAACTTGGAAGAATTTATATTTGTATTGGACATAGACAAATTAAAGTCCAGGGTAGTATATCCAAGATTGGTGAATTTATTTATTAAGTATCTATACATATCCAGTCTACTCCATTAAACACAGCTAAAAGTCTAGGAAAATCCCATGGTCATAGATAGGAAATAAGAAAGATAGAAACATGATGCATATGCAAAAGTCATAAGCTAAAGAATAAGGAGTTGGAGGGCTTGTCTTCTAAACAACGAGTCAGAGCAATAAAATCAACGTGTGACAAATAAACCACAAGAGATACGAACACACATCAGAAGAGAAATCATGCACTGACTACAGGACTTCTATGGGGTTTGCTGGTTCAGAGAACCATTGTGTCTATAGAAGCCTTCTATCAGACAAACCTTAGTTGTTTAAGGCCACTCAGTTGTCCCATGGATTTTGTTATATACAGTATACATATTAAATATGCACAATGTCTGTCTAATGTTGGCAATAAGCAGACTTAAGTCTTAAAAGGCATTACAAAATGGAAACATGTTAAAATATGCTGAGTTGTCTGTCTCTAGGGCCCAGATTCACAGAGCGATTACGCGTGCGCAACTGCTGTTGCGCGTGCGTAAGTCTAAATGTGCGCGTGCGTATAGTTGCACGCGATTCACAAAACAATATACGCCAGAAATATACGTTTTTTGGTCCGGCGTAATTGAGTTAGACCTTCGCTTCCCTTCGCGCAAAACTGCGCTAGACACACCATTGATTTTCTAGTCAAATATGCTAATGAGGGAGTTACGGGGATTCACAAAAAAACGCAGTTGCTGCGCAGGCTACGTGATGTGCGCAACAGCAAAATGTCCTGTCTAAAGTTAGAGGACCTAAAAGCTGGTCTAAATTTTGAAAAAAAGTCTACTTGTCAGATAAAGCAACACTGTTAGTGAGGAGTTCAGCAGTCACACGTGTTGCCCAACAATCTGTATGCCAACATGCCAGGGGCATCGTCGCGCATAGCTATACTACTGACTTTAGATGAACAAAGAAGGATGAGGGCACGGAGGATGGCACTAAGGAGGGCACGGGAGATGTTTTTTTTTTGCTTATATAAAATGTACAATTTAATCTAATCTAATACAATATTCTTATCTGATACAAGCCCCTCACTCTTCACTTGATATATCACACACGCATAGACATCTTTGGCATGAGTGATTCTGAGGTGTCTAGCATCTTCAGATTCACCCCTCATGCCATCATGGAATTACCACAACCTTGCAGGAGGACATCAGCAGCCCAACACATGGCACCACCCATGACAGCTACATATACAATCAGAGCCCCATCCCCACAGATTTCAAACAGAACATGTATGGGGACAGCTGGCTGGTTGGTGAGTGACATGGGAGTCAGGCATGACTATCCCCTCCCGTGATGCACACCTCACAAGTGGCACATGCATGACTAACATCCTCCTGTCTTTTCCCTTCAAGGTGACTCTGCATATGCACTGGTACCCCATCTCATGACCCCATCTCATGCTAGCTCACATTATGCATCTTTGCACGTTAAACACACACATTAATCATGGCACAATGAGAATGCATGCATGCACACCACTGTGGTCCCTAGCACACACACCCCACATCCTCATCAAATTGGATTGGCACCAGTCCACCATGCAAGACTGGTGAGCAGTAACGCCACGTCAAGGCTCCAATTATGTCACTGTACATTCATACACCATTCACACGGACCTGGGAATCACTTCTCCCTGGTCCTGGGGAACCCTTCTCCACCCAAATTGAGGATGACACCCCTTTTCCAGCAGGAATGTCACCCCCACATTCAAACATCATTCACAACCCAAAATATGCCAAAAATTTCAGCAAAACAAAAAAAAAATGCAGAGAAAAAAAAAAAGCAGAGAACAAAAATAAAAATGGTTTCAAACCAAAAAAAGGGGGAAAAAAAATTAATGCCCTGTGCGTGAGCCACGCCTGGGGCGCCCCCGGCCACGGCCCCGGACCCTCAGGGGAGACGCATGGGGGAGGGGAAAAGCCGAGGAAGGAGGAGCAGCCCCTGAGATCTGCCTACCTGGCGGCCTGCCCTCCAAGGCCACGGCTATTCTGTCCAGGGCAGCACCAAGTGTTGCCGTGTTGCCCTGGATAGCCTGGGTAAGGGCCCTCACATCCTGCCCAACGCCTGCTGCTGTAGTTTGCAGGTCATTTAGGCAGGTTGTGGAGGCCCGGGAGTAGGAGTCCAGGTTACCCAGCCTATCGTTGATGGAGGACAGGCTCTGATCCACCCGCCCCATAGTCTGGCAGAGCTGTCTCAGGAGGCGGGTCTGGGTGGCCAGGTTCCTTCTCAGACAGGCGGGCAGGAGATTGGGTGCCCCCCTGGTGCTCTGGGGTGACCTCCTGGCTCCAGCTGATGGTTGTGGCCGGGGAGAAGGGGAGGCCCTTGTGAGGGGAGCCATGTTGGGGGAGGAGGGGGGGGGGCTCACCCTTAGGGAGGGCAGGCTTCTTGCAGCCAGAGGGGAAGAGTCCGCAGAAACCAAACGTCCAGTGCCTGCCATGGACTCCTCCTCCTCATGATTCTCCTCCTCCTCATGATCGTCCTCCGCATGATCATCCTCCTCCTCTTGTTCCTCCTCCGCGGACTCTGGCCTTGTTGGGGGGGCCTCATTAGGCTGCTGTCCTGGCGTTGGAGCGGTCAGGCCAGATGGCCCTGCACCCTCCTGCACAGCTGTGGATGACACAAACCATTCACAGGTTGGAGGATCCACACACTTGCCACATATTCCCTTTCACCCCCTCCCCCACACATGCTACACACCTGAGAGAAATAAAAACCTTACCTGGCACCGCGGGGACCGGACTTGTGTCAAAGCCTGGCAGGCCCTCCACTTCATGCCGGTGAAAGGTCAGGGCCACCACACGCTCCGTCGCTGTAAATCTAATCCGGCATGGTGGGCCCCCTCCTGTGCCCCTGGCATGGGAATTTATTGCGGCCAGTTTTTTTTTGACCTCACGCCGGAGGTCATTTATTTTCTTTTCAATCCCAGACCGGGTCCGTGTCTCCCCCTCCCCCGATGAATTGACCTGCTCCGTGATCATATCCAATATCTCCCTCCTCCTGGCCGGGGTGGTGGTGGCACTCTGCGGGCCGTGGAGGTAACGCCCATAGTCGGTAATGGCCCGGGCAAGAATTCTTTTTTCCCCCACTGTAAAATTAAGCTTTCTTTTTCTCTCAGTCATACTTCCAAACAAACTCACTAGCAGTCACCAAAAATCAGTCACAAATACAAGCACAACCAATCAGGCAAGAACACACACAAAGAGAAAAAAAAAAAAAAAAAATCACACTAGCACTCAGCAAGAAACAGTCACCAAAAAAATCAGATGAAAAAATAAAGCAAGAAAACAAACGCTCAGAAATCTATCAATCAAACAAACAGTCTCAAACACTTATCAAAAATTACTTTCACAAAACTACGAACAAGCACTAGATCACACAGAACACTAATCTGACAACTACAAAACACACTCTAACGAACAACAGAACAAAAGCACTTGATTCAATGGGAAGGGACACAAAGGGATGTACTTTTGCAATGGAAGTGCGTTTGTGTGTGTCTATTTATGCTGTCTGCGTAGTTCACAACGTTGCCCTAGTCCATTTCCAATTTCACTGATTGCGCCGCTCCCGAGTTGTGAGCATGCGCACAACGGAGCTGACATGGTTTCCTTCACGCGCGCATGCGCGAGTCGGCCGGCCCTTCATTTGCATGGGGTCACGGCTCATTTCAATGTAACACGCCCACGTCCCTCCCAATTTGTATTACTCCTCCTTACGCCTCAGGAAAAAACCTTACGCTTGCGCAATTTCTTGCGCAAAAGCTACGTGAATCGCAGGTTTACGCGGCTAGATTGCGCAAGTCTAACGGAAAAGTGGTGCGCTACGCCGGACCGATAATGCGCCGATCTACGTGAATCTGGGCCTAGGAGTTTATTAAAAGACATTGGATCTGCACGTAGTGTGCTTATTTCTGAGTTCCCGGAACAATGTTTTAGTGTAAAATCTATGCCTTCAGTTAAGCATTAAAGGTTGGCTGGTATGCAGCAGCAACGCGTATCCAATACTTTCTCAGTGAATCTTCATATGGATGACTTATAATATATAAGTATATTTTTAGCAATAAATGTGTTGTTATGGACTCAAATGAAGACCCCCAATTCCATTGACGGATCATAAATTATATTATTCCTATTTTTTTATTTTTTTTTGGCAGATGTTCCAGCTGTAATGTCCACAAATATAGCCAGTGCAGCACTGCTGCAGGTTTTTAATGTATTCTCCATTCCACCTAAAAAATGTAGATGAATAAGAAATTAGAAAACAAAACTTTAAAAACAAATATTTAATAAAGAGCTGTCTACATCAGAACCAATACATGATGGATTTTTATAGGTTGCAATAAAATACTACACTTCAAATGATACAATCGTTATTGAATATTGCAAACAATGTAGAGGCCATATCACCAATACATGTAATTATAATTGTAACCACGTAATTATTTAAAAAAAATGAGGCAGCCTTTATGTTGATCAGTGTTCACGTGCCACTACATACAAAAACTGAATCTACTGGATCTTTTTCACTCCACCTCCTAAGACCAAGATTTGTCACTAAAGTTGATCCCCTATTTCCAACAGCTTTAGATTTGGACCAAATTTAATAAATTTGGATGTCTCGTTCCAAATCCAAATATTAGTGTTATTTTTTTACTATTCAGTTTCCCATAAAGTTTAGGATTCTGCCTTACAGCTGTGTCTTGACTTATCTTTGGAAGGAATACCAGACCAAAGTATACAAGAGTCCAAATAAAAAAAAAAAAAAAACAGTCAATGCATTTTGGGGGCCAGACAACCCTCCCCTTGATCATGGACCAGTTAAAGCCATCTGCTTGTTAGTAATTCACATTTTACAACAATTATTTTCCCTACAAAGATGCACACAGTCCTCGCCAATAAAATGTGTTGAATGTGCATTTTAGTGTAAGCCAATAAATACATTTTTGTATTTTTGTAATTGTATTCTTTTTCTTTGGTCTGGCACTCCTTCCAATGGTGCATGTTTTTTTCTTTTTTTTTTTCTGGTAACTTACTGGGTACCCACTGAAGAGTAGCCCTATTTTATAGGGACAGCCTAACATGACCATGATCTCTGTAAAGAGCCGATTACACGGCTCTTTGGCCATGTGTTCAGCTGTGTACAATCACAGCCGATCACATGTAAATGCCGAATTGATGGATTGCCGACACTTCGGCTCTTATTGCTTCACACTGATAAAGTGTGTGGCCAGGAGAGCCGATCAGCAGCATCTCCTCACAGGGGACACCTAGACAGGTAATCAGGGTACTGATTATCAGTGCCCTGATTACAGTAAAGCCCCTCAGTGTCCATCAGTGCCCATCAGTGACACGAATCAGTGCCCATCAGTGACACCAATCAGTGCCCATTAGTGATACCAGTCAGTGCCCACCAGTGCCTGCTCATTAGTGCTGTCCATCAATGCACATCAGTGCTGCCAATCAGTTTCCATCAGTGCCGCCTATCTATGCCACCTATCAGTGCCCACCAGTGCCACCTTTCAGTGCCCATCAGTGCCACCTATCAGTGCCCTCTAGGACCACCCATCAGTGCTGCCTATCAGTGCTCATCAGTGTTGCATATCAGTATCACCTATCAGTGCCCATAAGTGCAGCATATTAGTGCCGCCTCCTCAGTGCCCATCAGTGCCACCTATCCATGCCCACGAGTGCCAACAATCAGTGCTGCCTTTCAGTGCTCATTAGTGCTGCATATCAGTGTCATCTATCAGTGCCCATCAGTGCGGCATATTAGTGCCTCCTCATCATTGCCTCCTAATTAGTGCCTATAAGTTCCGCCTCATCAGGGCCCATCATTGCAGCTTGTCAGTGCCCATCAATGCAGCCTGATCAGTACACATCAGGGAAAAATTTTACAAAATTAACTGACAGAAACTAAGTGAAACTTTTAAAAATGTTTTCGGTCTTAATAAAAAAAACAGCAGTGATTAAATACCACCAAAAGAAAGCTCTATTTATATTACCATTTGTTTTTGATGATCTTTATCATTTAAGTGTGACAATACTGGTAAATTATTTTAATTTAAAAAAATAAGGAAGGAGGCACAGAACTCTTCAGAGACTGCGTTTTTTTTTTTTTTTTGGCCCTATTATTTTGTCAGGCTGGGATGGCAAAAGCCTCCTAAACAGGTCTTTTAGGCCTCGTACACACGAGCGGATATGTCCGCTGAAAATGGTCCGATGGACCGTTTCAGCAGACATCTCCGATCGTGTGTATGGGCTAGCGGACAGATTTGTCCACCCGACAGATTTCAAAGCATGCTTTGAAATCTATCGGGTGGGAATGTGTCCGCTCGACATGTCTGCTGGTTAGTACACTTACCAGCAGACATGTCGTCCCGCACCGCCGCCGCGCCGCCGCCGAATGGATTCGGCGCATGCGCGGAAGTGTTTTACTTCCTGGTGCGGTGACGTGGCGGCGTCAACGTCACCGCCACGTCACCGCCGCATCACCGCGCCGTCCGCCGGCGGGGAATTTGATCCGATGGTGTGTACACGCCATCGGACCAAACTCCAGATCGGACATATCCGATGGAAACGGTCCGCGGACCGTTTTCATCGAATATGTCCGATCGTGTGTATGGGGCCTAACAGTTTTAATCATTTGCTGCTCGGAAATACACATTTTTCAGAATGTGTCTAGATTTGCATGGACTTCAAGTTCATAAACGTCTAATTTCAGAGGCTTATAAAATGTTTAAAAGTTTGTCCGAACCACAACTGATCAAACTATTCAGATGTTCCATTTTATCTCTCTTACCCACTTACAGTATATCATTTTAAAATGTATCATCCCTGCATAATTATTATTTCCTTGGATTCTAATTATGTTGTATACTTGACAACACATAAACAAAAATTAGAAAGAACCTCAGTGGAAATAAAGATTGCATAATACTATATTGTGTTCTTTGACATTGCTGTAAAAAGACTTTTTGCCCTCATGGCTAGAAAGAGCAAACTAATAATGTCAAAGATCCCTGAGTTGGTAAGGTGTTAAAAGCTTCCAGAAGACACAAACAAGGGTCAGGTTGCACTGACAGCCTATGTGTGAATCTTGACTTAAACAAGCACTAACAGTGGTGTGCACTAAAAGAATATCCTTCTTATGGCCTTGTAAACTGACTTTAAAAAGTAATTTATTAGGGTCACCTTTTTATTAACTATATACTTTTAGTATTTTTTAAGTACAAACAACAAAGGGTAAGGCTGCGTACACACGATCGGTAAAACCGATGAGAATGGTCTGATGGACCTTTTTTATCGGTCGAAACCGATCGTGTGTGCGCCATTGGTTATTTAACTATCGGTTAAAAAAAAGCCAACTTGCTTTAAATTTAACCGATGGATTCCTAACCGATAGGTCAAAACCGATCGTTAGTAGGCACGACCATTTGTTAAAAATCCACGCATTCTCAGAATCAAGTCGACGCATGCTTGGAAGCATTGAACTTCATTTTTTTCAGCACGTCGCTGTGTTTTACGTCACCGCGTTCTGACACGATCGTTTTTTTAACCGATGGTGTGTAGGCGCGACGGACCATCAGTCAGCTTCATCGTTTAACCGATGACAGCGGTCCATCAGACCGTTCTCATCGGATGGACTGATCATGTGTACGCGGCTTAACAGGATCAAAAGTTGTCCCAGATCCACATAACCCAAAGTATAAGAAAGAGTACATTAATTGCAAAAATTATATGAAGTAAAAATGTTAAGACTTTTTTGCCATCACTTTTATATGTAGCTATGTGAATATCCTCATATGTCCATTATTTGAATTCCTACCATGTGTTGTTTCTTAAAACAGATCAAATTACTTTTAAAATTGACCAATGACTTTTACGATTTTCATTATTTTTTCTCTGATATAAAATTGTGTTTAAGTCAGCAGCTACAAACACTGTAGCTGCTGACTTTTAATAAGCACGCTTACCTGTCCAAGGTGCCAGCAATGTCGTCTGCCCGAGGCCGATCCATCCGGGGCCGCCATCCTCACTAAGGGAAACAGGCAGTGGAGCCTTGCGGCTTCACTGCCCGTTTCCTACTGTGCATACGTGAGTCGCGTGGCGCATTGTGAATGGGCGGTGTGTTCTGTGTGTGCCAGAAGGCAGCGCGAGGAGGAGAATACAGAACATCACCGCGGATGATCTGCCTAGTCACAGCCATTTCTGGTAAGTATAAAGCCGTGTACACACAATTGGTTTACCCGATGAAAACAGACCGATGAACTGTTTTCATCGGACAAACCAATCGTGTGTGGGCCCCATCAGTCTTTTTTCCATTGGTGTTAAAAAATAGAACATCTTTTAAATTTTTCCTATGGATAAAAAAAAAATGTGTTTTGATACGGTCAGATTTTTGACTGATGGTGTGTAGGCTAGACTGATGAAAGTCAGCTTCATCGGATATCAGATGAAAAAATCCATTGGATTAGATTCCATCAGATATCCGATCGTGTACATGGCTTCAAACTTTTTTTTTTTTTTTTTTGGAGCCTTTTTGCCCATTTTTATTTAGGGTGTACCTCCGCTTTAACATGTAAAATAGTTTTTAGTTAATGTATCTGACAGAAAATAAGCTGAATACTATTTTAAAATATTAGTTTGGTATGGAATAATGATGTCATTATATCAGACTTCAAATTGAGCTATAAATCTATGTGACATAGATTCTCATTTGACACTTCTGTCAGTAATGAATCACATGCCTTCGGGTGTCCTCCATGTACCTAAATGTCTGTCTTGCCAAAATGATTTACAATAAAATATTGGAATAATTTTAGTGCCTATTTACTATATCACACTACTTCTCTTCTATTTCACTAATGTATAATTTCTCTGGATTTCCAAGATAAAAACCAAAAATGTAAGATATTGCAGCTTACCAATTATTAGATGTAGTAGATTTTTCACCTCTGTTTTCACCCGGTGATCTGGCCAGTAACACACCTTCTGTATTAGAGTGCCCCCATTCTAGATGAATGAGCACAGGGGGCTTCTTTGAACATCAGCATTCTCAGTCTGAGGGATGGGGAGTGTTAGATGTACAAGCAGATTTAACCACTTCAGCCCTGGAAGAACTGACCCCCTTCCTGACCAGAGTACTTTTTGCGATTCGGCACTGTGTCACTTTAACTGACAACTGCGCGTCATCCGAAGTTGCACCGAAACAAAATTTACGTCCTTTTTTCACCATAAATAGAGCTTTCGTTTAGGGGTATTTGATCATCTCTGCGGTTTTTATTTGTTTGCGCTATAAACAAAAGAAGAGTGACAATTTTGAAAAAAAAACACAATATTTTTAACTTTTTGATTTAATAGATATATTTTTTTTTTATAAGCCAATACATATTTTTTTTTAAGCCAATACATATTCTTCTACACATTTTTGGTAAAATAAAATTGCAGTAAGAGTATATTGATTAGTTTGCGCAAAAGTTATAGCGTCTACAAAATAGGGGATAGTTGTATTGCATTTTTATTTGTTTAAATTATTTTACTAGTAATAGCAGCGATCTGTGATTTATGTTGTGACCGTGACATTGCAACGGACATATTGGACACTTTTGACACATTTTTATGGACCATTCACATTTATACAGTGATTATTGCTAAAAAACTGCTCTGATTACTGTGTAAATGTGACTGGCAGGGAAGGGGTCATCACTAGGGGGACCCGAAGGGGTTAAATATGTTCCCTAGGGAGTGATTCTAACTGTAGGGGGTGGGGACTCACAAGGGAAGGAGACCGATGTGTGTTCCTCTGTACTGGGAACACACATCGGTTTCCTCACCTCTGACAGGACCTGGATCAGTGTGTTTACACACACAGATCCACGGTCCTGCCGTGATCGCGGGCAATCACGGGTGCCCAGCTGACATCACAGCCACCGTTCACGAGCAACGGGTCACGAGTGCGCGCTCCCCCTAAATGGCCGGGAAGCCTAAGATGGGAGATCCCATCTGTGGACGTCACGTGACTATGGGCGGGTAGGGAAGTGGTTAAAAACACTAACAAATAGAAGCCAAACTTGTTTTTAAAATGTTATTATATGGACTCATTTTATTCTAGGGTGTGTGTTTTATAGATTGTCATTTGTCTCCCTGTGTCTGATTTAATCGAGGATAGCTCTAGCAGAGGGCACTTGGGTTGAAACGGGACCAGCAGTTAAACTGTCAGTATGAAAACCTTCTCATGGGATTGGAGTCCAATTCTGTGTGTGTGTAGGGGGACGTTTGCAGGTTTGTATTTATCAAATGCAATGTGCTGGGCTTCTTGCCTTTAAATGCACATGAGAGAAGTGAAGTCCGCATTACGAGAGAAACATATTAAAGCGGAGCTCCACCCAGGAAAACAACATTTTCCCATGTTGTTTAAAAAAATTAAATAAAAAAAACCTGAAAAAAAAAATACTCACCCGAAATACCTGTTGCTATGCGGAAGTCCGTAATCTGCCTCTTCCACTCCGCGGTGCCTTTTCTTCTTGTCCTTCTCCTTGTAAATGGGGCGCGCTGCTTTCTGGGAACTGTGTGTGTTCTCAGAGAGCAGCGCGCCCATTCACAAGCCAGCGTGAGACTCACGCAGGCGCAGTAGGAAATGGGCAGTGAAGCCGTACAGCTTCACTGCCTGTTTCCCATAGTGTGAATGGCGGCGCGGGACCCGGAGCGATCGTGGGACCGGCATCGGGGGGGCCCATCAGCGCGGGCAAGTAGGACAAGGTAAGTGTCCTTATTTAAAGTCAGCAGCTACACTTTTAGTAGCTGCTGACTTTAAAAAAAAAAAATTGCGGCTGGAGCTCCGCTTTAAATCTCTCTTGTGGCTACGCTATTGCTGCAACTAGCGCCAAATCTAATACCTCAGGTTTTGTTTTTTTTCTTACCTCACACACACATTGACCCAGTGCTTCCTCATCCAGCAAACCTGCCCGCCAATTTGGCGCACTTGCTGCCCATATACAAAATTGCCATTTATCGAGCCTGTCCGCATTCTGCATGCACAAGCCAAGCCGTCACATTAAAGATTCCTGCCGCAGCAGACTTCTTTGCATAGTGCTTGCAAGGCAGCCATCGCCAATCCACAATGTGGACACTTAGCCTCAAAACCCAGAACTGGCAAGCAGGCAAGGGGGCACGAGCACCCAGGGAAGCCACAGGAGGAGAAGAAAATCTGGAAAATTATTAAGCAAAGAAAAAAAACTTACAGCCTAAGCATTAAAAAAAAAAAAAAATACATGATTAAGGCCCCAGGAATAATGAGAAGGTAGAGTGAAAAGATAGCATAAAAGAAAAGCTGATTAATGGCAGAGAAACATGTCCAGCACAGATTCCAGCATCCAAACACCAGCTTATGGGCACCACATGAGGTTCTGAGATCTCCACCCCTCTACTTAGCCCCAAGAGACCACCCACCTTGTTGGTACATTTAACAACCTAACAACTCAAGGAACTGTGCCTGCGAGAGGCTGCATCCAGGTGGACGCCAACTCAGTCGGCAGGTAGAAACTTATCGCAACATCATGGTCTGCCAAGTTTAGATCTTGAGGATAAAAAGAAGAATGGAGTGTGTCTCTCTTTATTGTCTATTATGGATTTAAACTGGTCCTGTCGGTGGAAATAGCTATATCATATGTATGCTGCCATATTGGCGTCAGGAAATTTTGTTTTTTTTCAAGATCAAAAAATAAAAAGGATCTCTTTTTAATATTTCTCTTTTAGCAGGTTCAGCTTAGATAGGTTTCCTAAACGTTTTGCGGCAGAGTCATGTGGGGAAAAAAATCTTATAATTACAATTGCTCTGAGCAGAAAAGTATAAAGTCCTCTGAGACCAGTAATGAAGAAGTTAATATTATTGTTGTCATTATTATTATTATCATGAATAATTCATTATTTTAAAGCTAACCTCCAGGCAGATATAAAATACACAAATTATTACAGCTCTGTTCATTAATACATCATTGCAAGTATTTTTTAAATGCAAACTGTTTTTTGAATATGACCTGTTATCTGCCTCTTGCAATCTCTGTATAGCAAGGCTGGAATGTGAGTGGTACAAAGCACTACAACGTACCAATCAATGTACACAAAATTACCAAAAGTATTGGGACACCTGCCTTTACACACATGAACTTTAATGGCATCCCAATCTTAGTCCGGAGGGTTCAATATTGAGTTGGCTCACCCTTTGCAGCTATAACAGCTTCAACTCTTCTGGGAGGACTGTCCACAAGGTTTAGGATTGTGTCTATGGGAATGTTTGACCATTTTCCAGAAGCCCATTTGTGAGGTTAGGCACTGATGTGTATGAGAAGGCCTGGCTCGCAGTCTCAGCTCCAATTAATCCCAAAGGTCTTCTATCGGGTTGAGATCAGGACTCTATGCAGGCCAGTCAAGTTCCTTCACCCTAAACTCGCTTATCCATGTCTTTATGGACCTTATCGTCCAATATCAGTGTCTGACCTCACAAATGCACTTCTGGAAGAATGGTCAAACATTCCCATAGATACACTCCTAAACCTTGTGGACAGCCTTCCCAGAAGAGTTGAAGCTGTTATAGTTGAAAGGGTGGGCCAACTCAATATTGAACCCTATGGACTAAGCCTGGGATGCCATTAAAATTTATGTGCATTCATGTGCATGTAAAGGCAGATGTTCCAATACTTTTAAGTATATATAGTGTATTTGCTGAGACGAAGCATGCTAATAGGATGGGAAAGCAGAGTGACAGAGAGCTTATCACTGTGTCGCTTCTTGATTCACTGCCCAGTCACAAGCTGGCTCAGGTCCGGAGTGACCTGGGCTCAGGGAAAGTAGGTTGAATGATGCTGGCCATCAGACTGAGGGCATTAGTGGCGTAAAACAAAAGTATGGCAGGCGAAATCAAAGGTGAAAACTGCAGCAACATCTTTTTTTTTTTTTTTTTATCTTTTAATAGGTTATTCATTTAAAAAAAAAATTGTTTGGAGTTCTGCTTTAAATATATTAAAACTAATATGCGTGCTCTGACAATATAAACACGTGCTAAGCTTCACGCTACTCATCCATGTTGAAGATTATATCCTCCTACGCTTTGTGTAAAGAGACAATGAGTACAACATTTTGCTGATTCTTCATGTACTCTACCTCACTTGTTTGCTTTTAAAGTAAGTGATGCAGAACGCATGAACAAGTATTTGTATATAGTCATTTAGTGTGCAAACAGATGTTAGATAAAAATTAACTTTCTCTTAAAGCAGAAAGCCATTTCATAGTTTTCAATAGGGATGAGCTTCGAGTTCGAGTAGAACTCATGTTCGACTCGAACATTGCCTGTTCGCCGAACAGCGAACTATTTGGGGTGTTCGCGGCAAGTTCGTGTGAACTTTAGAACCCTATTAAAGTCTATGGGACTCGAACATTTGAAATCTAAAGTGCTAATTTTAAAGGCTAATATGCAAGTTATTGTAATAAAAAGTGTTTGGGGACCTGGATCCTGCCCCAGGGGGCATGTATTAATGCAAAAAAAAGTTTTAAAAACTGCAGTTTTTTTGGCAGCAGTGATTTTAATAATTCCTTTAAGTGAAACAATAAAAGTGAAATATTCCTTTACATTTCTTACCTGGGGGGGTGTATACTATGCCTGTAAAGTAGCGCTTGTTTCCCATGCTTAGAACTGTCCCTGCACAAAGTGTCATTTCTGAAGGAAAAAAAGTAATTTAAAATCACTCATGGCTATAATGAATTGTCGGCTCCCGGGTGGGGGTCCACGGCATTTTTTTTTTAAATTTGGGGTGGAGTTCCCCTTAGAATCCATACCAGACTTGAAGGGTCTGGAATGGATATTTGGGGGGAACCCCACATAATTTTTTTTTTATTTGAAGCAGGGTTCCCCTTAATATCCATATCAGACCCTAAGGTGAGTGATTTTAAATTACTTTTTTCCTTCAGAAATTACGCTTTGTGCAGGGACAGTTCTAAGCACAGGAAACAAGCGCTACTTTACAGGCATACTATACACCCCCTAAGTACGAAATTTAAAGGAATATTTCACTTTAAGAAATTATTAAAATCACTGCTGCCAAAAAACTGCAGTTTTTTGCATTGATACATGACCCCTGGGGCAGGACCCAGGTCCCCAAACACTTTTTATTACAATAACTTGCATATTAGCCTTTAAAATTAGTACTTTAGATTTCAAATGTTCGAGTCCCATAGATGTTAACAGGGTTCTAAAGTTCACACAAACTTTTGGTCTGTTCGCAGGTTCTGGTGCGAACCGAACCCAGGGGTGTTCGGCTCATCCCTAGTTTTCAATAGAGTTGGATAGAATTAGGATTTCTTTCTGGATCTTATTGCTTTCTTTGTCACTGTTGGAGAGATTGACTTGCACTGTGTGTCCCTGGGATCTAATGTGAGCAAGTCTTCAGTCTGGGGCTTATGGGAGGAGGTTACATATTTCCCCCTACCCGGAGGCATTGGGTATTGTTGTAGAGGAAAAAGTATCACTTAAAGTGATTGTAAGTCTCAGTTTTTTTTTTCTATTAAAATAACAAAAATGTTATACTTACAGTGGGGATCGAAAGTTTGGGCACCCCAGGTAAACATTTGTATTAATGTGCATAACGAAGCCAAGGAAAGATGGAAAAATCTCCAAAAGGCATCAAATTACAGATTAGACATTCCTATAATATGTCAAAAAAAGTTCGATTTTATTTTCATCATTTACACTTTCAAAATAACAGAAAACTAAAAAATGGCGTTTGCAAAAGTTTGGGCACCCTGCAGAATTTATAGCATGCACTGCCCCCTTTACAAAGCTGAGACCTGCCAGTGTCATGAATTGTTCTCAATCATCATCTGGGAAGATCAGGTGATGTCAATCTCAAAGGTTTTAAATGCCCAGACTCATCTGACCTTGCCCCAACAATCAGCACCATGGGTTCTTCTAAGCAGTTGTCTAGAAAACTGAAACTGAAAAAAGTTGACGCTCACAAAGCTGGAGAAGGCTATAAGAAGATAGCAAAGTGTTTTCAGATGTCAATATCCTCTGTTCGGAATGTAAGTAAGAAATGGCAGTCATCAGGAACAGTGGAAGTTAAAGCAAGATCTGGAAGACCAAGAAAAATATCAGACAGAACAGCTCGCAGGATTGTGAGAAAAGCAATTCAAAACCCACGTTTGACTGCACGATCCCTCCAGAAAGATCTGGTAGACACTGGAGTTGTGGTACACTATTCCACTATAAAGAGATACTTGTACAAATATGGTCTTCATGGAAGAGTCATCAGAAGAAAACCTCTTCTACGTCCTCACCACAAAAATCAGCGTTTGAACTTTGCAAATGAACATATAGACAAGCCTGATACATTTTGGAAACAAATTCTGTTAACCGATGAGGTTAAAATATAACTTTTTGGGTGGAATGAGCAAAGGTACGTTTGGAGAAGAAAGGACACAGAATTGAATGAAAAGAACCTCTGTCCAACTGCTAAGCATGGGGGTGGATCAATCATGCTTTGGGGTTGTATTGCAGCCAGTGGCACAGGGAACATTTCACGAGTAGAAGGAAAAATGGATTCAATAAAATTTCAGCAAATTTTTGGATGGTAACTTGATGCCATCTGTGAAAAAGCTGAAGTTAAAGAGAGGATGGCTTCTACAAATAAATAATGATCCTAAACACACCTCAAAATTCATGGGAGATTACATCAAGAGGCATAAACTGAAGGTTTTGCCATGGCCTTCACAATCTCCTGCCTCAACATAATAAACAATCTATGGATAGACCTTAAAAGAGCAGTGCGTGACAGACAGCCCAGAAATCTCAAAGAACTGGAAGACATTTGTAAGGAAGAATGGGCAAAGATACCTCAAACAACAAGAATTGAAAGACTCTTGGCTGGCTACAAAAAGTGTTTACAAGCTGTGATACTTGCGAAAGGCTGCAGTACAAGATATTAACTCTGCAGGGTGCCCAAACTTTTGCAGGCGCCATTTTTTTTGTTTTCTATAATTTTGTAAGTGTAAATGATGGAAATACAATCTAACTTTTTTTTTTTACATATTTTAAGAATGTCTAATCTGTAATTTGATGCCTTTTGGAGATTTTTCCATCTTTCCTTGGCTTCGTTATGCACATTAATACAAATTTTTACCTGGGGTGCCAAACTTTTGATCCTCACTGTACCTGCTCTGTGTAGTGATTTTGCACAGGGCAGTCCAGATCCTCCTCTTCTTGGGTCCCTGGCTGGTGCTCCTTGCCCCTTCCTCCTGATGAGTGCCCCCACAGCAAGCAGCTTGCTATGGGGGCACCCAAGCCGAGTTGCAGCTCCCTTTCAGACACAGAGCTGCACCTAGACCCTAGCCCCTCTCTCTCCTCATTGGCTGACTGAGTTTGACAGCAGTGGGAACCAAAGGAGGGAGAGTCCCAGACGGCCGAGGCATTAGTTGACATCGCCGGATAGAGATGGGGCTCAGGTAAGTTTGATGGGGTCTGAGAGGGGGTTGCTGCACAAAGAAGGCTTCATCTTAATGCAAAAAAAACTTCTGATTTTACAATCACTTTAAGTGCTGGCAATGTGAGTATCTGTGTGTTCGAAAAATGCACCTTTGCAAGACACTGTCCCTGTGCCCTGAATGGGAAAGCTGGCAGTATCTTTTAAGGTGATCACGAGAGTACCTCTTTCTCTACCTTCTCCCAGAATAGATTCATCATCACTCCCAGGCCATTTAACAGAACACAAACACGGGGCGGACTCCGTCAAGCGAATCTACCTGCTCAGTGGGGGATCTGTCTGCTGATCTCCACTGAGGAGGTGGATGGCAGGTCAGTGTCCGCTCCGCTGATGTTCTCTATGGGGTGGTCAGATGGTAATGGACTGCCTGTCTGTTTCCATCTAACTATCATCTGATCTGATCCGCTGGACCAGATTTGTCTATTTTTAGCGGACCGGATCAGATGCAGGTGGGTGTCTGTTTACATCCACTTCCCCACAGAGAAAAATGGGTGGTCTGATCGGGTCCACCAGAAAAACAGAAAGGCAGACCTGATCGACCCACTTATGTGAAAAGGGGGTAAGTGAGACTATAAGGATTAGGGTTGCAATAGAAAAAATTTAAGGCCCACTATCAGGGTTTTTTTTGCTGTCTGTGTCCCAATGAGAGAGATTTGCCCTCACTCCTTGTTCAAGTAATAGGTATCAGAAACAATAGAACGAGAATTAGAAATGATGTAGGGTCACAGACAGCATTTAAAATCTGAGAGAATTTTTTTAACCATTTTGATTTTGGCTGGAGTTGTGGCAAACCCTTACATAAACCCAGCGAGGTGACTGGAATCAGGTAATATACAGAGATGAAACAAATCCTGCTACATTATTTACATTACTTTCCCCACCCAATTCCAGCAGTGATCTTTTCTCTCTATGTCAAATTTTTTCTCTCTATAATGTCAAATCTTTTCTCTCTATAATGTCAAATCTTTTCTCTCTGTCAGTGGTTCTCAACCTTTCTAGTGCCTTGACCCCTTGATGAAATTTCCCAAGTTGTTGGGACCCCCAACAGTAAAATTATTTACAAAATGTATAGCACCCAAGCATGTATCTAGCACTGACACGGAATAACCACTTTTGAGGAACCAACTGGGACGTTCATATATAAATGATATGTCTTGTTCCATATTAATTATTTTCTTGCATAGCCACGTCATGTTGGACTTAAAGCGGAGTTCCGCCATTTTTTTTTAAGTGCAACATGATGTGGCTATGCAAGAAAAAAATTATTATGGAACAAGACATATCATTTATTTATGAACATCCCAGTTGGTTCCTCAAAAGTGGTTATTCCGTGTCAGTGCTAGATATTCAAAGTGTATAGCACCCAAACATGTATCTAGCACTGACACAGAATAACCACTTTTGAGGAACCAACTGGGACATTTATATATAAATGATATGCATTGTACCACAATTATATTTTTCACAGTCATGTCAGACTTATTTAAAGTGGAGTTCCACCCATTTTTGTATGTTTGTCTGTGCTGCATGCCCTAATCTCATAGTGTTCATAATGGACCATTTTTATTTATTTTGTTGCTTGTAAATACCTTTATTTTGTAGTCCTTCATTACTTCCTCCTCCTTATTAGCCTAGGCTATTAAGTCACAAGGCTATTTGCAAGGGTTTCTGGGATAGGCATAATGTTTCCCAGTAGTCCTTGCAAACCTGACTGAAACCTATTACTTTGCTTGTGCAGCACTGAGCATGTGCGAGATATGCAAAGCTGAAATCCAGGAAGTCATACAGTCTGGCTTCATGATGCCCACACTTAAGATGGCCACAGTCTATCTCTAGATTATGAACTAATGCTGTAACAACCTAACAAAACAGACCTTAGTTTACAGACTCACATTTTTCTAGAATACATTAAGCTTGTGTATTACAGAGGTATTTATTTTAAAAAGTGAAATTGTGGGTGGAACTCCCCTTTAATCAAAGTTGATGTATTAATTACACTGCTGTGACAAACAGTGCAAAAATGCCTTAATTACCGGTATTTAGTGCCTGGCTTGCCAAAGTACCTCAGGTGTTCCGTCAGCATCAGCAACCCGTCTATTATATTAACCGGAAGTGACGCCACCGCCATCTTGGTACCCTCGTCCGCAGCAAGGCTACAGTTAGAGCCTTTACAGTTAGAAGTCGGCAAGTGGACATCTTTTTACACCCACCAAAGTCTTGTATTTTACATGTATTTTTACCAGTAAACTGAGCTTATATACTATATAAAGCTTATATAGTATATAAGCTCAGTTTACTGGTAAAAATACATGTAAACTGCAAGACTTCGGTAGGTGTAAAAAGATGTCCGCTTGCTGACTTCTAACTGTAGCCTTGCTGTGGACGAGGGTACCAAGATGGCGGCGGCGTCACTTTCAGTTAACTCCGCTTGCTGACTTTTAACTGCAGCCTTACTGCTGACGAGAGTACCATGATGGCGGCGACGGAACGTCACTTCCGCACGGTTCTCCTCTACCAAAAGTGAAGTTTTGCTGGCCGAGACGGACAAACTCAGGCGTAAACAGCAATTTCAGGTCCGTCTCGGCCAGCGTTACAGTTTGGACTAGCATTCGCGACCCCTGACAAATTGCCAAATGACCCCCGGGGTGGTCGTGACCCCCGGGGTGGTCATGACTAGTGTTGCTCACGAATATTCGAATTGCGAATATTCGGCTCGAATATTGCATATTCGAGAAATCGCGCAATATCTCGAATATTGTGCCGAATATTCGCAATGTCGAATATTCGGATTTTTCTCAAATTTTTTTTAACACAGATCACATGCTAGTGATCTCCATCGACGTGTAAAAGCAATGGTGGTATGATTAGAGGGACCCTGGGCCGAGTAGCGCATGTGATCCTTTTATGCTGCCGAATATTCGCAATGCGAATATTCGGCAATAGCAATATCGCGCGATTTTTTTCCCCGCCCTTCATTCACATCACAGCCAATCAGAGTTCCATTTCCACAGGTGTCAGAGGTTAGCAACCTCCACATCAACCAATAGGAAGCTGCCTCACGACCATTATATAAACTAAGTGCCAGCATGTGCTCATTGCAGATTCACAAGGTGGATATAGAGGGAGAAGTGTTTCTGTGCTCTGTGTTATATTGCATCAGCATTGCAGTGCCTTTCAGTTCTGTGCTCCTGTTCAGTGTTCAGTTCATTTGAGTATTAGCAGCTGCTAGTGCTTATATTTCTAAACTGCTTTTTTAAAAGCAAGAAGAGACCAAACAGCTTTTTTTAAAGCTACTATTTGTGTGTTTGTGTTCCAGTTTCATTTAGTGTTAGATAGATAGGTTTGAGTGTACTTGTACACCTCTGTAAGCTAGCTAGCTTAGTTTAGTGTGTTTATTTAGTTAGATAGTTATCTGTTTTATAAAAAAAAAAAAAAAAAAAAAAGTTATTTTTAGTTTATTCAGATCTCTGGCTCTGCTGTGTTAGCAGAGTCACTGTTCTATCTATATTAGTTTCTTTATTGCTCTTATTCGTTGCCCAGTCAGTTTTTGTCTGTTGTCTGTCAGTCAGTTAGTTAGTTTAAAAAAAAAAAAAAATTTAAAAAAAATTTACCTTTCGTTTAATTGTTGTTTAGTGGCATAGCTACTAGTTGTTTGTCTGCGCGCCTGTTTTTTCTATTATCACATTTACCCCCCCCCCAATAAAGTTTACCCACCCCCCCATATCAGCATGAGCAGCATCCGTGGTCGTGGCAGCAGGGGTAGGGGAGTTACTCCCAGTGCTGGGTCGCTGCCAGCACGGGGTACCTCTCGCGCCCCTACTACTGGTAGAGGATCGGGTGGAAGGGGAGTCCGCCTCATCCGGGAGTTTTTTACTTCGGGCAGCCGCCCGATATTGCCTTCACAGGCTCCAGCAGTGGTGGAGTACATGGGGCACAGCAGTGCCACTCAGTCATCACCAAGTAGCACCACCACCATCAGTACACCGGTGCCTTTAGTACCCAGCCCCAGCGAGTCCAGCCTCATGCTGTTTGATGGTGAAAGTGACATGGATATCTTGGGGGAGGCCCTCGATCATGCAGACATTGATTTATGTGCTGATGGTCAGGACCTTTTTGAAGGGTTAATGGAGGAGGAGGGAGGATGGGGGGTACTGGCTGTCAGTAGCCCAGAGACCTCCCTTCATGGTGGTGCTGGTGGTTTTCTGCAGGAAACACCAGCACCTAGTCAGACCCATGCGTCTGTGAGGGGACATCGGAGCCAGGCTAGCGGCTCCATGTCAGATGTCTCCTTCAGACCACCACATGTCAGCCCTGGGTCTGACATATCTGGGGGCGAAGAGGAGGGTGACCCAACATGGGTGCCACCTGCCTCGTCGGTTCACAGCATCAGTGACGACGAGGAAGGTAGGCACCCTGGGGAAACGGTGCGCCAGGTCACCAGGGAGACCAACGTCAGGGTCTCCACTGGTGATGGCAGCAGGAGGTGTCAGCAGCAGCAGCAGCAGCAGCAGCAGCAGCAGGCAGCTCCACCTGTGCGCACCGAGTCCCAGCAGGTGGAAGTCAGCGTCACCCCATCTGACAGGAGGGCGACGCTGAAGTCACCTCTCTGGGCCTACTTCACCTTGGTAGCAGATAACCCGACAGTAGCCATCTGCCAGCTCTGTCGTGCCAAGGTGAAGAGAGGGAAGTGTTTGGCTCGGGTGGGTACCACGGCACTCAACCAGCACCTGCGGATTAATCACTGGCAGGAGCATGACCAGATGAAGCGTGCTGGTGGTAGCAGCGCCACCACCACAAGTGTGCAGGGTACAGCAGCCCCTGCCACAGCTTCATCGGCTACCAGCAGGTCATGCCCCCCCGCTCCCTCTAGTAGAGGTACTGCTACCGACAGCCAGACCTCCACATCATCACCCTCCTCTTCGGTGTCCCGCACTGCCGTCCGGCGCCAGGCGTCTCTTTCTGACGCCTTTGAACGCAAACACTCCCTTCCCCCCTTCAGACCGACGTGTGCGTTCCCTCAATGGGCTCCTGGCAAGGGTTATTGCCCAACATCTGCTTCCCTTTAACATAGTGGACTGCAACCCCTTCAGGCAGATGTTGGAGCAGGCCCAACCCCAATGGCGTGTCCCCAGCCGCCATTTCTTTGCCAGGACTGGTGTCCCTGCCCTACACCAGCACATTGTGCAGAATGTAACCCTGTCGCTGGATCATGCTGTCAGCAACAGGGTGCATCTGACAATGGATGGCTGGACCAGCAGGCATGGGCAGGGGCGCTACATAAGCTTCACGGCCCATTGGGTTTCCCTCCGAGGCGCCGGGGAGGGATTGGCGGCATCTGATTTTGTGGTGCCGCCCCGGGGTGTCCAGGGGAGAAGTGCTGGTCTCCCTCAAGCCACTGTCTCCGCAGCTGCTGAGCCTCCCAGCAAGCGCCCCCGTAGCTATTCAAGTGTGGGGCACGTGCGCTGTCAGGCCGTGCTCCAGCTTGTTAGTTTAGGGGAACGGAGACACACTGGACGAGAAGTGCTGAGCGCACTTCAGGCTCAGGTCCAGAAGTGGCTGACACCCCGAAGGCTCCAAGCAGGTCTGGTTGTCTGTGACAATGGCAGCAACCTCCTCTCCGCCCTCCAGGCTGGCAGTCTGACACACGTGCCCTGTCTGGCACATGTCCTCAACCTAGTGGTGCAGAAGTTCCTGCGCACCTATCCCGGGTTGAGTGACATAGTGCTAAGGGTACGCAGGATTGCCAGCCACTTCAGGCGCTCCCCAACCGCTACCGCGTCCCTGTCAAAGTTGCAGCGGGACAACAGCCTGCCCCTTCACAGGCTGATTGTGGACAGTGTGACGCGGTGGAACTCCAGCCTCTACATGCTGGAGAGGTTGTGGGAGCAGCGAAGGGCGGTGAAGGAGTACCTGCTGGAGCAAGGCACTGGCGGGCCATCACAACACACACTCCCGTACATCACCAGTCTGGAGTGGGGGCAGATACACCAGGTCTGCCATGTGTTGGCCCCTTTTGAGCAGGCGACCAAGATGGTGAGCAGGGAGCATGTCGGCCTCAACGACGTGCTCCCTATAGTGTTCCTGCTGGACAGGGCACTAGATCGCCTGCTCGGAGCTGGGGAGAGTGCCTTGGTGGAGCAGGAGGAGGCAACACTGCTCCACCAAGACCAGGCCCAGGACGAGGAGGAGGAGGAGGATCATGATGATGATCAGGAGGTGACTGGTGGCGTCCTGGAGTCAGGGCCTGGTCAGGAGGGAGAGCCGGTGTTGGGGGCACCGATAGTCCGGGGGTTTGGCATGACTGACCGCGAACAGCAGCGCCTCCATGACGAGGAAGCGGACGTCATGGACCCAGGCAGCCATGAGGAGTCACAGCGGGCTGTGCTCTTCCCCATGGCTGCCCACATGCTGAGATGCCTCAGGAGGGACCCCCGGGTTAAAGCCATCAAGGAGAGGGACGAGTTTTGGCTGGCCACCCTTGTAGATCCCAGATTTAAGGGGAAACTGGAGCAGTTCCTCCCAGCCAGACGGAGGCAGCCCCGGATGGAGGAACTGCAGGCATGCCTAGTCAGCCGTTTGGAGCAGGCAAGTCCCCGGCCTCCAGTTGTCCCCCCTCATCTCACCCAGCAGGTGGCTGCACCCAGCAGCAACATCAGCAGCCGAGCAGGGGACCTAATGGGGTGAGATGAGGATGTTCATGCAAACTGAGCGACCCAGTACCAGCAGCAGCAGCAGCAGCAGCAGCCATCACCACCAGCGGCTGGCCCACATGGTGGCAGACTACATGGGGTCCGTCAGTGCTTCTGACAGTATGAGCACCGACGACCCCATGGAGTACTGGGTTGCCAGATTGGACACCTGCCGCGAGCTCGCTCAGTATGCGCTGGAGTTATTGTCTTGCCCCCCCTCCAGCGTACTATCTGAGCGGACATTCAGCGCGGCAGGTGGGGTGGTCACGGACAAGAGGACCCGTCTGTCCACAGACTCCGTGGACAGACTCACATTCATCAAAATGAATGAGTCCTGGATCGGCGGTGACTTTCTGGCACCCGCCGTCGCTTCAGGGCGCTGAATGGTCCCTTGTCAGTTACCAATACCTCTCCTATCTCTTTATACCAGGGGTGTCAAACTCAATTTCATCGTGGTCCGCATCAGCATTATGGTTGCCCTCAAAAGGGCCGGTTATATCTGTAATATTATATGTCCAGCGCATCCCCTCCCCTTACATTCGATGTCAAAGGCCACCCCACCATCCTACCCCACCATCAGAAGTGGAGTTCCCCCTCTCCCTTACATCACAGTGCATCTCCCTTTCCTTATGCTGCTGCTGGGAAGAAGGTGGATATTTTTTTGTTTTTTTGAAAAGCCTGTGGCGTGCAAAACACAACCCAAAAACTCCACCCGGTGCCACAGCTACTTAAGGCCTGTGTCATTCTGCTTTTCAAATGTAATCACCATGCTAATGCAATTTCAAGCTTTTGTAATTTTGGCACTATATGGGCTCCTACTGCTAATGCCAAAAGGCTGAGTGATTATGTACCGATATATTACTCATACTGGTGCTGTTACCTTTTGTCTGTGAGATTTGCCACTTTCTTACTACTGCTGGTGCTGCTGCCACCTCTTCCACGACCACGAGTGAAAAAAACACTTAATTGTGTACTGGTACTACTATGCTGCTGCTTCTGCCAGTGCTCAGATACTTATGTGACAAGTTCTTTGGCACTATATGCTACAATTATCAACGCTGCTGCTATCCTGCTGCCACCTCTTCCACGACCACGAGTGAAAAAAACACTTTATTGTGTACTGGTACTACTACACTGCTGCTGCTGCCAGTGCTCACTTACCTATGTGACAAGTTCTTTGGCACTATATGCTACAATTATCAACGCTGCTGCTATCCTGCTGCCACCTCTTCCACGACCACGAGTGAAAAAAAACACTTAATTGTGTACTGGTACTACTATGCTGCTGCTTCTGCCAGTGCTCAGATACTTATGTGTCAAGTTCTTTGGCACTATATGCTACAATTATCAATGCTGCTGCTGTGCTGCTGCCACCTCTTCCACAAGTGATACAACACTTTATTGTGTACTGTTACTACTATACTGCTGCTGCCAGTGCTCAGATACCTATGTGACAAGTTCTTTGACACTATATGCTACAATTTCAAATGCTGCTGCTGTGCTGCTGCCACCTCTTCCACAAGTGATACAACACTTTATTGTGTACTGTTACTACTATACTGCTGCTGCCAGTGCTCAGATACCTATGTGACAAGTTCTTTGACACTATATGCTACAATTTCAAATGCTGCTGCTGTGCTGCTGCCACCTCTTCCACAAGTGATACAACACTTTATTGTGTACTGTTACTACTATACTGCTGCTGCCAGTGCTCAGATACCTATGTGACAAGTTCTTTGGCACTATATGCTGCAATTACCAATGCTGCTGCTGTGCTGCTGCCACCTCTTCCACAAGTGATAAAACACTTTATTGTGTACTGTTACTACTATACTGCTGCTGCCAGTGCTCAGATACCTATGTGACAAGTTCTTTGGCACTATATGCTACAATTACCAATGCTGCTGCTGTGCTGCTGCCACCTCTTCCACAAGTGATACAACACTTTATTGGGTACTGTTACTACTATACTGCTGCTGCCAGTGCTCAGATACCTATGTGACAAGTTCTTTGGCACTATATGCTGCAATTACCACTACTGCTGCTGTCAAGTCTTGCCCAAGTGTTTAGATGCTGTCTAGTACTATTACCACTACTGCTTGTAAATGTTGTGTGTGTGATAATTACTTTATATTTGAATACTACTGCTGCTGCCTTCATGCTGAGTAATGCTTCATGACCTCTCTGTCACAGCGGATCCACAAACAGCATCCGCTAAAAGCTACCAGACCGGATCGTAACAAACAGCAAGTGTGACTAAATGACTGAACGTTATGTTAAACCCTGGTTTGTGGCCTTTTTACTGCAACTTTTAGCCTATCTGCAAGAGCAAATCAGCACTCTCTTTCTCTTTCTCGCTCTCTCTCTATATCTATATCTATATATATATATATATATATATATATATATATATATATATATATGTATATATGTATATATTGTAGCTTTTGTTATAGTAATTTTTCAACAGTTTAGTTTGTGTTAGTAGTGTCTGTGTCCGTGTATTTTGTTTTTTATTAGATTTGTGTTAAATAAAATAATAGTATGAAATGTTTTTAGGTTATTATGAAGTTAGATGTGTTGATGTTGATGTGTTAGATGTGAAGTTAGATGTGTTGAAAGACCTAAGAATCTCAATAAGAAAGGAAACATTTGAAAAGAATAACAGGTTTAATAACCAAAAATATAAATATTTTACATGGATTTTTTCAAGCGCTTGTAAATCTCAGCCAGCTCCTTGAAATTTTTTCTCTGCTGTTGTAACAGCTGTTCATTCTCGAGGTCCAATTTTTTTATTTTGCGCCGATTGGACAGGACTTTTTGATTGGTCCTCTCCATGACATAGGATTTCTCCTGAATCTCTTTCAAAACTGTTAGGATATAAGAAAAAAAAAATTAGGATTAAATACTGTACTTTTTTATATCTACATCTTATTGTTGAAATGTCATTAATCGTTGTGCACATATTTACCCTCCTGACTGATGGTCATCACAGGCGCTGTGTCATCCTCCTGCTCCTCTTCTGCATCATGGCATTCACCAGGAGGTTGGGTGGGGGGAAGTTGCAGCTCCTCAGGAGCTGGGGGTGGTAAGTCGGAGGGCCCTGGCTGCTCCTTATCCCTCTCCTCCTCTGCATCCTCCTCTTCATCCTCCTCTTCTTCCTCCTCCTCCTCTGCGGCCTGTCGCCTTGTGCGCTTGGGGCGCACAGATGGTAGAGGAGATCCTATAATAACACAATGTTTATATATGTAAAAATGATTTCTAATAACATATGCACATTCTGTGTACTCTGCTGTATTGTATATGAATACACATTTATTTATATAGACAGTTAAACCAATGGGATAATGTTATACTAAAGGGTCTTGCTGGCACTACAGGGGACTGAGTGTGAGCTGGGCTGCCACCATGGTAAAATTAGCTGTTTGTGTTTCCTTTGTATTATTCTGAAGATCTCATGTTAAAAAAAGGGCCTGATGGAGTACACGTGATTACTATGATAACCCCACGCCTAGCACAGGAATTTAGTGGTAATTGAGTTATAAAATACCACCCTTTCCCCTTGAAACCCACCACACCACCACTTTAATTCCATGGTTTAACTTGATGGAATAATGTCTTTTTTCAACAGTACTATGAATACCTTCGGTGGTGATATATGTTACCACAACATGGCGTCTGGGTTAACAACATCTGCCCTAAGGTTAATTACATATCACCTTACATGACTGTCACCAATAACTTACCTGGATGAAATTCATCGCGGATCTGTGTGACCCGGTCCATGTGGCGCCTCTTCAAGTCTGACCATTTTTTGAGAATGGCCATGTGGTCATGTGACCCGCCATGAAACTCATGTAATTCCTCCAATACGGACTGGACGATTTTTTGTTTATCCTGCTGGCACCTCATTAGGTCGTAACCATGTTGCAGGAACCTCTGCAAGATGAAGAACAAAGTATATTATAATACTTTTGTTTAAACCCTTATGGATATATGACGTAAATGTATGGTATTCAATAATTGGAAGCATTCTCGCCTTATTAATCACTGACAGTGGTAACATGACAGATTTTATATGTTGCCATTTTGGTCACCAGCTTTTTGGAATAAATATAGCAGCCATTATCATTTGCATAATTATGTATATATGAGTAACATCACAGGATAGACGTATAGGGGAGAAATGAGTTGCTATTCATCTGACCACTATAATAATTTTTTGAGCCTTACACTGGCCCTGTACAATAGATTATTTTTTTTAATCCCTATCTTTACATATGAAAAATAATATGTTTGTTTCTTTTCACTTTTTGATGAAAAGGGAGAACTCTGTGGACTCTGATGTAAAAGGGAGAACTCTGTGGACTCTGATGTAAAGGGAAAACTCTGTGGACTCTGATGTTAAGGTAGAACTCTGTGGACTGTGATGTTAAGGGAGAACTCTGTGGACTCTGATGTTAAGGGAGAACTCTGTGGACTCTAATGTAAAAGGGGAACTCAGTGGACTCTAATTTAAAAGGGGAACTCTGTGGACTCTAATGTTAAGGGAGAACTCTGTGGACTCTAATGTAAAAGGGGAACTCTGTGGACTCTAATGTAAAAGGGGAACTCTGTGGACTCTAATGTAAAAGGTAGAACTCTGTGGACTCTAATGTAAAAGGTAGAACTCTGTGGACTCTGATGTAAAGGGAGAACTGTGTGGACTCTGATGTAAAGGGAGAACTCTGTGGACACTGATGTAAAGGGAGAACTCTGTGGACACTGATGTAAAGGGAGAACTCTGTGGACTCTGTTGTAAAGGGAGAACTCTGTGGACTCTGATGTAAAGGGAGAACTCTGTGGACTCTGATGTAAAGGGAGAACTCTGTGGACACTGATCTAAAAGGGGAAGTCTGTGGATCCTGATGTAAAAGGGGAAGTCTGTGGACTCTGATGTAAAGGGAGAACTCTGTGGACTCTGATGTAAAGGGAGAACTCTGTGGACTCTGATGTAAAGGGAGAACTCTGTGGACTCTGATGTAAAGGGAGAACTCTGTGGACACTGATGTAAAGGGAGAACTCTGTGAACTCTAATGTAAAGGGAGAACTCTGTGGACTCTGATGTAAAAGGGGAAGTCTGTGGACTCTGATGTAAAAGGGGAAGTCTGTGGACTCTGATGTAAAGAGGAACTTTTATGATTAATTTCATATGGTTAGAAATGTTATTTAATAGCGACATCTATGCAAACTAAGACAAAAAATTGCTGTGCGACGCTGAAGTGTTCGGGTTTGAAATGAACAAAAGGTGGCAACCCTGGGCATGCTGGGAGTTGTAGTTTTGCAACCGCTGGAAACACACTGTTTGGGAAATACTAATATCTGATCTTGCATCCTAACTTTTTAACTAGTCTAAAATGCAGTTAAAGATAATGAAATAACAAGTGGTGAAATTACTTACAGTAATCAGCAGTTTTTCCTCACTGGATGAAAAGTTACTCCCCCACCATCTTCGCTTCGCAGGGCAGCAGTAGATTCGCAGGGCAGCACTAAATAGCAATCCGAATATACACTGGCAAAGAATCCAGGAAATGATCGCCGTTTTCGCGACCGCGTGTTGTCCGCGCGCATGCGCGGTCGAGAATTTCGCAATAAATTTCGCATTTGCGAAATTTCACGTTAGCGAAATTTCGCAATTTTTTTTTTGGATGAAATATCACGAATATTCGAAATTTACGAATATTTCTCGAATATTCTCCTATATATTCGCGAAATATTGCGAAAGCGAATATGGCGTATTCTGCTCAACACTAGTCATGACCCCCGGGTTGAGAACTGCTGCTCTATGTAGAATAATCTCAGACTAATAGGTTAAGGTTAGGCACATTCGACCACAGGTTCAATAGATACAGATTGTTATTGTCAGCGTCATGTCTAATCTCCTATCTATATCAATATGTTGTCACAACAAAAACTAAAATAAAGCATTTGTTTATGTCGGATCTTTCGGTTTTCGGATTCTGCTCTTTTGTTATCGTTTGTTAAAACGATAACGAAATACCTGAAATTCGGATGAAAATGCATTCGGACAAGAACAAATGCACATGTCTAATGACTTGTACCCTGAAAATTTTAGCTGTTTGGGAAGTAAATTTATATATTATGATCAAATAAGAATAATCACAGATTCATCAATTTTTTGTTAGCCTTAAGAGTGCCATGTAGATCTGCCTAACATAACTTTATATATAGTCATGCCCGTAAATCTCTTTGCGCTGTTATAACACCTAATATGGACCAAATGCCCTTCCTTAGCAACCAGTCCCCTGCAGACAATTTTTAGACTGAGTGACCCAGACATTACAGACCTTTATTTTTGGGGCTAGCAGGAGCATGACATTGAATGTCCCTAATGCCACGTACACACGATCACTTTTTGTGACGAAAAAAAACACGTTTTAAAAAACGTCATTTAAAATGATTGTGTGTGGGCAAAACGTCATTTTATGTCTTCAAAAAAACGACCAAAAAAAAATTCCAGCATGCTTGAATTTTTTGTGTCGTTTTTCAAAATGTCGTTTTTTGTGTCATAAAAAGTGATGGTGTGTGGGCAAAACGTTGTTTAAAACGACGTTTTTAAACCCGCGCATGCTTAGAAGCAAGTTATGAGATGGGAGCTTCAATGGAACAGAGTGCCGTCGAAAGTGTCTTACGTAACCGCTCTTTGCAAGAGCATTGTGGAAAAACGATGGTGTGTATGCAATGTCGTTTTTGAAAATGAAGTTTGAAAAACGTCGTTTTGTTTCGTCAGATAAAATTACGTTTTTTTTTCATCACAAAAAGTGATCGTGTGTACGGGGCATTATACTTTAGATTTTTTTTTCATGGAAAACACTTTTACCTTCCTTTCTGTCCAGTAGACAGTATGTGGACATTTCATGGGATTATACCGAACAAGTCATACAACTTATAAAGATCCTTTTTCTTTCTAGCCATGGGAAAACATCCATCATATCTCCCGCAGCAGGAAATTTATGCTAAAAGAATTAAATTATAACCTAACTAATGCTCAACTCCCAATGGCCAATTAGAAACAAATACAGCTCAGTGAACACAAGTAAATGGTCAAATGAGTTTATTCTATTATGAGTCATTTATTACATTAATGAGAGATTGCATTACTCTTATAAGTGTTCAGCCATGGCAGTTGTAATGTGACAATAAAGACTAATATGAATAGAACAATTACAGTCTAAATGGGCTTTCTATTGCACTTTGCCTTTTGAGTAATTTAGTCCTTGCTTGATAATAAGACACAGTAATAATGTTTTCACAGAGTGCAGCTTTTTGCTGTATAACTCGCTTCAACTAAGCTCCCCTCTGTGTTTACGTTTTCCTGCTTGCATAGGGGCAAATCAAGCACAGCATATCATTTTTTGTGTTATTGGGCCAAAATTAAACTGCAAAACCACATTACTGATCTCAATATTATCTTCCACACTGAAGAAATCAGTCAACATGGTTGCTATGTTAAGTGATTCTTAAAACGTTATACTTGTGCCAAGGGATAGACTTGAACATAAAGACAATAGAACCCTAAAGTATAGTTCAAAGTGTAGCTTCCCCCCCCCCCCCCAAAAAAAAAAAAATTACATTTGCATCCTCACCAGTGCTTGGTTGAAGTGGCTTCAATTGTTAATGTCTAAATCAGCCCCCCATTCAGTCACTGTCCAGATCAGCCCCACATTCAGTTACTGTCTAGATCAGCCCCACATTCAGTCACTGTCCAGATCAGCCCCACATTCAGTTACTGTCTAGATCAGCCCCACATTCAGTTACTGTCCAGATCAGCCCCACATTCAGTTACTGTCCAGATCAGCCCCACATCCAGTAACTAAATCAGCCCCACATCCAGTTACCATCTAAATCAGTCCCCTATTCAGTTACTGTCCAGATCAGCTCCACATCCAGTAACTGTCTAAATCAGCCCCACATCCAGTAACTGTCTAAATCAGCCCCACATCCAGTCACTGTCTAAATCAGCCCCACATCCAGTTAGGCCTCGTACACACGAGGCAATAGATTTGTTCAAAACGGTCTGTCCGACCGATTTGAACAAATCTGTCTGTTTGGATTTTGGTTTGCTCGCGTGTACACACGAGCAAACCAAAATCCCCGCCAGGCAGACGGCGCGCTGACGTGTCGGTGACGTGGCGGTGACGTTGACGCCGCCACGTCACCGCACCAGGAAGTAAAACACTTCCGCGCATGCGCCGAATCCATTCGGCGCCGGTGCGAGACGACATGTCTGCTGGTAAGTGTACTAACCAGCAGACATGTCGGGCGGACGGGTTCCCACCCGATAGATTTCAAAGCATGCTTTGAAATCTGTCCGGTGGCCAAATCCGTCGGCTCGCCCGTACACACGATCGAATCTGTCTGCTGGGACGGTCTAGCAGACCGTTTCCAGCAGACAGATTTGATCGTGTGTACGCGGCCTTACTGTCTAAATCAGCCCCACATCCAGTTACTGTCTAAATCAGCCCCACATCCAGTCAGTGTCTAAATCAGCCCCACGTCCAGTCACTGTCTAAATCAGCCCCACATCCAGTTACTGTCTAAATCAGCCCCACGTCCAGTCACTGTCTAAATCAGCCCCACGTCCAGTTACTGTCTTAATCAGCCCCACATCCAGTTACTGTCTAAATCAGCCCCACATCCAGGTACTGTCTAAATCAGCCCCACATCCAGTTACTGTCTAAATCAGCCCCACGTCCAGTCACTGTCTAAATCAGCCCCACATCCAGTTACTGTCTAAATCAGCCCCACGTCCAGTCACTGTCTAAATCAGCCCCACGTCCAGTTACTGTCTTAATCAGCCCCACATCCAGTTACTGTCTAAATCAGCCCCACATCCAGTTACTGTCTAAATTAGCCCCACATCCAGTCACTGTCTAAATCAGCCCCACATCCAGTTACCGTCTAAATCAGCCCCACATCCAGTTACTGTCTAAATCAGCCCCACATTCAGTTACTGTCTAAATCAGCCCCACATCCAGTCACTGTCTAAATCAGCCCCACGTCCAGTTACCGTCTAAATCAGCCCCACATCCAGTCACTGTCTAAATCAGCCCCACGTCCAGTTACCGTCTAAATCA
Organism: Rana kukunoris; assembly: GCA_029574335.1. NCBI lineage: Eukaryota > Metazoa > Chordata > Amphibia > Anura > Ranidae > Rana > Rana kukunoris. Next base: position 163,482,527 of record CM056052.1, read on the forward strand.
GCCCCACATCCAGTTACTGTCTAAATTAGCCCCAGATCTGGTTACTGTCTAAATCAGCCCCACATCCAGTTATTGTCTAAATCAGCCCCACATTTTGTCACGGTCTAAATCAGCCCCACATTTAGTCACTGTCTAAATCAGCCCCACATCCAGTTACTGTCTGAATCAGCCCCACATCCAGTCACTGTCTAAATCAGCCCCACATCCAGTTACTGTCTAAATCAGCCCCACATCCAGGTACTGTCTAAATCAGCCCCACATCCAGTTACTGTCTAAATCAGCCCCACATTTAGTCACTGTCTAAATCAGCCCCACATCCAGTTACTGTCTGAATCAGCCCCACATCCAGTCACTGTCTAAATCAGCCCCACATCCAGGTACTGTCTAAATCAGCCCCACATCCAGTTACTGTCTAAATCAGCCCCACATCCAGTAACTGTCTAAATCAGCCCCACATCCAGTTACTGTCTAAATCAGCCCCACATCCAGTTACTGTCTAAATCAGCCCCACATCCAGTTACTGTCTAAATCAGCCCCACATCCAGTTACTGTCTAAATCAGCCCCACATCCAGTCACTGTCTAAATCAGCCCCACATCCAGGTACTGTCTAAATCAGCCCCACATCCAGTTAGTGTCTAAATCAGCCCATATTTATTTAGAAGTGTGGGATCTCTTCAATATGTACTAATCTAAGCTCCCTTCAGAGTCGTTAACTATGAGTGCCACACGACGTGACACAAATGAATGCAGTTCAGTATTTAAGACTGCATCGTTATATTTTTTTTAAAAGGCCAAGAAGGGTAAGTATCTGAATTTAACCTGGTAGTAGCCTCTTGTTGTCCCTGTATAGCACAAGTATTGGAAGAGAGGGAAGTGGTTCAAAAAGACAGAATGGCTTGTGTAAAAGGGGGATAATCTGAATAGCTTAAGAGTAAAATGTATGAAGAAATTTCTGTTGTCTGAATATAAAAAGCAAGCTCTGACCCCACTTTCTGTCAATGTTCTTTACTCTTTGCATATACAATTATCAGAGCATTATCAGTGATGACAAGTCACACCCCATTGCCAGCAATGGGACCATTCAAATTGCTGCGACTCATGTCACATTGACTTTAAAAAAGACTCCTACACATTCCAATTCCATTGGGACTTGCATAGACTTCTGTTAAATGAAGTTGCAAGCCTCAACAAAGTTGTCATCTGAATTGTTGTAGTCGTATTTAGGTCATCTAAAGTAGTTTTAATTTCATAGACTAAAAAATTTTTGTAGACAAAACTCCAACTGTAGTATTACATCACTGCATCACAGGGGAACCTAACTACAGAAGGGAGGAGCCCCAACTACACCATCAGTAGACATACTAAACTTAAGCTAAAGGGCTAGAATCCTGAGAGGCGTTAGCAGAAGAAGAATTGAGCCAAACATCCCAAGCCTTGGAAAACAATTTCATGCAACCCTTAGGCCGCATACACCAGATCGGTCAATCCGATGAGAACGGTCTGATGGACCGTTTTTATCCGACCAAACCGATCGTGTGTGGGCCCCATTGGTTATTTATCCATCGGTTAAAACAATTCAAACTTGTTTTAAAATTAACCAATGGATACCTAACCGATAGAAAAAAAACTATTGTTTGTAGGCACGTCCAACGGTTAAAAATCCACGCATGTTCAGAATCAAGCCGACGCATACTTGGAAACATTGAACTTCATTTTTTCAGCACGTTGTTGTGTTTTACGTCACCGTGTACTGACACGAACGTTTTTTTAACCGATGGTGTATAGGCACGACTGACCATGAGTCAGCTTCATCAGATGAAAAAATCCATCAGACCGTTCTCATCGGATTGACCGATTGTGTGTACAGGGCATTAGACTCATACATATTATGTGGAATAACTGAGTTGACCAGGTGCTTTCAATAATCCATAGTAGGAGCAAAAGTAGACTTCTACCTTAGTATTATAGATTTCCTTGTATAAAATAAAAGTGCTCTTGTGGGGGCCAAAGAACTATTCACCCCTAGACTACAAACATTGACAGTTAATGTCACTGGAATAGTTGTTAATTTAAAAATAAAATTAGTTAAGTCACCCTGGAACCTCTGTATAGCCGGACAGGTCCAGAAAATGAGTAAAATCAGCCAGATCAGCTAGGCATCTTCAGAACCTCGAAGGGATAGATGGCTAAATTCTGTGAAATCGATGAGGTGTGTATATTCTATGCAGAAGTGGTCTTTTGAAAAACAACAGATTTACAGGCTGGATCACCTGATAAAAATAAATGAAAGAAAGACTACAAAAGAAAATACAGTGATCACATTTAGGAATTGGGAAGCTGCAATATAATAAATGTTTGCTTTGGGTTTAATACCACTTCACATCCTATGGACATCTTATTACACTCGATCCAAAATGTGACTAGGCATCCTCTTAATTCTATCCAATCCCTTTTCTAGTAGTCTAGATACACACTTGCCCAATATGGCTCCTAATATCCCTACATTAGCAGCACAGGGGGTGGTTAGCACTCTCACCTAGCAGCACTAGGGTCGTTGGTTCTGATCCCAACCCTGGCGCCAGTCGCATGGAGTTTGCATGTTGAGTTAGGAGGTATCTTAATATAGCGCGGTCTTACCCCGAAGGGTCCTGGCGCACATAGCAGAGTTCCTGGGAAAAGAGGACCCAGGAACCAGAAGCAGCGCAGAGTGGCAGAACGGGTGGAAGAGAGGCTATGCAGGGAAGCTTTGCGTGAAAAGCCAAGTCTTCAGTAACCCGCGGAAGACCAGAATAGTAGGGGCCTCCTGGAGCTCAACAGGGAGGCTATTCCATAGAACGGCACCCTAGTGGGAGAAGGCCCGGCCACCACGCCGGATCTTCTTGGGCACCTGAGATGTAAATATGTAAGAAAGTTAAATCGCGCTAAGTACAAAATATTACAGTATATCATACAACTGCAAATGGGGGTAAGGGCGTACTGAATATATAAAGGGTATGTGTAAAAACCACGAAGATATGGGTTCAATGTTTAATATTGTGTGGTAACCACAAAGTTTGCACAGTCCTCCGGAAGAATCCAAGTTCATAGAAAAAAGACTCCCAAGTGCGGATGATAAAGGACACTCCAACCACAGTGCTACAGAGGACACCTCCACCACATGTATATATAGCCTCTTACCAGATAAGAGAGAAAATGCAGCATTGAAAGCCAAACACGAAATCCTGAAAAGGCTCCAAGTCACGGTCACCTGAATGAAGATAATCTCCTCACACACTCCATGTGCATCATAGTATGTATAGAAGACAGAAAGGCTCACACAGTGTGAATTGTTTGTTTTAATGGTATAAATAAAAGGATATGCACTTACAATAATGTTGAAGTAAAAGCATCGAAAAACATGAAGCCAGCCGGCTAACACAAACAGCCCGTATCTTCCGGGTAGAGATCGTATGCGCGGTGACGTCAGCACTGAATCACCGCATTTAGAAACAAGACGTAGAGCGCAGCCTCGATGTGAGTCACACCTAGCTATTCGCCCGCCATCTTAAAGACTGGAATCGGCATATTGAATATGACAGTGATTAATCCGCCAGTACAACGGACTTGCCAGTCATTCGACAAAAACCTTAAAATACTCATGACTTACTAGTAATGCGCTCAGTAAGTGAATAGTGTAATTAAAATTAATATTCTATAAAAAAAATATAAAAAAATGTTATATATAAAAAATGCCACTCAACATCTAGTCCCTCCTTGCCACAGGGAGACCAGACTAGGGCCATAATATAAAAAACAAAACCCACAACAGAAAAATAGTGTTCTTAGGATCCCTATTATGAGTAGTAAGATAATGCTTGGACACAGAATGTTTAGTATATCCTAACCTAATATTATTTATGTGTTTGTTTAATCTTACCTGTCGGAGGCGTTTTGTCCTGCCCACATATTGCAAGCCGCACGGACATTGCAACATGTAAACAACCCCCTTGGTGGAACACGTAATAAAGGGTTTAATGGGGTAGCTTCTGGACGTATGGGTGGAGCTGAAGGTCGTCGTTCTCCTTGAGCAACAACCATTCAATGAACACACTTGAAATGTAAAGGAGATCTCTGCCAGAAGATCTAAGTGATCTAACAAAAGCTTGTTTATGAAAACGAGATAGCTTGGGGCCAGGCCTCTCATAATCTTAAACATAATACATCCAGCCTTAAAGCAGAGTTCCACCCAAAAATGAAACTTCTGCTTATCCCACTCCTCACCCCCATACATGCCACATTTTGCATGTAATTTTTTTGGGAGGGGAGTGGGGGCTTCAGGAGGAGTGGGACTTCCTGTCCCACTTCCTCCTTCCACCGAGGGGCTGGTAAGGCGATTAGGATTAATCGCCTTATTGCAGCCCCTTCCTGTAGGCGATCATCTAGGACACTGACAGGTCCTAGACGATCGCCTGTCCAATCAGCGGCGAGCCGCACCGCGCGCATGCGCAGTGGGTGCCCGGCCGTTAAGACGAAGGCTGACACGGCCGGGTGCCCACAGTCGAAATGAAGACGCCGGACAGGGAGGGGGGAGAGGAGCGGAGCCCCCCCGGCGCGTCGCTGGAACGCTGGAGCAGGTAAGTGATTGTTTATTAAAAGCCAGCAGCTACACTTTTTGTAGCTGCTGACTTTTAATAAACAAAACTTTTGGCTGGAACACCCCTTTAAATAAGGTACAATAGTGGACCGGCAGCCAGTTCAAGGCATGGAGGACAAGGGTGATATGATCCCTCATCGGGACATTCATGAGTAACCTAGCCACAGCATTTTGAATAAGTTGAAGCTTCTGAACTAACATCTTTGGCAATCCCAGATAAAGAGAGTTGCAGTAGTCTAGGCAGCTACCTATCGTGGCACAGATGACATTTTTTTTGTCCGAGATATCCAGATATTTAAATAGCCCCCTCAGGAGTTTTAGCTGCCAGTGACATGCACTGACAACCTTTTTTACCTGAGGAGCCAAAGTTAAACCTGAATCTAGGACAAATCCTCCGGAGCAGGACCAAATGAGGGAGGCCAAGGTGGGGTATCTGAATCTAAACCTGAATCTAAACCTACGTGCCACTGTTCTCCCTGTGGCTGCGTAGGTTTCCTCCCACACTCCAAAGACATGCTGGTACCTTTATTGTGTAAATTGGCCCTAGTATGTATATAAATGTGAGTTAGGGACTTTAGATTGTAAGTTCCTTGAAAATTAGGGACTGATGTGAATGTACAATATCTGTAAAGTGTTGCCTAATTGATGGCAGTATACAAATACCTGTAATAAATAAACACCTTGGGCCAGATTCAGGTAGACTTAAATTTGCGCTGCGTAATCGAAATACTCTACGCTGCCATATTTTACCAGGCTCTACATCGATTTTGGCCCGTACGCTACGGCGGCGTAGTCTATTTCTCGCCGCGTAATTGAAATACGCGTTTAGGGGGCGTGAAGCATTTAAATTAGGCGCGTCCCCGCGGCGATCGAACTGCGCATGCTCCGTTCAGAAAATTCCCGCCATGCATTGCGCGAAATAATGTCGTTACGTCATTTTTTGTTTGAGTAGCGTTGTTTACGGACATTACTATTCCCGGACGACTTACGTAAAAAATAATAAAAGACATTGGAAAACGTTGAAATTCGACGCGGGAACGACGGCCATACTTAACATGGGCTGTCTAATATTAGAGCAGCAAAAACCTGGTATAGTGTTACGCAAAAAAAAGATGACTAAAGATGCCGTAAGAGATTGTGATTGAAGATCGTAATTTCGGGGATCGCCGGCAAAAGCTCATTAGCATACCCCGACGCAGAAAACGACGGGAAGTCCACTCAGTGGCCGAAATTTTATTGCAGCGTAGATCCGAAGGCGTACGAACACGTAATCCAGTCAAATTGAAGCCCGCAGCCGTCTATTCATGGTTTGAGGTTTCAGACTAGCTAAAAAACGCGCATAATTTGAAAGTACTCCAGTCTAACACCAGTTAGACAGGAGTTACGGCTCTCTGAATCTGGCCCCTTGTTTTTTATTTGTACGGAAAACAAAGGCAAATACATTCTGTTCAAGAAAGAATTATGGAAGTTTAGTGAAATAACTTGGCTGGTTATTTGTGTTTGGACAGCATAAAAAAGTAAAGAAAAATAATAACAATAATAATAATAAAAATGTATATTTGTATTACTATTATTATGATATTATTGTTATTAATATTTATGAAATATTATTATTGTTATTATTCAAAGGCATAGATAGCTTTTCAGCTGAGCTATATGCTTTTCCATAATCGTCATATATTATTTAATAATACATAGGGATACATTAGGTGCAGTGTTGACTTCTATTTAGTACAATATTTCATGGTAAACCCTTGCACTTTTTCAGTGAAAAAATCATCAGACCATACTATAGACCTATTGGGAGTGATGCAACTAAACATCTTTTACATATTACATTAGCGGTAGTCGATCTACAAAGAACGTAAAAACAAAGTTGACTGAGGGCACGGATATAGACAATAAATACAAATGGAGTCAACTGTTACCCTGCAAAATATATTGCAAGTTTGACTAATCGCTAAACTACAGAGAAGAATTTAGCAATGAAAGCTAGTAACAGCAAGTAAAATATTTGACTGGCTGTCTGCTTGCCATGAAGGATGACACACCAGTGGTTAATGATAATGTGGACACATTTCTTCCCAAGTCCATCTACTGCCAAAGCATATCTTCAATAGCCTTACATAAAATCTGTTTTCATAAATAACCACTAGATGTTTGTATAAATAGGGTTTACAGTGTTTGGGAGTTTTGTATAATAAATGTCCTTGAGACCAGTGTCTACACAGAATATTTGAGGCTCCACCACACCATCACTCACTTCTTACATGGCAGCAAACCAGAGAAGACTGGAAGATACCATCTCACTTGTGGTTACACTAAAGAATTTGAATCTCTGCAATATAAATGTTAAAGCCTTTGAACATTTTCTGAAATGTTACCTTGTTGGAGGAAGACTGTGAGTTATTCTTTACGTGGAAGATATTTTATTAGATGTGAGAAAATATTGGGGATCATTCACAATGAATAAACACAGCTGAGAAACATGTGTTTCTTTTATATAGAGTAAGGTACGTCTGTCATGAAATTAAAGGGTCCTAACCCCAATCCACCTCTCATTGATATTGTTGTTATAGTTGGGGTCCATATCTGGTTTCTTACATGTATTATGAATAAAGATGATTACCGTCCCTAATTCTCAACTATGTTTCATTCCAGGTGTGAGTTTGTGTGTTTCCAGTCACATTTTGTTCCAGCAGCTGAATTCCTTATGATGTAAAACCATCTGTGAGACTTGGATCCCTTCATGATGGCCACACCAGATGTGTGGTTTCAGGAGCTCAAGTGTAGAGGTCTTAAGTCTAGTATGCACGGGCCGAATGTCAGGCACCATAGGCTGGTCCAATAGAAACCAGCCAACCTTTGGCCCATGTATACTGCAGTCGGTCCGATTCAGCTGGCTTCTGTTGAAGAGGCATGATTGAAAAAGGTCTGTCGATTAGCTCCAAATTACTGCTTTCAGCCAATAGCTGAGAGCACTGACTGGAGTGTTCTGGCAGGGGGGAGTATCGTACTAACATCGTAGTTAGTGCAGGTGCTCCTCCTTACCTGTCAGGGTTTTTTTTTCAGCCCTGCTGGGTTGAACAAAAAATGCTAGTGGTGTGTAGTAGGCTTTACCAAAAGAAAACCCCAAAAAACTATAAATAGTATACTAACTGAAGGACTGGTCTGTTTATACTTGTATCACCTGTTCTGGCAGAGATATCTTTTTCACCCAACAATTTCTAGGTATATTGCCAAATTATCTGCCCTAAAGAAGGGGGCATGTAAAGGCCTCCCAAGCATGTTTTTTTTTTTTTTTTACTTTTGAGCAGATAAAATGACAAAATATCTTGTCTTTAGATCATTTACATTTGGCACTCTTATACTTTAATGTAGTCAGATCCATGAAGGCCCTCCACCAGTGAAGACAGACCCTCCTTGGGAGTAGCCCAGATTGAAACCCAAAAGAAACGTACAAAATTATTTCCCTCCAATCGTGCCCAACCCCAATCTGATCTGGTGCCTTCATTGCCACAACCTTTTACAGAGGTCCCAAAAATAATATTGTCAAGTGACTTAACTCTTTATAATCTACCAACAACTGTAATATGAATTTTAGGTGGACTAACCTTTTATTCAGCATGCTGCAGTTAAATTAATACTTTGACACGTAAAGCTTTTAGGCAAGGGATCGTCTTTAAATGTAAAGGCCATAATGATTTTACTAAGAGACACAAAATGCTGTATGCATGCATGTGGGTGCCCATAGTGTTTTGTCTTACAATATCTCTCGTTTTTCCTTATTATAGATTTATCAGATGTAAAATATATATATATGGGGCCAGATTCTCAGAGGCGCTACGCCTGCGTAAATGTATATGCGCGGCGTAATAGTAAATGTTCGCCTGCGTATCGATACGCGGTAAACACAGAACCACATACGCGCGTAAAAAATTTCCGTCTGTGCGGCGAAAATGCATTAAGCTAGCGCGGCGTAGGCGCATAGTTACGCATGAAAAATATTCAGTTCCCATTGAATTAGCATGCAAATATGCAAATGAGGGAGATGCGCGTATTCCCGAAACTACGCGCGTCCGGCGTTGGCTACTCGTGGTGCGCGTAACTCGAAAGCCTTGAGTAAACATACCCCTCATAAAAGCACGGGTAACTTTGCTCAAGGCCGTGTGCAAGTCAGCTGGAGAGCAACTACAGCAGCACCGTAACGGACTAGCTGAGCAATCACACTTACTGGACAACACATTCGTATGCCAATGATGCCAGGGCCAGCCATGGTCTTATCACTACTAAGGTATGCAGAGGAAGAGGCACATAGAAGGAGGAGTAGGAGGAGGGGGCACGTGAGAGGATCTACCGAGCGCGCATGAGGCTCTTTGGCATGGGTGATGAGGAGGTGTATCGCATCTTCAGATTCAGCCCTGCTGCCATCCTGGAAATAACCACAGCCCTGCAGGATGACATCACCAGCCAGACATACCGCTCACGTGCACTGCAGCCACTGGTGAAGGTACTGGCAACACTGCATTTCCTGGCCAGTGGATCATTCCAGCGTACAAGTGGAGTGGTGGCTGGGATGTCACAAACCAGCATAAGCAGATGTCTGCACCAGGTTGTCCCCGCAATCCTCAGACGCATGTCCAACCAGTTCATCAGACCCACCACTGTGCACCTGCGGCAGAAGGCAATGACAGATTTCTACAGAATTGACGGATTCCCACGCACCATCGGGGCCATTGATTGCACACATGTGGCACTCCAGCCCCCCAGTGCCACATAGCACATATACCGCAATCGGAAGCATTGGCATTCCATCAACGTACAGGTGATAGCCGATGCTAAATACCTCATATGGCACGTCCGTGCCAAAGACCCCGGGTCCAGCCATGACAGCTACATCTACCGTCAAAGCAACATCCCAGAAGATTTTGAGCAGGACATGTATGGGGACAGCTGGCTGGTTGGTGAATGACATGGGTGGCAGCCATGACTATCCCCTCCCATGATGCACAACAGAAGTGGCACATGCATGACTACCATCCTCCTGTCTTTTCCCTTCCAGGTGACTCTGCATATACACTGGGACCCCATCTCATGACTCTTTTCCGGAACCCCCAAACCAGAGGAGAGAGAAGATACAATGAAGCACACATCAAAACCCGTGGAGTGGTGGAGCGCACATTTGGCCTCCTGAAGTCCCGTTTCCGATGCCTGGATAAGTCTGGGGGGCCCTATTGTATTCCCCCAACTTTGTGGGTCAGATCATTGGTGCATGTTGTATTCTGCACAACTTTGCCATGCGAAAGGGCCTGCACATTGCCCTACGTGATGACCTGACCCCCCAACCACACAGCCCCCCCCCGCCAGAGGAGACCCCGTCAGCTGATGGAAGAGCAGTCAGGAGGGTCCTCATGTTACGAATCTTTGACCGTTAAACACACACATACAGCATGCCACACAGACAATGCATGCGTGTACACCACTGATGTCCCTAGATCACACACACCACACATGCACATCGCATTGGATTAGCCCAAGTCCAGCATGTAGGAGTTGGGAGCAGCAACGCCACGTCAAGGCCCCAATGATGTTGCTGTCCATTCATACACCTTTCACACATCATTCATACAGCCGTGGGGTTAACTTCACCACCACGGCCGAGGGTGACACCCCTTACTGTCAGGAGTGCCACCCTCTCACATTCACACACCATTCACACTGCAACGTGTGCAGTATTAAAAAATAAATAAAAAAAGCTCTTATCCAGAGCACAAAAATAAATAAAAAAAGCTCTTATCCAGAGCATAACAAATAACAAAAAAAGCTCTTATCCAGAGCATAACAAATAACAAAAAAAGCTCTTATCCAGAGCATAACAAATAACAAAAAAAGCTCTTATCCAGAGCATAACAAATAACAAAAAAAGCTCTTATCCAGAGCATAACAAATAACAAAAAAAGCTCTTATCCAGAGCATAATAATAAAGAAAATTAAAATTAATGGGCCTGGCGGGGGCTCTGCCTGGTGCCACGGGTCCTGCCCCTCACTTGCCTGGGGGCAGCCACAGATGGGGGGGGGGGGCAGCAGGTTGAGGAGGAGCATCCCCACGTCCCTCCCCTGGCTGCCTGCATGCCCTCCAGGGCAACCGCTATGCGGGTCTGCACAGCAGTCTGCGCCTCGACAGCAAGGCGCAGGGCACGAACCTCCCCCACAAGTTCCGAGGTGTTTTCCTGCAGCTCCCCCAAGCTGGTCAGCGTTGCTGCGCTGTTAACAGCAACATCCTGGATGGCATCAGTAATATTGTCCGAGGATGCCAGGCTGTCGGCCAGGCGCCTCATCTCCTCCACGACCTCGGCCAGGTGCTGATTCTGCTGGTCCTGCTGTCTGACCAGCTCTTCCGGCAGGACCTTATGAACACCCCTGGTCTTGCACGTCGCCTTGCGGGGAGTGGCAGGGGTCCGGGCATAAGGGGAGGATGTTGAGGGGCCGGAGATGAGGGGGGGGAAAGAGAGGGACTTGAGAGGTTGGAGGGGGACGCTACAGGTAGAGGAATAGCCTGGGCTGGTCCGGCCAACCCACCATCCTCCTCCACAACAACATAGAGGGCCTGGTCATGGACTACCACACCCTCCTCAACCACCTCCTCCGTTGAGGTGTGCCCACTTCCCTCCAAGTCCTGTTCCAGGGGGCAGCCAGAGGGACTGAATCTTCAGGGGATGGATCCTGATGGGCCCTGGCATCAACAGATGGCCCCGCTCCCTCCTGCACATCTGTGGATGACACAAAAGATGCCCATGTTGGTGGAGCCACACACTTGGCACATGTTCCCTTCCACCCCCATACATGTACACAACAGATAGAATATAAAACACACTTACCTGTCCTCACGGCTGGCTTCTGGGACTCATAGCCCCCAACTCCATCTACCTGCTCCGTCTGTAGGCAGCGGGCAACCACCTTCTCCTCCTCAGTCAGGCGGACAGGGCAGGGTGGGCCCCCTCCAGTGCCCTTGGCATGCCGAGCTATGGCAGCCAGCTTGCCCTTCACATGACGCCGCAGGTCATTCATTTTCTTCTGAATGTCCTGCGGTGTCCGGACCTCATGAGAGAGGGCATTGACCTGGCACGCGACCCTCATTAAAATCTGATCCCTCCGGGACTTGCTGGTACGGGCACTGTCAGCACCATGGAGCCGCGAATCAAACTTCTCCATGGCCCTGACGACAAGGGCCCTCTTCTCTGGGGAGAAATTCTTCTTCCTCCTCCTCCTTAACCACGGTTGTCATCCTGTCCAGCACAAACTTTGGCCGTCACTATCCAAAAAATGGGAGACGTTTGCGCTGCACGGGCGCATGTGTGGGCGCATTATATACCCTGCGCCGGCGCATCGTAGGGAGGCTTTGCGCATGCGCAGAAGGCATCCACGTCACGGCGCGGGTCAACCACGTCATGGCGCGGGTCATCCATGTCACGGCGCATGCTCCGTTCGTCCCGGCCTGCATTTGCATGGGGTCACGCTTCATTATAATGCAACACGCCCACTTCCCTCCTACTTTGGAGTTGCGCCGGATTACGCCCATGATTTTACGCGACGCAGGCGCATCTTGGAGCGCATTTACTTAGGGAATACGGTACTTGCCACTCCGTGTTACGTCGGCGTAGTGCATCTGAGATGCGCAACGCCTGCATAATTAGGCGCGCATCTACGAGAATCTGGCCCATGATGTGTTTCATCCATAATACATTAAAACCATATTAAACATTTACTATTATTTAACTTAAATATTAAGATGTTCAGATTATTAATAATTGCTGACAGTGGTAAATAAATGAGTATTATCTCAGGACTGGCATTCATTTGAAGATGAAAAAAAAAACATTTTGGAATCAAATCTATAAACCTGTTTCATCTTAAAAAGCTTTGCAGGGGTTTTGTTGTCCCTTTGGAACATGTAAGCAGCCATCTTCCCAAATACATCTGCTTGGCAACACGGAAGCCCCTATACACATGTGTGTTTGGAGTCTGGTAATTATTTAATGAGGTATAGCATGAAGAAACATATTTTTCTAAGATACAATAAAAGTCTTATGGCACCATGCATAAAACATACAACATATTGGGCCAGATTCAGGTAGATGAGAGTATCTTTCCTCTGGAGTAACGCTTCTCATTTACGTTACTCTGAAGACCCTTTCAGCGCAAGTCCTGTAATTCACATAGCAGTTGCGCGTAAACTTGCGCCAGAGTAACGATAATGCGCTGGCGTAACCCGACGCAAGTGGAAGTGGGTGTGATCATATGTAAATGATGGGCGGAGCCCAGCGCAGAGGCTTACGTTCAGCGCATCAACCACGGAGCATGCGCAGTGAGTGAGGCTCCACTCGCCCCCTTTGTGCGCATGCTCACAACTTCCGTCGGCACCACTGCACGGGAAACGTCAGCGCAATGCCTTCCGTTGGGCGTTTAAATGCGCCCGTAGAAGCGCCATTCCGGCACTAAAGTATATCCTGCTCCCCCTCCCCGCAGTGATGTTACTTTTGTTCTGAGATGGCTGCTCCCGTTCCCCGCAAACACACAGGAGAAAGCTGAACTTTAATGGCCAGGAGCTGTCAGCCATCATCTCGGCTATGGAGACCTATGATGTCTTCCTCCATGGCTGTAAAATTTGACAGACAAGCATGGACAGAGGTGTTGTCCTGCAAGTTGGGGTGCTCAGCTAGCTCTTATCGTCGGTAACGCTGCTGTAGCTGCTCTCCTGCTGACCTGTGGCCATCTGGAGTAAAGATAAAGCAGCCTTTTGTAGAAATAACTTTGCGCCGGACGGACGAGATACGCGCGGCGCATGTAGCCAGCGTATGGTGCTAATCCGTTCGTGAATTGGTAAAAATCCCTCATTTGCATATTTGCAGGGGAAATCAATGGGCGCGACTGATGCGCCCAGCGAAAATAAGCGCTGACGATACTCTGGCGTCGGAACGTTCCGCCGGTCGCAAATGACCCGTTATTGGGCGCATCTAGTTTGGTGGGTACGGGCACATAGAAAAGACGGCGCATCATCACAGTTACGCGGCGCATATCCAAATACTCCAGCGCAAGTGTTCGTGAATCTGGCCCATTGTATTTAAAAAAGAAATAAATATATATATATACACTATATTATTAAAAGTATTGGGACACCTGCCTTTTCACGTACATGAACTTTAATGACATCACAGTCTTAGTCTGTAGGGTTCAATATTGAGTTGATCCACCCTATGCAGCTATAACAGCTTCAACTCTGAGGCGGCGTACACACGACCGAGGTTCTCGCTGGAAACCAGCAAGAACCTCGCTGGAAGCTGCATTCCAGTGAGGACCTCGGCCGTGTGTACACAGAGCGCTCGCCCCGCCCGTCGGGAATCCCGTCGAGCGAAAAGAGAGCACGCTCTCTTTTTGCTCGACGGCCCGCCTGGATGAATGGCTGATTGCCATTCCCGACGGGCGGGTCGCCGATTTCGACGGCCGGCAGAGAACCTCGACGGGCGGAACGATGTGTTCTGCCCGTCGAGGTTCTCTGCCGTGTGTACACGGCCTTAGGAATTAAAAAAACTTGGGTAGGGATGGGATGATTATGGGATGCCCACTTGACTGGAACAAACTTCTTCAGGGACACTTCAACTATATACACAGTCTATATACACTCTTTTCCTTCCTCCTGCACAATCTTTCTTGCAGATCCACTGTGGTGTCACTTTAGGGAAGTCTTAAGCAAAGGCCCTTTACAGGCAGGGACTGCGGCCCCCTATACTTGATAACGATGGAGGGGACACCACTAGCATTTTTACTGCACTTCCTCCCATTGACACTGGTCCCAGCACCACCACTTCAGGCTCTGCCAGTCCACCCTTTCACTAGCCCTCCTGGCTGCATCCCATAGTCCTCCCAGACTGTCTCTCTCACCAGCCTACCCGGATGACTTTGCCTGGAGACTTACTGGACGTGCTCACTGGCTTCTGCTGTCCTCACTCTTGCTCCCGTGCCTCCATGTGTTGTACAAGGATCCTTCCAGCACCTGAGCCCAGGGCTAGGGGTTTCCCTCAAGGGACACTGACAGCCTCTTTAGAACTCCATCTTCACTCCAGCTGCCTCAATTGGCCTGACCCTGAGTATTTAGGAGAGACCTACCCCCTGCCAGGCCCTTTGCTGGGGATTGGCTGGGGCCATCACCAACACTCTAGGCAACTCCTCCTAACCTCCCTCCCATTCTTCTGGAAGCTTCTTCAAGGTTCCAGCAAGTAGAGGGAGGTGCCAGAGGTGCTGCCTGATGATTCATCCAGCCTCCCTGACCCAGATTCAACCCAGCCAGGCCAAATGTACATGTATACATATATACACACACACATATATATATATATATATATATATATATATATATATATATATATATATACACAATTGTATGGTTATACAGAAACAAGGCAAAATCAGGCATTATGCAATTCAAATTTAATGGTAATACTGTTTAACTTCAGCCCCAGAAAGTTTTATCCCCTTTATGATCAGACCATTTTTTGCGCTACGGCACTGCGTTACTTTAACCGACAATTGCGCGACGTGCGACGCTGTACCCATATAAAATGTATGTCCTTTTTTCTTACAAATAGAGCTTTGATTTGATTTGATCACCTCTGCAGTTTTTTTGTGCTATAAACGAAAAAAGATTTTAGGCCAATATGCATTTTGCTACATATTTTTAGTCTACAAACTATGGGATATTTTTATTGATTATTTTTTTTTACTAGTAATGGTGGCGATCAACGACTTATAGCAGGACTGCAATATTGCGGTGAACATTCTGACACTTTTGAAATTGTTTCAGGACCAGTGCTAAAAACATGCCCTGTCACTGTACTAATGGCACTGGCTAGGAAGGGGTTAAACATTGAGGAAGATCAAAGGGTTAACTGTGTGCCTATCCAGTATTTATGCATTTTGTAGGAGGTGCTTTTACTAGGGGAAGAGATGGAATGTATTCCCTGCTTTGCAGGGATGCAAATTCCATCCCTTCCCTCCTGTGAAAACAGCGACGTGCCAGGTACCCACGGATTGGCTCCTGCTCTGTGTAATTATCCTACATGGAAATGTTGGATCACGGGTGGCATACGTGTTTCAGCGCACAGGTGCCACCCTGTAGCAGTAAAACTGCTATAGGGTGGACAGGAAGTGAGTAAAGTACCTTCCCTCTAGTCTAGAGCATAGGAGCACCTAACTTTTTTAATGTTAGATCTTTATATAATTTTTAGAGCTGTGTTTCTTAATGCAGAGACAGTTGAAATCCATTGTTTCCAATATGCTGAGTTCATACTAACACCCTCGGCTAATTTTAGCAGAGTAAAATTGAAAAATTCTGTTTATAAACGCAGCACAACATGTTGCAATGCTCTACAATACATTGCATCATGCTGCAGTGCATGTTAAACCTAAATTAAGTATTTTTGGCTCCTGCTGTGGAAATAAAATGCATACCAATACTACTCATGTCAACACACGTAAACTCAAGTGCATTTACCAAGTTATGATAAAACGCAATTCAAAAACTTGTTGTTATTCCTGCCTTCAGTCCTTAGCAGAGGCTAAACTAGTTCCGTAAACTAGATTTAAACTAGTTGATGAACACAGAATGAGAAACTGCAACTTAAGAATAGAATCATGTATACCTCATAGCATTAATAGACTTTCTGTACAAAGTCCACTGAATGCCATTGTATTGTCACAGGGCATGAAATTTGCTAATTGAATAACTATAGATCTAGCTCTCCACCAGAACCTCTGCAGAGAGACCACTGCATCTACAGAGAGAACAAGTCCTTCTTTACAGCATGCTGGTAGGGAACAGGCTTGGCTGATTTAATCTGAACCCTTAATTGGGCACTAATATAAAAATGTGTATTCCAGAAAAGTAATAGATGGAAAATATTCCAATTGGGCACTGATGAAGAGGTCCTTGTCGCCTCTAAATGCGTAAGCCGGCAGTGACACACCTCTATCCCCCCTATTCTAGAGTGTGGTTTGAGGGGTATCTACCACATCTTTGTTGATAAGCCTACTATGTAATTTCCTTTGTGAGTAGTTTTCCATTAGTATTTTATTTTATTAAACTATCAACAGTAATACACTAGGCTGGTGCGCCTTTCTTTTTCTTCTTTTGTTGATAATTACAGGGCCTCTTCCCGACAACCCTGGCCGTTGGTTGTCAGGGTCTGTGGGCGAGGGGCTTATCGGAATCTGGGAGCCCCCTTTAATAAGGGGGCCCCCAGATACCACCCCCCCCACCCTATGTGAATGAGTATGGGGTACATCGTACCCCTACCCATTCACCTAGAGGCAAAGTCAATAAAAAAAAAAACATAACACAGGGTATTAAAATATTTTATTAGTCAGCTCCGGGGTCTTCTCCGCTCTCCGGGGGGTGTCTTTTACACTCTCGGGGGGTCTTCTTCCATCTTCTCCGCTGTCGTCTCGGCGCTCCCCGGTTCTTCTCCCACTCGCTCTCCGGTGCCCTCTTCTTCAGGGCTGGCTGCCGCTATCTTCGTTTTAGCTCAATTACTAGTAGCGGCGCAGCCCACTCTTCTTTGCCGCCTTCCACCGTCTTTGTTTCTTCTTTTCTTCGGATGTTGATGTGACAATTCCTCCCGCTCTAATGCCGGGTACGCGGCTCACACCGATTTATATAGGCCTCAGACAACGTCACAGTCCCATCATGCTCCGGGTACCCACGTGGCACGTGACACGCGAGAATCAGCGCCATGCTGTTGTGCTGGAAACACATTCTCGGTGACAGGTACTGTATCTGATGGTACAATATGATGGTATCACAGTTTGCCATGGCTTCCTGTAGCTTCCAGGCAGGGCTGTCTTAATAGCATCATGGGCCCCTGGGCAAAGTAATAATCTGGCCTACCAGCCTGCTCCAATTTATGCAATTACTTTCAAGAATAAAAAGCAGCAACAGTAGTAAAATACCCTGTCTCTGGGATTCTTTCTTAACCTCTGTAAAGAGATGGAAGAGCATGGGAAACATCAGGGGTAAATGTAGAGGGGGGAGAAATGTTATTCAAATTGTAATTGTAAATTAAATTGTAGATTTAGTACTGTGATGGGTTACTGCTGTATACGCAACCCAAATACCGGAAACAGCCTTCCTAGGACAGCTGTGTAAATAGCATGACTGTCCTGTAAAAAAGGGACATTTTGCACGCATGATGTAATACAGTATTATCATGGGGCCCACGTAAACCTGGGGCCCCTGGGCAATGCCCAGGGGTGCCTATGCATTAAGAAAGCCCTGCTTCTAGACATTCCATAAGTAAGAGTTCCGTCTCAAAGTTCCTAGTTTGTATCGTTGCTGAGAGAATCACAAACCCGCCTTCAAAATTCACCGTAATGTAAAGTAACAGATACAAAAAAGATAACAAATAATGAAAATGGGACACTATCATATTCACATTCCTTGATGCCAGAGATGAAAACTATGGCAAAAATATTCCCCCTATTATCTATAAGACATTGGCAAGTAAATAAACCTAACCGTGTCCACTTAAAGGGTGTGGAGAAAGCCTCTTGAGGGGGGAGGGAGCGAGAAGGAGTGTCAGGACGCTCACTGACACACAGCTCCTTTCTCTATCTGCAAAGGAGAGAGTGTCTTGACTTGCCTGCTCGCCCCCTTCCCCCTCAAGAGGCTTTCTCCATACCAGGGAGAGAGCCTTGCATTACTGTGTGAAGTTACAGACAGAAGAACAGGAAGTGAGCATTTCTCAGATAAAATAAGGACATTTAAAAGCAAAATCGAAGGATGAGGTAAGTGAAGGAGGACTGCACTAAGGTAAAGGAAGCTATTTAGGGAAAAAACGGAAAATTGTATACTCACCTTTCCGTAATTTTCCTTTCCTGACGCATCTTCATGGCAGCACACACTGGGTTGTTAATCCCCACAACCTGACAGGATTGGTTAGCTATACATTTGAAAGGGAGACACCCGGCATCATTCTCCATATATATCATCATTGAACAACAGGGTGGGCAGCTGTGTGCTGCCATGAAGATGCGTCAGGAAAGGAAAATTACGGAAAGGTGAGTATACAATTTTCCATTTTCTTGACGCATTCATGGCAACACACACTGGGAAATAACTTGCCAGTCGGGAGGGTTCAATGCAAATTGTATTCATTCCCTATAGTGCAGAAGAATTGGCCCTGATGATAGATCTGCCAAATTCGGCTGTAGCCAAGAGAGCGGCGTCCACGCTGTAGTGGGAGTTAAATGTATGCCTGGAAGACCAAGTTGCTGCTCTGCAGAGAGTTTCCAAAGAAACACCACAATATGCTGCCCAAGAGGTTGCCACTGCCCTGGTTGAGTGCGCCCTGACGCCTTCCGGGATCTCCAGTTGTTGAGTGGAATACGCTTTTTCAATAGCCTTGACTAGCCAAGAGGCGATGGTCCGGGAAGTGGCTACTTAGCCTCGCCTGGCTCCGTGAGGTATAATCAGGAGGGCATCTGTCGACCGAAGGTGGGTAGTAGCCGACAGATAGTTGGAAATTGTAGACTTAGGGTTTAGATTCAGAATGGAGAGCGGATCTTTGTGCGGGCGTAACGTATGTCATTTACGTTACGCCGCTGCAACTTTTCCAGGCAAGTGCTTTATTCACAAAGCACTTGCCTGTAAAGTTGCGGCGGCGTAGCGTAACTGGCCTGTCCTAATTCAAATTGGGTGGGTAGGGGGCGTGTAGTATTTAAATTAAGCGCGATCCTGCGCCGAACGTACTGCGCATGCGCCGCCCGTGAATGTATCCCAGTGCGCATGCTCCAAATCACGTCGCAAATTGTCAATGAAAACGACGTGAACGTAACTTACACCCAGGCCCATTCTGAATCGACTTACGCAAACGACGTAAACTACGTCTGTCCCGACGTCCATACTTAATATTAGGCTGCGCCTCACTAAAGCAGGGGTAACTTTATGCCAGGCGTAAGCCTAACGTAAACGACGCAAGTAGATACGCCGGCCGGGCGTACGTTCGTGAATTGGCGTATTAGGCTCATTTGCATATTTTAGACGGGAACACCACCTAGCGTCCAGCGTAAATATGCAACTAAGATACGACGGCGTAAGTGACTTACGCCGCTCGTATCTTAGCAACATTTAAGCGTATCTCATTTAGAGCATACGCTTAAAGTTGCACTGGCTCAGATTAGGACTTACGACGGCGTATCTACTGATACAACCGTCGTAAGTGTTCCTGAATCTAGCCCATAATGTCCAAGGCATGGAGGTTCGCCATTCTCATTAAAAAGGCATGGCAAGTAGTGGAAGGCCGAAGTAACTTTTGGAAGGAAAAGATCTGAAGGCCTCAGTACCACCCTGTCGGGCAGGAAAACTAAGTATGGTTCTTTAGACATAAGAGCTTGTAACTCCGACACTCTCCTTGCCGAGGCAATGGCAATGAGGAAGGACAACTTTAAGGTCAGGTCCCATAGGGAAATTGAGTTAAGTGGGAAGAAAGGTGGATTGGAAAGCGCCTCGAGAACCATTGAAAGATCCCAAACCGGAAAGGATGGTTTCCTGGGCAGTCTGATTTTTATGCATGCCTTCATAAACTGGATAATCAAAGGGTGCAAGGCCCATCTGGTGCCGGTCTTGGCAGACAGAGCAGAGATCTTGTACCTTTAGGGTGCTTGAATTTAGGCCTTTGTCAACTCCCGTTTGCAGGAACTCCAGGATTTGGTAAGGATTTGGTAAGGATCAGGCGAGATGGGATCCTCAACATTTAAGTTGCGCCAACTGGGCGAATCTTTCCCAAATTCTGGTGTATATGGTGTTTGTGGTGATCTTCCTGGCTTGCATTAAAGTTGCTATAACCGCCTGGGAGCATTCCTGTTCTCTTAGTCTAGCCCTCTCAACCCCCAGGCTGTCAGATGGAGCCTGTCTGGGGGCGGATGGAGGAACCGACCTTGGTGTAGGAGATCTGCTGATACTGGTAGGTGGATTGGAGGTCAGGTATTGGCCAGAATGGCTGTGGCCGATGACCTTCGGAGTCGGGATAGGAACCTCGCTATCAGGGGGGTTGGGGGAAAGATGTACCCCAGATTGAAGACCCATGGGTGAAGAAGGCAATCTGTCCCCTCCGCTGTCAGAAAGGGTACTCTGGAAAGAAACCTTGAGTATTTGACATTTGGTGTTGCTGCCAGGTCGATCTCCGGAACCCCCCACGCTTCCGTCAGAATGGAGAACTCCCGGAGGTTCAGAGACCACTCGTTGTTTGACAGATGTTCCCTGCTCAAGTCGGCTAGCGTGTTCTGTGCCGCCGGAACGTAAACTTCTCTCAGGTCCAGTAGGTGTACCTGGGCCCATTCCATTATGGGGTGAACCTCCTCTAATAGTGTGTGGCTTCGGGTAATGCCCTGTCTCTGGATGTAGGCCACCGCCACCTTGTTGTCCATCCAGGATTAGGACGCTCTTCCCTTGTAGCAGAGGTGCGAAGGCTAAGAGGGCCTTTAATGCAGCTCGGAGCTCCAGTATGTTTGAGACTGTGCCCTGAGCAGGGAAGCGTCACTGTCCCTGGGCTGCCTGATCCAGGTAGTGAGCCCCCCAACCCCTCTCGCTGGCATGTGATGTCACTATCTCCGGATCTGGAGGGGCTATAGGCCTAAATCTTATGAGGTTTGGGAGTATGAGTCCACCACCAAAGAGCGTGCTTTACTTTGGTTGGGAATACTGATGGGTTGGTGCATTGAGGCTCCGTCCCATTGTTTGAGAAAGGAGTTCTGTAAGGTTCTCATGTGCCATTGGGACCATGGGT
Organism: Rana kukunoris; assembly: GCA_029574335.1. Lineage (NCBI taxonomy): Eukaryota > Metazoa > Chordata > Amphibia > Anura > Ranidae > Rana > Rana kukunoris. The sequence continues at coordinate 163,503,996 of CM056052.1, forward strand.
ATGATTGAAGACATAGAGCCCAGCATGCTGAGGCAGGTTCTGGTCGACGTAAGTCTGGAGGACAATAGATTTCGTACCTTTTGCGCTAAAGGCTCCACCTTTTCTAAGGGCAGCTGCACCTTGTTCCGTTTCATATCCAATTCTGCCCCCAGAAATATCATAACCTGTGAGGGTTGAAGGCTGCTCTTCCGCCAGTTGATTAACCAACCGAAGTTCTGGAGGGTCGAGATTAGGATCTCCCGCTGGAGGAGCAGAGTCTCCCGATTCGCTGCTAGGAGCAGAATGTCGTCCAGGTAGTGATGTACCCGCAATCCTCTCTCCCTGAGGAGTGCTATGAGAGGGAGGAGGACTTTTGTGAATGTCCTGGGTGCCAAAGAGATGTCGAATGGTAGGCATTGGAACTGGAAGTGATGTTGGCCGATGGAAAAGCGTAGAAACTTCTGAAATGCGGGATGAATTGGCACATGAAGATAGGCGTCTGATAAATCTATTGACAGCATCCAATCTCCTAGATTCACTGCCAGAAGAATGGACTGGAGACTCTCCATCTTGAAAGCCTCTATCTGAATTCTTCTGTTGAGCCGTTTGAGGTCCAGCACGGGCCATAGATCCCCTGACTTCTTTCGCACCAAAAATAGAGGGGAATAAAATCCCCTGCCCTTTTGGTGCGGAAGGAACTTCCATGACTGCTCCTTTCAGCATTAACTCGGAGACATACTGAATGAGTAGCTTCCTCCTGTCTAGGGAAGATGGTATTTTGGTGGTTTGGAAGACAGTGTGAGGCAACGCCCCCATAAAGTTCCACTTGTGGCCATGTTTGATCGTGGAGCGAGTCCATGGGTCCTTTATGTGTTCTGACCATACTTCTGCGAAACTCCTGAGCCTGGCGCCCACCTCAGCTGGGTGGGCAGGCAAGGCTTCAAAAGGAGTTTGTTGGTCCCCCGCGGTAATAGCCTTGGTCTTCTGAACTCTCGGCAAAGGAAGGGCGAGTAGGTCTCCAATCTCTCCTGAACTCCTTGCCGGGGTTCTGGTTTCCCTGTATCTATCAGGCAGATTACGCCTGAAGGTAGGGCCCTTCTGAAGCTTGGGCCTCCTGTCGGAGGCAATAAGCTCCGACTTTCCCCCAGTGACCTTAGAGATCGCCGAGTACCAATTTTGCGCCGAACAGGTTCGTGCCATCATACGGTATCTTGCACCAGTTTGATTTCGAAGCCGTGTCAGCGACCCAGGGCTTCAGCCATAAGGCTCTTCAGGCCATCACTGAGGCTATGTGTGGAAAAGTGTAGCGCTAATAATGACACAAATAATGATAATACAATAAAGATTAAATCATGCAACACCACATGTGAATACATGGTATTCAAAAGTCCATAAATGTTTTGGATGAATCGGTGAGTCAGGTGTTCTTTGAGTAAAACAGATACACAAAATCCAGTGCATAAAGAAGTGAAAAAGTCCACCACCACTTATGACAAGGGGCTTACCGGACCGATTGGACCTAGACAGGCATATACCCACTAGGCCAATCAAGCTTTGTTAAAGTTGATATACTGTAGCGGGTACACCATACACGTCATGCGATTCGGTATCAATGAAGGCAAACCTCAGACAGATGATTCAAAAATACTTCCCAGCAAGCAGCAACTCTCAACAGATCACTCAGAGGGCATATCAGTACTGTAGACATTAGGTAACCACAAAGGACACTTGGGAACTTCATGCGACTTGAGGAGATGATGCAGACTAGACATTCTAGTCTGCACGGTAGCGGCGCGCGCATCCCGACGCCCTCTTGGATGAGGGCGAGGGAGACCGCCGGCGTCGTCGCTCCGCTGCGTGCATACGCAGAGCGGCCAGGGGGGACACGGCAGAGCGGAGGGACATGGAACAACATTGCCCAGCAAGCCCGCTGGGTTCTAAGGTAAAAAAAAGAAGCGAGGGGAGAAATATGAAGAAGGGACAGCAGTCTTAGGAAGGATACTGGGGAGAAAAGAAAGGAGCCACTGCCTAAGTTAAGCTCATTTAGAGCCTGTCCAAATGCCAGGTATTTGCCAGGATTAACCCCTGAGACCATCAGAGAGGGGTTCCCCCCATAAAGCTCTATTAGAGACTGTACAGGGGGGACTTCCAAACAGGAGAGTCTGAACCTGCTGGGGCGATAGCGGTAGGAGGCAAGCTGTACGTCCAAGTCCTGTCAGGTGAGGATAAAAAAAGAGAATGATGCCGGGTGTCTCCCTTTCAAATTTATAGCTAACCAATCCTGTCAGGTTGTGGGGGCGGAGTCACAACCCAGTGTGTGCTGCCATGAATGCGCCAGGAAACATTTTTCCCTTTACAACCCCTTTAAAACTGGTACTGGTACCCAGTTCACACCTGTGCTGTGATTTATATGTGCATGTTACATGTTTTTTAGGTGCACTACCATTGAAAGCTATATAACACATGTTTTGAAAAAAAAAAAAAGCACATCAAAGATGCAGCAAGAAAGAATTTTGTTTTTTGTAATGCTCTGCACCTAAACTGCCTAGGTGTGAACAGACCCTTAGTTTTATATCTGTGCTGGAAAGTTTTATTTTATTTTACTGCATTAACAAAATGCAAACAACCCACAATGTTTCTCCTTTGTAGACGGAATTTTTACATTTACATCATATCTTTTGGATTCCAAACTCACAAACATCATGTAATCTCAGCCAGGAGCCATCTGGTTTTCAATCTGTAAATGCAACCAGAGCTGCCCTAGTCCTAGCATCCCTTAACAAGGGCTCCTGCAGGCAATTACACACAGGAAAACCCAAGCAAAGGGAGATCAAAGCAAACTCTGTACCTTATACTGGAAGTAAACATCCAAAGGAATCTATTTGTAATGTGGTTATTAACTGTGTGCCTTCATGTTCTCTTATACAAAATTGCTGTGGGGTAATAGTAAAAACTATGACCTTGAAATACCTCCTCACCTACAGCTTGCGAACTTGCAAAAAAAACTTGTTTATTCAATTCATGACAACATACAAGCAAGTAACATACAGAAGAAGGCAATGTTTACTGGTTTTAAAAGATGCATAACATTTTTTTTCTAGTTAGAAAATTATTGTCCCAAGTTGTTACCCCCATTAAGCTTCAATGACACCAGTGACACTGCATGTAGTAAGAGATGCTATATATGGCCTTGTATATATGGACTACAACCATAAATATGTACAGGAAGCTATTACAAAGCCTTATAAGAACCCTTTAGCTCTGGTTTGTACAGGAAAGACACAGATCTTAAAGGAAGTGCTGAATGCGACTTTAAACAGGTTTCAGAAAACATCAGCATTACTACTAAGTGAAAACACTCCCATTAAAATGTATGTATAGATACATGTAGCCAGGAGCTTAGCTAAAAATGAAGAGTGAGAGAAGCACTGGCTGCAGATGCTCTCTATATATCAAAAAGAGGAGATAGCGGCTGAGCAGGAAGAGTTCATTAGACTGAGTCAGGCAGCAGTGGACTGTGGGAAATGTAGTCCAGAGTAGAGAGACTCTACTGTAATCAAGAGCTTTAAACTGCATTTCTGAGAGAGAGATTCTCAGAAGGAGGGGAAAGAGCTACATTTTCTCAAACTGTACAGGGCACAGCTTCCTCTTTTGCCATGAGGGAGACCAGAAAGTGCATTGCTGCCCAGTGTGACATATCACTGCTGTCTGTGGGGGTCCAGAATGCTGAGTTTGGGAGTTCAGACAGCAAGAGTCACCTGGGTGTAGAGCAGTGTGTGATTGGATGGTGAGCTGCAATATGACTAGTGAGTTGCTGCTGTGGGTTTGCTCTCTGCTGAGAGAGAGACTGAGCCCTTTAGGAACTGACTATACATATAGTAGTCTTATATGCACCAACGATACAACTGAGCCCCAACTCTTACCAACTGAAGAGTTAGGACTAAAGACTGTCCTTTTTATGGTGGCACAAGTACAGATGAGCTCCTGAGCCCTGCTGTATGTGTTAATAGACTCACAGAGCGTGGCTCGGCCCTGCCCTAAGCTCTCTGCTCATAGGATTTGATTGACAGCAACAGGTGTCAATGGCACATGCTGCTGCCTCTCTGTCCTGTGATGGAGGGGAGAGAGGAGAGAGCTGCATGCAGATGGACACAGCACTGGATCGAGTGATGACTCAGGTCAGTGTTTAGGGGGTGAGAGGGCAATACAAATACTGGAGCATTTTTTACCTTATTGCAGGGTAAGGTAAAAAATGTTTTCCCTTTAGAACCACTTTAATTTAAGTAGACTCCCTTTTCAGACATCGATGAAAAAATGAGAATGATAAGGGGAAGGGAGGAATGGACTGTGGAAATAGACGGGATAAGAAAAAACAAGGGAATTGCACTCACATGGGCCACATCCGTATAAGGAGTCAAAAATAGAAGAACAATAACTGTGAAGAAGTATTGAGGGTCGGACTATCAGAAGTACAAGGAAGTAGTATAAAAATATAATTTTAATATAGTTATAAAAATAAAACAAATGGACATGAAAAAAAAAGAAATGTACATTATACAGGTGAACCACTCTATACACAAAAACCCAAAGTCCCGACGTGCGTTCGCCGTAGGCTTCTTCAGGGCAGATGTTTGAGGATTTTTGTAGAGAGATGTGTAACAAATGTATGGCCGATGACTCTACCACCAATGCAAGGCAGGGCACACACCGCGATCGAATTTCGATAGTATATAATATACTAGGTCAAGAAGGTTTCAGAGCTTCATCTAGATTTATTGACAGTAAAGTCAAAAATAGGGGTGTTTCCAACATTCAAAAGAAAAATTGTAATGTGGTGCTTTAGCAGCCTTCATTCCTTGATAGGAGACTAGGGCACTGGGACACAAAGCCAAAAATTGTTGTATTGGGCTTCAAAACACGACACAGATGTACACCCTGGGACACGAGCCTATACAAGTCAACCCCCTGTCGGCGGGCTCAAATAGAAGCCCAAAAAATCTCTACTGACTGGTGGTCTGATACCCCTCGTGTATTTGAAGCCCAATACAACAATTTTTGGCTTTGTGTCCCAGTTGGCCCTAGGTCTCCTACAGGAATGAAGGCTGCTACAGCACCACATTACAATTTTTCTTTTGATGTTGGAAACACCCCTATTTTTGACTTTACTGTCAAGTAACAGATCTAGATGAAGCTCTGAAGACTCTTGAACCTAGTATATTATATACTACGAATATTCGTCGCGGTGTGTGCCCTGCCTTGCATTGGTGGTAGAGTCATCGGCCATAAACACTGTTAACATCTCTCTAAAAAATCCTCAAACATCTGCCCTGAAAGCCTCACGGCGAAACGCGCGTCGGCGACTTTGGGTTTTTGTGTATAGAGTGGTTCCTGTATATATGTATCATTTCTTTTTTTATATACATTCCTTTTGTTTTATTTTTATAACTATATTAAAATTATATTTTTATACTACTTCCTTGGCCTCGATATCCGACCCTCAATACTTCTTCACAGTTATTGTTCTTCTATTTTTGACTCCCTTTTCAGACAGTTGTCACCAGAAGTACACATGGGAAAATGTTTCCTCACCTCCTGTTCTAGGGACAAATGGATTGGATTTCCTATCATTTTTTATTTATTTTTTTGTCTTGCAATACTCACCAGGAAAAATAGAGAGGGTAAATCTACCCCATGGTTTTAAGGACAGCACTTTTTGATGGTGGTTCTATTCCTCCCCTACTGTATCCTAAACAAATAAGAAAGGTTTTGCCTATACATACATTTTAAGATATATGTTCAACATTGTATAAATAACAGAAAACTCTGAAGCTGTTGATGATAAATATAAAGTATATATAAACAGTAAAAGCTTAGAGCTTTCATTCAGTGAATTTCCCCAAAAGGAAGTCAAAGTACTAATATAAAATTAAAATAAATGTTTAAAGCGTATCGCCCAGAGGTGATTTGGTTTGCATGTGCCGCGCTATATAAGTTTTCATTCATTCATTCATTCATGTTACTCCAACATTTCATTTTCCTGATATGTGTCTGCTGCATCATGTACTTGTATGAGAAAGTATCCTGTTCTCTTTGTATTGCTTCCTTTGTGCAAAATCCCTGGTGTTCCCGCCAGTCCCTCTCCTTTCCTATTAATAACTGACCACACTAAGCAGAAGAGCACTGCATGTTCAGTTCTTTAGCTAAGCTGGGAACTCAGCCTGCTCGTCTCCATTGATGAAACTTGTCCTGACACGCTCCAGCCATTCATTGGGAAGATCAGTGTGTTGCTGATTTTCCTCTGCCCAGCTCTTAGGCTGCATTCACAACTGAGCGTAGCGTTTTCGGTCATTTTTTCCTGCATTTTGTCACGCGTATTCACGCGTTTGCATTAAACGTTGTCCGACGTTTTTGATTTTTTTAGCCAATAGGAAAAATGATCATCTCTTTCATCACTTGTTGCTATGTTTGTAGATTTTTTTTTTCTTCTGCCTGGGTGAAATGTTCTATTGACTAAAGCGACAAAACGCCGCTTGAATCGAGCGTTTTCCATTACTTTCTATGGGAAATACAAATGCTCAAGAACGCCCAAACCGCCCGATTCGCGCGACAAAAAGGGTCCAGAACTTGTTTGAGCTTCAGGCGTTCGGCGTCACCCGTTTTGTAGTAGAGATGTGAACCATCTCTATAGAGAATAATGTATTTTTTCCCCTTTAGCGTATTGTAGCGTTGTGCTTCAGGCGACAAAATGCTCAGGTGTGAATGGAGCATTATGCAGCTGAGAACAGATGGAAAGTGGACAATGTAGGCATACCTTGATATCATATAGACATAACCAAAAATTATGTTTGTTTTCGTTTCATTAGGGGGGTTTTCCGGGTCATTCTTTATGATGAAAATTCATGAAATTCGGAAATTCTAAAATTTGGAAATTTTAATATTCGGAAATCAGAAAATTCAAATGAACGAAAATCAGAAAATAAGAATGAAAATCCAAAAATTCAGAAATCCTAAATAATAACTAATTAATTATCACTAGGGTAATTATAGGTATTGGAATTTCCTTTCAAATTTGTCTGTTAGTGAATACATTTATCCAAAGTTACAAATTATCCGAAATAACGAATGTCACGTCTAAATAGATGGAACGTAACAAACTAATAACAATTATAAATAATAATAAAAAGTTATTATTTATTATTATTAATTCATTACGTTACATTCGTTTCGATGTGGCATTTGTTATTTTGGATAATTCATAACTTCGGATAAATTCGTATTCATTATGTTCACTAACAGACAAATTTGAAAGGAAATTCCAATACCTATAATTTAATTGTTAGTAACAGTTATTATTTGTTTGTTAGTTATTATTTTTAAATTTCGTTCTTATTTCTGAAATTTTTTCCCTATTTCTGGATTTTCGTTCTTATTTTAGAATTTTAGAATTTTAGAATTTCCGTAATTTCAAATTTTAGAATTTCTGAATCTTCGAATCTTCAAACTTTTGGAATTTTTTGGAATTTTGAATTCCGGGAAAATGTGTTAAACTGGATTAAACAGATTTGTTCATTTGGAAATTCAAATGAACGAATTTGTCGCATTTCGACAAAAAAAGAAACAAAACAAATTGCACATGTCTAATATCATACATACAGTACACTGGGTGCAATTAACAAAGAGTGGTGCAAACACAATGCTTGTACTACTCTTCTAAGCATAAAAAACTCAGCAGATGCCGCTTCTAATTAACAAAATGGATGCACGCCTCTTTGTCAGTTAGGAGCAATCAATTCTCTGTACTTCGTGTCTGCAACAGAGAGAACATTAAAGCTGGAACTGCATGCTGATCACTCTATCCATCTATCCATCCCTGCTCCCTCATGCAGGAGGAAAGAGGAGAGTTGTTAATCACTGCACGTGCAGAGAGAGGGATGTGAGAGTTCTGCTGACAATTCACTTCTCCTATGACAGGTCACACCTGGTGGGAATCTGTGGCAGTTTTCTAACTGCCATATCTCCTGTTGTAATTAGGAGCAGATTTGAGCTAGTTTCTATTGGTGCAGATAGACTGAAAACAGGTCTATCTGCCTAGTTAACTTGGCACATGCCAATGTTGACAGTTAGTCAACATTTTACAGTTGTTGTCAAAACAGGTGTTACAATTAGCTGATTTCCCCTTACCACCTATTCATGTAATGAGGAGAAATCAGCTGAACACCAAGGGGATGATTTACTAAAACTGGAAAGTGCCAAACGTGGGTGCAGTATCCAGGTTTATTTGTCAATGCTTACAATGATAAAAAAGATTTGATCCCCTGCTGATTTTGTAGGTTTGCCCACTGCCAGAGAAATGATCAGTCTGTAATTTTAATGGTAGGTTTATTTTAAAAGTGAGAGACAGAATAACAACAACAAAAAAACAAACAGAAAAACGCATTTAAAAAAAGACATAAATTGATTTGCATTTTAATTAGTGATCATCCATGCCACATCCATGCAACATGAGTTCTCATCTGTGCCACATCCATGCCACATCAGTGCTCATCCATGGCCACATCCGCCCACTTCAGTGCCCATTAATGCCTCACAAAAGTGTAAAAGGTAGTCAAATTAGATTTGAAATGTATGTCCCTAGAACACCTGATGGTGCTCCCTGAATGTTGGGCCTCTGTATGTGGCCAGGCTGTGGAAAAGTGTCACACATTTGGTATCGCCATACTTGGGACGAGTAGCAGAAATATCTTCTAAATTGACAACTTTCTGTAAAAAAAAAAAAAAAAAATGCATTTTAATTTTCTTTCACATTTTCCAAAAACGTATGGAAAAAAATGACATGTTCAAAAGACTGATTATGCCTCATAGAATATACAATGGGGTGTTTACTTTCCAAAATGAGGTAATTTTGTGGGCGTTTCCATTGTCTCGGTGCACCAGGGCCTTCAAAAATGTAAGAGGTAGTCTAGAAAATATACTATATGTGTAATTTATGTCCCTAGAACACCTGATGGTGCTCCCTGCTTGTTGAGCCTCTGTATGTGGCCAGGCTGTGGAAAAGTGTCACACATTTGGTATCACCATACTTGGGACGAGTAGCAGAAAAAACTTTCCACATTTTCCAAAAACGTATGGAAAAAAATGAAGTGTTCAAAAGACTCATTATGCCTCATAGAATATACAATGGGGTGTTTACTTTCCAAAATGTCTCGGTGCACCAGGGCCTTCAAATGTGTAAGAGGTAGTCTAGAAATTATATGTGTAATTTATGTCCCTAGAACACCTGATGGTGCCCCCTGCATGTTGAGCCTCTGTATGTGGCCAGGTAAAAGTCTCACACATGTGGTATTGCCATACTCGAGAGGAGTAGCAGAATGTATTTTTGGGTGTCATTTGTTGTATGCATATGCTAGGTGAGAGAAATAACTTAAAGGGGTTGTAAAGGTTTTTTTTTTTTTCTAAATAGGTTCCTTTAAGCTAGTGCATTGTTGGTTCACTTACCTTTTCCTTTGATTTCCCTTCTAAATGTTTTTTTTTCTCAAGCTGTTCTGGCTGGGGGTTAGTCAGCCAGAACAGATTACTGAGGAGGAAGTGAGAAATTCAGACAAAGAAAAAAACATTTATGCCCCATAAACACAATCGGAATTTCCGATGGCCTAAAATCCAATGGAATTTTTCGTCGGAATTCTGTTCAAGCTGTCTTGCATACACATTGTCAGACCAAATTCCGACCGTCCAAAACGTGGTGACGTAAAACACTACGACGAGCCAGAGAAAAATTAAGTTCAATGCTTCCGAGCATGCGTCGACTTGATTCTGAGCATGCGTGGGTTTTTACCCTGTCCGAGGTGCACACAGACGATAGGAATGTCCTCTCGTTTTTTTTTTCCATCGGAAAAAAAATAAAACATGTTCTATTTCTAAACACAGAAAAAAAGTTTAAAGGGCCCCGACACAATCGGCATTAGAAGGGAAATCGAAGGAAAAGGTAAGTGAACCAACAATGCACTAGCTTAAAGGAGTCCTATTTAGAAAATAAAAAAAACTAACCTTTACAACCCCTTTAATATAATGTTGTCATACCCCAGGTGGTCAAATACCACCAAAAGAAAGCTCATTTGGGTACAGTGTTGCATGACTGAGTAATTGTCAATCAAAATGTAACAGTGCTAAAAGCTGAAAATTGGCCTGGGCAGGAAGGGGGTGAAAGTGCCCAGTAGGCAAGTGATTAAAAACTAAAAAAAAGTTTAGAATTTTTAGCAAATATACTTTAGTAAAATTTGTGTAAAATATAATATTTTATAATATTGCTTGCTCCATACCTCCTCAACTCCATAGACAGCTGCCTTTTTAGCATCTTAACTAATTAAACCATTGTATAACTATGAACCCATCTGCAGATGTATCGAAATAAGTGCGTAATGTACATTATTACTTTATAATATGACCACAGGCTTTTCTCTTGCGAACTGAATACCTGCAGAACCACTTTACAGAGAAGAATAGGGAATGCTGAGTACCAATAAACAATGTATTTGACTTGTAAAGGGCAAGAAAAAATCCTCATAAAATCAATAGGCTTGTATCAATAACAAGATAAGAGTGTTGTTTTTCTCTTGGGGTCAATGAGCTTTTAACTGATGAAGCATGAAAAAAAAAAACGGAATGTTCTGCTAGATGGAACAGTTGTTTCTGTACTGTTATATGCAGAATAATGCTGAAATGAAACAAAAAACACAGTTTTCTATTTGTTCTGAAGCCAGTGTTTATGGTTGGAAATGCATTGTGTAGCTGCTTAAGGGAATTTCACTAAATCAAAATAATTATTTCTATTGCTTGTCAGTTAAAGTATGCATGTGATATAGGCTATGTTTCAAGGAGGGACAAAAATCAGAAATCTACTGTTAATACTGTTTATTATTTTAATTTAATACTTGGTATTTTCTCAGTATGGTTTATTTTAGCAACTGAGAAATAATAATGCATTATTAATGTAAAACAACATATTTCAAAAGAAATTACATTGACGCTGGTGGGGGTTAACAACATGAGAAAACTATGCATGCAACATTTTATAATTTTATTATGATTTACAGCCATTTGTGCTGATGCATATATATTTTTCGATCTTGTATAAGATCAAGAATGGAGTTCGGGACCTGGAACTCTTAAGTGCTCCTGCTACTAATTCCAGCATCTGGGTTTTGGCTATTGTTTATTCCCTGTCTGTGTCCACCTGCAAGGTGATTAATGTCGCAGTCACCCATTATAAGCAAGCCAAACACTCAGACCCTTGCTTGTGATAGAGAGTGATATGTGTGTTGTTCCTGATCAAGCTCCATGTCTGTCTGCCCTGCTTTACTAGTTTGGATTTCCCTGTGTATGACTTTGGATCAAATATTGGACTATTCCCTGAACTCAGCCTGCCTTTTATATGGACTGTCATAGAACCACGTTATATGTCTGCTAACTGCGAGTATCTGTTTGCTTTGCTCAGTTTGCATCTGCCCTAGTGTGGTGGCCAGGCACTATAGCATTATGTATAAGTCCTGAGAGCAACCAAGTACCGATAGGCCTTCTTGCCTTAAGGGAAAGGGGCTGCTATAGGTGAAGGACACAGTAGCCAGCTATAGTATCTGATCACCTGCGTTGGGGTAGAATGTGAACACTGACCCATAAGATGGCAATCAACTGGACTGTAGTAATGCTAAACCCAAATTTAATTGATGCAAAAAGGGTTAAAAGTAATATTAACTACCCCCCCCCCCCAAAAAAAAAAAGTTAATTGTGTGCACACTATGCATACAGCCCCAATATTTCCACTTTGTAGTTTTGCTCAGCACTCCTGGCAGACGACAGGACCAGACCCATACGCTTGGTGGTCAGCTATCCCCGAAGACTCAATCCTCACAACTGGGATCTCCCAATCAGGTCCTCACTGATGTAGACACACACAGAAACAGGTCTCTTCACCTCTGCTCACAGCGCTGAGGAAGCACTTTAATGGCTCAGTCCCCAGGTTCTTGGTTGTGGACATTCCAGTGGTGGGTCTGCACTCTCTGATCACCTCACTACAAAAGCTCTGGCACCAGTCTGTACAGCTCAGCTTCCTCCTTCAAAAGACCTAGATCTCTCCAGAATTGCCCAGAAAAAGTTCTGTTTCTCCGCCTCTGTTTTGCCAGAAAATTGTGGGCCTTGTAGTTCTGCAGCCCATCAGTTTGCCTTGTTTAGCATTCTGTCAGGAGTACATTTTCCAGTGTTTTATGCACTGTTGTCTGCAAAGTCCTCTCTGCTACTGATTAGTAGTGTTGCTCAAGAATATTCGCATTGCGAATATTCGTTACGAATATTGCATATTCGAGTATTCACGAATAACTCGAATATCGCGGTGAATATTCGCTATTGCGAATATTCGTATTTTTTCAAATTTATTTTTAAAACAGATCACATCCTAGTGATCTCCATCGACGTCTAAAAGCATTGCTGGTATGATTAGAGACCCTGGGTCGAGTAGCTGAGGCGATCCTTTTATGTTGCCGAATATTCGCAATGCGAATATTCGTATTACGAATATTCGCGAATACTTTCTCTGCCCTTCTTTTGCATCAGAGCCAATCAGAGTTCTCCTACCACAGTTGTCAGAGGTTAGCAACCTCCATAGCAACCAATAGGAACCTGCCTGCACGACCATTATATAAGATCACTCCCAGCAGTATTTCAGTGCAGATTCACAAGGTGGCTAGAGAGAGTGGAGTGTTTCTGTGCGTTTTTCCTGTGTATTGCGATCTTAGAGCTTAGCATTGTGCTTCCTATAGTGCTTTCAGTTCTGAGTTTCCTGCTTCTAAAACCAAATGCTTTTTTCAAAGCAAAAGACCCAGCTTTTCTAAAAGCTCAGATTTGTGTTGTTTTGTCCAGGTTAGTGTAGCTTAGTGTTAGATAGATTTCTGTGTAGTTAGTGTAAGTGTACATTTCTTTAAGGTAGCTTAGTTTAGTGTGTGCTTAGTCTCTGTGTTTTGTGTATAAAAAAAAAAAAAAAAAAAAAATGTTAGCTTTAGTTTAGTCATATAAGTTTGTGTTGTAACCCTCGCTGCCTCAGCTCCCGGGAGAGACAATCCTTAGGACCAACCCCCACTCACACCGATACCTGATATATTGTAAGTACCCAGAACAGACACATCGTGTCTGCTGGCTGCATTACCAAATTCTTATGTTACCTTACTTTGTTATTCCAGATGTCCTTTAACATCCGCCCCTGATGAAGTGGTATTCACAGAAATGCGTCGGGCACCAAGGATGTAGCTACTTGCTAATAGGACTCTACTCTATTCAAATTTATGAAGCATATCATATTTTATATATCTTTTTTATACCTTGTTGCTACGTATTGTCTAGTCCATACAATGTTATTTGGTATTTCCATCTTCTGTTATGTTTATCATGTTCACTGTAATGTACATTTATTATGTAGGTATGACATGCACACATGTGCATGCTACCACTCACTTTGCTGAGGCTTCAGTATTTATACATGTAATAAACTGACCTGTTGTTTTAACTCAACCTCTACCTGTCAACTGTCTCATTTAAAGTCCCATTACTCCAGCCCCCCCTCTTTATTTCCATATACTAGGGATGGAAGCACTATTCCCAAGTGTTTCATGCAAAGTCCCAAACCTTTTCCTTTTATGTGTAAGTAGAGTTAGTGTTTAGTGCATATTAGTTTAGTAATCCAGGAAATGATCTCCGTTTTCGCGTGTTGTTCGCACGCATGCGCATTCGTGGACGAGAATTTCACAATCAATTTCGCATTCGCATTAGCGAAATTTCGCAAAATTTTTTTTTTGATAAAGTATCACGAATATTCGATATTAACGAATATTTCACGAATATTCTTCTATATATTCGTGAAATAACGCGAAATCGAATATGGCGTATTCCGCTCAACACTACTGATTAGCTGATAGCTGCTGCTTTCAGGATTGAGGGGGCAGGAACGAGCAGGGGATTTTACATATCCCACTCTGGCACAGTGCAGCCATAGCTGGGGGAAAAGAAACCCTACAACTGCACAATCACTTGAGCCCTGGCTATACACCGGCAGGAGAATAAAGAAGGAGAGTGGGCTCAATACCACTCAACCTGCTCCACATAGCAGCCCAGTGGGAAGGGGGTGGGTAAAAGGAAAATAAGCACAGCCAGCTCAGCGCCTACCTACATATTGTATACTCTCCGGTACTATCCGGTATTTGATAGGCAGCTTTCACCAGACATCATCCAATATTTAATAATAGTCAATATTCCAACTTTTTCATTTCATAATTCAAGAAGTGAAATCTAAAAGGACCTCAACACAATAGTGTTTTGTGTACTCACTTGATAACAGCCAACGTCTCAAAAAAAACAATGAGGTTGATTTACTGAAAGTAGAGAGTGCAAAATCTGGTGCACATCGGCATGAAACCAATCACCTGCCAGTTTTTTTTTGTCAAAGATGAATTAAACAAGCAGAAGTTAGAAGCTGATTGTTGACTACTATGCACAACTGCACTCTCCAGTTTTAGTAAAACAACCCCAATATATTAGTTCATAATCTTGCTGAAAAATTTGATAATTTGTTTCTTCTTATGTCTCTTGTGAGCTCCATTAACAAGAAGTCCCCTCTGAAGTTTCCAGCTCTGTTCAATTCACTTTCTGTAATGCAGAATAATTATCTGGACAATCCAGGGGCTAGAGGTAACAATTTTTTTAAAACCTTGTGTGAGCCTTCAGCTCACCAGGACTAACTAAAAACCTAAAAAATATCAGCTTTGACCAAAAGAAAATGGTTAGTGACCTACCATACAAACAACACCTGTTTGAAAAGATATGGACCCCTTGGCTTTATTACCTATAGGTCTCGGCCACTCAGAGTTTACACTGGATTGGTAGTAGGTAGGATGGATTTCTAGACAGCACTCCTTTGCTCTTTTCCCTGAATTTCTTTCTTTTAGGTGCAATATTGTTCTTAAGCCAGACCCTTTGTCTCAACTTAAGGTTTTTGTCCAGGGTTTTATATGTGATATTTTATCCTAATAGGGTGTGATTTTGATACATTCTGTTTTCCTAATTATTTGATGTTCTCAGAGTAAGATAAATGGTTATATAAATATGTCTAGTGTTGGGTGCCATAGTGGTTACTATGTCTGCCATAGTTTTATTATTATGGTCGTAGCCTGCTCTGATGGTAGGGTGGGTATGTGTAGTCCTGCTTGCCCCCTCCACCGAGCCTACAATGTTGGCCTGAAGTAAGGCCCATCGGTTGCTTGGACTCTTCTTGACATATAGCCAAATATTTATTGCTGTATGGGACTTTTCATGGTTGACCACTTTGGTGCAGTTCCTGGTACCTATTGATGGACTTTTCCTGGGTTCCTTTCCCTTTTAATTCTCTTTTTATATCCAAAAATATAAAATGGCAACATCACTATACATCCTGAATATCACCAGACAGTCCACAAAAAAAAAAAAGAGAGAAATGTAAACACTTTACAAATTTAAATCCAGCTTTCTTAACTACTATTCTTCTCAAATGATTTATCTTAAATATATCTAACCATATTAAGATAGAAATGTATGCTTATTTTTCTGTTTTCTCTTTCCCTCTTTAAAAGAACCCTACCACCAAAAAACAAAACAAAAAATAACTATTATCCTTTTAATATGCTATTGTCACCATCTTCTTCTTTAATAACTTTGATGACAGTGTCATTTTGCATTTTCCTGTGTTACATTCTAAGTTTTTTTTATTGTCATGTAAAAACTGAATAAAAAAGATTGAAACAGAAAAATATCAACTTTAGAGTTGGCCTTTTACAAATAATGTATTACTTTTCTAAGACTATAATGCCTAACAGGATCTAAAATGTTAGAAACTGAATAGAGGTAAGTAAATTAAAGTTGTTTGATAAATACTGGATGGTGCTTAATTTAATTACCTTCTGTCTGTGCTTAAAATGTCAGTGTCACTCAGTTCATGGATAATTTATCATATGTTTAGTTATGTTGTTATATCTTTGTTGCAAATAATACTTCTAAATGCACAAATGTCATTACGTCTTTTTTTTCTTTTAGAACCTGTTCCATAATACAGCATTATACTTTAAAGTTTCATCTACATCTTTGCCAGCAATATCCTGTACGTCATGTTGTGTTTGTAGGCCTTAAACAGTTTCCATGACAAGCACTTTACAGATGTAATATAAGATGTTTTGAATTAAAGACATCATTGACGTGTGTAACTGACTAGTTCTATTTGTACATTGATGCAGTACTAAATATATATATATATGCCATGCACTAACATACAGAGCACAGAAGTCTGCTGTAGAAAATAAGACATTTGTATTTGTTAATCTACCATGTAGTAGAACCACATTGCATTCCTAAAAAATGTTTTACTTTAATTTTATCAAAATTACTAAATACTCATGACTTTGGCCACATTTTAAAAGATACATGTCAATATTCTTTAACAAGTAAAATGATTAAGCTGGCAACCCTGTAGTCCATATAGCGATTTTAATAGTTGGTTACAAAAAGCGACAAGCAAAATACTGACGCGTTTCGGCAACAGCCTTAGTCGTAGCATGTTGAATATAAAAATGGCAATACATTAATTCTCATATAAGCTCTACACCAGAATTAATTTGCATGGTAAATTGAAGCAATTAACTAATAATCAGTATGCTGGTGCATGTAGCCCATGTCAGGGCCCATATGGTATCATGTTAAACCACTGTGTATAAGGCAGGAGAGACAAAGTAAGTGAAGACTAGAGATGTAAGAACTGAGACAGAGCGATGGCTGGAAGGGATACACATACTGTAGAAGACTTATAAAACAGGAAGTTAGATGGATCCTTTTCCTGGGGACACGGATCCCTGCTGGAATGAATTACAGATGGGATGTGGACTTACAGTGTTCCTTAAATAATGCAATCCACTTTCCTCATTCTTCTCTGACATTATGCTTCTCTGTCTCAGTTCCTGCATTTCTAGTCTTCACTTTCTACCTAGTATTGTTGATTTTTTTTTTTTAAACATGTTGTATGAGGTCCTTTGTCTCTTCTGTCTTACCATAACCTGAACTACTGTGCTGCTTCACAATTTTGCCATCTAGATTAGATGTTAAATGGTAATTTAATGATACCATTTGCTGTGGATTATACAATATGTCGTTTGGTAGTTTGGATGCTGTTCCTTTGATCCTTCCGAATTGAATGTAGATGATGTTATTGTGTTTTAGTCATAGTCCCATGATCCAAATTCACAGCCCAGAGTTAAGATTATTGATTTCTCCCCATCTATTTTGTCAAGTCTTTTATTGGTTGAACTAAATGGACTTGTGCCTTTTTTTAGCCGGACTAACTATGTAACTATGCAAGTATGTGCATACGCCACTATTTGCAAAAATGGGGAATTGCTGTGGAAATTTATCATCCATGTGCAAAGAAAGGCAGTGCAGGAGGCAGTAAAAGGCTACAGATTTGGTATGAGCATGTAGTTTGTTTTTTAAATTCAGTGTATGCTGCTTTAAATAAGGTTTACACCAATATAAAATATGTCTGTGCCAAACTCTATACCGTAAAATTACATTAAAGCGGAGCTCCACCCAAAAGGGAACCTTTGCTGGTCTGCCTCCACTCCCCCTCCGCTGCCTCATTTGGTACCTTTTAAGGTAAGGTAGTGTGGGTGCCTGGTTTTGACAGACCGCCCCCCCCCCCTCCATCGTGCATGCGCAGTAAAGAACCACCTGTGAAGCTTTGATGCCGGCTTCCCTTAGTCAAGATGATGGCACCAGCACTCAATAGCCATTGAATAATCAGCTTGGGTGTGGCACCACTGGATGCCTGGATAGGTAAGTTCCCTAATATTAAAAGTCAGCAGCTACAGTTTTTTTTTTTTTGTCTGTAAACTCATATGCCTGTAAACTCCTGAAAACGCCTAAATTGTGCATAGTCACATAGGTTAACATGGATGGGAAATACCAGACAGAGAAAAGTAAAAGCTCAAAACAGCTCAAACACCTGCAGGAGTAGCTTTATTGAGCTGTAGTGTTCACAAGGCCTTAACGTTCTCTAAAAACTTTGATAAAACTTTTTTTTAAATAACAAACATGTTATACTTACAGTACGTCCTCTGTGCAGTTGGTTTGCCACAAAGAAGCCTGGATCCTCTTATCTTGGGTCCCTCTTTGCTGCTCCTGGCTCCTCCCTCCTTTGGAGTGCCCCCACAGTCAGCAACTTGCTATGGGGGCACTGGAGCCGAGTTACAACCCCATATGTTCAATCAGACACAAAGCCCAGAGCCCGACCCTGTCCTCTCTCTTCCCTTTGATTGACAGCCACGGAAGGCAAGGGTGCCAATGCTGTCTCAGCCAATCAGGAGGAGTCTTAGACATTCAAGGACATCACTGGAGAGAGATGGGGCTCAGGTAAGAAATTAGGGGGTGCTGGGGTGGCTGCTACACACAAAAGGTTTTAGAATGCATTAAGATAAAAAAAAACTTCTGCCATTACAACTTCTTTAAGCTTACAGTGTACATGAGCCCTTTAACTGCACGTTTTGCTACATTTGTCATGCATCTTGTTGCCTTAAGAGTCGGTTCACACAGGGGTGTCTCGTCAGGTGACTCAATACAGAAGTCATTTTGCAAGTTACTAAAACCAAAGAGTGAAAAATCTGGTGCAGCTTTACCTTGAAACCAGTCAGCTTCCAGGTTTTATAGCCAACGCTTAATTGAACAAGCTGAAGTTAGAAGCGGATTGGCTACCATGCACAGCTGCACCAGATTTTGCACTCTCCAGTTTTAGTAAATCCCCCCCCCCCCCCATGTGAACATGGACACAAGTTCTCCTGAGCTCTTGTTTAGGAGCAGCAGTGTACATGAGGTCTGCGGATAACACAGATTCATAGTTATAGAAGATAAATAGATGGGCAGAAGATTGAATGGTCGTTCTGTGTAATTTACTATTTTTTTTTCCATTATACTGTATGACTGGAAAAACACATCTATAAGCACAGTTACAATGTGTGTCTCCAAAAGACTTGCTGTTCCTTTTGAAAAACACACAGACTCTGTTGTGCCAGTTACCTGAAGCAACAAAACTGAATCAGCTCCAGGAGTACTTTCAAAATGAAATGTTCTTTCTGGCTATGTGTCAAATCTGACTTGTGCTTTAGAAACATTTGCCTTTTTCCTAAAGAGGTAAGACGATCCCATTAATATTTAAGATTATATAACTGAAAATTAAGCATCCAAATAACCTCCAGTTAGAAAGGAAATTCTACCACAAAGATATGTGCCACTTTGGTCTATTGTGTGTGTGGTTGCCCTTGAGGCTAAACTCTAGGCAGAAATAAATGTAGCAAGGTCCCAGGCCTCCTTTGGTCTGATTAGAACCTCTATGGCCAGGGATAGCTGAAATCCCTCTCTATGTGGTGGGTTTTGAGGCATAGTGTGTGTAAGATGGTTAAAGTTATTGGGCGCCAGACACTTCCTGGACGCAAAAGATGTTTTATTTATATTAACGGTCGTTTTTGTATTTTTTGGGGGGGGAGGGTTAGGGGCAGGACACCCTTAGGTAGTTGAAAGATTAATTAGCAGATTCAGAGACTTCAATAGGAAGAAAGCCATGCAGAGAAGGGCATCCAGCAAGATGCCACATCTGCATGTGCAGGAATGCTGTCTCCTATGGCAACAGTCTTTAACAGTTTCAAACGCAAGACTTAACTGTTTCTTCACTTTCACTACAATCTCTCCTTGTAGTTCTTCAATACACTGAGCTCCCAGTCTCTCACTCACCCACTGTTTCACTATCACTGAATCCCTTGAGCTCCTTCAATCTTCACGGTTGTATCTTCCTCAAGCGTCACACCTGCTTCTCTGCTGGGTCCCTAGCTTGACACACAAGGCTGCTCTGCAAGCTTCTCCTCCACTGGCTTGGTACCTGTCTTGATTCCCACTAAAGATTCCTGATTCTTCGACCCAGGTTGGTGAGAATTCTGCTTCGGTACTTGCTTCAGTTACTCCCTGTGGTCCCTGGTAATAAGGCAGATAGTCCCTTCCTGGCAACAGCTTCCCCTCTACCTCCAACCACTAACAGGTTCTTGTGCCAACAGAACTGTCACTTTTGATTGGACTGCAAGCCGCAATCTCAACCCTGTGCTGCTCTCTTTCTTCTGGATAGGCCATCAGACAGATGTGCCTGGGATAGGCCCAATCTCCGGCCTAGCAGCCCGGGTAATATGACACATGTCCACCCAGACAGCCATCCAGGTGGCACAGAACATAGATCACCTGACTCCACCCGAATATATTGGTTCTCCCAGCAAGCCAAAGGATTCAAGAAAACCCCTGCCCATTGGCTGAGATACCCCATATACCCATAACCTGACCTTGGGTTGCCCTTCTAATATCTAGCACCACCAAGTACCCAGCCACCTAGTGGTAGAAGATAAAAGTACAACAAGACCAAACTTAGGGAGAAATCAATGAATCTCTAGCAATCAACCAGGATAACTACTCCTGGCAAGTAAATTTGTGAGGAACTTCCCTGCCTAAACTCCAGGGTGCTACATCAAAGGAACAGATTTCTATTAATACATCTTTGAATATGTTTTTACATGTAAATAGCTTTGGTACCTGAATATAACTTTGAATTTTCCTCCTGCAATCAAAAGCACAACAAAACGCAGACTGGGAGAGGAAGAAGCAGCACACAGAGCCAATCAATTAGGTATCAAATAGTTTGCCTGGAAATCAGATTTTATAAGACACCATCATCGAGGCACCCTTTCCAAAACCCTGTCACTTTTACCTGCACAGGCAAGGTAACGGTTTCTTGGGAAAGAGCCCCCCTGACACCCATGTATTCAACTTATCTTTAACAGTTTCTTGCTCTTTCACATTCACATTCAGTGGGAATACTCAGCATAGGACTATTTTGTTTATGTTTTAATAGTAAAAGTTTATCGAACATTTTTAGTACAAGCCAGGGTACAGAAACAGTATTGGCGTTTGCTACAGGAAATTGCCAGTCCGGTGTTTATACAACCAATGAGAAAAAACTTGACCCCTCATATATTGATCTTATTTCTACTCCTTTGCAGTTTCTTGCTCTTCCAGAGTTGGTGGGAATACCCAGTACTGGACATGGAGGAGCATGTGACCAGTGCCCAGAACTAGCAGCCAATCCCTAGGCCTGACCACTGTCACATTACCTGGGCAATTACATCAAGAATTATCATTTTATCCCTGGAGTTAATCCCTTTTTTAATGCATGCCAATATTCTGTTTGCTTTGTTAGCAGCAGCTTGGCATTGCATGCCATTGCTGAGCCCATCATTTACTAGGACCCCCAGGTCCCTTTCCATCCTAGATTCCACCAGAGGTTCTCCGGTGTATAGATTGCATTTGTATTTTTTCTACCCAAATGCATTATTTTACATTTTTCTACATTGAACCTAATTTTCCATGTAGTTGCCCACCCCATTAATTTGTTCTGATCTTTTTGCAAGGTTTCCACATCCTGCAGAGAAGTTATTGCCCTGCTTAGCTTTGTATCGTCCGCAAATACAGAGATTGCACTGCTTACTTCATCCTCCAGGTCCATTCTGAGTACTACCAATTTATCACCACCCTCTGAACTCGCCCTTGTAGCCAGTTTTCAATCCATGTACTCAACCTATGGTCCATGCAAACAGACCTTATTTTGTATAGTAAACGTTTATGGGGTACGGCCTTCCTTTATCTAGATGGCAACTCACCTCCTCATATAAGGTTAATAGATTGGCTTGGCAAGAATGATTCTTCATATATCCATGCTGATTACTGCTAATGATACTTTTCTCATTACTAAAATCTTGTATTTAGTCCCTTATCATCCCCTCCAAGAGATTACATACAATTGATTTTAGGCTAACTGTTCTGTAATTCCCATGGATGTATTTTGGCCCCCTTTTTAAATATTGGTGCTACATTGGCTTTTCTTCAATCCAGTCAGTAGACTATCAGTAAAAATTAGAAACAATGGTCTGGCAATTACTTGACTGAGTTCCCTAAGTACCTTTAGGTGCATGCCACCTGGTCCCGATGACTTATTAATGTTAAGTTAAGTTTTTAAGTGTCTAATTTTAATTCTGTCCTCTGTTAACCATGGAGGTGTGTCCTGTGATGTGTCATGAGGATAGACACTGCAGTTTTGGTTACTGAAGCCCCCCGATTCCCTTGTGAAGACTGAGAAGAAGAAGAAATTCAATACCTTTGCCATCTCCCCATCCTTTGTAACCAGATATCCATCCTCTTTCTTTATGGGGCCAATATGGTCTGTCCTCCCTTATTTACTGTTTACATACTTAAAGAATTTCTTGGTTTTTTTTTTGCTTTCCTCCGCAATGTGTCTTTCATGTTCTATCTTAGCCACCCTAATTCACCCTTATTCCGCGTACACACGACCGATTTTCTCTACATGATTCTTGTCAAACCCGCCTTGCATACACACGATCGTGAAAAAAAAAATGCTCGAGCAAAGCGAGGTGATGTACAACAAATATGACGGCACTATAAAGTGGAAGTTCCATTTAGATGGCACCACCCTTTGGGCTGCTTTTGCTAATTTTGTGCAGTAAAAGTTTGGTGAGAGACGATTTTTCAATCTGTTACAGCGTGACGAATGTGCTATCTCCATTACAAACGCTAGTTTTACCAGAATGAGTGCTCCCGTCTCATAACTTGCTTCTGAGCATGCGCGTTTTTTCCCCGTCGTTAAAGCCTACTAACGAAAAACGAATAACGAGAAAAATTAGAGCATGTTGTTCATTTTTAACCACTTTAGACCCATGCTATAGACAAAAGAGGTCCACAGCGTGGCTCTCAAGTGCCAAGTGGACGTCTTTGGACGTCATTTAAAGTGCATTACCTGCGCGCGCCACTGGCTGCCGCGATGTCCGTCGGGTACATGCGATCGGCGGGAACACAAGCAGGTGACAGCAGGAACGTGGAGCTCTGTGTGTAAACACAGAGCTCCACGTGCTGTCAGAGGAGAGGAGACCGATCTGTGTCCCTTGTACACAGCATCGGTCATCTCCCCCAGTCACCCCCCTCCCCCCACACAGTTAAAACACACACAGAATACACATTTAACCCCTTCATCACCCCCTAGTGTTAACCCCTTTCCTGCCAGTCACATTTATACAGTAATTAGTGCATTTTTATAGCACTGATCGCTGTATAAATGTTATGGTCCCAAATTTGTGTCAAAAGTGTCCGATATGTCCGCCGCAATATCGCAGTCCCGATAAAAATCGCAGATCGACGCCATTACTAGAAAAAAATAAAAATAAAAAAAATCATAATTCTGTTCCCCATTTTGTTGGCGCTATAACTTTTGCGCAAACCAGTCGCTTATTGCGATTTTTTTTTTTTACAAAAATATGTAGAAAAATACTGCCTTAACTGAGAAAAAAAATTGGGATATTTATTATAGCAACAAGTAAAAATATATATATATATATTTTTTTTTTTAAATTGTCGCTCTTTTTTTGTTTATAGCGCAAAAAGTAAAAACCGTAGAGGTGATCAAATACCACCAAAATAATGCTCTATTTGTGGGGAAAAAAGGACTTTTGGGAGCCACGTCGCAAGACCGCGTAAATGTTAGTTAAAGCGACGCAGTGCCGGAAACTGAAATTTCTCCTGGGCACGAAGGGGGTTTATGTGCCCAGTAAGCAAGTGGTTAATGCCCATTTTTCACGACAAGAAAAATGCTCTGGAGCCTACACATGATTGTTTTTAACCTCCTTAGCGGTGTTTCCGAGTCTGGTTCGGGGTGAATTTTTCATACCAAAAGCGGTATCCTCGAGCCAGACTCGGGATCACATTGCAGGATACAGGGAGAGTTACTTACCTTGTCCCTGGATCCTGCGATGTGTCCCTGCTGTGTGTGTGAGCTCCTCCGCTGTGTCTCCTTCAGTTTAGCGCCAAATTCAAAAAGTGAAACACACAATACACATACAGTATACTGTAATCTTACAGATTACAGTACTGTATCAAATAATTACACACCCCCTTTGTCCCTAGTGGTCTGTCCAGTGTCCTGCATGCAGTTTTATATTATATTTATTATAAAAACTGTTCTTTCTGCCTGGAAACTGGAGATTGTCCATAGCAACCAAAAAGTGTCCCTTTACATCAAAAGTGCTTTTAGACCAGCTAGAAAACAGCGATAATAAGTTAGAATTACTTGCAGAATTGAGCGATAGCGATTTGTGGGGAAATTCGTCATCAAACAATAAAAATAATGACAGCAACAATTCTACAACTGAGCAAATTTCAGTGTTTTTGATTTGATTACATTATTGAATAATTTTTATTATAACTACATTATTATTTGTTCTAATTATTTATAGGTATTTATTATAATATAATTTATGATTTTGTGTTTCAAACTTTATCATACCCGGGATGTCTACTAGATTCTTGTTTGGACAGATTAAAGTGATTTATTCCTAAGAATTGCAGGCCTACAATATAAAACGCCAAATTTCCATGCAAAATAATTGTACCACTTTCAGCACCTAAAACCAGAAGGAATCATACTGCCAGGGAGGTTAATGACCAATTTAAAAAATTGCATTTTTCTCATCATGAAAAACTGTCGTGTGTACGCAGCATTACATTTCTTGTTGCATTCTTTATAAAGTCTGAATGCTGATGATGATCCCTCAACCTATTTTTTAAAGGCCTTCTCCTTTGCTTTTATATGTATTTTTACATTGAAGTTAAGCCATCCAGGACTTTTGCTTGCTCTTTTAAATGTATTACCCAATGGGATGCATTGGCTAATGCCCATTTAATATGCTCATAAAGCAAACCCATCTCTTCTCCATGTTCTTTGTTCCTAAGATTTTATCCCATTTTTTTTGCCTTCTAGCAAGGTTCGTAGCGTAGGGAAGTTGGCTCTTTTGAAAAATTGTGTCTTTGTATTCCCCTTATGTTTCCCATTTGTGTGATTTATACTAAAGTCAACTGACCTGTGATCGCTGTTACCTAAATTGCCCCGTCTTTCCACATCCATGGTCAAGTCTGTATTTTTGGTAATCAGTGGTGCATCTACCATCTGACCCATAAAATTGTCCTTTAGACATTAGGCGAGCCTTAGATGAAGGCATGGTTCCCTCTGCCCAGTCTATATCCAGATAATTAAAATACCCCATTATGATAACACCCTTGCTGCTAATCCAAATTGTGATAGGATATGTGTCTCCCCCTCCTCCCTCAGGTTAGGGGGCCTATAGCATACTCCAGGTATTATTTTGCCCTTAGCTTCATCCCTTTGGCGCTCTACCCATAAGGATTCCACCTCCTCCGTAGCTCCCTTAGGCCGCGTACACACGATCGAATTTATCTGCTGAAACTGGTCCGACGGACCGTTTCAGCAGACATCTCCGATCGTGTGTACGGGCTAGCGGACATGTTTTCCCAGCAGATAAATTTCAAAGCATGCTTTGAAATTTGTCTGCCGGAGACATGTCCGTCGGATATGTCCGCTGGTTAGTACACTAACCAGCGGACAGAAATCTCTGCGCATGCGTCGAATGGATTCGACGCATGCGTGAAAGTATTTTACTTCCTGGAGTGGTGACTTGGTGGCATCACCGCCACGTCACCGCATCCTCAGCCCGAGGGGATTTTTGTCCGATGGTGTGTACACGCCATCGGACCAAAATCCAATGAGACATGTCCACTGGAAACGGTCCGTCGGACATGTTTGAGCGTACATGTCTCATCGTGTGTACGTGGCCTGAGTTATGTCATCTCTCACATTCAATTTTAACTTATTCCTAATACATAGGCATACCCCATCCCCCTATTTTTTACCCTCTCTTTCCTTGTTTCTGGCTTAACACTGTTGCTGGCTGAACTGGTATGGAGACATTGTACTGGTGCTGATCAGGAGCTGTTAACACTGATCTGGTGACATCGTATTTGGGTGGCTAACAATCAGGAACACTGGCTGGCTGCAATGGTATAGTGATACTGTAGTGAAGTGACTAACGATCATGGACAGTGTGGCTGGCTATACTGATTTGTGCACACTGTGGACATAGCAGTCACAGAACATGGCACTGTACAGGCATACCACACTTTTAAGTACACAATGGGGTTTATTTACTAAAGCTGGAAAACACAAAATCAGGCTCACTTCTGCACAGAAACCAATTTATTCCAGGTTTTATTACTAGGCTTAATCGAACAAGCTGGGGTTAGAAACTCATTGATTTCTATGCAGAAGTGAGCCTGATTTTGCGCTTTCCAGCGATAGTAAATAATCCCCATTGTGTACTTAAAAGTGGGGTATGCCTGTACATGCTATTGGGTGTGCAGGAGCACCACCAAGGGTAGATCATTTTAAAACAGCCTTCTGCCCTCAGGCAACAGCCATCTGGCTGTTTTTTTAAAGCAGTCAGTTAGCACATGGTTAAACAGGCGTAAATTTTATCATAGAGAAATTGTCTGTTGTGTTGAATTGCCTTTGTTACAAAAACTTATGTAAGCAAACCACATTATTTCATCTATGCTCATTTATTATGGACACACATGTATCTCCATCTACCAGTACAGTTTGGGGCATTTTAGTACTCCTTGTATTGGCCATGCAAAATAAGCCCCTTTTAAATGTAGTAAAACTTCTGCCAATTTTGTTTGGGAGCCACGTCGCACGACCGCGCAATTGTCAGTTAAAACGACGCAGTGCCGAATCGCAAAAAGGGGCAAGGTCCTTTACCTGCATTTTGGTCCGGGTCTTAAGTGGTTAAAGAGGAAGTAAACTCCTCTGGTACTTTTTACCTAAAAGTAATGAAAGGGGGTAGGTAGAACCCGCGCTACGGATCAAATTATCAAGTATCAATAGCTACCTATAGGACTGGTAGCAAGTGCTAAAGTGGCAGCCCCTACGTGAAATTCCACCTAAATGGAATTGGATAATGAGTGGGGGTGAGGTAGTAGGTGTTGGCGCCTCTTTATATGAAAAAGTGATTTGGGGTAAATAAAATGATTTGGGGTAAATAATATGCAGCCCTAGTCCTGCAGGATAAGTTTTCAGTCGTACACACTCGTGGATCACACACCTTATGATATGCCTGTTATTCTATGCTTAAATGTGAGTACCTGACTTTTTTGTCTACAATAAAAACTTAGCATACTGTATTACGTTATATGGGCACTCTTTTTCTTCTTTGAGCCGTATTAGACCCAAAGCACCTGAAACCAGAGGAGACTGCCACAGAGCCACACAGGGGCTAACACTGTGAAAGCCTTTAACCCCTTGTGGGTACCTGGATCTGGTGAGTGAGGGACCTATCAGAGCATGAGGAGAGGGAGCACTGAATGATCACAGCCATTTGAATTACTTCATGAAGCACTAAGCACTTTTTTGCATGGACTGCCTAAATATAACTTCAATCCAATTTCATGGCACAGAGCACTTTATAATACTATAATAGCACGTTTCTTTACATGTCTATATTTATTTATTTATTTTTGTATTCATATTTTATTTATTTAATTTTATCTTTACGGTTTACCCAATGTGGATGTAAGCACATATTTGTTTTAGGGCTGCATTTTATTTACCCCAAATCATTTTATTTACCTAAAAGTAAGCCTATAACAAAGCTTACCTATAGGTACTGTAAATATCTCCTAAATCTCAGAGTGATGTCATCGAGGCTCCGGCCAATCACAGTGCCAAAGCCCATGAACCCGGATGTAACTCCGGGAAATATGTCGGCAGTGACAGCGGTGTGCGGGTGCCGCTGCAGGGATTCATTCTAGGGTTAGTATTTCATAATGAGCTGGTATGCAATGCATACTAGCTCATTATGCCATTGTCTTGCAAGTATTTTTTTTAGGGGGGTTTCAATCTCTTTAAGAAAAAACATTTACCATGATTCACAAAATAAAACATAAGGAACAAGGATGAAGATACAAATCACAATTACTTGGATAACCTTAACATTATTATTACAGTGCAATTGATTAAACAACCAATATATTGCTGAAGCCTTGTCCTTTAGGCTACTTTCTCTTTTTCTTTGCTGATATGGAAATTTACATGAAAGTAAAATAGGGTGCTGTCAACCAAAACAACCAATCAGCAGACATATTTCAATATCTGAATACTTTAAATTATAATATAAAAAATCTAATTATGTCACTAAGTTAAAACATTTTGCATACCTGTAATTATAAAGCCTTGGCAATGGAGCTTTTATAAACCTGCTACAGCTGAAATTGTCAAACGCGCAATTCTACAAGCAAGAAGTCTCAAACCAGATTCAATATGATACAGTAACCCCAACTCTGCATCAAGACCTTAGCAGTGCATTATTGTATGCATAGTAACATGTTTTTTGTTGCATGCGCAATAGGTTAAGGCAGTTCAACTGCTGACAGTGCACTACAATAGACTTTAACACACCTGCATTTTTTTTTTTTAGAGCACCATAATACAAAGATGGTTCACATCTGTGTGGTGCATTAAAACACACCTTTATGGTGGTTTGATTGGGATGTTTGTTTGAGTGCCGCTTAAAATGAATAGTACCATAACACACCACAGGCTGTGTGTTATCATGCACTGGGCTAATGCTTGGTTTTACCTACAGTAGCATACCGCAATGTGAAAATTTAAATTTGGCCTAACAGTAATCACATCATTAGCATATGTATCAGTATAAGTACTGTATAAAAAAATTGTCTTGCAGTGCATTCAGTGGTTTGCATTAAGTAACTTAGGTTTGCAAATAGCATTTGAAAATCGTTCTGTGTAATCCCATTTACCCATCAGCAGTGCATCATGTTTTATATGGATGGAATATAATGCCATATAGACAAAAAAAATCTAATTTCTGAAAGAATAATTCATGTATTTCCCTTAACATTTGTATGACAGTGGTATACATGACAGATTATGTGCTATTAACACTTTCAAGTACTTTCAAAACTGTCAGTGTTAAGTTGACATCAAAATGGCTTTATAGGTGATGCTGTCCTCAGAAGACATTCAAAAGAAAAAATATTTGATACTTAAACAGAGTTTTGGAAAGCTTTCCTTGGCTTATTTTGGAACTGTGAACGTTTGCCAAGAATTCGGCGTATGCTCAGTGCAATAGCAGATTAACAAAACTGGAGATACTAGTGAAAAGTGACTGAGGAATGTACTGAGCTCCAGTGTTTAAACACTTTGCTAGTATCACGGGATGGAGGAATTCTAAGGTCAGATATTTGGAAGAAGTGCTGGAAGCTTTGCCATGGTAGATTGGAAGGCTTGTATTACGCTTCGATTAAGTGGCCAGTTATACAGTTTTCATCAGATACGCTATGAAGATAGCAACCCGTAAATCAATGATGATCATTGGTCTTTGTCCAATCATCTCTATTTCTCTCTTGAGACTACAAGGTGGTGAAAGAAGATAGCAGTATTTGTATTACATTTTAAACCAGCACAGATCATAAGTATACAGCTCTTTCCAGGCAAGCTGAGACTCTAAGCAAGGCATGGGTTATAATCCTTCCATTCCCAGGATCCACAAGTGTGCCAGGAAGCTAACATGATATGCATTCACAATAATATGTTTTTCTCAGATGGCAAGATTGTTACAACATACAATGCTGGCAATGAATTGCAGAAAAAGAGCTTCCATTGCATTTACACTTGTCCCCTTTGTTGTCCATGACTGGAGCTCATTCGGGATCTGAAGTAACTTAAAGGGTCACTAAAGGATTTTTTTTTTTTAGCTAAATAGCTTCCTTAACCTTACTGCAGTCTTGGTTTCATGTCCTCATTGTTCATTTTTGCTGTAATCCTTCTCTGTTCTGGACACTTCCTGGTTGTCTGTTTCCTGATGAAAAAAGTCATAGGAGCTTCTCTCTGTGGTCTCTAATCAAGGAGGTGTGATTACTGTGTGTCTAAAACCCCTCAGAACAAATCAGTTTTATTTTAAAAATAAACACTGCCCTGTATTGGCTCTGTGTCTCTGTACTTCACAGAAGCATGAAACTAGATGAAAAACTAAACTGAAACTGCAGGCACATTATATGATTGATTTTTATCTATTTTTAATCATTTTTAAAAGCAATCAGTTAACTATTATGTCTCTATACCCTGTAAACAGTAATTTCAGCAAAAAAATGTTTTCCTTTACAACTCCTTTAACCACTTAACGACCGCCCACTGTATATATACGTCCTATTTTTAAAGATGGATATCTCGGTAACGGCAGCAGCTGCTGCCACAACCGAGGTATCCATCTTTACAGTGAGCGGGCCTGCACACGATAACGGCGGTCTCCGCGGCAGATTCGCAGTGAGATCGCCGTTATCGGTGGCGGGAGAGGGCCCCCCCTCCTGCCGCTCTCCCGCGCCCTCCGCCGCTTACCGTAGCCGGCAGCAGCAGCGGATGCGATCGGGTCTGCTCCCTCACCTGTCCCCATAGCTCTGCTGGACGGAAGTGACGTCAAAACGTCAGTCCCGCCCAGCGTCTTAACCACTTGACCACTGGGCACTTAAACACCCTTCCTAACCAGACCAATTTTCAGCTTTCGGTGCTCTCACATTTTGAATGGCAATAACTCAGTCATACAACACTGTAACCAAATGAATTTTTTTGTCCTTTTTTTCCCACAAATAGAGTTTTCTTTTGGTGGTATTTGATCACCTCTGCGGTTTTTAGTTTTTTCGCTATTAATGAAAAAAGAACGAAAATTTTGTAAAAAAAATGAATTTTTCTTAATTTCTATCATAACATTTTGCAAAAAAGTATTTTTTCCTCATAAATTTGGCCTAAAATGTATACTGCACCAATGGGCACT
Source organism: Rana kukunoris (assembly GCA_029574335.1). NCBI lineage: Eukaryota > Metazoa > Chordata > Amphibia > Anura > Ranidae > Rana > Rana kukunoris. The sequence goes on from CM056052.1 coordinate 163,534,880, forward strand.
GAAGTGGCAGAGGTGGCACTGGTGGGGTCTGTAGTGGCACTGATGGGGACTTTAGTGGCACTGGTAGGGACTTTAGTGGCACTGGTGGGGACTGTAGTGGCACTGGTGGCACAGATGGGGACTGTAGGGGCACTGATGGTTAGTGTAGTGGCACTGTGTGGCACTGCTAGGCACTGCTGGGCATAATATATAGATGCACTCACTTGTAAAATCACTTCTCTCCTCACACGCTGTATCGGTGTGAGGAGAGAAGAGATAACCTCAGATTGACCTTTTTTTTTGTTTACATTTGACTGGTCCCTCATTGGAGGGAGCGATCAGGTGGTGAAGAGCCGCTATCATTGGCTCTTCACCGTGATCCGTGTTGCGTCGGGTCCCGCCGACCCGGCGAACACAAAAAAATTTGCGTGCACGTCGAAGGGGGCGCGCAATCACCGCAAATCGGGACGACGTCCCAGGGACATCATCCCAAAATAACAGGATTGCGCTGTAGCAGTATTTCTGCTATAGCGCGGTTAGAAAGTGGTTAAAAAGACAATTTTTTTGTTTACCTTTTTTTCCTTTTTTTTTTTTTTTCATTTCAGCCTAAATATGTAATCTTAGGTCTTTTTGACCCCAGATCTCATATTTAAGAGAACCTGTCATGCTTTTTTCTATTACAAGGGATGTTTACATTCCTTGTAATAGGAATAAAAGTGATATTTTTTATTTTTTTATTTCAGTGTTAAAAATTATAAAATGAATAAAAAGAAATCCGAAACCAAAATTTTTTTTTAAAGCGCCCCGTCCCGACGAGCTCGCGCACAGAAGCGAACGCATACGCGAGTAGCGCCCGCATATGAAAACGACGTTCAAACCACACGTGAGGTATCGCCGCGATCGTTAGAGCGAGAGCAATAATTCTAGCCCTAGACCTCCTCTGTAACTCAAAAAATGCAACCCATAGAATTTTTTAAACGCCGCCTATCAAGATTTTTAAGGGTAAAAGTTTGACGCCATGCCATAGGCGGGCGCAATTTTTAAGCGTGACATGCTGGGTATCATTTTACTCGGCGTAACATTATCTTTCACAATATGTAAAAATATTGGGCCAAATTTATTGTAGTCTTATTTTTTAATTCAAAAAAGTGATTTTTTTCCAAAAAAAGTGCGCTTGTAAGACTGCTGCGCAAATACGGTGTGACAAAAAGTATTGCAATGACTGCAATTTTATTCTTTAGGGTGTTAGAAAAAATATATATATAATATTTGGGGGTTTTAAGTAATTTTCTAGCAAAAAAAATGTTTTAGTCTCGTAAACACGAAATCTGAAAAACACCCTCGGTCCTTAAGTGGTTAAGTAATTATCTTGAAAAAAAAGGGCTTAACCTCCCTGGCGGTATGATTCTGTCTGGAATTACGTACCAAAAGCGGTACAATTATTTGCATGGAAGTTTGGCGTTTTATACTGTAGGCCTGCAATTCTTAGGAATAACTTGCTTAAATCTGTCCAAACAAGACATCCCGGGTATGATAAAGTTTGAAAAACAAAATCATAATTTTTTATATAATAAAAAACTATAAATAATTATAACAAATTATAATAAAAAATATTCAATAATGTAATCAACTCAAAAACACTGAAATTTGCTCAGTTGCAGAATTGTCGCTGTCATTATTTATTTTTTTTATGACAAATTTCCCCACAAATCGCTATCGCTCAATTCTGAAAGTAATTATAATTTATTATCGCTGTTTTCTAGCTGATCTAAAACCATTTTTGACATAAAGGGACACTTTTGGTTGTTATGGGCAATCTACAGTTTCCAGGCAGAAAGAACAGTTTTTATTATATAAAAGGACATGTAGGGCACAGGACAGACCACTAGGGACAAGGGGGGGGTGTATTTTTTACATACAGTACTGTAATCTATAAGATTACATTGTACTGTATGTAAAGTGTTTGTTTACCTTTTTAAATTTGGCGCCGTTCTCCGCTCCCGTGCGTCGTAACGTCGCAGGGAACGGAGATCGGCGGCACACGGGGACGCTGTGTGAATCGAGCGAGCACCCGCTCGCTCACACAGCGGGGATGCATCGCTGGATCCAGGAAGAAGGTAAGACAGCGCGCGCTGCAGGCTCTGCATGGCTACCCCGAGCGTGACTCGGGGATACCGATCTCTGCAAAAAAAAACACCCCGAGTCACGCTCGGGGATACCGCCAGGGAGGTTAAGGACCAAAAAACCAACCAACCTGTGATAGTTTCAGGTAGCTGTCAATTTAAAGTTGACCTTATGGCACCAATTACTCATATTCCACATAAAGAGGATCCTCTATGCTTAATTTTAGTCTATTTAGTTTATTGACATCATTTTTTTTAAATTTATCATGTGTAACTATTGTTTATTTAGAATTATTTGCTAATTCCAGTGTTTAGCACTAAACCCATATGCAGTACATGTTAGTGTAGAGTGAGAATGCATGTAAAATCCACTGATGTGTGAAGCTCAAAGCTAAAAAAGATACATGAGCTGCTTTGCCATATTTGTCAGACGTAAGGTAGCCTAGTGAAATTAATTGGCCGTCCTACATGCAAAAATGCACATATGTGTGGTGCCTCGCATTAGTAGTTTGAATGGGGGCTAAAACCTATAACATTGTTAAGTCTCAAATTATTCTCACAGTAACTAACTTGTTACCTGTTACCTTTTACTATCCTTATACTAATCATGGCCAAAACCTTCCTTATGATATAAACAATATATTTAAAATAGAAGAGGAAGTCAAAACCTGCAGGAGTTGGATAAAAATATAGAAACACCACATGATTTGCAAGTGTGAAAGTGGCAACAAGTTTCACGTTGAAAGTGGAAGTGATGTAACATTCTTTTGCTTCCACTGTGTGATAAGACACCTAGCTAACAGGTGGAAAGCATCACTTTCAGCGTTTACTGTGTGTGCTCCTATTAATACGGAGTCATGTCAGAGCTTACTGAGTTTCAAAAAAGGCAAATTGTTTTAGTGCTTACATAGCTGGAGACTCTGTGAATGAAGTTGCCAATTTATTTTTGGTGTTGCAAGGTACAGTATCAAAGGTTATGAAGGCAAACACAGTTTCCAAAAAAATGTAATTTGATAAGCATAAGCGTGGCCGAAATGGTCGACTGACTGAAAGAGACAAAAGGACATTGCGCAGAATTGTGACCCAGATTTTTTACATGAAGTATGGTATCAGATTCCATTATCCTCCATCAAGACTTATATTTGCCAATTCCCAGGTGAATTCAAGCTGTCTTGGATGACAAAGGTGGTCCAACACCATATTAGGTAATGATTTTGTTCTTTTACCAAACTTTTTTCCATAATTTTGTCCAATCCCTATAACTAATCTTAAAACTTCCTTCACCCCTCTACTAAAACCTAACCTTCAGGTGATGTGTGCTCCAACAAAACTTTCATACAAGCACGTCAAAGCTTCATTAGACATTTCCCTTGTGACCAGTGGCAGCCCAGTGTTTTGTGTGCCAACCCCCCACCACAAAATATTGAGCACCAGACACGCCTGCTTGTGACAGCCTGACAAAGGCAGACTGTCACTCAGAGAATCTGAATCCTCAGCAGCTGATCAGGAATCTACCAACACTGGCATCCTGCACAACAATGTTGGTGTTCATCAGCTCATATACTGTCGGACTATAAATACATTCACCACCTTCTTCAGTGGATGAGACTTGCTAAGTGGCTTCTTTAACTTATTAGAAAGGCTGTTCTGCTGCCACACTATAGCGACCTTACAAACTTCCTCTCCCTTGGAGGGGTGACTTGATGCAGGACTATAAAGAAGGACTATAAAAAAGCAGAGAAAGCAGAACGCAAGGATAAGTAAAAGTACAGCTTTATTAATTGCAGAGGGAAGCCATGAGGATGGACCCAATAGGGTATAAGGGCATGAATCAGTAAGCCTCCATAGTATGAGAGTGGGACCCGGCTCACAGATGGGGCTGATGGTGTCTGCAGCCATCCACACTTGCACCTTGTATGACAAACAAAAATAAGTGCAAAATGTCTGATAATATGGAATTTATTAATTAAACGGCTCACTAAAAAGTAGTACAAAATGCGCTCATAAGAAGGGAAGTGTAGTCACTGTGGATCGTCAGCCGATGATGGTGGCTTCTCTGGTGAAGATATTGTTGGTTGCTGTCCAGGGAAGAAGAGAGACAAAGCACTGCGGGCACAGCGAATCCCGGAAGTACCTGTTCGGCGGCGTGCGTTCCAGCCTGGAGCGCACACGGCTCTCGGCGGCAGGAAGTGACGTCAGACACAGGCTCGTAGTTATGACGCGTTTCAGTGCTTCCGCATTTAACCAACTGTAGTATCAGGCTGCAACATAACAAAATTTAAAAAAGTTATGCACATCCTTCAAGTTTTGTTTAGTTTGAGCACAGTTGTATTTTTAATTTAGAGCACTTTATTGCTGAAAAAGCCCTTGTATGGGTGAAACATGCTGAATTGGTGGGGTTAGGACCTTTATAAAAAAAATCATGCTACATATTAGTGGGACCCTGCAAGCAGGGCTGGACTGGGACAGAAATTTGGCCCTGGACTTCATCCAGACTGGCCCACTTTGACAGATCTCTCCTATGGCGGCCGGACAACTCCCGCACCCCCCCCCCCAGCCACCCAAGCCCCTTCTCCCCCTTCACTAGTCACTAGCCGTTCTACGTTATTAGAGTAGTACGGCTGGTACTGGTACTCTTATAGGCAGTACCAGTGGGGAAGCTAGACAATATTCCACCCCGGGCAAAGAATCAGTTTGGTCCCCCCCCCCTTATGGGAGATTAGGCAGAAGGGAGAAACTCCCAGGCCATAGCTGTTGAGTCAACTGTCTGTGCCCTTCCCCATGCTCCTCTGCCATCATCCCTGCTACTCTGGTCCTCCCCCTGCTTCTTTGTTCCCTCCAGGTGAGCGCTGCGGGGAGGGAGAGACAGAGGAGCAGAGGGGGCAGCGGTCCGCTGTCACTGAAGCCGGCCCACTGAGCCATCAGCCCAACGGGAAACTCCCTGTAGTCCCAATGGCCAGTCCATCCCTGCCTGCAAGGTACAAATTCATTTTCAGGAGGGAGTAATAGGTATTGCCAGTTTGGTCAACATGATATGGGCAGTTATATATACTTTTTTACTCGGAAATCTTTACTCTGAGCAGCTTCTTTTCTCTCCTATTGCTCCTTATTGCATGTTTCCGTAGGAACTTTAAATGTTGTGTTTTTTTTTTCCCAGTTTTGCTAATTTTATTATAGGTACAATAAAAATGATATTTTAGGACCTGGTAGGCTTTGTGTGCAGAGTGAAACGGCACAGCTCTCTGCATTTTTCAGTAAGGCCCCTTTCACATTGAGGCGTTTTTCATGCGGTACAGCGCTAAAAATAGCGCTGCTATACCGCATGCGCTGGCAGGAACGCTCCAAAAGTCCTGCTAGCCGCATCTTTACCGCGGTATAGGAGCGGTGTGTTCACCGCTCCTATAGCGCGCCTTCCCATTGGAATCAATGGGAAACCGCGGTAATAGCGACGCGGGCGGTATTAACCCTTTTTCGGCCGCTAGCGGGGGTTAAAACCTCACCGCTAGCGCCCGAATATCGCGGTAAACACGACGGTATACCGTCACCGCGGCTCCACACCTCAATGTGAAAGGGGCCTAAGAGAGCAGACATCAGCACAAGGGGCACTCCTCAATCAATGTATGTACTGTCCCTTGTGCTGATGTTCGTAAAAATAATTTTACTAAACTTAGGTTTTAATTAAATCTTACAAATCTGAATAGTTTCACACAAGATTCACACATAGTTTACCCAAGATTTACATATTTTTCCAAATGAATCCAATTAGAAACATGTATGAATCCTGGGACAAAATACAGTATGTAGCTATTGTGTGAAACATTTATAATGGCCCTTTATGAATCATTCACAAAGCATGAAGTACAGCATAAGCAGTCATACTCATTATGGGGCTGACTTACTGTTTGAGTACAGTCTAGATATTTAACTTAAATACATGCTAGTCAGGCAGGGCCACCTGGGCAAAGTAATGCAATGGGGCCCCACCAGTTTGACCCAATTTACACACCAATTTTCAAGAAATAAAGTATAAATAGTTCATAGAATTAAACATATATTCATTAGTATGTTCAATAAAATCGATTTTACTAAAGGAAAACATACCATAAATCAGACTAGTCAACACAAAGGGCACAGTACAGGGGGGATGCAGAAGGGCACAGTACGGGGGGCAGGAGGACACAATACTGGGATCAGGAGGGCACAGTATAGGTTCTGGAACTCTTCACGGGACACGGTCATATCAAGACAGTTTAGTAAAAAACATGACTGTCCCAGCAGCCTGAGACAGTTGGCAAGTATAATGTAATGCAAGAATATTGCGGGCCCCCCATGTACCTGGGGACCCCGGGCAGTGCCCAGGAGTGCCCTTGCATTAAGATGGCCCTGTAGTCAGGTGTGTATATGATGTGCAAGCTTAGGCTGCCCATAAATAGCTTAATAAATGTTTTGTCTATGACTTGGAATTATTGAGCTGTTTCCAGTATCCTAGGGTGATAATGAATGCCTTATGTGGTCAAGCCCTAGAAAAGCAGATAGTCCTGGTGCTCAGTGGGCTCATAAAGAGAGACAGGAATGTATCTGTTAATGTTTGTCTAGTCTAAAGGTAGCCATACCCATCCACACCTTAGATTTCGGACGATTCTGGCAGAATTGGCTGATAATCAAGCGGTATGTGGCCCTGTCTGCACCATTTTGGCATGACAAAAGTCAATTTAAAAATCCACTGAGCCAGGTGGAAAATTATTGGCCCGAACGGTAACAGCAGCCTATCAGATGCAGTCACTGCTTTGGGTAACCAGATAGCTGAAACTGTCTGAATACAATTGGCAGGCATGCAGAATTCCATCATTTAACATTTATTTTATTCAATTAGATTGGAGCTGAGACTAAGGGACTTATTTACTATAGGAGTAGAGCATGCTCACTTTGCAAACTGAATTCTCAAGGTAAATTTCATGTAGTTTATTAAATCAAGTGATAATTCACATTGCACAGAATACTCAATCTTGAGCAAGAAAAATTAAAACAACAATAGTATTTTTGACTGCACACGATTAGATGATGATAGTCAGCAGAGCTTCACCTGAATCATTAAGCTAGGGAACATTCCATTGCAAAGTGAAAAGTGAAAAGTAAACAGCTTAAATGAGTTTAGTAAATCAACTCCTAAATTTAAAGCATAAGTAAATAGCTTAAATTCATATGCCAGTGCCCACTCCTTGCACATTCACCTACAGAAGGCAACATAGAAGATAGTAAATGTATTGTACCCCCTACACATGGGCCAGCACAAAGGAACTTAAATGAAAACATCACACAAAGATACAATCCAACACATATTTATTAATTGGAAAATGATATGGCCACGGTGTTATCCACAGGGGTTAATTAATATTTATTCAAAATAATTAAACAAGCCAATTTGGCAAAGATATATATTAGAAATAATAATAATAATAATAACATGGTGTCCATCCAGCAAAAGCTGGACGACTAATCCCCTTTTTGGACAACAACATGACTTAGGAATAGGGCGGGAGGGTGGGCGACGCTGGCTAACAGGACGGGCTGAGGAGACCGCCGTGCTGCAGCCTTTTATCAGTTCCATCAGCGCGGGCGAATCCCCCGCTCGAATTGACCAATGAGCTGCTCCTCTTCGACGTCCAATCGGATGCTGTTGCTGCCCAGTGCAGCGCGGCTTCCTAGGGAGAAACAAGAGCAGGAGAACTGCACGTAATGCAACTTCTCCTTTGGCTATCCCATGTTGGTCCAGCCTATTGCTGGGACCTTTCATGGGCCAGCACAAAGGAACTTAAATGAAAACATCACACAAAGATACAATCCAACACATATTTATTAATTGGAAAATGATATGGCCACGGTGTTATCCACAGGGGTTAATTAATATTTATTCAAAATAATTAAACAAGCCAATTTGGCAAAGATATATATTAGAAATAATAATAATAATAATAACATGGTGTCCATCCAGCAAAAGCTGGACGACTAATCCCCACCGGCCTGAGTTGGCAGAGTAGCTGCCGACTGAGGCCCCCCCAACACCGCGGCAGACTCTATCAGGCTCTGTAGGCCCATGTTAAAAATATCAATACCAATAGGTGCTAAATGAATTCTATCCTTCCGAAAAAGGCCTGGGATAAATCCTTCTAATTCAGAATGGCGTAGTGACACGCCACCTGCAGAGGTCAAAAAACTGTGTATGGTCCTGTTAAGTCTCCTCCGGATCCTGTCCAAATAGAACAAACCACCCTGAGGATACCACAACAGCCTAGGGACCATTTCGGAAAATGCTAAAACCGAATAAGGGAACAAGAGTTTCATTGCATGTAAATCCCTCTTGATCTCGCATAGCAAGTCCCAGGTGCCCACCTTGCCCAGGTCGTTGGCCCCAGCATGTAAAACTAAAACTTGAGGAGGAGGCCATATACCAGCTAGATATGTCAAATGTTCAATAATATTACGCCACCGCAAGCCCCTGACCCCCGACCATAACAACGTAAAAGACATAGGGTCTAGACCTAGGTTGGTGGAATAGGACCTGGATCCCGCATGCTTGGCGGCCCAGAATACGTAAGAATGGCCGACTATCCACACCACCTTCTTGCTTTGATCTGAAAGAAAAATTTACAAAATTAGTAGTTCAGGACGAACATATAACTTGTACCTAGAGCTATTCCAACGCCCCACAGATCTCAACCTATCCTCAGAAAGGCCTAAAGAATTAGCTGCCGTGGCCGCCCCTATCCTGAACGAATGGGAAGAGAAACGATAACCTGACAGATTCAGACGTCTTAAACAAGAGGAAAAAACTGCAGAAAACTGATACCTAGTTAACGGGGACAAATCCTCGTGGATAAAAAATGAGTCAGGAGAAATTGGCCTTACCGCCATATATCTACCCACTTGCGTGACGGGGCATAAAGCTTGATCCGACGAACTGGCGAGGGAGAACCAACAACCTTTCCCAACCGGCAAGGATTTGGACCTACAAAGGAAGAGATAAAGACAACTACCATACAAACGCACATGATCAAAAATGAGAAACGATGACGAGATTTTGTTCGCTGCTGTGAACTCACCAACCCTCAAAGCACCAAAGAAAGCGACTGAAAAGGCAGCTTTAAACAGAAGGGATTCAAACTCGGACCTACATACCTCGCGAAGAGACCCGAGAAGGTCCGACAACATTGCGACCGAAATGGGGCGCCTGTTATCCACAGAAAGTCTGGACCTCCTAAACCCTTTCAAAACCTGTGTTACTTGAAAAAAGGAAGTTAGCCCTGGCACACCTGAAAACTTCAAAAAGAATGAAACTCCTGCGAGAATTTTGGACACTGAAGCCGGCGAAAGGCGAGCCTGTATGAGATTGGACAAGAAGGACAACGCTAATAATGCAGTAACATTAAAAGGATCAGCACCCGTGTCATGGCAATACGCACACCATCTGGACCACGATAATTTATAATCCGCCCAGGTCTTACTTGAAACAGAATTGCGTAGGTTACGGAAAATTAGTCCCATATCAAGCCCCAGAGGAATTCCGGGCAAGGGGTCCCCTGCTGATCTGCTGCTGGCGCCAGGTCCCGAAACTTCTTGAACTGTAGGCGAGATAAAGCATCGGCGATATTATTATGAATGCCTGATATATGCTCAGCTTTAAGCCAAATATTATAGCGCATACAGTGCAAGACCAAAAAACGTAGTAACTTAACGACTGGGACAGATTTTGAGGATAAGGTATTAATAGCGAACAACACCCCTTTATTGTCCGTGTGGACCAGTATCCTTCTATTCTTGAAAAACTCACTCCAAATAACGATGGCAACTATCACTGGGAAAAGTTCGAGGAGGACTAAGTTCTGCAAAATTACCTCCTGCAACCAATCTGCATGCCATAAACCCGCGCACCAACGCCCATTCAGGAATGCCCCGAATCCAGTAGAGCCGGATGCGTCCGTGAAAAATTCCATTTGACTACTAACCACAAAGTCCTGCTGCCAGACTGTGGCACCGTTGAAATCGCACAGAAAGGCATCCCAGATCCTAAGGTCCTCTCTGACCCCTTTTGATAAACGGATATGTGCCCGCGGGTTTGTAAGGCCTTTTATGGCCAATGAAAATCTGCGCGAAAACACCCTAGCCATGGGAATCACCCTAGCGGCAAAGGCGAAGAGCCCCAGAAGTGACTGGGCTTCCTTCAACATAACTTTCTTTTTAGATAGCACTGCAGTGATTAAGGATCTCAGCTTCTGCAATTTCTGCTCTGGTAACCTGAACTCCATGCGACCTGAATCGATGATTATACCAAGGAATTCAATACACGTGGAGGGCAAATGGGTCTTTTCGTGAGCCAAGGGGACACCAAAGTCCTCACAGATTTTGCAGAATGCTTGCAAGGCTTCAGCACAGTCTGGGGATCCTTCCCTGCCGACGAAAAGGAAATCATCCAGATAATGGAGCGCAGCCCCATGGGGGGACCTTTGAGATAAAACCCAATGCAAGAATGTGGAAAATGCCTCAAAATAAAAGCACGATAAGGAGAATCCCATGGGCATGGCTTTATCAAAGAAAAATTTTCCCAAAAAATGAAAGCCCAAGGAATTAAAGCCTTGGGGATGCACCGGCAGTAACCGGAAAGCCGCCTTGATGTCGGCCTTGGCTAGCAGGGAACCTCTACCCGACCTTCTTAGTATGGCTAGGGCCTCGTCGAAAGAAGAATAAACGACTGGGGCGGAGATGTCTGCGACTTCATCGTTCAGGGAGGAATTCGGGGGGTAGGACAGGTGGTGTATTAGCCTGAAGGCACCCGCTTCTTTCTTTGGGACTAATCCCAGTGGTGACAGGCGAAAATTCGGGAAAGGGGGGGCATGGAAAGGGCCCGCAATCCTCCCCTCAGCCAGCTCCTTGGACAATTTTTTATGTACCACATCAATATTACTGTCGACCGATACCAAATTTTTTACCATCATGCAACCCGAACCTTGAAAGGCAGGGACTAAAAAACCATCCTTGAACCCATCAATTAACAGAGCCGCCATCCTGTGATCGGGGTAGCGCTCTAACCACGGGCGCATTGCGAACAGCCTCACTGGCGTCGGCGCCTTTTCCGTGATTGTCCTTGGTGGCTGACTGAAAGGAGGACGCGGCCGATTTGCGAAAACACCTGCTGGCGGCATGAGGGCCGCTGCAGTAGGAGCACTCATGCCTATAGCGACAGTTTGTGAGGAACTTGCATTGGCCTTCATTGAAGGCAAAGCAAAAACCTTTGCGAACATTGCCTTGGGTGTTTAACAGGGGTCTAGGTGTGAATTGGGGCTTGGTTGGCAACATCAGGTTCAACCATAAGCCTACATCTTTGGTCCCCCAGTGTAATGTAGGGTGGACAGCCAACTTCTGGCGGAAATTCTCATCATAATTAAACCAGGCAGTTCCCCCAAAATGGCGAAAGGCTTCCGCAATAATATCCAGGTGCTGGAATAGCCCTGAGCATTTGCTGGGGAAACGAAAAGGCTTGTAGCCAATTTTGAAAGGTCTTAGGAACTGCCCGCCTCCTGTCTTCATCCGACCTATCATTCGCCTGTCTATCCGGTTTAGCCAAGAACTCCTTAGAGGAGGGCAATAAGGATAGCAAGTCTACAAACTCACCCCTCCAAATTCTTTCTTTGACTGCCTTGGGTAGATGAAAGCCCAAAGGGGACAGAACACAAGGCAGGGGTTCTCTAAAGGAGGACTCTCCCACCGTCAATGCCGATGGCCTGATGGGCAAAGAGGGGTCGACAGTATAAAGGGGGATTCTATTATTAACCGCCTTTTTTGTGCTCTGTAACATGGGTGCACTCGGCTCCTGCCAAATGGAACTAATATCCTCCAAATCGTGTATGCTCCCCTTATCATAAGGGCTTGCATCATTGCTGACATCACACAGCATGTAATCCGCACCAGAAACCTGTGCCCTCTGACATTCAGCCTCAACCTGCATCTGAATGCGCTGGTCCGCACCAAACCCTTGTGCCCCTACCAAATCTTGCATATTGCCACCACCAGCACCAGACCCCTGTGCTCTCTGTACAGACTTATCCGCACCACTGACATGTGCCCCTTGAAATTGCTGTAATACGTTAGACAGGGAATTCACCAAGCTAGATAGTTGTGAAACATTAGGAATAATATTCTCACCAATATGGGACACTGGCTGCTCGCTCGCCTCCACAGCTGTAAGGTGAGTAGCGCTGCTCTCTTGAGAACAAGATGCACCTCTTGAAACAGCTACTCTTTTCTTCAGACCTGCAGACTGAGAAAGAATGGCTGCCCTCTGACCCTTCTTCTTTCTCCCTGGCTGCTGCCTAGTTGCACCTCCAACCGCCGCTGAGCCCCCCTTCTGCACAGGAGGAGTGGGTATGGGCTGGGCTGGGGGGTCCCCCTCCGCTAGACAGCGGAGCAGCCATTCCTCACCTCCTTCGCTCTCAGCCTTCTCCATCAGCTGACAAAGGAGAGCCTCACGGCTGCTGGTGGCGCGGCGCTTCATGACAGCACTTGTCCCTGCTGCGACGCTGGCTAACAGGACGGGCTGAGGAGACCGCCGTGCTGCAGCCTTTTATCAGTTCCATCAGCGCGGGCGAATCCCCCGCTCGAATTGACCAATGAGCTGCTCCTCTTCGACGTCCAATCGGATGCTGTTGCTGCCCAGTGCAGCGCGGCTTCCTAGGGAGAAACAAGAGCAGGAGAACTGCACGTAATGCAACTTCTCCTTTGGCTATCCCATGTTGGTCCAGCCTATTGCTGGGACCTTTCATTCCAAATAAGCTGAGTGTGGTGAACAATTGCGTTGTCAAGGAGCATGTACGCATTAGTATACTAACAGAAAGGGAAAGGCAAGCAGATTCCTTAAGGCTTTATTTTATCCGGCACATTTGACATTGTTATTAAAATCTGCAAGCAGGGTAACACCTTTTAGTGCATGGGATGACATTTTACACCTGCTGTCATGCTATTTCCATGTGTGGCTTTACTTCATCTATCATGAAGTTGTTTATTTTCTATTCTTTTCCACGTTGTAGTAACATAATCCCAGATTATGAAGAAAATACAGTATATTATGTTCACCTTATTAAAGAACTGCTAGTTCAGCAGTTTGAAAGAGAAATGGGATCAAACCAAGCCATTATGAGAGATTAAGTGTTCTGCAAAGGTATGTCTATACTACTACAAATTGAAATCATAGTGCATAGTGCTCTTGTATGGAGAGATTGTATTTTAACGTGAAGAATTCATCAAGATTCTAAGATTAAATGTGTTTTTGTTCATAAAAGTAATAATCATTCTTTAATGTAAACCTGACCTGGCATAACATGTTTCTAAAGTAACAACAGTGTTGTAGTACAGGTGTTTCGTCAGATTAGGCGACCCGTCATAATTTGTAACGCCATCTTGCTCCACCCCGCACTCGTTCACAGTGAGGATACACTGAGAAGGGGGCAAGCAGACATCTTGTTACACTTACTGGAGTCTTGCATTTCATACTTATTTTTAACTGTAAACTGAGCTTCTATAGTGAACTACATTATTTGAAAATCCATCTGTTTAGATGTTGAATTTTAAAAGCAGTGACAAACCTGCTGATCTCACAGGTTTGCTAATCTGACAGAACACTGCTGCTTTGAAAAATGAACATCAAAACAGTCTGAAGGATTTGAAAATACAGAATTTCACTAAATAAGCTGACTTTACTGTTAAAAATAAGTGTGAAATGCAAGACTCCAGTGGGTGTAACAAGATGTTCGCTTGCCGCCTTCTGACTGTATCCTTACTGTGAACGAATGCAGGGTGTAGCAAGATGGCAGCAAAGAAACGTCACTTTAGTTAAAAATTCTGACGAGTCGTCTGATCTGACAAAAAACTAAAGCCCCGTACACACGGCCGAGGTTCTCGGCAGAAACCAGCGAGAACCTCGCTGAGAGCCGCATTCTGCCGAGAACCTTGGCCGTGTGTACGCTCTCGGCGAGCCCCGCCCATCGGGAAACCCGTCAAGCAAATAGAGAACAGGTTCTCTATTTGCTCGATGGCCCGTCGGGATGAATGGCTGGTTGCCTTTCCCGACGGGCGGGTCGCCGATTCTGACGGCCGGCAGAGAACCTCGACGGGCAGAACGATGTGTTCCGCCCGTCGAGGTTCTCTGCCGTGTGTACGGGGCCTGACACTGCCTACTTGTGTTATGACACGTACACACGATCCGAAAATCTGACGACAGATCGTCTGACTTTTTCCGTTTACTAGTCGCAAGTAGAAATTGAATAGGTTGCTAAAGTCACGAAAATGTTTGTACGACAAAAAAAAATTGGAAGTAATGTAATGCGTTGTAATGTATTTGTGTTGTATTTTCGGACGACAGCTGTACTGACCAAACGAAAATCGTACGATCTGGTATCGTACGAGGACAATTTTCGTGCAGTAAAATAATATCGAATGAACTGTCATGATCGGCTCATGGAAGCCCTGTACTAACGATCCGATTATCGGACGATTCTTCCTCAAGAGTCATTTTTCGTACAATATTCGGATCGTGTGTACGTGGCATTGGTCTTCAGATCAGTCCCTGTCCTAGATAGTAAGCTAGACTTGCCAGGCTTTCACGTTTGTTGCACAATTGCAGCAAGTACGCATTGCATGATTTCACATCAACTTTCTGCAAGTCTTCTCCAAGTTATCCCACCACAGGGGTCACTATGGCTTGCAGAGCTCTTGCTGTAAACTCACCACTGCAACTTTGTTCTTGCTAGAGACTTGCCATGCAAATTTACTACGCTAGAACTTTTTTTTTTAAGTGCTCTGTAATTGTACAACTTGTGAGTGGAATGTGCAGCAAGTTAACAAAGACTTACAATTAGAGCTGCACTATTAATCGTTAAAAAATCATGATCTCGATTCAACCCCCCTCACGATCTTAACCCAGCATTTCCACGATTCATTCATGTAACAAGTGCAGAGCCGTTCTCTGCTCACTCAGCTGTAAAAAAACAAAAACATTGTCATCGCTGGGAGATAACTATAAACAAAGAATCATTTGGTTCTTTTAGATCAAAGGAATGAACATCGATCTGTAAATGAGGTTAGTTTAACCACTTAAAGACTAAACCTTTTTCTGACACTTGTTGCTTACAAGTGAAAAATCTGTATTTTTTGCTTGAAAATTACTTACAACCTCCAAAAGCTATACATATATTATTTATTAGCATAGACCCCAGAGAATAAAATTGTGGTTGTTCCAATATTTTATGTCACACTGTATTTAACCCCTTCAATACCGGGCTTTTATACCCACCTCAATACCAGGTCTATTCTGGCACTTCTCTCTTTGCGCAATCATTTTTCAAATGCCTGTTTTTGGGAAAAAAAATGGTTTCATGAATTAAAAAATAACAAAACAGTAAAGTTAGCCCAATTTTTTTTATAAAATATGAAAGATGATTTTACGCTGAGTAAATAGATACCTAACATGTCACGCTTTAAAATTGCACACATTCATGGAATGGCGCCAAACTTTGGTAATTAAAAATCTCCATAGGCGACGCTTTGAAAATTTTTACAGGTTACCCGTTTAGATTTACAGAGGAGATCTAGTGTTAGAATTGTTGCTGGCACTCTAACGCAATTTTTTTGTTTAATGTGAATGACGATGATACTCGACGATTTGCTATAATAAATCCCCATTTAATCCCATTTAAAAAAAAAAAAAAATTCTCAGTTTAGACCGATACGTATACTTCTATACGCAATAAGCGTATAGTGATTGGTTGTGCAAAAGTTATAGCGCCTACAAAATAGGGGACATAATTATGATTTTTTTTTTAACTATTAATGGCGGCGATCTGCAATTTTTATCTTTACTGCGACATTATGGCGGACACATCAGACACTTTTGACACATTTTTGGGACCATTCAAATTTATACAGCGAACAGTGCTGTAAATATGCACTAATTACTGTATAAATGTGACTGGCAGGGAAGGGGTTAACACTAGGGGGCGAGGCCGGTGGCGCCCCACGGCCCCTAGTGGCTGTGAAAGACAAGGACGTCATATGACGTCCTGTCAGAACAATAGGACTATCATGCCGGTAGTTGACGTTAGCCGGTAGTGTAGTGGTTAAACCTACTATTAAATCTACTAGTACATATAACGCTTTTCTCCCCCCAGATTGACAAAGCTGCTGTCCAAAGGTGGTCCCTGGACTCATTCATCCAGAATAGGGGCACTTTTATACAGGAGATGTGTTACAGGCCAGATCACCAGGTGAAAACAGAGGGAAAAAGCCAAAGAAGAAAACAAATGCAGATGCACATCTAATGATTGCTAGGCTGCAATATAATACATGTTTGGTTTGGGGTTTAACAATGCTTTAAGTAGATGAAACATGTTTGCATTACCAAATTAAAATACATCCATTTATTTGCTAGTCGTTAACGTAGACTGCCTCAAATTTGTACTATGTTGTGTTAAATTGAAATGAATTATACTGCGTGTTTATAAAAAGATTTTATTTCTGTTTCCGTTATAGCATTATCATTCTCATTTGCTGCTCTGCAGATAGTAATTGAAGGAAAAAGCAGTCTAACAAAATACCCGACAGTATAAAATGGAAACAAAGAATCAGCAGTGATTATTTTTAGTTTCCTAATTAGACCTAAACCAAGATAGAGATTGTGGAGATAGAGAGAGTTTGATCAGAACTAAACAAGCAGTTTAACAGTGCTGAGCGGCAAAAACGTCTATGAGCAATTAGTGAAGCACAATATACAGAAACTAAAGCCATTTCCTACAATATCTGGTTCCCACAAAAATCAATCAGCTCTAGGCCAACTACTTTTTTGTAAGTACTACTCATTGATTTTTTTTTTAACATGTCACATAAATGCACCGGCTATCAATAGAACAAGATGTACAAGAATAAAAATAAAATCAACCATTCACAAGTCATTCTAAACATTACACAATGATACAAGATATCTAATATATATTGTTTAAGTATGATCTTCAGCCACTCACATTTGCTGGGTATATTCCCTTTGAAAGGTATTAATTCTGCTTTTTATTTCGACAATGCCCCCAGGGATATTTATTTTTTCATTGTATAACTTAAATGCACTTACCAGTGTGCACTCTAATTACCACTCAATTATGGACATGAATCCCAAACCATCAACCCTGGTCTCAATGGGGTGGCGGCTGACGCCCAAAATTTTTGAGGGGGCGCAAACAAACAAAACAAAAAAAAAATTGCAGCCTCACTGTGCCCATCAAACACAGCTGCTGTGCCCATCAATTGCAACCACTGTGCCCATCAAATGCAGCCACCGTGCCCATCAAATGCAGCCACTGTGCCATGCCATCAAGCGCAGCCACTGTGCCATCATGTATCGCCACTGTGCCCATCAATTGTCACCACTGTGCCATGCCATCAAATGCAGCCACTATGCCCATCAATTGTCACCACTGTGCCATCAATTGTCACCACTGTGCCATCAATTGTTACTACTGTGCCATCAATTGTTACCACTGTGCCATCAATTGTCACCACTGTGCCCAGCAATTGTCACCACTATGCCATGCCATCAAACGCAGCCACTGTGCCATCAATTGTCACCACTGTGCCATCAATTGTTACCACTGTGCCATCAATTGTCACCACTGTGCCATGCCAAACGCAGCCACTGTGCCATCAATTGTTACCACTGTGCCATCAATTGTTACCACTGTGCCCATCAATTGTTACCACTGTGCCCATCAATTGTTACCACTGTGCCCATCAATTGTTACCACTGTGCCATCAATTCTTACCACTGTGCCCATCAATTGTTACCATTGTGCCCAGCAATTGTCACCACTGTGCCCAGCAATTGTAGCCACTGTGCCCCGCAATTGATGCCACTGTGCCCAGTAAAATTCTAGCTGCCACCAGGGGCGGACTGACAACTCATGGGGCCCCTGGGCAGTAGAAGATTATGGAACCCACGGGCTTGAGATGGCCATCACACCAGGAGGCAGTGCAGAGGTGGGGTAGCTAACATTTTCACATCAAAAGCATGTCGGTATCGGACATATCAGGGACAGATGTAAAAAAAAACACAGATTTTTTACATACTGTCCCTAGTTTTACTGAGCCTGGCAACCCTGATGGGGCCCCCTAGTGGAATGGGGCCCTTGGGCAGTGCCCGAGTGCCCAAATGGTGAGTCCGCCCCTGGCTGCCACTGTGACCTGTAAAATGCTCCCCCCCTGCTTGGCACTTACCTTTCCGGGGCAGCAGCCATGCTTCTACCGTCCCTCAATGTCTTCTCCCGCCCTCGGTGACGCTTCAGCCAATCAGGTTACCGGTAACCAGAACCGGTGAACCTGATTGGCTGAGATGCCTGTCACTCTTATCCAAGGAACGCACCACCCATGCATCCCGAGGATAAGCATCTGGAAGCCGACTACAGCCTAAGGGCTGTAATCGGAAAGTCAATCAGAGCCGGCACTTCCACAGCCGCAGTTATTCAGATGGCCGGCGCTGACCAGGGGGCCGGCCATCTTAATATTCAGCGGCAATACATAGATTCATGCAATGCATGAATCTATTTATATTGTGATCAGTGGCGTGTGCGAGAGCCAGAGGGAGTGGTGCTCCAGCGCCCTCTATACACGCACCGCCACTGATAGGGTGATCCGCTAAACAGGAGGGACTAGTAGGATTTTAGCTACAATTGACACCAAAGCCAAGGACATGGGTATTAGGTAAAAGAGAATCTAAAGATATTTATTATTTATTTATTTTTTACTTATATAGTGCCATCATGTTACGCAGCGCTTTACATATACAGTCGGCTACCTCATAGTTGAGGTATACCCATGATGACAATTACAGGCCTCTCTCATCTTTTTAAGTGGGAGAACTTGTACAATTGGTGGCAGACTAAATACTTTTTTGCCCCACTGTACATTGTGCATTCACATCAGTCCCTGCCCTCAAGGAGCTTACATTCTAAGGTTCCTAACTCGCATATACATACTAGGGACAGTTTAGGCAAAAGACAATTAACCTACCAGTCTGTCTTTGGAGTTTGGGAGAAAACCAGAGTACCGGAGGAAACCCACACAGGCACAGGGAGAATATGCAAACTCCAGGCAGGAAGTGTCATGGTTGGGTATCGATATGGGGCATAATTAATTGTTACTAAACCCACAACAGTAAAATCAGTCTGTATATGCAGTAAAGGATGCTTGTTATACTCACTGCGTAACCCAAGGGGTTAATCCTCTGCATTGCGTAAAAAGGATGTTTGATCCTGTCTTCTCTGATCCTTCACCTCGTACCACTATCTCCAAAACATGTCCTAGTAAGAAAGAGTTACTGGAGTCAGGCTGAACATGCTCAGTTTGGTGTGTATTGCTAGAGAGAGGTTTTTTTTCTTGGGGTGCATGTGATCAGCACAGTAGTGAATTTAAGTTGTGTGAGTTTTGTAAGTTTTGTGCTGCCCTAGGCCTGACTAAACTTTTGCACCCCCTAATTTAAATATGACCCACCCCTTCCTGTTAAGGCCACACCCCTTGCTGTTTAAGACCCTCCTTGAAATGTTCGAGTGGGAACACTAGTTCTGAGGGCCTAGGGGGGAATGGATTCCCTTAATTTGCATAGATTTCCTTCCACTTCCTGTTTGGCTATGGGGTAGGAAGTGAAGGGAAATCTCTGCAATGGGACATGATGGTAAAAAATAAACTGACAGGGTCTATAACCCTCCCTTACGCTATCCAAAATGAAAAAAAGTGTTACCTATAGTTCTACTTTAAGCACACATTTCTGATAATTTTATGGAAAGGACTAAGAAGATATACCCATGCCAATGGTGCAGCAGAAAAATATAGCACAGTGGGGAAGGTTTGTGGTCCAGGATGATAGGACAGTCCCCCCCCCCCCACAGTTGCGAAATGCCAGCCACCTGCATACTGGAAGCAGTGCGGCTGCTTTATGGGGGCGCTAGACTTATTTGCCTAACAGTGTAGCGCAAGCTGGCGGGAATACTTTCTGTGCTGCCCTCCTGCAGACCTAGGCCAGGATACAGCGTTGGATCAGCACAGGGCCAATCAGCACTGTCCAGACAGAGGGTCAGGGATCCTTCATCCTGATAGGACAGCCAGTGCAGTATGAAAACTCCTCCTACAAACTATAACCAGGCACTGATAGAAGTCACAAAACTGCTATATACTGCTGATGAGAAAAGGTATTTAGCAGTTTATATTTACTCAAATTATTGCATGTTATGTGTACTGTGCAGGGCTGGACTGGGACAGAAATTTGGCCCTGGACTTCATCCAGACTGGCCCACTTTGACAGATCTCTCCTATGGCGGCCGGACAACTCCCGCACCCCCCCCCCCGGCCACCCAAGCCCCTTCTCCCCCTTCACTAGTCACTAGCCGTTCTACGTTATTAGAGTAGTACGGCTGGTACTGGTACTCTTATAGGCAGTACCAGTGGGGAAGCTAGACAATATTCCATCCCGGGCAAAGAATCAGTTTGGTCCCCCCCCCCCTTATGGGACAAGATTAGGCAGAAGGGAGAAACTCCCAGGCCATAGCTGTTGAGTCAACTGTCTGTGCCCTTCCCCATGCTCCTCTGCCATCATCCCTGCTACTCTGGTCCTCCCCCTGCTTCTTTGTTCCCTCCGGGTGAGCGCTGCGGGGAGGGAGAGACAGAGGAGCAGAGGGGGCAGCGGTCCGCTGTCACTGAAGCCGGCCCACTGAGCCATTGGCCCAACGGAAAACTCCCTGTAGTCCCAATGGCCAGTCCATCCCTGGTACTGTGGGAGACCAGATATAGTGAATGCAGGGTCCTGGGTTTAGTAACACTTTAACACGGATTGTCTACAATGCAGCATGAAAATCTATAATGCAGAACAATGCTATATAAGTGATATTGTTATTGAACCCAACAAGTAGATTAATATATACAGTAAATAGGGTAAATATACAATAAATAGAGGAAGCACACCATTTAACGATATATAAAAATATTGCAGGAAATGTAAAATATGGGGGCACATATACTGTATATATACTTGGAACAACACAGAAGAAAATCTCCACACCAGACTGCAATGTCTAAATCAGGAGTTCCCAAACTACTGCCTGCAGGTATGTAGACGTTTTGATAAGCATATAACACTGCTTCAGGTTAGTCCACAGCCAGCTTTCCCTAATCAATCCAGCTGTTTAGCTGGTCTCTGGAGTACAACACACAAATATCAATAGCAATGTCTTCTGTCTTTATTTCAGAAGGCAGAAGATAACGTCCATAAGGCAACAGGAGAAAGAAGACTGATGACATGTATCATGCTACATAGCTCTTAGTCAGAGAACACTATGATTAAGCACTATGTATCGTGAAAGGTGTTAGCAGTCTCCTTACTCCTATTGTTTTATGGGTGTTGTCTTCAAACGATGAAAAAAAGAAGTTGGTGTTTGCCAGTGTGTGTTGTTATCCATTGCTATTTGTGTGCTATGTGGGCCTTTTATCAGCCCTTATTCTAAATTCCCTACATTCCATGTGTGCAGAGTGGCTATGGTACCTGCTTAGTTCTGACTGTTTAAGTGTTCAGTACAGCAGTATGGGACATAAAGCATATACAAAGATAACTGAGTACTGAACACTAGACATGTGCATTCGCTTTCGTCCGAATACATTTTCGTCCGAATTTCAGCTATTTTTGTTATTGTTTTAACAAACGAAAACGAAAGTGCAGAATACGAAAACCGAAAGAACCGACATAAACAAATGCTTTATTTTCGTTTTCGTCGGTCGATTGTGTCTAACCTTAACTCTATTAGTCCAAGATTATTCTACATAGAGAGAAAAGATTCAACATTATAGAGAGAAAAGATTTGACATTATAGTGAGAAAAGATCGCTGCTGGAATTGGGTGGGGAAAGTAAAATAAAAATAATGATGATGATGAATGTTATTGGCTGATTGTAACCAAAGAGGAGGAGCAGTAAAATAGCTAGAACTAACTTGACTAACTTGACAATATGAACATGAACTCGGCCCATAGGCTATAGAAAAATTCTTGGTTGACTAGTAATAATAATCAATAAATATAATTATTACTAGTCATGCAACATTAAAATTCTTCTATAGCTTGTAGGCAAAACATTTGACCAGAAAAGTACGATTCGACGTACAGTTTCGCTCTTTCGAATCTTCTTCGAAGAACATTCGACAGACACCATAAGTATTCAATGGCAGATTCAACTTTAATTCATTCAGATTTTTTGGCGAATGCAATTTTGTAACAAAAAACTAATTGATAAAACAAAATTAGGGAGTAACTAAATAAATTCATTTTTCGGACAAAAACAAAATTCCGAAACAAAATATTTCAGTGTGCACATGACTACTGAACACCAATGCTGGCAATGGGGCTTTCCTAATCCCACTGACACCAATGATGGGGAACCATTCTTTCCACCAACACCAGTTCTAGTTGACATTTCTCCCACTGATTCACACAACAGTCAATATTTCTCCCACTGACACCAATGATGGGATGCTTTCCTGCTCCCACTGTATCGATGGCATTTTTTTATTTCCTGTGCCCCAACCCTGAGACATTTTTTACTTCCACTAACCACTAGCCACAGTATAGCCCCCACAAGATTCTGAAAGACAATGATTTGGCCTTTTGTTTAAAAACTTTGGGAATCTGTGTTATTTTACTCTACAACGTTATGTTCACTTTACCTGACTGACTCTTTTTTCAACTATACTTGGTTCTCTTGCTTTGAGGTTTATTACTTCATTGCCTGCATAGTATTTGGACTTTTAATTTTCATATTCTTATTTGTCCTTATACTGTTATAGTGTCTCTTGTATACATGATTTCTAATGCGATTTGCAAATTTTTCGATATGTTTAGGCTGCTCAATACTAATTATTATTAATTGTTCAATTTAAAAAGTTTTCTACTATAATTAACACTAAGGTCATGGATTTCAGTATGATTAACACTGGAGCCAAGGAAATGCTATACCAAGAAAAACTGAACGTAGCCATTTTTTAATATCCTAAAAAACTGGGGGAATGATCTGCATGAGTAACATACATGTTTTTAAAAGTCCACATAAGAACAGTGGCAGCATTATTTGAAATATACAAGCTCAATCCTAAAGAAAGGTCTTGAATGGACCAATAAGGTGCTGAGCAGAAAATGTAACAATATTAAAGCTAAGATCACACTTGTCCTAGGCACTGTATTGGGAGATCACTGTGGTACATCCAAATGATCCAGCTTGTTTTATTTACCTGATGTTTGAGAAAATGATTGGATTGTTTCTTGGCATGCTATTGTACATGTTCATGCTGGTAAATTATATTGTTAGTGTCTTGCTACTACCCCCAGGGTCAAGTGAGATAACTTCCAAATGACCTTGTGGGTTTACACTCTAGATGCTTTAATTCACTTACTTCAATACTTTTGGGCATATCCATTCTTAGGGATAAATTCCTTGTATACAGTGGATTGAATACAAATTGGGCACTGGCTATATAGATGATTTTTTACATATTTTCCTCAGGGAGGAGAGGGTAAGGGAAAAGGATACTTCTGTGCCTTATGACCATGCAGCAACATCTTACTTCGGGACCATATTAAAACAAAATGTATAGCTGGGCAGGTTAGGATTCATAAAGCCAGGTTTGTTGTGTTTGCTTGATTATTTTATCTATAACCACTGGTCAACCATTATGTTCTTGTGTCTGCTTCTTCCTGTGACTTTTTTTATGTGGGCAGCCACAAGTCCCTCTCCCATTGTTGCAGCTGATCTTTTTCAATATTTCATTTGTTGCATAAACTCCTAGACAGAATCCCAGCATGGAAAGGTCTTCCAGCATTATCCATTCTACCACATCACATCCAGAGGAGAAAGGAAATGCTTATAAAGCCCCGTACACAGACTGACTTTTTCCATCGGAAATTCCGACCGCATGTATGCCCATCAGAGATTTTCCATCAGATATTCCAAGGAATTCTGTTGGAGTTTAGATAAAGAACATGTTCTCTTTTACTCCGATGGAATTCAGTCGGCATTCCAATGTGAGTTTGGCCAGGCAAAAGCCCAATCGTGTGTACGGGGCATAACAGTTCCAAGTGGGGAAAATCCCAGAGAAGAAAATAACACAAAGGAAGCTTGTACAGGTCCAAACATTTATTCCTTTACTCAGCTCACACCACTGGACTTACTCTTTAGATAATGGCTGGAGAAGATAAATATTTATAACTCTATTAACTATTGTCACACAACCTACTAAAGACTACTCAACAGTAGCTAGCAGAAGCAATGCATTACCTGAGTTTTGGAAGTTTTGTGAAGCACATAAAGGGACACAAAATGTAGGCTGCATACAGTGCAGCTGTTTTAAGTGGAGACAAATGTAAGCAAGAGAAAATGCTGCTAAGGTTCAGCATCACCCGGACTATAGACATTCAAGTATTTACATATTTAAGCAATAAAAAAGTTTAAAACAAATCATTCTTGACCTTTCTAGTTGCTTGTACTGTAAAATAAATAATTAACAATCTGTTTCTAATAGCTTAGTAACACCTGTTGTTCATCTACATTAGAAGGCTGGCAGCCTGGCAAAATTATGATGCAATGGAATTAGGGAAAAATCTAAGATTTATGTGCTTTTGCTTAAAGATTTATTTCTCCACAATGACTACAGCTACAAGGATGAATGTGGCTTATTTTAAAGCTATGTACGGTTTACAGATTTTTCAGGAAAGGCTTGCCACAAACAGCTTTGTAATCACTTATTAATTTCTTCTGATCATGCATCTGCTTTGCCCAACACCTCTTCCCAATTTGCTCTCCCTATCTTGTTGCAGCTTCCAGGAAGGAATTTACAAGTTTCTGCAATTATTAACTCCAGAGCCTGTAGCTGCGTCATGGACTCATCGTTTGCAGCCAAACACCGGATTCCCTTACAACTCAAGGCCCAAGGACTTTCTATACATCTGGCCGATGGGTCTGCTATTAAGTCTGGACCAGTTACTCAGGAAACCATTCCACTACCTGCCACCATTGCCAGTCTACACCAAGAGCTGTTACGCTTGGATATCATCGCTTTACCCTTGTTCCCAGTCATCCTTGGCTGCAGCCCCACAACCGTCAAATTAATTGAATCACTAGAGAGATCACATTTCCATATTGACATCAGTTCTGTCTCCAAAAAAACGCCTATGACCCCGCTGTGCTTGGACACTGACACCGAGATACCGTATGCCAATCAGTCCCAAAAGCTTATCATGATTCTTGTACGTTTTCAGTGAGTGAGTAAATTATATAGCGCTACAAATGCAAACTAAATCGCCTCAAGACGCTTGGCATCCCTTTTCCTTCTGTTTAACCCTTAGAATAGGTGGGTCTTGAGGTTTTTTTTGAAGACCAGGTGATCAATTTCCGTTCGGATATTAGTTGGTAATGCGTTCCACATTCGAGGTCCTTGTGCTTCAAAACAACATTCTCCTTTGGTCTTATACCAGGGATTTTGGGGATTTGTAGTAATTTTTTGTTAGTTGATTGAAGAACTCGATTGGGGGCGCGCTTCCGTGTACACATTATGCATCAGGCATAAGACCTTGAAAGTGACTTGGTCCTTTAAAAAGAGAGTAGAGACTCTTCTGCCCCACTGGGCCTATGATTGTCCTATTGAACTCTTTCCAGGTGCCAAAGTTCGTTTTGGGAGAATCTTTCCTTTAACGTAGCTGGAGCTGGGAACATTAAAGGAGTACATTGATGAGAATCGGGAAAAGGGTTTCATCTGCCCATCCAACTCCTCGGCAGGAACGGGTATCTTTTTTATAGAAAAGAAAGATCACACCCTACGGACTTGCATTGACTACCGTGAACAAAATCACTGTTAAGAATCGCTACCCTCTTTCCCTGGTGCCCAAACTATTTCAAAGCTGCTACGATCTTCACCAAACTTGATCTGTGAGGGGCCTACAACTTGGTGCGCAGGGAAGGGGACAAATAGAAGACAGCTTTTCGCACCCTATTCAGGCACTGCGAAGGTTTGGTAATGCATTCTGGGTTGTGCAATGCTCCTGCTACATTCCAGTATTTTGACAATGATATCTTTCGAGATTACCTAGATCTGTTCGTCATCATCTATCTAGATGATATCCTGATCTTTTCATCTTTCCTAGACTCTCACCGCAACAATGTCAGATAGGTGTTGGCTTGGCTCCGGCAGCATGGCCTGTATGGTAAACCCGAAAAGTGCGAGCAGCAAAGTATCCAATTCCTGGGACTAATCATCTCATTTGAAGGAATCAAGATGGACCCTCAAAAAATCCTAGACTGGCCAGTCCCCGCGGACAAGAAAGGAATCCAACACTTTTTAGGTTTTGCTAACCTATTTCGGAAGATTATTAATGGGTTCGCAGCCATCATCGCTCCAATCACACAGTTAACCAAACAGGGCATCCGGTTCCATTGGTCTCTGGAAGCTCAGGTTGCTTTTGAAACCCTTTAGGCCGCACATACGGACTTATCCAATGGATCGGATCTGTCCGCCGGGCTATTTTGGTCCGTGGGGCGTGTACACACCATCGGATCAAAATCCCCGCTGGCAGACAGCGCGGTGACGTGGTGGTGACGTTGACGCCGCCACATCACCGAACCCGGAAGTAAAATGCTTCCGCGCATGCGTCGAATGGATTTGACGGATTTGATGTGCGGGAAGATATGTCTGCTGGTTAGTGTACTAACCAGTGGACGGATCCGATGGACAGGTTTGTAGCGGACAAATTTCAAAGCATGCTTTGAAATTTGTCCGATGGACAAACCTGTCCGCTATCCCGTACACACGATCGCATTTGTCTGCTGAGACGGTCCATTGGACCGTTTTCAGCAGATAAATTTGATCGTGTGTACGCGGCCTACTCTGCCATTATTCTTGGAATTTGACGCCTCCGAAATTGCTGTTGGAACAGTACTTTCCCAACGACAGGGGACCAGACGTCTGTTAGATCCAGTTGCTTTCTTCATAAATTATCAGCAGCAAAGATGGATTATGATGTCGGGGACCAAGAACTGTTATGAATAAAGTCTGCACTGGAGGAACGGCAATACCTGTTAGAAGGGGCAGCCCATCCGACCCTGATCTATACAGATTATAAAAATCTGAAGTATCTAAAATCTGCAAAGAGATTAACGTCATCTACTAAGTACGTGACAAGAATATTTTTGCATGGTGCATAGTCTGGACACAGATCCCCTTTAAAAGAGAGGTATGGGCTTTTAAAATAATAAACATTTACACTCCCCTAGGTGGATGCAGCATCAAATTGATGCTGCATCTGTCCCCTGCCAGCTCTGCACTGAGAACTGAGCAATCAATTCTGTGAGCAGAGAGCTGGGGACTGCCAGTCTCTGGCTCTTTGTTCAGCTCCTTTTGTGCTCACTAAATCGCTGAGCTGTGGTGGGGTTTGGAGGGCTGGCTCAGGCTCTCAGAGAATCGCTGAGATGCTAAATCAGCTGTCGGTCCAGGCTTCTGGGCGTATTCCGATTGTATGGTCAGGATCTTTTTAGAGCCTGGACTGGCTCTGCGATGTCAGCTGACTGCGGTCTTCAGCCTGCTGTCAGCTGAAAAGAATCACAGGAGTGCAGAACAAACTGAAGTTCTGTGATCCATGGGAGATGTACAGCCAAAATAGCTTTGGCTAGACTTCTCCTTTAAGGCAGTGTTCCTACTAATAAAAAGTAATTTTTCCTCTTAGTTACATCAAGCCTTCACTCGCAATTTCATTATAGTCTTTTTTAAACCCTTCCTCTTGGGATCACAACACAAATCCCAGATGGCTACAGTTCACAGCCTCACCATGTGCAGTTGGAGTTGGCTGGAAATCATCAGGAAGTGACAGTCAGCACCCTAATCCAAGATGACAGAGCAAGAACCTAGCAAGTACTCAATGCTTCAGGTGCTAAAAAGACAGCACTGGACCTCATGGACTGATCACAGGCCAACACACATTTTGGTGCCTCAAATGTTTTTCCTATCAGCTCTAGTTTTTCAAATACAGCAGGAATGCCATATACTACGCTTCACTCTGGTCACCAATGAAAAATCAGGATATTTTAATGTAGTGTTTTATTTAATGTCCTTGTAGCATGAAAAACATGAAAAGTAGCCATAGTTTCTATGGTGTCCAATCTGAAAAAATGAAATTACATGAGTGGCAATAAACACACACCTCCTATATGATCATAAATATAATACAGTCAATAACTTACAGTTTAAAATCCAATATTTCCAATGTAAAATTACAGTTGGAAATATGTAAACATGCTCATTATAGCTTGCAAAAACACAAACTAGGTAACAGAAGAACAGAAGAAGTTGATCAGCAAGATCTTAAAAAAATAAATACAATTATATAAACTCAACCATATCTGAAGCCTCGTACACATGGCCGGTTTTCCCGATGGGAAAACTTCGAGGAGAGCCTTTGGTTGGGAATCCCGGCTGTGTGTATGCTCCTTGCAGTTTTTCCGATGGGAAAACCTCTCGTGTGTAGGGGGAAAGACTGACCAAGCTTTACCTCGTGATTTACGCAGGGAACTCTTCCCGGCGGAAATCCCGCACGTGCGTACAGGGCATAAGAAACTAGAGCCAATGCACTCTAGCCACTTAACGGCCGCCGCACGCCTATTTACGTCCACAGAATGGCACGTACAGGCAGATGGGCGTATATATACATCCCTGCCTTTTAGCGGGTCGGGGGTCCGATCGGGACCCCCTCCGCTGCGTGCGGCGGTCGGCTTACCTGCGGGAGCGATCCGTCTTGAGGGGGCGGCGGTTCGATTCTGTCCGCCCCCTGGTGATCGCTCCCAGCCAATCCCGTGCGGTGCCGCCGTGTCACTTCCTCTGCCTGTAAAATGTAAACATAGGCAGAGGAAGTGATGCAGCTCGCATCTCGGTGGTATTTTTTTAAACCACTGAGATGAGTGAAGAGTCACAGTAAGTCTGCACCAACACTACACTGACACAACACACATAGGCACATTTAACCCCTTGCGATCACCCCCCTGTCACACTGTCACTGAATGCAGTGATCATATATGTACTGATCACTGTATTTAGTGTCAGTGTGACACTTAGTGTGACAGGCAGATAGTGTTAGGTTCAGGGTAGCCCCGTACCCCCCCTAATAAAGTTTTAACCCCTTGATCCCCGCCCTAGTTAACCCTTTCACTCCCTATTGCCAGTGTCACTAAGCGATCATTTTTCTGATCGCTGTATTAGTGTCACTGTTGCTGCTAGGTAGCTAATTTTTTTTATTGCGATTTTTTTTTACTAAAGACATGTGGCTGAATACATTTTGGCCTAAATGTTTGACTAAAATTTAGCTTATTCAATTTTTCTTATAACAAAAAGTAAAAAATATTGTTGTTTTTTTTCAAAAATGTCGCTCTATTTTTGTTTATAGCACAAAAAATAAAAAGCACAGAGGTGATCAAATACCACCAAAAGAAAGCTCTATTTGTGGGAAGAAAAGGACGCAACTTTTGTCTGGGAGCCACGTCGCACCACTGCGCAATTGTCTGTTAAGGCGACGCAGTGCCGAATTGTAAAAACGCCTCTGGGCATTTAGCAGCATATTGGTCCGGGGCTTAAGTGGTTAACCAACATCGTTTTCTGAATCAGCGCCCCACATAACCCCAGGAACAGGTCTAAAAAGCAGGGCACCAAAAGTCAGCAGCTACAGTACGTGCAGCTGCTCACTTTTTTGTTTTGTTTTTTGTAAAGATGAGTTAAGTTTCTCTTTGAATAGTATTTTTGGGCTTGTCACGCTGTTCTTATAAATGTTCCTACTGAGGTAATAAAATCTTGAAACCCCCAGTTGGAAGTCTTCTTTAAAATGTTGGGTTTAACACTGTATTTTTCAAAGGCTTTGTAAAGAAATGTTATAGTTTATGAAAATATGAGCTCAGTTCCTTCCTTGATGGATTGTGTTGGAAAGCATGACATAGAGAATTTGGCTTCCATGTGATAAGAAAACAATGTGCAATATTTAGTAAACCATGCATAAACAAAATAGTTTTGTTTCATTTCCCTAGATGATGATCACTCCAGAGGTTCATCTTCATGCAGGTTTTTTTTTGTAGTTTATGGCTGGAAATTGAACAGCAAGCCTATAAATTCTTTGAAGGTTATTTCAGAATTTTCTGGCTTACTTACAATCATATCTGATGACATAAACGTATTGACAGCAAGCCAAACCACAAAAAAGGAAAAAGGATGTGTTACCAAAACATTTACTAATATATGTGGATTTTCTCAGCACAAAGGTTGTCCCACATGTTCTTACATATAATCTTCTGTGTAACCTTTAACCAAAATATATATATTTTTTTTTACTGCACACAGTGAGTTGTCTAGCAAACAGTACAGTTGCAAAATAAAGCAGTTGTAAAAGATTTCTATTGCAAAACAAATTAGTGTTTAAGAGCGTATCTTTGTGCGGGCGTAGCGTATCCTATTTACGCTACGCCTCCGCAACTTTTACAGGCAAGTGCTGTATTCACAAAGCACTTGCTCTGTAAGTTGCGGCGGCGTATCGTAAATGTGCCGGCGTAAGTGCGCGTAATTCAAATTAGGCATGTAGGGGGCATGTTGTATTGAAATTTACCTGTGACCCCACGTAAATGACGCGCCAAACGAACTGCGAATGCGCTGGCCGCGGACATATCCCAGTGCGCATGCTCAAAATTACGCCACAAATACTCATTGGTTTTGACGTGAATGTAACTTACGCAAAGCCCTATTCGCGAACGTTTTACGCAAACAACGTAAACGACGGAAGATTCTACGCTGTCCCGAAGTCCATACTTAATATTACGTAGGCCTCATATAGCAGGGGTAGCTTTACGCCGGACTTACGCTTATGCAAACAATGTAAAAAAATACGACCGGCCGCAAGTACGTTCATGAATCTGCGTATCTAGCTCATTTGCATATTAGACGCGTAAATCGACGGAAACGCCACCTAGCGGCCAGCGTAAATATGCAACTAAGATACGACGGCGTAAGAGACTTACGCCGGTCAGATCTAAAACAAATCTTTGTGTAACTGATTCTAAGAATCAGGCGCATAGATACAACGCTGCTCACTCAGAGTTATGATGGCGTATCTGGAGATACGCCATCGTAACTCGTACCTGAATCTGGCCCATAATGTTTATTAATTAATCTTCCAAGACTTGTATATTTATACTTATGTATAAAGGGTTATTAGGGCACACTTATGCAGAGGTGCACTAACCAATAAAACTAGAGTTAAAATCCAGAGCTGTAAAATATCACATAAGACTATCTTTTCTCATGAGAACTTAGTATATAGCAGTTTTGTGACTTCTATTAGTGTTCGGCCGAGCAATGGTTAAAACTTTTAGGAGAAGTTTTCATTCTCCTTTAACTGCCCTATGAGGCTGTATGACCCCTGACCCTCTGTCTGGACAGTGCTGATTGGCCCTGTGCTTGCTGATCTGGGCTGGGCTCTTGGCAGGGTCAGATTTATAAGGGGGCAAAAGGGGCAATTATATAAAACAATATAAATTATTTATAAAATAATAATAAAATAAATGTATAATAAAAATTAATTTCTTTTTTTTTAAATATATCTTGGAAAGTAATATTTTAAATATTTTAAAATATCTGTAAAACGCTGGACTGGTATATTGTTTTGTTTTAAAAAAATGAATTTTGGTGGCTCAAGCAAACCACACATAGAGCACTATGACTGCATGTGTGACCTAAGAGTGACATTGAATCATGTATTTTTAAAAAACATGTGACTGTCATTGGGAATTGAAACCAACTCTGTGTTTAAAGGGCCCCCAAACCTAAAGTACCCCAGTAAATGTGACAGAGGAAGCAGAACATACAACAGAGCTTTGGGGACTAGCAATTAAGCAGTAGCTCTCCATGTTTGTTTGCAGCTTGCATTTTTTTCTGTACACAAGTGAGCGCACATTTGTCTTTTATGTCAATAAACATTTTAGCAGTGAGCACTATTTGTGACCATCGATCTACCCTGGTTGTTAGCCTCATACTCGTTTACCCTTTTTAGTGGGGGGTCAAACTAAAAGCTGAGAGTGCACCATTTGGGGTGCAGTGGAGGTCACGTCACCTCTGTGTTTAATTATGGATAGAGTTTGGACTAATCACTTTCTGCCACTGACTATGTGTTTTATTTTTTTGGACATAAGTTTATGTTACTGTCTTGTGCACATTATTTAGGTTGTGTTTATTATTTTAAGATTTATCATTTACACATATTGTATAGTACATTAGTGCAGCACTATATTTTTTCTTTTAATGTTCTCTAAATACCTTCTCTCATGGGACAGTTTATGTACTTAATTATTTTTCCTATCATTAGCTAACTGTCCCTTATAAAATAAGAGGTCAGAGTGGCAGCACCAGAATCCAGTGGGTTCTCACTGCCAGGCACAAAAAAGCTTGCCAGCAGGTGATCAGATGCCCATCCAATTCATCTCTACTATTCAGTGGCATAGCCTGGGTTGTCAGCGCCCGGGGCAGGGAAGAAAGTGGCTTTCTTCCCTGGTGATCTGGCCAGTATTACACCTCCCGTATAAAGCTGGCCATTGATGATTTTTTTTTTTTTTGATTAGCCACCCAGCTCCGTCATTGTGATGTCATTACGGATGTCATTACGGAAAGCAGGAGTGCAGTGCCGATAGCAATACTCAGAATCTGTGATGTGATACTGGAATTGCTGTGGTGACTTTATTATAATGTGAGTTTTAATAAATAATACTTAATTAAGAATACTGCACTCACTATGGTGGTTCTTTATGTGCTTTGTGCATATTTCCAGCTGTCATTTGAGGTGTTCGCCCTCTTAAAGGAGTGTAGCAGTACCACCGTAAGAGCTGCTAATTGATTCTGTACCCCATTGTTTACCTCGACTCTGCAAATCCTCTCTTACCTCTGACACCTTGGGTTCCATCCTGTCACAGC
This sequence comes from Rana kukunoris, assembly GCA_029574335.1. Taxonomy (NCBI): domain Eukaryota; kingdom Metazoa; phylum Chordata; class Amphibia; order Anura; family Ranidae; genus Rana; species Rana kukunoris. The sequence continues at coordinate 163,568,080 of CM056052.1, forward strand.
TGTGATAGTAAATAGAGATTCACACAATATCAATGAAGCGAATCAGATATGTTTACTGAGATGAAAAAAACACAGAAAGTTGCATAAGTAACTCAGCTTGCTTTAACAATGAATATGCCTTATATATTATTATGCATGAATACTTAACATAGACCCACTACAAGACCAATGTGGACAGGTGGACAGAGGAGTAAATACCCAACACTATATCTCACGTGTCGGATCTCTCCCCTCTGTGTCCTCAACACACAGACCAGCAAAACTGTAAAATATCAACAACAGTATAAACAATATAATTATATCCTATAGGGTGGCTCCCGGTAATAGTTTGATGCAATATATACGACTGAACAGAGGAAGTTGTGCACAAAAAGAGAGGAAATACTGATTATAAAGCACTATGGGTCTATTGACCCCAAGCGCTTGCTGTGTGCAGTCTGTGTAAAAGTAGATTCACATCTGTGGAACTACAAGTACCACCAGCCAGTCTGATGATGGATCAGATGAAAAGAGGGTTCCAGCTGGAATTCTCTGTCTCTGTATCTTTGTCTTGTAGACAGGGGCGGACTGACAACTCATGGGCCCCCGGGCAATAGAAGATTATGGGGCCCCCAGGCTTACAGGTGTCAGGAGTAAGTAAAAAACAAAATAACATATAGAGTACAGCAGTCAGGATGAGCGCCACGCTCACATCAGAGTCCTCCCTTACATCAAAGTCCCAACATTCTCCCTCTACATCACAGTCTGCAGAGTCCTACCTTATGGCAGAGCCCCCCCAGCATATCACCTTCCACCAGTGTCCCCTTACACACACACACACACACACCTTTGCACCTTAGTGCTTGGTATGGCAGGCAGCTGGCAGGAAAAGGCCTTTAAATTAGAAAAAAAATAAATCCACTTATTGCAGGCTCCGAACTGCACAAGTGAGCCTTATCGAACTGCTGTGGTTGGCCTCAGATCGGCCAGTGGCCGTGTAAATAAAAGCCATGCTTGATGTGTGCCATGATATCACGCATAGGTGTGTACCCAGACCTGCCCTACTGCCTGATCTGGGGCCGAGCTAGCAGTTCACCATTCAGCTGCCTCCGAATGGCAATAAGTGAATTTTTTCACGGACACGGAATTGTTAGATCGACTTCTGTTTGGAATCTAGGAGCCAGCTAAAAAAGTTGTGGAGCCAGGAACGTGCCCCGTCCCGCCGAGCTTGCATGCAGAAGCGAACGCATATGTGAGTAGCCCCTGCATATGAAGGTGGTGTTCATATGGTAGAGCGAGAGCAATAATTGTAGCCCCAGACCTCCTCTGTAACTCAAAACATGCAACCTGTAGAATTTTTTAAACATCGCCTAAGGAGAATTTAAAGGGTAAAAGATATATATTAACACAGACACCAGTGGTGGTTGGTGCTCCAAATTTTTGGGGGGGGCGCAAGCAAGCTGAAAAAAATAAAAAGAACAATAGTTGCAGCCACTGTGCCTATCAAATGCAGCCACTGTGGCCATCAATTGCCGCCACTGTGCCCATCAAACGCAGCCACTGTGCCCATCAATTGCCACCACTGTGCCCCATCAAATGCTGCCAGTGTACATCACCCGGCACTTACCTGTCTCGCAGCGGGTCAGCGGCGGTGTCCTGCACATCCGTGATGTCTTCTTCCGTCCTCTCTATCACAGCACCTGGCGTTTCAACCAATCAGGTGATAGGTAACAGACCCGTGCGCCTGATTGGCCGAGAGGCGATTTAGTATTAGCAAAGCAAATTCCTTCACTTTCCTAACACACAGCTGAGTGAACAGCGAACGTCCAGCATGGGGCCCACTGTTCACCTTTTTGGGCGCCTATTAGAGCCTGTGAACGCACTGCCACTGATAGACGCACACACACACATACACACATATATACTGTACACACATTTAAATTTATATATATATATATATATATATATTGTGACAGGAAGTCAGGTAAACCTGTGGGTGTTGTCAAAGACAGGAGATACATTTCTACCTTGTTTAGACAATTCACCAATTACTATTAGGTGTCGGCTGCAGAAATAGCCAGAAAGGTTTAGGGCGTTGGAAAACTTCAGCTGTTCAGAATGAGGCAATTAAGGCCTCTATAAGTTATCCAAAGAATGGCTACTGATTGCTGCATCCTGAGGCTTTTTGAGTTAAGGAGAGCAGTCAGGAAGACTTCTGAAGAGGTGAGGTGCTTGTTGATTTTTCTGTGTGATAAAAATCAAAAAAGACTATTGTTTCTCTGCTGTATGACCAGCAGTGTCTGCCCAGCAGTAGGCTGTGCCAGACTCCATAGATAGGTTCCTGTGTGGTGAATGTAGACGCCCCAAGTGGCCAGGGTTTATTTTATGTTTTGTTTTGTTTATGCTGTTTGGATGCTTACACTTGTTTCCAGCAATATGGAAGAATAAACCAAACTCTTTGTTTTCAACCGTCTTCGGCTGCCTCTCTCTATAATTCAGTGTGTAGTGAACCCATCCAGGGGGTCACACACCCCCGCTACTGAGCTAACCCCTTACAAAATATATATATATATATATATATATATATATATATATATATATATATATATACAGTACAGACCAAAAGTTTGGACACACCTTCTCATTCCAAGAGTTTTCTTTATTTTCATAACTATAAACATTGTAGATTCACACTGAAGGCATCAAAACTATGAATTAACACATGTTGAATTATATACATAACAAAAAAGTGTGAAACAACTGAAAATATGTCATATTCTAGGTTCTTCAAAGTAGCCACCTTTTTCTTTGATTACTGCTTTACACACTCTTGGCATTCTCTTCAAGAGGTAGTCACCTGAAATGGTCTTCCAACAGTCTTGAAGGAGTTCCCAGAGATGCTTAGCACTTGTTGGCCCTTTTGCCTTCACTCTGCGGTCCAGCTCACCCCAAACCATCTCGATTGGGTTCAGGTCCAGTCACTGTGGAGGCCAGGTCATCTGGTGCAGCACCCCATCACTCTCCTTCTTGGTCAAATAGCCCTTACACAGCCTGGAGGTGTGTTTGGGGTCATTGTCCTGTTGAAAAATAAATGATGGTCCAACTAAACGCAAACCGGATGGAATAGCATACCACTGCAAGATGCTGTGTTAGCCATGCTGGTTCAGTATGCCTTCAATTTTGAATAAATCCCCAACAGTGTCACCAGCAAAGCACCCCCACACCATCACACCTCCTCCTCCATGCTTCACGGTGGGAACCAGGCATGTAGAGTCCATCCATTCACCTTTTCTGCGTCACACAAAACACGGTGGTTGGAACCAAAGATCTCAAATTTGGACTCATAAGACCAAAGAACAGATTTCCACTGGTCTAATGTCCATTCCTTGTGTTCTTTAGCCCAAACAAGTCTCTTCTGTTTGTTGCCTTTCTTTAGCAGTGGTTTCCTAGCAGATATTCTACCATGAAGGCAGGGGTGTATTTAAGTTTTGTGCTGCCCTAGGCCTGACTAAACTTATGCACCCCCTAATTTAAATATGACCCACCCCTTCCTGTCAAGGCCACACCCCTTGCGGTTTCAGACCCACCCTGAAAGTTCTGATGGCCTGAGGGGGGGCAATGGATTCCCTTAATTTGCATAGATTTCCTCTCACTTCCTGTTTAGCTATGGGAAAGGAAGTGAAAGGAAATCTCTGCAATGGGACAGGGATGGTAACAAATTAGAAGCGACACCGCCCCCCCCACAGTTGCAGAATGCCAATCGCCCACATACTGGAAGCAGTGCGGCCGATTTATGGGGGAGCTAAACTAATTTGCCTAACAGTGTAGCGCAAGCCGGCGGGGACACTGTCCGTGCTGCCCCCCCTGCAAAGTGATGCCCTAGGCCTGGGCCTTGTTGGCCTAGGCCAGGATACAGCATTGCATGAAGGCTCCTTTTAACAGTTGTTCTAGAGATGTGTCTGCTGCAAAAGGTGGCTACTTTGAAGAACCTAGAATATGACATATATTTTCAGTTGTTTCACACTTTTTTGTTATGTATATAATTCCACATGTGTTAATTCAGTTTTGATGCCTTCAGTGTGACTCTACAATTTTCATAGTCATGAAAAAAAAGAAAGATCTTGGAATGAAACGGTGTGTCTGTACTGTATATATATATATATATATATATATATATATATATATATATATATATATATATATATATATATATATATACTGTATATACATACACACACACACACACATTATGTATATATATATATATATATATATATATATATATATATATATATATATATATACACATAGACACACAGATACACATGGACACACCAGCATACACATAGACACACCAGTATACACATAGACCTAGAGACACAGCAGCACTTTCCCCACAGAAATCAGCCTGATTAAACACACTGCTGCCCCCATCTCCTGGCATGCTGGGACTTGTAGTGCCCCATCAGCTCACAGACACAGGTGGTAATGCAGGAGAGGAGGGGGCTATGCCTGTGTATTGGTGGGCAGCTGAGTAGGCAGGGTAGCAGAGATTGGGGAAGAAATTCAGAACATCATTCCCCCATAAGCATGGAACTTCTCACACAGAAAATCTAGCAGCTTCATAGACAGGAGGAGCCATGCTAGAGGAAAAACACATCCTCCCCTCTGCTCACCAGGGTAAGCCACTGACAAAAATATACACCCTTCTGCTCAGCAAGCTTACCTTCAGGTACACTGCAGCCCTTCCCACACTGCAGGCTGTGTCTCCTCCTTCCTCTCCTTCAGCTGTCGGCAATCTCCTGCTCTAAAATCAAATAAGCCGCGGGAGGGGAAGGGGCGTGTACACTGTTCCCATTGGCTGAGGAGACAGTACAGAGGCGGGCAGCTATAGTTGCATGATTTTCACAGCAAAGTGATGTCGGCAAGGGACTTATCAGGGATAGATGTAAAAAACTATATATATTTTTACATACTGTCCCTGGTTTTACTGAGGCTGGACATCCTGGTGGGGCCCCCTAGTGGCACGAGGCCCTCGGTCCATTCCCTGACGGCCCTAATGGTCAGTCCGCCCCTGCTTGTAGAAATGGCGGCACCACGCCATGCTGCAGCTCCCTGTAGACTGGATTGCATGAGCCTCTGGGTGGCCTGGAACACACACCGGTCCTAGGGTGACCACATTTCCAAACTACAATTCAGGGACACCCCCCCCCCTTCCCAAAAATCAGCTTGTGCTGTAATGAATCACAGCACAGTGATTGGACACAAGGGGTGGGATTTATAATTTCTCCAATCACAAGCAGGGGGCAGGGATTGTGCTCCTCCAGGCATTACCGGCCAGGACAAGTACTGTCAGTGAGTGAAGCAATGATGTGGCAACCTTTTTTGGGGGCATCAGATTGTCCCGGGGGTGGCTGTGTCAGTTTCATTCTGGGATATTGTATTGTCCTGGAATGAAGGTGCCAGGGACAGACCTGCAAAATGCGGGACTGTCCCGGGCAATCCGGGACACTTGGTCACCCTAACCGGTCCGCTGTACTGGTATAGTGATGCTGTCCTCAGAGATCCCTCTGGGGCAGGCTATCCTGCATCCCTTCTGTGCAGGCAGATTCTTAGCACTCCATATCACACAGACCTCCTGCTGGCAGGGTCAGAAAGGCGTCCAGAGAGAGCGAATCAGGCCGCACCAGCCCTTTTTATTTCCTCTTCCAGCAGGCTGTTCTGTGCACACAGAATTCTGTTACCTGTAGTCCAGATTAATCCTGCTAACATTGTCACTGCCTCATCCCAGACTACATGTTCCATGATGCTTTGCTCTGGGTCTTCACACAGGAGAAAAGACACACATAGAGTACAGCAGGCACTAGAGGGAGCCAAACTCATTATAACGATAAAGAAACTGTCCCCTAATCATAAGCATAGTAGCAAACCTTGGCTACAGGGGAGTGCACTTATATTAGCTGAGGCAGTGGATGATAACATTGCATTTGTGAAAGTGATTTCAAGACCATCCATTACTCCTGGAGAAAGGGGTTATGTGCATTTGAATTGTATTATTATATGGGCCCAAGTTTTGGGGTTAAGGCAAAGTTGTCATGGAGTACGCTATGTTTCTCATGTTTGCTGTGGAGCACTGAAGTTTTAGGCCTCGTACACACGATTAAATGTGTCTGTTCAAATCGGTCGGACCGACCGATTTGAACAGATCTGTCTGCTGGGATTTTGGTTTGCTCACGTGTACACACGAGCAAACCAAAATCCCCGCCAGCAGACAGCGTGCTGACGTGTCGGTGACGTGGCGGTGACGTTGACGCCGCCACGTCACCGCACCAGGAAGTAAAACAGTTCCGCGCATGCGTCGAAACCATTCGGCGCGTGTGCGAGAAGACATGTCTGCTGGTTAGCTTACTAACCAGCAGACATGTCGGGCGGACGGGTTCCCAGCCGACAGATTTCAAAGCATGCTTTGAAATCTGTCGGGTGGCCAAATCCGTCTGTTTGCCCGTACACACGATCGAATCTGTCTGCTGAAACGGTCTAGCAGACCGTTTCCAGCAGACAGATTTGATCGTGTGTACGAGGCCTTAGTGTCACAAAGTCTGACGTATCTTCACTTTGAAAGGACTAAAATAACTTTTTAGTCCGGGATGTACACTATTTTGCAATCTTCATGATACAGTATATTTCTTAGTTTAATTATTGATGCAATCTTGTGTGTATCAGCACTGTTTTCTGTATAATTAAATCGACTTGGCACTGCATTGTATTGCTATTTAGGAACAACATCCTGCTACATGTTTCACAGAAATGGGTAGAAATACAATAAAGTTGTTTCAAGAAACAGGAATATCTAGAGCAGAAAGTATACATAAGAACAGGTTTAAGTGACTGATTGCTTTTATAAAGTAGGCAAGTATCTTTTATTTCTGCATGAGGTCAATTTATGTGCAGAAGAGTAAAACTACTGAAGAAAGGATTTATATTTTATTGAATAGAACAAACTATGTGCATGGCCCAACAAATGGAAGACCTAGATAGGTATGAATCTCTTGTACAATATATCAGATAAGGACAAAGCAGTATGAGAAAATATTACGAGCCTGCATATTGTAGGGAAAACCTTGAAATTAAATGTTTCCTTCATTCAAAAGCTGAGTGAATGGTGATATAGAATAGATTTTTTTATCTTGTGGTCAACAACATGTGATATATATAGACTTTTCAAAAGCAGTCAATGAATACAATCCTTCACGTGAGCCTGCATGGTATTTCCAAACCGTATGTCATGAGACCATGTGTGCAAATTGAGAGGTATGCTAAGTTATCATATGACAAAGAAATGAATAGGCTATTTTGGTAATATCGGGTCGTAAACGCAAGTAAGGACGTAAGTGGGTTAAATATAGCTGTGATATTCCACAGCGAAAGACCAGACCTGAACTATTTTGCAGAGCTAATTATTTGCTATGGGAAACATTGGCTATATCATATTCCTCTCTGAATAATCACAAGTGTATGCTGTCACTGAGTACCACTAAAGTGAACCTAACTGGGCATTACTTCATTGCTAGGACTTTCTATTAATTTAAGCTGAGAAATGGCACCATTATTATTAGGAAATGGGATGTATCAACAACATAGTAGCCACTAGTTTGAGTTTTAGGACAAACCCAAGATTTAAAGAATCGTCCCTGGGAATGCTCCCCCTCCCCCCTTGAAATTCCACTGCTTTTGCACCCAGAATTTTTTTTACTCAAAACTGCTTCCTAAAAAATATTACTTTCATTAAAATGTGATATAACATATGTAGCGCCTGGTTACTTCTAAGAACCGGTGCTAATTTAAATCTAGAGGGGGTCAAAGAGTGAGTTAGCTCTGACCAGACTGATTTGTTTGAATTTGCGTCTCTGTCTCCGCTTGGCTGCACTGTGGGCTGATTCTGTCGCTTTTGGGGCACTGATCCCACCCCAGGATGACAGTTGGCAGCAGTGGAGTTGAGGTTTAAGTGCTTTTCCCCAGCAGCCTATCAGGAGGGGTTTTGCTCATTGTGCATGCTGGGGGAGGGTATTTATGAGACAGACGCCATTAGTCTTCTTATTCCAATGTGGCGCCCACCTTTAGGGTGACCACATCACGACGCCCCGACGAAATGGCCTTCCAGGCTGGGGTGCACCTGCCACGCGGTGATCCTGGTCCCGGGACCACGTTGGTCCGGAACATTTGATCTGCGGTGTGGCCCCAGTGATCGACTGGGTCCCCAATCCTGAGAAGATACCAAGCGTTGTTCCTTTAAAAGGAAGCTGTTCGGTGAGGAGTCCACCTGAGGAGAGCCAAGAGACACTGGCGATCCAATAGGGTCTCGACAATCCACCCGGGATAAAGGTAACCGGGTACTGAGAGGCTGGATGTTGGTCACCTATCAGTCGGTAACCTAACTGCAAACTACCTGAAGGAGATCCAGGCACAAAGTCTATTAAGGAGGATTATCTCCGCTATCTCAATTCTAAGGATGGTCTTTTCCATAAGTTCCGAGTGCTACTCTGGCTGCCAGGTCAGTTAGACAGGCCTGTCCAGGTACACTACACCCACTCTGGCTGGAGTGAAGAAGAAAACAAAGTGTTGCTGGAAGTAGGACTGTTTCCCTATCATTACGCCGGAATCTGCTGTTTCTCCTACTGCATCTTTACTCTACACCACAAGTTTTATTGTTTTATTGTTTTTACCCACCTGTCGTGGACATTCCGTTACTGCTGCTTTCACCATACACCCCTAGATGGCGGAGGAGCCACGAGGTAACATGCCACCCAAAACAAAGCATCAGCTCCTTCGGGGTAGTGCTAAACATATATATTTTTTTTTTACAGACCATACAAATAATCAAGTAATGCACATGGGGGCTACAAATATGCCCCCTGACAGAAGCCACTCAACCCCTATACAAAAATGATATAAAACAATATAAAAATATACATATATATAAAATAATAAAAATAGCTAATAAAATAATATAATATGTAGAAAAAATCTTACTTTCTTTTATTAAACTGGTGTCATACTTACCTGCTTTGTGCAGTGGCTTTGCACAGAGTAGCCCCAATCCACTTTTTTTTTTGGGTCGCTTGCCTGGACCCTCCCTTCTGCTCCCAGAGTCCTCCCAGAGCAAGCAGCTTGTAATGGGGGCACCCAAGCCGACTCGCTTCCGAGCCATGGTTCTGCATGTCTATTCACACACAAAGCTGTGGCTCTACCCTGTCCCCCCTCTCTCCTCATTGGCTCACTAACTGTGATGGACGGCAATGGCTCTGGAGAGATGAGGCTATTGTGCACATTGGTGGATCACAGGTAAATAGGACTGGGGGGGGGGAGTTTTTTACCGTTTGAAGGTAAAAAACATTGAGCATTTAAAATTAGTTTAAATGTATCTTGGGAAGTAATATTTTGCCGGCCATCATCGGTAAAAATCTGGACTGGTGTATTGTATCCTTTTTCACAAATTAATTTTGGAGGCTCAAGCAAATCATACATAGAGCACTATGTGTGTAGGTATGTGTGATCTCAGAATGATGTGACATATCATGCAGCTTAACAATGTTTGACTGTCATTAATCTAAACCAACTTTGTGTATAAGGAGCCCCCCCAAGGTCTAAATCTAGCTCTTGAGAGAACCTCTGGGGGAATCAAGGATGGAAAAGGATCTTGCGGTACTAGTAGATCACAGATTGAGATCGCATGTAAAGCCAAGCTGCAGCAAGCAAGGCCTCAGACTATTATCATGCATTAAAAAATGGTATTTACTCAATGGATAACTATAATTCTACCGCTTTACAAAACTGTGGTTTGTCAACATCTTGAGTATGCCTTCCAGTTCTGGTCACCAGTTCTCAAGAAGGATGTGCTGGAACTGGATACCGTCCAGAGAAAGACAACCAAGCTAATGAAGAGGCTGAGGGATCTCAGTTTTGAGGGACGACTACAAATATTAAACGTATTCTCCCTGGAGAAGAGACACTTAAAAGGGGATATAGCGATATACAAATCTTTAAATAGGACTAATAGGTCTCTAGTATTGTTAATAGGACTCTAGTATTGTGAGGAAACTATTTAACCTAAGGTCCCTAAAAAAGAAACATGACCAAACAACAAAGTTGGACAAGAATCAGTTCAATCTTAAATTGCGTAATAGGTTCTTTACTGTTAAAGCCAGAGGCATAACTAGAACCTTCAGGGCCCTGGTGCAGGAAACCATGAAGGGCCCTCCTGGCCCCTGACTGGGGCCCTTCCCACAGAAACCAGGGACCTTTTCTCTCATCATGGAATCCTTTATTACTTGCCCAAATATCTCCCGCAGCAGCCGGCAGGAGGTGAATCCCCGTCAGAGCCAGTGAAGCACACAGGGGCCTGGGGCAGCAGAACAGGGATAGGGAGATGGCAAGAGCGCCACGTGGAGGAACTAATGCCATTCATTTCCTGCAGCTGCTGAATGTCTGCGGGAGGAAGAAGAGGAGAAGCGGGTATTCAGAGACTACATGGAAGTATCGGTTCTTCTACATTCCACCGCCATTGCTTTTTGGCACTGTGTTTATTTAACTGACAGTTGCACGGTCATTCAATGCTTTACATAAATAAAATGTACGTCCCTTTTTTCAGCCACAAATAGAGCGCTCTTTTGATGGCATTTGATCACCTCTGGGTTTTTTTATTTTTTGCTCTACGTATAAACAAAAAAATACTGTCAATTTTGAAAAAAAGTTTGGCTTGGCATTGCATGCCATTATTAGGCTTATGATCTACAAGAACACCCAGATCCTTCTCCACCATTAATTCCCCCAGTTGTACTCCCCTTAGTATGTATGATACATGACTATTCTTAGCCCCCAAGTGCAAAACTTTACATTTATCAACATTAAACCTCATTTTCCACATAGTTGCCCAATTAAACAGTTTGTTGAGGTTGGCTTGTAAGGACGTTATTCCACTGCATAACTTGGTGTCATCTGCAAACACTGAAGTGGTACTTTTAAACCCAGACCTTATATCACTTATAAGTATATTAAAAGTAAGGGTCCCAACACTGAAGCTTGGGGAACACCACTGATAACCTTAGACCATTCAAAGTAAGAATCATTAACCACTACTCTCTAAATACATTATTTTAGCCAGTTTTCTATCCATATACTACGTCCACAGCCACTCCTTTGTCTAAGGTTTTACTTACCTCCTCATAAAAAGAAATCAGATTTGTCTGTTAACATTTGTCTATCATGAATCCATGCTGTCTGTTGCCTAAATAATTTTTTCCGATAAGAACTCATCTATGTGGTCTTTAATTGAACTCTACCGTATTTTCACAACTATATACAGTAAACGAACAGGTCTATAGTTACTTGGTAAAGACTTTGATCCTTTTTTTAAATATAGGCACCACATTGGACTTACATCAATCCAGTGGTACTATTCCAGTTATTAAAAAGTTCCTGAAAATTAGAAACAGTGGATTTGAAATTACAGGGCTCAATTCAAAAGGGGAGTTCCACCCACAATTTCACTTTTTAAATATAAATACCCCTGTAATACACAAGCTTAATGTATTCTAGTAAAGTTAGTCTGTAAACTAAGGTTTGTTTTGTTAGGTTTTTACAGCATTTCGATTATTAGTTTATAATCTAGAAATAGACCGTGGCCATCTTAAGTGTGGGCATCATGAAGCCAGACCGTATGACTTCCTGGATTTCAGCTTTGCATATCTCGCACATGCTCAGTGCTGCATGAGCAATGTAATAGGTTTCAGTTAGGTTTGCAAGGACTACTGGGAAACATGATGCCTATCCCAGAAACCCTTAAAAATAGCCTTGTGACTTAATAGCCTAGGCTAATAAGGAGGAGGAAGTAATAAAGGACTTCAAAATAAAGGTATTTACAAGCAACAAAATAAATAAAAATTGTCCATTCTGAACACTATGAGATTAGGGCATGCAGCACAGACAAACATAAAAAATGGGTGGAACTCCACTTTAAGGATCTCTGGGTGTATGCCATCTGGTCCAGGTGCTTTATTTACTATTATGCTGTCTAAATATTTCTGGACCATATCAATTTTGAGCCATTGCAGATCATTTGGGGATGTGTCAATACCATCCCTATTATAAAGTATATAATATAAGTATCTTTGTCCCCTGTCACCTACTCTCAATTATTTTGTAAAGGGCCTACATGCTCAGACCTGACCTTTTTACTATTAATATATTTGAATATTTTTTGGGGGCTTGTCCTACTATCTTTTGAAATCTGTAGTTCATTTCAAATTTTTGCATTCTTGATTTCCTTTTTTCATATTTTGTTATATTCTGTCATGTAACATTTAAACAATGATAGTGTTCTTTCAGTTTTATATTTGTCCCCAGTCACTAGATTTTTTTGGAAAGGGCCTACATGATAAGACTTAAAGGGGTTGTAAAGGTACAATTTTTTATTCCTAAATAGCTTCCTTTACCTTAGTGCAGTCCTTCTTCACTTACCTCATCCTTCCATTTTGTTTTTAAATGTCCTTATTTCTTCTGAGAAATCCTCACTTCCTGTTCTTCTGTCTGTAACTCCACACAGTAATGCAAGGCTTTCTCCCTAGTGTGGAATGTCGTGCTCGCCCCCTCCCTTGGACTACAGGAGAGTCAGGGCACTCTCTACGTTGCAGATAGAGAAAGGAGCTGTATGTTAGTGGGCGTCCTGACTCTTCTGTAGTCCAAGGGAGGGGGCAAGCATGACACTCCACACCAGGGAGAAAGCCTTGCATTACTGTGTGGAGTTACAGACAGAAGAACAGGAAGTGAGGATTTCTCAGAAGAAATAAGGACATTTAAGAGCAAAATTGAAGGATTAGGTAAGTGAAGGAGGACTGCACTAAGGTAAGGGAAGCTATTTAGGGAAAAAATTGTACCTTTACAACCCCTTTAACCTTTTTACTATTAATATATTTGAATATTTTTTTGTCTTTAGGATCTCTCAGCAGCAGAATGTCTAGGGACAGTTGGCTGTCTTCCTCCAACTTCATAGCGACAGCTTTCTCCAGTGACACCAGACTAGATCCTAGATCTTCAGCAGACAGCCCCTTAGTAGCCTAAGTCAGCTCCCTGTAGCTTCAGCATCCTGGCCCTCAGGTCACCCACCTGAGGCCTTACGAACAGCAAGTACATGGCAGTACTTCCCTGGAGGGCAGCAAGTCCTGCAGGCTGGACTGATCCACTGCAGAAAAAAAGACCCACAGCACAGTGTCCCAGAGAATATATACAGATTCCCAGCAGCCTTCAGGGTCCTGCTGCCTAGGATTGGCCAGGGCTGTATAAATATTCATACTGCCATATGCATAGCTCCACACCTATTTTACAGAGAATGTGCATAGCTCTCTGGAATGCAGAGGGCGCTATCAGATTGCCAGCAGCTGAGAACACTGAACGGACCTAATTAACAAGCTGCACTGGCTACAGTCCGAAAAACAAAATTTACCTAACACAATAACCACACTGGTTACAATGAACAAGCTAAATTTACTTATCAAAACCCAGCTCCACTGAACACAGTAAGCAAGCACTAAATATAACTAATAATAGCACCTATCTAGGAGGGCGCTACAGATGAAAAGATCTGCCATGATGTCAGTGCCATTCTCTGCAGCATTGTGATGACTTGCCCCCAGATTGTGTGTACATGACACCCTAGAGTCATAAGAAGAAGGCCAAATGATGCTGAGCATTAATAATTGCAAAAACGATCTGGCACTGGACCATGAACAGCACCAGAGAGGGGCAAATAGTGCAGCAAAGGCTGTTTTTTTTTTTTTTTTTTTTAACTAAAGCTGGGCTGTGCATTTTAAAAACAAAAAATTATTAAAATGTAAAATTTAAGAAACATAAGATTTTGCTAAAGGTATTTTAAGAAATTTAGGATTTTTCTAAAGGGATTTTTTTTTATTAAAATAAAAAAGAATTTATACTTACCTGTACTTTAAAGCTTCTTTGAGTGTCCTTAAAACAAGCCCTCTACTATGGCGGAACCCATGCAGGGACACTACCTAGCAAGGCTGTGTGCATCTATAAACATACACAGATCAGCTTGGTTCCACCCAGGCCCGTCGCTACAAGACAGGCAAACCTAGCAATTGCTTGGGGCCCCGATCTAGCCTGGGGCCCCAAGCAAGTCCCTTGCCGTGCTTCCTATATGCTGCAGCCACCTGAGCGTTCTATAGAGAGCCTGCAGCACTGCTGCCTCGAGTCCTCACTTTCCCTGCTCTGTTGCGTGGCCCTGCTCCTCTTCCTTCCTCCTGTCTGTCCGGACTCCGGCCGGGTACCGCGCGGTACAGGAGATTCAGTTTCCTGTTCCCGGCCAGACTGACAGGAAGTGCACACTGAGTGCTTACTTCCTGTCAGTCTGGCCAGGAACAGGAAACTGAATCTCCTGCCGCAGAGTACGGACCCGGTAGTGAGGAGGGCCCCGGGGGATGAGGAAAAAAAAAGACATAGGAAGGGGGGGTACATGGGAGTAAAAAGAACATGGGGGCTTTGTGTGCATGTGTGCGGGGGGTTGGGGTTAGGGTGACCGCGTGTCCCGGATTGCCTGAGACAGTCCCGCATTTTGCAGGTCTGTCCTGGGCACCTCTTTTCCTGGACAATACAGTTTTCCGGAATGAAACTGACACAGCCACCCCCCGGGCCAATCTGCTGCCCTCAAAAATGGCCGCCACATCATGTTTTACTCACTGACAGTACTTTTCCTGGCCGGGAATGCCTGGAGGAGCACAATCCCCGCCCCCCTGCTTGTGATTGGAGAAATCATAAATCCCGCCTCTTGTGTCCAATCACTGTGCTGATTTTTTGGAAGGGGGGGAGGTGTCCCTGAAAGGTAGTTTGGAAATGTGGTCACCCTAGTTGGGGGGCCTCCATGTCCATTTTGCTTGGGGCCCCCAAATTCCTTCAAACGGCCCTGGCTCCACCCCTGCTCCCTCCTCACATGATTAGACTGACAGAAGCAGTGGTCAGTGGCTCCTGTGGGCCAGTGGGCTTCAATGCCGAGAGGCTGCATATATGTGTACCAGAATGTAAACAGAGCCGCGCTCCTGGCACAGTTACTGGTGCTTAACAGAATGCTCCCTTTCGATCAAGTGACTGTTGTGCAAGCCAATCACCGCGGTCAGATGATAAGAAACCCCGCCTCCCAGCATCAGAAACCTCTTAAAAGACCAGAAGGCTCCATCATTAAGGGCTTAAAATGTTTGAATAGAGTTTACCTTTAAAACCTAATATACCAATGTCAGTAATTGTGAAAAGGACATTGAATCCTGCTGCTTAGTTTCTTCCTTTAAATGTGAATTATTAAGGATAATATTGAAGATAGACGAGAAACTGCCTGAGATCATGACAGCAGGGAAGCTCACTGGAAATGATTGTAGTTCTTGGCAGCACAACACATAAACTGTCCCATATAACTTATGTTCAAGAATGCCTCAGGGTTACCTAATGATTGCACGTCAGAGACAAACAAACGTTGGTTAAAACACTTAATAGAAAATGTTACTGGTGGGAGTTCTTTACCTCTTGCCTGTATGTAATCAAACAGAATTATAAATGAAATAATTCTTCTAGTCTTGATGGGAAGGAAAGCATGGAGAAACCATTCCAGAACACACCAGTTCTACCACGCTGGAGGCTAAAACAATAACATCATAAGCCACAATCGGGGAATTAACAAAGAAGCTTTGATACAAAAAAATAAAACATTCTTTAAGTGCTTAGTAAGAAACCAATAGATGTATAGCACACTAATGAACTGGATAGTGAAGGTCAGAGATTCTAAAACGTGCATTCCTTCATAAAGGCACTGAGAAACATGTGGTCCAATCACCCAGTCCAATCACTGTGGTTTAATAGGTCTACATTTGAACAAACACACTATTTACCAGTGTTAGATTCTGGCATTGTAGCAAATGATTCAACTACCCTACCAACAGGGGCATAGGTGTCTCATGTATATCCAGCTTGATGCCAATTATTACAGTGGGCAAAAATGCACCTTTAAGTGAAAGAAAAGTTCGATGGGAGCATTTGGTGGGAAATTCCGACCGTGTGTAGGTTCCATCGGACTTTTTCTGTCGGAATTCACTACAGCAAAAATTTGAGAGCTGGTTGTCAAATTTTCAGATGGGAAAAGTTCTTGTCGGAAATTTAGATCGTCTGTATGCAATTCCGACGTGCAAAAAAACACGCATGCTCGGAATTAATTTGACACATACTCGGAATCATTCAACTTAATTTTTCTTGGCTCGTTCTAGTGTTGTACGTCACTGCGTTCTTGACGGTTCCGAATTTTGTGTGACAGTGTGTATGCAACACAAGTTTGAGCCAAATTTCCTATGGAAAAATACATGGTTTTCCAATCGTGTGTATGCGGCATTAGTGTACAGAGCTAAGGCAGGCCATAGATGATGTGGTTTTCTTTCCTGCAAAGCAACCAATGCTTTTTTATTTTCTGCTAAATAAATGAAAAAAGACCAAGCATTTTCTGAAAAAAAAAATTCATTTGTTTCTGTTATAAAGTTTTGCAAACAAATAATCTTTCTTCATAAATTTAGGCCAAAGTGAATTCTGCTACATTATTTAAAGTGTTATAAACCCTCAGGGTTTTTCAACTTAATGCATTCTGTGCTTGATTAGCTGCTTTGGAGGGCAGGGGCAGCACTGGGGGTCTAAAAGTCCTCTGATGTCTTCATAAAGTTTACCTGTTACCTGCCCAAAGTTATCACCAACCAGCCAAATCCGGGCGTGTTTGGCTCATCCTATTAATACATAAAAAATTTGATGAAAACCATCTAATGTACAGTATACAGGTACCTCAAGTTTGCCAGACAGGGTTGGCGCTGTTGACAAAAGTTAATGACAGTAAAAGACTTTCCTATTGCTTGAAGTTGTTATTGTACAGGATTTATATGGTGCCAACAGTTTGCACTGCACATTATAACATTAAGGGCAACTGTACAGTTATCAGTGGTGTCGCTAGGGGGGTGTGGGCTGCACCTGGGTGAAACCCGTCAGAGGGGTGACACCCAGCACGGCGCTGGATTGAGAGAGGCACTATAGGTCTCTCCTCTTCCTGCTTCTCCTGGGCACTCTGGTATCTCTAGCTGCTGTTGTTGCTGTGTCTCCTTAGCTCCCTGAGATGTTCGGGGAGGAAGGAGGAGAAAGAATTGTGAGCCAGAGCAAGGCAGTCTGGAGTCCCATAGCCCAGTGCCCGGTGAACACATGTCCTCCGGAAACTAGGCGACCATCAAATTTTGTAACAGAAGTGACATTCCGTCACGGCTATCTTGCTACACCCTGCACTCGCCTGGGGTAAGGCTACAGTGAGAAGGTGACATCTTGTTACACCCACCAGAGTCTTGCATTTCACCAGCGGCGGTCCGTCCATAAGGGGTGCATGGGCCCCGCCCCCCCTCTCCACGCTACCCCTTTATGCAATGGATAGATTCATGCATAGCATAAATCTATCCAGGGCCGCTGTGAACACCCCCTATTCATGCGTCCGGCCCCTTTCAGGATGTCGGGTGTGTGAATTACAGTGGGCAGGTTTTTTTAAGCACCTGATTAGAGGCCAATCAGAAGCGGGTATGAGAGCCGTTTTCCGATTGACCAAAAAGAGAAGACTCCCGATTGGCCGCCAAGGAGGAGGGAGGAAACGGAAGCCGCTGCCGCTGTGAGCAGGGGAAGCCACCGATGATGAGGTAAGTGCTACCGACTGACCAGAGGTGGCATACTGTTTGCCACCCCCTCCAAAAAAAATCCACTGGCCGCCACTGCATTTCACACATTTTTTTAAAAGTAAACCGAGCTTTTATAGTCAAATACAGTATTTTTAAGCCCATCTGACAATTTGGATGTTGAATTTTAAAAACAGCGGCAAGCCTGCTGATTCCATAGCTTTGCTAATCTCACAGAACACTGCTGCTTTGAAAATTCAACATCAAAACATTCAGACAGATTTCAAAATACTGAATTTCATTATGTAAGCTCAGTTTACTGTTAAAAATAAGTGTGAAATGCAAGACGGTTGTAACAAGATGTCCATTTGCCGCCTTCTCACTGTATCCTTACTGAGGACGAGTGCAGGGGTTTAGCAAGATGGCCGCAATGGAACGTCTATTCCATTACAAAATCTGACGGAACACCGGAACTGTAATCACCTATTATTGTGACAGGCAGACTTTAGGGGGATTACACAGAGGGGTTACATTAGGGGGAATTACACAGGGGGGTTACATTAGGGGGATTACACAGGGGGATACATCTGGGGGATTACACTGGGGGGTATTTACACAGAGGGGGGAAACACTGGGGGGGGGGACACAATGTACGGGTTTTACATTGCAGGGATTTACACAAGGGGAGTACAATGATGGGCAAATTTACACTATGGGAGATTAAACTGGGAGGATTTACATGGGGGAGAGGGAATTACACTGTTATATACACTGGGTTACTCAGTCTAAAATGCCTGGGTCTATATTTTGTCCCAGTCCAGGCCTGGGTGACACCATTAAGAAGTAAGTGATATCCAACCATGATGGTGTCACCCCCCCCCCCCCCCATCTGTGACAGTGCATGGATTGGCGCACTGGCATAAGCCACAACATTTACAGGGGCTAGTTTCGGGTGCACACCGCGATAATGCGCTTCTGTCCCAAAACTTGCCTGCCCAGTGCCATGCAGAGCACTGTGGTAGGCTAGACACTGTGATGCATTAGACTGCTCGGTGTTTACTCTGTCCTGCTCCTGCTGTCACTCCGCAGCAGCAGAACAGAGCATTGCGGCAGGCTAGGAGGGAGAGGTGTGCTTATTGCCCTGGATTGCTCAGTGACCAGGGGGGTGACACCATATTTTACTGCACTAGGTGACACCAACTGTAGTGACGCCACTGACAGTTACAACACAATTCTGGACAAGACCGTTAAGAGGGCCCTGTTTGCTAGTGCTTATAATATAATAGGAAGGGGCATGTTGTACAAAAAGTAGTAACTGTGTGGTTATGAGTTGATAAAGAAAGAAAAGTTCAGTTGTGTTATGCAGAGACAGGATAGGCTCCCGTGAATAGATACATTTTTAGGGATCTATGAAGACGGACAAAGTAGGAGATAGCTGAACAGATTGAGCTAGACAACTCCAAAGGATTGGAGAGGCTTTGGAAAAGTCCTGGATGGGAGCATGGGAGGACGAAACAAGGAAGACAGAGACAGGAGATCTTGGAAGAAGTAGAGACAGTTTGGGATATTTTTCAACAAGATTGGTGATGTAGTTCAGGGTGTTGTGAATGCAGCATTCATGATAGAGTGAAGTGGGGAATGCTGTGTAGAGGTAGATCAATGCAGAGGGAGTTGCAAAAGTCAAGGTGAGAGCTAACAAGCGAGTAAATGAGTAGCTTGGTGGTTTCAATGGTTAGGAAGGGGCATATTATGAAAATGTTACAGTGATGAAGCCTGCAAGATTTGGTCAGTGATTGGATTTGTGACTGAAAGGGCAGGTCAATGTCCAGAATTACACCTAGTGCCCTGGCATGAGGGGGCAGAAGGATAGTTGTATTATTGATCCTAATGGAAAAGTCAGGGGAGAAGGCGGGGGAATATTATGAGCTCAGTTTTAAATGAATATCTCTTTATATTTCTGAAAGGTTTAAACCCTTTATACCTCCCAAAGCAGCACTAACACTCTTAATTTCACAATCTTTGTACCTGTACAAGACTCTTAACCTGAAAGCACTGATTGGAAATTCCTCATGTGGAAAAATTCTCTGATGAAATCAGTGGGATAAAAAGATGTATCAGTTTATTGAAGCATGATGTGAGTTGGTGAATACCAACATATAAAATCTCCTTTAAATTGTAGAGTGAGCTATAATAGCAACTGAACGCGTCAGCTATCGCTTGTTGGTGGAACAATTTATCACGGGTGAAGGGGTGATGAACAAAGGGGATTTTAGTTTTATGTCTTAATCCTTTAAGGCGGTTGGCTAAGAGCTTCCCAGCCTTGTTACCACTTACGTAGTATGCCATTTTAAGGCGTTTGGAGGATTTTTCGCCTGTTATGTTGACATCGTGTCACAGTAGTCATGTACTTACCATGGGTTTTATTCTGTCTGAATCATCCAACAAATATACCAATCATCATGTTGTCACTATTTTACATCTGAGTCAATTGCTGGGCCATGTCTTATAATGTATAACAATGCTTTATTATATTATCAATTGTATTATGTGATTACCAATCATGTGATATTCCAAGTATTTGATTACCAATCATGTGCTTTTCTATTATTTGTACTATACATTAATTGTCTATGGTTACCATGATTGCACTATGTTTTATTATATGTTAATAAACTTTTATTGTGATTTGATTCTACGTACCCCAATGTGTTGTTTCATATAAAGTCCCACCATTCATGGGTGTTTATTCCCCCATTTTATTTTTTCACCAAACATAGGGATGGAGAGCCATGTACCTTTGAGTCATGGCCTCATGTAAAGTCCCACCTTTTATATATGTGTATATGTTATACATTTATATAATTACTGACTGATTTTTCAAAGTTGTCAAGTAGAACCAAGCGGAGCTCGCCTCTAAGTTGTGTTAATCGACTAGAGACTAGCGGGGATGCATTTTGCTTATTCTGGGATTCTAGAGTATGTATATTAGAGATGAGAGTTTGTATCTGCTGCCCCCTCTTTCTCTTGGCCCTCGCACCCATCTTAATCAAAACTCCTCTTATAAATGCCTTATGAGCATTCCATAATACCATAGGGTCAGATACAGAACCGACATTACAAGAAAAAAAATCAGTCAGTTCCTTCTGCAAGGTCTTTTTGGAGTGATCAGCTTGAAACAACCCCGGGTTGGAACGCCAGGCGAATGTAGTATTCACTCCCGGAGAATCTGCAACCGAGAGCGTGACAGAGGCATGATCCGACCATGTGATAACATTAATTTTAGAATCCACAATTTTAGGCAACAACCATTTATCCGTAAGAAAAAGATCTAATCTTGTGTAAACGCCATGACTCGTTGAGAAGAAAGAATAGTCCCTCTCAGTGCTATGAAGACATCTCCAAGCATCATAGAGATCCTGTGAGTGTAGTGTTGATTGCAGAGAGTGATGGTGTCTGCGTGAGCATGACGTGAAGTCCATCTGAGGATCAGGGGAAGATTGAAGTCTCCGCATAGGAGAAGAAAACCTTTTTGCACCGGTCTAACACTTCTGAGGACCTGTTTCAAAAAGCGTATTTGGTGGTCATTAGGCGCATAGACATTAACTACTGTATAAGTGGTAGAGTTTATGTCGCACACAAGGATGTGGTAGCGTCCCTGAGAGTCAGCAATTTAATTGTGCAACTTGAACGCAACAGCGTCCCTAATTGCAATCATTACCCCCCTTTTCTTAGCAGGGGCACTGGCTTTGAAGATATGTGGATATTTAGGGTGGGTACAATTAGGCGTCTTGTTACCATGAAAGTGGGTCTCTTGGGTGCATAAGACATCACAATTAAATCGAATCGCCTCAGCCCACAATGACTTTCTTTTGGCTGGGTGGTTGAGGCCTTTAGCTTTAATAAATAATATAAAGTGATAAGCGCTAAAGTGTATGTGTAAAGTGCACAAAAAATAAATAGAAATGTGTAATAAATCAAATAGGACAAAGTGCTGTTCTGGTGTGTGGTAGAGCAGACTGTCACAATAAGTGTAAATGGAGCCCACACGGGGTGTGGGTAAATGAACAGTGATGACAATGATGAGAGTCTATGATGAAAAGGCACGATGGGTCAGAGGTGACTGATGGGTCTTCTATATGGGGTGAACACATCCGATATATGGTCTCATATTGCCCTTACCTTAAGGTGGTGGTAACAATGCAACAGGTGGGCAATGCTGGTTCCTTCTCTTGTTATATCTGTAGGGCTCCTTGGTGCTGTGTTTGTTGGATGGTCATCCGTGGTGTAGATCCTCGAATCTAGCAGCTCATGAACGCGGTCAGAGCGTGGGATAAATAACATCAAATAGTGAAGCCCGTTTAAAAAGAGGGGGGTTTAATGAAAAATAAGCCTCTTACATGCAAAATAGTAAAAAACGCCAAACAGAAACTGATAAGTGACAGAGCACGGCGAATACAAACGCCGTCTTACGTCTGCTAGCCTCCGGTTGGCTGTGAGTGTCACGTGGTCGCACTTCCTACGTCGTTACGTCACGGTCTCGTGACTTCTTCGGGGATCCATCCCTGAAGAAGTCACGAGACCGTGACGTAACGACGTAGGAAGTCACTATTTGGTGTTATTTATCCCACGCTCTGACCCGCGTTCATGAGCTGCTAGATTTGAGGATCTACACCACGGATGACCATCCAACAAGCACAGCACCAAGGAGCCCTACAGATATAACAAGAGAAGGAACCAGCATTGCCCACCTGTTGCATTGTTACCACCACCTTAAGGTAAGGGCAATATGAGACCATATATCGGATGTGTTCACCCCATATAGAAGACCCATCAGTCACCTCTGACCCATCGTGCCTTTTTATCATAGACTCTCATCATTGTCATCACTGTCCATTTACCCACACCCCGTGTGGGCTCCATTTACACTTATTGTGACAGTCTGCTTTACCACACACCAGAACAGCACTTTGTCCTATTTGATTTATTACACATTTCTATTTATTTCTTGTGTACTTTACACATACACTTTAGCGCTTATCACTTTATATTATTTATCCATTAGCGGTTGTGTTACCTTTAGATACAGCGGCTTTAGTTCACATTTATCCACTTTGATATTTGTCACATTCCAACACTCGCAGTAGCGCAATAGAATTCCCACCTCACTTTAGCTTTAATAGTCAAGAAAGTGATAGTCATCCTGGGACAGTGATCCGAGTTGATAATCATAAAGAAAACTAGGTAACACTTACATCAGGTGCCTTAGTAGACCATACTGGTGAGCCAAGAAGAGTCGCCTCCACGGTCAGACAATCATGTGTTAGTCCACTCAATATTTCTTCAGTGGATAGGAGAATGCTTATGAGACCAACTGCAGAGTGGGGTGTTAGACTGCAATGTAAACAATGAGAAACAAACAGTAATTACAAAAAAGAAAAAAGATCCGAAGAAGGTGAACATAGGTCATGGTGACCTGAGTTTTCCATCATTGGTGATAATGAGTTTGGTTGGAAATCCCCATTTATAGACTTTTTTGTGGTTACGCAGTGCCTTGGAGATAGTGTTGAGACTTCGTAGTTGCTGCAACGTAAATTGAGACAAGTCAGAGAAGAACTGGAGATCTTTGTATTGCGGGGGATTTAAACCCTATTACGCACCTTGGACATCAGGCGTAGAATAACATCCCTCTGTATTTTATTTGGAAGGTAGGAGGGTTTTGGTAGTCTGTGGATTCTGTCCATTGTTATGTCCATTTCAATGAGATCAGGCAGGATTGAGGTAAAGATCTTGGCGACATATTCGCGCAATTCTGATTGTGGAACAGATTCAGGAACCTTGCGTATTTTGAGGTTGTTCCTCCTGGAATGGTCCTCTATGTCTGCGATTTTAGCCTTAACCGCCTCTATCTCTTCATCTCTTGCGTCATGGACATCCACAAGGCTGTTGATTGTGGTGGCAAATTCCCCCATCCTATTTTCGACATGATCTACCCGTGATGTCACAGCCTGCAGTTCACTCCCAAATTTATGGACGCATGCCATCATATCGCTGTGAAGGGAACTCCTCAGAGATACCAGCATATCTTTAAGCGTGGTATCAAACACTGGTTGGTTACTCGTGGGGAAACAATCAATGGAGTCTGGGAGTTCCCTGGTGTTGTCTCCAGATTCAAGGCTCGCACTCACCTCGTGGGAAGATTCCGTGCTATCCAACTTAAATCTGTCTTTCGCAGGGCTCCCAGAGGCAGAGGAGGAGACAGGAGAGTATCTGTTGCCAGCAGAAGACATTCGTTTAGAGGGTTTATCTTTCCTCTGCGGTAGATGAGAGGTGCTGGCTGCAGAGGGCACAGGTGTGCCGGTGCTATCCTGCCTCTGTTCTAGGGCAAAGTATTCTGTTAGTTTTTGCGGCTTTTGAAGCCCCTTTTGTTTCTTGGTCATGTTTGCAGGAGTCAGCGCAGGGCAGTTATAAAGGCAGGTTGTCTCAATCTCCACTGTGTGGGCTGCTATGTGCTGAATATTCCCTGTGGGACCCGGAGCACCGTTTTTTTGCGGCCATCTCGGAACAAGGCAGGCCTCGCCTCAGATGGGTCAGTTCAATTTTAGTGTAGAGAGCAGGCCATCTCCACCCCCTCTATTCATAGAGAAGAAAACTCCACTCCAGCCTCCCCCTGAGGTGTAGCTCTGTTAGGTACGGGTGTTCTGGTGGTGGGGCAGGTTCTGGTTCGTTTTGCAGGAGGACTACAGGCTTTGGGTGTACCAAGATGGCTGCCGTAAGTTTGCTATATAGCAGTTTCACAGTTCCGAATAACGGCCGTAGTAGGGCTCAGGATGGATGGGAGGGAGGGTGGTAGTGGGTGTCCGTACTGCCGAGGGTGGCTCGGCCGAGGTGCGCTTCCGCTAAGCACAGCGCCAGGAAAGTCCGGGGATTCACGGGCCTAACTAGGACGCACTAGACAGTACTGGGTAGGTGGGGAGGAGGAGGGTAAAGGCTGGAAGTGGTCCCCTACCTCCAGAGATGTTTAGAACGGGCTCCCTCGGCAGGCCTCAAGCAGGCAATATGGCGGCGGCCTCGCGAGCTGGAGGCGGGATATCTCCGGCGCTGGTCGGCCAATTTTTCTCAAAATGCCAGCACTGGACTCCGCAGGAATCCAGGCTAAAGATGCCATTGTGTTTGGGGTGTAGATGGGTGGTTAAATACCCCGATACGGATTGTACTTGTGGGACTCGGAGCTCCTCTCTGAGACAACATATAAAATCTCCTTGCATGGATGGAACAGCTCTAAAAAATAAAAACCGCTGTGACAGTACCTTAAAGGGGTTGTAAAGGTTTGTTTTTTATTTTCTAAATTGGTTCATTTAAGCTAGTGCATTGTTGGTTCACTTTTCCTTCGATTTCCCTTCTAAATGTGTTTTTTTTTCTTTCTCTGGATTTCTCACTTCCTGTTTCTCCTCAGTGAGCTTGCCCCCATCATCTGGCTGGGGGTTAGTCAGCAAGAACAGCTTACTGAGGAGGAACAGGAAGTGAGAAATTCAGACAAAGAAAACAAAGAAAAAAACATTTAGAAGGGAAATCGAAAGAAAGGGTAAGTGAACCAACAATGCACTAGCTTAAATTAACCTATTTAGAAAATAAAAAACAAACCTTTACAATCCCTTTAATGAGCGGTAAGGTAAGGACCAGCTGTATGAAGCAATTCTGCAGTAGTGAGCTTGGCTCCTCACATGCCCAACATTATCCGTTGTGAAGGGAGAGCAAATATATGCAGAGCCAGGTGGAGGGTCAAACCATTAGGCCTAAGCACCGGTGGTGAATGGCGGGGCAACCGTGGGAAGATCCAAAGCAAAGCATGGTACACAGGTAGATGGAGAGCAAGCCGAAGAGAGAAAGGGAAGGTGAAGGCTGTAGTCATGACAACACGTTTTGGGGTGTGGCTTTTCTTTAAGTCATGTGACAGGAACAGCCAATGGGGTTTAAATTGGAATCAGCCGCAGGAGATGTAATTTTAAAAGGAAGGTTCCTTTAAAAATATGACATCTCCCGCGACCGACTCCTATTTAAACCCCATTGGCTGTTCCTGTCACATGACTTGAAGAAGGGCCACTACTGTACAGTATAGCCCATGTGCCCATCACTAGCTTCCAAATGAATCTCAACAGAAAATCATTTGAAGAATATAGTGACCCCTGTGCAGCACAGTAGACTAAAATTTGAAAATTTGAACCCCTCAGTGTAATAAAGGCACTTCTCATATTCAGTTTTAAACTATGCAAGATTAATTTGGATAGGGAAGAGGGTGCCAATATTCACAATAATTGCCAACTGTCCTTAACCGCTTCCCATCTGGCATACATTCTTTAGAGCAAGCAATGGGCTAGTTAAAGTGAAATGAGCAGCCTGATCACTTTCACAGAGGGATAGGGGAGATCCTACATTTGCCTGATCACTTCTAGGTGGTGTGGAAGGGGAACCCCCTCCCATCATCACCGTTCCCGAACTCTCCAGTGTGATTGGGGAGTCTAGGACAACTGCAAACTGTCTGTCCAGCTACCCAAAGAGGAAAAACAGGTACAACTGTACCCCCCTCTGTGAAGTCAGAAACCAGAAGCAATGAGGATTTTGTCACTTCCAGTTTTAGTTTGGTATGCTGTGATATGTGGCACCAAACCGTCAGTCGCAGATCATTTACTGTGAGGTGGGACTGCCATGGATCGGACTTGCTTTTCCAGTACATCCCACAGATGCTCAATTGAACTGAGATCTGGAAAATATGGAGACCAATGCAACACCTCTAACTAGTTGTGTTCCTCAAACTATTCTTGAACCATTTTTGCAGAGTGGCAGGGCATATCCTACGGAAAGTAGCTACTACCATCAGGTTATACAGTTTCCTTCCAAGGCATGCACTTGGTCAGCAACATTTAGGTAGGGTGTGTGCGACAAAGTAACATCTACATAAATGGCAGGACTAAGGTTTCTTAGCATAGCATTGCCCAAGGCATCACACTGCCTCCCCTGACTTTCCTTCTTCACATACTGCAACCTGGTGCTATTTTTTCCCCAGGTAAGTAACACACGCATCCGGCCATCCACATGATGTAAAAGAAAACTTATTTGATTGCTCCATGGTTCAATTCTGATGCTTGTATGCCCAGTGTAGGTGCTTTAGGCTGTGGACAGGGTTCAGGGTGGGCACCCTGATCAGTCTGCTGCTGTGCAGCCCCATACACAACAAACTGTCATTTTTTTTCATATGCCATTGTAACAAGATAATCTATGTTATACACTTTACCTGTCAGTGATTCTAATGTTATGGCTGATCATTTTGTGTATAAATATATCCTATGTATATGGGAGGATTCACAGGAAAATGTTGCAAAGCGTGGCACAGCCTTATTATGTTCAGTTCTCTGCATTTGTGATCTGTCTACCACTGGAGGAAGAAAAGGGTGAAGGAGATCTGTGATTGCATACCAGTAAACCAAAGACACCTGAAAAAAGGTATGTATATATTTTTTTTCCTAAAGGTGCCAAATGAGCGAGGGGTAGGCACAAGGTCGGGGTGTTACCCAAGCTCAGAGTTAGGCTTTAAACTACACGCAGACAACATTCAGACTTCCTTAACATCTGCATAAATGCCTGCAAGTTTCAGCCACTGTATAAATGTCACCTCACATATAATTGTTCCAAAGCATTCCTAATGCCTAGTACACACAGGCAGAATGTCAGACACCGACAGGTTCAATAAAAAACAGAAGATATATGACCTGTGTGTATGTCAGCCAGTTCTGTCAGACAAGAATGCTGAAAAACAGCAGCCGACCGACTCCCGATCAGCGCTCTCCAGTGTTGCTCATCTTTCTTTAAAAAAATAATTAGTTACAGTTACAAATTACTTCTCCGAAAAAGTAATTGCGTTAGTGACTCAGTTACTACATTGAAAAAGTAATTAGTTACTCAGCAAAGTAACTGAATTTTTTTTTTCTAATATTCTACAATGCTTTGTTAAGAAGCAGATAACGGGCGCTTGCCAGGGAGCAGTGAGTTAATACTCCAAGACAAAAGAATGCCGGATCCTTGAGAGAAGAAAACCAGAAACAAATGGTGATCTCGTGTATATCCCAGCCTAGGTGCATCTGTCCCACCATGTATGTGCAGCTAATAGGACTTAAAACCCTTATTCATCTGCTACATATTAGATCCAAATTATAAGCTGGATTAAAATGTATGTTTATAATATACATTCCCTTGACGTTTACAGAGTCTGTAATTTAAAATCTTATATTAGGCTTTATTAGAATTCTCTATAGTTTATTGTTTGTTATTTTATTTATCTTATATAAGCTTTATTGGATGCAAGGGATCTGGAATGGGGATTTTTCTTTGTTGTCTGAAGAGATGAAATCACTGACCAAAAAAAACCTGCTGATCATTGGTCTGTATAGGTGTCCTGCACTTACCATGTTGACCACTAGATGTCGCTGTGTACACTGTGTTGTATAGGGAACGTTTGTTCTGTGGAACATTTTGTTCCGGCCATGTGTTCCCCGGATCATTGATCAGGTTGCGCACACAGTGTGTGTGATCGATGTGAGTTGTTCCCCGGTGATAGGTCAGTGTGAGGCGGGTGGGGCTCATTGTATCCAGGGCTCCTTGCGATTGGGAGTTTTCAGACCGCAGAAGCAATTACTCTGCTGCCATCTAGTGGCGGTAGATGTAATTGTGGTAATGCCGCCCAAGTAATGGGAACTGCGTTACCGTGAGGGGAAGAGTAATCAGGTAGATTACTCGTTACCCTCAAAAGGGGCTGCGTTAGGTAACTGCGTTTATTGTAACTCTGTTACTTACAACACTGGCACTCTCAGACCAGAGCATTCTGGTGGGGGGCCGTCCAGTGTCAGAGTACAACAGCTCAGTGAGGCGAGATCACTGTACTAATGTTGGATCGATAGTACAGTGGCTTCGACCAGAGCTAACAATTTTTTTTCATTCAACCCAGCTCAAAAAAAAAATATTAGTGAGTAGCAGGCTTAAGACCTCCTCAGATAATTTTATATTGCGTAACCTCAGAACTTCTGAAACTACAGGCCCTTGTTTGCACACATAATGCACACTAATTACGATGTCAATTTATTAGAATTTATTGAAAAAACTGTAATGGTAAAGGATCCTTAAAATGTGTTTGTCAGGCAGGATACTATCATCTACTTTCCCCCTATGCCCCTCTTGCCATCACCCCTTCCTGGGCACCAGGGATGTTGAAGAGCCTGGTACCCATCAGCATTGTACACTAGTGCTTTAGTGATCCCCTCTCTAAGCAGTCCCCTACCCCCAGTACTGAAAGACTTTGGGGTTGGTATCAATACAGCAATGCAATGATTCAACAGCTCCTTCTCCTATCAAGGAACAGATGTTACAGAATGGACTAATAAATTGGACTTTTGGCGGTACAGGTAGTTAATGTAAAAGATGTATAAATATTTATTTTGTAAAAAATGCATAAATAGAAACTTGTATACATAATTTCATGAAAGAGTATCAGCATATGATATCAGTGCATCTAACACAAAGTAAGAGATACATTTATACTTATACAGATATATTCATGGCATAAAAGCACATAGTGTCAAAAAGGTATAGAGCTCTTAATGTTTGAAGCTGAATCCGATATGCATAATGGTAGATCTTGCATTTACTCTCGACATGTTTCGCGTACAGGACGCTTCATCAGGAGCATAAAAGTCTAATAACAGACATACATAACATAAACAGAGAATCATCAAAAGATGTCAATTAGTCAAACCAGTTTATACATAAAACATTTAAAAAAAATCACAAATAAAAAGATTAAAAAGCTGTTAAAGGGGTGTTCCACCCAAATGTAATGGTTATTAAAAGTCAGCAGCTACAAAAAGTATAGCTGCTGGCTTTTAATAAACAGACACTTACCTGCTCCACATTCCAGCGACTCGCGCCAACCGGAGCTCCGCTCCTCCCCCCCCCTCCCCGGCCGGCATCCTCATTGCGACTGTGTGCACCCAGCCATGACAGCCTTCGGCTTCACGACCGGGCACCCACTGCGCATGCGTGAGCCGCACTGCGCATGCGTGAGCCGCACTGCGCATGCGCGCCCGGCCCGCCTCTGATTGGACAGGCGATCATCTAGGACCTGTCAGTGTCCTAGACCAGGAGTCTCCAAACTATGGCCCTCCAGGTGTTCAGGAACTACAATTCCCATCATGCTTAGTCATGTCTATGAATGTCAGAGTTTTACAATGCCTCATGGGAAGTGTAGTTCCACAGCATCTGGAGGGCCGTAGTTTGGAGATCCCTGTCCTAGACGATCGCCAAAGGGAGGGGCTGCAGTAAGGCGATTAGGCCTAATCGCCATACCAGCCCCTCGGCGGAAGCAGGAAGTGGGACAGGAAGCCCCACTCCTACTGAAGCCCCCACTCCCCCCAAAAAAAATTACATGCCAAATGTGGCATGTAAGGTGGAGGGGAGGGGATTAAGCGGAAGTTCCATTTTTGGGTGGAAGTTCCATTTTTGGGTATAGTCTTATCTACAAAAACACCCCTTTGGGCATCCAAACAAAAAATAATGCACGAGCGTTAAAACAAAAAATAGATACTATATTTACCTTGTATGTGACTAGCTACTGATTTGTTGGGTGTCTTACCTGGATCTTTATGCACTTGATGTATGGGTTGGTCCATTTATTGCATGGGCAGCAACATGTTAACAGCTTTTTAATCTTTTTATTTGTGATTTTTTTTTTATATGTTTTATGTATAAACTGGTTTGACTAATTGACATCTTTTGATGATTCTCTGTTTATGTTATGTATGTCTGTTATTAGACTTTTATGCTCCTGATGAAGCGTTCCTGTATGCAAAACATGTCGAGAGTAAATGCAAGATCTACCATTATGCATATTGGATTCAGCTTCAAACAATAAGGGCTCTATACCTTTTTGACACTATGGCCCAGATTCACAGAGCGATTACGCCTGCGCAACTGCTGTTGCGCGTGCGTAAGTCTAAATGTGCGCGTGCGTATAGTTGGACGCGATTCACAAAACAATATACGCCAGAAATCTACGTTTTTTGGTCCGGCGTAATAGAATTAGACATTCGCTTCCCTTCGCGCAAAACTGCGCTAGACACACCATTGATTTGCTATTCAAATATGCTAATGAGGGAGTTACGGGGATTCACAAAAAAACGCAGTTGCTGCGCAGGCTACGCGATGTGCGCAACTGCAAAATGTTCTGTCTAAAGTTAGAGGACCTAAAAGCTGGTCTAAATTTTGAAAAAAAGTCTAATTGTCAGATAAAGCAACACTGTTAGTGAGGAGTTCAGCAGTCACACGTGTTGCCCAACAATCTGTATGCCAACATGCCAGGGGCATCGTCGCGCATAGCTATACTACTGACTTTAGATGAACAAAGAAGGATGAGGGCACGGAGGATGGCACTAAGGAGGGCACGGGAGATGTTTTTTTTTTTTTTTGCTTATATAAAATTTACAATTTACAATTTAATCTAATCTAATACAAATATTCTTATCTGATACAAGCCCCTCACTCTTCACTTGATATATCACACACGCATAGACATCTTTGGCATGAGAGATTCTGAGGTGTCTCGCATCTTCAGATTCACCCCTCATGCCATCATGGAATTACCACAACCTTGCAGGAGGACATCAGCAGCCCAACACATGGCACCACCCATGACAGCTACATATACAATCAGAGCCCCATCCCCACAGATTTCCAACAGAACATGTATGGGGACAGCTGGCTGGTTGTTGAGTGACATGGGAGTCAGGCATGACTATCCCCTCCCGTGATGCACACCTCACAAGTGGCACATGCATGACTAACATCCTCCTGTCTTTTCCCTTCAAGGTGATTCTGCATATGCACTGGTACCCCATCTCATGACCCCATCTCATGCCAGCTCACATTATGCATCTTTGCACGTTAAACACACACATTAATCATGGCACAATGAGAAGGCATGCATGCACACCACTGTGGTCCCTAGCACAGACACCCCACATCCTCATCAAATTGGATTGGCACCAGTCCGCCATGCAAGACTGGTGAGCAGTAACGCCACGTCAAGGCTCCAATTATGTCACTGTACATTCATACACCATTCACACGGACCTGGGAATCACTTCTCCCTGGTCCTGGGGAACCCTTCTCCACCCAAATTGAGGATGACACCCTTTTTCCAGCAGGAATGTCACCCCCACATTCAAACATCATTCACAACCCAAAATATGCCAAAAATGACATCAAAACCAAAAAAAAAATGCATAGAAAAAAAACAATGCATAGAAAAAAAAAAAACAGAACAAAAAAAAAAAATGCAGAGGACCAAAAAAAAAAAGCATTCAAACCAAAAAAAGGGGGGAAAAAAAAATTAATGCCCTCTGCGTGAGCCACGCCTGGGGCGCCCCCGGCCACGGCCCCGGCCCCTCAGGGGAGATGCATGGGGGAGGGGAAAAGCCGGGGAAGGAGGAGCAGCCCCTGAGATCTGCCCACCTGGCGGCCTGCCCTCCAAGGCCACGGCTATTCTGTCCAGGGCAGCACCAAGTGTTGCCGTGTTGCCCTGGATAGCCTGGGTAAGGGCCCTCACATCCTGCCCAACGCCTGCTGCTGTAGTTTGCAGGACATTTAGGCAGGTTGTGGAGGCCCGGGAATGGGAGTCCAGGTTACCCAGGCTCTCGTTCATGGAGGACAGGCTCTGATCCACCCGCCCCATAGTCTGGCAGAGCTGTCTCAGAAGGCGGGTCTGGGTGGCCAGGTTCCTTCTCAGACAGGCGGGCAGGAGATTGGGCGCCCCCCTGGTGCTCTGGGCTGACCTCCTGGCTCCAGCTGATGGTTGTGGCCGGGGAGAAGGGGAGGCCCTTGTGAGGGGAGCCATGTTGGGGGAGGAGGGGGGGGGGCTCACCCTTAGGGAGGGCAGGCTTCTTGCAGCCAGAGGGGAAGAGTCCGCAGCAACCAAATGGCCAGTGCCTTCCATGGACTCCTCCTCCTCATGATTCTCCTCCTCCTCATTATCGTCCTCCTCATGATCATCCCCCTCCTCTTGTTCCTCCTCTGCGGACTCTGGCCATGTTGGGGGGGCCTCATTAGGCTGCTGTCCTGGGGTTGGAGCGGTAAGTCCAGATGGCCCTGCACCCTCCTGCACATCTGTGGATGACACAAAGCATTCACAGGTTGGAGGATCCACACACTTGCCACATATTCCCTTTCACCCCCTCCCCCACACATGCTACACACCTGAGAGAACTAAAAACCTTACCTGGCACCGCGGGGACCGGACTTGTGTCAAAGCCTGGCAGGCCCTCCACTTCATGCCGGTGAAAGGTCAGGGCCACCACACGCTCCGTCGCTGTAAATCTAACCCGGCATGGTGGGCCCCCTCCTGTGCCCCTGGCATGGGCATTTATTGCGGCCAGTTTTTTTTTCACCTCACGCCGGAGGTCATTTATTTTCTTTTCTATCCCAGAGCGGGTCCGTGTCTCCCCCTCCCCCGATGAATTGACCTGCTCCGTGATCATATCCAATATCTCCCTCCTCCTGGCCGGGGTGGTGGTGGCACTCTGCGGGCCGTGGAGAAAACGCCCATAGTCGGTAATGGCCCGGGCAAGAATTCTTTTTTCCCCCACTGTAAAATTCAGCTTTCTTTTTCTCTCAGTCATACTTCCAAACAAACTCACTAGCAGTCACCAAAAATCTGTCAAAAATACAAGCACAACCAATCAGACAAGAACACACACAAAGAGAAAAAGAACAGCCAAAAATCACACTAGCACTCAGCAAGAAACAGACACAAAAAAATAAGATGAAAAAATAAAGCAAGAAAACAA
Organism: Rana kukunoris; assembly: GCA_029574335.1. Classification (NCBI taxonomy): domain Eukaryota; kingdom Metazoa; phylum Chordata; class Amphibia; order Anura; family Ranidae; genus Rana; species Rana kukunoris. The sequence continues at coordinate 163,601,681 of CM056052.1, forward strand.
ACGCTCAGAAATATATCAATCAAACAAACAGTCTCAAACACTTATCAAAATACACTTTCACAAAACTACCAACAAGCACTAGATCACACAGAACACTAATCTCACAACTACTGTACAAAACACACTCTAACGAACAACAGAGCAAAAGCACTTGGTTCAATGGGAAGGGACACAAAGGGATGTACTTTTGCAATGGAAGGGCGTTTGTGTGTGTCTATTTATGCTGTCTGCGTAGTTCACAACATTGCCCTAGTCCACTTCCAATTTCACTGATTGCGCCGCTCCCGAGTTGTGAGCATGCGCACAACGGAGCTGACATGGTTTCCTTCACGCGCGCATGCGCGAGTCGGCCGGCCCTTCATTTGCATGGGGTCACGGCTCATTTCAATGTAACACGCCCACGTCCCACCCAATTTGTATTACTCCTCCTTACGCCTCCGGAAAAAACATTACGCTTGCGCAATTTCTTGCGCAAAAGCTACGTGAATCGCGGGATTACGCGGCTTGATTGCGCACGTCTAACGTAATCGCGGTGCGCTACGCCGGATCGATATTGTGCCGATGTACGTGAATCTGGGCCCATGTGCTTTTATGCCATCTGTATAAGTATAAATGTATCTCTTACTTTGTGTTAGATGCACTGATATAATATGCTGATACTGTTTCATGAAATTATGTATACAAGCTTCTATTTATGCATTTTTTACAAAATAAATATTTATAGATCTTTTACATTAACTACCTGTACCGCCAAAAGTCCAATTTATTAGTCCATTAATTTCCATTGTCAATTTTCTGGGACGTTGGTACATTAAAATTAGGGCATTCACAGAGATTAGTCACCCTGTGATTATATGCAAGTCTGGCAAGACCCATTCAAAGATGTTACAGAATGTCAGAGAATGTATTTACCGCTGAGTAATTGTTAAAACGAATCATGAGCCAATGTCCATCCACAAATGGAAGCCTCCACAAGGGGATTATAAGCAAAATCCAGCAGGAGCTACAGAGTATAACAGAGAAGAGAGGCTCCTCTAAAGCCCTGTACAAACGATCGGTCCATCTGATAAGAACGGTCTGATGGACCATTTAATCGGTTAACCGATGAAGCTGACTGATGGTCATCGGTTAAAAAAACGATTGTGTCAGAACAAGAAGCATGTGTCGACTTGATTCTGAGCATGCGTGGATTTTTAACCGATGGTCGTGCCTACAAACGATTGTTTTTTGCTATCGGTTAGGTATCCATCTGTTAAATTTAAAACAAGTTTGCTTTTTTTTAACCGATGGATAAAGAACCGATGGCGCCCACACACGATCGGTTTGGACCAATGAAAACGGTCCATCAGACCGTTCTCAACGATTTAACCGATCGCGTGTACGCGGCCTTAGTGTAGTAATATGGTTACATTTAATGAAGGTACAACATTTAGCAACTCACATGGTTGATTAAAATTGGCAATCCTAAGTATGCAGGTAAAGCTTTCCACATAGACCATCCTTCGCACCGCCAGTTCTCACCACTGTCCGTCTGCAATCGTGACCGGTAAGACTACCCTGCAGGCAAGCTATCTGATCTGAAAGCGAGGCTTGAAGCGCTTGTGGAAGGGATGACATTGTTGGCGGTGCAGAGGACGCTCTATGTGGACAGCTTTCCCCCGGATGCCGCATACTTAGATGTGCCTGTCTTAATCATCAACCACGTGAGTTGCTAAATGTTGTACCTTCATTAAATGTACCATATTGCTACACTTAGCGGTGCCTATCTTTCATACTGAGTTGTGACATGACGCTACTTGTATATCAATACATCGCTTGTTTATCTAGTCAAAATATATGAAACATGTTTGCTCATCTTGCAAAACGCTCTCAAACCAAGATTTTACTGTGTGTGTGTGTATATATATATATATACATACATTACACACACCAGGCATAAGGATCATACATTTTCAAACATGTACCCCATGTCTATGATACTGGCTCTACCAATGCACAATATATTATTCATAATAAGATTCGTCATAACATTGCTAGATCTAACTAATGAATGGAGGAAGGGGATATTATTTAAAATAGAAAACATCCCCACATCCCAGAGAAATCCTTTTAATCTTAGAGGTGTAAGGCATTGATTCTAAAAGGATAAATCTATTGAAGGCCTCTAAGCTTGCCTATCTAGAGTCCAGTGTTTCTCAAATGGCTGCAGCTGCCGCTGAGAGGACCTATTTGCAAATGAAAGGGAATTCACAGTTCGTTTGGATGACTCATTCCAAATTTACTGGGTGGTTCACACGCTTGCCGGAACAGGAAGGCCCTCATTGTGCTGAATTGTTTTCCTGAATGCCTTTATGAACAACAGCAAAAGGAAATATTACAGTTTGGCAGAGGTCCATAAGCCTGATTGGTACTATAGTGCTGAGAATGCAAAGCAGATCTCTGCCAAGTCAAACATATCCTCACAGCTTCAGTTATTTTTGTCTGTGAGGAAAGTGAATTGCTGGCTCCCTAAGTAAAGGGTTTAGAAATGTGACAGAAGATTACAATGATGTCTTAGGAACCACAAGCAATGTATTGTTTATGCACAAAGTATCAAAAGGTAACACGAAATAGCCGCATGAAAGGAGCAGATCACATGCCATACCCTCCCCCTGTACCCCCAGATGACCTCAAGTCACATCCTGCTATAAGGGATATTAAATGTAACTTTAAGGTTTTGCCTTAAAGTTTCTATCTGCAGAATTGATCCTGATGGTATATACAGCATACACAAAATAATATATAGATGTTTATTTTGATTATATATATATATATATATACAGAGCTTTTTTTTCTCAGAAAATAGGTGCAGGAACTCGACCACGACCCCTTTCAGATTTCAAAAACAGTAGAAGGGTCTTAAAGGGGCATTAAATACCAGGATTGCATTACATACAGAGTGCAGAGTTCAGATGGTTACACACAGAGTGCAGAGCTGTCACTTGTAAACACAGAAACCAGACTTCTGTGTTTACAAGTGATTGTGGTGAGAAGGCACCAATGAGTCTGAGCCAAAGGTGGTGGAACTGAGTTCCCCCAAGTTCCCCCTGAAAAAAAGCCCTGTATATATATATATATATATATATATATATATATATATATATATATATATATATACAGTATATATAGCACTACCCCCAGAGGAGCTGCTGGTTTGTTTTGGGTGGCATGTTACCTCTGTGACTCCGCCGTCTAGGGTAGTTGATGAGAGCCGTAGTAATGGAATGTCCACACAGCAGGTGTCTTTTTTTTCTTGTGCTTTTATTTACCCAACAAGGTAAAACTGTTGAACTTGGTGAAGAATAGCAGAGGTGGAGAACACAGATTCAGGTGTAGGTAAAAGGAAACAGTCCTGCTTTCAACGACAAACTTTCACTTCGCCACTCCAGGCGGAATGGGTATAGCGCACCTGGACAGGCCTCTCTCACAAGCCCGGAAGCCAGAATAACACTCGAACTTGGGTTTAAGTCTCTGCCACAGACCCTCCCAATGGTTGCAGAAAATAGTAGTCCGAAGTCCTCTTGACTGGACTTAACACCTGGTCTCCTTTAGGTAGTTTAGTTTAGGTTACTGACTGATAGGCGGCCAATACGGATGAGCTTCGAGTTCGAGTAGAACTCATGTTCGACTCGAACATTGCCTGTTCGCCGAACAGCGAACTATTTGGGGTGTTCGCGGCGAGTTCGTGTGAACTTTAGAACCCTGTTAAAGTCTATGGGACTCGAACGTTTGAAATCTAATCTAATCTAATTTTAAAGTCTAATATGCAAGTAATATTGTAATGCAGTTTTTTTGGCAGCGGTGATTTTAATAATTCCTTTAAGTGAAACAATAAAAGTGAAATATTCCTTTAAATTTCGTTCTTAGGGGGGTGTGTAGTATGACTGTAAAGTAGCGCTTGTTTCCCATGCTTAGAACTGTCCCTGCACAAAGTGTAATTTCTGAAGGAAAAAATTTAATTTAAAATCACGCTCGTGGCTATAATGAATTGTCGGCTCTCGGCAAAACAAAGAAAAGTCATTCATAAAAAAAAAAATGTGTGGGGGTCCACGGCATTTTTTTCTAACCACTTCAGACCCGCGGTATAGCCGAATGACGGCTACAGCGCGGGTCTGAATATCCAACATGCCGTATATTCAAAAGACGGCCGCCCCTTTGGGCGTTCCCAGCGCGCGCTCTAGAGCGCGCTGCGGGGAAGCCCTGTGTTGACCGTGTCCCTTGGACACAGCCAATCACAGATCGCGGCGAACGGCCAATCAGAGTGGCCGTTTGTGATGCGATCTGTGCGGCGAATGAGAGATGATCTCACAGATCATCTCTCATTGCCGTTTTTACACAGAGAGGCAGCATCATGTCTCTGGAGAGGAGGAGACCGATCTGTGTTCCTTGTACATAGGGACACAGATCGGTCACCCCCCAGTCACCCCCCCCCTCCCCCGCAGTTAGAACACACCTAGGATACATTTAACCCCTTCCTCTTCCTCACCCCCTAGTGTTAACCCCTTCAATGCCAGTCACAGTATACAGTAATCAGTGCATATTTATAGCACTGATCGCAGTATAAATGTGAATGGCGCCAAAAATGTGTCAAAAGTGTCTGATGTGTCCGCCATAATGTCGCAGTACCAATAAAAATCGCCGCCATTTCTAGTAAAAATAAATAAATAATAATAATAATTCTGTCCCCTATTTTGTAAGCGCTATTACTTTTGCGCAAACCAGTCGCTTATTGCGTTTTTTTTTTTACCAAAAATATGTATAAGAATACGTATCGCCCTAAACTTTTTTTTTTTTTTAAATTGGGATATTTATTATAGCAACAAGTAAAAAATATTGTATTTTTTTCAAAATTGTCGCTCTTTTTTGTTTATAGTGCAAAAAACTAAAACCGCACAGGCGATCAAATACCACCACAAAAAGCTCTACTTGTGGGGAAAAAAGGACGTCAATTTTGTTTGGGAGCCACGTCGCACGACCGCGCAATTGTCAGTTAAAGCGACGCAGTGCCGGAAGCTGAAATTTCACCTGGGCAGGAGGGGGGTATATGTGCCCAGTAAGCAAGTGGTTAAATTTGGGGTGGAGTTCCCCTTAAAATCCATACCAGACCTGAAGGGTCTAGTAAGGATATTTGGGGGGAACTCCACATAATTTTTTTTTTATTTAACGCAGGGTTCCCCTTAATATCCATACCAGACCCTAGGGTGAGTGATTTTAAATTGCTTTTTTCCTTCAGAAATTACATTTTGCGCAGGAACAGTTTTAAGCACAGGAAACAAGCGCTACTTTACAGGCATACTATAGGTACAAAATTTAAAGGAATATTTCAGGAATATTTCAATTTTATTGTTTCACTTTAAGCATTATTAAAATCACTGCTCCCCTGGTCCCCGATGTATGGTCAGGCCCCTATTGGAACACCAGCCTCTCTTGGCACTCCTCAGGCAGACTTTCCACCGAACTGCTTCCTCTAACAGGCCGGACAGCCCATGACCTCTTTAGGTGGAGGCCCAGTCAATTACTTAGTCCTAAGCGGTAGATCTGTTGCTCCAGGCCAACGTGGTCCCAAAGGCAGGAGCTCTGTGTAGCACGTTCCCCCCCGGCCCGGAAGGCCATTTGCCAGGGCGCCGTGTAATGGCAACCCTAAAGGTGGGCGCCACACGAGGAGAAGACCCAGGAAAATGTTGTCTGCCCTATTAATACCCCTCCCCAGCATGCACAGCGAGGAAGCCTCCTTCTCATAGGCTGCTGAGGAAAAGTATCCAGTCCTTGACTTCACTGCTGCCAACTGCCGACCAGGGGTGGAACCACACCCCAGGAACAACAGAATGACCCACAGCAAAGCCAAGCTGGGACAGAAGCTCCAAATTTGAACTAATTAACAATGGTCAGAGTCACTTAACTCTCTGACCCCCTCTAAATATCAATAGCACCGGTTCTGAAAAGTAACCAGGTGCTACACATATATACTGTATATATCTGTCGAGGTACATAGGGGGATTTACTAAAACTGGAGCACTCAGAATCTGGTGCAGCTGTGCATAATTGTCAATAAGCTTCTAATTTCAGCCTGATCAATAAAGCTTTGACAATAAAATCTGGAAGCTGATTGCTTTCTATTCAGAGCTGCACCTGAATTTACATGCTCTAAAATTTTGCTAGTAAATCCCCCCCATTGTGACTTAGTACAGTAAGGCAGCAGAAGGCTAAACAATAATATGAGAAGGAGGAGGAGGAGAATGGTTGGGGTACTGGCAGCAAGGAGGAAGAGAAAATGGGGCAGGTCTCAAAGGATGCATTTCACCTGACCAAAACCCTGGGTGTTATATATGAGTGGAGTTAGAATATTGACAACAGTGTTGTCATCAGTAGCATTGAGGATTGAGCATCCTCTGCTGCAGGAAATTTGTAGTGAATGGGGTCTTTTATGCTCTCAAAATCCTGCAAAGGGACTTCAGTACCACTATTGGATGGCCTCCCTACTAGATCCCTGATTCAAAGGTAAAATTGTTGATTTTCTGTCAAGTTCTCAGGAGGAGTCCAAAATATGAAGAGTTGCTGCATAAGAACCTCTCGGTCACAATTTCTGATGATAGCAGGTTCTCTTCTGATGGCCATTGTGCCTCCATTCCTCTGATCCTTGATAGTAAAAATGGCAGTGACAGCAGCTGCCTTAGTGCCATTTTTCAGAGTATTGCAAATCACAGCCACCAGTCCTGCCTGAACCACAAGATTAGTGAGTACATTGGGTTCAAGGTTGTTGCAGACACTTATGCCGCGTACACACGGTCGTTTTTTGTGATGGAAAAAAACGACGTTTTCTGTGAAGTAAAAAACGACGTTTTTGAAACGTCACTTTCAAAGACGATGTTGCATACACACCATCGTTTTTTTCACAAAAAGCGAGGTTACGTTCACCACTCTTTTCCATCGAAGCTCGCTTCATAACTAGCTTCTGGGCATGCGCGGGTTGAAAAACGTTGTTTTAAACAACGTTTTTGCTACACACGGTGACTTTTTGTGAAACAAAAACGACGTTTTGAAAAACGACACAAAAAATTCAAGCATGTTGGAATTTTTTTTGGTCGTTTTTTTGAAGACAAAAAACGACGTTTTGCCCACACACGATCAATTTAAATGACGTTTTAAAAAACAACGTTTTTTTTCATCGCAAAAAACGACCGTGTGTACGCGGCATTAGAAATGAAGACCCCATAGACTACTTTGTGTTCAAGCTGGAGCGCTAACCAGAGCTTGAACATTATGCAGTAGAGCTTTCGTTTTATTACAGAGCAGTGAATCCACGTGTCCTTTGACAGTGTGAACCGACTAACTTTAATTAAAATGAACAAGCCTTGGATTGTAAAACTCCTACAGCTGGTGCTACAGGTTACATTTTAAGTGCCATCTTGCTAAAAAAAAAAAAAAAAAGATTATTGCCATCAATACTAGCTCCTGTTACCTCTTCTGGCCTATCTTAAGATCAGATCCTGCACTACCTGCTCCTCTACGGGTGTAGTATACCTACTGCAGTGCCCTTGTGGCCTGCAGTATGTGGGCAGAACCAAAAGGGCCTTTCAAGTTCGTGTGGACGAACATATCACAAACATTGTGTCAGGGTTCAGAGACCATTCTGTTTCCAACCATTACAGACTTAAACACCAAAAAGATCCATCTAATACCCTCTTTTTGGGGATAGACAAGTTCACGCCCCATTGGAGAGGGAGCCATCTTGTGAGAGAAATCTCAAGGATGGAAATGGGTTGGATTTATCGTCTCAAGACCTATACCCCTTACAGGTTAAATATAGAGATATATATAAATGCATTTATTAACAACGCATGACATGTAAACTCAATGTGAAATGCACCAACAGAGGCACGATTTTGACCATATTATGCACATTTTTTATCCCCTTTTTTCTGTATAATGAAACATTTTTTGGATGAACACATAATTGTATATTGTTTACAATACCCTTCTAATTTTACTCTAAATACATTTTCTTCCCTATTCACAAATTAGGGCTCCCTGGAGGGATTATTATTCCTCTTCAGGAGAACAGGTTAATGGTTTTATTCACAAGGGAGCACGCCAATAATGTTTTTGGCAACACCGCTGCGTCCATTCATTAGGATGGAGACAGGTTTTTGCTAAATAATTATTAGATTTAACAATTGATCACCCAATTATCTAATTAAATAGTGGTCATTTTTACACTATATCAATTTAGCACTTAGATAAGATTACCTTTCCCTGTACCCAGGTGAGAGGGAGGCCGTTGGTTCCTGGTGGCTGGAGGCGGTCTCCCCCCCTTTCACACCACCCCCTTCTTCTACTGATAAGGATTTGCCTCATTATAAGTTATATTCACGCCAATTATAATCCTCTATATGGGTTTATATTGTTAGTTGGGATGGCGAGTACTTTTATGTCACTACCACCTCTAATATATTTCCTGTTAATATTTTGATTAAAACATTCTTCTTAATGAGTCTAAATATTCAGCCCGAGTATTGGGCTACTACTACCAGAAGTTTTAGGCCCCTTGGGGTAATTAGGAAGTGTTACAATGGGTTGGGTGTAAGGCCCGATCATTTGAACAAATAGTTTATATCTATTTGGGTGTCAGCTTATGGTTCCAATACGTCTCCTGCATCAGTGGTGTGCGCGCTCAGCGGCACTCTAGATGGCGTGAGAGAGGAGCTTTAAGATCAAATGGTATGATGTACAGCTGGTGCCAGGCTAGTACGGTTCACTATTTCGGTCAGCTAGTAATCCCCCCAGTCAAAGATTTTTTCAGTCATTTAGTCTGTTTTTATTTTTATTTGTTTTTTATTTCCCATATGCACAGCCAATTTGAGAGGTAAGCGTTGTATCACTCATTAAGGGCATGTTTACCACACTAAAGATGGCGTCTGTGTCGCTGCTGCAACGCATCTCACAATGAGGCTTGTTTATATATATACTGGTGATTTACTGCGGAAGCCCACCCCATTAAAAACGTCTATTTGATGACGAAACGCATCTGGCAGGACGCGCAGTGACGTCACCATGCAAGGAGGAAGGGCTCCTGTTATTTGCCAGCCGGCTTTTGTCTTTTATGCTGTTTTAACCTGCTGTTTTGTAAGTACAATGTGGTTTTAATAAATTACCTTTTGTCATACGGAATTATACTATGTTGCATCCCCTTTCTATTTCCCTGGATGATCGAGAGTCTGCTCGTTTGTGACCTGCTGGAAATCTTTCCCCCATATCACTCCCAGGATTCAAAGGCCGCGGCTGGGTTATAGCCAAATGCGTTTTTGGGCTTGCCCTTTGGTAAGTGGCCATCCATTATTGGTGAAGGGATCACTTCTAAAGTTTTTTCTGTCACTATGGTGGAACTCAAACGTATGATTCCTGCATATGAACTTTTGGAGAGACTCATTTTGAACTGTTAACATAAAGATTTGATTCTAATCAGTCATTTCCTAGGGGTGATTGGTGTTATAACTATCACACATAGAATTTGATTCTTATTTAATCATTGTCATTTTGGTATAGTGTGGCGCGGCTTTGCTATCTCTGTCTATCTTAGGGCATTGGCACTGAAAACGTTTTTGTTTTGCCACTCAACTTCAGCTGAAATTTTCAAATGTCTACTACAGGGTAAATCCTGCATTGTGCCTCAAAGTGTGTGGCCTATTGATCACAGCCACATAGCTTTACCACAGGAGAACAATTTATATTGTTTTCTGTGGGTTAAAAAATGCATTGTTCCTCAGAGTTTGCCGTCTATTCTGGAGTTCTAGCACTGTAAAGGTGCCACACAGGGAGCTTAAAGGATCACTAAAGGAAAAAATTTTTTTTGCTGAAATGACTGTTTACAGGGTATAGAGACATACAAGTTAACTGGTTCCTTTTAAACATGATTAAAAATAGATAAAAATCAATCATATAATATGCCTCTAGTTTCACTTTCGTTTTTAAAAAGATTTTGTGTTTATGTAAGGTAGAGAGAGAGACAGAACAAAAACAAACAAATCCAGGGCAGTGTTTTGTTTTTAAATTGAATCCCAGGGCAGTGTTTTGTTTTTAAAATGAATCTGATTGGGTCTGAGGAGTTTCAGAGACACAGCTTGGACCACAGTGAAAAGCTGCCATGAGATATTTCATAAGGAGCCAGACAAGCAGGAAGTGTGGAGATCAGAGAAGTATTACAGCTACTTCAAAGCAAAAACGAACAATGAGAACATAAAAACAGCACTGCATTAAGGTAAAGGAAGCTATTTAGCTAAAAAAAATTCCTTTAGTGATCCTTTGATTTACTAAAGGCATATATACACCCCGGAGTGGTGGAATCCCTTCAGCAGGAAGACTCTGCTGTTCTGGGGCTCACTCTATTTATCAGACAATCCAGCCACCTACTGGGCCACCCCACCAAGGGATTGGCTAAAACTCGATAAATATTAAGTTGCCTATTTACACCTTTGATAACAAGAAATTTCATCACCTCTCGTTGTTCCATGCACGCAATAACACTGTTGGCTGCCATCTTGATTAATGGTCTCTGGACTTGTCCATTGGAATGTGTGCCACCTATTAGTAATAGGACACACTTGCTACTTCGTGTAGTACCACCACGCTAGCATCCCTTTTTAGAACTGTAAAGTTTAAAGTCCCGGGTTGACTTGAATGCCCCTCATATATCCATACGTTATTATTCCGCAATCTGTCCTGTAATATGCCTTTTTACATTTTACTTGTTACATATATTGTACTGAACTTTTTTTGTTTCAACTGACTGAAAAAAATAAAAATAAAATGAAGGAACGCCTGGATACTGTACACACTCACAAAAAAATTAAATGGTAAACACACACACGCATACAGTTTTTGATACTTTATTTGAGAAGAAATGTGTCCCAAGATGCAAATCTACCATTAATTACATCATCCAACAGTGCAAATCCTCGTCATTATGACCATATTTGGTGGGTGATGTAACAAGGATCCCCAACACAGCATCAGTAAGTGATTGGAGCCATGCCAATTCCTTTACTTTTCTTTGTTTTAATTAAAAAAATGTAACTAAATAAAAAGGGAATAAATAAACCATTACCGAAAAAGTAAGTAAGGTTTACTGTCCCTGTTGTGTCATCTGTAGAAAAATAGGACTGTTGGGATTTTGTTTTCTGTATATGAATCTGTGCAGTTAGTGACCCATCCTTACTGACAAATATATACTACTTGGATATCTTGTATTAGCCCCTTCCTGTAACATTAGGCTTCCCATTCTCACTTACTGGCATCACTCATAGCTATCAAAATACAGCAATTAATCAAAGAAAATGAAAGAGGGTGCGTAACATGTTATTAGGCAGAACAGCTGTTGTAAAATGTGTTTCATAAGCAGCAGCATGCTTAAGACATTTTTACTTACATTACATTAGCAATTTCCAAATCAGACCATCAACTACAGAAAATAGATCCTTAAACAAGATGATGACAGCACAGGCATAAATCTCTTCTCTGTTCAACTAAAGGAATCTCATTGGTATAAATTAAACCTTTCCTGCCTCTAATAGGCAAAGTAGCAGGTTGGTTGCAAAGCATGTACGATTATGTAACTAAACTTGCTCAGTCTGGTGCCCTGAGAAATGTTTAATACCGTACTTCCAGGTTTGGTAAGACAGCAGCCCTTGGTGCCTGAACACCCAATTACTGTGCATGAAAACTTGAGTCGCATGGGAGTGTGGAGGAGATGGTTAAGACTTGCACCAGTTAAACTTTATTGAGCACAATATTGTGAATTGATCTGTGTAGGAGGGTACCAACAAACCATGATGTCCCTTATGCCTCATACACACGGTCGGACTTTTGACCATGCAAAAGTCCGGCATGACCCCGTCGGAAGTCCGATAGGGTCTCTATCTAAGGTTTTCTATCTAAGGTTCGTCGGACATCCGACAAAAAATGTCAGATGGAGGAGACACACAGCTGGACTTTCCGAGAAAAGAAGCCCGTCTGACTTTTTTTTATCGGAAAGTCCGGCTGTGTGTACGAGGCATAAGAAACATTATGCTTGTACCCCCTTCCTGATGACATCTACCCACTGTAAAGCAGTGTCAGTGTACTGATAGTACAAGCAGCTTTGGCAAAAGCCATCATCGATTTGAGTATACTCACATGAATCACAGGCAGCAGCTGATTTGCTGCAGCACATTTGCTTCACAGCAGCATATCTCACCTTCAACAGCATATTTTACCATGAGCAGCTGCATGTTTACCACTCCCACAACAGTATGTCTATTACCTGCAGCTGTTTGTCTCATTCCCCCAATACCATCTCTCTTACAAGCTTTCTTCGTGGCACGAACCAACATATTCTTTGTAGTGAGTCTCCGCTGAATTTGAGAAAATTACTGTACACCAGCATATTCCAAAAGGCTCCTTTATTTATTCATAACATAGTGGTACACAAAAGATGAATGGAGACACTGACGCGTTTCACATATTCATCTTGTGTGTACCACACTTTTATGTGTGTACTGCTCTCTATTGAACATGCCGATGTGCAGTCATGCATTTTCTCAAATTCGGGGAATGTCAGTAACGAGCTGGATTAGCATTTGGTGGCAGTGGGCAACTGTAAACCTGAACTGGAGTGAGATTTTGCTATACATATTTTGTAAACTCCAAAATCTGATTGAAAGCACAATTTGCTAATCAGATAAAGATATTTACTGTACATTCACAGCATATAAATACTGTATATATACTGCACATCCTAGTACAGTTGGGCACAAGCTATACTAAGGAGAGAGGGAGAATAACACAGAGTTTAGTGGCCACGCTAGCCCTGTTCCCCCATAGTAGATACATTGACTACAGTGGCTAAACCAAAAAGCCTGGGACTATAAACTCTTAGCACAGGATTATATGTTAGCACTATATGCACACTAATAAACACAAGCATATGGGGCAAATCCAAGCCATAATTCCTTCTACCTTCTGGAAATACTGTCATGTATATGTAGCGCCCCCTTACTTTCAGTATGGGCACTACGCTAAAGTTAGTTGGGCACTACGCTAAAGTTAGTTGGAATGAGAGAGTTACGTTGCTCCCATTCGTGATTTATTTAAATTGTGACCTCTGTCATTCCAGAAAGGTCTCCTGGGCCAATCTGCATTCTAGGGATGTGGTATCATCTCCGGCCAGCAGTTGGCACCAGCGGGGTTTCTGGCAGAGCAAGTCTTCCCCAGAAGCCAATTAGAGGAGTTCCTCCCTCGCAGGGCATACTGGAGAGGAGTATAACTGTGACTGGTGTCATATGTTCTAAAATCTTTGCGGGGTCCCGGTGCTGGGTGCGGCATCCACCTTCAGGGTGCGCGCACCTATGGGCCCCGCCGCTGTGGCCCTCCTGGCCAAGCTTGCAGGCTTCATCGAGCCTCAACCGGAGGCGAAAGAGGACCCCAGTGATCCACTGGGTTCCAGGTTCCATTGAAACGAATCTTAGGCTGAGTGCCGCACTAATCGGGGATCTGGTGACCGGGATGCTACAGCTACTCATTACTGTCTCCCGGTGACCCGGGCTGGAGTCCATTGGAAGGTTTTGCCCCTATTCATCCACTACAGATCGATGTTACTAAGGGCTGGATTGCCCATCTACATCCAGGCCTGACACTGCAAGTTCACCTCTTTACTCTCATCAACCTTTTCTCTCCTAACTGAAGTTGATGTTGGCTGTGTTGGCCTGAAAATAAAGCCTTGGAAAACTTTATTGAATGTCTGGACCTCCGCTCACTACTTTGTTCCTGCATCACACCCCTAGACAACGATATGTCATATAATGTGCCGAACCCAACAATCAACCATCGGCTCCACCGGGGGTAGCGCTACATATATTTATTTGTATAGCTCTACCACACTGAGTACCTTTCTTCAATAAAACAAAGCATCAAATCTCAGTAATGAGAAATGACCCTATACTCCTCCAGGTTAAGACTTAGTATAAATAAAATTATGTATAATGATGATTATACCTTCTTTTTAAGAACATAATAGGCTGAAAACACTCATTATGAATCAAACAGCATGTTTGTTTTTGAAAATATTCTATTTTCCCAGCTTCACTTAGCAGTTTCACAATAAATATAATAAAATGCACCTTTCCAGCCGAACAAAAAACGGTTCTCCCCCAGTTTTAAATGTTTCCTAGAAGATCACTAAAACAAGCCAGACTGCAGGTTTGTTTCTAGAAAAGCCATTACTGAAGGCTGGGGATGTGAAGACAGTGCTTACCTACATTTTAAACTGCAATCCTTGCTGTTGGTTTATAGCTAGTACAAATAAAGGTATGTGGCATATTCTCTGTTGCTAATTCATCCTAATACAGACAAGCAGTGCATAGGCATAGTTGCAAAAAAAAAAAATCCAGAAAAGTAGTGTAGACAGAGTAGTATGTTAATTAGGGGTGGGGCATACTATGTGTAGGTGTGGCTGAAGAGAAAAAGTGAGGGCCTGGTTTAAATTACACTAAATTGTAGGCGTGGTGTAAAGGATGTGTGGTTTAATAGCGTCTGAGATTTTATTTTCCTAATGCACTTTTTTTCTTCCCTCCAACATCCCAAAAAACAAATAAACACACACACATATACTTATTAAAAAAAACTTTAATAGTGTAAACACTCACTGATTGGTTACTAGAGGTTACAGTACATCATTACCGCTCACTGATTGGTTGCTAGAGAACAGACATAGTACAGAGACAGCAGGCATACCACAGGGGAGGGGAGGAGACTGAAAGGCGTACTTCAGGAGAGGGACAGCTGTTTTGGGCCCCACAACAATGACTGGGGCCAGAGCAGATGCCCCTTTCCCCCCATGGTAAAGATGGCCCTGATCCATATATGTTTACAACTACATACCTTAATTTGAGCAAACTGTAGCTTGCAGGACCTGGCAGATACAGGAACAAAATAGTTCTCCTCTACAATCCTCCCAATGACCCTTGAAATCTTGTTTTTTTTCGTTTGAGCCTTGCTGAGACCTGAGGGTAAGAAAGGGACAGGTGAAAAACACAGGTAAAAAAATGCCTGCCCACATCAGGCCTTAGTTCCCATACAGACCACCCACTGCCACTTCCCACCCCTCCCCCCCCCCCAAAAAAAGGCCCTCATCAGCCATTAGTCACTATACAATCCAATTCTTCTCCGCCCCTCCAAAAAATAAGAAATATGAAAAAGGCCCCTATCAGAGCCATTAGTATTTTAATTTTATTGTAATAATTTTTCATATTTTTCCGCCTCCCACTACAGACCACTCAGTAGTGGAAGCCCCCTATTCCCCTCAGTACAGATACCTCAATAATAGAAGCCCCCTTCCCTCCTCAGTACAGAGCCCTTAGTAGTAGTAGTACCCCTTCCCCACCAGTACAGACCCCCCAGTAGTAGAAGCCCCCCAGTATAGATCCCTCAATAATAGAAGCCCCCTTCACCCCCAGTACAGATGCAGTGTAAGTGAAGTTATTTGTCCCTCTCCAGCGCTGTGGTGCTCACATAACATCCTAGCCCAGCAGCACCAACACAGTATGCTCTGAAGAAAAAAAATCCAAACACTTCCAGCGCTCATTGGTCTCCAACAGAGGGATGGATAAACCAGTGACGCAGGATGCAGCCCTCCTCAGATTGGGTATCCAGTGTGGAACTACAAAAACAAAGAAGGGAAGACGCATTACCCAAGTAAAAAGATATGTATGAAAATGGAGGAAGCCAATAAAATGCATTTTCCAAAAATGACAAGGTGTACAGCATGTAAATGGAAGGATACCATGAGGTAGAAAGAGCAAGTGCTGCTAAAACCTCACATGGAGCACACTGATGGGTTTTGGGGCACACCCCCTTCTTCAGAGCTGTGCTGACCAGCACCACCAAATGCCTAGTACTTAAATACAGTAATGCATGCCAGAAAATCAGCCCCCAACCAACCAACTTGTGGTTGAAGTAACGAAAATGTCATAATTTATGGCTTGCCTAAGCTTTTTATTTTCCCCTTTTTCTTATCTGTGCAGCCTACATGACTATATTGGTAAATTACACTCCCCTCCCTCCTCCTCCATGTCCTCCTTTTGCTAAACACTATGGGGACAGGATATATGAGGTGGCATCAAAAGGTTTTGAGACTAGTTTTGTAACACACCAACAGATGGCAGTACAAGGCTGCACGCGCAGTCACAGGGAGCACCGACCTTCATAAGTCAGTGTGCCAAAATATATTGTCCGGTGTTCATCGTGAGCTGTGCAACTGGTGCTATTCTGACCAAGTGTGAAATTCTGCATTAAACTGGGAAAATCTGCTACAAAGACATTTGACATGATTCAGCAAATTTATGGTGATGCTGCAATGAGTTGTTTGAGGTGTTTTAATTGGCACACACGATTGTTCTCCAACAATCATGATGCATAAGTTGCCGAATGGTTTCAAGATTTTTAAAGGTTGTGCTCCTTGAAGGTCTTCCTGGTCTCTCATCGTCTACCAGTGATGTTCTTCCGATCTTGAAGCGTGCATAACACTCAAAACACCTCGAACGACTCATTGCAGTATCGCCCCTGTTTCATTACGATACATGGTAATGAAATTGCCAGAATAGCACCAGTTGCACAGCCCCAATGTACACTGGATGATGTTTTTTGGCACACTGACGTATGAAGGTCAGTGCCCACTGTGACTGTGCATGCATCCTTGTGCTGCAATTTGTTGGCATGTTACAAAACTAGTCTCTGAACTTTTTGATATCACCTCGTAGTACGCTAATTGATTACATTCACTAAAAAAACGAAAAAAAATGCTTTGTTTTAATATTCATTAAAAATATCAAATGCAATTGCTAATACCTTTAAAGTTAAAAAAAAAAAAAAAAAAGCCTTGGATGCAGGTGCCGTCTGAACAAAATTAAAGCTAGTGTTTATCATATTTGACTTTGTACAAAAATACACATTTGACGTTCAAAATAGATGTATAGGGAGCTGTAAAACAGTTATGTGATATTTATAATTTTATTTGAATTGCTTTTCTGAAACCATTTTTTTTGCACCAATCAGGGCTGTGCAGACACAGATTTATACTGTAGAGAGCATACATCAGCAAATTAATAGAAGCCACTCCCAAAGATCTTTCCCTGCAGATGCCAAAGAACAGGAAATGACCATGTGACCATACAAGAGCGCTGCAAGATTAAGGTACTTACAGGATCTATAAAATAAAAACAAAATACAGTTGCATGATATATATGATTTATATGAATAAATTATGGCAACTAACATGTCTATGTTTAGTATCCCTTTACATAAAACAAAAGATGAAGGCTCTAGGGGAGCTCCATTGCTCAGAGCAAGTGATAAAAGTATGAAGTGAAAGAAATCAGACGGCGTACACACGACCGAGGTTCTCGCTGGAAACCAGCGAGAACCTCGCTGGAAGCTGCATTCCAGCGAGGACCTCGGCCGTGTGTACGCTCCTGGCTCGCCCCGCCCGCCGGGAATCCCGTCGAGCGAAAAGAGAGCACGCTCTCTTTTTGCTCGACGGCCCGCCTGAATGAATGGCTGGTTGCCATTCCCGACGGGCGGGTCGCCGATTTCGACGGCCGGCAGAGAACCTCGACGGGCGGAACGATGTGTTCTGCCCGTCGATGTTCTCTGCCGTGTGTACGCGGCCTTACAGTACTTGTGCAAGGATGGTTTAGTTTGTATCTTTTGAATTAATAGACACATTATTTGTGCACTCTGAAAATGATGGTACTTGATCTTTAAGGAAATATTTCAAATGATTATATTTTTTCAGCCAGGCTGTTTCTCGAATGCATCACATTGATTTTATAATGTAAGCAGACTATGCAGATGGAACCACATGTTCTGGCAGAATGTGACCAGCACAGATAGGACAATATTAAGATTCCTAGCCTCAGAGCAAAAGGAGTGCATGACAATCCTGAAGAAAAAGCAATAACTATGACTGGAAAATGGTAATAAATTGTTCCATTTCCTACAGCTCAGAACTGACCAGAAAATACTGAAAAATCACTGAGATTTTCATGTATTGGCTTACCTAGAAATAACCTATGTATGTTTTAGTAGAAATGTTTTAGAACCAATTTCAACAATTTTTAAAAACATGTCTAAGGTTTAATTATATATAATATGAATCATATAAATGAACTAAAGCATTACATGAGTTAGAAATTATTTAAACCAAGAACAATGTATAAGAACAGGAAAATCTTTGTTATTAGTACAGTGATAAAGTCTATTTTTCTGTAATTTTCCCCTTATGTTAAGACTTTTTAAATGTAATTTGAGTAGTCATACAAAACTGTGCATGCTGCCATAATGACTACAAATAAAATGCAACAGTTGATACTCTAAACCACACCACAATGCATAGCTACCAACTGTCCCTGATTTCGAGGGTCTGTCCCTGATTTTAAAACAAAGTTCCTCTGTCCCTACACTACACACTAAAAATGGGTGCCAATCCTGGGAGCCAGGGCATTAAATAGGCTCTGCCCAACCCAAGATAGCTGCTAGAGTCACTGCTAGAGTTACATGGGGTGGCAGTATCCAATAGCTTCCACAGTGACCCAGGAAACATAGAGGAACCACATTCCTCTTGACTTCCTCTACCTCTGCAATGCCGCCGCGGTTGAACACCCTCTACAGTTTAAAAAGTAGACTTCACCTGCCTAAATAGTCATTTAAAATGACCTGCTAATGCCAGTTCTGTCACAAGGAGAGTGAGCCACAGGTTTCTGCATACCTGAGGAAGCAAAGGAAAGATGCATATGCAATAATGATGTAGCTCCCCTATCCTAGGCTAGTTAAAGCAGAAATGGGGTCAAAGCTCTTTTGGCCCTACTTCTTTTGTAGGTCATAGGAGTGCATTTAGTTCTGAACTCCTGTGACCCAGGCTTTCATCACAGAGCCGGTACAGGCTCAGCAGGGATCTCATCAATAATGTTGAGATCTGTCCAGATGCAGCTGGCTTAGCCTCTCGGCATACCTCTGAGAGCCAGCCGCTCCTGCCCCTCCATAGTGAGCATTGGAGGGGCAGAGCATAGAGTAGTGATTTACAGACACCAATCTGTGTTTAGAGTGGACCTGAGAATGGAACAATCAGCAGTCTTTGATTAAATCAGTTCTCGTTGTAGAGTCAGAGGGGAACAGATGCAGCTTTAGATCCATGCACCATCTATATAGGTGAGTATGAATGTTTATTTTTTCAAATCACACACTTCTTTTTAAAATTTCGTTTTTGGATCTGTTCCACCCAGCTAAGCAGGTGTCAGGAAACTCCTGTGAGAAGCAAGCGCATAGCCTTTGCCATAGAATGGCACACAGGCGCGTGCATGAGCGCCAGAGTTCGCAATTGCAGGCACGCATGCGCACAGATGCGGGCATGCGTGCACACGTACGAGCCTAATTACGTTTGGCGCCAGACAGCCTATTTAAGGGAGTCTGGGCTCTTGTGCTTTGCTGACTGATCTTCAGCTGTGTTCCTGAATCCTGCTCTGATCCTGTGTGTTCCCCCAGTATTTAGACCCGGCTTGCTCGTGACCTTGGCTCTGTGTTCTGTTCCTGTACTGAATCTCATCTCTGACCCAGCTTCGTCCCTGACTCTGGCTCTGTCTATGATTTGGTACCTCACTGCTCGCCTGCTGACGAACCTGGCTATCCCTAAGACCTTGTTCCTGTCTATGTTCCTGGTTACTGTTAACCCTCGGTTACCTGCTTGGCTGTTACCTGTTCCTGCTCAGCTCACCACAGTCTATTCCAGGCCACTGAACCCTCTCAAGCTGTTCTCCCTGGACCTCCTGCTCCAGGCACTCGTGTCCCTCTTTTCCTTCAGCTTCCTCTGTCTCACATTCAGCGGAGCAGGGACAGGAGATATAAGAGAGGCCGACCTCATCAAATCAGTCTCCCATCTGATCCCTGACAGCAGGTCAGCTTTCCAGGTCTATTCAGGTCTCCCTACACCTGGTGGTTGATTGCTCCTGTCTGTCTCTGGTAGAAGCTTCCAGAAATAATGTATGAGGGTTAGCTACTGGGTTATGAGTATTCATCTGACGTCAGTCAATCCCCAGGAGGCTGGCCCAAAAAGTGTGGCTGGAAATATGATAAATGTTTGGTCTGCGCTCCCACTACTATGCTGCCATATTTCTGAGATCACCATATGGTGGCAATATTTAGCAAACGCACAATACTGTACACTACTATGCATGTAGCATATACAGCCATCAGATTGCTTTTATGACAGCACCCATCACAGAAGTATGGCAGCCATAGACCTACAATACTTCACATGCGTGGTGTATCTCAGCTCATCTCATCAACCAGCCATTATTGACAGAACCCAGGTGGAACCCAGAAGTTTAAATGGGTGAAGTTGTTACTTAAAACAAAATGCCCCTTCTAGGTGAAATTTCTGAATTCAAATAAACAAAAAGTGTTTATGTTCACACAACTAATGAATTGCTTACCATATATTATTATTATATTTATAAACCAGGAGATCTGCATTTTATCATGAACATAGAGGGAGTGGAACATTTTATGTCCTGTATTGTTTATAATAACTATGATTCTTTTAATAATTACTGTGCCCCTTCTCCAAGGTGAACTGTGTAGGCATGTACAAATAGGCACTATGGGCCAGATTCAGGTAGATGGGAGCATCTTTAATCTGGAGTAACGTTTCTCATTTACGTTACTCTGGCGAAATTTTAGGAGCAAGTGCTGTTATTCATGAAGCACTTGCTCCTAAAGTTGCGGCAGCGTATCGCAAATGAGCCGGCGGAATTCAAATTGGGCGGGTACGGGGCGTGTATTATTTAAACTAAGCGCGATCCCGCGGCAAACGTACTGCGCATGCGTCGACTGTCAATGCATCCCAGTGCGCATGCTCCAAATTCTGTCAGTGAACGTCAATGACGTCAAATCCCCATTCATGGACGTTTTACGCAAGCGACGCAAATTTTTTTTTTTTTTCGACGTGATGACGACGGCTATACTTAACATAGGATATTCCAATAGGGGGCATGTATTTCTTTACGCTGCGTATCTCTTACGGAAACGTCGGAAAGTCACTGTGTCGCGCCCGAATACGATCGTGAATTGTCGATTCCCGCTGATTAACATACTTTTTCGCCGTAAATCAGCGGGAACGCCCCCAGCGCCATTTTTAAATTAAAGTTGCGATGCGATGGCGAAATTCAATTACAGAAAACAAAAACGCCGGCTTAAAGTGACAGTTAGGCTGGAGTATCACTGATACTCCAGCCTAACTCTACCTGAATCTGGCCCATAGAGTACATAGCCAGAATTATCTGTTAAACATAGAATTGTAGAGAAGTAATAGCATACCTTCACATTTGTAACCCCCTGATTAGTGCAATACTTGTCTCCTATAAATTGATAATCGTATTGATAACATGATCATATGCAGCACATCACCATCAACATGAACTTTTATTGCTACTTTGTTTCATATGCTTTGAATATTAATTTTCTTTCTTCACAGTCCTTACCACAAAAATTGGGGAATGCCGATTGCACCATGCTGAGCACTGGAATTGTTGTGACCACAGCAATATAGATTGCAATTTGTATTCTTTCATCCCAAACCCCTACATTTCTAACCATGAAAACAACCCATATTGTTATTTTCAAGTGATATCTTACACATGTCAGATGGAATCTCTGTATGCAATGAATAAAGATTTACAGTACAGTAGCCTGCGTCCAGGGGTATAAGTCAGTTTTCTTGTGTAGGTTTACACAAGTGCTGGTGTTTGCCTCCATACAGACATTCATTCCTATGCATGGCTATATGCAGCACCTGTGGCTCCTAGGGGAAAATATGTACATTGCATTGCCCCAGGTGCCTGTGTGACGAGGCTTTACATATGCTTGGTTTCCATTAGGAGGTAATTAAAGAGGATGCATAGTCTTTTCAAGTTTTTTGATGCATGTGTATAACAGATTAGCTTTGTGTAAAAATTGTTACCATCATATGGCATTGTTTTTTAAAAATGTATCTGTCAGTCCTGGGAGTTTCTCTGTGTAAAGAAAAACTAAAGGAAATTTTGTTTTTGGATAGAGTGGAGAGGGATGTTGGAATTTTATTGCTGTCTGTGCCACCTTTAGGAAGATTCACTCCTTCCATTTGTCCTGTATACCATTATCACCAAAAGTGAAAGAGCATCGTAAATGTAGGGGTTTCCCCCAGAAAAGTAATAGAGGGAAAATCTTCCAAAGGGCACAGTAGTCCTGGTGACTCTGGTGATAACCAGGGAAACCACCACATTGTAGGAATGTCCTCTTACTACCGGTTCTAACTATGAAACAGGAAGTAAAGGGAGATCTCCTAAATGGGGCACAGATGGAAAGAAAAACGGATGAGGTTATAACCCTCCCTCACTCTATCCAAGATGAAAAAAAAACCTTGCTTTTAGTTTTTACCTTAAATGTGTTTTAAATAATACGTTCAGTGGTTAGCAGTCCTATACTACAGGGGTACCTCACCCCCGGACCATGGCCTGTTGATGAACAGGCCACACAAGAGCTGAGTGGTGACGGCCTTCAGGACAGGACAATCACAGACCGCGGTCGCCACTCACCTCCTGCTGTGCGGTCATGCCACTTAGCCTGTGTGTGCCTCTCCCGCATCTCCAGGCCGCTGATGTCATTCTATAACAGGTCAGGGGGTGGGAGCAGCTGGAGATCTGCACAGGGAGCTTTTCATATTAACAAGCGGGTAATCAGCTGCTTGTTATTATGATCAGTTGGATGGCTCTCACACTCTATTTAGATCCGCAACTTCTCCCACCCCCTTCTCCGTGATAGGATGATATTGTAGTCCAGGTGATGTTGAAAAGGAGAAAATAAGCCAATAACTGTGTCTGCCCTGCCATAGGTAAAACTGTGTAGGGGAGGCAGAGGTTTAAAGGGGCGATGATTTTAGAGAGGAAAGGAGGCTGTGATTGCTAGGGGCACAGTGATATAAAGGGGACTACATTACAGTGCAGTCCCCTTTACATTGGAATGTCCCTTTACAGTTCAGTTCCAGTTTACAGTGGAGCCCCCTTTACATTAAAGCGAAGCTCTGCTGTAAAAAAACAATATTAAAAGCCAGCAGCTACAAATACAACAGCTGCTGACTTTTAATATTAGGACACTTACCTGTCCTGGAGTCCAACGACGTCTGCAGCAGAAGACAAGCAATCGCTCGCCTATCTGCTGCCCCCACCGCCATCCTCGGTGAGGGAATTGGGCAGTGAAGCGTTATAGCTTCACTGCCCGATTCCCTATGGCGCATGCACGAGTCACCCATCGCCGTCCTTACCGGTCCCTGCTGTGTTCTGGGAGCCAAGTGTTTCCCAGAACACAATGGGCAGGGGCAGGAAGTGACCCACTTCCGCTGGGTGCCGGAGAAGGAGGAGGTGCCAAGGTGGGTGGAGAGAGCAGTGCTGTACTAGGCACAGGCCTTCTCACTGTCTGAGAGTAAATTGTCACTGGTTGCAAGATGCCAGGCAGAGCCGGGCCTAGCAACCAGTTCCAGAAATGTAGTTAGTAGGGGGTGGCTGTGTCCTCTATTTCATTCTGGGACATTGTATTGTCCCAGAATGAAGGTGCCGGGACCCGGGACAGACATGTCAATTGTGGGACAGTCCGGGCAATCCGGGACACATGGGCACCCTACCCGCAGAATCCCCGCAGAGAGGACTCTCGGAAGTGGGTGCAAATACCTGTCTTAGACAGGTATCTGCACCCCCTCCCCCTGAAAGGGGGGGGAGGATTCCGATGAGTGGAAGTTCCACTTTAGGGTGGAGCTCCGCCTTAATGTAACATGGATTGCACTGTGATGTAAAGGGGACTGGACTGTAAAGGGGCACTCCAATGTAAAGGGGGCTATGATGTGAAGGGAAACTAAGGACAATGTGTGACTGCTTTAAATGGGAGGACTTGTGATAAAGGGGGGTTGTGATGTGAAGGGGGGCTTAGGACCGACTCTGTGAATATTAGCCCCCCCACATTGGCCTCTACAAAACCGGTCTTGGTGCCAAAATTGTTGGAGACCGCTGCACACTAGGTGCACTATTTGGCTTGAATTTGGAGGCTTGCATTGTTTCCTTTAAGTAGTACCATTTCTCTTTCTCTGATTTGAAAGCACATTGGTCGGTTAGGTAGCTTCCATCCAAATTGTACTTAGGGTGTGTATTTGTGCATTAGATTGCAATCTTCTCTGTAACAGAGACTGACGAAAGGTTAAATTCTTTGTCCTACAGCTCCAATAAAGGGAACCATTATGTGCTGATATCACACACATGTTGGGGTAAAGGGAATGTATACACATTAAATCTAAAGTACTTGATAACAGTGAGAAATTCCCCAATAAATCTGCTATATGGATTCCACATGCATTTCATTGGCATGAACCCATATCTCGAGGGAACGGAGTTTCCTCTCAGCTCCTTTTTCTGCTCTTTAAAAATAAAACCCTTTATTTTAGGCACAGGAAGCAATCTATTCACTTTCCCAACTGAAAGAGGGCTTGTGAGGACATATAATGCTTTGAAATAGAAAACGTTTGAGAGATTTTCTCCTGGCAACTGGCATCTGGTTTTGTAATCCAGGAGGTATTTGTTTATAGAAAGTCATGTTTCGAACATGAAGCAACTCTTAATGAAGCCTAATGTGCACTGAAAAGTACAAGAGTAAGGATTGGGTATATTTCTCAATATTTGAAACTAAACAAAAACTGACAAGATTGCTATATGTAGCTGAAACATTAGGCATCCAACCTCTTATCTTACCTATATAGACCACAAGAACTTATTAGGTTCTGTAGGGATAATAATGAAACCCACATGCCAATGAAACCTAAACTGTAAAATAAAAAAAGTTGCTTTTTGGTGAATAAAATATGCAAACACACATATTGCACAGAGATACTGTATATAAATGATGTGCATTTTTAGCAAGAACATTTATACAGATATGCTGTATATTAAATATGTTAAACTATGTAGCACTTACAGTTCTTTTTTAAAAGTACAAGTTCATCACTATTCGCTCTCTCTTTAAAAATATTTGTATATAGTGTCTCTATTTGTGTAGTTGCTGTTTGGCATATAAAGACTTTCTCATGTTAAAGGTTAGCCCCACGTTTTCGGGGGGGGGGGGGGGCAGCAAATAAAAAAAAATCATATAGCATATACAATCGCTACATTATGACAATTGCTCAAGTCATATTGTAATTGAATGTTATTAAAAATAAATTTCCTACTTCAATATGCAGCAATTTTTTTTTTTGGTAAGATACTCCCAAAGGGAAATCAGGTCTAAAGGGATGCAGACCCTGTCACTTTCCTCATTAGTACCCTGCAAGTACAGCAGCTGATTGATAATTACTGTATAAAGTCACTCACATTCACTTTTCACAAGGACACAGACAAACAAATAGCTATTTCTTCAGAACAACAAAAGGTAGGAATCTGCAACAAAATGTGTTAAAATCCTTGGAATGTACTGTACATTGATCACCCAGAGGGGAATGTTTTTTTCTCAACAAAGTGGAGGTACTCTTTAACCACTTTCTGGGTACATTGCTGGATTTTTGGAGGTTATACTGGGATGAGCATGAGAAGGACTCATGCCTCGTACACATGATCATTATTCCCATCAGGAAAACTGCAGTGTTTTTCTTTGGCCGGGAAAACCGGATGTGTGTATGCTCCTTAGCAGTTTTACTGAGAGGAAAACTGCAGTTTAAAAAAATTAGAACACGTTCTCTTTTTTCTCACCGCGAATCGCATCGTTTTTTTCCCACGCAGTTTTCTTATGGGAAACACTGCGAGGGAGCATACACATGGCCGGTTTTCCCAACCAAAGTTCTCCTGGCAGTTTTCCTGTTGGGAAAACAGGCCATGTGTACAGGGGAAAAAGGACCGAGACAGTTCCCGGCTTTCCCCTCAGGTTTTCCTGGCAATCTTATGACCGCCGGGAAAACCGATCGGGTGTACTAGGCATTAGGGTGTGTGTGATATTGGCGCTGCTGTCCCAATTAAATTACAATATGGGAAAATTCCCCCAGTGGGGTAATTCTCCCATATTGGTGTACTGGTATGATGCCCACAGCTGCAGGTATCACCCTGGTATCATTTTTTAGAGCCAGTAGTCGGCTCACTTGTAATAGAAATCAGAGCAGCTACCCCCCCTCCTGTAACCTTCCGCGGTTATCTCGGGCTCTCTCATACCACTGGATCGGCTTTGATTAGCTGTATATTATAGTAACCCAGAAGCGATCAGATGACATCACTCCTGGTTTACTTGGATACATTGCCGCCATTTGCTTTTTAAAATCTAAAACATTCAGAAACACTGATCTTGGTGTTTTTAATGCTTTTAAGTGCAAAGAAGGGATTTGGGGTCTTATAGACACCAGATCTCTCCATAAAGAGGACCTGTCACTTACATATTGCTGTCACAAGGATGTTTACATTCCTTGTGACAGCAATAAAAAATAAAAATTAAAGCAACAGTGTCCCCCTCCTCCTGCACACAAACAGCGATTGCTTCACACATGTGAGGTATCACAGCGAACATCAGATCATGGGCAGTAAATATAGCTCTAGGCCTCCACTGTAAATCTAAAGTGGTAACCTGTAAAGGCATTAACAGCATTGCCTATGGATAGCAAAATATATTTAGTTTGTCAGCGTTGCACAGGCATACGCAGTTTTAAAGCGTGACATGTTTGGTATCTTGTTTTATATCATGTTTCATCCTTTATATTTTACAAAACAATTGGGTTATATGTTTTTTTTTTTTGCATTAACCACTTCAGCCCCTGAAGGATTTGAACCCTTACTGACCAGGCCTTTTTTTTTTTTTTTGCGATACTGCACTTCGCCGCTTTAACTGACAAATGTGCGGTCATGCAACATTGTACCCAAACAAAATGTATGTCCATTTGGCCGACAAATAGAGCTTTCTTTTGATGGTATTTGATTACCACTGCGGTTTTTATTTTTTGGCTATAAACAAAAAAAAGTGCGACAATTTTGAAAAAAAAAAAAAAAAACACTATATTTTGTACTTTTTGCCATAATAAATATCCAAAAAACAAACAAAAAAAAACAAATTTCTTTATCAATTTAGGCCGATATAAATTTTTCTACATATTTCTGGTAAAAAAATCACAATAAGCGTATATTGACTGCTTTGCACAAACGTTATAGCATCTACAAAATAAGGGATAGGTGTCATTTTTATTATTATAATTTTTTTACTAATAATGGCTGCGATCTGCAATTTTTATCAAGACTGCGACATTGTGGCAGACAGATCTGACACTTTTGACTCTATTTTGGGACCATTGACAGTTACACAGCGGTCAGAGCTATAAATAGCCACTGATTACTGTAAAAATTTCACTGGCAGAGAAGGGGTTAACACTAAGGCGCGATCAAGGGGTTAACACTAGGGGGCGATCAAAGGGTTAACTGTGTTCCCTAGGTGTGTTCTAACTGTAGGGGGATGGGACTGACTAAGGGAGGAGACAGATCGGTGTTCCTACTTAGTAAGAACACACAATCTGTCTCCTCTCCCCTGAGAGAACCAGGATTTGTGTGTTTACACACACACATCCCCTTCTCATTCTTTTACGAGCGATCGCGGGTATATCAGCTCTGGAAGACACGAGGCGGGTGCATGCGAGCCTGCTATGGCGTCTTAAAAGGGTGGCGTATAGCTATGCTGATTTGCGCAGCCGTGCCAACCTGCTGCAGTATAAACCAAGCGGCTGGTTGGCTAGCAGTCAAAATCACAAAAAAGTGTATTTTTTCCTGTGTGACATAAAAAATTGCAAAACCCACCAAATTATTTTATAGCTTCTGCTTTTGAAAAAAAATATAATGTTAGGGGGTTCTAAGAAAGTTTCTAGCAAAAAATACTGATTATTACATGTAACCAAAAGTGTCAGAAAAGGACAAGACTGGAAAGAAGTTACCGTATTTATCGGCGTATAACACGCACTTTTTTCCCCTTAAAATCATGGGAAATTCGTGGGTGCGTGTTATACGCCGATCCCCGCTGTTTCTGAGCGCCGCCGACATAGACGGAGCTGAGCCGATTGTACCGCTGTTTCTGAGCGCCGCCGATATAGACGGAGCTGAGTCGATCTACTCGATCTACTCGGCTAGGCTCGGCTCCGCTCGCAGTCACGCCCTGTCCAGCCGAGAGAAGCCGAATACACAGAAAATCCGGCTCTATATAGCTCGGCTGAGGCGCTAAATTTAAAAATACATAATGCTGCATTTTTGGGCAAGGTGCAGATGGACACTTATAAGGCTGCAGATGGACACTTATAAGGCTGGGTGGACTCTGTGCAAGTCTGCAGATAGATGCTGGACAATGCTGCTGATGGATGCTGGGCAAGACAGCAGATGGACACTGATAAGGCTGCATTCATGGGCATTTAAAATGTAAGTTTTTTTCCCTTAAACTTCCCTCCTAAACATTTTTTCCTTAAACTTCCCATCTAAGCTTGGGGTGCGTGTTATACACCGATAAATACGGTAAGTACATGAATGTATTTATTAGCTATCACAGAGAACACAGTATCCCCATTACAATGCTTTCATTAGTATTATCCAGGGCCAACATTTATTTTCTGGACTGAGACAATGGCCAAAGAATGACACAATCATGTCAATTCTAGTGCGCAAGTGTCTAACACAAATCAGCTTCCTGCTATAATAGCCTTCACCCTTAAGGCTTGCTACCTAGTACAATATAGCAGTACAATAACTTGAGGAAATGCTTCCTCCTGCTTACAGCAGACTGATTACATAATCTAAGGCAATGCAAAGTAAATGGAGTGGAGCTTAATGGATAACTACACTTTTATGGGAAATAAAAATAGCAAATCAAATAAATAAATAAATAAAGCATATACGTTTGTGACTCAAGTCATATTGAAATTGAATGTTAATAAAAAAATTACCTTTCCTTTTCAATCCGCAGATCTGTACTTTTCTGTAAAATGCAATGCAATATCGCTAGCTGGAGGATTTCTGAAACATCATTCCCTGCTTGTGTGATTGGCTCACAAATTTTCCCAGAAGTCTGCACTAAGAAAGAAATCAGATTCAAGCATCCCCTGCAACAATATTGTAATTTTTGGTGAGATACTCCCAATAGGAAATTACATCTAAAGGGATTCAGACCCTGCAATTTTCCTCATTAGAGCCCTGCAGGTGCACAACTGATTGATAATAACGAAACCACTCCCATTAGATTCACTTACCACATGGGCACAGACAAACACACAGGGAATGTAATGTACACCCAGAGGGGAATGTTTTTTTCGCAACAAAAGAAAACTTACTTTTACATTTTGGATAGAGTAGGGGAAGGGTTAGAATCACTTTCAAGTTCAAATTCCTGTCTGTATCCCTGCTAGGTAGATTTACCTTTTCTTTTTTAATAAAGTGATAGCATATGAGTTTTCGCCATTACTTACCTTATTCTGCAGATACTCAGTGGGTTCATAAACGGATTCTTTAATTTTCCCCAAAAAGTGTTGGGTTCAATACTTGGGGGCCAGAAGGGAGCATGTTCCTGGCCCAGTTAGCATCTGATGCCATAACAGCTGTTCCTATAACCAAAGAAAAGTCTTGACAAAGCAGTCGATAAGCAAAGTAAATATTAATTTTCTAATTTAAACTTCTAGGTGTTGCTATTTTTACAGGCCTTTTTCTGCCATTTTTTTGGCGGTTGTGCAGCAGTTTTTCAGTGTTTTTGCAGCATTTTTGTGCAGGCGTTTTGAGTTGGCAAGTAACCAATGAAAAGCAGCAAAACGCCTGTATTCTGCCAAAAGAGAATCTCATGTACTTTTTTGAGCGATGGGCATTTTGCAAAGCAACAGAACACTCAGATGTGAACAGGGGCCATTGAGACGAATGGGATTTGTCTTGTTGGGCGTTTTTAGAGCTGAGGCTTAGAGAAAAAATATGCCCAAAAATGCCTAGATGTGAACAAAGCCTTAAAGTACAGCCAATGCTCTCTATCTCTGCCTACTGCATAGTGATGGGCAAATTTGCTTGGGTTTGTTTTGTGGGCTAGTTTGGCAAACACAGTATAAACTTTGAAAAACCTATTAAAGTCAATCCATTTTCAAAGCTCATAGACAAGGGATTGTCAAAAGGGACACTGTGATGAAAAAGGAGGCCATGTGCCAATAAAAAAAAAATGTTTTTAAAAAATGCTGCTATTTTAATAAGTTGAAAATTAAAGGTCTGCAAGTCAATATAATCACTGGTTTTGGACATGTCTTAAACCTGTGTGCAAAGTGGTGCACTTGTGTGATGTACTACAAAAAAGTTACAATTAGAAAGAAAAAAATACAATTTGTAGATAGGGGACATTCCCTAGGCAGATTCTTTTCTTTTTTTAAACAAGGCAACTGGGATTCCAAGATAAAGGGTTTGATATGAATTTTGGGTTGGGAGGTGGGGGCATGGTTGTTTTTTCCTTTTTCTTCCGTATCTACCCTTTTTTCCCCCCTATTTATTATCGTCCAGGCAAAACAAGTAATTAACCCATGCAGCAAGTCCCCCTATTTTTTTCCCCAAACTTCAAGTTAAAATAACAGCTGCAACTGTAAAGAAGTTTGTGAATACTTACCTCTCCTTTTGTCCGCATTGTTGAACATCACTTTAATGAAGCAGAACTGTCCACTAAAGTCCCATTAGAAATCTACACTTCTGAGTGTCAATCTCCTGGTCCCCAACTGCACTCAGAGGTTATTCACTGCTGATTTTTAGATGACTACAAAACACAGTAGTAACATGAAGGTTGGCAAGAGGAACCAACAGCTGCAGGGGATCAAAAAGATCAACAATCTGGGAATTATTGGCTTCTAATGGGATTCCTGAAAGCCTGGAATTATGAGGAAACTTCTGAGCACCTTACCCCTTCATCTAAGCAGTATTTGGTGGCATGTCAGCCATAAGTACCTACTATCTTATTTACAGCTTTATTTCAACTTTGCAACAGAGTGTCCTTTAGGTCCCTTTAACACTTATACAACTTATCCCACGATTTGTGATGGCAAAGTACCATGACAAGTCATTTCCCATGATGATTTCCAATGACAACCATTCATATTAGTACAACTTCAAGTTGTTCCGACTTCAAAGTAGTCCCTGCACTACTTTGGTTCGATTTTGATGCCATTTACACAGGCATTCCTTGAAATCGCAGCCCCGAATCACGGCAAAATCATTGGCCGCAAAATCATGTTAAAATCGCGCGACTTTGAAGTGGCATTAGTGTGAAAGGGGCCTTGGGTTCACACTGGTACGACAAACGCTCCGACATTGGGAGCTCATGTCGCTTGATGTGTGAAAAGCGATGTCTCCCTATGA
The DNA here is from genome assembly GCA_029574335.1 of Rana kukunoris. NCBI lineage: Eukaryota > Metazoa > Chordata > Amphibia > Anura > Ranidae > Rana > Rana kukunoris. Next base: position 163,633,186 of record CM056052.1, read on the forward strand.
TAGCTGTCTTAACTGGTACGACACATGTCGGTCCGGCTTTGAAAATGCTCCCTGTACAACTCTGGTCCGACTTAAATCCTACTTCAGCCCATTGACTATCACTGAAGTCGGATTAAAGTAGGATCTTTGTCCTAATCATCCGACTTGTGGTATCTGACATGTGATTACAGCAGCAGTAAAATGAATTTATGTAAATTCTGGGATTGTTTTGATTGGTCAAAGGACAAGTCTACTGTCTCAAAGTTGAAACAAAATCTTATCTTGTTCATTCAAGTCGGATGGAGGTAGGACCAAAGTAAGACCGATGTAGGACAGATGTAGCAGGGCAAAGTAGGATGATAGTCATACAAAAGTCGTATCAGTGTGAACCTAGCCTTGAGTCATGATTGCTACTTGTTTTTATAATCAGTTATGGTAGATGTCTTCCAAGTTTCCTGGAGGACAATTGAAACTTTCTTCAGTTTCTTGGAGGTAAAAAGCAGTTAACAGATTCTACAATAAGTGAGGCTTTTTATATATGTTTGCAGAGGAAGCATAACAGATTTACCATAATGTCCTCTGGGTTGTTGCCTAGTAATAAAACCAACATGTTCAGTAACATAAAATGCCTGTGCAGCTTTTCCCTCTGTAACAATCACATAAAGTATAGAAAAGTGAATTTCCATTAACGGTGGCTGAAATGCTCTGCCTTATACTTCATAACACCCCCAATCCAGTTCCCTTTTCTTTCATTATGATTTTTCATGACTTTAGGGAGCACATGAGGACACAATGCTATACTTTACCAATTGCTGAAATATGCAGCCCTCCAGCTGTGGACAGCATTAACTGGGGTATTTGTAATGTATAGTTTGTGGTTTGAAAACTTGGCACAAAGAACAATCAGCCTGACTAAGAAGGCCCCGCTCACGCTGGGGCTGTATAGATCATGCTTCACGTACAGTTGCTTTTTTGAACTTCGATTACCCATCTGCAAAGAAATAATCCCTCAATTTAAAAGAAAAAATAAATGAAATCAAGGCACATTGAATTTTAATAGACATAATAATTCAGTAAGATGAGAAGCTTTTAATGCTCCTGGAAGCCTTTCACACAGAACAGTATGTTTGAGGTCATTCTTTCCGGCCTAGGATATCAGGAAAACGTCACTGGATATGTAAAGAAAATATAGAATTTCTGCTTTAAAATTACCAAAAGGTTTCTCTGCTGCAAAATAAGACATTAGGCAATTAACATACCATGCTAGGCATGTTTTTTCATGCTCATCCCCACCTTTCTTTTTTTCTGTGGAGATTGTATGCAGCTTGAGGAAGCAGAAGTATGTTCCTAAACAAAATATAGTTCAATAGTGAAAGAAACCAGGAAAGAACCTGAAAAGAAAGCAATTTTTGGGCCATGTTTCCAAAGCATGGAAGTGAGAAAACTTCCATATAAGAAGAGAATGTTGAAAATTGCTGTGACGGCCTTAAGAGTGAAATATATGGTAAACAAATAAAATATAATGAATGTACAGTATGTAATGTATGTACTGTATGTAATGTATTTAACGGAAAAATAGGATTTTGCTTTAACCACTTCAGCCCCGGAAGAATTTGCCCCCTTCCTGACCAGGCAACATTTTAACTGACAATTGCACGGCCATGTGATGTACCCAAACAAAATTGATGTCCTTTTTCCCCCACAAATAGAGCTTTCTTTTGGTGGTATTTGATCACCTCTGTGGTTTTTATTTTTTGTGCTCTAAACAAAAAAAGAGTGACAATTTTGATTAAAAAAAACACTATTTTGTACTTTTTGCTATAATAAATATCCCCCAAAAAATATATAATTTCTTCATCAGTTTAGGCCGATATGTATTCTTCTACATATTTTTGGTAAAAAAAAATCACAATAACCGTATATTGATTGGTTTGAGCAAATGTTATAGGGCCAGATTCAGGTAGACTTACGACGTCGTAAGTCCGAATGTGCGCCGTCGTAGCCGGGATTTAGCTAAGATACGAGCGGCGTAAGTCTATTACGCCGTCGTATCTTAGTTGCATATTTACGCTGGTGCTTCCGTCGATTTACACGTTGAATATGTAAATTAGGCAGATACACCGATTCACGAACGTACTTGCGGCCGCTACGCTGTTTACGTTAGGCTTACGTCCAGTGTAAAGTTACCCCTGCTATAGCAGGCGCAGGCAATGTTAAGTATGGATGTCGGGACATCGTCGTATTGTACGTCGTTTACGTCGCTTGCGTAAGCCGATTCAGAATGGGGCTGGGCGTAAGTTACGTTCACGTCGTTTTCATTGACTATTTGCGACGTGATTTGGAGCATGCGCACTGAAATACGTTCACGGCCGGCGCATGCGCAGTTCGTTCGGCGCGTCATTTACATGGGGTCAGGGATAATTTAAATACAACATGCCCCCTACCTGCCCAATTTGAATTACGCGCGTATACACCGGCCCATTTACGCTACGCCGCCGCAACTTACGGAGCAAGTGCTTTGTGAATACAGCACTTGCCTGTATAAGTTGCGGAGGCGTGGCGTAAATAGGATACGCTACGCCCACACAAAGATACGCTCTCCATCCTGATTCTGGCATTTTTATTATTATTATTTTTTCTTACTAGTAATGACAGTTATCTGCGATTTTTTTATCGGGACCACAATATTGCGACAGACACATTGGACACTTTTGACACTCTTTTGGGACCATTGACATTTATACAGTTATCAGAGCTGAAAAATGCCACTGATTACTGTATAAATGTCAGCGGCAGGGAAGGGGTTAACACTAGGGGGGGCGATCAAGGGTTTAACTGTGTTCCCTATGTGTGTTTCTAACTGTAGGGGGGATGTGGCTGACTAGAGGAGGAGACAGATCGTTGTTCCTAATTTGTAGGAACACACGATCAATTTTATCTCCCCTGACAGATCCGGGATTTGTGTGTTTACACACACAGATACGGGTTCTTGCTCTGTCACGAGCGATCACAGGTGCCTGGCGGTCATCACCTGCTACAGCGATGTACCGATATGACGGCTTGCCCTGGGGTACCAACCTGCCGCAGTATAACTGTGGTGGCTGGTCGGGAAGCTGTTAGGCCCCATACACACGAGCAAGTATATCTGTTCAAATCGGTCGGACAGACCGATTTGAACAGATCTGTCTGCTGGGATGTATTGGTTTGATCGTGTACACACGATCAAACCAAAATCCCCGCCAGCAGACAGCGAGCTGACGAGGCGGTGACGTGGATGCCGGCACGTCACCGCACCAGGAAGTAAATTACTTCCGTGCATGCGTTGAATCCATTCGATGCATGTGCGAGCAGATATGTCTGCTGGTTAGCGTACTAACCAGGAGACATATCTGTCCGACGGGTTTCCAGCAGACAGATTTGAAAGCATGCTTTCAAATCTGTCGGCTGGCCAAATCCGTCTGTTTGCCCGTACACACGATCGAATCTGTCTGCTGAAACGGTCCGTCAGACCGTTTCCAGCAGACAGATTTGATCGTGTGTACGCAGCCTTAAAGAACAACTGTGCCTTTGGTACAAGGATCGCTGAAGACTACCATGAGAATAATTTCCTATAGGAATGAATGAGCTGTGGCGCACCTTTGCAGGGAGAAAAGGACCCGTGGGGATAATTTCAGAAGAAAGTTCTGTGGTTTCAGGCAGGATCGCACGGTGAAGATTGCTGGAACTTAGATGAGGGTAAGTACTGAACCAGGTGGACTGCTCTTAGGGGAGTGGGAGCATGATTTAAAGGACAATTTACAACAAAGGTTGCTCATTCAGGTGTGTAGTTAGTGTTTAGGGTGCATTCCCACCAGAAGCAACATTATACCCATGAGGAGAGCTGTACTGTTTACTTTTCTTTCTTTTTCAACTTTATTGAACCTTTACAAAGTTACATTTCATGAATCTTTATTCATTGCATCAAGTTGGGATGCAGTGTACCTTGTCTTAACAAGCTATACTAAAAAACAGTACAGCATGTCCTACTTTTTTCAGCACACACCAATGCAGCACAGTGGTGTAAGCAGAGCTAATGGACCATAAGTTAAATTGCTTTGTCTATATATTGGGACTGTGTTGGGCAAGGCTGCCCAGCTTAGCCCAATGCAAATTATTGAAATGGCCCTTAATATTACTAAATGCAGATTATCACTTTACCTCCTTTTTGTGCAGTGGGAAAGCCTGTAATATTCATTCCATGGTCTGACATATTGAAATAGGATTCATTAAGCAAAAGAGAAGAAACTCCATTTGCATCTTGAAACCTGAGCTACATGTAAGGTCTTTGGGAGACATGACCTCAACATCTCAGTGTAGTATGGCATCAGATACTGCTTTCAAATTTGGGCAAAGTTCCCCCAGTCAGGGGAAAGAGAACCTGTTGCTGAGGCATGAAGAGCACTTAGTGGCAGCAGCTGAAGAGGAAGGATTTCCTTTTGAAAAGAGATATCAAACAAGGACTGCCATGTAGGTTTGTGGTGGGGCTTCATATTTCAGGGGGATCATGATTCCCCAGTAGCTTCACAGTTTTAAGTATAGAAATTGTTAAACAGCTAAGACATGCATCCACTAGCTACAAGTATTGTTACAGCTGTTGGAGTGAGGGCATGATCTGCTGAACAAGATGCTTGTGCTTATACAGTATATACAGTATATTAGAAGTAACCTTTCTTAAGCATGGGTATGAGTGAGTTTCCATTGTCTTCAGTGTCACTATTGTCTGATGGAAAATTGCTGTATCCAAAATTTTGCATGAGACCTGTCAATTAATCTGGAATATGTAAGACATAGCGTTTATGACACTGACATCTCAGGATATATGGAAGGAAATTTTTTCTTAAAAACTGCAATTTCACTATTTGCATCTGTGCCCTGGATCGCAAGCATATACGTATCCATATGCCACCAAAAAGTGGATCATAATTCTACAACTGCATAAAACTATTTTCCAAAGTACTAATGGTTTAAGAAAGCAATTACAACCTCACCTTTCGGCTTTCTCGAAAAAGAGTGATTTTCATTGTCAACCAACATCATGAAGATTTATCAAAAGAGTGCTTGATGTTCAAAAGAGGGATTTCAGCTACACGTGGACCATGCCCAATGTGCTGTGGCATGTACTTTCTGCACTTTCTACTATGAATGGTGCAACTTCCACATTGTACTACAGTGAGTTATAAATATTGTAATAAAGGCTTTATGTGTTCTTTACAATGTAGGGAGATAGAGAGATGGGTCAGATACTTGGGTCAGACCTATGACTTGACTGATGTCCACTGATCAGGAGCAGGAATTAGCAGGATTTGTCTGAACATGGTCCAAACCCAGTTCAGCAGAACCTGTGGGAAGCTGTCACATGATTGCATCCCCAGCTGCCTAATCAGCTGTGGCCAGTGCAACACCCTGCAGGTGCAGGTACACAAAGAGGCAGAGATGCTTGTGATGTCATTGACCTAATATGGTCACATGGTGATATTAGGTCAATAGTATTGCTCCAACAATTATTTTGAATTACTCTGAATTGTGTCAATTTAATTATAAACGTTCAGCAAAAGTTTGCACAATTTGTCAACAAATAGTTGTGTTTACATAAGCATACAACAATGTGCAATGTAATCATTATTGTAAAAAATATTACGATTTTCAATTTTGCAATGGTTACATGAACCTATTAACAAAATTGAAAGTTTTTATATACTGTTCTGTAATTCAACACCTAAATGTGTACGGTATTCAGGTATACCTTCTCTTGCATAGCTTGTATGTACAGTTGTGCTCAAAAGTTTGCATATCCTGGCAGAAATCATGAAATGTTGACATTAATATTGAACATTTTCCTGATCATGCCAAAAAATTATTTTATTTAGGGATAGTGATCAAATGTTTGGCCTTAGTACAGACACACAAGGTGACACATCTGACATCTGTGGCTTTTTTAAATTGGTGTCTGTGTATAGTCAATAAGCTTGTTAGCTCTTACATGGATGCACTGAGCAGGGTAGATACTGAGCCACGGGGAGCAGAAAAGAAATGTCAAAGACCTGCATAACAAGATAATGAAACCTTATAAGGATGGAAAAGGATATCAAATTATATTCAAAGCCTTGGATATACCAGTCAGTACTGTACAATCACTTATTAAGAAGTGGAAAATTCATGGATCTCTTGATACTAAGCCAAGGTCAGGTAGACCAAGAAAGATTGCAGCGTAGCTGTTAAAGAAGGCAGTCATAACAGTTTCATAAAGTGTTGGTCGATTTGGGACCAATTTTCCAAAAAAAAGAAAAAAAGTGATCCCAACCTTTAGGATGAGTGAACATTTCATTAGAACTGGATATAGGGAATACCCATATAATTATTTCTTTTTTTTTACACTGTATATAATATAGAGCTTGCAACTTGCTAAATAAACATCTGCAGAATTTGCCACATTTTTTAGAGTAGGCGAATCCTCATACTCCCTTGTGTTAATTCTGTTAACTCTTAATACTTTACTTATTACGATATGATAGTAGTTATTTCTGTTGAACAAGGATTCAAAATTTAATGGGAACCAATCAAATCATATTATTGAGAAATATAGGATAAAAGGATGATAATATGGTCAGATATGCAAAATAGTAAGCATTTGTTAGTAGATTATTATTTGGAAATGTATAACAACATTGGCCCAGATTCACAGAGCAATTACGCCTGTCTAACTGGTGTTAGACAGGAGTAATTTCAAATTTCGCGCGCCGTATCACTAGTTTGATTTCTCAAACCATGATACGGCGGCTTCGGGCTTCGATCCGAGAGGCTTACGTCTTCGTAAGCCTTCGGATCTACGCTGCGATATTTTTGCGGCCGCTGGGAGGAGTTTGCGTCGTTTTGATGCGTCGGAATATACAAATGAGTTTTTACGGCGATCCACGAAGATACGAGCGGTCTTCGCAATCGCTTACGTCTATTTTTCTTTACGTACTGTTAGACCAGCTTTTTTCTGGTCTAACGGTGCGTAGCCCATGTTAAGTATGGCCGTCGTTCCCGCGTCGAATTAAATTTTTTTTTATTTTACGTAAGTCGTTCGGGAATAGAAATGTCCGTAAACGACGCTACTCAAACAACGAATGACGTAACGACGTGATTTCGCGCAATGCACGGCGGGAAATTTGCGAACGGAGCATGCGCAGTTCGATCGCCGCGGGACTGCGCCTATTTTAAATGCTTCACGCCCCCTACTCGCGTAGATGGATTGCGACGGGAGAAATACACTACGCCGCCGTCGTTTACTGGACAAAATCTACCTGGATTCCACGTAGAGCCAGGTAAAAAACGGCGGCGTAGTGTATTTCTGATACGCTACGATAATCTAATTCTCTCTGAATCTGGCCCATTGTTTTTTGGAGTCAATCGTTTTTCAATGTCTGTAACCTAATATTCTTTTTTTTTTAGAAAATAAAAAAAGCAAGAAAAAAAAAAGAAAAGTTTTCAGCCACAAATGCCAGAAAAACTGGAAAAACAATTCAGGATACAAACAAAACTCCACAGGTAACCTCAGGAGAAATACAGGCTTCTCTGGATATAGAGGGTGTGGTCATTTCAAGAAGCACAATGTAAAGACACTTGAACATAAATGAGCTGCACAATCGAGTTGTCAGAAAAAAGCCTTTACTACGGCATTGCCGGAAAAAAGCCTGGTTACAATATGCCCGACAACACCTTGATATGTTTCCCTGCGTTTCTGACTAGAGTGACCCTTTTACTAAGCTCCCTCTAACAACTCTGGATGTATCAGCCTCCTGTAGAACTGTAGATCCCAGTGATTGCAGCATTCCAGTCAAAGCCCCTTTAGGCTGGGTTCACACTTGTGCGGTGAGAATTTCAGCACTTTTATCTCTGCAGACAGATAAGAGAAGTGTTCAGCAGATTAGCTCTGTTTTTGCTGCGAATTTGGAGACCTAGGGGAAGTTCTGAGTGAGAGGAGAGTGGGGGAGAAATGTATTGAGCTGAATGAGAGAAATTCCTGAAGAGAACTGAACACATCTGCGAATCAGCTGCGTACCCATAGAAGATAATGGGACTGAATTCGTACCTGAGCCGCACCGCAAGGCCTCCACAACGCATACGGATTTCCGGCAATGCGCAGTGTGAATGCATCGCACATATGTGAACCAGCCTCATTGAAAACAATGTATTTAGAAATGTTCTGTGTTTTGGATGCGGTTGAAACCGCAACCAATTCGCATAGGTGTGAACCCAGCCTTACTGTGATCACAGGAGTAGCTGACTGTTCCATGAGTCAATGCAGGCTGGTTTTGCAAAGCCCTTATGGTCTAGAAAAAACAATGGGCCAGATTCACAGAGCGATTACTCCTGTCTATCTCGCGTTAGACTGGAGTACTTTCGAATTACGTGCGTTTTTTCACTACTCTGAAACCTCAAACCATGAAAATACGGCTGCGGGCTTTAATCCGACTGGTTTACGTGTTCGGATCTACGCTGCAATAAAATTGCGGCCGCTGGGTGGAGTTCCCGTCGTTTTCCGTGTCGGGGTATGCAAATGAGCTTTTGCCGACGATCCACGAAGTTACGAACGTCAATCGCAATCTCTTACGGCATCTTTAGTCATCTTTTTGCCTCGTAAAGTTATACCAGCTTTTTGCTGGTCTAATATTAGACAGCCCATGTTAAGTATGGCAGTCGTTCCCGCGTCGAATATCAACGTTTTCCGATGTCTTTTTTTTTTTTTGACGTAAAACGTCCGGGAATAGGAATGTCCGTAAACGACGCTACTCAAACAACGAATTACGTATCGACGTTATTTCGCGCAATGCACGGCGGGAAATTTCTGAACGGAGAAAACGTGAAAAACGACAACGTGAAAAATGATGCGAAAAAATAGAGCATGTTCTAAATTTTTAATGCCCATTTTTCATGTCATGAAAAATCCTCTGGAGCCCACAAATGATCGTTTTTAATGACATTAAATGTCATTTTTCACATCATGAAAAACGGTCGTGTGTACACAGCATTAGTCTCAGATTTAGTTGTTCCAGTAGTTGTAGGCCAGATCTTGGGTTGGCCTGTCAAAGCCAGTTTCCACTGGCTTCTCTGCACAGGAGTAGCCCTCATTCCAGTCTACATGAAAAATGGCAGGCAGGAGGTTATTTGGCAGCATGTTAAGTAAGAAGTCCCCCGCAGTTATTACAGCGACTTCACAGATAGTGCCCTGCACTTATTGCAAGTGATTTCCAGATGTTCATTTCCAATTCTAAAGAAGTCACTCCAGGAACTGGCTATCCAATACAGCAATTCCAGAGTACTACCTGTGATGGAAACACATGTCCATGGCACCGAGGCAAAAGTCAACCTTTTCTGCTGTTTTCTAGGGTCAAACATAGGCTAAGAGCGCTAACAAGCCCCATGCTGCCATACCAAAAATGTAGCACTCCTTCTTGGGATAATGGGGAATGACCTCCTATGTAATGTAGCTGGCTAACATTTATATTTCAGGGTCTGGTTTTTGGTGTATAGTGGGAAAAAAGTTAGAGGCCAGTCTATTTACGAAGATTTTACGAAGATTCTTTGCAAGCCCATCAGATATCCACTCCAACAGATAGATTAGGTTCTTAGGCATCTAGTACATGCCTCAGACTGAAGCAAGGCCCATGTAGAAAGACAGGCTAAATACATATCCTTTCTAGGCAAAAACCAAGAAGGTAGAGAACATTCTGAAAAAGGTGGACCAACAATCATCTTCCCAAGCCATGCCCTTGAACAAGAACCTCAGAGATTGGTTGAGTTGGATACATATTCATCTCTTGGCTATTGTCCTTCGCATTGTGATATCTGGAACTTCCATCTTAGTAATAGACAGATGCATTCAACTCAATAAGATTAGTTTGGATGAGCCGAACACCCCCCAGTTCTTTTCGCACCAGAGCATGCGAACAGACAAAAAATTTGTGTTAAAATGTGAACACCATTAAAGTCTATAGGACACGAATGTGAAAAATCAAAACTGTTAATTTCAAAGGCTTATATTCAAGTTATTGCCATAAAAAATGTTTGGGGACACAGGTACTGACCCAGGAGACATGTATCAATGCAAAAAAAAATCATTTTTTAAACAGCCATTTTATTTAGGAGCAGTGATTTTAATAATGCTTAAAGTGAAACATAAAAATGAAATATTCCTTTAAAAATAAATACCTTAGTCTGCCTGTAAAGTGGCACATCTTTCGCATGTGTTTTACTGTGCTGCAGAAAAATGTAATTTCTAAAGGAAAAATTGTAATTTAAAATTGCTTGCAACTGTGATGTATTGTCAGCTCAGTAATATAGATAAAAAATCATTGAAAAAAAATGGTGTGTGGTCCCCCCCATTCTATACCAGGCCTTTCAGGTCTGATATGGATATGAAGGGGAACCTTATGCCAAAATGTAAAAAAATATGGCGTGGGGGTCCCCCCCAAAATCCATACCAGACCCTTCAGGTCTGGTATGGATTTTAAGGGGAAGCCCGCACCACAAATGTAAAAAAAATGGCCCCCAAATTTATACCAGACCCTAGCAATGGCAGGTCAGGAAAGGGGGGACAAGCAAGCGACCCCCCCCCCCCAAACCATACCAGGCCGCTTGCCCTCAACATGGGGACGGGTGCTTTTACACTAAATAAAGACTGTGGGCCAGATCCACATAAGCTGGCGTAGCTTATCTAAGTTATACTATGCCGCTCTAAGTTACAGCGGCATATCCTAATCCACAAACAAATTCCACTGTAAGTTACGGCGCCGTAGTATAATTGTTGCGGCGTAAGGACGCGCAATTCAAATCAGAAAGATGTGGGCGTGATTTAATGTAAATCAGCTTGACCCCACGTAAAGGACGTTTTTTTTTAACGGCGCATGCACCGTCCGTGGAGATATCCCAGTGCGCATGCGCGAAATCACATCAAAAATAGTCAATGAAAACGTCATGAACGTAACCTACGCAAATCCCTATTCGTGAACGGTTTACGCAAACGACGTGAACGACTGGAAATTCAACGCTGGCCCGACGTCCATACTTAACATTTCGTACGCCTCTATACAGCAGGGGTAACTTTACGCCGGACTTACTCTTACGCAATCGACGTAAAAACACTGCGCCGGGCGTACGTACGTTCGTGGATCGGCGTATCTAGCTTATTTGCATATTTTACGCGGAAATTCAATAGAAGCACATCTAGCGTCCAGCGTAAATATGCAACTAAGATACGACGACGTAATAAACTTACGTCAGACGTATCTTAGCGTAATTCTGGCGTATCTTGTTTTGTGGATATGCTGGCGCAAATTTGAAATTATGGTGGCGTATCTGGAGATACGCCATTGTAATGCTTTGTGGATCTGGCCCTGTGTGTGTATATATATATATATATATATATATATAAAATACACTGCCACTAACTAACCTGCCTCCCTAATCTAGCTCAATCTCTCTCCGTCCACAGTCACACACTATACATGGCTGTTATTTAAGCAGCCTTATATAGCCGTTGGCCAATTGTGGCTCTCGCAGCAGAGCGTGCTGTGATTGGCCACAGCATGCAGGTCAGGTGCATGCTTTGGCCAATTATCAGACATCAATGCACTGTGATCTCGCAGTGCATTATGGGGCATCCTGCAGTGCTCGAATTTGCCGCAAACACCCCATAATATTTGCTGTTCAGCGAACAAGCGAATAACCGATGTTCAAGTCGAACTAAAGATTAAAAAAGAGGTGATGGCTAAGCTGCAAATCCTAGAGAAAGGGTAAACAAATGCTCAGGATAGTTAGAGCTTAAAGGAGTTGTAAAGGAATTATTTATTTTTTTGCCTAAAATTAATGTCTGCAAGGTAGACAGACATAATATTGTAATGATTCTGTTAAAAAACAAGTAAATACCTATTAAATTCCTTCATCTATATCACCTCCAGGGTTCTAGTTTCTGTTCTCTCATTCACTTCCTGGTTTGCAGCTCTAGTTCATGTAAGAACTACATTTCCCAGTATGCATTGTGGCAAGCCCAGTAATTCACACCTCCTTGAAGTCTCTAACACGTAGAGAGCGTCCTGCCACACAGATGTAGTTCACAGGAGGTGGCGAGCACGTTACTGACCACCGCAGTAAAGCCTCCCCTCACGGTGGTCAGTAAAATCAGACAAGCAGGAAGTGAACAGAACAGAAAAGAAATAGAGCAACTTCTGAGCAAAAACTAACAATGAGGAAGTGAAAAGAGGAATTTCTGCAGGTAAAGGATGCTTATTATAAAAAATAAAAAAAATTCCTTTACAACCCCTTTAAAGTGGCTGTAAACCCCATTCATGAAATCTGAGCAAAGCACATACTGTATATCTGTAGTGTTTACTTATCTATCTCCAAAGCTCTAAGTGTTGTTTCTCTCTGGTGCTTTGTTCCCCTGTTGTTAGCATGAGTCACTTCCGAGAAGTTTTCCCATCATATCAGCTCAGAAAGGAGCTTGTCTGTGCCCTTTCTCCAATCAGCTCTCACACAGTGTAACTAATATTAGATGGATTGTTTAACATTTGGTGAGGGATTTTATATCCACCATTGTTTTTGTGGGTAGAGGATTCATGTTCCTTTATTTAGGATATTACTCCATGTTTTAGCTTTGTTATAGGATCCCTGTTTTTCTATTGTTTTTCATTGTGTTTTTTTAACCTCCCGGCTACCATACACGAGTTATTCGGGTCCTCGACTCAATTTGAGGTCTGGTTTCCTGATTGAGGTTTGGAGTTCTTCTCCTTGCTAATACGATCGCTTTTGAACCTCCAGGCTACCATATGCAAGTTTTTGGAGTGCTCGACTCAGATCGAGGCTTGGTTTCCTGATATTGTCTATAATGTGATGTGTCAGTGCGTCGCCCGTGCCCCAGACAACGTCATTTGTGTGACGAAACGCACGTGTAGGGAGAGGAGAAGTGATGACGTTATCGCGTGACAGTCCGAGCAGACGGCATATGCTTCTATATGATCGTTCTCTTGTAAGTGTTTTATCTCATTACATTTTACACAATTTCTATGGTATTTCACATTGTGAGTCCTATTATTTTTTGGGTATCTCATCTACTTGGGGACATCTGTGCCTTTGAGGTTACATTGAAAATTTCCACTGGTGTGTGCTGCAGTCCATGTTAAAGTCCCGGGCTGGGGTTTACAGCCGCAAGCCATCTTTGCTTGCCATCTGGTAAGCCTGCATTCCTTATGGTGTCTTCACTTTTGCTGGTGGATTTCCTTAATTTTTGAATCGCAGAAGAATTCATTTCAATCGTGTTTTCTTTGGACTTCACTGAACATATGTTTTAACACAATTGTTATTGCTTCATTTGCATTTTTTATCATCACTTGATACAGTTTTTACAGTTCTTTATAGTTTATCACAGCGCAACTACATTTTTTCCAGTGTAACTACAGTCTCTCCGTCCTTCCTTATGTGCTGCTAACAGAAGAAGAAAGATTTTAACATGATCTGCACTTTGGAAGGGGTGTAGAGAGGGGAAGACAGCAGATATAGAGGATTTGTTTCATCTCTGTGTATCATATGAGGCTGTTCACTTCACTTGGTATATATGATGGTTTACAATTACTTTTAACAGCAAACTATACTACATTTTATGGGGACATATTCTAACAGCATAGCACACCATACCCACACCTAATTTACTATATCCAAAGGCAATAAAGTAAACATCACCAACTCAGAAATGTAACACATACTTTTTTAGGTGGGTGTTCGCTAAACATTTTTTTAAATGTATTCAATGCTTACAGTCAGTCGGCTTTCATTAAATGCTTTGTGTCTATAAGCCCTAAATGAAGAGCTTCATTGTCAAGACTTGTATCTCTCACCTACATAGTCATCAAGAAAATAAAGACTTAGAACATGCAAGAGAAGCCAAAACGATAAAGAAACACAGCTTTCATTTCTCAAAAAGCTTTCTATGTATATATTAAGTAATGTCTTAACTAAGCTTCACCTTTAGATCACCAAAATATTTACACATTATAGTAGACAATTAAAAGTTGATGGATGTTAAAATGGCCCAAACAATACTAGGGAGGTAATAATCATGTGATCCAAAATGTATGACTCACCATGACACTAATATTTATGAGTTAACTTCACTGAACAGACTAAACTATCTGTAGTTATGTTCCTACATAATGACTTTGTTATAGTTGTTAAATCTCTCCAGTTTTCCTTTTACGGATTGTTTTTAATCTTATGTTCCACTATTACGGTGCTATCCGAGTAAACAACATAACGTACGTTTTTTTTAATCTCAAGTTAATTAGAGGTTTGTAAAGTGCACCTGTGATTCCCCTTCATTTTGAAGGCTACAGTTAGTACTTGTTAAACTACTCCCCACCATCAGAGCTGTAAATCAAATTAGCAAGACTTCCCTTAGCTGCTTTACAACAAATTCCACGCATTTCCCAGCAATGATGTCAACCTCAAAGTGGAACACAGATAAAGAAGGGTCAGAGAGTTCTCTCTATCCTTTCACAAAGTTATTTATGACAAAGATATGCGCTGCAAAGTAGAAAACATTTCCTTGCTCTGAATGCTGACAAATTCGTCATCACTAAGAGTATGTGTGGAAAATTCAATACAGTCTCTTAACACGATAAGGAAGAAAGGCACAAGGTCTAGTGATACATTATGTTTTAATTGTAAACATGACAGTCAGTGACGTTTTCCTACCCACCTCTCCCCCTGGGTGTACGTATATGTAACCCATAGCTCTATAGCAAATTCATCACATGGGTACCTGGCTCTTGATCCCCCATCCTAAGGGTTCAAGGATTTACTGAGACTGTGTAGTTTTATAAAAGAACAGCCTAGTTACTGTCATATCTGCTGATAGAGGTAACACAATTCCACTTTATATATTACTGTATTTGCTGGCGTATAAGACTACCTTTTACTCTTAAAAAAAACTGGCCAAAAAACAGGGGTTGTCTTATACACCGGGTCAGCTGCTCGGATGCCTGCTGGATGTGCGGTAATACTGTATGTAGCTTCGGCTACATACAGTATATACCGCTTAGCCAATTCTGGTGAGCGATATTTTCAAATGAACAGAGCCTCAAGTTGGAGTAAGGCCGCGTACACATGTACGAGAACCTCGTCGGGCTAAACCTATCGTTCCGCCCGACAAGGTTCCCGATGAGCGGTCGGAAAAGCTCGTCGAGCCAAAGTCCTTATTGAACAACGAGGAAAAAGAGAGCGTGCTCTCTTTTTGTCTCGACGAGCTTCCTGACGGGACGCTCGTCAGAAGTGTACACATGACCGAGAACCTCGGCAGAATATGTCTCCCAGCGAGCTTCTCGCTGGATTCTGCCGAGAAGCTCGGTCGTATGTACGCTGCCTCACAACCTCTGCCAATCTAAGCAGGCTACATACAGTAGCCTGCTTGGATTGGCTTTGAGAGTCAGAGAGGTGTGGGCTGATGATGTTACAGCCTCTGTCAATCCAAGCAGGCTTTGTATTCATTAATATAATACATCGCTCGTCATGATTGGCTCCAGCTCCAGCAAGAAGGAAGAAGAATATGGCTCCAGAAGGAAGAAATATGAAGCGTCAGAAGCCTCAGAAGGGGGGTCATCTTATACGGTGAGTACAGGCAAAAAATCGTAAAAAAAACTGTAAGATTAGGGGGTCGTCTTATACGCCCGGTTGCCTTATATACCGCCAAACACAGGTATTTGCCCAATGCTTTTGCCATCTGCTAAGCTAAATATGCATGTCCAACTCCTTATATTAGTAATTTAATAAACCTTAAATTACAAATAGATTGTATTATTTTGTAAAAGTTCAATACAGCCAAACATTTTTGGTAGTTTTGGTTACAGTAGGAACTTAATAAAATCTCTTTTAGACACAATTCTATTTTTGACACTGCAACACCCTGTTCATGTGACAGGACAATTGTCAGAAGTTCTAACCCTCACTCACGCTACCAAAAAAGTGATATTTTATCCATTTACTATTTTCAGAAATATTCCCATCCTTTCTCTACCATTTACCATTGAGGACCGAAGGTTTGATTGGTATTTTGAGACTAGTTAGTGATGTAGCTGGGGGCAGAATTGTAGATAGCTTTGCAAGTTGTTGTTAGAATTTAGAATTGTAATCTTTGGGTGAGTGCAAGCTAATGGAAAGACTTGCATAGAGAGGTAGCAAACACTGCACAATTGGTTAAGGTTGATGAGTCTTGCAGCAGCACTCATGATTGACTGAAGGGAGGATAGCCTATGTAAAGTTAATACAATGAGGAGAAGGTTGCAGTAGTCAAGGCGAGAGATAAACAGGGAGTTAATTTAGAACAGGGGTCTCAAACTGGCGGCCCTCCAGCTGTTGTGAATCTACAAGTCCCATGAGGTGTTGCAAGGCTGACAGTTACAAGCATGACTCCCACAGGCAGAGGCATTATGGGACTTGTAGTTTTGCAACAGCTGGAGGGCCACCATTTTGAGACTCCTAATTTAGAAGCTTTGTGGTGTTGGTTAAAAATGGGCATATTTTGGAGATGTTGCCGAACTCCATCAATACTGTGTCCTGTAATAATAGAGCTAGCAGCCGGGGACCAAAAACTTGACACTTTCAGATGTGTTGGATTTGCCAGGATCTTCAGCCGGTGTTTTTTCTTTAGTTCTACAAAGAGTGGCAGTGTGAGCAGCAGGAAAAAAGTGTAGCGCTCACCCCCGAAGGAGCCGCTGAATTATCGGGTCTTCTGTTTCACCTCTGTGACACACCACAAACAATGAATCCACAGCACACCAGCACACCTTGTGAAGCTTTATAACAGATTTAATGACTGTGGGATGGAACAAAAGCTCTTAACGTCTCCCCACTCTAATATAGTACAACTAATAACAGGATGAGATAATATGTTTAGATTAAATGCAATGAACAGTAATATATATATATATATATATATATATATATATATATATATATATATATATACTTAGACCTATCTACCCCACCCTAAACTACTGGCCAGTAGTACTGTCCTATAGGCTAGCCAAACGTTGGGGCCCTTGCTGTATGGCAGATGTAGGAAATACACTTGTTGCAATGGCCAAAGGCCGCTCACCACTTCCAGTGTCTCTTTGGGAAAGGAGGATGATTGTCTGCGGAAGCGAATGTCCCTCTCTCCTCAGACCGACGTCTGTGAAATGGATGCAGTCTTTTAAAGCCTCCGGCAGGACATCTCAGATCATCTAGGGGCTGTCTGGGGAACCTGGCAATAATCTCTGTCAGCTTCACTCACTCAGTTGGGCAGGCTGGATTACTCCGGTGGCTGGATCGGCCATGCGACCAGGCCTCAGTTCGATCGCTCAAAACACAGTCTCTCCCTGTTTCAGTAGATGAACATCAGTCTCTCAAAGCACTACTGCATAGAGCCTGTGTCTCAGTGGCAACACACAGCTCTGTCACAAGCCGTCTTAAATCACCCTGTGATGCAGATCTATCTTCCCTGGATCACTATCCCAGACTGAAGCTGCTCTCCAGATCCAACCCATAAATCTTCTGTTTCCTCTCCCACAGCCTCCTGGGAAATGCAGTTCTCAAGCCCCTTTCAGTAGAAATGTATCCATATATTTGCTCTGTACTGCAATCTCCACAATCTGTGCTCTCTGGCTCCACCTGGCGGCAGTTGTCCGTCTCCTCACTCCCTGCGCTCAAGATCAAATGTACAGAAAATGCAGCATGCAGTACAGTGGGGAAAATAATTATTTGATCCCCTGCAGATTTTGTAAGTTTGCCCACTTACAAAGAAATTAAGTGGCTATAATTCTTATCATAGGTGTATACAAAAATCACATGATAAAAATGTTGTAAATTGATTAGCAGTTCAGTGAGTAAAATAAATATTTTATCCCCAAGCAAAACATGACTTAGTACTTGGTGGAGAAACCTTTGTTGGCAAGCACAGAGGTAAGATGTTTATTGTAGTTGGATACCAGGTTTGCACATATCTCAGGCGGGATTTTTGGTCCACTGTTCTTTACAGATCTTCTCTAAATCCTTAAGGTTCTTGGCTGTTGCTTGTAAACTAGAAGTTTCAGCTCTTTCCAAAAATGTTTTATATAATTAAGGTCTGGAGACTGATTTAGAAACTCCATGACCTTACTGTGCTTCTTCTTGAGTCACTTCTTTGTTGCCTTGGCGGCATGTTTTGGGTCATTGTCATACTGGAAAACCCATCCATGACCCATTTTCAGTGTTCTGAATGAGGGAAGAAGGTTCTCATCCAAGATTTTACAATACATGGCCCCATCTATCGACCCCTCAATGTGGCAATGTCGGCCTGTGCCTTTAGCAGAAAAACAGCCCCAAAGCACAATGTTTCCACCTCCATACTTGACTGTAGGTGTGGTGTTCTTAGGGTCATAGTCAGCATTTTCCTTCCTCCAAAAAAGGTTGTGTTAATGAGAAAGAGCTAAATATTGGTCTTATCTGACCACAGCACTTTCTCCCAATCTATCTCTGCAAAAATATACATGTTTATTGGCAAACTACAGATGGGTCTGTTCATGTGCTTTCTTAACCACTTAAGGACCGCAACATGTACATTTACGTCGGCAGAATGGCACGTACAGGCACATTGGCGTACCTGTACGTCCCTGCCTAGACGTGGGTCGGGGGTCCGATCGGGACCCCCCCCCCCCCGGTACCTGGGGAAGGGGGAAGTGATGTAATCTCTCCTCTCAGCGGTATTTTCAACCGCCGCTGAGGAGAGAAGACATCACACAGTGAGTCTGCACAACATTACACTGACAACCAGTACACACAGGCACATTAACCCCTTGCAATCACCCCCCCCCCCCACCCACCTGTCACAGTGTCACTGAATGCAGTGATCATATATGTACTGATCACTGCATTTAGTGTCAGTGTGACAGGCAGTTGACAGGCAGTTAGTGTTAGGTTCAGGGTAGTCCCTGTACCCCCCTAATAAAGTTGTAACCCCTTGATCACCGCCCTAGTTAACCCTTTTACTCCCTATTGCCAGTGTCACTAAGCGATCATTTTAGCTGTATTAGTGTCACTAGGTAGCTATTTTTTTTTTATTGTGATTTTTTTTTTACTAAAGACATGTGGCTGAATACATTTTGGCCTAAATGTTTGACTAAAATTTAGTTTATTCAATTTTTCTTATAACAAAAAGTGAAAAATATTGATTTTTTTTCAAAAATGTCGCTCTATTTTTGTATATAGCGCAAAAAATAAAATTTGCAGAGGCCATCAAATACCACCAAAAGAAAGCTCTATTTGTGGGAAGTAAAGGACGCACATTTTGTTTGGGAGCCACGTCGCACAACCGCGCCATTGTCTGTTAAAGCGACGCAGTGCCAAATTGTAAAAAACCCTTGGGTCATTTAGCAGCATATTGGTCCGGTCCTTAAGTGGTTAATGAGGGGGACCTTACGGGCACTGCAGGATTTGAATCCATTGTGGCGTATTGTGTTATCGATGGTTTGTTTGATGACTGTCCCAACTGCTTTGAGATCATTCACAAGCTCCTCCTGTGTGGTTCTGGGCTGATCTCTCACTTTTCTCATGATTATCCTTACCCCTTAAGGCAAAATCTTGCATTGAGCTCCCTGAGGGCAATTGATGGTTATTTTGGATTTCTTCCATTTGTGAAAAAATATTGCTTCAACAGTTGTCTCCTTCCCGCCAAGCTTCTTGCTTATTGTCTTGTAGTCCAGTCCAGCCTTGTGCAGGTCTATATTCTTGTCTCTGAAGTCCTTTGACAGCTCTTTGGCCTTGCCCATGATTGTGAGGTTTTAGGCCGGGTTCACACTGCTCCAACATGATAGTCTCAAGACTTCCAATCCGACCTTGCCCTGCAACATTGGTCAGACATCGTTTAGACATCGGTCAGACTTTAATAAACAGGATCTGACTTGAGATGAGTGCAACTTGGGTCAGGTATGGATATATTTTTTTTTCAATACATTTTGAAGTGCTAACATTGCCTCTGAGCAAAAGTTGCAAGTCACAAGTGAGATCAATTAGGATACTGATCCGACTCTACATCAATGATGTTCAATGGGCTGTGATCAGACCAGAGTCAGACCAAAGTAGTGCATGAACCTTTTCCAAAGTCGGACCAGCACAAGTCAGACCAGTTAAGATCTGATCAATATTCCTATCGCACATGTTCCTGGTAGAAATGGCTCATAAAAATGGTGGGTGCTGCAGCGATTACCAGTTGGGTCCTAGAAACATCAAGCAAACGTACATATTCACCAGCACACCAAGGATCGTCAAACTACGTCCAAAAAAGTTTTAATAACAAAAATCACATCACAAAGGTGCAACGTTTCAGAGTTGCGCAGGACCCCTTCGTCAGGCTCAGGTGGAGGTGAGCTGCGATGGTGGAGGTGAGCTGCGACGACTGGAGATGGTGGAGGTGAGCTGCGATGACTAGGCCTCACTTACCAACATTCTGTGAGTACTTAGCAAAGTCCTGGGAGTATTCCATTCAGGCTTTATAAGGTATGTAAATGGCCTACACCTATAGCAAGGGCATTATTCATCTTTAGCCAAAGCTACACAGTTTGTTTTAATCCACAAACATTCCTTACCTGCATAGGCAGTTTTTTTTTGTAAAGGTAAACTAGCCTTTTAAGGCAAAGTGCATTGGTATAAAGAGATTTTCACTGGAAGGTCAGCTGTAACTGTACATTATAAACAATTGAAGTAAAGAATTTCATGTAGATGCAAAACACCACAGGAAAAATATAAATATTATTCATGTTTACCAGCTGATTAATGTCTTCTGCTAAATGTCTTTATTTTTAGCATCACATGCATTCCTGAGTGAGATGATTCCATACCTGTAAAGGCAAATACCAGATTCTCCTAAACAGTATAGCATACCAGTATTAATATATTCACTATGCAGATGTGCTTGGTGTACAATGTCAAATAAAATATTAGCATTCACTGCTCTGGAACATAATAGATAAAAAAATCTGAGGGCTGCAGTGTTTCAGTGTTCAGTGTTTATCTTAACGATCACCACTTGAATATGTCATACAATTAGGATTTTTTTATGACCATTCACATTCCTTCTTCGCGTAGCCAGTGTAACTGTGTAGGCATCAACAGGTTGCCTCGACAACCAGCGGATGTGTAAGGTCGCTCTGTTATTTCCCTATGTACGTGATGACGCGGTGGTGTGCTCCTCACGCCATTTGATCGTCAGTACGCATCCCTTATCTGTGAAGCTTTAATGTCACCGCGTGTATTGACGTGGTGATGCAGTGACGTTCCTGCAGATAGCAGAGGAACAATGCAGCAGACAGAACTGACACTTAGTGGTCTTAATTGAGACAAGTACACACTATAGAGTGATATGTTCATATTTCATGTCATAAGTTTACAACCGCTTTAAGGTGGCTATAAAAAGCTGATAATTATTAGCAATGGTCCAGATATTAACAGACATCATTTACAATCATAAAGCTGTTGCTGACAACTTTTGGTGTGGTAAATACCTCCTGTTGATTGATTGGCTTATTACACAAGTAGATTGTCAACTCATTGTAGCATCTCTTTATGTGTGCTGTGTGTAGCAGAAAAAAGCATTAAAGTCCAGTTTCTGGTGCCGTCACTATCACTTGGGCCATTGATTTAAAGGCTGGCAGCTTTCAGCATACCAGTCAATATCAGTGAGATACCCATCTGACTATGGATGAGTTTTAGTGCAGGTGATGAGAAAGGCCTCCAGTCTCCAAATGTTAAGTTCAGTTTTGTTACTATAGTGTAATACACTGTTTCTCACCCGGGGCTCTGCCAAAGTCTCCAGGGTGTCAGACGCAATTTACGATTGTGGTGGATGTATATTCGCCCAATGGTGAATTCAATGCGCACTGATAGTGAGTATTGTCAGGGAGCATTGATACCTGATGCTTTCCCTGTAGTTCCAAATGCTGTGATATCACTTAGAGGGTGGAACGGGACATAAGTAGAGTGTGCAGCACGTCTCCCTCACTCATCAGTGGCTATTGATTTCAGCAGGCGGGTTATGTTGTAGCAAGGTGAGCTGTGTACAGTATACCTGTACCTCCACTAATCCTAACTGTACTAAACTAATCTCAGCGGGCTCTCCTCTCCTGTTCATTCCAGGCATTGTATGTGTCATCACCTGGGATGAATAAGAGAGGAGAGCTGGCAAGGCTGAGCGTGCCAAAACAGACCTGTAACAGAAGCTTCCCTAAGCAGCTCTGCATGTATAGGAAATTAAACAATACTACAGACCCCCTGTGCTCTGACCTAGTGACACTGCTGTGCCTTGTTTTGGGGACACCCCTATACCCTGCCCTGGTGACACCCCTGAACCCTGACCAAGTAACTACCCTGTGCCCTGTCCTGGTAACACACCTGTGCCCTGTCCTGATGACACTCCTAGGACGTTAGCTAGACGTGACAGAAAGCGACGCAGAACCCCGCACGACCGGATTATACTGAATTCTCGTTATTTTGATATTTTATGCTTGTAAGCAACTTTTTAAAATCCAGAAACGATAGAGAGAAAGGAGTCACCGCTCCAGGTGGGATCACTAAATGGTTACAGGTGGTGCAGGATACCTGGAGTGCTGGCAGTGCACTAAGCAAAATGAAGACAAAGAAAAATGGATAGCCGCACTCCAAAACCAGCATGTACCAGCATGTACAAAAATAGGGTCACAGCAGTGAAAACAAGGAACAGCCGACGCGTTTCGCACTAATACAGTGCTTATTCATGGCTGAATAAGCCACGTGTGCGAAACGCGTTGGATGTTCCTTGTTTCCACTGCTGTGACCCTATTTTTGTACATGCTGTCTATTGAATAAAAGACCACCCATCAGGTTTTGGAGTGCGGCTATCCATTTTTCTTTGTCTTCATTAAGCAACTTTTTAGTCTTGAAATAAATCCCCCTGTTTTGATATACTTCACAATGGAAGTCTTTTTGTTTGTTTACTGCTGATGTCTGCACGGCGATCCTCCATGTTTTTGAAGACCAGGATCCACATCACATTGGTTTGAACGCTGCACTTTTCAGTACACCGGCTGGAAGTTACTTTAGGCGATTTTCCCACCAGGGAGAGGTAAGCGCTCTGTGAGCCCACTCCGTCTGAATAAGGAAGATACATTTGTTACTATCTGATTGCCATCTGTCTATCAGTCTATGACGGCTGTTTGGATTGGACTTTTATTTGGAAGCTTTCACACGTGTTTTGCATTTTGTTGGGTTTTGACACCATGTGTCAAACTTAAATGCACGAATCATCTTCATGTACACTCTAGAAGAATTTTTTTGCACATTTGCTGTTTGCAATTATTGTTTTATGTTTATTTATTTGATTGTTTATTGTTCAGTGCATTTAATTGTGCTCATTAGACATGTGCACAGAATTTTTTTTCGTTTTTTTTGTTCTGTTTTTCGTAAGACGCCCGTTTTCCTGTTTGTTCCCGTTCGTTTTTCGTATGACGCGATTTTTTCGTATTCCGATCGTTTCGTATTTTCGTTACTGTTTTATTTTCGTACATGCGGGATGGTTCGTTATTCTGTTTAATTCATGTTCGTTACTTGTTAGACAATAATTTTCGTGAATTTTCGTCAATGATTTGCAGTATCTTGAAACCCTTTTCTTTTTCTATTTTCAGTAGTATGTTCATATGACATCTATAACAAAAGATTTGCATTCTGTATTTTAAATTCCTTTTTTCTGTTCGTATTTTGGATTCAAAATACAGCATGCAAATCTTTTGTTATAGATGTCATATGAACAATGAACATAGGACTGAAAACAAACAGAAAAAGTATTGAAACAAAATACAAAATGCAAATATTTTGTTATAGATGTCATATGAACAATGAACATAGGACTGAAAACAAACAGAAAAAGGATTGAAACAAAATACAGCATGCAAATCTTTTGTTATAGATGTCATATGAACAATGAACATAGGACTGAAAACAAACAGAAAAAGTATTGAAACAAAATACAAAATGCAAATCTTTTGTTATAGATGTCATATGAACAATGAACATAGGACTGAAAACAAACAGAAAAAGGATTGAAACAAAATACAGAATGCAAATCTTTTGTTATAGATGTCATATGAACAATGAAAATAGGACTGAAAACAAACAGAAAAAGGATTCAAACAAAATACAGAATGTAAATCTTTTGTTATAGATGTCATTCTCGTTCTTTTGCCGTTTTAGTTTTTTTTCGTCAGATCATTCGTTCGTATTTGCGGTTGTTCGTTATGCGGCTCATTCGTAATCTCGTAGTTTTCGTATTTTGGTGCTTTAATTTTTTCGTATGTACACATTATCCTGCGGGTATGAAAATGAACATTTTCGTTCGAAAATAACATTCGTACGAACGGGAATGCACATATCTAGTGCTCATCACTTACACCTATTCTAATACTACAGACTCCCTGTGCCCTGACCTGGTGACACCGCTGTTCCTTGTCCTGGTGTAACCCCTATGCCCTGCCCTGGTGTAACCCTATGTCTTGCCCTGCACTGCCCTGCCCTGGTGAAACCCCTGTGTTCTGCCCTGGTGACTCCCCTGTGTCCTGTCCTGGTGACACCCCTATGCCCTGACCTGGTTAATCTCCAGTGCCCCAACATCATGGACATGCTGACTCCACTGTGCCACTCCTTGGTGAACCCCCTATGCTCTTCTCTGGTGAACCCCCTGCGCCTTTCCAGGTGATTCCACTGTGCCCTGACCTGGTGAATACTCTGTGCCCTGACCTGGTGAATCCTCTGTGCCCAGACCAGGACCATATTACACCAGTGTTTCTCAAACTTTTTGCTGTTGAGGAACCCTTGGCAAAAAGTATGAGACCTATGGGAACCCCTAAAATAATTTTCAAATCTACAGCTCATGGAACATTGGTGTGATTAGCGACCTGTTAATATAACAATAATTATTTTTAGA
Organism: Rana kukunoris; assembly: GCA_029574335.1. Lineage (NCBI taxonomy): Eukaryota > Metazoa > Chordata > Amphibia > Anura > Ranidae > Rana > Rana kukunoris. The sequence goes on from CM056052.1 coordinate 163,658,201, forward strand.
AATAGCATTAAATTATAGAATAAATATTAAGTTTGTTAATGTGAAAATTGAGCTGACTTTTTTTCTGTGCCAATGCTCAATTCTGGGTCCAACTTGGGATATGCACACACAAATTTCATCTTTAACTGAAATTAAACAGGAGAGTCACTCGGTCAGGGCACAAGGGGGTAGAGTATAGTGGGGTCTCCTGTGCCCTGACCTAGTGACGCCCCTGTTTAATTTCAGTTGAAGTTGAAGATGAAGATGATGAGATGAAATGTGTGTATTGATATATTAACAGCTCTCTTTGATCACACCAATGTTCCATGAGCTGTAGATTTGAAAATTGTTTTAGGGGTTTCTCGAGATCTCAGACATTTTGACAAGAGTTACTTGATAGCAACAAGGTTGAAAAAAACTAGTGTAATAAATTAGGTAATCTTGTCATCTACAGTGTCAATACAAGGTGGATTTTTCCTTTCACATCATGACCTCTCCTTGGGTTGTATTGTCCAAATCACCACTAATACTGACCTTATCCATATGAATCTGGACTGATTCTTTGGCATTCTTCATACAATATTTTATTGTTCAGTGTTTCCATTGTTATTTTTATTAATAATACTATAGCTAGTATTAGCCTTTGGGATCATTAAACTACGGGGGTTATTTACGAAAAAGGCAAATCCACTGAAAGTGCACTTGGAAGTGCAATTGCTGTAAATCTGAGGAGTAGATCTGAAATAAGGGGAAGCTCTGCTGATTTTATTGTCCAATCATGCGCAAGCTAAAATGCCTTTTTTTTTCTTCCTTGCATGTCCCCCTCGGATCTACAGCAACTGCACTCCCAAGTGCACTTTCAGTGCAGTTTAAAGTGCGCTTTGCACTGGGAAGATTAGTTCCCAATTCTAAAAAAAAAAAAAATTGATCACTTTTATTCCCATTACAAGGAATGTGAACATCACTTGTAATAGAAAAAAGCATGACAGGTCCTCTTAAATATGAGATCTGGGGTCAAAAAGACCTCATATCTCATATTTAGACTTAAATGGAAAAAAAAAATGGTAATTTTGTAATTTGAAAAAGTGACAACAAAAAATGTGCCTTTAAGACGCATGGGCGGAACTGACGTTTTGACGTCACTTCCGCCTTGCTATGCTATGGGGACGCATCCCCACACAGCAGGCAGAAGGACCCGATCGCCTCCGCGGCTACCGACGGCTCTGGTAAGCGGCGGAGGGTGCGGGAGAGCGGCGGGAGCCCCTCTCCCGCCGCAATAATGGTGATCTCGCTGCGAATCTGCCGTGGAGACCACCGTTATCATTTACAGGTCAGCTCATGCTAAAGATCGATACCTCGGTTGTGGCAGCAGCTGCTGCCGTTACTGAGATATCCACCTTTAAAAAACCGACGTATATGTACATGAGCGGGTCCTTAAGTGGTTAACAAATAACTTTACATTGATAGCCTGATAGTGATAGGATAGAATCAAGGAACATGGTAACATTTACTTTAATTTTATTTGCTGTAAGAATTAGCAAATAAACCAAAGATTTAGTCTGTCTACTAAACATAATTACAAACATTAGCCAGATGCAAAACCTAAAGATGAATTTGCAGTGTTTGCAAAGCATTTATGGTCATTTACGACTACAGTAGCACTTAGTTGCACTTGTTCAAAAAGGGGAAAACAAACAAGTGTTGTGCTAATGCAGAAGATCTATTTCTTGATGAATATATAGATGCTAGGAAGTGATACCTGGCTAGTACACTCAGGGCCCTCTTAATGCAAGGGCACTCTTGGGCACTGCCCAGGGGCCCCATGTACATGGGGGGACCACAATAATCTTGCATTACATCATATTTGCCAACTTTCCCGAATTTGCTGGGACAGTCATGCTTTTTACTAAACTGTTGTGTCCCAGAACCTATACTGTGCCCTCCTGATCCCAGTGTTGTGCCCTCCTGACCCCCTCTGTGCTGTGCCCTTCTGCATTCCCCCTGTGCTGTGCCATTTATGTTGACTAGTCTTTGATTTATGGAATGTTTTCCTTTTGTAAAATCGATTTTATTGAAAGTACTAATGAATATATGTTTAATTCTATCAACTATTTATACTTTATTTCTTGAAAGTAGGTGTGTAAATTGGGGAAAGCTGGTAGGGGCCCCAGTGTATTACTTTGCCCAGGGGCCCATGATCCTATTATGACGGCCCTGGGTATACTGTGACTGGTAATTTCTTCATTGATCATGTATCTACTATCCTGCTATCTGCTGCTTCCTCCATAGCTCCCAACTTTCCATTATTTGGTGGGACTGTGCCTCTTTTCAGACCAGATGCCTCTGTCCCTTGTGCAGCCTCAGTTTTCCCTGTTTTCGATTTGATACATACAGCTCTATACAAAACATACTATTTTATTATCAAAATTGTTATGCTGCACTTAACCTTTTATCCAAACTCTATATTACTGCACTTTTGTTATCTTTTTCTTCAGGCCAATATAAGAAATAGAGGTAAAAAAATCACTAGTGTGGTTTATCCAATGATCTTTGTGGTCTATGTAAGCAGGTCCATGATAAGGTTGAGTCCTTTGCATACATACTGTGTTCTAAGACCCCTTTTGCATTTGCTAAGCGCCTGAAAACTGCCTCCCATTCATTCAAATGTGACTTTTCACACTCAAGTGGTGTGCTTGCGGGACATTCCAAAAAGTCTTTGGGGTTAAAAGTTCCCTGCTAGCGGCCGAAAAGTACAGCTTAAACCGTGATAAAACGCCGCTAAAATGAGCGCTGCTTTACAGTGAATGCAGCCACAGCCCCAGTATGAAAGGGGTCTACGGCCGCGTACACACGATCAAATTTATCTGCAGAAACTGGTACGATGGACCGTTTCAGCAGACATATCCGATCCTGTGTACGGGCTAGCGGACAAATTTCAAAGCATGCTTTGAAATTTGTCCGCTGCAAACCTGTCCGTCCGACGTGTCCGCTGGTTAGTACGCTTAACCAGCGGACAGAAATCCCCTGCATGCGCCAAATGTGGAAGTATTTGTGGAAGTATTTTACTTCCTGGATTGGTGACGTGGCGGCGTCAACGCCACGTCACCGCATCCTCAGCCCGAGGGGATTTTCGTCTGATGGTGTGTACACGCCATCGGACCAAAATCCGATGAGACATGTCCGCTGGAAACGGTCCGTCGGACATGTTTGAGCGGACATGTCTCATCGTCTGTACGCGGCCTTAGAGGTGTCCCTCTTTATCATTCCATAAAATGGTGTGGTTACTCTTCCACTCTGTGCTGCTTAACCATTCTTAGCAGCACTTTTATTTTCCTCTCAGTATACAGTATCTATAATGCATTTATTACTGATAACTTTAGATACCTTGGCTGCAGAACCAATTTCTCAAAGAGCAAAAGTTGCCTTGCTTTTGCATGAAGGGGAAGTCAACATAACATTTTCTGGTACAGAAGCCTACACAGGAAATGCCTCAAAGGCAATCTTAGCTCAGCCCATCCTAGAAACACAAGAGAGCTTTGTTTTAGAAACAAGTCTCTTCTTTCAAGTGAACTGCTCAACCAAGGTGATCCAACGATGGCTCATATGAAATAAAAAGTAGGGAAAATGTAAATGTCAAAGGTATTTCAATGTGAACCAAGTAGCCTGGTATGTAAGGTTAAATACCCTCGAGCATAGTCAGTCTTTCTCCCCAGTTACAGAACATGCACAACTTTTATACAATATTATTATTATTATAGTAATAATAATAAAAAATATATATATATATATATATATATATATATATATATATATATATATATATATATATATATACACAGTATATATACAATATTATTTCTAGTGCTTTTTTGCTTTTTTTTTGGGGGGGGGGGAGTTGCTGTGAGTTTGTAATGAACTCTGAATGAGAAGTCATGGATTACAAGTACAAAGAATTTCATTATTAAAAAGTCTCAAAATTAAAGGAGAAGTATAGCCAACGCTTTTTTGGTTATACTTCTATTGATCACAGGAGTACAGTTCATTCTACACTCCTGTGACCAGTTTTTAGCCGCCAGTGGGCTAAAGTCCGCTGTCGGCTGACATCACTCAGCTGGTCCAGGATCGGGAAAGATCCTGACTTTACAGTCCAAGCCAGCCCCTCCTGCCCCCCTCCACAGCTCAGTGTTCCAGTGAGCACTGGAGGGGCAGAGCAGAGAGCAGGTGCTCAGAGCAGAGGGAGAGAACTGAACAATCAGTGGTGTTTGATCGTAAAGTTTTCGGGGTAGAGCCAGAGGGGGACAGCTGTAGCCATCTAGGTGCGTATAATTTTTTATTTTTCTGCATTCCCAGAATTCTCTTTTCATTTCTTTGCACAGAATAATTTATTGCTAAACATTTTGCAGAACTTGAAAGAAGTTGTGACAAGCTGTAAAATTCCAGGCCTTTATCAGACAACATCCTGCTTCAATAAATCCTGAAAAAGAATCTTGCCAGGTCAAGCAGTTGCATTGACCGAACTGCAATTGGAACATTATACGCAGCTGCAGAGAAGTGTTCTGCTACTGTAACTGTAAATCTGTCTATGATTTTTTTAAGTTTCAGACTAAAAAGCCCACTGCATTCCCTCATTTAGCAGCGTGAAAGCCAGGAATGGTTGCTTTTAAAGGTCTCAGGCCTCATACGCACAACCGTTTCCCTCGACAGAATCCATCAAGAAACTTGGTGGCAGAGCTTTTTTGCCGAGGAAAATGGTCATGTGTATGTTTTTCGTCGAGAAAACTGTTGTGGACGAGAAAAAAAAAATTGTTCTCTTTTTTCCTCGTCGGGAGTCTCAATTTCCTCGTCGTGTTCCTCGTTGGGCTGGTTTACGACGAGAAACAGGTTTGTGTGTATGCTTAGAAACCTGTGCATGCTCAGAATAAAGTATGAGACGGGAACGCAACCAACCCTGCATTGAAGTTCACCATTTCAGAAAGTAGCTTGTGCAGTTAATGAACCCAAATACGCATTAAAATAATTTATTGTCATTCTTGTAGGCCAATTAGGTCTCCCTGGAAGCTTGGCCAAAAAAAAAAAAAAAAATTTACTTTTTATTAGGATGTGAAAAACATTGTTTTTCACTCCTTTAATGCTGGTGATCTCCAGGCTTGGTCTTTCGATTCCTTCCCATGCAGGCCATTGCAGACAGCCCCCTAGGCAGAGCTGTGAAGTCTTGGGCCGCGTACACACGATCAGTCCAAACCGATGAAAACGGACTGAAGTTCAGTTTCATCGGTCCAAACCGACCGTGTGTATGACCCATCAGTCTTTTGTCCTTCAGTCCAAAGTTTTAAAACTTGCTTTAAAATCGGACTGATGGACGCCTGACCATCGGTCAAAACCGATGGTTAGTACGCAAAAGCATCAGTTCAAAACCCGTGCATGTTTAAAATCAAGTCGACGCATGCTTGGAAGCATTGAACTTCATTTTTTTCAGCACGTCGTTGTGTTTTACGTCACCGCGTTCTGACACGATCGGTTTTGAACTGATGGTGTGTATGTTACTTTAGACCATCAGACCATCAGTCTGTGAACCGATGAAAATGAACTTCAGTCCGTTTTCATCAGTTTGGACTGATCATGTGTACAAGGCCTTAACCACTTCAATACTGGCCCATTGTCATTTGACATCTCCCAACCTAAGTGGACGTCAAATGACGGCCTGGGCTTTGCGGGTGAATATCTGAATGATGCCTGCAGCCAGAGGCATCATCCAGATATCCTCTAGTTAAGCCAGCGATTCTGCACGACATAAGAACGATCATAGCGGCGGTTCCGCCACTTGATCATTCTTACAGGCCGCGGGAGGGGACAACCCCCCTCCCGCCGCCATCCGGTGCTTCTCCGGGCTCTCCCGTGCCTTCGGGGGCCCAGAGAACGAATCGTCCGGCGTCGGCAGGAAGCATACGGATGACTGGTGACCAGATGGTCACCAGTCATCTCTATGACCGTCAGAGGACCCGGGCGCGATGTGATGACGTCACTCTCGGGTCCCGTAAGTAAACAAAGCCGCGATTGCGGCTGTAAGCAACAATTCATGAGATCAGTGAATTTCTTTTCACCGATCTCATGGTTTCCAGCCTGGAGGAGAGATGTGAGGTCTTATTGCCCCCGCATCTCTCTTTAAAGAGGACCTGTCACACACATTTTCTATTACAAGGGATGTTTACATTCCTTGTAATAGGAATAAAAGTGAAAAAAATAATTGAAAAAAAGTGTAAAAAAATTAATAAAAAATAAGTCAAAAAATAAATAAAAGTGAAAAAAAAATTAAAACGCCCCTGTCCCCGGTGCAGAAGCGAACGCACACATAAGTCCCGCCGACATATGTAAACGCTGTTTAAACCACATATGTGAGGTATCGCCATGTGCGCTAGAGTGCCAGCAACAAATCTAGCCCTAGATCTCCTCTGTAAATTAAAACTGGTAACCTGTAAAAAAAGCGTTGCCCATGGAGATTTTTAAGTACCGAAGTTTGCCGTCATTCCATGAGTGTGCGCATAATTAAAGCGTGACATGTTGGGTATCTATTTACATTTACTCGGTGTAACATAATCTTTCACATAATACAAAAAAATTGTGATAACTTTACTGTTTTGTTATTTTTTAATCCATGAAACAATTTTTTTTCCAAAAATAGGGTGTTTGAAAAATTATTGCGCAAATACCGTGCAAGATAAAACGTTGCAATGACCGTCGTTTTATTCCCTAGGGTGTCTGCTAAAAAAGCATATATAATGTTTGGGGGTACTGCGTAATTTTCTAGCAAAAAAATTATGATTTGTACATGTAGGAGAGAAGTGCCAGAATAGGCCCGGTATGGAGGTGGTATAAAAGCCTGGTATTGAAGTGGTTAAAGAGCGCTGTACAATACAAGTGAATATTCCACTATTATACATGGAAGCACTTGCCTGTTAATCCCTACTGACCAGGATTTAGCAGTAGATTTTCAGAGACAGGACATTTGGTCTCAGACTTTCTCTTTTTCCATTTCCACTTTTTGTTTTTTTCCCCAACAACCCAGAGAAAGGAAGTGCATACATAATATATCAGCAGCCCAGGCATTTACAAACCCAGTAAGTAGAAGGCAGCGTATCCCTACACTTGCCACACTTTGTATTTCCATAAACTCTTTTTCACTTGCAATGTGCCTTTAAACTTGGTAGAAAATTTGACTTCTTTAGGAAGAGTCAATTCTCTAGCACAGCCATCACCCTCCTTGCACATTATAATCCTCACCTCTTCTGGTAGTGTCTAATTACTGTCTGTGCTGGCTCATCATCTCTGCCCCTCCCTTTACCTCCCTACATATATGTTTATGTAGCTGCCAGAGGGTGAGGAGCAAAGGGGACCACTATAGAGTGTAAGACTGCTTTCACACTAAGGTGCTTTACAGGCACTATAGAGCTAAAAATAGTGCCTGTAAAGAGCCTCTCCTTTTACTCCAATGTGAAAGACGAGGGCTTTCACACTGGAGAGGTGCAGTGTATACACTGCTCCTAAAGCACCCCTGCCCATTGAAATCAATGGGCAGCACTGCCGAACCGCCAGCAAAGCAGTGGGCAATTTTAACCCTTTTTTGGCCACTAGCGGGGGTTAAGAGCACTCTGCTAGAGGCCAAAAAGCACCACAAAATATATGGTAAAGTGCCGCTAAAAATAACGATGCTTTACATCGCCTCGGTGTGAAAGTAGCTTAAATTAAGTGATAAGTCTGCTTCTGCTACTAACATCACATCCAAGATGGCACCGCTTGGTAGCAGTATCAGGCCTTTTACAGACAATAAGAGCCAGAAAATAATTGGAAAACACATACAGTGCGGAAAATAAGTATTTGAACACCCTGCTATTTTGCAAGTTCTCCCACTTGGAAATCATGGAGGGGTCTGAAATTGTCATCGTAGGTGCATGTCCACTGTGAGAGACATAATCAAAAAAAAAAATCCAGAAATCACAATTTATGAATTTTTTTAACTATTTTTTTGTATGATACAGCTGCAAAGAAGTATTTAAACACCTGAGAAAATCAATTTTAATATTTGGTACAGTAGCCTTTGTTTGCAATTACAGAGGTCAAACGTTTCTTGTAGTTTTTCACCAGGTTTGCACACACTGGAGGAGGGATTTTGGCCCACTCCTCCACACAGATCTTCTCTAGATCAGTCAGGTTTTTGGGCTGTCGCTGAGAAACACAGAGTTTGAGCTCCCTCCAAAGATACTCTATTGGGTTTAGGTCTGGAGACTGGCTAGGTCACGCCAGAACCTTAATATGCTTCTTACAGAGCCACTCCTTGGTTATCCTGGCTGTGTGCTTCGGGTCATTGTCATGTTGGAAGACCCAGCCTCGACCCATCTTCAAAGCTCTAACTGAGGGAAGGAGGTTGTTGCCCAAAATCTCGCAATACATGGCCCCGGTCATCCTCTCCTTAATACAGTGCAGTCGCCCTGTCCCATGTGCAGAAAAAAAAAACCAAAGCATGATGCTACCACCCCCATGCTTCACAGTAGGGATGGTGTTCTTGGGATGGTACTCATCATTCTTCTTCCTCCAAACACGGTTAGTGGAATTATGACCAAAAAGTTCTATTTTGGTCTCATCTGACCACATGACTTTCTCCCATGACTCCTCTGGATCATCCAAATGGTCATTGGCAAACTTAAGACGGGCCTTGACATGTGCTGGTTTAAGCAGGGGAACCTTCCGTGCCATGCATGATTTCAAACCATGACGTCTTAGTGTATTACCAACAGTAACCTTGGAAACGGTGGTCCCAGCTCTTTTCAGGTCATTGACCAGCTCCTCCCGTGTAGTCCTGGGCTGATTTCTCACCTTTCTTAGGATCATTGAGACCCCACGAGGTGAGATTTTGCATGGAGCCCCAGTCCGAGGGAGATTGACAGTCATGTTTAGCTTCTTCCATTTTCTAATGATTGCTCCAACAGTGGACTTTTTTCACCAAGCTGCTTGGAAATTTCCCCGTAGCCCTTTCCAGCCTTGTGGAGGTGTACAATTTTGTCTCTAGTGTCTTTGGACAGCTCTTTGGTCTTGGCCATGTTAGTAGTTGGATTCTTACTGATTGTATGGAGTGGACAGGTGTCTTTATGCAGCTAATGACCTCAAACAGGTGCATCTAATTTAGGATAATAAATGGTGTGGAGGTGGACATTTTAAAGGCAGACTAACAGGTCTTTGAGGGTCAGAATTCTAGCTGATAGACAGGTGTTCAAATACTTCTTTGCAGCTGTATCATACAAATAAATAGTTAAAAAAATTCATAAATTGTGATTTCTGGAATTTTTTTTTGATTATGTCTCTCACAGTGGACATGCACCTACGATGACAATTTTTAGACCCCTCCATGATTTCCAAGTGGGAGAACTTGCAAAATAGCAGGGTGTTCAAATACTTATTTTCCGCACTGTATAATTTTATGTGAAGATTGCTGTTGAAATGAATAGCTACATGGTCTCTTAATGTGCATATATGTGGCATCACGGTGATGAGCTTTTATGCTAGCGTCACTGTTCTGTGCTGGGTGCAGGCTCACTTGGCAACCCCAGTACAGAGATCGTCTTGGCACCAATGGCCCCAACTTACATGTTATGATCCAGTGGGAGTGGTTACCATCGTGTAATGTATGTGACAGCCAATCCCAGTAATCACATGACTAGGAAGCCAATGTAAAGCCCCTGGCTTTACAAATGTTTAGAGGCCTGATCCTGTAGGATGAATAGAGTTAAACAAGGATACCAATCCCACACAATGACATACAGGTAACAACTAGAAGGGCAAAAAATAAAGCCACTGCCCCACCTATAACTGGCCATTGCAGCAAGCAGCATTGGAAGGCAACATATGTTAGAAAAAAGCCAAGGAAAACTCCAAACTCACTTACACATGCGTAAACTACAGGCCCCACCAAGGCATCCTGGTATTTGTAGTCCTATCACTAGCTTATGAGTGACTCCACAATGAAAGCACATGCATTCTGATGGATAGATGGAGGGCAGATGGATTGAATGAAGCCCACCGCTTCTTAGGCTGCGTACACACGATGAGACATGTCCGCTCAAACATGTCCGACGGACCGTTTGCAGCGGACATGTCTCATCGGATTTTGGTCCGATGGCGTGTACACACCATCGGATGAAAATCCCCTCGGGCTGAGGACGCGGTGACGTTGACACTGCCACGTCACCACTCCAGGAAGAAAAATACTTCCACGCATGCGTCGAATCCATTCGACGCATGCGCGGACATTTCTGTCCGCTGGTTAGTGTACTAACCAGCGGACATATCCGACGGACATGTTTCCGGCGGACAAATTTCAAAGCATGCTTTGAAATTTGTCCGATGGGAAAACATGTCCGCTAGCCCGTACACACGATCGGAGATGTCTGCTGAAATGGTCCGTCGGACCAGTTTCAGCAGATAAATTTGATCATGTGTACGTGGCCTTTAGAGGTACAGGGGCACACTGAACACCCAGCACATAACACAATGGCTGCAAATATGGCAGTGCGTTGTCTGACCAATATAACAATAATACAATAAAGAAAGTGACTGCCCCCACCTATAACTGGCCATTGCAGCAAGCAGCATTAGAAGGCAACATATGTTAGAAAGAAAGCCAAGGATAAATCTAAGGAAAACTCCAAGCTCTCTTACCGACCAGCCCGCAGACAAACAAATGAACTTGTCTCACAGTATGCGTTAAAAACAGTGGTTTAGTCTGCACACATTTGCAAATACATGCGTAATGCCCCGCCAAGGCACCCCGGTATCTGTGGTTTTCTAGCTAGAAGGAGCACCAAAAGCTTTCATTTGAAAGTCCAGTCGATGCAAATATACTATGTCCCTCTAACCATGTATCAGAAAGTAGGCTACGGATCCTAAATACATATGTAGCACTGGTCCCACAGGAACTGCTGGAATACTTGTCCCCTGGGCTTCCCACTAATTATCCTGCACAGTATTTTACGCAGCCAGGTGCACACACTCTTCCGCTTGTTGTCTCCATGACCAATCTACGGGATTTGTTTTATGTTTTATTTGGAGAACTTCGATAGGAGAAGGGAATTAGTAGGATACTCCAAGTTAACTCTTTCTGTAATACTGTGGAAGCAGATGATCTACATGGAAGAATAAGTCCCTCTATAGCATAGAGGACTCAGTGGACTTTGTCAGTGGACATAAATCTTCAAGACACTAGCCAGTGTCTCCTTTAGCTCACACACCCAGCATGCTGACTTCTAGGATCAAAGGCAGATTTAAGAAACACATACAGTATCAAGGAACTCTTCAGGGTCTGTACTCAAAAAATGTCCAGGGACAGCTGGTTGTCTCCTTCCAACTTCCAAGCGACACTCTATACCAGTGACACATGGCCAGATCCATAGACTTTCTCCCTCAGTCAGCTTGCACAGTAACATTGGCTTGTAGCTTGCAAGCTTCAGGCCCTCAGATCTGCAATCTGAGGCCGAATGGCCCTCCATCCTGGGGAAAGGCAGCTGCCTTCTCCCCAGCAGAACCTTTCTCCTTAGAGGTTGGCTGGACAGGAACCCCCGGACCCTGGGGCCCAGTCACCCAGCATGCAATGGGGCACCTCCCCTGCTAATTGGCCAGGGCTCTATCTACATCCATTCTTTCACCTGCCGGGTTTCCTCCCATTGTCCAATATAATTCATTACTATTGGATCAGTGAAATCTCCAAGACAGCATGAATCAGCATCCGAGCACACTGAGCAGACCTCATTCATCAATCACTGCTCTCTGTTAAGCAGACAGCACCTAAATGTGCCTGTCTACTTCTCTGTTAAGCAGAAAAGCCAACAATTATATAGACTCTCTAGCACCTACCTAGGAGGGGGCTACACATACATGAGGTTACACACAGAACCAAAACTGCTCAAGACACGAAGAGGAATTACACATAGGTAGACGACCATTACTATAATAACTGCTTGACACAACTTCATTTTTTTGAGTTTCTCTTTGTTGATTTTCTGAAGCATTCAGTTACTTTCTTTGAAATATTATTATACAGAGTGCTTAATAATATTCATATTATTACAACTTATATTGTGCCAGTATGTTTTGTATAACTCTACAGAGTACAATGAATCATTCTCAATTCATAATATAAATTTACATAGTGAGATACTGTACTTCCTCTGTGTTACATCTATACCAGATATGAACAGTAATGTATTGCATCTATACCAGATATGAACAATAATTTATTGCATCTATACCAGATATGAACAGTAATATTTTACATCTATACCAGATACAAGTAGTAATATATTACATCTATGCTGCATTTGAATAGCAATATTCTGCCCGTGTTTCATCTGCAAACTGAATGAAAGAAGATGTCTAGAAACTGACTATGATCACACAGAATATGCAGAGGATTCCCCATGCTCCTTAAAGCGGAGTTTCACCCTAAATATAAGATCTCCCATGCGCTTCAGCATACTGGCGTCAGCGCCAGTATGCTGGGTTTTTTTTTTTTTTATAGCACACTTACTGTTTTATCGTAGAAATCCTTTTCTGTCCCCCGCGGTGGACGGCGCCAGTACAGCGCGTCACATCTTCCTAAGATACCCGATATGGACTCGGGTATTTCCGGCGCTATGCGGCGCCTGCGCACAGACCTAGGAGCTGACTGCGCAGGCGCCGTATTTCTCCGAGTCCTATTTCGGAGAAATACGGCGCCTGCGCAGTCAGCTCCTAGGTCTGTGCGCAGGCGCCGCATAGCGCCGGAAATACCCGAGTCCATATCGGGTATCTTAGGAAGATGTGACGCGCTGTACTGGCGCCGTCCACCACGGGGGACAGAAAAGGATTTCTACGATAAAACAGTAAGTGTGCTATAAAAAAAAAAAAAACCCAGCATACTGGCGCTGACGCCAGTATGCTGAAGCGCATGGGAGATCTTATATTTAGGGTGAAATACCGCTTTAACAAGGCTTCTGTGAATGACTGAAATATCTATAAGGAGCCACTGCTGCCTAGTAAATGTAATAAGCTCATCATCAGCTCCTGACATCCTCCTGAGCCACACATGTAAACCATCTGATTTCTTGGCCTCAATACAAAAATATCATGGCTTTTTTGTTTGTTTGCGGACGTCACTCTTAAGATACAATACATCTGTTCCATGTAAACACTAAACATTAAAGTCAACAATGTTACAATTGCATTCCAAATTTGCTACTTTTATTTCTTAAAGGGGTGGTTCACCCAAAAACCTTTTTTTAACATTAGATTGAGGCTCGTTTTGTCAAGGGGAATCGGGTGTTTTTTTTTACAATCGAAGCAGTACTTACCGTTTTAGAGATGCATCTTCTCCTGGTCTGGGCGTTCCTATTTGATTGACAGGCTTCCGACGGTCGCATACATCGCGTCACGAGTAGCCGAAAGAAGCCGAACGCCGGTGCGGTACTAGACGGCGCCTGCACACCGTCGTTCGGCTACTTTCGGAAAATCGTGACGTGATGTATGCGATTGTCGGAAGCCTGTCGGAAGCATGTCAATCAAATAGGATGCCCATCCCCGAAGACCATACCCGGAAGCGGCGGAGAAGATGCATCTCTAAAACAGTAAGTACTGCTTCGATTGTAAAAAAAAACACCCGATTCCCCTTGACAAAACGAGCCTCAATCTAATGTTAAAGGGGAGGTTCCCCTAAAAATAAACTTTTAACATTGCCTGTGTCTTCTTAATAATAATTAGAATCGGCTGGTACTTTTTTTTTTAAACCCCCGTACATACCATTTTCGGCATGTACTCTCACCGCCGCTTCCGGGTCTGGCAGCCGGGGACAGGCATCCGATCGACGCATACAGCGCGTCACGAGATGCCGAAAGAAGCCGAACGTTGGTGCGGCTCTATACGGCGCATGCGCACCAACGTTCGGCTTCTTTCGGCATCCCGTGACGCGCTGTATGCGTCGATCGGATGCCTGTCCCCGGCTGCCAGATGCCTGTCAATGAAGCAGGCCCTCCCATCCCCGGCCGCCAGACCCGGAAGCGGCGGTGAGAGTACATGCCGAAAATGGTATGTACGGGGGTTTAAAAAAAAAAGTACCAGCCGATTCTAATTATTATTAAGAAGACACAGGCAATGTTAAAAGTTTATTTTTAGGGGAACCTCCCCTTTAAAAAAAAAGGTTTTTGGGTGAACCTCCACTTTAACATCATACATAAAAAGATTGGAAGGCCAAAGTTGACAATTCTACCGTTTTCCAGGAGGACTTGTGTGCTGGTGTGAGCATATAGGTTCAGCTTTTTAACAAAACTAGCTTCAGAATTTATAACTGCTTATATTGTGTGAGCTGGAGTTTGTCTTCAGTTTGTTAGTGTATTTAAACCTGCTAGTGCATCTAAAGCCTCATACACACGATCGGGCTTCAAACAAACTTTTCTGTGGATTTTTGTTTGAAGTGAGTTGGCCGGGCACACCCATAGCATACACACGGCAGGACTTTTCTGCAAACTTTCCCAAAACTTTCCCAACATCACATGGTTTTTCTGCTCTATTCTGCTCTTTACCACCACCCTTTGGTCAACTTCTGCTATTGTTTGTTGATTTTAACATTGGTTCTGGGCATGCGTGTTTGTACTTTGGACAAAAGTCTGATGGATTACTGTACACACAATAGGACTTTGCACCGTAGGACTTTTGTTGCCAAAAAGTCGAAAAGTTTGTCCGATGGAGCGTACATACGGTAGGATTTTTTGAAAACGTGTTCATTTTGAAGTTTGTTGTAAAAAGGTTCTACCTTGTGTATGGGGCTTAACACTCCCTCCACCCCAGATTGACAATGCTGCTGTCCAAATATGCCCCCTGTTCTGCTTCATCCACAGTGGAGGCACTCTAAAGGCCCGTACACAAGGTCAGACTTTTTGCAACAATTTCCAAAATGAGCACGTTTTCAAAATAGTCTGACCGTGTGTACGCTCCATCGGACAAACTTTTTCGGGTTTCATCGGACAAAAAGTTTGGTCTGCAAATGGACAAACTTTACATCAACAAGAGTCTGATGGTGCCTAGTCCGAATGTGTGTACAACAAGCAATTACACTTCTGTACAAAGTACAAATGCACATGCTCAGAAGCAAAGACCAGCCAGAAGCGTTCTGTCTAGTAAAACTAGCGTTCGTATTTGAAAGAGCACATTCGTGACTCGGCAAGTTCTAAAATCAAGAAAAGCAGCACACATTCTCTTTTTCTTTATAATGTGATAATACTAAAAGCTGCTTTGCTGGTGATACTGACGGAGTAAAAACAAATGTCTTTACTTTGGATTAGTGTATTTTGGTTATATGAATCAAACATATTTCTATATTTTTTTGTGGATCAAGTTAGCACAACCCCATTGCGCAACATGTCTGCTTGACGAACGGACGTTCAGAAACGAACAAAATTGCACGAAACTGAAAATCGCAAATGCACACAGACGAAGCCTCTACTAACTCTCGATTAGCAGAAGGAGCCCAAAGGATGACGCCGGAGAATTGAACTTCCTCTTTTAAACCCTTGTCAGTATGCTGAAACGTCACTACGTTCATGTTTGTTGCCGAAAAAGTCTGAGTATGTGTATGCTATGGGTGTGACCGGACAACTCCCTTCGGACAAAAATCCAAGGAAAAGTTTGTTTGATGTTCAATCGTGTGTACGAGGCTTAATACAGGAGGTGTGTTATTGGCCAGATTACCAGGTGAAAACAAAAGCCTTAAAAATTAACCAAAAAAAACGGATCTATATATAATGGATTAGTAAGCTGCAATATATTACTGTAAGAAAGATATAGTGTGGACTGAGAACGATATGCTATATCATATTGTGTTCTTATTGGCATCATCCCAAATTGAATGGAAGAGAGAAAGGGCACAGGTAAAATGGACGGGACATTAAATATGCCTTTGAGAACATTAAGTTTAAACAGATAAAAGATGCCTAATTGCATACAACAATGCAGTTAATACCATACAGTATAAAGTACATATCGTGATAGCGCAGAGGTATATATTCAGTAAGAGCTTGGTCTGGATCAAAGCAATTTGGAGAACTCCCGCTTATTCAAAACCATTCAAGTTTGTATAATATGTAGCTCTTAACTTTAGTGAGAATATATAGCTCCTACACCAGAACAGGCAAACATTTTGCAGCATTTTTCTTAATAGAGTGCATTACTATGCAGTATGCTGTGTCGCCTTAGTGCATTGAATTTATGGGACCACAGCTAGAGATGGAAAGGCCTGGAAAATATGGGGTTGAAAAAATGACAAACGTCCTTCAAGTTAAAAAAAAAAAAATACAGAGGAAGGCGAAAAAACCCCAGCAAAGCATGATCCAATTTGCTACAGCAGTGGAAAAAAAACTCCTTCCAGGTCCCCAGAGAGGCAATCAGATTTCCCCCCTATCAACTTTACCTATAAATTTTAGTACTCGGTTATATTATGTACATATAGGAAAGAATACAGACCTTCTTTAAAGCAATCTACTGAGCTTTCCAGAACCACCTCTGCAGGGAGTCTATTTCACATTTGCACAGCTCTTACTGTGAAGAAATCTTTCCTTATTTGGAGATGAAATCTCTTTTCCTCCAGACGTAAAGAGTGACCCCTTGTCCTCTGTGGCCTCCAAAATGGCTGGATTGTACACATAATAACATCTCTGCTCTCAGTGACTTCGGCACAATGACCTTTGTACATGATACCATTTTGTATGCTGATCTCATCTCTAAAGGACCAGTATTCATTACAATTCCAGAATACCTATGTCCTCAATGAAGAAGAGGTCAGAGCCATAAAACAGTGTCGTGAGCTTTTGGTTTAGATCTGTTAGTGTTACTACAAGAGCCTTTAAAATGGAGCCTGGAGGTTGGGTCCTATAAGTCTTTTTATTTTTATTTGAGCTGTTAGCGAATACTTAAAGAGCCTGCAACCTCGAGCCTGGAGGTTGGATTTCATAAGGCTTTTTATCCATTACATTGTGGTGAGAGTTCTGTGAGCACTGAGCAGTTGTCTGAAGGCACTGGATTCTCTTGGTGGAAGTTCAACTAACATTGACTATGTAAAATAGGTGGCAAAAACATGAACGCAATTTACTCACTAGGGGGAGAACCTCTGAGGGAATCAAGGATCCTAGTAGATCACAGGCTCAGCAATGGCATGCAATGCCAAGCTCCTGCAAGCAAAGCCAATAGAATATTGGCATGCATTAAAAAGGGGATTAACTACAGAGATAAGACGATAATTATCCCACTCTACAAGACTCCAGCCTCACCTGGAGTATGCTGTCCAGTTCTGGGCTCCAGTCCTAAGGAAAGATGTGCTGGAAATGGAGAGAATACAGAGAAGGGCAACAAAGCTAATAAAAAACTGGAGGATATTAGTTATCAGGAAAGATTACAAGCATTAAACGTAGTCTCTCTAGAGAAGAGACTCCTGAGAGGGGATATGATTTCAATGCACAAATACCATACTGGTGACCCCAAAATAGGGATAAAACTTTTACGCGAAAGGGCATTTAAAAAGACTCGCAGCCATTCACTAAAATTAGAAGAAAAGCGTTTTAACCGGAAACTGCGTAGAGGGTTATTTACGGTAAGAGCGGTATGAATGTGGAATTCTCTTCCACAAGCAGTGGTTTCAGCTGGGAGCATAGATAATTAAAAAAAACTATTAGATAAGCACCTATATGACCACAACATACAGGCATATACAATGAAATATTGACATAAAAGTGCACACACAGGTTGGACTTGATGGACTTACCAACTATGTAACTATGTAATCATTTATAATTTATGCATCTACTGATATCAGGACACTTTTATAGGATTTATTGATTGATTCATTTGGCATATTTTGGCATGAGTTTACTCACACAGTGACACTTGAGAAACTGCGCAATATCACTTTATTTTTTTATGTTCTCATGTATACTTGAAATGTTAACATACACGGTCCTTGTTATTCCATTTGTAATAAAAAATACTATTTTAAAAGGGAAGCTTAGTTTATTTACTAAATAAACTGTACTTTGATTTCAAGCATAATACTTGTATATACACTGCATTTCACCTTCCCCATGTAACAAAATGATTTTCAAATTTGAAAGACTACTCCACACTTATTTTTTTTTTTAAATTTGCAGAAATGTTACAACTCTAACCACATTATCCTAGCATACATTATGCGCATAGCATGATTATGATAGCGTATAATTTGTCCCTTACTGTGAATCATTTCCCCTGCCTTTACTATTACTATGGCTGAGAGACTCAGGGAATAAGTGACCAGTGTTGTCAGTCTGGAGACCCATGTACCTAAACTATTGCCCAGTAAGAATGTGAGCGGGGCCACCTCATCCTGCATACGGGGATACCTTTCTCGTGTGCATGCTCACCAATGCCCGGGACCAGGCAGGGCTGCGTACAGAGATGAGTCATACATTGTGTGCAGTAGTTAAATATACAGTAGTCTCTCTGTAAAACGTGCTATTCCATGTTACTACATACCTTTCTCAATATATATTGAATTTTTTTCACTGTTGAGCCTACCCCTCTTTCCACCAGTCCAATGTACCTCTGCCATCTCATTCCTAGTGACAGAATGAGGTTCTGCTGTGCACTAGCACTGATCTGATTTATCCACTTAATTTACTCCTTCCAGACACCTGCACCATGCAGCTAGGTACACAGAGTCAGCATAGGACACTGACCCCCTTGCTACTGGAGGATATGTCACCTACACTAGGTACCTCGCTTCATGACTGGCTGCCATTCACTTCCCATCAGTTCTTGGTTACCCGTGACAACTGCTCTCGTTTTTCGACTCATCTGCTAAGTTTACCTTTGGTGGTGGCCTTGCTTTCATACCCTGTGCATGCTTTACAGGCCCTGTTCCTCTTATACACCAAGTACCACTATGCACTCCTGTGATTAACTTCAGACTAGCTCAAAAACAGATCAAGAACTTTATTTGAAAAGCTTCAGGAACATTACATCAATAAGTGCATCTCAGTCCAGCTCCTAGCTGACTATTAATTGACTGCCCAGGCATACCTGTAAAGGTGTTAATTCATTTAGGTAGTGTCCATATCTTGTGAGTTCCCTTGGGCGGCAGACGTAGGCTACATCCTTACAGATAACATGGACTCCCCGGCTCCCATGGGATGCCATTTCAAAAGCCTTCCCCTTGAATATATATTAAACAGAAAAGAAAGCCGGACACAAAAAGTCTGGGAAACCTGTGACAGGACTTAACTCTTCTCTAACCTGGCCAGAATAATTTTTCTTGATACACAGAACAGTCCTTTTTGTAGGCACCTGCCTACAAGGCCACCCATCAAAGTTTCGGGCTAATAGGAAGGTGCAGGCCAGCTATCAACATTGTTACAATCTCTACTTATTGGTGATTCCTAGGATTTTCTGGAAAACTCAAAATACTTTCAATGTTGTGTGCAATTATTGCTGCGTGTTGGCTTTTTACTCCTGGGCCTAGTGTAAAAAGGTGATAGAACTGACAGATGTACTTTAAGATATTCAATAGAATATTGTAAAACCCCTTAAATATGCAGAAAGCAGAGATTTATTTTATTTTTTATTTTGCTTTAAGCTGTATTTTTTTTCCTTTTGTGCAGCATGACATGAACATTATTAAATATAACCGGCTGCCGTGTACAGCTGCTGCTGTTTATGTTAGTGAGATAACTACTATCTATCATCAGACACGTTGCTTATAACTGGAAACAATTAGGACCTCGCAAGTTGCTCTTCTTGTTCAAATCACTTTAGCACAAAATGAGCAAATCATGTTGTTCTTGAATGTGTAGCCACCCAGGATATAAGAATACAAATAATGCATACCAGCCCACAAGGAAAACCTTCTAGTGATACCAATTAAATAAATATTCTTCTCACAGCTCCCCTCCTGGGGTTTTAATGTATGATTACAGAAAGATATTGCAAATGTGTGCCTATTGTGATCTGGTTATCACTGATATACAGCACTGTTCTGTAAACTAAGCCCATCTGCAGCCAGAGTTTCCAGTAAGACAGCACACAGGACAATCTGAGTTTACAAGGGCTTGCATACTACATCTGAGAGCTGCTAGCTTTGGTCATCAAAGCATCATTTTTAAATTTACAGAAAATGAGATCGCGCTAAAAAAATATATAAATGTGAACTATATAAGTGCTTATTGAACAACAACATAAATGCATAAATAAGTGAAATACAGTTCATGTGTAAAAATCACAAACTAAACAAATCCATAAACAGAGGAGAAAAAGTTCATGACCGAAGATTATCCCACAAGTGCCAATGAATCCACTAGAAAATGGTGCTGGGACAGATGAGACCTCCACCGAAATCACAAGAAGTCTCTTACCAAATATAAATGATCTCTTAGTGATAGGAGATCATATACAGCATGATAGGGTCTGGAATAATCGGTGTCACTCTGTATGAGGGTCCAATAGAGACAGCCTGGATCTTTATGGTACGTAGGTATCTCCCAATGGGTCATCCACAGGTACATAAAAAATACAAATGCCTCACATAGCATAAAACCTTCATTTATTAGATAAAAAGTAGACTTGCACTTACATCAAGTGAAGAAAACATCGCGTGTATACACATCAGCCGGCCGGCTTCCAATAAACAGCCCGTATTCCGGGTAGAGAGAGTTTAGTGCGCGGTGACGCCAGAACGTCGCCTCCCTACGTTTCATCTGAAAGACTTGATCCCGTGATCAAGTTCACATTCATATATTTTTTTAGCGCAATCTCATTTTCTGTACATTGTTTCTGTGTGGTAACACTTTATGATCGCTGCTTTTTGTCACACAAACGAGCGCAATATTGTTTTTTCTATCATTTTTAAATTGAAAGGATGTCATCTGAAGTGTGGGCTGTAGCAACAGATCATAGAAAATTTAACAGAAAAGTGGAAATAAGAAAGAAAAAATATAAAACATTTTGAAAAATGGTACACATAGGGGGGTTGTTTACTAAAGGCAAATCCACTTTGCACTACAAGTGCACTTGGAAGTGCAGTCGCTGTAGATCTGAGGGGGACATGAAAGAAAAATAAAAAACAACATTTTTACTTGAACATCACTGGATAATAAAATCAGCAGAGCATAGCTTTCCCTAATTTCAGAGCTTCCCCTCAGATCTACAGCGATCTACAGTGACTACACTAATCCGATGAGATTGGTCTGGTGGATTTTTCAATCAGTTAACCGATGAAGCTGACTGATGGTCAGTCATGCCTACACACCATCGGTTAAAAAAACGATCGTGTCAGAACGCGGTGACGTAAAACAAATGAAGTTCAATGCTTCCGAGCATGCATCGACTTGATTCTGAGCATGCGTGGATTTTTAACCGATGGACGTGCCTACAAACGATAGTTTTTTTTCTATTGGTTAGGTATCCATCGGTTCATTTTAAAACAAGTTTCAAATTTTGTTAACCAATGTATAAATAACCGATGAGGCCCACACACGATCGGTTTGGTCTGATGAAAACGTTCCATCAGACCGTTCTCATCGGATTGACCGATCGTGTGTACGTGGCATTGCACTTTCAAGTGTGCTTGCATTGGATTTGCCTTTAGTAAATCAAACCCAATGTCTTATTCTGATACTAAATAAACTATAGTTTAGTAACTAATGAAGTCATCAATTTGTCTAGTTTTTATATTCTTTGTACACTAACTACACAATAGTAGTCAGATTATCACCCAAAATAATCAGAATCTTTTATATCAACTGATCATTTATACCCATGTTTAGGGAATTTTATTGGAAATCAAAGACCAGCATTTTACTATACATGCACACTGGCAGACATTAAGAAATCTAATTTCAAAGTAATCTTATCTTTTATGTGTATACAGTATATTTGTCCACCCATTCAAGTTCCACATCTCAAGGGTAAATTAGTTAAAGAACATACGTGTGATTTTATTTAGCTTAGTTTCAGGATTTACTAACTTATTAATACCAACAGCAGGGATGAAAGAGTGCTCATTAAAGCATTTTTACTTTATTGCTGTGCAGATAGATTTGTCCCTGCTGGAGTCTTTTTAAACTTATTTTATATTCGTACACTGGGGCTTATAGAAAAACAATACCCTCTTGTGCAGTTAAAAAAAAAAAAGCATACAATGTAGATAATTTGCAAGTTTAACCAAACAGAATTACAGTTTTTCATGGATAGGGAAGGAGGTAGTATCTTTGTAAAGATTTTACTGCTGTCTATGGCCCCATTAGGGAGATTTGTCCCCACATACTGTCCCAGACACTACACTGAGGAACAATTTCTTCTATGAAAAGGGAGGAGAATTGTTTGGCAGAAGGCAACTTAGATAATGCAATTAAGTGGACCATCTTGCTAAAGTGATCCACCATCAGCCAGATAAACATAAAGATCGAATTATTTAATATACAATATATATATATATATATATATATATATATATATATATATATATATATATATGTGTGTGTGTGTGTGTGTGTGTATGTATATATATATATATATATATATATATATTACAGATCAAAAATATTGATCTTTGTGTATTGATATATTAAGATACATTGTCCAATGTATTGGGATGCCTGCCTTTACACGCACATTAACTTTAATGACATCCCAGTCTTATGCCCTGTACACACGATCGGTCAATCCGATGAGAACGGTCTGATGGATTTTTCCATCAGTTTTCCGATAAAGCTGACTGATGGTCAGTCGTTCCTACACACCATCGGTTAAAAAAAAAACGATTGTGTCAGAACGCGGTGACGTAAAACACTACGACGTGCTGAGAAAAATGAAGTTCAATACTTCCGAGCATGCGTCGACTTGATTCTGAGCATGCATGGACGTTTTTTTTCTATCGGTTAGGTATCCATCAGATAATTTTAAAACAAGTTCCATTTTTTTAAACTGATGGATAAATAAACGATGGGGCCCACACACGATCGGTTTGGTCTGATGAAAACGGTCTATCAGACCGTTCTCATCAGACAAACCAATCGTGTGTACGCGGCATTAGTCTGTAGGGTTCAATATTGAGTTGGCCCACCCTTTGCAGCTATAACAGCTTCAACTATTCTGGGAAGGCTGTCCACAAGGTTTAGGAGTGTGTCTATGGGAATGTTTGACCATTTCTTCCAGAAGCGGATTTGTGAAGTGAGACACTGCTGTTGGACGAGAAGGCCTGGCTCACATTCTCGATTCTAATTCATTCCAAAGGTGTTCTATCGGGTTGAGGTTAGTTCCTCCACCCTAAACTCACTAATCCATGTCTATATATATATATATATATATATATATATATATATATTCATTACAATACTAGAACTATTGTTCTCACTTAATGTTATTGAGCTATGGATCATGTTCACAAATACTATATGTATGCCCAGGTACCTGTACTCATACTAACCTACATACTACCTATTTGCTGTGAGCATTTGGCATAATCGTGTGCCTTAAAGTGGTATTGAACCCAAAAACAAACATTTATTATATGGCAGCTTACCATTTCTTAGATGTGATGGCTGCATTAATTTAGCCTTTTTAGGCCTTCCTACTTCTATTTTCACCTGGTGATCCAGCCTGTTGTTTTTCAAAAGATTAGGCTCTCCATAGAATGTATCAGTTACAGAGATAAGACAAACCATTTACCATTAGCAGGGGTGCTTACAATGATCAGATTTTATTTACATAAAACCATTGTCCCAAAAGGAAAAAAAAACAGCTGTACCTGCTTACAAAGTGTTAGCTCGAGGTTGACTTCAGATTCAGCACTCCCTTCCCGCCAGACTGAAAATTATGCTGTTCAAAGGGGCCCCTGTGCTCACTCATCCAGAATGGGGCCAATCTAATACAGAAGGTGTTTTACTGGCCAGATCACCAGGTAAAAACAGAAAGGAACAGGCATAAAAAAACTAATGTAGCCACCACATCTAATGATTGCTAAGCCGCAATATATTGCATTTCTGGTTTTAGGTTTTATACAGCTTTAAGTCTAAGTACTGCTGCTAGTAAATCAACTTCACTGTGTAATCAACAGTACACTTTAGGCACACCATTTGCATTAAATTTGGAAATAGAGTTCAAACTTTCAAATCCTCCTGGCTAATGCAATAATGTTGTTTTGATGAATGGTCCGGACATCCATCTTTACTCAAAGACACTGTATTAAATGCTGCAGAGCACTTAGGCAAATAACTGTTGCACATATTCTGATGCATGGGCATTAGGATCACCCAAAGGATGCTTAAATATTTACCATGCGATGTGATTGCTAAACATGAAAGCATACTAGCCATTTTGTTTGCTTGTAAATTACATTAGTGCACTCACGGGACAGCCGCTATCCCACTTCAGCAAGAGGCTGGAGAAGGGTACAGCAAGAAAAAGGAATACAAAAAAAAAACACATTCCCTTTGATGTTTTAATCCTATCGAATCATTATGTACTGTTGCTAAAGAAACATATCCCTCTTATGTAAACACATACATACAAGTTAAAATTATGATTTTTATTAAGTAGGTTATTAGGGTCATAGACATTGTGACACTGAATGCATGCCACATGTAGAACGGTAAAATCCCACTCAGTTTTTAAGGGAAATGGTTTAATAATGTATGGCTTTATTATGAATGTGTATGACGTTTTTATTTTTTTAAATAATAACTCCAAATATATACCAAGTACTTTATATTAGTTTACTTAAGGATCCCTTAACTTTCGATAATATAATTTTTCAGTTGATTTGGTGATATTGTATATTTTTAGATATTAAGTTGCCATACACCAGATTAAAGTGTAAATCAGGTTTGAAGTTGAAAAGTTTTGTGAGTAAACAGATGAAAAATATGTGATGTACTGAGGTCACTTTATAGGTGGGAGGCAAGTTTAGGGTGGTGGACCCCAAGTGTGATAATGTTCAGTAGTTAAATACATACAAATATCTACACGAAGAGTAATGCCAACCATAGATGGTTCAAATATTAAGCGGCTCAGTAGAGACCGTCCCTTTTTTTAATCAGATAATTTCTTTATTGTTGTTTTACAATCAAAAGGGAAAAGTGTTTAAGGGTGTTTCTGTTTTTTCTTTTTCTTTTTTTCTTTTTGTGATGATATCATATACTATATAATGATTACCATTATGTTACTTGGGGTGAATGTGTATATTGTTTTGTCTAATTTTGATTACAGAGACCATCCTAGACTGTCCTAAACATCTATGGGCAGGCTGATGAACCCAACTCAATTCATCAATCGACGTGGGTACAACCAGCATTGTGGATTTTTGGCATGCGATGATTGCCATCGGCTTTAGCTGTAAGCATATATTAACTGTTCTCTGGCCAGGATTTGCTTCCCACCTGTAAAGGGACAACCTGTGGTTGCAGAAAAGAAAATTGCATTATCTATTGCCGCGCTAAGGCTAATCTTACATACATACATTACTTTCCTTCTGCTTGTGGGCTAAACAGGGGGAAAAAAAAATCTTCACCCACTCTAAACAGTGTGTATGGAGGAATCTCTGCTGCCAGTCAATATATACCCAAATGCTTGAATACCCAAAAATGTACAGCAGCCATCTGATAGGGTGCAATTACTGTTTAGAAGGCAATTTTCCACCAGGCTTCTTTTATCCTAAGGGCCACACAAGGTCATGTATGGACAGCTTAAATGAGCAGATCTAAAAACGTATGCACAGAGACCCAGACTCCCTAAGAGATAAAAGTCACCAGCATCCATCAAACACTACATATCTGTATTGTATGGGTCACAAACTTAAGGCTTCATGTACACGGGACGCTGTTCAACCTCTCCTGAATAATTTAACTTGACAGCTAGAAAACAGTGTCTAAAAACAGCCGTTTAGCCACGTTTACATGCTGTGTTTCGCTGTGTTTAGCCGCGTTTAGTCATGGTAAAATGAAAGATGTATGTAAACGAAGCGCTGCTAAATGCGAGTTGGCGCATTTAGCCGCGGTGTGCGCTTCAACTGCCTTTAAACACAGCTTCTGAATGCATTTTTTTGGGGTTCAAGAAAAAGCCTATAAACACAACTGCCTAGAAACGACTAGAAACGAACCAGTGTACATGTACTGATAAGATAACATAGAGTACAGTTCAGGAATAGTTGAAAAAAATGCCCATCTGCTCCTAAACGCCCGTTTGCCAGCAGCAGTGTACATAGTCAACAGCCACTTGAGTTAACAGAGCAAAAAAATAAATGTCCCCTTTTTCTGTTTTAATTAACACAGTTTATTATTAATCTTGCAACATTTTAAATTGGGGCTATTAATATAGCATGTGTCAATATTTGGCACGTGTCAGCATAACCAAATCTTTTTATCATTAAAAATATTTCTGCCTTGCCATGAATGAAAAAAACCAATCCTGAGCCCTCTCATGTGATCTAATGCCTAGTCAAAGGTGATTTGTGGATCATGAAAGTTGTATGTCATTAAATACTGCAGAGTGACAAAATTTGTAAGACATGCATTGTGATAAGAGGATCTGCAAGACACAATCAATGTGCAGCACTACTAAGCAGGAAAAAAAAGCCAACATATGGAATGAACAATTGTTCTTTGTCATAGATAAATATAATGACTAATTATACATCAACATGATTTTAATATATTAACACATACTGAAAAATTGTTAGCTCTTGTATATTTAAAAGAAAAATATAAAGAAAACAATTCCCCTAAACAGATCACCCTCAAAGTGCAAAACGTGTCACAAATTGCACAGATGGGGAAGTTTACAATGAAGAGCAATGCATCACAGCACACATACACATCAGCAACACTCAAAAGTATGTGTAAATGCATGCAGATGAGTATAAATGCAACTAAAAGTCAAAAGCAAACAAAATAAACTAATACATACACTACAGTATGTTGTATAAGTAGCCATACTCATATATTTCTCTCTGTTGTTTTGGGTATATTCTAGTGCTATGTTAGTTTCTAATCTGTAAATGCTTCTATAGCCTCTTGTCTGTAAGACCTGGGGACACATAGCCAAGGAAACAGTGTAATAATTATTCCCTACAAAAGATTTCTACATCCTGTTCCATGAAAAGCTACACGGATCTTGGAAGTTTTTTCACCCTCCACCCAGGGGCAGACTGACCATTCGTGCACTCGGGCACTGCCCGAGGGCCCCATGCCACTGGGGGGCCCCATCAGGGTTGCCAGGCTCAGTAAAACCCGGGGAAAGTATCTAAAAATCTGTGTTTTTTTACATCTGATATGTCTGAGACCGACATGCTTTTGATGTGAAAATTGAGATTTTAGCTGCCCCGCCTCTGTACTACCTCCTGGCGTGGTGGCCATCTGTTAGCCCGGGGGGCCCATGATCTTCTATTGCCCGGAGGCCCCATGAGTTGCCAGTCCGCCCCTGCCTCCACCTATACCAAAAAATTATACCACAAGCATTGGTAACTTTTAAATTCATAAAATGGTGTTTGGATTTGAATTTTACTGCATTGAAATGTACTTTATTTTTTAATCTTACCTCCTTTATAGCCTTCCTTAACATAAATAAAAATGTGCCAGTGGACAATTAAAAAAAATACTTGAGCATGTGCTGCTAACACCCACCCCTAGATTTCACTTACTTCACCTAGTAAGAACTAACAGCAACTTGACATAAATAATGTTTGAATTGAAGTTCCAACACTCATAATCATAACTGGATATCTATTCTAGCGGAGCGATGATGCAGTTACAGATAGTGTAAGGTCTATTTTAGGGAAACACTTGTTGACCTTGAAACTCAGCTGCTCAT
The DNA here is from genome assembly GCA_029574335.1 of Rana kukunoris. Classification (NCBI taxonomy): domain Eukaryota; kingdom Metazoa; phylum Chordata; class Amphibia; order Anura; family Ranidae; genus Rana; species Rana kukunoris. The sequence continues at coordinate 163,686,077 of CM056052.1, forward strand.
TAATATTGTAAATCATAGCTACGAAGTTCCTTTTAAGTAGATCCACTTGGTAGAATTGAATCGTGTTCATTTTGGCACCTTTTTAGTATTACTAGAGGTCAATGCGAACTGCAGGATCCATACTCCAGGGCCTAGGATGAACTGGGAGGGCATCTACTTGTAACTTAAGCCCAATCCAAATAATATCATCTAGCCTGGTGCAAAAATAACACGTAACATTTGTGCTGCTTAACCGTCTTGCTTGATATATATCACATGTGTATATTAATATGTAGCGGGACCCCATAGGAGCTGCTGAGTATTGTGGTCCACCTGTCACCCTGCCAAGCCCAGCATTCATCTCTCAGACACTTCGAGACATAGAACAGTCCATGTACCTTGTTTTTGTATTTTTATTAAAGGGGATTGAACTTGGGTCAGGTAAGGGAAGTATGGGATGCCCAGTAGAATTATTAAAACTCGCTTGGGAAAACTATATACACTCAGGTATATATACTCCATTTATCCTCCTGCACATCACTTCCTCTCTAATCTTCATTCCTTTCTCCTCCTGCTATACACTTACTCTCTAATCTTCACTCCTTTCTCCTCCTGCACATCGCTTCCTCTCTAATCTTCACTCCTTTCTCCTCCTGCACATCGCTTCCCCTCTAAGCTTTACTCCTTGACGTGTCAGGCACAGCTGGCACAAAGTGGTTAGTCCTGACACTGGCTCTGCCAGGCCTTAGAAATTGCCCTTTGCAGGCACTGAGTGTGGGCCCTTATAGTGTAGCAGAAAATAGAAAGTTCTTGGTGCTAGCTGTCCTATATGCGGCTACTGTGCCCAGTTACCCATCCTCAGGCCCTGCCAGTCCTCCTGGCTGCAGCTGCCCTTCTCCATTGCACATGACACCACAGTCCACTCCTTTGGTTCTGCACCCATCCCAGACTGCATTTTCCCTGTCCTCTACGGTGTGTCTTCCCAGTCCTCTAAAACCTGTGCATGTCACTCACCAGCTCTCCTGGCTGCAACTAGTTGTTCCTCTCCCTGGAGACTTGCCAGACAGTGCTCTCTCCTGCTGTCCTCTCTTGCTCCTCCTGTCCTGGACAACTCCATGGTTTCTTGGAGGGCCCCTTCCACACCCGAGCCCAGGCCCAAGGTCACTGCTCTCAGACTGGGGAGCTCCCTTAAAGGCCCCAACAGACTAGCACTCCATCTCCAGCTCTTTCACTTCTCCCCAGCTTGGCTGACCCTCAGTATTTGAGGAGGCCTGCCCCCTGCCAATCCAGATTTGGGATTGGTTAAGGCTTCCCAGTACACCTCAGGTGGCTCCACCTCCCCTCCAGCCTCTCTTTCTAGAAAACACCAGAAGATTGTAGAAAGAAGTAGGAGGTCCTAATGATACCACCTATGAGTCACCCAGCACTACCCTGAGCCACTCCAGCCCAGCTCAGATCAAAACAAACAGGCCTGTCTAAATTTACCTGTCCTACAAAAATCCTACCTCTAGCGCCTACCTACCTAGAGGGTGCTACAAATATATTATTTGCTGTACGGCTGTTTTGGAGTCCTAACAAGAAACAGAATAAGAAGTAATGGTGGCCTTCTATTGTACTATTCTCCTGAAATGTTTAAACACTCATGCATTACAGTCTACCTGTACTTATCCCATGCAGGGTACAGTCACTGGTTCATGTTATTTACATCCAATAATGAAATTCGCCTGTTGAACTATTCTATCTTCAACTAGGAACAAAGAGAGGAAAATGGCATAGTAAGTGAATATCAAGAATAGTATAAATGGTTTATACTCACAATTTTCTTTGTTTCTGGAAATTCTGGACAATAAACAATGTGTATGTTTTTGGATATTTAAGAATTTCTCAATGTTTTTCTTGTTTTCATAATATTAAAAAAATGATTCTACTCAAATCAATTAATGCAAATTTTATTTTTAGTGCCCTTTTGATGCAGTGCTAAATTTAAATGTGTCCTGACACTTCTTGCAAGCTATTTCAGAGATGACTATTTATAAAAAAAAACTTGCTCTATATACCATATGAGGAATTTTCAAAGCATGTGTACATAAAGAAAATTGGTATTTTGGTAAAAGGCAAAATTGGAATCCCCCCAGCCACATGCTTGTGTTTGTCCTTGCAGCTGTTGTAAACTATGAAGCTCAGGAAGACTTCAGAATGTTCTCTAACAATAAAGTTTACGTAAATGCTAACAATGAACTTCTTGTAATTTCTCCCATTTGGTCTGGCCAAGTGTTTTGTTATATCTGTTTAGTACAGTGCCTTGAACCCCTTTGGAATTTTCCACATTTTGTCATTTTACAACCAAAACGTAAATGTATTTTATTGGGATTTTTTTGTGATAGACCAACACAACGTGGCACATAATTGTGAAAGGAAAATGATAAATGGTTTTCAATTATTTTTTTTTACAAATAAATATGTGAAAAGTGTGGCGTGCATTTGTATTCAGCCCACTTTACTCTGAAACCCACCAAAATAAAATCTAGTGTAACCAATTACCTTCAGAAGTCACCTAATTAGTAAATAGGGTCCACCTGTGTGTTATTTAATCTCAGTATAAATACAGCTGCTCTGTGAAGCCCTCAGAGGTTTTTTATGAAGACCAAGGACCATACCAGACAGATTAGGGGTAAAGTCGTGGAGAAGTTTAAAGCAGGGTTAGGGTATAAAATAAATCCCAAGGTTTAAACATCTCATGGAGCACTGTTCAATCCATCATCCGAATATGGAAAGAGTATGGCACAACTCCAAATCTACCAAGACATGGCCATCCACCAAAACTGACAGGCCGGGCAAGGAGAGCATTCATCAGCGAAGCAGCCAAGAGGACCATGGTAACTCTGGAGGAACTGCAGAGATCCACATTTCAGGTTGGAGAATCTGTCCACAGGACAACTATTAGTCGTGCACTTCACAAATCTGACCTTTATGGAAGAGTGGCAGGAAGAAAGCAATTGTTGAAAGAAAGCCATGAGAAGTCCCATTTTCAGCTTGTGAGAAGCCATGTGGGGGACACAGCAAACATGTGGAAGAAGGTGCTCTATTTAAATAAGGCCAAAATTGTACTTTTTGGGCTAAAAGCAAAACGCTATGTGTAGCGAAAAAACTAACACTGCAGATCACCCCGAACACACCATTCTGACTGTGAAACATGGTGGTGGCAACATTATGTTGTGGGGATAATTTTCCTCAGCAGGGACAGGGAAGCTGGTCAGAGTTGATGGGAAGATGGGTGGAGCCAAATGCAGGGCAATCTTAGAAGAAAACCTGTTAGAGTCTGCAAAAGATTTGAGACTGGGATGGAGGTTTACCTTAAAGAAGGGCAATGACCCTAAACATGCAGCCAGAGCTATGATGGAATGGTTTAGATAAAAGCATATTCATGTGTTAGAATGGCCTAGTCAAAGCCCAGACCTAAATACAATTGAGAATCGGTGGCAAGATTTGAAAATTGCTGTTCACAGATGCTCTTTATCCAATCTGACAGAGCTTGAGCTATTTTGCAAAGAAGAATGGGCAACATTTTCACTCTCCAGATGTGCAAAGCTGGTAGAGACATCCCCAAAAGACTTGCAGCTGTAATTGCAACGAAAGGTGGTTCTACAAAGTATTGACTAAGGGTGGCTGAATACAAAAGCACCCCACACTTTTTACTTTTTTTTTTTGCAACAATTTTTGAAAACCATTTATCATATTCCTTAGACTTTTATGGGCCACTTTGTTTTGGTCTATCATATAAAATCCCAATAAAATACATTTACAATTTTGGTTGTAACATGACAAAATGTGTAAAGTTTCAAGGTGTATGATTACTTTTTTAAGGCACTGTAGGTGCAAAAAATACACTTATCTATAGCAAGCATATCAGCCCTGGTTAAGCTCACTTCTGTAAAACACCTATGGCTAAAAAGGGAGGTGTTCTTGCTGTATGCTTTACACACTTCATGTCCTGGGGTAACAATATGACTCCTCCATAGATACAGGAAGTGTGTTAGTGGCAGGATTACCAGGTGAAATTAAAGGGAAATTAAAGAAAACAAATGCAGTCACCACACCAAAGGACCGATAAGCTGCATTATGTTATAGGTGTATTCTAAAGTTTAGATACACTGTGGCTGTTCTGACATGTGTAGAGGAGAATCACATTCTTTTAGCTGGCACTACTTATTGTCTGTTTTGGAAACTGTTGTCCATTTAGATGACTTTTTACATAAATACCTTAAATGATTTATATTGAATTGCACCCCTCAACTTATTAGGTGATTAGGTACTAGAGGGCAATACAGGCTGTATGTAAAACGTGCCAATACTGTATATACAGTAGGACCTTATATAGTAATACCTTTGGTCACTAAAAATGTTGGATATGTTTTCATTCCAATTCATATTTTAAAATATTTACCACCAAACTCAGAAGCCCAGAATCAAAATGTGAAGGGGATAAGGGACCTTTAAACCCAATATCCATAACATTATTGGGAGATTCCAATATCACAACATTAACTTGAGATGTTTGCAGGAATTCAGGGAATGCTAAGTACATAACATTTTGATGTTGTCCTTATGAAACAGTTGCAGTTTCAACTTCACTTTATAATCTGCACTAGAACAATGACAGCTGGCAATGAAGCTACACATCTATAAATCACTCCCCAAAAAGGCCTTTTCAAACGATTACAGAAAATTGCAATTTTACCACTTTTTACTATGTTTAATACACAATCCTATTTATTTAAAAAGTACAGAGAAAAGTGGAGCAACCGTCATTTTTTTAGTGAAGATTGAAAAATAAAGACAAACTGCTGGGGAGGGGAGCAAGGACATTTAGGCTGACTACAACAACATATTTTTTCTCCAAAAATGTATTAATTGAGGATATAGAATAGGATATCTTTAAATACAAATGTGTTTTTGTTAATTTGGGTGGAAATTACAAGAACCTTTTACAGACAACCTTTACTGAGGATTTGAGAAATAATGCATATATGTTTATAATAATTATTATTATGATTATCATTATTATTAATAGGGCCTATGTCTCCACACAGGCTGAGCTCAGAGCACATGTTTCTGGGGTCCCTCCTCATTGAGAAGGTACTACATTTTTTATTTGGGTATGAAAAAGTAGATCCAGGAATAGCACATTATCTAAGCATGCATACCATATATTGTATAGTTGTATGCGAAGATGATAGATACAGTTATGGTAAAAATAATAGCAATGTGTTTAAAAAAGTGAGTAAAGCTTAAAATTCCTTTAATAGCTTTTAATTCCATACACGCAAATGCATTGGGAACACTGCACAGTCTATTCCAAATCAAAGCATTAAAAAAAATATTTTAAGACCAGGGCTTTTTTTCAGGGGGAACTCAGTTCCACCACCTCTGGCTCAGACCCTTTGGTGCCTGCTCACCACAATCAATTTTAAACATAGAAGTCCCCCCTGAACTCTGCACCCTTTAAAACCCTCCTACTGTCTGTAAACTCTGAATGGGATCGTGTTTGGGTTCCTGCACCTATTTTCTGAGAAAAAAAGCTCTGTTTAAGACACAACGTTTTAGTCTGGAATTTAGTCTGATAGTGTGTATGCAAGACTGATGAAAGTCAGTTTCATCGGAATTCCGACGAAAAATTTCATCGGATTTTATTTATTTTTATTTATTAGAAATCCGATCGTGTGTACGCGGCATTAGCCTTCCTGTGATTCACTAAACTGATAGTTTAGTTGTATAACCACTGTTTCTGAGAACTGCTTCACAACAGGTATTCCAGCCCAAGACGATTGTACTACATTCCAAGGTTTCTCTGCATTTCTTGGTTTTACGTCAGAAACAGCATTTTTGATGTCACCCCACAAGATTTCTATTGGATTAAGGTCCGGAGATTGGGCTGGCAGGGCTAATCTTATTGGTCTGGAACCAAGATGCGTATCTTTATAAATGATATTGGGTCTGAGATCAAACGTAACATTTCTGTCTTTGCAGATGACACCAAGCTATGCAGTGGAATAACGTCATTACAAGATGTCTCCAATTTACAAGCCGACCTCAATGCTCTGTGTAATTGGGCGATTATGTGGCAGATGAGGTTTAATGTTGATAAATGTAAAGTTATGCACTAAGAATATGCATGCATCATACATGCTAGGGGGAGTACAACTGGGGGGATCCATCGTGGAGAAGGATCTGGGGGTTTTGGTAGACCATAAGCTCAATAATGCCAAACTGCAGTTTCCAAAGCAAGCAAAGTCCTTTCTTGTATTACGAGAGGTATGGACTCCGTAGAGAGAAAGAGAGAGAGAGAGAGAGAGAGAGAGAATTTTGCCCCTGTACAAATCATTAGTAAGACCTCTGGAATATGAAGTTCAGTTTTGGGCCCCAGTTCTCAAAAAGGATATCAGGGAACTGGAAAAAGTGCAGAGAAGGGCAACCAACCTGATAAGAGGCATGTAGGAGCTCAGCTATGAGGAAAGATTAGAGGAACTGAATGTATTCACTCTTGAGAAGAGGAGATTAAGGGGGGATATGATCAACATGTACAAATATATAAGGGGTCCATATAGTGAACTTGGTGTTTAGTTATTCGCTTTACGGTCAACACTGAGGACAAGGGGGCACGCTTTACGTCTAACGGAAAAGAGATTTCACCTCCAAATACGGAAAGGCTTCTTCACATTAAGAGCTGTAAAAATGGGGAATAGACTCCCTGCAGAGGTGGTTCTGGTCAGCTCAGTAGATTTCTTTAAGAAAGGACTGGATTCTTTCCTAAACGTACATAATATAACTGGGTACTAACATTTATAGGTAAAGTTGAACCGGGGAATATCTGATTGCCTCTCAGGGGATCAGGAAGGAATTTTTTCCCCTGCTGTAGCAAATTGAATCATAATCTGCTGTGGTTTTTTGGCCTTCCTCTGGATCAACTGTGGGTATAGAATTGGGTATATGGGATTGTATGATATTATTATTGTTATTATTTTATTGTTTTTATGGTTGAACTGGATGGACTTGTGTCTTTTTTCAACCTGACTAACTATGTAAGTATGCTGCTTGTCAACTGGTGTTTGGGGTCGTTGTCTTGTTGAAACATCTATTTCAATGGCATTTCCTCTTTGGCGTAAGGCAACATGACCTCTTCAAGTATTCTGATGTATTTAAACTGATCCATGATCCCTGGTATGCGATAACTAGGCCCAAAACCATAGTATGAGAAACATTCCCATATCATGATGCTTGGGCCACCATGCTTCACTGTCTTCAGAGTGTACTGTAGCTTGAATTCAGTGTTTGGGGATCTTCTGACAAACTGTCTGCGGCCCGTAGACGCATAAAGAACAATTTTGCTTAATTAGTCCACAAAACATTGCGCCACTTATCTTTAGGTCAGTCATTGTGTTCTTTGGCAAATTGTAACCTCTTCAGCATGTCTTTTTTTCAATGATGGCACTCCTTGCGGGGGCTTCTTGCCAATAGCTTGGCTTCACACAGGTGTCTTCTAATTGTTACAGTACTCACAGGTAACTTTTTGGCTCACCCTGGAGCTAATCATTGGCTGAGTCGTTGCCATTTTGGCTATTCTTTGATCCATTTGAATGGTAGTTTTCCATTTTCTTCCACGTCTTTCTGGTTTTGGTTGCCATTTTAAAGCATTTGAGATCATTTTAGCTGAGCAGTCAGTTTCTGTACTTCTTTATAGGTTTTTCCCTCTACAATCAACTTTTTATTCAAAGTACGCTTTTTTTCTGAACAATGTCTGGAACAATCTATTTTACTCAGATTTTATGAGAGAAATGCACTATACCATGTATGTACAACATTTGCTGCCTTCATCCTTAAAAAGGGACACTTTTTTTATCACAGACTAAATGACCTCACTAATTGAACTCAACACTGCTATTATTTTGAACACGACCTTTTCAATTAATGATTCAATTACACAGAATCAGCAGCAGACATGCCATGACTGTTGGGTCTGTTGTTTTTCTAGTACTCTACTACACCTACTAGTAAATTATTTGCCATGTAGAAATATAATTTATACCAAAAACAGTGATTGATCTGGTTAGTGATGTTGGACTGCTATTATTTTAAACACAACTGTATAAGCATGTATCAACTCTATAGAAGCAATGCAGCAGCAGGTGAAATTTCTATTGCCAGACATCTAATGTACTAGTAAAGAGGTCATTGTACCAGTTCGCTTAAATCACCTAGCTCTTCTTAGCTGTGCTCATAATAATTGGGCATGATTGTGTAAAACCACTTTCTCTTTCTAAACATAAATGCATTTGGAAAAATCCTTCTATATATTTTAATCTATCCTTAGCTACATCTTGTCTTAGTGTGACAGCTACATGATGCTTAGTTCAATCCCCAAGTGGGTAAATGTATGTATTCACAATGAAAGCTGAGATAATACATGTACAATTACACATGCTCTGAAGCATTTCTTTTTTATATGCAATCTCTGACATGTATAATTAAACATGAGGTCACGGTAAAAACACAATGCACTTTACATCACTTCACCTAAAGCCAAGGATTTTAAAGGTGGGGACACCCTTCCTGATACCTATCTGTCACAATGGCATTTCCCCACACTTGTCTGGTGTCACCTAATGTCAGTCATTGAATATTATGATACTAATGATGGAATACAACCTAATGATGCCCTCTGTCATTGCTTTAAGTTACAGCATTTAACTTATTTAATAAAACAACACAAAGCAATGATGATTTCTAATAAGCAGCAACGCATGGGAACTAACCAAATTTCAACTGACTTTAGTTAAAGCGGAAGGCCCACTAAAAAAAAAAATATTAAAAGCCAGCAGCTACAAATACTGCAGCTGCTGACTTTTAATATTAGGACACTTACCTGTCCTAGAGTCCAGCGGCGTCCGCAGCAGAGAACGAGCGTTCGCTCGTCTCTCTGCTGCTCCCCCCTCCATCCACGGTGAGGGAATCAGGAAGTGAAGTGCTCCGGCTTCACTGCCTGGTTCCCTATGGCGCATGCGCGAGTCGCGCTGCGCCCGCCGATTGGCTCCCGCTGTGTGCTGGGAGCCGAGAGTTCCCAGCACACAACGGGAAAAACCCGTCTTTTGCCCGAGACTGCGGGCCGGAAGTGGGTGCAAATACCTGTCTTTAGACAGGTATCTGCACCCCCCTCCCCCCTGAAAGGTGTCAAATGTGACACCGGAGGGTTCCGATCAGCGGAACTTCACTTTAGGGTGGAGATCCGCTTTAAATCAGTTACAAATCAATTCTGGTTGGTTAATATATATATAAATTCTGTGTAATAATAACAAAAATGACTTTTCACATTGCTGTTGCTGGTTTTGTTTCTCAGTCTTCCACTAAAAGAGCAGTAAGCAGCACATTAGTGATATAACCAAAACTCACTCCAAAACTGATAAGACCAGCAGTCAGAGACACAGTGCCTTAGGCCACTTACACACGATCGACCATGTCCGCTGAAACTGGTCCGCGGACCAGTTTCAGCGGACATGTTCGATCGTGTGTACGGCCTATCGGACCGTTTTCCAGCGGACAAACGTTTCTAAACATGCTTAGAAACCTGTCCGCTGGAAACCTGTCCGTCGGACATGTTCGATGGTAAGTACACGAAATCAGCGGACAAAAATCCCGCGCATGGTCAGAATCAAGTCGACACATGCTTGGAAGCATTGAACTTAGTTTTTTCATCACGTCGTTGTGTTCTACGTCACAGCGTTCTTGTCCGAGGGGATTTTTGTCCGATGGTGTGTACGCACATCAGACCAACAGACAACTTAAGCCTGGTTCGATTAAAACGGTCCGTCAGACAGGTTTCCTCGGACATGTCTCATCGTGTGTACGCGGCCTAAGACCTCATACTATAAGGGTTTTGACACAGAAGCATATTTTTTTCAGGGCACTGCTTAAGCACAATGCCACACAACTGACACCATACAGTTGCAAGTGGGTTTTATGGCATTGACTATTCATACAGTAATAGCATATGTGTAGAGAACCTATTGTGACAAAAATAAAAAAAATACACTAGTAATAGACATATAACACCAGAATGTTAGTGCTGTTGGCCTACTCGTGAGTTCTCCATAGTATTATGTAAAAAATGCAAGACCACTACCATGATAAGCATATCATAGCATGTAACTCTAATTACCTAAAGTGAAAAAATTGTGTAGCGCTAATGATATGAATGTGTAAGACCGCGTACACACGATCGAATTTGTCCGCTCAAACTGGTCCGACGGACCAGTTCAGCAGACAAATCCGATCGTGTGTATGGGCTAGCAGGCATGCCTGACCGGTGGACAAATTTTAAAACATGCTTTAAAATTTGTCCGCCGGAGACATGTCCGTCGGATATGTCCGCTGGTTAGTACACTAACCAGCCAGGGGTCAAGTCCTGGGGAAAAAAGTGTGGGAACTCCCACCCAAGATCCACTCCCCCACCAAAAAAAAATGATACGCTCATATGCATAATCCCGTGATAAATTGCGGAAGACCTCCACAATAACTCCTGGGAACAATGACAAAAGATCCCAGGAGACATTGTGGCATCGAGGAAGTGACAGAATACCCGCACGCTACCCGATAAATTCCATATACAGGAAGCGGCCAGTAACATAAAGGATTACTAAGGGTCGCCTGCCCCTGACAGTGACTCGAGCTGGGTATCGGAGCTTAGTGAAGGATTGGCTCGGGCGGCTCAACTGCTCTCGGCTGCTCTAGTCCTGCAAAGGGAACTGCGTTCCTGCTGTGAAAAAAGTGCAGGGACTTGAGCCCTGTAACCAGCGGACATATCTGCCCGCACAAGCGTCAGAAGGATACAACGCATGCGTGGAAGTTTTTTACTTCCCGGTGCGGTGACGTGGCGGCGTCAACGTCACCGCCACGTCACCGCGCTGTCTGCCGGCAGGGATTTTGATCCGATGGTGTGTACACGCCATCGGACCAAAATCCGGAGGAGACATGTCCGCTGGAAACGGTCCGTCGGACTGTTTCAGCGGACATGTCCCTCCGTGTGTACATGGCCTTAGAGATGGCTCCTAATGCCGCATACACATGATCATTTTTCGGCATTAAAAATAACAACGTTTTTAAAAACGTAATTTAAAATGATCGTATGTGGGCTTCACATCGTTTTTCATCTTCTGAAAAACGAAAAAAAAATTCGAGCATGCCACATTTTTTAACTTTGTTTTAAAAAATGTCATTTTTTGGGTTGTAAAAAATGACCGTGTATGGGCTAAAATGACATTAAAAATTACGTTTTAAACCCGCGCTTGCTCAGAAGCAAGTTATGAGACAGGAGCTTGAATGAAACATCCCCTTTAGAGTGCCGTCGTACGTGTTGTACGTCACCGTGCTTTGCTCATCATTTTTTTAAAACGATGGTGTGTGAGCAACATAGTTTTTAATGATGAAGTTGGAAAAACTTTGTTTTTTCTACAAGCTGAAAAACAACTTTTTTTTTCATGCCGAAAAACGATCGTGTGTACGTGGCACATGTGTTGAAAATCAAGAAAACACAGTGAAAAACCTTAACCTCTTTCCCACCGCGCCATAAGCATTTTACTGCTACGGCGCGGCGGGGTTATCTTGACACGACGTCCCTGGGACGTCGTCCTTCACTTTCGCGATTGCGCGTCCCCTGGGACGCGCTCGCGAAAGTGTCAGTGCTCGCCGGGTCTAGAAGACGCATCACGGATCACGGTAAATTGCCGCTGATCGCGGCCGTTTACCACGTGATCGCGCCGTCGAATACCCCAATACTAGGCAATACCCCAGTACTCGGCAATACCCCAATACTCGGCAATACCCCAGTACTCGGCAATACCCCAGTACTCGGCAATACCCCAATACTCGGCAATACCCCAGTACTCGGCAATACCCCAATACTCGGCAATACCCCAATACTCGGCAATACCCCAGTACTCGGCAATACCCCAGTACTCGGCAATACCCCACTACTCGGCAATACCCCAATACTCGGCAATACCCCAATACTCGGCAATACCCCAGTACTCGGCAATACCCCAGTACTCGGCAATACCCCAATACTCGGCAATACCCCAGTACTCGGCAATACCCCAATACTCGGCAATACCCCAGTACTCGGCAATACCCCAATACTCGGCAATACCCCAATACCCTGCATGATACTTTGCAATACCCCAATACTCTGCAATACCCTGCGCGATACTCTGCAATACCGCCTATGGAGATTTTTAAGTAGCGAAGTTTGGCGCCATTCCACGAGTGTGCGCAATTTTGAAGTGTGACATGTTGGGTATCTATTTACTCGGCGTAACTTCATCTTTCACATTATGAAAAAAAATTTGGCTAACTTTACTGTTTTGTTTTGTTTTAAGCACAAAACTGTTTTTTAAAAAACACGCGTTCAATTATTTTCTGCGAAAATACCGTGCGAGATAAAAAGTTGTAACGGCCTGTAAAAAGAGGTATCGCTGCGAACGTTAGAGCGAGAGCAATCATTTTGGCCTTAGACCTCCTCTCCAACTAAAAAGATGTAACCAGTAAAAACATTTAAAGCGCCGCCTATGGGGATTTTTAAGTCGCGAAGTTTGGCGCCATTCCACGAGCGTGTGCAATATTGAAGTGTGACATGTTGGGTATCTATTTACTCTGCGTAACTTCATCTTTCATATTATGCAAAAACATTGGGCTAAATTTAATGTTTTTTTTTTTTTTAAAAGCACAAAACTGTTTTATTTCCAATTTTTTTTTCGAAAGTTTCGAAAAATTGCTGTGCAAATACCATGCGCGATAAAAAGTTGCAACAACCACCATTGTATTCTCTAGGGTCTTTGCTAAAAAAGCATATATAATGTTTTGGGGTTCTATGTAATTTTCTAGCAAATAAATGATGATTTTTCCATGTAGGAGAGAAATGTCAGAATTGGTCTGGGTGTTCCAGAACGCCTGATGGTGCTCCCTGCATGTTGGGCCTCTGTATGTGGCCACGCTGTGTAAAAGTCTCAGGCCGCGTACACACGAGGGGATATGTCCGCTGAAAACGGTCCGATGGACTGTTTCAGCAGACATCTCCGCTCGTGTGTATGGGCTAGCGGACAGATTTGTCCACCCGACAGATTTCAAAGCAAGCTTTGAAATCTATCCGGTGGGAATCTGTCCGCCCGACATGTCTGCTGGTTAGTACACTTACCAGCAGACATGTCGGCTCCCACCGCCGCCGCGCCGCTGCCGAATGGATTTGGCGCATGCGCGGAAGTGTTTTACTTCCTGGTGCGGTGACGTAGCGGTGACGCGGCGGCGTCAACGTCACCGCCGCGTCATCGCCACGTCACCGCGCCGACCGGCGGCGGGGAATTTGATCCGATGGTGTGTACACGCCATCGGATCAAACTCCCGATCGGACATATCCGATGGAAATGGTCCGCGGACCGTTTTCATCGGATATATCCGATCGTGTGTACGCCACCTCACACATGGGGTATCGCCATACTCGGGAGGAATAGCAGAATGTGTTTTGGGGTCTAATTTGTGGTATGCATATGATGTGTGTGAGAAATAACCTGCTAATATGACAGAAACAAGTTTTTTTTTTTTTTTAACAGAATTTTCAGTCGTTTTTCTTTTATAGCGCAAAAAATAAAAAACCCAGAGGTGATCAAATACCACCAAAAGAAAGCTCTATTTGTGTGAAAAAAAGGACAAAAATGTCAAATGGGTACAATGTTGTATGACTGAGTAATTGTCATTGAAATTGTGAGAGCACCGAAAGCTGAAAATTGGTCTGGTTAGGAAGGGGGTTTAAGTGCCCAGTGGTCAAGTGGTTAATGAATGAACTTCAAGGTAAGTGACAAAGCAAAAACCTGTATAAAAAAAAAAACTATACGTGATATGTAATAAAGTCCAAAACAAATGTAGGCCTCCAATGTAAAAGTGAAGATAAAAAATAAAAACAGAGTCCACTAAACGGGAAACAAAGCAAGGAAAACCTATTGGAGTGACACCGAATGACAAAGCTGAAGAAAAGAGATGCCTGTAGTCACTCTTAAAACTATTCTGGGGTAAGTGAATAAGGTTCTCTTACCAGCTATGTTGGACACACCTGTTTTCCGACAGTGGGTCATGTGAGCTTAGGGTCCTAGATGATCCTGATGCGTCACAATATATGATTCCCTGGTCGCAGCTGCTAGAGGCCACAGGAACAGTGAACGTCCCTTCGGAGGAAGGTCTGGCTGGTTACAGACCAGGATTTCGACACTAGGGGTCTTCAACACCAGGGATCTTCAACTGGGGCGTGTTGTCATATGCCCCAGTTGAAGACCCCTGGTGTCAAAACGCATAGGGCCAGCATTTAATGCACCCCACATTGTTTTTTATACTTGTTTTTACATTTGGTGATCACTTTTCATCTTGTCATTTTGACTTTTGACTTGTTCCAATAAAACATTTTTTTTGGTTGACCTGCACCATTTGGAGCCTCTTTCCTTTTATTTTTTCATTGGCATCCATGAGGAGAAATCCTGGTCTGTACCCAGCCAGACTTTACACCGAAGGGACGTTCACTGTTCCTGTTGCATCCAGCAGCTGCGACCAGGGAATCATATATCATGACCCATCAGGATCGTCAACTTCTGCTCAACAGCGGATTCAGATCATCCAGGACCCTAAGCTCACATGACCCACTGTTGGAAGACAGCTGGTAAGAGAACCTTATTCACCTCAGAAGAGTTTTAGGTGTGACTACAGGCAACTCTTTTCTTCACCTTTGTCATTCGGTGTCACTCCAATAGGAAGACGTTTTCCTTGCTTTGTTTCCTATTTTTTATGTTCACTGTTACATTGGAAGCCTGCATTTGTTTGGGACTTTATTACATATCACGTATAGTGTGTTTTGTATACAGGTTTTTGCTTTGTCACTCACCTTGAAGTTCATTCATTAAGGTTTTTCACTGTGTTTTCTTGATTTTCAACACTAAGGCATCGTACACACGATTGAGAAACTCAACAGAATCCATCAAGAAACTTTGTGGGAGAACTTTTTTGCCGAGGAAAACGGTCGTGTGTATGCTTTTTATCGAGAAAACTGTTGAGGAACTCGATGAGGAAAATAGAGAGCAAGTTCTCTTTTTCCTCGACGGGAGTCTTAATTTCCTCGTCGTGTTTCTCGTCTGGCTGGTTTTCGATGAGAAACACGTTGGTGTGTATGCTTAGAAACCTTCGGTAAACGTAGCGTTTGTAATGGAAATAGCACATTTGTCACACTGTAACAGACTGAAAAGTGAAAATGTCTCTTACCAAACTTTTACCTAACACGCAGTAACATGAGATCAGTAGGGATGAGCCGAACACCCCCGCGTTCGGTTCGCACCAGAACCGTCGAACGGACCGAACGTTCGCGCGAACATTTAGAACCCCATTGAAGTCTATGGGACACGAACGTGCAAATTCAAAAGTGCTCATTTTAAAGCCTAATATGCAAGTCATTGTCGTAAAACATCTTAGAGAACCCGGGTCTTGCCCCAGGGAACATGTATCAATGGAAAAAAGTTCAAAAAACTGTATTTTTTTCAGGCGCAGGACTCAGGAGCAGGACGAACTTTTTTTCCATTGATACATGTTCCCTGGGGCAAGACCCGGGTTCTCAAAGACGTTCTCAAAGACGTTTTCACAGGCAAACTATAGACACCCAGCAGGTACAATATTTAAAGGAATTTTAATTTTTTATTTTTTTAATTTAACCTCTTAAGCCCCGGACCAATATGCTGCTAAATGCCCAGAGGCGTTTTTACAATTCGGCACTACGTCCCTTTAACAGACAATTGCGTGGTCGTGTGACGTGGCTCCCAAACAAAATTTGCATCCTTTTCTTCCGAAAAGAAAATCAATGATCTCCGGCGTTTGGTCCGAAAGAAGCTGGCCAAAATGGCAGCCCATGCCAGGGGCACAGGAGGGGGCCCACCATGCCCTGTTAGGCTGACAGCGGAGGAGCGTGCGGTAGCCCAGACCTTTCATAGACAACAGGTGGAGGGCCTGCCTGGCTATGACTCCAGTCATGAAACCGTGATGCCAGGTAAGGTTTTTTTGCCCTATCAGGTGTGTAGCATGTGGGGGGGTGGAAAGGGAATATGTGGCAAGTGTGTGGATCCTCCAACCTGTGAATGTTTTGTGTCATCCACAGATGTGCAGGAGGGTGCTGGGCCATCTGGCCTGACCGCACCATGCCCAGGACAGCAGCCTGATGAGGACCCCCCGACAAGGCCGGAGTCCTCGGCGGCGGAGGTTGAAGAGGAGGAGGTTGAGGAGGAGGAGTTTGAGGAGGAGGAGGATGTCATGTCAGCCAGTGGATTGTTGTTTTTGGAGGAGTCTTCCTCTCTGGCTAGCCCCTCCCACTCCTCCCCCAACAGGGCTCCCCTTCCCAAGGGGCTCCCCTTCTCCCCGGCCACAAGCCTCAGCTGGAGGCAGGAAGTCGTCCCAGAAGACCAGGGGGTGGCCAAGGTTCTGCCCGCCAATCTGAGAAGGGACCAGGCCCTTCAGACCCGCCATCTGGGACAGGTCAGCCAGACTTTGGTGCGGATGGAGGAGAGCCCGTCCTCCATAAAGGATACGCTTGGGGACCTGGACTGCCACTCCCGGGCTCTTACAAACTGCCTAAACGTACTGCAGACTACAACAGCAGACGTTGGGCAGGATGTGAGGGCCCTCACCCAGGCTAATCAGGCCAACACGGCAACACTAAGTGCTGGCCTGACCAGAATTGCCATGGCCTTGGAGGGCAGGCCGCCAGGTGGGCAGAGACCAGGGGCTGCTCCTCCTTCCCCGGATCCCCCCCCCATGAGTCTCCCCTGAGGAGTCGGGGCCGTGGCCGTGAGCGCCCCAGGAGTAGCTCACGCCAGAGGCATTAATTTGTTTTCCCCCTTTTTTTCAGGTTTTTATTTTTTTGTGGGCTTTTTTTTGCTGGGTATTTTTTTTTTTTTTGCTGGACAATTTATTTATTAATTTTTTGTGTTGTAAATGTTTTTGGAATGAGGGGGTGATATTCCTGCCGGAAAAGGGGTTTCACCCTCATTTGTGGTGGAGAAGGGTTCCCCAGGACCAGGGAGAAGTGATCCCCAGGTCCGTGTGAATGGTGTATGAATGTACAGTGACATAATTGGAGCCGTGGCGTGGCGTTGCTGCTCACAAGTCCAGCATGGTGGGCTTGTGCTAATCCAATTAGATGAGGATGTGATGTGTCTGTGCTAGGGACCACAGTGGTGTGCATGCATTCATTCTCATTGTGCCATGATTAATGTGTGTGTTTAACGTGCAAAGATGCCTAATGTGAGCTGTCTCCTGGCTGCTCTTCCCTCAGAAAACGGGGTAACCTCGGTTAGGGGGGATTGTCTGGTTCAGGGGTCAGGTCATCACGTAGGTCAATCTGCAGGCCCTTTCTCACTGCGAAGTTGTGCAGCAGGCAACATGCACCGATGATCTGGCACACAAAGTTTGGGGAATACAACAGGGTACCCCCAGACTTATCCAGGCATCGGAAAGGTGACTTCAGGAGGCCAAAGGTGCGCTCCACCACTGCACGTGTTTGGGCGTGGGCTTCATTGTATCTTTCCTCTCCAGGTGTTTGGGGGTTCCGGATAGGAGTCATGAAATGGGGTCCCAGTGCATATGCAAAGTCACCTGTAAGGGAAAAGACAGGAGGATGTTAGTCATGCATGTGCCCCTTGTGATGTGTGCATCATGTTAGGACAGTTATGCCTGCCACCCATGCCACTCACCAACCAGCCAGGTGTCCCCATACACGCTCTGTTCGAATTCCATTCGGATGGGGCTCTGATTGTAGATGTAGCTGTCATGGCTGGATCCGGGGTGTTTGGCACGGACGTGCCATATGAGGCCTTGGGCATCGACTATCACCTGTACGTTGATGGAATGCCAATGCTTCCGATTGCGGTATATGTGCTCTGTCTCATGGGGGGGGCTGGAGTGCCACATGTGTGCAATCAATGGCCCCCATGGTGTGTGGGAATCTGGCAATTCTGTAAAAATCTGTCATTGCCTTCAGCCGAAGGTCCTCAGTGGTGGGTTTGATGATTTGGTTGGCCATGCGTCTGAGGATTGCAGGGACAACCTGGTGCACACATCTGCTCATGGAGGATTGTGACATCCCAGCCACAACTCCACTTGTTCTTTGAAAAGAGAACTGGCAAGGAAATGGAGTGTTGCCAGGACCTTGACCAGTGGCTGCACTGCATGTGTGCGGTGTGTTCGGCTGGTGATGTCCTCCTGCAAGGTTGTGGTTAATTCCAGGATGGCATGAGGGGTGAATCTGAAGATGCGATACACCTCAGAATCACTCATGCCAAAGAGGTCTATGCGGGTGCGGTATATCCTCTTCCTTGCCCTCTTCCGTGCCCTCCTCCGTGCCCTCCTCCTTCTTTGCTCCTCTAAAGTCAGTAGTATAGCTATGAGCAAGGATGTCCCTGGCATGTTGGCATACAGATTGTTGTGCAACAAGTGTGACTGCTCAGCTCCTCACTAACACAACACTCCTCACTAACAGTGTTGCTTTAGCTGACATGTAGACGGATTGTCTAATTTTATACCACCTTTTATATGGTCTAATTTTAGACAGGACGTGCAGCTGTTGCGCACAGCGCGTAGCCTGCACTGCAACAACGTTCTTTTGTGGATCCCCGTAACTCCCTCATTTGAATTTGCATATTTGAATAGCAAATCAATGGTGTGTCTAGCGCCTGTCTATCGAAATTACGCCGGTCAAAAAAAAGTAGATTTCTTGCGTGTCTCGTTTTGGGGATGCGGCGCATCGAAACGCATGCGCACATTTAGACGTACGCCGCGCATCTCCTGTAATGCAGGCATAATCACTCTGTGAATCCTTATCTTCTCTATTTCCCCCTTCTCTCCATGACCCCAATGCAGCTAGGGATTTTGCAAAGCAGTGCTGGCTGCTCTGCACATGCTCAGTTTTCAATGAGTTTCTATGCTGAGCATTTCCTACCTATCACATCTGAGCAGCCCATGTGACTATAGAGTCACATATGTGGGCATATACACAGTGGTAAATGACAGACCACTCCCTCCCCCATGCCCACTAACCAGCTAAACACATAGGGGTGGGATATTATGTGTAGCTCGATGGAGGCTTCACTTCCCTCTTATTCTAAGACACAGGCTGGAGGGGTGTGATAATTCTCCCACACCATCTTATTGCCAAAATAAAGATTTGATTTAAAAATATATATTTCTATGACAATTTACCATTTAATATTAATTATTTATTTTACTATTTTGAATGTGACCAGCAGCAGAGGACTAGAAGCTCTTCTGGCTTATGTTTCCCTGCAGACAGGCTGGGAAAGAGCTGGGTCATGTGACAGCTGTATCACGATTAGAAAAAAGTACTTAGATGATTTTATTTAAAAATAATATATATTAAAAAAAAGTATATATATATATATATATATATATATATATATATATATATATATATATATATATATATATATATATATATATATATATATATTTATTTATAAAACAAAATATAAAAAATTATTACAGTCACATCATCATGTAGAGAAATTGAACGGATAATATAAATTAAACAGTGTGTGCTTAGTATTCAGGAAAAATGTGCATCTCTAAATAGTAGTATGTTAACTTTAACATACATCAATAACACAATAGTGGTGTTTGTTTTTTGTTTGTTTGTTTTTTTGCAAACCATTATTAGAAACTCAGTACTAACAAGTAATATATTGATGTCACATAAAAAAACATATACGGGGGGGGGGGGGAGGGGGTGTAGAATTTGGTAAACAAATACACAGTATAATTTTATTATTAGGCCTTATGCACATAAGCTTAGGAAAATAGGCAGAATTATTTCCACCAGAATTTGGCAGAAAAACTGCCTCTAATGTTACAATATTTTCTGCACATATGTAATGGTTTATGCAGGTAATGCGTTTGAGTGTAAATGCATTCTACTGGCCAGAATAATTTATTCTGGCCATTGGAATACATTTACATGCATGTATGTTTTTTTCTGGTCAAAAGCTTTTCTCAGAACGTACCTTTGGTGTCTTTTTTTTCCTGCCTGTAACTCCTTTTTTTTCCAAATACTTCTGTAAACGCCTATGTGTGCATGCAGTGCCGATCCTGGCCTCCCTGGGGCCCTAAGCAAAATGACATGTCACATTAAGTTGAGGAGCGGGGGGCTGGCGAAAATGACATGTCACATTAAAGATAAAAGTTGCGGGAAGGGGGGTGTTCTGCTGTCGGAAACCTCTTCTCCCATGCAGCCAATGAGTTAAGAAGCAGGGTAGGGGGCCGAAAAATTACTTCTCATCAGGCGGGGCCTCTAGTAATTTGGGGGGCCGTCCACAGCTTTGCGGGGCCCTAAGCGGCT
Source organism: Rana kukunoris (assembly GCA_029574335.1). NCBI lineage: Eukaryota > Metazoa > Chordata > Amphibia > Anura > Ranidae > Rana > Rana kukunoris. Next base: position 163,706,529 of record CM056052.1, read on the forward strand.
TGCATACTGAGCCTATAGGGCGGATGGGCCCTGTGTGCATGACCACATAGACTACCATAGAGGTGGTTTTTACAGGCATTACAATATTACAACAAAAAAAAACGGAACGCCTGTATAAGCGGCATTTTTTTTAAGCTCCTGTGCATAAGGCCTTATTATTATTCAGGATTTATATACTGCCAACAGATTTCACAGTGCTTTACAAAATGAAGGGAGACAATACAGAAACAATGCAATACTGGAGGATACATAGGTCCCTGCTCAAGAAAGCTTACATTCTAAATTATATATAAATATAAAGCATTGTTTTAAATTATGCAGCATAGACCACAATAGTCTGCATTGCTTGTAACTGTCTCATTGACAAATTCACAAGTCACTGCATAAGTAACTTTTGCTGGCTGTGAACTAAAATGTAACCATTTATAACACAGACGTTAATGAAAGTGGATCAACTGTGATTCATTCTGGTCTAGTTTCCTGCTAAACTAAAAACAATCCAAATATGAAGTTGAGGCTTTGTCATGATGTCCTCACATCATCTGGATTCCTAAAAAGGCTTAAATTGCTGCTCAAGTGTCAGCTGTCTACAGTCATGTAAAGGTTTCCTTCAATTTCACACAGCGGTTAGAAGGGTAATTGGGTTATTGGTTGGGCGTGTGCAGAAGAAGCTTAACCTTAAATGGAAGACTGTGCATAGACTTTAGCAGATGGATGGATTTTCCACTGGATAGACAACTTAATTATTGTAATAACAGTATTTAAAAAATATTTAAAACAATCGGAAGCCCCACTCTGTATTTTTTGTACCAAGAAAATTGCCAGCAAGTCTCCAATTTGTGCAGCTGGCGCATATATTAGGAAACTGGATGTAAAGAATATATACACATATAAATATGTATATGTATATGTATATATATATATATATATATATATATATATATATATACTGTATATATATATATATATATATATATTCCTTATTTTTGTATTTTATTGGGGAAGACAGCGCAGCACAGGGCCGCTGATAGGGGGTGACCACCAGCCCTCCTGTAGGGGGCCCGGCACATAGAGTGGCCCAGACAGCAGGAGGGTTGGTGGAAAACAATGCCCTTTGTGTCTCTCACCCAGGTTTCTCTCCCTCCAGCCGGATTTTAGCTGCTGGGTGAGAGACATGGAGGGATAATGAACCTGGCCAGCCGCCGCTGAGCTCCTTCCCCTGTCCTGAGAGGGGGTTGTGCTAGGAGGAGGGATTTGTGGGAATGTGTACTTGGAGAGGGATTGAAGAAAGAAGATTTGTGCTGGGAGAGGAGATGGGGCTGATTGTGTACCAGGAACCGATGAGGGAATTCGGGCTAATAGAAGGAATTGGGGGAATTGTGCAGGCAGGGGAGATTTGTACTAGGAGGAGGAATTGGGGTGGCATTTGTGTCCATTACTAAAGATTTTTATGCATTTTTTTGTGAAAATATTGTATAGAATACCATCAGGTGTGTGGGGGGGGGGGGGGCTTCAGGTAGGCTGTATGGGGCCCCATGATTCCTAACAGCAGGCCTGGCGCAGCACCAATATAAAGTATTTGTAAAGTACTGAAAATTTTATTGCTAGTAATATAAAATGTTTTATGTGCACAATAAAACACTATAAATCACTGACATTTCTTTAACCACTTGACCACTGGGCACTTAAACCCACTTAATAACCAGACCAATTTTCAGCTTTCGGTGCTCTCACATTTTGAATGACAATAACTCAGTCATACAGCACTGTAACCAAATGAAATTTGTGTCTTTTTTTTCCCCACAAATAGAGCTTTCTTTTGGTGGTATTTGATCACCTCTGCGGTTTTTATTTTTTTCGCTATAAATGAAAAAAGAACGAAAATTTTGTAAACAAATGAATTTTTCTTCATTTCTATTATAACATTTTGCAAAAAAGTAATTTTTCATCATAAACTTGGCCTAAAATGTATACTGCTACATATCTTTGGTAACAAAACAAAAAAAAATTAGATATTATTTAGTCTGGGTGAAAGTTATAGGGTCTAAAAGCTATGGTACCAATTACTGAAAATTGATCAATTTGATCACATCTGATGTACTGACGGCCTCTCTCATTTCTTGAGACCCTAACATGCCAGAAAAGTACAAATACCCCCCAAATGACCCCCTTTTGGAAAGAAGACATTCCAAGGTATTTAGAAAGAGGCATTGTGAGTTTTTTGAAGTTGTCATTTTTTCCCACAATTCTTTGCAAAATCAAGATTTTTTTCATTTTTTTTTCTTTCCACAAAATTTTCATATTAGCAGGTTATTTCTCACACACAGCATATGCATACCACAAATTACACCCCAAAACACATTCTGCTATTCCTCCCGAGTATGGCGATACCACATGTGTGAGACTTTTACACAGCGTGGCCACATACAGAGGCCCAACATGCAGGGAACGCCATCAGGCGTTCTGGAGCACCCAGACCAATTCTGACATTTCTCTCCTACATGTAAAAATCATCATTTATTTGCTAGAAAATTACATAGAACCCCAAAACATTATATATGCTTTTTTAGCAAAGACCCTAGAGAATACAATGGTGGTTGTTGCAACTTTTTATCGCGCATGGTATTTGCACAGCAATTTTTCGAAACACATTTTTTTTTGGAAATAAAACAGTTTTGTGCTTTTAAAAAAAAAAAAAACATTAAATTTAGCCCAATGTTTTTGCATAATATGAAAGATGAAGTTACGCAGAGTCAATAGATACCCAACATGTCACCCTTCAATATTGCACACGCTCGTGGAATGGCGCCAAACTTTGCGACTTAAAAATCCCCATAGGCGGCGCTTTAAATGTTTTTACTGGTTACATCTTTTTAGTTGGAGAGGAGGTCTAAGGCCAAAATGATTGCTCTCGCTCTAACGTTCGCAGCGATACCTCACATGTGTGGTTTGAACCCCGCTTTCATATGTGGGCGGGACTTACGTGCACGTTCGCTTCTGTATACGAGCACGCCGCAGGAACAGGGGCGCTTTAAGTTTTTTTTTTTTTTTTTATTGTTCATTTTACCTTATTTATTTTAGTTTGACACCTTTTTCCCCAAAAATAAATGTTTTGATTACTTTTATTCCTATTACAAGGAATGTAAACATCCCTTGTAATAGGAATATAGCGTGACAGGTCCTGTTCAGTGATATTTGGGGTCAATAAGACCCCACATCTCACCTCTAGGCTGGGAAGCCTGAAAAAAAAACGACCGCAGAGTATTGCGCAGGGAGTATTGCACAGGGAGTATTGCGCAGGGGGTACTGCAGAGTATTGTTCAGAGTATTGCAGAGTTTTGCGCAGGGGGTACTGCAGAGTATTGTTCAGAGTATTGCAGAGTATTGCAGAGTATTGCGCAGGGGGTACTGCAGAGTATTGTTCAGAGTATTGCAGAGTATTGCGCAGGGGGTACTGCAGAGTATTGTGCCGGGGGTACTGCAGAGTATTGTGCCGGGGGTACTGCAGAGTATTGTTCAGAGTATTGCAGAGTATTGTTCAGAGTATTGCGCAGGGGTACTGCAGAGTATTGTTCAGAGTATTGCGCCGGGGTACTGCAGAGTATTGCGCCAGGGTACTGCAGAGTATTGCTGGGGGGTACTGCAGAGTATTGCTGGGGGGTACTGCAGAGTATTGCGCCGGGGTATGCTGAGTATTGCGCCGGGGTATGCTGAGTATTGCTGGGGCGGTATGCTGAGTATTGCTGGGGGGGGGTATGCTGAGTATTGCACGGGGTACTGTTGAGTATTGCAGGGGCGGTATGCTGAATATTGCTGGGGGGGTATGCTGAGTATTGCGCCGGGGGGTATGCTGAGTATTGCTGGGGGGGTATGCTGAGTATTGCGCCGGGGTACTGCTGAGTATTGCTGGGGGGTATGCTGAGTATTGCGCCGGGGGGTATGCTGAGTATTGCTGGGGGGTATGCTGAGTATTGCTGGGGGGTATTCTGAGTATTGCGCCGGGGTACTGCTGAGTATTGCTGGGGGGGTATGCTGAGTATTGCTGGGGGGGTTGCAGGGATGGATGGATCTGTGACTGCACTATGTTTTTTTCATGCCGAAAAATGATCGTGTGTACGCGGCATCAAATCTCTCAAGTGCACAGTAAAAGAGGCAAGTATTATGGGAGGAAGATCATACTGTTCAAGTATCAAAGATAAGGAAGAAGCCAGCAGCTGATTTAGCTTATCAGGCACCACCTAAAACTCATAGCAACCAATGATTACAGTTTTATAATATCAAATTATGATAATAAATTGCCTACTGTACTTTGCTTAAAGTCTCTGTAATTCTCACATTGATGATTCCAGATCCAGCTAGAGCTTGCTTCAGGCATGCAAACACCAGGAACTTTAGATAATAAAGTAAATAAAGTAATCATACTTGGGGAAAGTACAAAATATGATCACTAGCATTATTATTAACTTTATTTACATACCAAAATCACTTCTGTGTCAGTAGGGTTGAGTATAAAATAAACACAGAGTACATAGTTAGTAACACATAACAGATAAGGGCGATGAGGGCCCTGCTCATTTAAACAATCTAAAAGTAAACACGGTAATATGAAAAGACCTTCCATATATTTTCTGAAGGATATTCTAAAATATGCACTTAGCAGCCAAGGATAGATCAGTAATACAACTTAGCATTTGTTAGCGTCAATGTGCTGGGGGAGCACATGTCACTAAAAGATCACAAAAAGGAATGGGTGTTACAGACATGTTAGGATATACTGTGAGCAGCAGGATAGAGCACTGGTGCCCAGTTGTGGCAATTGGTACTTTATGTTAAGGAAAAGCCTCCCCCTATTTGCTGGGTTTAATAAAGAGGACATAGAAATTGCACCAAATACATACTACAAGTACTACTGCAATCAGTATCAGTAAATGAAAAATAATAGCTACACTTGCTTTTACTAGTTAAATGATTTCGATTTTTTTTTTCCGCCATAAGGTCGTACTACCGATAAATATCGCTGATAGTTGCCATTACTAGTAAAAAAAAAAAAATATTTATAAAAAATACCATAAAACTATTCCCTTTATTGTAGACGCTATAACGTTTGCGCAAACCAATCAATAAACGCTCATTGCAATTTTTTTTCCGAAAAATATGTAGAATAATACGTATTGGCCTAAACTGAGGAAAAAAAACTTATTTTTTTCTATATTTGTGTACGATATTTATTATAGCAAAAAGTTAAAAATATTCTTTATTTTTTTTCAAAATTGTCGCTCTAGTTTTGTTTATAGCGCAAAAAATAAAAACCGCAGAGGTGATCAAATACCACCAAAAGAAAGCTCTATTTGTGGGGAAAAAAAGGACACTAATTTTGTTTGGGAGCCACGTCGCACGTGCGCAATTGTCAGTTAAGCGACGCAGTGCCGAATTGCAAAAAGTGGCATTGACCAACAAAATGGTCCGGGGGTGAAGTGGTTAATGTATACTTTTTTCAGAGTTTCATATTTTTTTAAATGTATCTTATTGTGGTAAATATCAATTGAGGCTGCATAGAGAACATACAGTATTGTAATAATAGACATGATCTCTAGCAGTCTAATGTAGTGTGTCCCCACTCCCCAGTCTTTGACCATCTCTTGCAGCAGTCTCTAAATATTCTTGTAGAATGTCCACAGTCTCTAATAATTGTTTGTAAAATACTCATAGTTACAGATATACAGTGTATATATATATATATATATATATATATATATATATATATATATATGTGTGTGTGTGTGTGTATATATATATATATATATATATATATATATATTGTATATATAGAAATATAAATATTATAGTGGGCAGCCCTTTGGTAAAGTCAGGTGCCAATGAAGCATTCTATATCTAGTCATTTGACCACCGATAGGACAGAACATGTCACCAACTATTAAGCTGAGTGTAAAAAGTCACTGAGCCAAACACATGGGACCCTGGATTTTAAAAGTTGTTCTTGTATTCTTAATTGACTTGTGATATGTGAAATGGAATTGTGCAATGTAGCATGTCTAACATAGGACACAGTGGCCCAGATTCACAGAGCAATTACGCCTGTCTAACTGGTGTTAGACAGGAGTAATTTCAAATTTTGCGCGCCGTATCACTAGTTTGAATCCTCAAACCATGATACGGCAGCTTCGGGCTTTGATCCGAGAGGCTTACGTCTTCGTAAGCCTTCGGATCTACGCTGCGATATTTTTGCGGCCGCTGGGAGGAGTTTGCGTCGTTTTCATGCGTCGGGATATTCAAATGAGTTTTTACGGCGATCCACGAAGGTACAAGTGTCCCTCGCAATCGCCTACGTAATTTTTTGGCTACGTAATGTTAGAGGAGCTTTTTGCTGGTCTAACAGTGCGTAACCCATGTAAAGTATGGCCGTCGTTCCCGCGTCGATTTGAAAATATATATTTTTTTTTAACGTAACTCGTTGGGAATAGGAATGTACGTAAACGACGCTACTACGACGTGACGACGTGATTTCGCGCAATGCACGGCGGGAAATTTGCGAACGGAGCATGCGCAGTTCGATCGCCGCGGGAACGCGCCTATTTTAAATGCTTCATGCCCCCTACTCGCGCAGATGGATTGCGACGGGAGAAATACACTACGCCGCCGTCGTTTACTGGACAAAATCTACCTGAATTCCACGTAGAGCCAGGTAAAAAACGGCGGCTTAGTGTATTTCTGATACTCTACGATAATATAATTCTCTCTGAATCTGGGCCAGTGTTTCTTGCAAATCATTTTTATTCTTAGGCTGGGTTCACACTACGATTTTCCTGTCCGTCAGCCGCATACGATTTCAGTTTTGAAAACGTACGGGCCCGTATGGGAAAACGCATACATAGACAATGCATTGCAAATCGTATGCACTCAGATGCATCCGGGTGCGTACACTTTGCTGGCAAAACGTTTTTTAACAGTACGCAAAACCGTGTTCGACCACGGTTTTGAGGCCGTTTTTGAAACCGTATGGCAAACGCATACATTTTTTTTTAACATTAAAGTCAATGGAAAACGCACATATGTGCGGTTCCATACGTATAAACCGTATGCGTTTTTCATCTACATGTGAAACCACTCCTACTTCCTGCCAAATTTCAATAAAACAAGAAAATCTTTATTTATTAAATGACACTAATTCCAAAAACGTATGCGTTTTTTTAATCAAAACCGGATGGAACCGTACGCACTTTTTGAAACCGTATACGTTTTATAAACGCATACGTTTCACTTTTGGGCATACGTTTACGTACGGTTCAATCCGTTTTAGCCGCATACGTTTTTTCATATAAATCGTATGCGGCTGACGGACGGGAAAATCGTAGTGTGAACCCAGCCTCAGTCTGCTCTTGACCTGAAGAACAACTTGGGCCCAAATGCGCTGACCTTGTAGATGCCAGGCACATAGAATGTACTTGAATTCAGATTACTCTCTCTAGCAAAACAACGTTTTCCAGGCTCTAGAAAAAAACTTTTTTTTTTGTTCAACTTGATCATTAAAATGACCTTGCCTACACACGATCATTAAAAAAAAATGCTCTAGCAAAGCGCGGTGACGTACAACACGTACGATGGCACTAAAAAGGGGAAGTTCCATGCGAATTAAGCCACCCTTGGGGCTGCTTTAGCTGATTTTGTGTTAGTAAAAGACGATTTGCGCTTTTCTGTCTGTTACAGCGTGATGAATGTGCTTACATTGGGTTTTTACAACCCAAAAAACGACAACGTTTAAAACGTCGTGAAAAAATAGAGCATGTTAGAAAAAAAAATTTGCCATTTTTCAGAACTCGAAAAATGCTCTGAAGCCCACACACGATCGTTTTAAATTACATTTTTAAAAAATTTCATTTTTTACAACCCGAAAAATGATCATGTGTAGTAGTGAAGATACCACATTAACAGTGTTTGGTTTCCAGTTGCTTTTCTGCTTGTTCATTTTGACAACTTTTCCCTCTACTGTGCACTGTGAACGGGACACAATGCCATAAATACACACTGCTGTGCATGTAAAGTTTGTGATGTTATTTTGGTAATTATCTATTTTCCGCTTTCCATTTGACTTCACAAAATACTACAAATGTCAGGCCAGAATTATTGTATAAAACACATTGGCCCGGATTCACAGAGAGTGGGCGCACATTTACGCCGGCGTAGCGCACACACAGTACGCTACGCCGGCGAAGCGCGGAGAGGCATGCACTGTATTCAGCAAGTTTTGCTCACCAAGATACGCCAGCATAGCGTATTTTCGAATGTGCAGGCCAGCGTAAGTGAAAGTGGGAGTGACCCCATGCAAATGATTGTCTGAGCATGTTGCAGTGTTTTACGCCCGGCGTATCACGAACGTGCATGCGCCGTGACGTAGTCGTGATGTGGACCCATGAAATTGCACCCTCATGCGCATGCTCACAACTACGCCGGCACAACTGCCTAAGCTACGCCGGATCACTACGTACGCCGTGAATGTAACGTATGCCCAATACGCTGGCCTGTGTTCTCTGGGGCAGACCTTCTTATGACTTGTGCCTCATCTATGGGGAATAACTTTACTCCGGACGTACAACTTACGCAAACATCGCATAGCATGCGTCGGGCGCACGTACGTTTGTGAATCGCCGTATTTCCCTCATTTGCATATTTGAATGCCTAGTCAATGGGAGAAGCAACATGTGTCCAAACCATATTTGCGCCCACGCTACGCCGGCGTAAGCAAGATACGTCGGGGTAGGATAGTCTGTTTTTGGACGTATGTTGTTTTGTGACTCTGGCGCACACATACGCCGGGTGCACATTTGCACTACGTCGGCGTAAATTGATTTAGGCATTTCAGGAAGTAGGCATTTCAGGAAGTCTTGCCAAGGATTAGTTTCTACTTGTAATGTTATACTTTATTTACTGCAAACTCATTTGTAGATAGATAGATAGATAGATAGATAGATAGATAGATAGATAGATAGATAGATAGATAGATAGATAGATAGATAGATAGATAGACTATATTACCAAAAGTATTGCCTTTACAAGCACATTAACTTTAATAGCATCCTAGTCTTAGGGCCAGATTCAGGTAGAGTTGCGCTGGAGTAATTCGATATGCGCCGCGTAACTGTGAAGATGCGCCGTCGTTTCTATGTGCCCGTACCCACCAAACTAGATGCGCCCAATAATGGGCCATTTGCGACCGGCGGAACGTTCCGACGCCAGAGTATCGTCAGCGCTTAATTTCGCTTGGCGCATCAGTCGCGCCTATTGATTTCCCCTGCAAATATGCAAATGAGGGATTTTTCCCAATTCACGAACGGATTAGCACCATACGCTGGCTACATGGGCCGCGCGTATCTCGTCCATCCGGCGCAAAGTTATTTCTACAAGAGGCTGCTTTATCTTTACTCCAGACGGTCACAGGTCAGCAGGAGAGCAGCTACAGCAGCGTTACCGACGAAACTAGCAAGCTGAACAACCACACTTGAAAGGACAACACCTCTGTGTGCCAACATGCCGGGGGCACTCGTGGTCCTAAGACTAGTACTGGGTCCCTCGCTACAGAGGAGGCGGGCACGTGAGAGGATATACCGCACGCGTATGAACCTCTTTGGCATGGGTGATGAGGAGGTGTATCGCCTCTTCAGATTCAGCCCAGATGCAATACTTGAACTAACCACAACCCTGCAGGATGACATCACCAGCAAGACACACCGCTCACAAGCAGTGCAGCCACTGGTGAAGGTCCTGGCAACACTTCATTTCCTTGCAAGTGGATCATTCCAGCGTACAAGTGGAGTGGTGGCTGGGATGTCACAATCCTCCATAAGCAGATGTGTGCACCAGGTTGTCCCTGCAATCCTCAGACGCATGTCCAACCAGTTCATCAGACCCAACACTGAGGACCTGCGGCTGAAGGCAATGACAGATTTCTACAACATTGCCAGATTCCCATGCACTGTGGGGGCCATTGATTGCACACATGTGGCCCTTCAGCCCCCCAGTGCCACAGAGCACATATACCGCAATCGGAAGCATTGGCATTCCATCAACGTACAGGTGATAGCCGATGCCCCACGCCTCATATGGCACGTCCGTGCCAAACACCCCGGGTCCAGCCATGACAGCTTCATATACAATCAGAGTCCCATCCCAGCAGAATTCGAGCAGAACATGTATGGGGACAGCTGGCTGGTTGGTGAGTGACATGGGAGTCAGGCATGACTATCCCCTCCCGTGATGCACATCAGAAGTGGCACATGCATGACTAACATCCTCCTGTCTTTTCCCTTACAGGTGACTCTGCATATGCACTGGGACCCCATCTAATGACTCCTTTCCGCAACCCCCAAGCCAGAGGAGAGAGAAAATACAATGAAGCACACATCAAAACTCGTGCAGTGGTGGAGCAAACATTCGGGCTCCTGAAGTCCCGTTTCCGCTGCCTGGATAAGTCCGGGGGGACCCTATTGTATTCCCCTACCTTTGTGTGTCAGATCATCGCTGCATGTTGCATTCTGCACAACTTTGCTATGAGAAAAGGCCTGCAGATTGACATGCGTGATGACCTGACCCCCGACCCACACAGTCCCCACCTGCCAGAGGAGAACCAGTCTGCTGATGGAAGAGCAGTCAGGAGGGTCCTCGTCGTAGGCATCTTTGGATACTAAACCAAAACATTGATCACACAGACAATGCACGCGTGTACACCACTGATGTCCCTAGATCACACACACCACATCCACATCGCATTGGATTAGCCCAAGTCCAGCATGTAGGACTTGGGAGCAGCAATGCCAGCGTCAAGGCCCCAATGATGTCACTGTCCATTCATACACCTTTCACACGTCATTCATACAGCCGTGGGGTTAACTTCACCACCACGGCCGAGGGTGACACCCCTTACTGTCAGGAGTGCCACCCCCTCACATTCACACACCATTCACACTGTCCCCTGCACTCCTGACCGTGTGCAGTTCAAAAGAAATAAAAAATCTCATAACCTGAGCAAGAAAATAAAATATAAACTCATAACCTGAGTATAAAAATAACAAAAAACTCATAACCTGAGTAATAAAAAAACAAAAAATATAAACCAAATAAAAAAAAAACCCTCATCTGGGATGACGGGGGCTCCTCCTTGGGGGCACTCTCGGGCTCCTTAGCTGCCTGGAGGGAGTGGGTGGTGGTGGGGGCATCTTGAGGAGGCTGATCCCCGGGTGGGCCACTCCGGGCAGCTGTTGGCTGCATGCCCTCCAAGGCCACTGCAATCCGGCTCAGATAGAGGTTAGTCTGGGCCTGCATCCTCAACTGGCGGGTGACTTGATGCCGCTGGTCACGCTGCCGCTGCCTCCCCTCTTCCCGGATGGCAGCAGTGTTGGCATGTACAGCTGCTGTCAGGTGCCGGACATCAGCCTGCACCTCCCCCAGGCTGGTAACAAGGTTCTGAACACCACTGGGCAGCTGCGACATGGAGCCCAGGCTGTCAGCGACCCGGTCCAGGTGGCCAGCAATCTCCCCCATCTGCTGGGTCTGCTTGGCGTGGTCCAACAGCACCTGGTCCTCGACCAGATCACACACCCCCCTGGTCTTCCGGGTGGCCTTCCTGGGGGCAGGAGAAGGTTGTCCCCGTGGGGATGGAGTCGCCCTTGAGGGGCTACCGAGGATGGGGGAGGGGATGACAGAGGGCCCTGCTGAAGAGGAGGACTCCTCCAACAATAAGATGAAGTCCTGTTCAGGGACAGGCTCCTCCACAACCACCTCTGCAGAGGTGGTGTGGGCACTCTCCTCCACCTCGGTCTCTTCAGCACCCAGGGGCTCATCATCACGATCCCGTTGGGAGGTTGGGGTGGACTGGCTGCCAAGAGATGATGGCCCAGCTCCGTCATCTGTGGATGACACAAAGAAGACACATGTTGGTGGTCCCACACACTTGGCACATGTACCCCCCCACATGCAACACACCAAATAGGGGATAAAAAACACTTACCTGTCCTGGAGCCTTCCTCCATGGAGTCATATCCAGGGACCCCCTGCAACTGCTCCCTGTCCAGGCAGCGTGCGACCACCTCCTCCTCTGCGGTCAGGCTGACAGGACATGGGGGACCACCACCTGTGCCCCTCTCATGCCTCCTGATGGTGGCCACCTTGCCCTTGACCTTGCGCCGCAAGTCATAAATTTTTTTCTGAATGTCAGAAGCAGTCCGGGTGGAGTACCCCAAGACATTCACCCTGGCAGCAATGGTCTCCAGGATGCCCTGCTTTCTCTCCCGGCTGGTCTTCCGGCTTTTTTTCCCATGGAGTAAATCATTAACAGACTCCATTGCTGATATGATGACCGAGACCTCCTGGGAATTAAAATTGAGGTTCCTCCTCTCTTTGGGGGTAGCGGGAGCAGCCATCACTGAGCAAAAGTATCTTCCCTGGGGTGGGGGAAAAGGAACTACTTTTGCGCCGGAATGGCGTTTCCGCCTGCGCTTTTAAGTGCCCAACGGAAGGCATTGCGCTGACGTTTCCCGGGAAGTGGTGCCGACGGAAGTTGTGAGCATGCGCACAAGGGGCGAGTGGAGCCGCACTCACTGCGCATGCTCCATGGATGATGCGCTGAACGTAAGCCTCTGCGCTGGGCTCCGCCCATCATTTACATATGATCACACCCACTTCCACTTGCGTCGGGTTACGCCAGCGCATTATCGTTACTCTGGCGCAAGTTTACGCGCAACTGCTATGTGAATAACAGTACTTGCGCTGAAAGGGTCGTCAGAGTAACGTAAATGAGAAGCGTTACTCTGGAGCAAAGATGCTCTCATCTACCTGAATCTGGCCCTTAGTCTGTAGGGCTCAATATTAAGTTGGCCCACCTTTTGCAGCTATAACAGCTTAAATTCTTCTGGGAAGGATGTCCACAAGGTTAGGAGTGTGTCTATGGGAATGTTTAACCATTCTTCCATAGGCGCATTTGTGAGGTCAGGCACTGAGGTGGACGAGAAGGCCTGGCTCACAGTCTCCACTCTGATTCATCCCAAAGGTGTTCTATCAGATTGAGGTCAGGACTCTGTACAGGTCAGTCAAGTTTCTCCACCCCAAACTCGCTCATCCATGTATTTATGGACCTTACTTACTTAGGCCTCGTACATACGGACGGACATATCCGATGCAAACGGTCCTCGGACCGTTTTCATCGGATATGTCCGCCGGGCTATTTTGGTCCCATGGCGTGTACACACCATCGGATCAAAATCCCCGTCGGCAGACATCGCGGTGACGTAGCGGTGACGTTGACGCCGCCACGTCACCGCACCAGGAAGTAAACAACTTCCACGCATGCGTCGCATCTATACGACGCTTGCGCGGGAGGATATGTCTGCTGATGGGTGTACTGACCAACGGACATATCCGACGGACTTGTGTCCGGCGGAAAAGTTTCAAAGCATGCTTTGGAAATTTTCCACTGGACAAATCAGTCCAAATCCGTCCGTTTGCCCCTACAGACGAGTGGATTTTTCGGCTGAAATGGTCCGTCAGAAAAATTCCATCGTGTGTACGAGGCCTTACTGTACACTGGTCCAGATCATTTGGTGGAGTGGGGATTATGGTGTGGGGCTGTTTTCAGGGGTTGGGCTTCCCTCCCCCACTCTTAAGGTGTCAGCATACCAAGACATTTTGGGCAATTTAATGCTCCCAACTTTGTGGCAACAGTTTTGGGATGGCCCCTTCCTGTTCGAACATGACTGCGCACCAGTGCACAAAGCAAAGTCCATAAATGGATGAGCAAGTTTGGGGCGGAGAAACATGACTGGCCTTCAGAGTCCTGACCTCAACCCGATAGAACACCTTTGGGATGAATTAGAGACTATGAAGCAGGTGATCTCATCCAACACCAGTCCTGGACCTCACAAATGCGCTTCTGGAAGAATGGTCAAACATTCCCATAGACACACTCCTAAACATTATGGACGGCCTTCCCAGAACAGTTGAAGCTGTTATAGGTGCAAAGGGTGGGCCAACTCAATATTGAACCCTACTGACTAAGACTGGGATGCCATTAAAGTTCATGTGCGTGTAAAGGCAGGTGTCCCAATACTTTTGGTAATATAGTGTAGCTAGATAGTCATGCTTCACTGGTAAAATTATGGGTACAAGCTTAGTTCTGAAAGTTTTTCTATGGTATGCTGACATTTCAAGCTATGATTGTTATAATATGCATCCAGTCTGACTAGAGACCAGGTGGTTTAACACACATGCAGAGTTCTAGCTGATGACAGCAACTTTCCTATGCAGAAAAGAATGATGACCTAATGGCACCATGAACAAAATGATATCAGTGTGTATGCTGCTTGTGCTGTACGAGGGTACATCCTATTCTTTTTTGCAGTGACAGTAAAGACCACTTGTTCCTAATGTAAGATTAGGCAGCCCCAGTCCTAGCCTCTATCCCAATTCCTTCTTCTAGTACAACAAAAACAACAAAAACACACCCCATATAATGCTTTGCTGAACAGAAAAATGATTAGTCTGGTTTTTGCATATCTATGAGTCGTGGCCTCCAGTTGTTGCTCTCACACGGTATTACTCATCTTTTATATTTCTCCTACTTTTTGGTAATATTTGATGTTTCAGTAAATATTTAAACCAATCCTCCTTTGCTTGAACATTTCTGAACATTCAGTACGTGTAGGCTTGTGCACACATACTGCTCCACCATGTTGGTGAAATGCTGCCTCCTGCTAAAACGTTCCATATCAGCTGGTGGTGCTCTTTGTTGTGGCGTGCTGACAAAGCTTTTTCAAATTCCGGCCATGCTAACCCTGCCTTCTGAGGTGCTGGCGGTGCCCCAGCTGCGTTGGCGACCTATTCCTCCTCCTCTGCCTTCGCCTTGTGCTTCCACTGTGCCCCCTCTGTCAGGTGGGAATTCCACCAGCAGCGCGTCTACCAGCGTGCGCTTGTACTCGCACATCTTGCGATCACGCTCCAGTGAGGGAATTTAGGATGACAAACGCTGGAGGAAACACTGCAAAATATATTTTTTGCACCAAAATGGGTGTTTTTTGAATAGCACAATAGAAGAACACTAGCTAAAGTGTTTATCTCACACGTACAGATATGGAGGAAACACTGCAATTTTTTATTTATTTTTGCCCTAAATGGATGTTTTTTGAATAGCACAAGAAGTATCTTGCAGAGTATCTTACAGTAACATATGCAGTGCTGGTGTAATTCGATTTTAGAAGCAGGACAGACTCCTATATATTTCTCTCCCTACAAGCACAAGCAGGAACCTTCCCCTAAAATATCTTGCAGAGTATCTCACAGTAACCTACTGTATGCAGTGCTGGTGTAATTAGATTACTGAAGCAGGACAGACTCCTATATATTTCTCTCCCTACAAGCACAAGCAGGAACCTTCCCCTAAAATATCTTGCAGAGTATCTCACAGTAACATATGCAGTGCTGGTGTAATTATATTTTAGAAGCAGGACAGACTCCTATATATCTCTCCCTACAAGCACAAGCAGGAACCTTTCCCTAAAGTATCTTGCAGAGTATCTCACAGTATACATATAGAGTGCTGGTGTAATTAGATTTCTGAAGCAGGACAGACTCCTATATATTTCTCTCCCTACAAGCACAAGCAGGAACCTTTCCCTAAAGTAACTATCTAATGCTATGTAGATCGCTGAGTAATGTGATTTCTGAAGCAGGACAGTCTGACTCCTATCTAATTCTCTCCCTCAGAAGAGCAGCAGCAGCAGCCTTTCCCTACCCTATCTACAGCAGAGTGACGAGCTGTGCTGTGTGCCTCTAGCTTATATAGAGGCTGGGTCACATGCTGCACTGGCCAATCACAGCCATGCCATTAGTAGGCATGGCTGTGATGGCTTCTAGGTCACACGAGTAAAACAAATGGTGATTGGCTGCCCTGCAGCGTGCCATTACATTGCCGAACATCGAACCCGAACCCGAACTTACAGTAAATTGTTTGTGTTCGTGTCCGGGTACAAAAAATCCAAAAGTCTGGTACAAACCCGAACTTTACAGTTTGGGTTCACTCAACCGTACTTGTAGCATGTTCAGATATCTTGTAGCGCCTGCAAGTAATTGTATTGGTCCCCGTGGACTACCCATTGAGATTCTAGGCCAAGCCCAGTTTGAGATTAGGCCCTATCTTCTTTAGTTGTTAACCTCTGCCTCTTTTTATCCAATTACTGCTTTTAAACCATCTACAGGCATACCTCACTTTTAAGTACACAATTGTGTTTATTTACTAAAGCTGGAAAGCGCAAAATAAGGCTCACTTCTGCGCAGAAAATAATAACCTTCCAGGTTTTATTACCAGGCTTAATTGAACAAGCTGGAGTTAGAAGCTCATTGGTTTCTATGCAGAAATGAGCCTGATATTGCGATTTCCAGCTTTAGTAAATAAACCCTATTGTGTACTTAAAAGCGGGGTATGCCTTTTACAGTTTTAGGACATGTTAGGTTAGCCTTAAGAATTGCCTTTTGTGTCCAAATACCATGAAATAAATTTAAAACTTTTCTTGAAAGCTGAAATGTGGTAAAAGGGAATAAACACAAATATTAGTACTAATGCAATTATACACATTATCCTATGTGGGCTTTTTTTCAGTTCTCACAACTTAAGTTCAACAAATAGCGATAAGCTTCAGATTGGAAACAACTATAAGTTTAACCCAAACTTAAGCTGTTTGCAATTCGCTACACAAGAGAGCTAAATGGCCAGATTTGGCTAATCCATGTGAGCACACAAAGCCACTCATTTATTACAAACGCTACTTATTGACAGCTTCTGACCACTCGTTGACCAACCTATATTTGGTCAACAACATCAACCGGCGGCACCAGCCACTGTGTTTATATTCCACAGTTGACCAGGGAGCTGCCATTTCGTGACTGGAGTGTGATCAAAGAGGTGATTGGTGTTGGATTTACATTGGGGGACAATGTTTATTCATTTATTTTAGCATGTGTAAATATAAGTAAGGAGTATCCTTTACTTATGTATGTAGGGGGGTGCTAAATATTTGGATGCTCCCTTATCTTAAAAACCTTTACCAAACCCATATCGACTCATTTAGCATGGCTTACCTGGAAAGGGAGGGACAGCGAAAGTGTTTTTCTTCTTCTTCTGCAGGGCATGTAGCTTGGTATGTTTGAGGAAGGGGGGGGGTGCATGCTTGCTGCCTCCCCTTTTTATGGCTAACCAGCCTGCATGCCTTAATAAGTCTAAAGATTGGAAGGTTACCTTGCAGGAGGGCTGCCTTATCTCAATATCATTGTCCCTACATTGATGGAGACAAGGGCCCAGATTCATAAAGCAATTACGCCTGTCTAACTGGTGTTAGACAGGAGTAATTTCAAATTTCGGGCGCCGTATCACTAGTTTGAATCCTCAAACCATGATACAGCGGCTTCGGGCTTCGATCCGAGAGGCTTACGTCTTCGTAAGCCTTCGGATCTACGCTGCGATATTTTTGCGGCCGCTGGGAGGAGTTTGCGTCGTTTTCATGCGTCGGGATATGCAAATGTGTTTTTACGGCGATCCACGAAGATACGAGCGGTCTTCGCAATCGCTTACGTCTGTTTTTTTTTACGTACTGTTAGACCAGCTTTTTGCTGGTCTAACGGTGCGTAGCCCATGTTAAGTATGGCCGTCGTTCCCGCGTCGAATTTAATTTTTTTTTTTGCGTAACTCGTTCGGGAATAGAAATGTCCGTAAACGACGCTACTCAAACAACGAATGACGTAACGACGTGATTTCGCGCAATGCACAGCGGGAAATTTGCGAATGGAGCATGCGCAGTTCGATCGCCGCAGGAACGCGCCTATTTTAAATCCTTCACGCCCCCTACTCGTCTATATGGATTGCGACGGGTAAAATACACTACGCCGCCGTTGTTTACTGGACATAATCTACCTGGATTCCACGTAGAGCCAGGTAAGAAACGGCGGCGTAGTGTATTTCTGATACGCTACGAGAATCCAATTCTCTCTGAATCTGGGCCAAGGTCCTCATCCCTACATACCTGGCCCAGTGGAGACTTTATACTAAGGAACCCCCCAGATATCCAGCCCCCCCCCCCCCCAAGGGGTACATAGCCCTTGTTACTCATTCACAACAATGACAAAGAAAATAAATACACAAACCATGACAAAGTTCTTTATAAAAAGAAAACTGTTCCTCAATGTAAATTCAATGCCAATCACTTTGTCAGTTGATGTAGCTCCTGATGGGCAATGCACTGATGATCTGTGGACACTGATGATCTGTCCCACAATGATCTTCTCCCACTGCACTTCCTCATATGACAGCTAGCTGGCTGGCTGCTGATTGTTAACAAACTAGCCAGGGATGCTGGCTGAGGTCATTGACCACATTTGGTCATGACCATATGTTTCAATGATGTCAGCCTCCCCCACTGCTTTATCTACATTAGGAGGCAAAAAAATGTTGGTTTTTACTAAAGACCTACTTCTCACTAAACAGTATTTAAGAAAAAAATGTTAGCACTTTACTCCATGGCAGTATCGATATATCCATTCACCTATTTACAAAAGCTTGCAAATTGGAATTGGCCTTAAAAAAAATAATAATACTGTGACTCCCATGGACTTTAATAGGGTTTGGGCACTATGTTTAGCATTTGTGGATTTCAGGCTGGGTTTGCTAATTCTCCCGAAAACTGAGCCTTGGCCAGTTCACTCATCCCTATCAACAACACAGCAGATTGGCACTTTGGTGAACTGGTGAACCCTGACTTGCAGCAAACCTGCTATTACAACTGAATAAAATACATCTTGTATTTTTAATTTTCTTCCCACTAAGTTTACTTTAAAAAACAAGGAAGCCAGAACAATAAAAACTGCACCTTGTTGACTTTTATGGTAATACCAGAGACTGTTGATCCAGGGAATATTGATTGCCTTTGGAGGGATGAGAAAGGAATTTACTTTTCTCCCACTGGATCAAATTGGACCTTGCTTTTTAGGGGTGTTTCCTCCAGATAGGGGCCTTCTTCTGGATCAACTGTGGGTTTAGGATTTCCTACATGGAGGTTTTCTCTTTATTATATTTAGTTGTTATTCTATTGTTTTCCTATTGGTTGAACTAGAGGGTCATTTTCAACCTATGTAAATATTGAAACGTGAAATGTTCATGAATGAAGTGAAATGCATTTATCCGAAATAATAGGCAAAAAGAAGAAGAAATAAGGGTAGTGTCTACTCTCTATCTTTGCATCATTTTATTTGCTCAACAACCACAGTTTACAGTTTAAACTTACTAATACCACCAACATAGACAAGTTCCCAATTTCAAAGCCGTAGGCAGCGCTATTGGACATATGCCTGCTGACAAAATAATTAAACAGCTAATCTTACAGTCGACAATCAATCCTAATATGGAATCTGCGCTAGCCAGGAAACTATTCCCAGTGGATCTTTGTGAGAACGTGCAAGGTAAAATAGAAAATTGCTTAAAAATGTGCTCATGTAGATGTGCAATGAAGTTTATTTGATATTAATAAAAACATTTAACCATAAGGCTCACTCCATATTTCTCTTTTAAGACTTTTCCCGAGCTACTGCTGCAGAAATACAGCTGAAGCATAATCACGTTCCTGCACAGATACTTTGAATAGGGTTCATTAGCATATCATTTGTATTTTATTTACGCTAATCATTCTCAATTTCTATTCTATAGCTACATTTTTCACGGGTCATTATTCTGTGATAGCATCGTGTAATTTTCCTTACTTACTATGATGTTCACAATAATGCTGTGTTAATTCAGATTAATATCAAATTAAAACTATATTAAGGCAAGCATCTGATTTGGTGGGAAATCTATTGAAAGAGCTTTGAGCTGTAATCTGGGGCAAACCATTGAATCTGGCTATTTCAAAACAATCCAGAGTTTTATATAAAACTCAATGCATCAAGTTGAATCTCGCTGTTATGCCTAATTAATATATGCTACGCCACTGTCCAGTCTATTACAACAGGTTGTCAGTAAACATTAATATACATTATGTATACATTGAAAGCAAAAATAATTACAGATTGAATTCTGTAAATTCCATGGGAAGCTGAAGCATGTGAACCCGCTATACTTAAGCATTTTAAGCTTGCTCTATGAAACAACATAGCATAACCACCAATTATAGACTATATTTTTTTTTTATTGTAGCCAAACCAATTCGAGCTGATCTTGGATTGACAGGTGTAAGGCCCCATACACACGATCGGATATATCCGATGAAAACGGTCCGCGGACCATTTCCATCGGATATGTCCGATCGGGAGTTTGATCCGATGGCGTGTACACACCATCGGATCAAATTCCCCGCCGCTGGACGGCGCGGTGACGTAGTGGTGACGCGGCGGTGACGTTGACGCCGCCGCGTCAACGCCACGTCACCCAAAAAAAATCCGCGCATGCGCCGAATCCATTCGGCAGCGGCGCGGCGGTGGTGGGAGCCGACATGTTGCTGGTAAGTGTACTAACCAGCAGACATGTCGGGCGGACAGATCCCACCGGATAGATTTCAAAGCTTGCTTTGAAATCTGTCGGGTGGACAAATCTGTCCGCTAGCCCATACACACGAGCAGAGATGTCTGCTGAAACGGTCCATCGGACCGTTTTCAGCGGACATATCCCCTCGTGTGTACGCGGCCTAAGATACTACAAACAAGATACTACAAACAATTAAACTTTGCATCTGTCACCCAAAAAAAATCCTTACTTGTTTTAATTTTTTCTGTATTTATTAGACATGTGCACACTGAAATATTTTGTTTAGGAATTTCCTTTTCGTCCGAAAAATACATTTATTTAGTTACTCCCGAAATTCGTTTTTCGTTATAAAAATGCATTTGTCCGAAAATCCAAATTAATTAAGGTCGAAATCTGTCATTGAAGGCTTATGGTGTCTGTCGAATGTTCTAAGAAGATCTGACAAAATCTTTATAAAAAAAAAAATAGAAAAAGAAAATTTGATGCAATCTTAAAGCGGAGTTCCACCCTTAAAACCACTTTCTATAATACCATCCAGCATACTGGCGTCAGCGCCAGTATGCTGTTTTTTTTTTTTTTTTTAATCCATGTACTTACTTTATAATAGATCATTTAATTTTGGGCGCACCGCGGTATGTCGCCACTATAAGGCATCACGCCTTCTTGAAACAGCCGACTAGCGTTCGGCTCTTCTCGGCGCCTACGCACAGACCCAGAAGCTGACTGCACAGGTGCCGTATATAGCCGCGTCACGCCCTCCGAAAAAAGCCGAACTAGGCCCGGCTATTTACGCGCCTGCGCAGTCAGCTCCTGGGTCTGTGCGCAGGCGCCGAGAAGAGCCGAACGCTAGTCGCTGTTTCCGAAGGCGTGACGCGGCTATATACGGCGCCTGCGCAGTCAGCTTCTGGTTCTGTGCGTAGGCGCCGAGAAGAGTCGAACGCTAGTCGGCTGTTTCAGGAGGCGTGACGCCTTAAGCGCCGACATCCGCCCAAAATTTAAAAAAAAAAAAAAAAAAAAAAAAAACAGAACTGGCGCTGACGCCAGATTGGATAATGAAAGAAAGTGGTTTTAAGGGTGGAACTCCGCTTTAAAAAAAAAAAAAAGAAGAAGATTTAACAGAATCTTTAAAAAAAAAAAGAAGATTTGACGGAGCAACGAAACTGTACGATGCCGCAATCGTACATTTCCAGTCAAATGTTCCGCCTACAAACTATAGAAGAATTCTAATGTTGTATGACTAATAATAATTATATTTATTAATTATTATTACTAGTCAACCAACATTAGAATTCCTCTATAGCCTATGGGCGGAGCATTTCACCAATAAATGTCCGGTTGCTGCGATCGTATGTTTTTAGCTACTTCATCGAAACTTCATGTCCCTCTATGTCGAATCTTTTCTCTCTATGTCAAATCTTTTCTCTCTCTGTCGACTCTTCTTCATGTGTCTATAATGTTGAATCTTTTCTCTTTATGTAGAATAATATTGGACTAATAGAGTTAAAGGGGTTGTAAAGGTACACTTTTTTTACCTTAATGCATCCTATGCATTAAGGTAAAAAAACATCTCACAGCACCGCCCCCCCCCCCCCCCGAGCCCCGTTGTACTTACCTGAAATCTCCTGGGCACGTCCACGTCATCCTCTTCGGTTCCCAGCCTGGCCGTTGATTGGCTAGGCTGGGCGGATTGATAGCAGCGCAGCCATTGGCTATGGCCGCCGCTGTATCACGGGAGCGCGCTCGCAAAAGCTTTCCTCCATGCGAGCGCCCTCGCATGAAGAGGGAAAGCTTTTGCGAGGAGGAGCCCAGACAGGCCGAGGGACCCAGAAGACAGCTTTCCGGGCCACTCTGTGCAAAACGAACTGCACAGTGGAGGTAAGTATAACATGTTTGTTATTTTTTTTTTTTAAAAGCCCTGACTTTAGTGTCCCTTTAAGGTTAGGCACATTCAACTGCAACGAAAACGAAAATAAAGCATTTGTTTATGTCGGAACTTTCGTTTTTCATTTTCTGTGCTTTCAATATCATTTGTTAAAACGATAACGAAAATACCTGAAATTTGGACGAAATTGCATTTGGACAAAAACGAATGCACATGTCTAGTATTTATGAAATTGTGTCTTTACAGTTTATGTCCAAGTATTACCCACATTTACCCCTAAACTCCCCTGTTGCTCTCCCTCTCTAGCATTATTTTATTTTACCTAGTTCCTGTAGCACAAAACAGCTTTTATTACTCACTGTGACATCACTAGGCGTATAATGTTCTTGTAGGAGCATCTGCTGTTAGCTCAGCTCTAATTGATGTAGGCATGCACCCCAGAACTACATCTTCCAAAAGCCCTTTTCCTAAACAGTGCGTGGGCAAGCTTTTGGAAGTCAAGGCAGTAGCATTGTTTTTCTTGAAAATAAATTAATGTATACAGTACATGAAAAGTGCAACAAAGAGTGGTCCGGCGGGCTGGGCTGATAAAACTGCTAAAATCTGTATTAAACCAAAAAAACTTAATGCAATATATTAGGCATCTTTTTTTTTTTTTACTTGGCGATCTGGCCAGTATTGCACCTTCTGCATAAGAGTGCACTGTCAGCCTGGACGGAGGGGTTTATTAAATGCAGTAGCAGATTTGTATACACTAACAAAATGATAAAGGTTTAACACAAATAAAAAAAAGCTGATCACTTTAAGCACCCCTGCCAGTATTCATTGGTTTGCCTTATCCCTGTAAACTGATACATCTGGAAGAGAGTTTGTTCTTTTAAAAAACAACAGACTTACTGTCTGGATCACCAGATGAAAATAGAAAAAAGAAAACCTAATAATGAAAACCAAATCAGCCATCACATCTAGGAAATGGTAAGCTGCAATATAATAAATGTCTGCTTGTGTGTTTAATACTAAGTTAGCTGTGTTTCCAGCTCAAACAGGAAGTTTGGAGCTTTCTGGATTTTTGTCACATAGATGGATATTTTTCTACAGCATTTTTAAATGGATAAAATATGAGGTAAATGTACTTTTAATACAGAGATGGCTCTCTATTCTTAAAAAAGCTAGCTGTCTGTCTGTCTCCTGGCCTGTTTGTCCTTATAGTGGAACCTATCCTATTTTAATTGCAACCATATGCCTATACAATATTCCATCCCATGCACAACATGCCAAATCAAGCCCCCCAGGCCATTTCATTTGGCTTTTATACCAAAGGCTTTTTTTTGCTGGAATGTGGCTAATTAAAGGTTGTGGTGGTTGCCACTTGTTTGTTCAGTTTGTAAATTGGTGCGGGCACGTGCTGGGTACCCCCAGCTGCCATTGTCCTCTTGCTTGGCGTCCTGTGCGTTCCTATACCTTTAAGGAGGAGTGGGCTCCCTCCAGGCAAACCTGTCTATAATTTATCTACTGCTATATATGTGCTCCAATGTGGGAAAATCTCAAAATTATAGAGTTAGGGCTGCAGTACACTGGGGTGCTTTGACGTTGCCACTGTGGCTTACACATGTTTGCAAATGTGTGCAACTAAACCTTATGGGCCAGATCCACATAGAAATAGATCGTCGCAGCGTATCAGAGATACACTACGCCGCCGTACCTTACCTGGCGTAATTTCAAATCCTGAAAGATTTTGCGACAAAAGTTACGGCGGCGTAGTGTATTTCTGGCGGCGGAATTCAAATCGGCGATTAGGGGGCGTGATTCATTTAAATGAAGCGCGTCCCCGCACCGATCGAACTGTGCATGCTACGTTCAGAAATTTCCTGCCATGCATTGCGCTAAATTACGTCGCAACAACGTTATTTTTTTTTACTAGCGTAAATTACGTACATTCCTATTCACGGACAACTTACGCAAAATTAAAAAAAAATTCAAATTTCGACTTAACATGGCAAGTCTAACTATAGGCCGCAAAAAAAGCAGCTTTAACTATACGCCGGAAAAAGCCGACTAGAGACGCCGTAAGAGAATACGACGGCCTCGCGTACGTTCGTGGATCGTCGGAAATAGCTCATTTGCATACTTGACGCGGAAAAAGACGAGAACCCCACGCAGGGGACGCCGAAGTATTGCATCTACGATCCGAAGGCATACGAAGGCGTACGCCTGGCGGATCGAACCCAGATGCTGTCATATTTTGGTTTGAGGATTCAAACTAAAGATACCACGCGGGAACTTTGAAAGTACACCGGCGTATCAGTAGATATGCCAGCGTACTCTCTCTGTGGATCTGGCCCTATGTTTTTAACATGAACTGTTAGACAGGCTCAATTTGGTTTTGATGTAGGCTAGCTGGTAAGTGAGATGGGGATTTTTGTTTGTTTTTGATGTGTGTTGCCCTACTAGTTATAAGTTGAGATGGTTGCCATTTGTTTGTACAGTTTCGTCACAGATCCCTGCCTGCCCTGCATCCATGGTGGAGACAAGAGAGATGCAGATACAGGTACAGTGTGTGTGATGGGGCTTTACAAGTTAAA
This sequence comes from Rana kukunoris, assembly GCA_029574335.1. NCBI lineage: Eukaryota > Metazoa > Chordata > Amphibia > Anura > Ranidae > Rana > Rana kukunoris. The sequence continues at coordinate 163,731,556 of CM056052.1, forward strand.
CTGCACTGTAATCCTCATCTGTGTTGCGGTGCAAGTGAGAGAGGTGGAACCGCCCACACTTCCAGGAGGTACTAGAGTCGGGCCAGGCAGTTCAGATGATAGGAAGCTCTTGGGGGGATGAGGGCTGTGGTGGGAAATGTGTGGTAGTGCAGAGGCCAGAGCCAAAGAGGGGTGGAAGTGGGTTGAACCAGATGGACTTGTGACTTTTTGTCAACCTGACTAACTATGAAGTGAGATGTTGACAGCCTGTGCAAGAGAGCTAAACCCTGCACTCTGTGCATAGCACACCTCTAAACCCTGCACTAGGTATCTAGTGCACTCCTCAATCCTGGACTTGTGCATACAGCACCCCTGCAACTGCACTCTGTACATAATGCATCCCTAAACTGCACTCTGTATAGGGCACCCCTGAGCTCTGCATATGGTAAATCCCTGAACACTGCACTCCGTATATAGTGCATCCCCGAACTCCACACATAAAGCACTCCTGGTATTTATTTGCCCCTTTAAGATCCTCACAATTTGGCCACACCCGGCGAACGATGCGGTTCAGTGGGGGGGGGGGGGGGGCGTGTTTTAGTTCCTGCACCTTTTCCCTAATTTTTTTTTTTTAAATAGCACTGGATAAATGTATATGATCTTACAGATACAATCGGCCATTTGAGGGCAACCATAATGCTACTACAGCCTACAATGGAATGGAGTTGGACACCCTGCCTTACATTTAGTGCAATGCTTTGTCCTGAGTTTTGGTAAAAGCAGTATGCCTATTTGTCACACAAGTTTTACTATACTGTATATAAAGGTTACAAACAGTTTACAGTTTCCCCCTACCAGGGGTTTACAATGCCAACTATAAGGATACAGTGCATTTTTTTGAGTCAACCCCTTCTGCACATGAAATCTAGTATAGTGAATAAAGAGCTAGCATGGGAGAGACACATGGCATGAGTGATATTGGTGCTGCCATCCCAAATAAGTTACAATATTGAAAAATGTCCCCAGTGGGGTATTTTAAGCCGCAAAAATACTAGTAATTAGAAAGGTGAATCTTAATTGAAAATAATTCTTTATTGAAAATTGGCAACATAACATAGACACATTGGTGTTAAAATATGAGCTCTGGTCGGAGGATATGACACCGTTCAAAATTCTACAAAAATTTGCAGTTTTCTCTATGTTGTCAAAAAGAATATAGTTGCCAATTAAAGGTGTGGATAAAGAATCTCCTGACCAGAGTTTCTCTAAAAACCATCAGATGATCCCGTGTGTTCGTACCGCCCGCATTCCAAGGAAGGGCACCGCCACCCTGAATGTAACTTGCAAGGAGTCACACTGAAGAACAGACAACGCAGAATGGGTTGGGTGGGGGCTCCCGCACCTGCAGCAAAAAATGTCATCCATGTATATCTTAAATTTTAATTCAAGTTTGTTCTAGAAAGGGATTACCTATTTGTATAATAATACAAATTACCACATATTGGGTCAAAAGTGTCATATATCACAGTAAAATATATGTTTGTGGTAAAATGTGACAGTGATGTGTGAGAACAAGGGTGGAAAGGTGGGTAATGATAGGAACTACCAAAAAATGTGAATGATTGATGACCAAAAATGTATAAAGAAATAATTAAAAAATATATATATGTGGACATGCTAAGAGAGTGATTATGCATGGAGTGATGTGATGTGGTGAAAAGTGCAAGTGATGAGTGCTGGGTGAAAGTGAGATGGGGAAATTGCTGTGTGAGAGCTGAAAAAGTAAATGTGTAAAAGTTGGGCTGGACACCCACTGAAAATACTTGAAAAAGTGTGTGTGAGTGTGAGAAATATGATGTAGTCATTGCAAATGATTGAGGAAGACCTTCATCATGCAGGTCGAAACGCGTGGACTTTCGTACACTAGACATTTTTAACATAATGTTGTGTACCATTTTATGTTTGCACATTTTTGTAGAATTTTGAACGGTGTCATATCCGCTGACCAGAGCACATATTTTAACACCAATGTGTCTATGGTATGCTGTCAATTTTCAATAAAGTTTTTTTTTTTAATATTATAATTCACCTTTCTAATTACTAGAATGTTTGCTGTGTAGGCCCACTGGGGGGAATTTTCCCATAGTGAATAAAGAGCTTTGCTTGGAATTTAATACAATGCTCAGTACCTTAAAAGCATACATATTTTGCATAGCATGAACTTATTTTGTAATACTTTTTATATTAAGGTAGTGACAAACAACTTGGAATTACTACTTCAGGATATCAATTTCAGGACAGACTCACAAGAGAGGGTAATAAACCAGCCCTGCACGATATTGTCCCTAATGATCTGAAACCGTGTGATCCTTGTGCTGCCATAGAAGTGTATGTACAGTGTGTATTGAGAAGATTTATATAAGTTCATTTGAACTCTGGAGTAAATGTCTACTTGAAAGAGAATTACTGCATATTTGTAGGCAGTGCTAAATTTCCTCTCAATAGACGTATTAATACTGCATGATGCAGTGTGTGTATATGACTTTGTTGCTCCTCATACATATTAAGGAGCCAACATTCTCACAAGCAAAGTTTTATAGGTAACATATTTTTCAATGAAGTGTTTTCAACCTTTTTATCTCATTACAGTTTTCTATGTTGGGTTCATTTAAGTAGTGGTTTTTTCCACTACTGTGTTTAATTGCAGTTATAAGCAGTGTGAAGTATAGCAAACACATCAAGGAAAGTGTGAAAAGAAACCACCACCACTGCCTATGAGCTAAAAATATATTTTTTTGACAAGTTGCAAACGTTTATTTTAAGATACATGAGGAGGTACAAGGTGCCTAATGTCTGAAAAAAATAAGCAGCCGTAATTAAGACTGCAACTAAGACCGAAAGGAAAATGGTATTCATAGTTTCTTAGTTGGTAAGGTTGAATAAAGACACTAGTGCAACCTGTGTAATTGGTGAATGTATGTGCATGTTGATAATCATCTTCCGTATCCCTGTATATTGTGTTCACTAAGATTCACATCCAAGAGTCTTTTAAACTATCAATACTTCCTGCCAACACCACCACTTGTAAACGAGAGTTCCACAATTTTACCAAAAAACTCTCTACACAGCTTAAGGTTAAACCATTTCTCCTCCAATCTAATTGAGTGCCCATCTGTCTTTCTATACTCCCTGAGACTGAAACGTTTTCTTCTTACACTGGGATCACCATTGAGGTATTTGTATATCACTATCATATCATCTCCTCTCAACGTCTCTTCTCCAGGGAGAATACGTTTAGTGCTTGTAGTTGTTCCTCGTAATTGAGGTCCACCAATCCCCTTATTAATATAGTTGCCCTTCTCTGGACTCTTCAACACACCCTTTATGAGGATTGGTGACCAGAACTGGATGGAATACTCTAGATGTGGCTGAACCTGCATTTTATAAAGTGGCAGGATTATAGTTTTATCTCTGGTAGGGTTGTCCCGATACCACTTTTTTAAGACAGAGTACAAGTACCGATACTTTTTTCAAAAGTACTCGCCGATAACGAATACCAATACTTTTTTGACAGATAGGGACTGATAGGTGTCACTGACATGGGGCTTGGACTGATAGGCAGCACTTATGGGCACTGACTGGTGACTGGCGCTGATGGGCACTAATAGGTGGCACTGACAGGTGGCACATGTGGGCACTGATAGATGGCACTGATTGCACTGATGGCACTTATGAGCACTGATAGCACTGATAGGTGGCACTTATGGGCACTGATAGCACTGATGGGTGGCATATATGGGCACTGATAGATGGGACTTGTGGGCAATGATGTGTGGCATTAATTGCACTGGTGGGTGGCATTGATTGCACTGATAGGTGGCACTTGTGGGCACTGATAGGTGGCACTGATAGGTGGCACTTGTGGGCACTGATAGCACTGATAGGTGGCACTTGTGGGCACTGATAGGTGGCACTTGTGGGCAGTGATATATGGCTCTCCCCTCAGATCCCCCTAGTCCTAGTGTGCAAGCGAGCCTTCTGTGTGTCTCTCCCATGGTGAGCCCGGCCATCAATAACCAGGACAGAGGATGAGGGCTAAGCACCTAAAACTCTGTGGTAACAATTTCTATTCACAAGGAGTGCTGTACGGCCTGTACGTTCCCCCGCCTTCTCCTCCTCACCTTGTAGTCGGATTTGTTCTGAAGAAAAATGGCGTGGCTGTCCCAGTGGCCGGGTTGTTGGTTGAAGAACCCCTGAACGAGAACCCGGTATTAGCCATTGTTTTTCTCCGGGCCCAAAGAGCGCATAGGAAGCACCGAGCTTGTTATTCCTATGGCATACCTGTTCGTGTTGTTGGTTTCTGTGAATGTTAAACCAGAAAATACTGTTAATAGAAAAATTATATATCTGATTCATCAGACAGTTTTTTTTTTCCTGGGGCACCTTAAAAATCGATGCCCACTGTGTTGAGTTTTAGAGATCTTACTGTTAGCATAACTGCACATTTAAGGGGTTGGTCCAACCAAAAAGGATAGAAAAATTATCAGGTATTGCCAGATCAGAGACTTCAAAACATCAGCAGAAAGATAGGAATTTGCCTTCAGAATATCCTGATGTGTTTTGCACATAGGTGCTTATGCATAAAGCTTTACTAAAAAATGACAGTTTCCTATATCTAAAAAAAAAAAAAAAAAAAAAAGTTTGAGCTTTGTGTGAAAAAGCTTACACAGAGCAGCACCCACTGAACATTGGAATATAGGATGTCAACATTTTTTATACAATTAGGTCCATATATATTTGGACAGAGGCACAATTGTCATACTTTTGGCTCTGTATGCCACCAGAATAAAATGAAAATCAATCAATCAATATGAATTTGAAGTGCAGACTTTCAGCTTTAATTCAAGGGGTTAAACATAAATATCAAGTACACCTTTTAGGAACTGTAGCCATTGTTATACACCGCATTTTCAGGGGCTCAAATGTAATTGGACAAATGAATATAAAAATCTTAATTGTTTATATTTTTTGAGAGTCCTTTACTGGAAATGACTGCCTGAAGTCTGGAATCCGGGGACATTACCAAAGACTGTGTTTCCTCCTTTCTGATGCTTTGCCAGGCTCTAGCTGCAGCTGTCTTCAGTTGTTCTTTTTGGGTCTTTCTGCTTTTTAGTTTTGCCTTCAGCAAGTGAAATGCTTGCTCAATTGAGTTGCGATCAGGTGATTGATGGGGCCATTGCAGAATATTCCACTTCTTTTCCTTAAAAGGTTCCTGGGTTGCTTTTGCATTGTGTGTTGGATCATTGTCCACCTGTACTGTGAAGCACCTTCCAATGAACTTTGCTGCATTTGGCTGAATCTGGGCTGACAGTGGGGGTTATTTACTAAAGGCAAATCCACTTTGCAGTACAAGTGCAAACTACAAGTGCAAAGTATTAAACCCCTTTTTGTTTATAGCGCAAAAAATAAAAATCGCACAGGCGATCAAATACCACCAAAAGAAAGCTCTACTTGTGGGGAAAAAAGGACGTAAATTTTGATTGGGAGCCACGTTTGTCAGTTAAAGCGACGCAGTGCCGCAAGCTGAAATTTTACCTGGGCAGGAGGGGGGTGTAAGTGCCCAGTATGCAAGTGGTTAAAAGGTTCCTGGGTTGCTTTTGCATTGTGTGTTGGATCATTGTCCACCTGTACTGTGAAGCACCTTCCAATCAACTTTGCTGCATTTGGCTGAATCTGGGCTGACAGTGGGGGTTATTTACTAAAGGCAAATCCACTTTGCAGTACAAGTGCAAACTACAAGTGCAAAGTGTTAAACCCAAAACCAAACATGTAATATATTGTAGCTTACCAATCATTAGATGTGGTGGCTGCATTGCTTTTCCTTCTAGGCTTTTTTCCATCTGTTTGCACCTGATGATCTGGCCAGCAACACACCTCCTGAATTAGGAGTGCCCCCACTCTGGATGAAGGAGCAACAGAGACACCTTTGGACAGCAGCATTTTCATCTGGGGGGAGGGGAATGTTAGATGGACTAGCTAGATTTAAATACTCTAATTGAAGCCAAACTCCAGCTAACACTTTATAAGCAGTTACATATAACAGTCGTATCCTTTTGAGATAAAGGTTTTACATACATACATAAAACAGATCATTGTAATGTAAGCACCCCTGTCAATGGTAAATGGTAGGTCTTAACCCATTAACTGCTATATTTTTTGGACAGCTTATTCTGTTGAAAAACAATAGCTCTACAGGCAGGATCACTAGGTGAAAATAAGGGAAAGATAGCCTAAAAAAAGAAAAGTAATGCAGCAAACACATCTAATGCCGTGTACACACAATCAGAATTTTGATCGTGTGTGGGCCCCATCTGACTTTTTTCCGTCAGTGTTTAGAAATAGAACATGTTTTATTTTCTTCCAATGGGAAAAAAAAAACGATAGGAGATTATCGTCTGTGTGCAACTCCGACGGAGAAAAAACCCACGCATGCTCAGAATCAGGTCGACGCATGATCAGAAGCATTGAACTTAATTTTTCTCGGCTTGTCGTAATGTTTGGTCTGGCAGTGTCTATGCAAGACAGCTTGAACCGAATTCCGATCGTGTGTACGGGGCATAAGAATTGGTAAGCTGCAATATAACAAATGTTGGTTTCTGAGTTTATTACTGCTTTAATAACATTGTTCAGGTATTTAGACTGTGCTTCTTCCTTTTTTTTTTTTAACTCAGCAGTTAAGCAAGTACGGGTATTTCCACAGCTTCTGGATTAAATCCAGCAGTACATACTGCAAAAAATGGGCAGTTCAGCAAAGACCAGCTGAATTTAAATCCATGTATGGGCAGGTTACTTTTACCTGTAGTCAACTAATCAATCAACTTGGGTACAAACAGTCTGTCTAATTTTTTTTTAATATGATTACTTTAGTAATAGTCACTTTATACTGTCAGACATTGTATCCAAGGCTCCCCATGTACATCCCCCACCGGCAGAACACAATAGTGTTGATTCTGTTGATGGGGGAATCAAGTGATTTTCATCTATGACTTGCCTAAAGCCTTGTACACACAATCAAATTCTCGTCTGTCTTTTGCTCCATGGCAGTTTCATATCGAAAGTGAAGAGGTTACTCAACTTACGAAAATTCTCATATGACAGAAGACAACTTCAGAAGTGACGTAATGCGTTCAATAGTTTTGTAATGTATTCTTTCATTTCCGAGCATGCGTAGTCTTGCTCTTTTTTTTTTTTCAGAAGAAAACTGTACTGATTAAATGAAAATTGGACATTGTGGTTACATACAATAACATTTTTATAGCATGCACCCCTAGGTTTTGTCATCAGAAAAGTTGGAATCGGCTGTCAAAAGCACCATACTAACATCAGATCAGATAATCGGCAATTTATTCTTCGTACAACATTTTACTTCCGATTTTCTCATCACATGTACGGTCCCTTAGGGGCACTGTCTGGATCTGGTAAGAGGAAAACTTTAAAGTAGGGCTGTTACTGATTAAAATGTTTTTGTTTGATTAATCGATTTTTTTAAATTGACTAATCTTGATTAATTAACACACATACATTTTTTGGATCACCACCATATATAGTCTTCACTGTAATATCCACAGACATCTCCCTAACTGTAATATCCACAGACATCTCCCCACTGTAATCCAGACATCTCCCCCACTGTAATATCCACAATCACCCCCACTGTAATCCACAGACATCTCCCCGCTGTATTATATACACAGACATCTGCCCCACTGTAATATCCACAGACATCTCCCCCACTGTAATATTCACAGACATCTCCCCCATTGTAATATCCACAATCATCTCCCAACTGTAATATCCACAGACAACTCCCCCACTGTAATATCCACAGACATCTCCCCACTGTAATCCACAGATATCTCCCCACTGTATTTCACAGACATATCCCCACTGTAATATGGTCCACATCTCCCCCACTGTATAGGAAGATTAATGCTTGCCTAGTCTTATCAGAGAAGCTGGCTGAACACGAGCAGTCGAGGCCGGGTGATGATGTCAGCGTGCCACTCTAGGCTCACGAGTGGACCAAGATGGCCGCTGCTCCAGGAGATAGGCCAAAGCCGCGGCCTTTACTATGGCCGAAGCAGCAGTGGAGCTCCGCGGATCATGTTGTGTGCCGATCCGCATATGGTGACCCATTCGGATCACGGATCATTTACGATCTGTTGCACCACTAGTACCGATCAAAAGAATTTTGATCAATCAAAAGAATTTATGATTAATTTGAGGAATTAATCTTTAATTTCCACGTCCCTACTTTAAAGTAATGTTGCAATGAGTGTTTTATGAAAAAATAGCAGATATGTAGAATCAACTAGTAGCAGATGGAATGGTTTAACAGAAACAAAAGAAAACATAGGTATATTGTTAAAAAAAAAATTAATTAGCTTGTGAAATAGAGAGACTATAAAAGCGCGCTTAGTTTTTATCTACTGTAAACATTTGTTGATTTTATATTGAACCCTCTGAATTGTATTCATTCATAGATTTAAAGCAAGACAATAGTGAAACTTTCTTAGTGCATTTAATTATCGGAATTCATAATTAGGCACATTTTATAGTATAAAACATATATGTTTTGTAATTATTAATCAAGATGTGTTGTGATGTCTTGTATGCACCATGAATGAACAGCAGACATTTCTGGGCAATAATAACATGTCCAGAGACACAGCATGTGTTGCTTTTTGGATATAGATGAGTATTTGCTTGGGAGTGGCAGGCTTTGACAGCATTATGATTGTCAGCACACGTGGCACATCAAAGGAGCCTTCCTACGGCCTAATGGCTGCTAGAGCTAGCGCTATGTGGACACAGTGTGGATCAGTTTAACTAGGCTGTTTCCAACAAAACAGTTGTTGAAACTTTCTCAAGAATGATAATTCATAATGTACGGTCTCTCTCTGAATAATACACATGAGCCTAAAAGTTTTGAATGATTTGAAATAGCAGGATTATTTTAAAAGTTTAATTAAACTTCTTGAGTTGGTATTTTCTGCCATCTTAAAGTGGAATGAAGAACACTAAAAGTTGACCTTAACGATGGTAGCTGTGCCCTAAAAAATGGCAAGGAGAGAGCATAGAACTTTTCTAGATGTTCCCAATAACATAGCCAATCCTACATTTTGTAGCTCAGGGCAACTTTAAATGGCTTTTTTTATTAATGGTGTTTTTTTAATTCTGAATGGTGACCAAATAAGAGCAATAGTTTAACGGTAACAGTAATCTAAAGGAATATACTACTCCTTTTATGATATAATTGTATAGCAAAGATAAAGTAAAGTGCTTTATTACTGCATATGTAATTCAAAGTGGGATCCATAATGCATTAAATACTCCTCTTAAAAGAAAAAAAGAAGATATATTAGAAAAAAAAACACATAAACATTAGTACTTTTAGCCCTTAAATGTACATAAGCTACATAATGGAAGTAGTCTGTTTCAAAGAAGTGCCAGTTCACATGAAATTATGACTTGAAACAGCTGCAGTCTTTGCATTAAATTTAGTGTCATGGCATTTTCTACCTCACCTGGCCCCCACAGTAAATCTCCCAGCAGGCAAACCCTGTAAAACAATTCATTATCTTGATTGCTGAAGGAATTGATAGGTCTATAAATCACTCAATTGGGCTACAAGCAAACTGGCAGAGAAAGTATACACTTTAAGAATTGCCTGTATATGCTGTTTATCTACAAATCATTGTCTATATGTACCAATGACATATGCTATATGCTAATAATTGGCTGCTGAGTTGCAAAGGACCAGATCAGAAAGTTGAGGGTCAGGCAGTGGTAAGTAAAGGCACAAAAAAACCTGGTAAATATGCCTTGAAGTCAGAGGTCAGTGGGGGTAAAAAGCCCCAGCGTGATCAGAAGAAGGCAAAACAAATTGTCAGGCATTAGAGATCTTTGGAAATAAAATTCCTCAGTGTCAGGGATCATTAAAAATAAAAATTCCCCAGTGTCAGTGATTATACTATACAGTCTTGCCATCATGGCCCAGAACTAGACAAGCAACAAGGGGTCGGAGATCACTCTGTCTGACAGTGCTGGCTAAGCTACAATGCCAGGTGCTTAAATGCTCTACATTCAAGCGCCTGGCACAATTTGCCACTTTGCCTATGGCAGCTACTGTGTGCAACGAGAAGGCCCTGCAAGTCAGTAGACCATAGTTTGTGCTGCAAAACACAAATGATCTGAGCTTTGCACATAAAAAATTACCTTGACTGAGGAAAGGAAGGGTGGGTAGAAAAAGTCTGTTGCCAGCAAAACAATTTCCTCTTTTTGAAATAGTTAATATGCAGTTAATATCCCTTTGTTCTTGTTTTATTTCCATATGATTAATTTTTGGGTGTTATAACATACTGTAGTCAAGTAATGCTCTGTTATATTGGTATTTTAGGGGACCCTAGACCTGTTTTGGAAATATAGGTAACATCATAGACTCCCTTAGCAAACTAGAAATGTCTATATTAATGAGAAGTCACTATCTACTTGGGACCATATTACTCTTTCCTAGCTCTTATCCAGTTTACAATGATGAATGTACACTCATTAGGTCAGTGGTTCTCAACCTGGGAGTCGGTGCCCCCTCTGGGGTCAAATGATGATTTGCCATGGGTCACCAAATTCTGGGCTGTTCCTGAAGCCTGCAACACTCTCTCAACCTTCTTGCGGCAGCTCAGCAGGGCTGCCTCTGGAGCCAATGGCCACCCAGCTGGGCTGTTCCTGGAGCACACGATCGCCCACTCGGCATTACTGGGGGGCAGAGACTAGAGGTTCGCTGAATGGTGAGGATTGGGAGGTGGGAGGGGCTGACGGAGACCCTATCACCTGATTTCAGCATAGGTGTCACTGCTACGAGACACCACAAAGTTGGAGACACAGTGAGTAACACTACTTGTGATTATAGTTGCCATTAAAGGTCTCCAGTACAGTTCTCAGATCAGCAGATGACCTTGATCAAGAGCACCTAAGTTGGCTGATCAGAACTCCCCCAGCACTGCCACTAATCCCACCCCCCACCAAGGAGTAAGAGAAGGAATTAAAATAGAGAATACATGTGTAGCGCCCCTTGTGTTTAGCATGGGTATTGCGCATTAAAAAGAATAGTTGATTGGGAGAGTTACTTTGCCCTCAATCGCAATTGTTGAGTTACTGGCCTGTCTTATTCTGGGAAGGTCCACTGGCTCGGACTGTATTCTGGGGATGTAAGTTCATCCTTGGCCGGCAGTGGGAGCTAGAGGGATTCCCGGCAGATTGAGTCTTCCCCAGCAGCCAATTGGAGAGTTTTGCGTTGTGACGGTGACGTGTGCGAATTGGCGCTGTCTGCGCCTGAGTTGCGATGTGTGCTTATCCAGGCCTGACATCAAGAATCTCTATCTCTTATTCATCAACCTGTCCTTCTTCAACGAGTTGATGTTTGGCTATGTTGACCTGGAATTAAAGCATGAGAAAATCTTTATTGCCTGTCTGGACATTCAAGTTATTGCAAAGTGTTCTGGTGCATAACTAGACCAGCAAGGGTAACTTCAACATGCCGATCCCATCATCAAACCAGCAGCCCTTTCGGGGGAGACGCTACACGTGGAAGGGAGAGGGGAGGAAGAAAAAAAATTAGAGAAAGAATAAGAGAAAAAACAAGAAAGACGGCTAGAGAGAGGGAAGGGGGAAAAACAAGAAATTAGGATAGCGAGAGATAAAAAAGAGGGAAAAAGAGGAGAACAAAGAGAAAGAGAGATACATCCTAAAATTTACCATATGAGGTTTTAATACTGTACGAGTATAGGAAGCAGGGAGCGCTAAATTTCCTTGGGTTAGGGGTGTAAATTACTTGTCTTGCCTTGGGAGCTGACAACCCATGCTACGAAAATAATTTTACTGTTAGGCTGCGTACACACGATCAGACCGGTCCGATAAAACTGGTCTGCAGACCAGTTTCATCGGACCAATTCGATGGTGTGTACAGCCTATCGGACCGTTGTCCGTCGGACCAAAGTTTTAAAACTTGCTTTAAAATCTGTCCGACGGACACCTGTCCGTCAGACAGATTGGATGGTTAGTACGCAAAAGCATCGGACCAAAAACCCGAGCATGCTCAGAATCAAGTCGACGCATGCTTGGAAGCATTGAACTTAGTTTTTTCAGCACGTCGTTGTGTTCTACGTCAGCGCGTTCTGGTCTGATTGGATTTTTGGTCCGATGGTGTGTACACACATCAGACCACTTCAGCCTGGTCCAATGAAAACGGTCCGTCGGTCCAGTTTCATCTTAATCAAGGGGTTACAGCACTAGAAAGGTTGAGAACCACTGCATTAGATGAAAAAAACTTTGCCTAAAATGTGTTTCCCTTCCTGTTGATATGTCTCTGGGACAGGGAGTGAAGGCAGATCTTCCAAACAGGGCAAAGATGGTAATATGAAAAAAGAAGACAGATTTTGAATGGTTCAGGAGCAAGGTCCTCCCTTCTTCGGAAGAAGGCTTTTGTAACTTCTAAAGCTACCTTTTTCAACCAAGGTGCTTTCAGGTTTCTTCAGGGGAACTTTGGCAAAATGGCCAAAAATTGTATATAAGCCAGCTGGTGGACGAAGCCTGCCTTTTAATTGCACAAAGATACAGGTCTACATTGTGCATCATTTCAACCTTCTAGCCACCATCATCCTAACAACCATTGACATCATTAGCTGATAAGAAGGATGTTAAACCCCTGCACAGCATTCTTGTTTACCTCTCACATGCCCTTCTCAGTCAGCATTGGTGTCACATTAGTTGCACAAAGATACAGGTCTACATTGTGCATCATTTCAACCTTCTAGCCACCATCATCCTAACAACCATTGACATCATTAGCTGATAAGAAGGATGTTAAACCCCTGCACAGCATTCTTGTTTACCTCTCAGGCGCCGTACACACGGCAGAGAACCTTGACGGGCAGAACACATCGTTCCGCCCGTCGAGGTTCTCTCCCGGCCGTCGAATTTGGTGACCCGCCCGTCGGGAATGGCAACCAGCCATTCTTCCAGGCGGGCCGTCGAGGAAATAGAGAGCGTGCTCTCTATTTCGGCTCGACGGGCTTCCCGACGGGAAGCTCGCCGAGACCGTACACACGGCCGAGGTCCTCGCTGGAATGTGCATTCCAGCGAGGTTCTCGCTGGTTTTCAGCGAGAACCTCGGCCGTGTGTACGGCGCCTCACATGCCCTTCTCAGTCAGCATTGGTGTCACATTAGTTGAATGAGGGAGAGAAACTGAGAGAGAAAGGAATACCAGTCAGTGCCAGTGTGCAAATCTGTATTTGCTTTAGAAGAATAAATCACCTCTAAACAATTTTTTTTAGGTTTTTACATTTTAGAATGGGGTGCCTTGAGATTGTGCAGAATTTGAAAGGGTGCCTTAATTTAAAAAAATGTTCAAAAACACTGCTCTAAAGTCTTGAATGAAGAAAGTACTGTTCATATAACTGAAACGTGTTGTATATTTTTTGTCCAATTTTTATGATGTATTGTATTATTTCTGGACTCTAAAATCATTGGTGAAGTCTGTTTCTTGCAAACTATTGGATCTCATCTAAGACACTTTCTAATGCTCCTTGGTGTGTAAAAGCTCCTTAACAAGAGCCTTTACAATCTATGAATCAGACCATTTTTCATACTGTGAAACTGAGCTAACAGGGAATCCAGTACCTATGATCCATACCCCAAAGTCAAGAATAAGAACACCACAAGAGATTTGAAAAACATTTTTACCCAACCTGAAAAAGTGCATCTAAAAAAAAATCCATCACTTTATGGAATATATACAATGCCACTGTATAGGTTATCTAGGTGGAACAAGCTATTCATGCTTTATTGTAGTCATTAAAACATCAAAACAAATTTATGTGGAACAAAGCTAATATTTTAGTTTTGTGTAGACACATTTTGGTGAGATCTCTGCACTTGAGTTTCTGGATATGCATACTTGTGGACATTATGAGGGGGTACTGCTCTCCTGTTGAATTGTTTTTTCTTTGGGGGTAATTGATATTCACAAATTATGACTGGTAGATTTTGCTGTTGTCCTACTCAAGACATAAAGCAAGAAACTGAATCAGCCCACAGACTCTAAAGCAGAAATGTATATTTTTGGTAAGTAAACCCTTTGATATACATTTTGAAAATGTATGTATCTAAAGTAATTAATGTGAAGCGTTTCTGCTCAAGGCTAGTGAACAGCAATACTTAAAGTGTTTCCTATGGCGTTCCCCATTGTGATCAATTTGTGAACAACTGTTTTCCTCACTGGCCAGGTTTGCAAATGTATTCTTGCTTCAAAGTTTGGCTATGCATGTAAATCCATGGATGTATATATCTATCTACAGTAAGTGAAGATCTTGAACTACACTTATGAATCTGAATATATTTCATTTTTGACTGAAATGTTTGTTAGTCTGCTAGACTTCTGAAAAATTGATACAAGTATCTGAGCCCATAGCTTTATTTGGTTAGGCTTTTTCATTTGGTTTGGTTAGGTTATTAATTAAAATCAGGTTATGTAATACTGAACACACCATCTTAGTTGTACATACTGTAAATAGTCAAATTAATATAACAAAGTATGTCACCAGAAGAAGTGCACATGTGTAAGTGTAGCGCTCTAACGATACAGTAAATAATCAAATAATTGTATCTAAAAGTGACATAGATAGTGATCACTCACTATATGCAAACAAACTGTGTACAATACATAGTGATCTCTCACTGTGGCAAAACCAATACAATGAAACAAGAAAAAATTAGTCCATAAAAAATGTGAAAGTGATAAAACAAAATTGAATAGTCCACCACGTATCACACGGATGTCTGGAGCACAGACTACGAAGACACTTATGAAGTGATCACATCTTCTTATATAAAACGTGTTGACCCGCCACCAGTAAAATTGCAGGCTTACCAGAACAAGTGGACTCAGAAGAAATTAAATCTCAAGAGTCAAACAGGCATGAATACTGTTATAGATGGCTGAAGTATCCTTGTGGAGAGTGGATCGAAGCACCTAATCATCAACAGAGGCAGATTCAACACAATGGGAGGTGAGCAGTGATGATACTTGTACAGACTTGCCCTCAATGAAACTCAATGGTAAAGGGAGATGGAGAAGAAGAGAAAAGGCCACATAGCGTAATCTCATTTTATAGTAATAAAATGTAATGAGCAATTGCATTTACATGGTGATGAAGTATGTAGCGCATATATGTATACAAGTAAGGCGGCAGTGGAAGGACTTTCCATGTTTGTTTCCATGTCTTTTAAGCCACATCCAGTAGTACACATTGGTGTTGCCCATAAACCAACTTAAAGTGCAGCAATTCCGTGGATGCCTGGGTAAACTCCCATACTGCAAATAAATGAGACAGTAAACAATCCCAATCGTGATCATCTTTTTCAACCACTTTCTTGAGCATCCTCCTAGGGTTTGATGGAAGAGTTCAATTAACATACTATTAGTTGGAGGATTATATACAGAAGTCCATGGGTGCTTAATTTTTTTAAATTTACAGAGCTTGTTCATAACTTTAGACATAAGTCCCATATACTTGAGAATTCATGAAATGTAACTTTTTGCACCTAGACC
The DNA here is from genome assembly GCA_029574335.1 of Rana kukunoris. NCBI lineage: Eukaryota > Metazoa > Chordata > Amphibia > Anura > Ranidae > Rana > Rana kukunoris. The sequence goes on from CM056052.1 coordinate 163,747,203, forward strand.
AGGGAATCACCATTTGTTAAACAACTCCTACTCTCTTTGGACAATGTACAGCAGGTTATGATTTACAATGAAAGTGGGGACCACATATTTTCCATCCCAGGTTGTTGTAAATGACTGTTTAAGACTGTGATCTTCTTTTAAGACCTCCAGAATACAGTAGTTCTGGCTCATATGAGGAAGCCCCAGTATCTAATTTAGCAAACACTGCCAGTCAAACTAGGTCAGTCTCTGCAGGTTCGCATTTCTTCTGAAGCACATTAAGCTCATTCTTGGGCTGAAATATAGCTTTACACATTTCATCGGATAATTCTTCCTTATTAGTGGAGCCTTCCAGGACCATCAACTTTTGTCTATAAACAGCAAATCACAGAATACAATACAATCTCGCCCCCATCAACAGTTCATGTAGCAAACTTTGAATGTGAACACAAGTGAAGAGTGGATTTATGTCTGGACTTTGACTGGGCCATTCTAACACATGAATATGCTTTGATCTAAACCATTCCATTGTAGCCCTGGCTGTATGTTTAGGGTCGTTGTCCTGCTAGAAGGTGAACCACCGCCCCAATCTCAAGTCTTTTGCAGACTCTCACAGGTTGTCTTTTAAGATTGCCCTGTTTTTGGCTCCATCCATCTTCCCATCAACTTTGCCCAGCTTCAAGTCCCTGCTGAAGAAATGCATCCCCACAACACGATGCTGCCACCACTATGTTTCACGGAGGGGATGGTGTGTTCAGGGTGATATGCAGTGTTAGTTTTCCACCACACATAGCGTTTTGCTTTTAGGCAAACAAGATACATTTTGGTCTCATCTGACCAGAGCACCTTCTTCCATGTGTTTGCTGTGTCCCCCACATGGCTTCTCGCAAACTTCAAATGGGACTTCTTATGGTTTTCTTTCAACAATGTTTTTTTTCTTTCCATTCTTATATAAAGGCCAGATTTGTAAAGTGTATGACTAATAGTTGTCACGTGGACAGGTTTTCCCTCCTGATCTTTGGATCTCTGCAGCTCCTCCAGAGTTACCATGGGCCTCTTGACTGCTTCTCTGATTAATGCTCTCCTTGCCTGGCCTGTCAGTTAAGGTGGACGGCCATGTCTTCGTAGGTTTGAAGTTGTGCCATACCTACCTATTCGGATGATGGATTAAACGGTGCCCTGTGAGATGTTCAAACCTTGGGATATTTTTTTATAACCTAACTCTACTTTAAACTTCTCCCCAACTTTTTACCTGACCTGGCTGGTGTGTTCTTTGGCCTTCATGATGCTGTTTGTTCACTAAGGTTCTCTAACAAACCTATGAGGGCTTCACAGGGCTTTAATCTATTTATACTGAGATTAAATTACACACAGGTGGACTCTATTTACTAATTAGGTGACATCTGAAGGCAATTGGTTAGACTAGATTTTAGTTAGAGGTATTAGAGTAAAGGGGGCTGAATACAAATAGATGCCACACTTTTCACTTCAATCCTTTGTAAAAAAAAAAAAAAAAATTACAACTAAAAAATGTATAATTTTCCTTCCACTTCACAATGATGTGTTACTTTGTGTTGGTCTACCACATAAAATATAAAATCCCAATATTTTTTTTATTTTTGGTTGTAACATGACAAAATGTGGAAAAATTCAAGGGGTATGAATACTTTTTCAGGGAGTTGTAGTTGTTCTAACTGCAATAAAGTCAGTATAAATATAGGATTTCATCACTTTTCTTCATGTGTCCCTGCTAAGGACCACGTAAGCTTAAAAAGAAAAAGGCCACACGCTATTAATAGTTTAAATTCTGCTGAATACATTTATTAAAAATAGTTAAGACCACTCACATAAGGTGAATAATTACCGCATCAAACATACTCCATATCCCAAGATCCAATCAGTAAACTTGTGCCTGTGTCACAATGTCCAGCTCTGCCCAATGCATTTAATCAAATATGATATCACCAGGGGCCCCTGATGACATCATTTATATTATTCTTTTTTTTTTTTTTTGGCTTTGCATGTTGCTATTAATGAAGATCTTATTGTAATGTGTCAATGCTCTGCTGAATGGTGTGAAATTACTAATTAATACACACAATCTTTATCAAACGGATTAAAAAAGACTGGTTCTTATATATATAGTATATCTGCTAACAGTTCTAGAAGGAAAGTAGGACTCATAAATTTACACTTTCAAATGTTTTTATTTAGCATTTGTTTACTAAGTGTTTGTTGTTTAGTCACATTCCATTTACTTGAGTGAACTATAAGGTGATTTATGGAGAGGAGACATAAAGTGAGTCTTACACTCTAAAGCTGCTTAGCAAATATGGCCCCTAGCCTTCTGTCACAAGCATTTGCCCTTGAGTATTTTAAGAGTGCTCAGAAATTAAGCTTGTTTGGCTTTCCATGTTTATAGTAAATACGTTTTCAGAAATATAGAGTTCTGCATCAACAATATAAAGTTTAATATAAAATAGTTTTAAGAGCTGTATAAGCACTGTACACACGATCGGTTTGTCTGAAGAAAACGGACCAATGGACCGTTTTCATGGGACAAACCAATCGTGTGTGGCCCCCGGTTTGCTTTCCATCAGTGAAAAAAAATAGAACATGTTTTAAAATGTTCCTATGGATAAAAAACCGATAGAAAAAAATGATCGTCTGTGTGGAACTCCATCAGAGAAAAATCCACGCATGCTCAGAATCAAGTCAACGCATGCTCTGAAGCATTGAACTTCGTTTTTCTCAGCACGGCCGTAGTGTTTTACATCACCGTGTTGGACTTGGTCGGATTTTGGACTCATGGTGTGTAGGCAAGACTGATGAAAGTCGGCTTCATCGAATATCCGACGAAAAAATCCATCGGATTCGATTCCATCAGATATCCGATCGTGTGTACAGGGCATAACACTTTTAAAAAGTATCTACAACACTTTTAACCTCCCTGGCGGTATGATTCTTTCAGATTTTAGGTGCTGAAAGCGGTACCATTATTTTGCATGGAAATTTGGCATTTTAGATTGCAGGCTTGCAATTCTTAGGAATAACTCACCTAAATCTGTCCAAACCAGAGTCTCTAGTAGACTATGACAAAGTTTGAAACACAAAATCATAAATTATAATATAATAAATAATAACAAATAATAATTTAATAATAACAATACTTTTTATTCAATACATTTTAACAAATAATATATTCATAAACTCTGATTTTTTGGGGGGTCAAAAAAGTGTGCAAAATCATTATTTAGTAAATGTCTCGGGTATGAAATTCTTTGAAGCAAGGAATGGCGCAAAGTCCAACGTCGCAGTCGAGACAACAGAAGCTCGTTTCTTTGCGTATTTTGTTTCCGCTGTTGTCGCGCTTGGAGCAGCAAACCACACACATCCGTGTGGGTGCTGATTTTTTTGCAGTGGGTGGTACATAGTCCATGAAATGACGACCAGTCAGGCGCTCAGGATTTACAACACCAGAAGCCCGTCGTCCAGAACGGTTTACCGCCGTTGGCGTCTGGTGTTTTAGAAAAATTTGTTCTGCCACCTTCCACATAAAGTCTGCATGGACCATAGACCTGGCATTTTTTTTTTCAGCAGGATGAATGCATTCCACAGACATTGCTCCAAGAGATGTCTGAAAAAAATGTTATAATATTTTTTTTGCTGCTTTCGCATAGCTGGATAAAATGTCATGGCTTGGTCCGCCCTGTCCACACCTCCCATCGTGTGGTTGTAGTCCAATACAACTTGGGGCTTTCTCACATCTTTTCCACCTCTGGTATGCACCATGACGGTTGAGGTGTTGTGCACTGTGCTCATCAGGGAAATGTCCTTTTTGTCCCGCCACTTTAGTGCCAACATTTTCCCTTTTTGCCATGCAGCAACTTCTCCTTTCTCTAGCTTTTTATTGTAAAATCCTGCTGGCATGTCCCGCCGGTTAGGCCTCACGGTTCCATAAGCGTCCGTCTTGTTCATAAGCAGGAACTCGTACAGTTCTGGGGAAGTGTATAAATTGTCTGTAGTGAGACAGTAGCCCTGGTTGAGCAAGGGCTCTATCAATGACAGAACTGACGCGCTTGCCATCCCAAAAAAACTAAATCTCGGGGAGAATTTGGTCCCTTTCCCAGTGTACATTACTGTGTTCCAAATATACCCAGAGCTGGATTCACACAGCATAAAGGATTTGATCCCAAAGCGAGCGCGCTTAGACGCAATAAATTGTATCCAACTGAGCCTACCTTTATAGGCCATCAGACTTTCGTCAATAGTAATGTCCCGCTCAGGAACATAGGTCTGCTGGAAGTTCTGCAGTATCATTTGGTAAACATCCCAAATTTTTTTTAGCTTTGGAGCTGGATGAGATTGTTCGTCGAATTCCTCATTATTTGCGAAGTGCAAATACTTCATAATTAAAGAAAATTCGGACATTACCGATCCAAAAAAAGGTGTGGCCAATAATTTATTTGTGGTCCAGTACCACTTTTGGAGTGGTTTCCCCACCACTCCCTGTAAAATTAGGAGGCCAAAGAATTTCCAAATATCATCACTGGTCACAGGCTCCCATTTTCTGCGCCGCGAAAAATAGCTGATGGGTAGCAGCTTGCTGATCTTGATACCTGTTAATCTCCAACACTATTTTGTCGATCACCTCATCCGTCAAAAAAAGCCGGAGGTAATCCAACGGATTGTCACCCACTATGTCCAATTTTATCCCAGGTGATCCTGTGAAGGGAAACCTTGGGGGCGCTACGTGCTCTGTAGCGCAATCAATTGCGCACCAAGTCCGCACATCGCTGGGCACAGGTGCAGGATTGTCACTCGCATCACTTTCTTCATCTGATGACGAGCTTTCCCACGCGTCGCTGTCACTCAGCTCCTCCGCAAGGGATTCTGAATCGCTGTCGCTGTTTGGGAGCATGTCGCATAGCGATTTGGACGTAGAGGCGCGCTTTGCCATGATTGCAGTACCAGTGTCTGTATACTGAGCAGCAATCTGCAGAAAGATATCTTGAGAAAACACTGGGGGGGGCAATCAAAGGTCACTGTATTTTTTTAAAATTTTTATCCAATTGTATCAGTGTGTTTTTACTGTGTTTCACTATGTTTCTACTTATACATTTGAATTTGGCGCCGTTCCCCCCCCCGTTCCGCCCCCCTGCGTCACGACGCTCGCAGGGAAGGGAATTGGAGGTGCACACAGCATCAGGCGGACATCCGGCCGCCGTGTACTGCGGGGATTCATCGCTGGATCGCAGAGAAAAGGTAAGAAAACTCTTTTCTGCATCCAGCGAGGCAAGCCCGTGTGTGGCTCGGGGTTACCGATCGTAGCTTGAAAATCTCACCCCGAGCCACACACGGGAATGGAACTTCCCCTTTATAGTGTCGTTGTACGTGTTGTACATCCTTGCGCTTTGGACAGGCGGACTTTTGTCTGATTGTGTGTATGCAAGGCAGGCTGAGAGGAATTCTGTCGGGAAAACCAGTGGTTTATTATCCGTTGGGAAAACCGCTCGAGGCATTATAAAAATGCTGCAAAGTGAGGATGCTTTCAGAAAATTATGCAATAATTTTTTTTTACAATTTCCAACCTACAAAGGCCCAGATTCACATACATCGGCGCATATATATGCCGCCGTAGCGTATGTCTTTTACGCTACGCCGGTGCAGCGCGGAGAGGGAAGCATGGAATTCACAAAGCAAATGCTCCCAACGTTGCGCCAGGTGTAACGTAAATTCGTAGGCGTAAGCCGGCCTAAGTCAAAGTAGGTGGAAGTGGGCTTGAAGTGGGCGTGATACATTTAAATGAAGCGTGACCCCATGCAAATGATGGGCCGAGCATCACACAAGTACTTAAAACGAACTGCGCATGCGTCGTACCTTGGACGCATCCCAGTGCGCATGCTCACAATCACGTCGAAACAGCTGCCTAAGATACGTCGAATCACTGCCTATGACGTGAACTTAACCTACGCCCAGCCCTATTTACGTACAACGTAAACTACGTAAAATTCAATGGCATTCGTTCCCTGGTCCATACCTTTGCATGAGTTGCGCCTCCTATATGGGGAATAACTTTACGCCGGACGTACGACTTACGCAAACCACCTATATTATGCGCAGGGCGCAAGTACGTTCATTAAAAGCTGTATTTGCCTCATTTGCATATTTGCATAGAAAATCAATGGGAGTGCCACATGCGTCCAGCGTAAATATGCGCCCACTATACGCCGGCGTAGGAAAGTTACGTCGGGCGCCTGAAGCCTTTTTTTTCAATGTATCTTGCTTTGTGGGTCGGCGCATAGATACGACGGCGCACATTTGTACTTACGTCGGCGTATCTGGAGATACCTCGGTGTAAGTGCTTTGTGTATCCGGGCCAAAGTATTTAAACCATGGGCTTTGTTAGTGCTGAGTACCAGAAGAACATCCACATCTCTTGCTTAGTGCCCTAGGTCCCAAGGACACAGCTGCCCACCATTTTGTTTAATTAGTTGGCTACAACTGCTGCCTCTTATTTACTATATTTCTTCTGGACAATTCTGCCTTTGCCGCAATTTGGTTCCAGACTGTCTTAACACTTTTTCAAATAAGCTGTAGGGAAAAAGCCTACAGAGGTTTTAGGTGGTGCAGTGGAAAGGAGTGTTGGAAGAGGGCTGCAGGCCAATAGTGAGCGATGTTGAAAAAGTGTAGGAGTGCAGGGCAGTGGCTAGCAGTGTTGAAAAAAGTGAGGCAACTTACCATAATTATGTTTCCAGATTCTGGGACATTGTTAACTCTGTCCACGGTCCGCATTGTATACACCCACTTTCCAGGTGGTGCTCCCAAATCACACCCAGATCACACCTCTAAATATGCAGGGACCACGCACCCTGCTCCTTTTACAGGTAGGTCCTTCCCATACCCTGCCTCTAAATATGCAGGGACTGCCAACTTGCAGCCCCCATCCCTGAAATTAATGCCTTTTTGAGTTACTGTCCATGTGCAGGTCAGTGGTGAGTAGTGTTGGAAGAGGGCTAAAAGGGTTGCAGGCCATAAGTGAGGCGGCGTACACACGACCGAGGTTCTCGCTGGAAACCAGCGAGAACCTCGCTGGAAGCTGCATTCCAGCGAGAACCTCGGCCGTGTATACGCTCTCGGCGAGCATCCCGTCGGGAATGCCGTCAAGCAGAAATAGAGAGCATGTTCTCTATTTGCTCGACGGCCCGCCTGTATGAATGGCTGGTTGCCATTCCCGACGGGCGGGTCGCCGAATCTGACGGCCGGCAGAGAACCTCGACGGGTGGAACGATGTGTTCTGCCCGTCGAGTTTCTCTGCCGTGTGTACGCGGCTTGAAGCAGTGCAGAAAAAGAGTTGCAGGGGGTACAGGTCAAAGATGAAGAGTGTTGGCGAGCAGTTTTGGAAAAGGGCTACAGGGGGTGCAGGCCAATAGTGAGTAGTGTTGGAGAAGGAGTGCAGGCCAGTGGTGAGCAGTATTGAAAGAGGGCTACAGGGCATGCAAGTCATTGGGTTTGCAGTGATGAACAGTGTTATAAGGGGATGAATAGTGTTTGAAGAGGGTTGCAGATAGTGAAGGGATGTGTGGTGGTTGTAGTGGTGAGCAGTGTGGGAAGAGAATTGTAGGGGTTGAAAATGGTGAACAGTGTTGGAAGAGGGGTTCAGGGAATAGAGGCATGAGCAAGGGAAGAAGGATGCAGGGCAATGCACTAGAGATGCAGAGGTGAGCAGTGAATAGTAGCCTTATGGTGGATTTATTTTCCTTTGGAGGAGGGGGTTTTTTGCTTGTAGAGGGGAGTCTTTCCTGTGGGTCTTCTTCAGGGATGGGGTGGGATTTACTGTGAAAGATCTTTACTGGAGGGCGGAGAGAACTTTTTTCTATTTCTATTCTTGAAAAAACAGCCTGCACCAATGGCTGGTTCATTTGGACGGTTAGCAATACAACTGAGCAAACAATAAACCTTGCACATGCACCTTTTTTTCCAACACAGCCCACTTCAATGCACAGAAGTGGAACCACAATCTACCTTTGCTTATAACTTGTGTTACTACACTGTGACCCTGAATCCAGCTTAGGGAACGTTGTGGAAGTGAGGGAATGTTCTGGAAGCCGCACACCTTTCCTCACTATGTAATTAACAAGTAAAAACAGCCTCATCTTGCTCCATCTAATGGCCCATACACACGATCCGAATATCGGCCGACGGATCGTTCGACTTTTTTCGCTTAATAATCACGAGTAAAATAAAATAGGTTTTTAAACTCACGAAAATTATCGTACGATAGAAAAAAACGATCGGAACGTAAATTGCCGCTGATAGCGGCCGTTTACCACGTGATTCGAATGAATCACTTGTAAACAAACCGGCGTCATTTGATGACGCCGGTTGCTACAGTGTGTGTCGGAGCTGTGGCTGGATCTGTGACAAATGTACAGATCCAGCCATCCCTCAAACATCCCAGCTCTGCAATCCCCTAGTATGCGTACCCTGCAATCCCCCAGATCCCCCAGTACCCAACAATACCCCACAATCCCCCAGTACCCAACAATACCCCACAATACCCCAGGTACCCAACAATACCCCAGACCCAACAATACCCCACAATACCCCAGAAAATACCCCAGTACCCCACAATTACGTACTCGGCAATGCCCCAGTACCCAACAATACACCACAATACCCCAATACTCAGCAATGCCCCAGTACTCAACAATACCCCAATACTCAACAATACCCCAATACTCAACAATACTCAACAATACCCCAGACTCAACAATACCCCAATTAATACCCCAATACTCGGCAATGGCAATACCCCAATACTCTGCATGATACTTTGCAATACCCCAATACTCGATCGGCAATACCCCAATACTCGGCAATACGAATAGTACCCCAATACTCGGCAATACCCCAATACTCGTACCCCAATACTCGACAATACCCCAATACCCTGATGATACCGCAATACCCTGCGCGATCTCTGCAATACCGCCTATGGGGATTTTTAAGTAGCGAGGTTTGGCGCCATTCACGAGTCGCAATTTTGAAGGGTGACATGTTGGGTATCTATTTACTCGTAACTTCATCGAAAAAAAGTTGGGCTAACTTTGTTTTAAGCACAAAACAGTTTTTTTATTCAAGAAATTTCTGATACCGTGCGAGATAAAACGTTGTAACGGCCGCCATTGTATTCTCTAGGGTCCTAAAAAAGAATATATAATGTTTTGGGGTTCTATGTAATTTTCTAGCAAATAAATGATGATTTTTCCATGTAGGAGAGAAATGTCAGGAGAAATGTCAGAATTGGCCTGGGTGTTCCAGAACGCCTGATGGCGTTCCCTGCATGTTGGGCCTCCCACGCTGTGTAAAAGTCTCACACATGGGGTATCATACTCGGGAGGAATAGCACATATGCTGTGTGTGAGAAATAACCCACTAATATGACAGAAACAAGTGAATTTTCAGTCGTTTTTCTTTTATAGCGCATGATCAAATACCACCAAAAGAAAGCTCTATTTGTGTGAAAAAAAGGACAAAAATTTCAAATGGGTAGAATGTTGTATGACTTAATTGCCATTCAAATTGTGAGAGCACCGAAAGCTGAAAATTGGTCTGGTTAGGAAGGGGGTTTAAGTGCCCAGTGGTCAAGTGGTTAAACTCACGAAAATTATCGTACGATAGAAAAAAACGATCGGAAGTGATGTCACGTGTTGTAATGTATTTGTATTGTATTGTCGGACGACGGCTGTACTGACAAACGAAAATCGGATCGGACGAGAAAAAATCGCTTGTCCGATCAATTTAATCGGATGAACGGTCGTGATCGGCTGTCGACACACGATTGTTACTGCAATGCAATGGTATGAACAGGCCCTTAAAGATTCTAGAGTGGTGGAAACGATGTCAATGTCACCACTGACTTCTCCAAGTCAAATATCACTTTTGGGTGGACAGAATCTTTAAAGCCCAGCTCAAGCCAAAAATATTTTTAATTTTTTTTTGAGTGTGGAAGTCTTAGAACCCTATCATTTGCTGTGTCTCCTTTTGTTATATTTTCCCTTATCTTTTGGCAGAACAGGAATTATAGGAATATCTTGCAACTCCTTGTATATTGAGGGATATCAGACAGAAGTAAGGTGAAATCACTTAGTGGGAACATAGGCAGCAATGAAAACACATTGACTAGTAAAGTGATGAAGAGTTAGAAACCCTGTCAGAATATAATTTCTGGCAGCACATAAATGGTGCTCATGTAATTTTGTTGCAGCTATCTTTTTGCTCAGAGATTGCCATCAACCATATAGACCAGCGCTGCCCTTGACAGTAGCTAGTCCTTTATCCATTACTAATCACCGTGTGGTCTACATGAAAACAAGTTGGTGTTCAGTGGCTGTGTTCTTTCTTCTCTTCCTTCGGCCAGGCTCCAGATTGGATGTGATTGAATGGATTCAGAAGAACTACTACAGTTTGGTCTTTCACAGACAGATTAAACAGCTGACATATCTAATTTCACATCACACTAAAGAGGCTGGAGTAGCCTTAAAGGCCTTGTGAAGCATCTATGACTTTATTGCACAACATAATGATGCAGGGAGTCAAACTTTGTATGTCTATTTTACAATGCCTGTGTTTTCTTCTCTTTAATAGTGTTGAGCGGAATACGCCATATTCGATTTCGCGATATTTCACGAATATATAGAAGAATATTCGTGAAATATTCGTTAATATCGAATATTCGTGATATTTTATAAAAAAAAATTTTTGGCGAAATTTCGCTAATGCGAATGCGAAATTGATTGCGAAATTCTCATCTGCGCATGCGCATGCGCGCGAACAAAACGCGAAAACGGAGATCATTTCCTATAGTAAGCACAATGCTAAGCTCTAAGATCACAATACACAGGAAAAACGCACAGAAACACTCCACTCTCTCTAGCCACCTTGTGAATCTGCACTGAAATACTGCTGGGAGTGATCTTATATAATGGTGGTGCAGGCAGGTTCCTATTGGTTGCTATGGAGGTTGCTAACCTCTGACAACTGTGGTAGGAGAACTCTGATTGGCTCTGATGCAAAAGAAGGGCAGAGAAAGTATTTGCGAAGATTCGTAATACGAATATTCGCATTGCGAATATTCGGTAACATAAAAGGATCGCCTCAGCTACTCGGCCCAGGGTCTCTAATCATACCAGCAATGCTTTTAGACGTCGATGGAGATCACTAGGATGTGATCTGTTTTAAAAATAAATTTGAAAAAATACGAATATTCGCAATAGCGAATATTCGCCGCGATATTTGAATTATTCGCGAATACTCGAATATGCAATATTCGCAATGCGAATATTCGTGAGCAACACTACTCTTTAACCTGTACCTGTATTTAACCTGTACCTGTATTTAACCTGTACCTGTATTTAACCTGTACCTGTACTTGTATGTAAACACTAATATGTTTCCTTTTTTCTTTTCTTTTTTTTTCTCTTTATTTTCACTTGTTAATCCTGCCAGTGATAAACTTCCTAGGGCAACAAGGCTCATTCAATTTACTGTATCCATGGAGGAGCAGCATTGTCGACCTAGTCCTAGGAGGATCGCTTCTACATATCACCTCCCCCATGCGTCATCTCCAGTACTTAGGTAGGATGTGTTCTGCATTTCACAAAAGATATGTTGGGAAACTGATAACGTTGTTTGAGAATTCAAAACAGTAGACTTGCAGAAAATGTATTTAAGTTTTTTTTTTAAATAAAATTCAGTCTTCAAATCAGAGAACTGGTAACCTGCAATATATAACATGTTTTGTTCTTGGGTTTAGTCTCTTTGAATTCAGTATCAAAAGGGTTGCTCGTTCGAATTCCCAATCACGGCACTCCCTGCCTGGAGTTTGCATGTTCTCCCTGTGCCTGCGTGGTTTCCTCCGGTTACTCCGGTTTCCTGCCACACTCCAAAGACATGCTGGTAGGTTAATTGGCTTCTGTCTAAAAATTGGTCCTAGTATATGAATGTGAGTGAGGGACCTTAGATTGTAAGCTCCTTGAGGGTAGGGACTGATGTGATTGTACAATGTACAGTATATGTAAAGCGCTATGTCAATTGACAGTGCTATAGAAGTACCTGTAATACTAATAATAATAATACATGCAATTAAGGCAAATTAAAGGACAACTTTAGAAAAGGACAACAGTCTCAGCATGAATTAAGATGGGCAAAGACCCCAAAGAGTATGTAAACCCAACATTTCATATTCCTGATATGCTCCTGTTGTACTATGTACTTGTATGAAAAACTACCCTGATCTTTTCGTATGAAATCCCTGGTGTTCATGCTAATTCCTCTACTTTCCTATAAAAAATTGACCACACTGGACATGAGGGTACAGCATGGTCAGTTGCCCTCCAATGGTCAGACTTGTCCTGACACTCCCCCTTTACAGCTGTTCACTGGGAAGATCAGTGTGCTGCTGATTCTCCTCCTTAAGTTCTCCGAGCTCCTTACATAGACCTTACATAGACCTTAAACTTGGAGAAAGCGAGGGGGAACATGGCTGTGCCACTGTGGGAGCACAGAAAGTTAACGAAAAAACAAAAGAAACAAAAATAAACCCCTCCCCCCCCGCAAAAATAAAAGGCTGACTTGATAGACTTCTCTTTTCTGCCATAAATTTTTATTTTTCTATGTTGGAGGGGAGATGAGTACTGGAGGGTTTAGTTCCACTCTAATGCCGCGTATACACGATCAGGATTTCCGATGGAAAAAGTCAGACGGACTTTTTCCATTGCATATTCCGATCGTGTGTAGCCCCGATGAATTCCATCAGAGTTTAGATATAGATATAGAACATGTTCTTTTACTTCGATGGAATTCCGTCGTAATTCCGATGTGATTTGGCCAGGCAAAAGCCTGATCGTGTGTACGGGGCATAAGGTGTTGCGGAAGAGAGGATTTCTGACCACGTTGGTTCGATTACAGAGTTCCCCGAGCAGTGTAGTTAAATTGTGGTCTATAAAAATGAATATTACTAATGCTGGCCATACACAATACGAAAATTCGGCCGAAAATCGGTCGTTAAGAAAGATCTTTTTTCGGCCAGTTAATGGGCACAAAATCGAAAATTGTTTGGACGTTTTTGAGCCGAAAAAACGAAGGACAGGTTTGGAAATTTTCTGCCGAACGAACGATAAATCGGAATGTGTTTCCCATCTGAACTTTCTGCACTAGGTATATGTAAAAAAAAGAACTTTTGTTTTTCGAAAGTTCGTTTGGACGATTTTTCGTGGCCAGCATTAGACAATGTCAGTCTAACTAAAAACCTTTCCCTTCAGTTGGGCTTTATAGCGAAACAAACCCACAGATATACTCACCTCCACCTTCAAGCGATTTTGCATCCATTGGATGGTGGTGAAACGATATCATCCTGCACATGCACAGCTCAGTGTCAGTGGTGGTTGGTGCTCAACATTTTTGGGGGGCGCAAACAAACGAAAAAACAAACAAACAATTGCAGCCTCGCTGTGCCCATCAAACGCAGCTACTGTGCCCATCAAACGCAGCTACTGTGCCCATCAAGCACAGCCATTAAACGCATGCCATCAATTGTCGCCACTGTGCCATCAATTGTCGCCACTGTGCCATGCCATCAAATGCAGCCACTGTTGCCATGGCATCAAACGCAGCCACTGTGCCATCATTTATCGCCACTGTGCCCATCAATTGTCACCATTGTGCCATGCCATCAAACGCAGCCACTGTGCCATCAACTGTCACCACTGTGCCCATTAATTGTCACCACTGTGCCATGCCATCAAACGCAGCCACTGTGCCATCAATTGTCGCCACTGTGCCCATCAATTGTCACCACTGTGCAATGCCAAACGCAGCCACTGTGCCATCAAATGCAGCCACTATGCCATGCCATCAAACGTCGCCACTGTGCCATCAATTGTTACCACTGTGCCATCAATTGTCGCCACTGTGCCCATCAATGGTCACCACTGTGACTATCAATTGTTGCCACTGTGCCGATCAATTGTCGCCGCTGTGCCCATCAATTGTCGCCACTGTGCCCATCAATTGTCACCACTGTGCCCATCAATTGTCGCCACTGTGCACTGTAAAATGCTGCCAGATTGCCCCCCCACTTACCTTTCTGGGGTCAGCCATCCTCCTTCCACGGTCCCTCAATGTCTTCTCCCGCCCTCGATGACGCTTCAGAACCTGTGAATATGATTGGCTGAGACGCCTGTTAGTGTTGTCCAGGGAACGCACCCCCTGTGCGTCCCCTGGTTAACTATTTGGAAGGCGATTACAGCCCTCCAAAGCCAACCAGCTGCTGTTATTCAGATGGCCAGCGCTCACCAGGGGACCGGCCATCTGAATACTGGGCAGCAGCAACAATACAAAGATTCATGCAATGCTTGAATCTGTGTATTGTATTCAGTGGTGGTGCAGGAGAGAGAGGGGGGCGCTCCTGCGCCTTCTATGGACGCACCGCCACTGCTCAGTGTGCATTTAATAGAAGACTGCAAGCAGGTACAGTAGGTAAGCGTTTTCTTTTTTGCAGAAGAGACATTTCATGTTTCTTCTATAATAAAGAGCTGCTTGCTCATAGTTTTTAAATAGTTACGTTTAGTTCCACTTTAAATAAATTATAGTTAATGTACTCAGAAATTAAAAAACATAGAGCTAGTAGGTTACATACTGTTCCTAAGTGTTTAATATTTGATTAACAATTACAAAGTGTATTCAAAAATGAAATCTACACTTTTATTACACAAAAACAAATATCATAAACTACGCAGGATGTATGCAGGATGTACAGAGTGTTCTTAAGTGTTTCCGAATTTAAAAAGGTTCTAGTAATTAAGATTGCACTGCACTTGCATATATTGAATCTGTAATTTCATACTCAATGTCTTGCATCACATTAAAAAGAGAGACTTTGTTCTGGACTCTTGTTTCCTTAGATACTTTTGAGGCTACATTTATTTTTCTCTGTGTCACAATACTACTTTCTGAAACATATGCTACATGACTATTCATTATTGTTTGAAACATAAAACATACAGTATCTTTAAGGACTGAAGATGATGATACAAACATATGCCCCTTCTGCGTGTTATGGGCCTCCTCTATCATTTCAGGAGGAATGTATGGCACTCTCAATGTATGATATGTGCAAAGGAAATAAAAAAGTATGTTGCATGTTTGTGATGCCAATAACCAGACCCCAATCTCTCCAGCCTGGTCTAGCCAAGTCCCACGAACGGATAATTCTTATGGAGATTTCTCCACAAGACGGCCACAGGTCAGCAGGAGAGCAGCTACAGCAGCGTTACCGACGATAAGAGCTAGCTGAGCACCCCCACTTGCAGGACAACACCTGTCTGCTTGTCTGTCAACTTTTACAGCCATGGAGGAAGACATCATAGGTCTCCATAGCCGAGATGATGGCTGACAGCTCCTGGCCTTTAGAGTTCAGCTTTCTCCTGTGTGTTTGCAGGGAACGGGAGCAGCCATCTCAGAACAAAAGTAACTTCACTGCGGGGAGGGGAACAGAATATACTTTAGTGCCGGAATGGCGCATCTACGGGCGCATTTAAACGCCCAATGGAACGCATTGCGCTGACGTTTCCCGTGAAGTTGCCGACGGAAGTTGTGGCATGCGCACAAGGGGGGCGAGTGAAGCCTCACTTACTGCGCATGCTCCGTGGATGATGCGCTGAACGTAAGCCTCTGCGCTGGGCTCCGCCCATCATTTACATATGATCACAACTTCCACTTGCGTCGGGTTACGCCAGCGCATTTTCGTTACTCCGGCGCAAGTTTAGGAGCAAGTGCTATGTGAATTACAGTACTTGCGCCGAAAGTGTCGGCGGAGTAACGTAAATGAGAAATGTTTCTCCAAAGTAAAGAAGCGCCCATCTACCTGAATCTGGCCCTATGTTGCATGTTTGTGATGCCAATAACCAGACCCCAATCTCCAGCCTGGTCTAGCCAAGTCCCCTAATTCTTATGGAGAATCCACAATATGGGACAGTTGGCATTGAAATGCTGATGGATGCTTTCGCCACACAGTGCCTGCCTGCCAGTACCTTTTGCGTCGTTTCCACTGAGCGGTTCGGTACGGTACTCTATTTTGGGTGTTTCCATTATGAAAGTGTGCCATAAAACCAAACCGTTCCACACCATTCTGGGTCCTGCTTGATGTGGATGTGGGGCCATAAAAAATGGAACGGTTCGGTTAGGGCGGAGCTACAATACATTCCACTGATTGGTGGACACACTAGGCATTTTTTCTAAACCCTGTATGGCCCCTGACGGTCCGATTTGCAGTGGAAACGCTCACCAGAATAGACCGGACCATTTTAACTATTCCATTTTAACATTTTAACTGTTCCAAACTGTACCGACCCGAACCGTTCCGCTCAGTGGAAACGAGGCATTTTTTAGAATGTTTGACAGAAAAGTGTCGTTGTTGGGCCCCAGTGATACTAGTTTTACTTAGTTTTCAGGTTTGACTTGCCTGGCATGGCTAAAGCTGGCCAATTCACTTATCCAAAACTGGATCCGTGGTCCAAATTCAAGCCACCTTGACAACCTTTGATTGAGAAATCAAAGGATCCATCGAGGAAAGAGTCGATCATGCAGTCCAGTCACTATTTATGTATACTGACAGCCGTGGGGGCCAGCTCTCAGAATACAAAAGTTAGCAATGGAAGATTTGTCCAGCAATGCTTTAAAGCATGGATAGGGGCCTCTATGGATTCTTCCTCACTTAGACAACTGGACTGAACAAGAGAAATCTTTCATGTGTGGCCAGCTATAGTCTTTCACCCGGATCTACCCACCCACCTCTGTGGCCAAAACTTCTCTCTCTGGACAGGGGGATGGTCAATGGATGGGGTCTGATTCCTCCGGGAGGGCCCAAAGACCCTTAGTAACAAATAGTGTTGCTCACGAATATTCGCATTGCGAATATTCGCTACGAATATTGCATATTCGAGTATTCGCGAATAACACGAATATCGCGGCGAATATTCGCTATTTCGAATATTCGTATTTTTTCTATTTTTTTTTAGAACAGATCACATCCTAGAGATCCCCATCGACGTCTTAAAGCATTGCTGGTATGATTAGACACCTTGGGCCGAGTAGCTGCAGCGCTCATTTTATATTCCCGAAAAATCGCAATGCGATTATTCGGCAATAGCGATATCGCGCGATTATTTTGTATTGTAATATATCACGAATATTCTGAGCCAATCAGAGTGCTCCATTCCGCATTTCTCGAAATTTCGCAATTATTTTATATTGTAATATATCACAAATATTCTGAGCCAATCAGAGTGCTCCTTCCGCATTTCTCGAATATTCGCAATTATTTTATATTGTAATATATCACGAATATTCTGAGCCAATCAGAGTGCTCCATTCCGCATTTCTCGAATATTCGCAATTATTTTATATTGTAATATATCACGAATGTTCTGAGCCAAACAGAGTGCTCCATTCCGCATTTCTCGAATATTCGCAATTATTTTATATTGTAATATATCACGAATGTTCTGAGCCAATCAGAGTGCTCCTTCCGCATTTGCCGAATATTCGCAATTATTGTGTATTGTAATATATCACGAATATTCTGAGCCAATCAGAGTGCTCCATTCCGCATTTCTCGAATATTCGCAATTATTTTATATTGTAATATATCACGAATATTCTGAGCCAATCAGAGTGCTCCATTCCGCATTTCTCAAAATTTCGCATTCGCGTTCGCAATTCGCATTCGCATTCGCAATAGCGAAATTTCGCAATCATTTCATGTTCAAAAAATATCACGAATATTCGTATTTAGCGAATATATCTCGAATATTTGACTATATATTCGAGATATATCGCAAAATCGAATATGGCATATTCTGCTCAACACTAGTAACAAACCAGGCACAGGTCGATGTTCAAGAGAGTTACCTTGTAGTGTTAGCTTTTAGCCGGTTCATATCACAATTTCAGTGTTTCAGGTGTCTCTGCATGCACGTTTTAATGCATTTCAGTTTGTTTTCTATGCATTTGGCTGCATTCCAAAAAAAATGCAACATATTCTACTTTTGTTGACTGCAGTGGAACGCAGTGAACAGGTGTTAACCAGGGCCAATGGAATCCATGTTAATCACCATCCATGTGTTTTTGATGCAGAATAAAAACTCACTGGAGTGCATCTGATGTGAACCAACCCTTTAGACAAGATTTCCACTTTCAGCTTAAAATGACAAACAAGTTTGTATTATTCAATTGCTAAACAAATAAAGATGAAGATTAAGATGTAATACTTACCCTATTCCTCATTCACTGGCCGTCTACCTTCTTTTCTTCTCTCCTCGCTGTTCTCATATACAGTGCAGGACCATTGGGCCTGCATTGTTTGTGATGTCAGCGTGTGACAACCAGCAGAATCGGCTTAGGAAAGATGCTTTGGGGTGCTGGTTGCACAGTATAGAGGAAGCCTACCATAATAAGGTTAGTATTACAGTTTATTCCTCAATTTCTAGACCTTATGAGCACTGAAGCCCATTGCGGGGACCCAGAATTGGACTTTAACCACTTCAGCCCCGGACCATTTTGCTTGTCAATGACTGGGCCACTTTTTTCGATTCATCACTGCCTCGTTTTTACTGACAATTGCGCGATTGTGCGACGTGGCTCCCAAACAAAATTGGCGTCCTTTTTTTTCCCACAAATAGAGCTTTCTTTTGGTGGTATTTGATCACCAGCGACAATTTTGAAAAAAATATATATATTTTTTACTTGTTGCTATATTAAATATTCCCCAAAAATATATCAACAAAAATATTTTTTTCCTTAGTTTAGGCCAATACGTAATCTTCTACATATTTTTCATTAAAAAATAATAAGCCTTTATTGATTGGTTTGCGCAAAAGTTATAGCATCTACAAAATAGGGAATAGTTTTATGGCATTTTTATTAATATTTTTTTTACTAGTAATGGCGGCGATCTGCAATTTTTATCAGTACTGCAACCTTATGGCAGACACTTCGGACACTTTGAACACATTTTTGATACCATTAGCATTTTTATAGCGATCAGTGCTATAAAAATGCATTGATTACTGTAAAAATTTCACTGGCAGGGAAGGGGTTAACACTAGGGGGTGATCAAGGGGTTAAAAATGTTCCCTCATTGTGTTCTAACTGAAGGGGGGGTGGAACTGACTAAGGGAAATGACAGATCGCTGTTCATACATTGTATGAACAGACGATCAGTCATTTCTCCCCCTGAAAGAACCGGGAGCTGTGTATTTACACACACAGCTCCCAGTTCTCACTCTGTAACGAGCGATCGTGGGTACACGGTGGTGATTGTGCCCACTGGGCACTCGCATCGGCACCAGGGGCGAGCAGGGGGCACCCCTAGTAACCGCAATGCAAAATCATGTAATATTACGTGATTTTGCGCAGCCGAGCCGATCTGCCGATGTAAAACTAAGGTGGGCGGTCGGCAAGCGGTTAACCACTTGTCTACCACCCGCCGTCATATGACAGCCTCACCTTCCCGAGCCACTAGGGGCGTGCTCCCCCGCCGCATCACTGGGAACCAGATGCGCGTGCCTGGCGGTTGCCCAGTAACTGAGCAGGACCGTGGATATGTGTGTAAATACACAGATCCATGTCCTGTCAGGGAGAGGAGACCGATGGTGTGTCCCTTGTACATAGGGACACCGATTGGTCACCTCCCCCAGTCAGTCCCCTCCCCTCACAGTAAGAATCACTCCCTAGGGAACACATTAACCTCTTGATCGCCCCTAGTGTTAACCCCTTCAATGCCAGTCATATTTATACAGTAGTCGGTGCATATTTATAGCACTGTTTGCTGTATAAATGTGAATGGTCCCAAAAATGTTTCAAAAGGGTCCGATGTGCCTGCCACAATATCGCAGTCACGATAGAAATGGCAGATCGACGCCATTACTAGTAAAAAATGAATGAATAATAAAAATGCTATAAATCTATCCGCTATTTTGTAGACGCTATAACTTTTGTGCAAACCAATCAATATACGCTTATTGCGATTTTCTTTACCAAAAATATGTAGAAGAATACATATTGGCCTAAACTGAGGGAAAAAAAAATGGATATTTATTATAGCAAAAAGTAAAATATATTGTGTTTTTTTCAAACTTGTCCCTCTTCTTTTGTTTATAGCACAATAAATAGAAAACGCAGAGGTGATCAAATACCACCAAAAGAAAGCTCTATTTGTGGGGAAAAAATTATAAACATTTCATTTGGGTTGCTTGCATGACCACGCAATTGTCATTCAAAGTGTGACAGTGCTGAAAGCTGAAAATAGGCTTGGAGAGAAAGGGCGTGAAAGTGCCCTGTAGGCAAGTGGTTAATTAATGTTGTCACAGCAAGGGGCATTAAACCTTTTCAACGTATAAAATTGTATTGTGGTCATGTGGGAGTTAACATACTGAATGAGCCTAGTTTTAGAACAAAGCACTGTAGTTGGCTACTGTCACATTGCATTTATTTCATTTACAGGGAAACAAATCTACTCTAAACAAATACAACATAAAGGACTATAAAAATAATAATGCCTATGACTATAGCGATCACTTTTACGCACAATCACTTTGAGCTGTGAAAAAGTATTGGTTTACGTTGACTTATGTGTACGCAGTCATATGTTTTGTTATTCTTTAGGGATCTGTATATGCTGCATTTCCTCTGGCACCCTACAGTGATTGAGTTATGGGTCTCCATTATGGAATCCGTTTTTCAATCTGGACTGTGTTTATATTTTAAGAGACCCCCACAGGACTATAAAAGTGGTGCACATACTGTACCCTGTTAATGTTGTTTCCCATAAACCTTAGCAGGCACTGTTCTGCTCGTAAGAGAGCAGGCTGGTGTTTTGTACCAGATATGCTAATAAAAAATTCAAACATAAAATAATAAAATCAAGTGGAGTAGGAGGGTCAGAAGCATCTCTGCAAAAGGCTGCCATTAATGAATATTATTTAGCTCAATGAAAAATATACTGTATGTGTGTACTGCCAAGCAAACCTAAGAGGCATGGAGAAGCTCAGATATGAGGAAAAGATTAGCCGAACTGCATTTATTCCCTCTTGTGATGGTGTGATTAAAAGGGGGATATGACTACCTTGTATAAATACATAGCTGGTCCATATTGTGAACTTGGTGCATGAGTAAAGGGGTTGTAAAGGTTCCCATTTAAAAAAAAGAAACATGTCATACTTACCTCCACTGTGCAGTTAGTTTTGCACAGAGTGGCCCTGATCCTCCTGTTCTGGGGTCCCACCGCGGCTCTCTCGGCTCCTCTCCGCAATTGATAGTCCCCTCTGGGAAGCACTCTCCCGAGGGGGTGATCTTGCGGGCACACTCCCATGTCATACACTCAGTGTCCATAGCCGCAGAGTGTATGGCTCCTTTCACACTAGGCGGACTCCCTCTCAGCGGAGTCCGCCAGCTCCAGCCAGCTCAGCGGGAGATCTCTTCGCAGATCTCTACTGAGCTGGTGGAGGACAAGTCCCCCTCTGTTCACTGAGCGGGGAGGGGCTCTCCTATGGAGAGATCTGATGAAAACGAACAACATGTCCGTTTTCATCAGATCTCACTTGATCCGCTATGGACATATCGCCATGCGTCTGATTTTAGTGGATCGGATCGGGTCGGATGTCAGCGGACATCCCCAGTGTCATGTGACTCATTAGTGTTACAAGATCTCAGGTGTGAATGGGGAGCAGGTGTGTTAAATTTAGTGTTATCGCTCTCACTCTCTCATACTAGTCACTAGACGTTCAACATGGCACCTCACATTAAAGAACTCTCTAAAGGGTCTGAAAATATTTTTTTTTTTTGCTCTACATAAAGATGGCCTAGGCTATAAGAACATTGCCAAGACCCTGAAACTAAGTTGTAGCATGGTGACCAAGATCATACAGCGGTTTAACAGGACATGTTCCACTCAGAACAGGCTTAGCGTTATATCCAGAGGTTGTCTTTGGGAAAAAGACATATGAGTGCTGCCAACATTGCTGCAGAGGTTGAAGGGTTAGTCTGTCAGTGCTCAGACCATACGCCGCACACTGCATCACATTGGTCTGCATGGCTGTCATCCCAGAAGGAAGCCTCTTCTAAAGATGATGCACAAGAAAAGTCGCAAACAATTTGCTGAAGACAAGCAGACTAAAGACATGGATTACTGGAACCTTGTCCTGTTGTCTGATTAGAACAAGATAAACTTATTTGGTTCAGATGGTGTCAAGTGTGTGTGGTGGTAACTAGTTGAGGAGTACAAAGACAAGTGTGTCTTGCCTAATTGTCTACAGTCAAGCATGGTGGTGGGAGTGTCATGGTCTGGGGCTGCATAAGTGCTGCTGGCACTGGAGGGGCTACAGCTCATTGAGGGAATGATGAATGCCAACATGTACTGTGACATACTGAAGCAGAGCAGGATCCCCTCCCTTCGGGGACTGGGCCACAGGGCAGTATTCCAACATGATAACAACCCCAAACACACCTCCAAGACAACCACTGCCTTGCTAAAGAAGCTGAGGGTAAAGGAGATGGACTGGCCAAGCATGTCTCCAGACATAAACCTTATTGAGCATCTGTGGGACATCCTCAAGTGGAAGGTGGAGGAGTGCAAGGTCCTAACATCCACCAGCTCTTTGATGTCGTCATGGAGGAGTAGCCACTTAAGGACCACCGCACAACGATATACGTTGGCAGAATGGCACGGCTTGGCACAGGGACATATATATACGTCCCCTTTAAGAGCCCAGCCGTGGATCGTGAGCGCGATCGGTCACAGCAGCTGAAGAACGGGGAGAGGTGTTCCCCGTTCTTCTGTGTGGCAGTGACACTGATCGTCTGCTCCCTGATATAGGGAACGACGATCAGTGACATCACGCCTACAGCCACGCCCCCCTACAGTACGAATCACTACCTTAGGGCACACTTAACCCCTTAGCGCCACCTAGTAGTTAACCCCTTCACTGCCATTGTCATTTTTACAGTAATCAGTGTATTTTTATAACACTTTTCGCTGTGAAGATTACAATGGTCTAAAAAAAAATTGTCAAAAGTGTCCGATGTGTCCGCCATAATGTCGCAGTCATGAAATAAATCGCTGATCGCCGCCATTAGTAGTAAAAAAAAAAATATTAATAAAAATGCCATAAAACTATCCCCTATTTTGTAAACGCTATAAATTTTGCATAAACCAATCGATAAACGCTTATCATGATTTATTTCATTTTTTTGCCAAAAATAGGTAGAAGAATACGTATCGGCCTAAACTGAGGGGAAAAAAAAGAGGTGTTATATATTTTTGGGGGATATTTATTATAGCAAAAAGTAAAAAATATTGCATTGTTTTTCAAAATTGTCGCTCGATTTTTGTTTCCAGCGCAAAAAAAAAAGACCGCAGAGGTGATCAAATACCACCAAATGAAAGCTCTATTTGTAGGAAAAAAAGGACCCCAATTTTGTTTGGGAGCCACGTTGCACGACCGCACAATTGTCATTTAAAGCGACGCAGTGCCGAATCGCAAAAAGGGGCAAGGTCCTTAACCTACATATTGGTCTGGGTCTTAAGTGGGTAGAAGAGGACTCCAGTGGTAACCTGTGAAGCTCTGGTGATCTCCATGCCCAAGAGGGTTAAGGCAGTGCTGAAAAATATTGGACATTTGGATATTTTCACTTAGGGGTGTACTCACTTTTGTTGCGAGCGGCTTAAACATTAATGGTTGTGTGTTGAGTTATTTTGAGGGGACAGCAAATTTACACTGTTATACAACCTGTGCAGCCACTACTTTACATTGTAGCAAAGTGACATTTCATCACTGTTGTCTCATGAAAAGATATATAATAAAATATTTACAAAAATGTGAGGGGTGTACTCACTTCTGTGATGCCGCGTACACACGGTCGTTTTTTGCGATGAAAAAAAAAAACGACGTTTTCTGTGAAGTAAAAAACGACGTTTTTGAAACGTCACTTTTCAAAGACAATTTTGCATACACACCATCGTTTTTTCACAAAAAGCGAGGTTACGTTCAGCACTCTTTTCCATTGAAGCTCGCTTCATAACTAGCTTCTGGGCATGCGCGGGTTGAAAAACGTCGTTTTAAACTACGTTTTTGCTACACACGGTGACTTTTTGTGAAACAAAAAACAACGTTTTGAAAAACGACACAAAAAATTCAAGCATGTTGGAATTTTTTTTTGGTCGTTTTTTTTTAAGACAAAAAACGACGTTTTGCCCACACACGATCAATTTAAATGACGTTTTAAAAAACGTCGTTTTTTTACATCGCAAAAAACGACCGTGTGTACGCGGCATGAGACTTTGGGGGTTATTTACAAAAGGCAAATGCACTTTGCACTCAAAGTGCACTTGGAAGTGCAGTCGCTGTAGATCCGAGGGGGACATGCAAGGACAATAAAAAACAGCATTTTAGCTTGTACATGACTGGATGATAAAATCAGCAGAGCTTCCCCTCATTTCAGATCTACCCCTCAGATTTACAGCAACTGCACGTCATCTCGGAGGCTCTTCATAAAATGTCGTATGCATCCTAATAAACTCCTGGGTTAATCTTAGGACGTTTTTCTACATAGAAAGTAGCGCTGCAAAATTACAAAATCCTATTTATATATTGCTACATTTTATTGCAAAAGAGATGGCAATAAAAAGCTGTAAAAGCTTAGAAAGATAGATTATAAATAGCTTGGTTGTCAAAAATGATGACAGCGCAGGAACATCTTGTTTTCCATTAGATAAATAAGGACATAAGCACGGTTTTTCTTATGCACACTTTTTCATCAAGGTTATCCTATGTTACATGCAAACAAAATAAACGAAACCAGTTGATTTACCACTGCTAATCACTCAGCAATAGCAACATGAATTTGCAAGAAATGCTCCTCAGTCTGCTGTAGCGCAACATGAACCTTTCTCACATGTGACAGGTTAGCTTTCATAGGAGATGATTAATGGGGACATGTCACTTTGATATGAGCCTATGGCTGCCTCATCACCCTCCACTAAAAATAAAAAGATATCTTTGATCGGTGGTCTTCTTTGAGGCCGGGTTCACACCTATGCGAATTGAGTGCGGTTTAAACCGCATTTAATACGCAGAACATTTCTAAATACATTGTTTTCTAAGAGGCTGGTTCACATATGTGCGATGAATTCGCACTGCGCATTGCAGAAAAAACGTGTGCAGATTTTATGCCTTGCGGTGCGGCTCAGGTGCGAATTCAGTCCCATTATCTTCTATGGGTACGCAGCTGATTCGCAGATGTGTTCAGTTCTCTTCAGGAATATCTCTCATTCAGCTCAATACACTTCTCCCCCACTCTCCTCTCACCCGGAACTTCTCCCAGGTCTCCAAATTCGCAGCAAAAACAGAGCTAATCTGCTGAACACTTCCCTTATCTTTGCAGGGATAAAAGAGCTGACATTCGCACCGCACAAGTGTGAACCCAGCCTAACGCCTCGGCTCAGTCACACCAGCCCACATGCTATAATGTATACTTGCTAGTGTCCATTCTTTGGGGGCAGTACAGAGCAGTGTGATGCGGGGTTACCACACATGGTGGCACTGCAGGTTTTTTGTTTATTGATGTGCGTCACAAAAATGCACATTGTGACAGTGCAGTGACATGCAGGTGAGCTGCATGCAATTGCAGGCATGCATTGCAACACACCTTAATGCAGAATTATGGTGTCAACAGGGAACATAGTGGAGGAATAATGCCTCATCATTGGTGTCAGTGGAGGAATAATGTCTCACCATTGGTGTCAGTGGAGGAATAATGCCTCATCATTGGTGTCAGTGGAGGAATAATGCCTCATCATTGGTGTCAGTGGAGGAATAATGTTTCATCATTGGTGTCAGTGGAGGAATAATGTCTCATCATTGGTGTCAGTGGAGGAATAATGTCTCATCATTGGTGTCAGTGGAGGAATAATGTCTCACCATTGGTGTCAGTGGAGGAATAATGTCTCATCATTGGTGTCAGTGGAGGAATAATGTCTCACCATTGGTGTCAGTGGAGGAATAATGTCTCACCATTGGTGTCAGTGGAGGAATAATGCCTCATCATTGGTGTCAGTGGAGGAATAATGTCTCATCATTGGTGTCAGTGGAGGAATAATGTCTCACCATTGGTGTCAGTGGAGGAATAATGACTCATCATTGGTGTCAGTGGAGGAATAATGTCTCATCATTGGTGTCAGTGGAGGAATAATGTCTCATCTGTGGGTCAGTGGAGGAATAATGTCTCATCTGTGGGTCAGTGGAGGAATAATGTCTCATCATTGGTGTCAGTGGAGGAATAATGTCTCATCATTGGTGTCAGTGGAGGAATAATGTCTCACCATTGGTGTCAGTGGAGGAATAATGTCTCATCATTGGTGTCAGTGGAGGAATAATGTCTCACCATTGGTGTCAGTGGAGGAATAATGTCTCACCATTGGTGTCAGTGGAGGAATAATGCCTCATCATTGGTGTCAGTGGAGGAATAATGTCTCATCATTGGTGTCAGTGGAGGAATAATGTCTCACCATTGGTGTCAGTGGAGGAATAATGCCTCATCATTGGTGTCAGTGGAGGAATAATGCCTCATCATTGGTGTCAGTGGAGTAATAATGCCTCATCATTGGTGTCAGTGGAGGAATAATGCCTCATCATTGGTGTCAGTGGAGGAATAATGCCTCATCATTGGTGTCAGTGGAGGAATAATGCCTCATCATTGGTGTCAGTGGAGGAATAATGCCTCATCACTGGTGTCAGTGGAGGAATAATGCCTCATCATTGGTGTCAGTGGAGGAATAATGTCTCACCATTGGTGTCAGTGGAGGAATAATGTCTCACCATTGGTGTCAGTGGAGGAATAATGCCACATCATTGGTGTCAGTGGAGGAATAATGCATCACCATTGGTGTCAGTGGAGGAATAATGCCTCATCACTGGTGTCAGTGGAGGAATAATGTCTCACCATTGGGGTCAGTGGAGGAATAATGTCTCACCATTGGTGTCAGTGGAGGAATAATGCCTCATCATTGGTGTCAGTGGAGGAATAATGACTCATCATTGGTGTCAGTGGAGGAATAATGCCTCATCATTGGTGTCAGTGGAGGAATAATGCCTCATCACTGGTGTCAGTGGAGGAATAATGCCTCATCATTGGTGTCAGTGGAGGAATAATGACTCATCATTGGTGTCAGTGGAGGAATAATGTCTCATCATTGGTGTCAGTGGAGGAATAATGTCTCATCTGTGGGTCAGTGGAGGAATAATGCCTCATCATTGGTGTCAGTGGAGGAATAATGACTCATCATTGGTGTCAGTGGAGGAATAATGCCTCATCATTGGTGTCAGTGGAGGAATAATGCCTCATCACTGGTGTCAGTGGAGGAATAATGCCTCATCATTGGTGTCAGTGGAGGAATAATGTCTCACCATTGGTGTCAGTGGAGGAATAATGTCTGATCATTGGTGTCAGTGGAGGAATAATGTCTCATCATTGGTGTCAGTGGAGGAATAATGTCTAATCTGTGGGTCAGTGGAGGAATAATGTCCCACCATTGGTGTCAGTGGAGGAATAATGTCTCACCATTAGTGTCAGTGGAGGAATAAAGTCTCATCTGTGGGTCAGTGGAGGAATAATGCCTCATCATTGGTGTCAGTGGAGGAATAATGCCTCATCATTGGTGTCAGTGGAGGAATAATGCCTCATCATTGGTGTCAGTGGAGGAATAATGTCTCACCATTGGTGTCAGTGGAGGAATAATGCCTCATCATTGGTGTCAGTGGAGGAATAATGCCTCATCATTGGTGTCAGTGGAGGAATAATGTCTCACCATTGGTGTCAGTGGAGGAATAATGTCTCATCATTGGTGTCAGTGGAGGAATAATGTCTCACCATTGGTGTCAGTGGAGGAATAATGTCTCACCATTGGTGTCAGTGGAGGAATAATGCCTCATCATTGGTGTCAGTGGAGGAATAATGCATCATCATTGGTGTCAGTGGAGGAATAATGTCTCATCTGTGGGTCAGTGGAGGAATAATGCCTCACCATTGGTGTCAGTGGAGGAATAATGTCTCACCATTGGTGTCAGTGGAGGAATAATGTCTCACCATTGGTGTCAGTGGAGGAATAATGTCTCACCATTGGTGTCAGTGGAGGAATAATGTCTCACCATTGGTGTCAGTGGAGGAATAATGTCTCACCATTGGTGTCAGTGGAGGAATAATGTCTCACCATTGGTGTCAGTGGAGGAATAATGTCTCATCATTGGTGTCAGTGGAGGAATAATGTCTCATCATTGGTGTCA
This sequence comes from Rana kukunoris, assembly GCA_029574335.1. Classification (NCBI taxonomy): domain Eukaryota; kingdom Metazoa; phylum Chordata; class Amphibia; order Anura; family Ranidae; genus Rana; species Rana kukunoris. The sequence continues at coordinate 163,775,582 of CM056052.1, forward strand.
GTGGAGGAATAATGTCTCATCTGTGGGTCAGTGGAGGAATAATGTCTCATCTGTGGGTCAGTGGAGGAATAATGTCTCATCATTGGTGTCAGTGGAGGAATAATGTCTCATCATTGGTGTCAGTGGAGGAATAATGTCTCACCATTGGTGTCAGTGGAGGAATAATGTCTCATCATTGGTGTCAGTGGAGGAATAATGTCTCACCATTGGTGTCAGTGGAGGAATAATGTCTCACCATTGGTGTCAGTGGAGGAATAATGCCTCATCATTGGTGTCAGTGGAGGAATAATGTCTCATCATTGGTGTCAGTGGAGGAATAATGTCTCACCATTGGTGTCAGTGGAGGAATAATGACTCATCATTGGTGTCAGTGGAGGAATAATGTCTCATCATTGGTGTCAGTGGAGGAATAATGTCTCATCTGTGGGTCAGTGGAGGAATAATGTCTCATCTGTGGGTCAGTGGAGGAATAATGTCTCATCATTGGTGTCAGTGGAGGAATAATGTCTCATCATTGGTGTCAGTGGAGGAATAATGTCTCACCATTGGTGTCAGTGGAGGAATAATGTCTCATCATTGGTGTCAGTGGAGGAATAATGTCTCACCATTGGTGTCAGTGGAGGAATAATGTCTCACCATTGGTGTCAGTGGAGGAATAATGCCTCATCATTGGTGTCAGTGGAGGAATAATGTCTCATCATTGGTGTCAGTGGAGGAATAATGTCTCACCATTGGTGTCAGTGGAGGAATAATGACTCATCATTGGTGTCAGTGGAGGAATAATGTCTCATCATTGGTGTCAGTGGAGGAATAATGTCTCATCTGTGGGTCAGTGGAGGAATAATGCCTCATCATTGGTGTCAGTGGAGGAATAATGACTCATCATTGGTGTCAGTGGAGGAATAATGCCTCATCATTGGTGTCAGTGGAGGAATAATGCCTCATCATTGGTGTCAGTGGAGGAATAATGCCTCATCATTGGTGTCAGTGGAGGAATAATGTCTCACCATTGGTGTCAGTGGAGGAATAATGCCTCATCATTGGTGTCAGTGGAGGAATAATGCCTCATCATTGGTGTCAGTGGAGGAATAATGACTCATCATTGGTGTCAGTGGAGGAATAATGCCTCATCATTGGTGTCAGTGGAGGAATAATGCCTCATCACTGGTGTCAGTGGAGGAATAATGCCTCATCATTGGTGTCAGTGGAGGAATAATGACTCACCATTGGTGTCAGTGGAGGAATAATGTCTCATCATTGGTGTCAGTGGAGGAATAATGTCTCATCTGTGGGTCAGTGGAGGAATAATGCCTCATCATTGGTGTCAGTGGAGGAATAATGCCTCATCATTGGTGTCAGTGGAGGAATAATGTCTCATCATTGGTGTCAGTGGAGGAATAATGTCTCACCATTGGTGTCAGTGGAGGAATAATGCCTCATCATTGGTGTCAGTGGAGGAATAATGCATCACCATTGGTGTCAGTGGAGGAATAATGCCTCATCACTGGTGTCAGTGGAGGAATAATGCCTCATCATTGGTGTCAGTGGAGGAATAATGTCTCACCATTGGTGTCAGTGGAGGAATAATGTCTGATCATTGGTGTCAGTGGAGGAATAATGTCTCATCATTGGTGTCAGTGTAGGAATAATGTCTCATCATTGGTGTCAGTGGAGGAATAATGTCTAATCTGTGGGTCAGTGGAGGAATAATGTCCCACCATTGGTGTCAGTGGAGGAATAATGTCTCACCATTGGTGTCAGTGGAGGAATAAAGTCTCATCTGTGGGTCAGTGGAGGAATAATGCCTCATCATTGGTGTCAGTGGAGGAATAATGCCTCATCATTGGTGTCAGTGGAGGAATAATGTCTCACCATTGGTGTCAGTGGAGGAATAATGCCTCATCATTGGTGTCAGTGGAGGAATAATGCATCACCATTGGTGTCAGTGGAGGAATAATGCCTCATCACTGGTGTCAGTGGAGGAATAATGCCTCATCATTGGTGTCAGTGGAGGAATAATGTCTCACCATTGGTGTCAGTGGAGGAATAATGTCTGATCATTGGTGTCAGTGGAGGAATAATGTCTCATCATTGGTGTCAGTGGAGGAATAATGTCTAATCTGTGGGTCAGTGGAGAAATAATGTCCCACCATTGGTGTCAGTGGAGGAATAATGTCTCACCATTAGTGTCAGTGGAGGAATAATGTCTCATCATTGGTGTCAGTGGAGGAATAATGTCTCATCTGTGGGTCAGTGGAGGAATAATGTCTCACCATTGGTGTCAGTGGAGGAATAATGTCTCATCATTGGTGTCAGTGGAGGAATAATGTCTCATCATTGGTGTCAGTGGAGGAATAATGTCTCACCATTGGTGTCAGTGGAGGAATAATGTCTCACCATTGGTGTCAGTGGAGGAATAATGCCTCATCATTGGTGTCAGTGGAGGAATAATGTCTCATCATTGGTGTCAGTGGAGGAATAATGTCTCACCATTGGTGTCAGTGGAGGAATAATGCCTCATCATTGGTGTCAGTGGAGGAATAATGTCTCATCATTGGTGTCAGTGGAGGAATAATGTCTCACCATTGGTGTCAGTGGAGGAATAATGCATCATCATTGGTGTCAGTGGAGGAATAATGTCTCACCATTGGTGTCAGTGGAGGAATAATGACTCATCATTGGTGTCAGTGGAGGAATAATGTCTCATCATTGGTGTCAGTGGAGGAATAATGCCTCATCATTGGTGTCAGTGGAGGAATAATGTCTCACCATTGGTGTCAGTGGAGGAATAATGCATCATCATTTGTGTCAGTGGAGGAATAATGTCTCACCATTGGTGTCAGTGGAGGAATAATGTCTCACCATTGGGGTCAGTGGAGGAATAATGTCTCATCATTGGTGTCAGTGGAGGAATAATGTCTCACCATTGGTGTCAGTGGAGGAATAATGTCTCATCATTGGTGTCAGTGGAGGAATAATGTCTCATCATTGGTGTCAATTTTGTAGACGCTTTGGCCCAGATTCATAAAGCAATTACGCCTGTCTAACTGGTGTTAGACAGGAGTAATTTCAAATTTCACGCGCCGTATCACTAGTTTGAATCCTCAAACCATGATACGGCGGCTTCGGGCTTCGATCCGAGAGGCTTACGTCTTCGTAAGCCTTCGGATCTACGCTGCGATATTTTTGCGGCCGCTGGGAGGAGTTCGCGTCATTTTCATGCGTCGGGATATGCAAATGTGTTTTTACGGCGATCCACGAAGATACGAGCGGTCTTCGCAATCGCTTACGTCTGTTTTTTTTTACGTACTGTTAGACCAGCTTTTTGCTGGTCTAACGGTGCGTAGCCCATGTTAAGTATGGCCGTCGTTCCCGCGTCGAATTTAAATAATTTTTTTTTTTTTTTTGCGTAACTCGTTCGGGAATAGAAATGTCCGTAAACGACGCTACTCAAACAACGAATGACGTAACGACGTGATTTCGCGCAATGCACGGCGGGAAATTTGCGAACGGAGCATGCGCAGTTCGATCGCCGCGGGAACGCGCCTATTTTAAATCCTTCACGCCCCCTACTCGTCTAGATGGATTGCAACGGGAGAAATACACTACGCCGCCGTCGTTTACTGGACAAAATCTACCTGGATTCCATGTAGAGCCAGGTAAAAAACGGCGGCGTAGTGTATTTCTGATACGCTACGAGAATCCAATTCTCTCTGAATCTGGGCCTATAACTTTTGCACTTATTGCAATTTGTTTTACCAAAAATATGTAAAAGAATACATATTGACCTAAACTGATGGAAACATTTTTTTTATTGTTTTTGTTTTTTCATTTTTATTGTTATTATTGTTTTTAAATGTCTGTCTTTTTTTGTTAACCGCAGAGGTGATTAAATCCCATCAAAAGGAAGCTCTATTTGTGAGAAAAAAAGGATGTACATTTTGTTTGGGTACAGTGTATGGCAAAAAAATGGCCTGGTCAATAAGGGGGAAAACATTCCGGTCCTTAAGTGGTTAAAATAGCAATGAAAGGCAAAACATTTTTGTGTGTGTGTGTATGTATATATATATATATATATATATATATATATATATATATATATTCATCTGCATAAAAACTGACGGGAGGAGAAGCAGCAAGCAGCACACTGATCTTCCTAGTGATTGGCTGTACAGCGGGGGGGGGGGGGGGGGTGTTAGGACAAATCTGATCATTGATTAGGGAGCTGTGGTGGCTCAACGTGATTGGCACTGCGCTGACAAGCCATTCACCTCTGCAGCCAAGGGTTCGGATCCCGGTCTCGGCTACATGTGAATTGAGTTTGGTGGTCTCAGCCCGGCTCCCGGTGGGTGTGCTATGCAAGGTACGCCTGTGCTTAGTACGCCCACCCCCCCCCCCACAAAAACCACCACACTTGCACGCACACGAAATTGGTTTAAAAACACATGCACTTTGGCCATGCGGTCTCTTAAAATAAAGAGAGGCGAAGGACCTACGGGGCTGGCTGGGTGGGCTAGGCCCCCTCACTCCCTCATAGGGGGAGTCCCTCTGCCCCATTGGGGTCCCGTTGGGCCCCAGTTGGGCTCCCAAGAGGAGCAGGTAGGGTGGGGTGAGTGGGAGGCCCCCCTTCACACCCGCCATTGCCACCAGGGGCATGGAGAAGGATGGCGATTGCCTCCGGGGGGAGGGTCTGCCTACTCCCAACTCCTGCAGTCCGGCTCCTCTCTCTCGAGTTCACGCACAAAATACACTTTAAAAAAAAGCAAAAAAAAAAAAAAAAATCTGATCATTGGAGAAGAGCAGGCTGAGGACTGGCCAAGGGTGATATCCTGCTTAGTGTGGTCAGTTTTTAATAGGAGGCAGAGGGACTGTCAGGAACACCAGGAACCAGCAATTTCACATAAAGGAAGCAATACAAGAGAACGGAATACTTTCTCACATAAAGGTACAGCAGGCACATATCAGGAATATGAAGTGTTGGGGTAACACACACTTTAAGTAGTGAGTTTAGGTATACAGCATTTTATCCACACTAATGAATGAATGAATGAAGAACTTATATAGCGCAGCACATGCGAAGTAAATCGCCAATCAATTGGGGTTTATCGTAAATGTATTTAATTCACATTCAAATGAAATTTAGATCCTAGCGCAGGCACATACACATAATTAAATAAAAAGAGCTTTGCACTGCATTGATGCTGATGTATACTTGTTTGATGCATTTTTGGACATGTCTGTTGTTCTCTTTTGACCTCTGCTAATCTATATCACGTTTCTCTGCATAATGTATTTTGTTTAATAAAAATATTGAACACAAAAATAAGCTTTGCACTTTGATATAAGCTGTGTTGGCGACACATCCATGTGACTACATAATGCACTGTTTTAAAAAAAAACTTTATTAAAGTCATAAAATCACATTTCATCCAACAACTGTTTTCTATGTTGCTGTTGCGGAGATTAATGCAGCTTAAAGCATATGGTATAAACAAGCATTTTTTTTTTTTCTTCACCTTCCGTGCTTATTATGTTTTAATATGTAATATTTAATTATGAATGTATAAAGATGCCCCTGGTCCCTTCTGTTTGTACATAGCAGACATTTTTGCCTTGTAGATGAGGTGTATGAGAGAGCAGCGCCTGGGCCTGTGCGGGTAATGGAAAGCCGTGCATGTTCCAGGCATGTGACTTCATTGTGTAAGACCTTTGATATCCCTTTTTTTGGCCCCTTGCAGTGTGGCGCAAACTACAGCTAGACACATAGCAGGAAGCTCTCAGGAAAGAGGGATAGTTGAATGAAAAATGAATGAATGAAAACTTGTATAGCGCGGCACATGCGAACTGAATCGCCTCTGGGCGCTTGTTGTTCCTGTCTCCTTTGATATCAAAAGAGAAAAGTCTTGACCTTTTTCCTAAATGCTAGGTGGTTCTCCTCCAACCGAATGCTGGTTGGTAAAGCGTTCCATAGTTTGGGACCTTGGATCGCGAATCTCCTTTCTCCCTTGGACTTGAAGTTGGCTTTCGGAACCTGGAGCAGGTTCTGATTCGTGGATCGCAAAACGCGATTGGGATTATGCGCTTTTATTATTTCGCATAAATAAAGGGGGCATTCCCATGGACACATCTATGTGTAAGACAGAGAGCTTTAAAAGCGATTCTGTCTTTGACTGGCAGCCAATGAAGTGCTCTCAGTGAAGGTGAGATGGATTCCCAGGGTTTTTTCCCAGTCACCAGTCTGGCGGCCGTATTCTGAACGACTTGCAGACGAGCGATTTGGTACTTGGGGAGGCCGAGGTAAAGGGCATTTGCATAATCCAGTCTGGAGTTAAAATTGCTCCCACCACGACCGCTAAATCTTCTTTAGGGATGAACGGAGTGAGTCTGCGTAGTAGGCGCAGCAGATGGTGAGATCCGCTGACTACTGACCCTATTTGTGCGTCCATTGTCATAAAGGAGTCAAAAATGACCCCTAGGCTTTTGACTTTGGCGCTAGGGGTGATGAGCTTGCCCAGAATGGGCGGGGGGGTCCATGCTGTTGAAAGTTGATTCATACGCTTGGCGTGAAACAGGAGAAGTTCTGTTTTCGCTCCATTGAGTTTAAGATAACTCTTTGTCATCCAGTCCTCTATCAAAGAGAGACATGTCTCTAGATTGAGGTGGTGATCCTGTCTGTTGCAGATGCGGAAATAGAGTTGTGTGTCATCTGCATATGAGTGGTAGAGCAGTTTTTGGCTGCTGATAATCTCAAAGAGAGGACGAAGATATATGTTAAACAGCACTGGTGACAGAGGCGATCCTTGAGGGACTCCGCATGTTACTGTGCGTTTGTCAGACGTGAAAGGTCCTAACTTCACTGTTTGCGATCGGTTTTCCAGAAAAGAGGAGAACCAAGATAGATCGCCTTCTGCGACTCTGGCTACTTCAGCAAGCCGAGTCAGTAACAGATTGTGGTCTACAGTGTCGAAAGCGGCACTTAGGTCCAACAGAACTAGAAGACAAGATTCTCCTTCGTCTGCGGCCTTGAGAACATCGTCCCATACTTTCAGTAATGCTGTTTCTGTCCCGTGTCCGGGAGAAGCCTGATTGCAATGGGTCAAGTAGCTTGTGGGTATCTAGATGCTGTTGCAGCTGTTGTACCACTACTTTTTCCATTATCTTTGAGAGTACGTTGAGGCTAGTTATGGGACGGCGGTGGAGTGGATCCTTGGGGTCAGGGAGGGTTTCTTCAGGATGGGTTGGATTACACCCTCTTCAACTGTGAGGGCACTATGCCTTCCAAGAAAGACTGGTTGATAAGCTGCGTGATGGGAGGAGCCAGAATGTCGGCGCATTCCTTCAGCAGTTTAGTGGGGATAACGTCATTAGGCGCTGTGCTATTACGCAGAGTACAAATGACATTCTTAGTGGTCTCGATGGAGATGGGTTCCAGGGCGAACTTACCTGATATAGAAGAATTACTATGGGTGTTGTGTGAGAGGCTGCAGGGGGGGCTGAGGGGGGAATTGTTTTGCTGAATGCTTTCACGGATCACCTCGATCCGTGTTATTGCAAGTGTTTAACTGCCACATCTTTAGGTAGAAAACACACAGCAAAGGGAAGCTGTTACAGACAAATATGTGACACTTCCTCTGTTGATGAACGTTTAGAACAACATACAACACTCATAAAAGTTGTGTGATGTATCGCAGGAGGAAACAGGAGAAGTCTGCAAATGGGAGGTAAACACTTCACACTCGTGTCTGCAACCACTGGAAATCCTAAAAATATATGGGACCTCATCAAACTGTTTCCAGGGAAGGATCTCAGGTTTAGGCTACATTCACATTAACCTCCCGTGTTTGGGTTATTTAAAACGCAGAGAAATTGATTTGAAATTATAAACAAATGTTATACTTCCCAGATCGCTTTCTCCTGTGTTTAATTTAACCTGCATTTTAGAAGCATTCAGAGGGCCAGATTCTCAAAGACTTACGCCGGCGTATCTCCACGTACTCCGTCATAAGTCCGAATCTGCGCCGTCGTATGTGCGCGCCTGATTCTCAGAATCAGTTTTCGCATAAATTAGGCAAAGATACGAGCAGCGTAAGTCTCCTACGCCGTCGTATCTTGGGTGCATATTTACGCTGGCCGCTTGGTGGCGCTTCCGTTGATTTCCGCGTCGAATATGCAAAAAGCTAGATACGCTGATTCTCGAACGTACGTGCGCCCGTCGCAATTAGTTACGCCGTTTACGTAAGACATACGCCGGCGTAAAGCCAATGGCTCCTGCTGCTATCAATCTGTCCAATGAGGAGAGCGACAGCGGGTGGAACTCGTGCACATCGGATCGGGCTCAGGTATGAAAAAGGGGGAGGTCTGGGGGGGAGCAGCAGCACTGAAAGTTTTTCACCTTAATGCATTAAGGTGAAAAACCTTAAAGGGGTTATAAAGGTACATTCTATGCATTAAGGTTAAAAAACATCCGAGAATTAGCGGCCCCCCAGCCCCCCGTTTACTTACCAGACACCTCAAAAGTCCCCCGCCGTGAACATGCTGGCTTCTCGGCTCATTCTTTGGTTGATTGATAGCAGCGCAGCCATTGGCTACCGCTGCTGTCAATCAAATCAATGATGTGGTGCGCCGGGGGCCAAGTGATACAGTTGGCGGCTATAGCCGCTGGCTGTATCACGGGAGCGCTCGCAATCAGGCCCGGACTGGCCATAGGGCAAACAGGGCATATGCCGGTGGGACGCGGCGGCCCGCGGGCCGCATTTCATGTTTCCCCCCCAGTGCACTCTCAGCTGCGAGTCGGAGCCGCACTCGAGTGACAGTGACACCCGTCGGCACATCAGGGGGCCGGGACCTGCAACCATCCCCTTCTCTCTGGCACGGTGGACGTGGCTCTGATGATCTGATCAATGCTGTATGCTGGCCTAGGCCAACAAGGCCCAGACCTAGGGCAGCACTTTGCAGGGGGGCAGCATGGAAAGAGTCCCCGCCGGCTTGTGCTACAGTGTAATGCAAGCTGCTTCTAATTTTGACTGTCCTATCATCCTGGACCACAAACCTTCCTCACTGTGCTATATGTTTTCTGCTGCACCATTGGCATGGTTATATCTTCTTAGTCCTCTCCCTAAAGTTATCAGAAATTTGTGCTTAAAATAGAACTATAGGCAACACTTTGTGTTTTACTTTTGAATAGCATAAGGGAGTGTTATAGCCCTGTCAGTTTATTTTTGACCATCCCTGCAGAAGATTTCCCTTCACTTCCTGCCCCATAGCCGAATAGGAAGTGAGAAGAAATCTATTCAAATTAAGGGAATCCATTACCCCCCCACCCCCCGCAGGCCCTCAGAACTAGTGTCCCTACTTGAAAATTTCAGGGCGGGTCTTAAACAGAAAGGGGTGTGGCCTTGACAGGAAGGGGTGTGGCATATTTAATATAGGGATGCACAAGTTTAGTCAGGCCTAGGGAGGCACAAAACCAAAATACACTACTGGATCTGATCAGTCTCGGCTGTCTCACACAGCCGAGCAGAGTGAAGCCGCCTCCACCTCCTCCTTTATGTCTACACAAGGTGAGGGGACCCGACATGCAGTCCTGTGCTGATCTGAGGTACATTACGGGTCTGAAGGGGGGGTCTGAATTGTAGGGGGGTTCTATATTGTAGGGGTGGTCTGAAATGTAGGGGGGTTTGAAATGTAGGGGGGTTCTGTATTGTAGGGGGGTTCTGTATTGTAGGGGGGTTCTGTATTGTAGGGGGGTCTGTATTGTAGGGGGTCTGTAATGAAGGGGGATTAAGTATTGTAGGGGGGTTCTGTATTGCAGATGGGTCTGTAATGTAGAGAGGGGTCTGTATTGTAGGGGGTTCTGTATTGCAGATGGGTCTGTAATGTAGAGAGGGGTCTGTATTGTAGAGGAGGTCTGTAATGTAGAGGGGGTCTGTAATGTAGAGGGGGTCTGTAATGTAGGGGGGTCTGTACTGTAGGGAGGGGGTCTGTACTGTAGAGAGGGGTTGTAATGTAGGGGGGTCTGTATTGTAGAGTGGGGCTGTGATGTAGAGGGGGGCTGTAATATAGAGGGGGTCTGTAATGTAGGGAGGTGGTCTGTACTGTATGGAGGGGGTCTGTACTGTAGGGAGGGGGTCTGTACTGTAGGGAGGTCTGTGTAACATGCAGGGGGTCCAGAACTGTTAGGGGGGTGTCTGTGTAACAAACTGTGGGGGGCTGTGTAATGTAAAGGGGTCCAGAGGTGCGGTGCTATGTAATGTAAAAGTGTCCAAAGGTGCAAGGTGCAGTGTAATGTAAAGGGGTGCAGGGTGCTGTGTAATGTAAAGGGTTCCAGAGGTGCAGGGTGCTGTGTAATGTAAAGGGGTCCAGAGGTGCAGGGTGCTGTGTAATGTAAAGGGGCCTAGAGGTGCAGGGTGCTGTGTAATGTAAAGGGGTCCAGAGGTGCAGGGTACTGTGTAATTTAAAAGGGTCCAGAGGTAAGGTGCTATGTAATGTAAAGGGGTCCAGGGTGCTATGTAATGTAAAGGGGTCCAGGGTGCTGTGTAATGTAAAGGGGTCCAGAGGTGCAGAGTGCTGTGTAATGTAAAGGGGTCCAGAGGTACAAGGTGCTGGAATGCCACATCCCATCATTAACTGCCGCCATGAAGCGCCACCGCTTCAGTAGGGACTGAACCAGAGACAATATAGGCACTGTGGTTGTACATAAGTTGATCTACCGTTTAAAATCTGTACAACCATCCTGTCAGATGTCCCCCTCTCGATCAGTGCTGAAGGCTATAGCCTACAATGCTGATCTATGCATTCTGGTGGCAGGAAAGTGTCCCTACTGTCATGCCGCGTACACACGATCATTTTTTGTGATGAAAAAAAACAACGTTTTCAAAAATGTCATTTAAAATCACCGTGTGTGGGCAAAACGTTGTTTTATGTCTTCAAAAAAACGACCAAAAAAAATTTGAACATGCTTGAATTTTTTGTGTCGTTTTTCAAAACGTCATTTTTTGTGTCATAAAAAGCGATGGTGTGTGGGCAAAACGATGTTGAAAACAACGTTTTTAAACCCGCGCATGCTCAGAAGCAAGTTATGAGACGGAGCTTCAATGGAACAGAGTCCCGTCGAACATGTCTTACGTAACCACGCTTTGCTAGAGCATTTTGGAAAAACGATGGTGTGTATGTAACGTCGTTTTGAAAAAATGAAGTTTGAAAAACGTCGTTTTGTTTCATCACATGAAACGTCGTTTTTTTTCATCACAAAAAGTGATCGTGTGTATGCGGCATCAGAATGCAATGTCACAGTGGGGAAGATTACCTAATCTACTTTAAATGTGTGAATGGGGAATCAAGTCAGTTTTTTTTTTTCGGCCAGCCTACTGGTTGAACAAAAAACGGACTCATTTATAATCTGCCTAAGGGATATACTGTATATGAAAATCTCTGGTAATTGGGTGGACAGATCCACTTAATTGCCTGTTATTATAGTTTACCAGATGCATAGAAACAGATAAAGATAAAGATAGTAGATCACACACCCTCATTCCAATCATGCTTCATGTGATGATCTGAATCCTTGGGCACATCAATTGAGTCCACAGAGAATGTTTTGGGTCTAAACCACCCCTTCTCAAGACAGAGCTGTCCAGATTAGATATGACAATTTTGCAAGGATTTCAAAAGCGGTATAATGGCTTGATAAATGACTTAGTCGGTACACTAATGCTATTCTATGAAAACTATGGACTAATTATATTTATTACATGTATCTTAATGGCGCCATCAATTTATGTAGCGCCTTACATATAATTATTGTACATTCACATTAGTGCCTGCCCTCAAGGAGTTTCTAATCTAAGGTCCCTAACTCACATTCATACATACACCAAAGTACCCCAAACGAAACTCACGTAGGCACAGGGAGAGCATGCTGACCACTTAGCCACTGTGTGAATAATAAGAGCATGACTTGCACGGCAGGAACTGGCTGAGATTCAAATCATGTATAGGCAGGATGAATGTACCCAAGTTGATCAACTCAAGTTGATATTATTGCTAGAGGAAATTAAAGCTGCTAGCAGTTATCACTGTGTTCTATAACAATAGTCATCAACCCTGTCCTCAAGGCCCACTAACAGGCCAGATTTTATGTATTACCTTGGGGGAGATGCAGACTAGAATACTGCAATCACTGAGCAGCAAATTAGATCACATGTCATGAATTTCAGTTATCTTGCAAACCTGGCCTGTTAGTGGGCCCTGAGGACAGGGTTGATGACCACTGTTCTATAACACAATGGCTCCATGGAAGGGATTCATTCATCTCTGACTGTGTTGAATCAATCGATTTTATTCCTGCACACCGTGGTTGCAAGAAAAAAAAATGCTCCATTTATGGTAGGCTTAAGGACATAAAAATAGACAGTGCCAAGCTTGATAGGATTTAATGTATTTTTACAATTAGGGATGGTGCGTTGGATGCTATTGGGGTTTTATATTACATTGCAATAAACAAGGGGCACACCAAGGCACTAAAAACACCACCAAGTAGTATGACTTTGCAAAGCAGTAGATGACAGTACTAGACAGCTCAGTACACAGTAGTGCTGGAGTTCACAGAGCAGTGTATGAAATCAAAGAGACGTATACTGCTGTAGAGAAATTCACAGGCTAGTGTAAGATTTCACAGAGAAGTATACATAAGGTTATGTAAAGATCTCCTGTTATTCATGCACAATTCAGGCAGCCAGGTTGTAAGCTCAGCTTGCTTAGAAAAGCAGAATCTCCCAGGATCTATCGATTTATAAAGTCTCTGTTATACACATGAGGTTATATGGCTGCAAAAAGTGTTTCCCAGTGTTAAACCTTTCATCCAATTTCCAAATTGCTGCATTTGGTAATTTAAAAAGCCAGTATAAAGGAATAGCAGTGGTAAAAAAAAAGCACTTGTGGATTTAACCAATAATCTTTTTATATAATTCTCCTTTAAGAAGGTGTGGCAGGGGGTGTGTCCTATGCCTACATACTTTCTAAAAGGTGTTTCTCATTCCCATCTCAGAAAGTTGGGAGGTATGACTAAGGGTCATTTCTTTCTGCTGCTTCTTAAGTCCTCATCACTTTTGACACCAAGACAAAAAAGGTGACAGTGGAGGGAGCTCCAGCACACAGCTTGTGATTGACAGCCTTGGCTCTGTTCCTGTGTGAAGGTATGCACATCCCCCTCCCTCCAATCAGCTCTCAGAGCTCTCATCACTAAGTTCTGGAGAGTGTAATTTCAGCTTTTTGCCCCCTGTTTTATGACAGCTCAGACAAGCTTTATAATATCTGGATGCAGAGAAGAGAAGACTGCAGATAAACAGGTGCAGCTTATGTAGGATGATTTGTTGAATCTCTGTGTATCACCTGAGGCCAGTCACTTCACTGGGTATATGTAAGGGTTTACAACCACTTTAAATCTGAACTCCAAGCATTTTGTTTTTTTTCCATACAGTGGGGCTGCTTTTTTTTTCTAGGGGATTGGAGAGCTGAGATCTACTCACCTAATCCTCTGATCCTCCCAGGGCAAGACCAATCCCTGCAGCGCATGCCCCCTCCCCCTCACCCCCATTACCCCCCTGCAGTATAGCAGTCTTTGGCTGTGAAATGTTCCTGATGTCATCACTGAGTCTGGATGTGAAGACGTCAGGAACAATCCACCACTGGACATGGGAGCGCCATTTTCCAGAAGAACAAAGAATCAGGTTTGTATAGGCTCTGTGTTCTAGACAAAATGAGCAGCATACCCATGCAGTGCGGGCACAGCCCCACTGCATGGAAAAAAATTGCATGGGAAAGTGAGGTCTGCGCTAATAACACATGGATTGTTGGGCCAGCACTTTGATGTGATGGTCACGGTTGTGAGCAAGGTCACTTTTAAATGTGAGTGCATATGGTTCTAGTGGAAGTTTTTAAATTGATTGAAGATTTTACACTCATTGCGATTTTCTATGGTGATGCCTATGACTGGAGTGTATTAAGAAGAGAGAGAACAGCAGTGATTAAGGGCCCCCCTCCTTTAAAGGGTAACAAGCACTTTATGACCCACCTATAGGAAGAGAATCATGGCTCTATCCGGTGAGTCTTCCCTGGTGAAGGGATTGTGGGTGATTTTCTTCACAAAAAGAGGTTAAACCATTGTAAGAACACTGGTGAAGGGATTGATAAGAGCATGGAGTACTTTGTTAATGGACACTTTTTTGTTTTTACGCTTTATATGAATAAGTATAGGGCACTTTTTGGGATTTGTATAATAATCCAATACTTAAGATAGAGGTTATTATTTGAGCATATTGCGTTGGTAACACTTGAGTAACTTAGAAAGCACTTTATTTTTGCACTTTGTTATGCACTTCATGGTACATAATACACGGCCCCTTTCACATGCGGTGGATCTCTCCGCTGATCCCCACAAAGAAGGTGGATAACAGGTCCGTGTCCACTCTGCATAGCATAGCCCCGCTGTACTCTATGGGGCATTTGGATGGAAATGTCCATTTCGAACCAACTGCCATCTGTTTTTGTCAAATAGGATCGTATCTGATGCTGGCGGGTGTTAGCGGACATCCACCGCTCCATAGAGAACAATGGCTTGTCCGATCAGGTCCGCCTGAAAAACTGATAGGCGGACCTGATCGGATCACCCGTGTGAAACTCAAACCAGTCACATTTTGCATCACTGCACATACTATTACTGTTACACATATTATTGCATTTTTGGATAGCAGCTTTGTGTAAATTGAATAGTTTTGAGCAGTGGTAGGCAACCTCGGCCCTCCAGCAGTGGTGAAACTACAAGTCCCATGAGACATTGCAAGACACTGACAATCACAGGCATGACTCCTAGAGGCAGAGGCATTATGGGATTTGTAGTTTTACCACAGATGGAGGGCTGAGGTTGCCTACCCCTGGTTTAGAGTAAGGTGGCGCGGGTTTTCATTTGGTTTATGAAAAAAAGTTTGATCAGAGTTGTGCTGTAGGCTATATACAAAACGCTTCCTTGAGGTGGCAAAATGTGAGCGTATTTATTTTATTCTATTCATGCCATTAAAATTTTTAACTGCGTAAGATTGTGTTTTCTTTTTATTTCTCTGACAAGGAGAATTTTTCAGCCCTGAAGGCAATAAGTCTCCTCACAAATGCAAAGGAGGCCTATGGCTAGCAATAACACAATCCCAAAGCACGATCCCAAAGCATGACCCCGTGCCTCTGGCTCAGCCTTCCTGAGATGGATTCATCAGACAATCTCCCTTGGGCCCCTCTTCCTATCATCAGGCCCCAAAGCGGCCAAGTGGGCTGCAATGACTATAGTTATTACACTGTTTTACTGCATATAGTGCTCTTTTAAACAGCAGATTGCTTTTTGTTATTGTTACAAAAACCTAGTGGGCCGCTGAGACCAATAGAGTGCCCTGGTAAGGTAAGGTAAGAACGAGAAGGTGTCTCGGTGTAAAAATAAAAGCTGGAATAGTTGTTGAACGTTAAGAGCATACTGTGTACCAGCACAGAGATTAGGCTTCTAATCTGGAACAGATGACAAAATACTAAAGCACTCACACTAAAAGTGTAATGAAGGAGAGAAATTTCTAATAGAATTCTTATATGTTGTGCATGCTAATGCAACAGAAGCAGTGAATCCACCCAGGGAAAGACCTAGATGATCAAAATTCTGAAGAACAATTAGCATTCATGTTCTATTACTAATGGCCTTGTCCTCAGCTGAACTTGATTCTTTAAAATGGCACATGGAAACCCTACTATAATTTAAAGGGCCCCACCGCCCATCTGTATTTTGACATCTGTTTTGAACTTGCTAGCCTAAGGGTTTGGCTGACTGAACAGTTCCGTTCGTAAAAATCGTAAAAGTCTGTTTTTTTTTTTTTCCTTTTTTAATTATTTAAAGGTATAATCTTTTCTCTGCAATTTCACGAACAAGACTTTCTTTCTTTGGTTGTGCATTTGCAGGGTGCACGCAAGTCTCCATCTTATGCCTACATGCTATTGAGATGCATGTTACAAAAAAAATCTCATTTTAATTATGAACACATTAATGTACTTTATAACCTAACATAATCCAGATGTTGAATACCATATTATGTCATAGTTAGCCCCTTAGAAATCCCTTTCTTGTTTTGAGTTTGCAAAATGAATAGCTCTGGTTGTTTGATAGGACAGAGAATGCACAGATTCGTACTACTATGTTTAATCTATAAAGGCAGGAATTCTATGGAAAAACCAAATGTTGTTTATATTGATGCTAACATAAGTACAAGTTTCTTTTAATCAAATCAGTAAACATTTGAACACAATTAAAAACATAAATACGGTTTCTCTTAAAAAAATATGCACTGCAGCATTTAAAGCAGAGCTAAACATACCTTTCCTTCTATAGTCTTGTAACAGGCACTCTCGGAGCCAAAATGCGTTCCACGCTGGAACGCATACGGCGCTCGCGCGATGACGTCATCGCTCGGCGCCGCGTGCATTCCAGCTTGGAACGCGAAGTGCGCTGCGGATCATCGCTCTATGCGATGCACCTGTCACCTGCCTATAAAGGCATCCAGCCCTATAGAAACGGGGTTCTATTATTGTCGGCCGTAGCAGGCTTGGCTATTTTAAAACTACAGGTACCATCTATCCCTTAATTGGGTACCTGTCACGTACCTGGTGGACGAGCCCGACGTGCAAGGAGTGGCTGCCCTTGCTCCTCTGATCCCGGGACCCCCTGGTAGAGTGAACAGGGAGTGCGGGAGTGCAGAGTCGCACGAGCGCCGGTTGCAGCGCAGGTGCTGGGCCGGAAGGCTTCAGAAGACTCTTGGTGCTGCGTAGAGTGGCAAGTATGGACTGTATCCGCTGATGGCAGGTGAAGATGACTGGAGGCACAGGAATCACCAGAGCGGGAGGTGTACCGTAGTCCAATGGAGGTAAGCCCCCAGCAGGAGAGTCTGAGGCCGGCTAGCGGGTCAGGTGCAGGTATAGTAGGCAATGCAGGTCAGGAGTCAGACCGGAGCAACAACAGAGTTGGCAGCAGCGGCAAAGATGGTAAGGCAAGCGGATCGTCAGGCAGGCAATAGGTCAGGGCAGGCGGAAGGCAAGCGGAGTCAGGAACAGGCCGGGTTGTCTGGAACAGATTCAGGTAAGTAGATACAGATAGTCTCAGGAACTGCTGTAGACCGGACAGCAAGAGGCAAACGCTGACAGCAAGTTTAAATATCCTCCTTTGGCGCCAGAATGACGTTCGTGCGATGCGCGCGCACCGTTGCCGCGAACGCGCGCGCGCCCGCTCCCGTCGCAATGTCGCGATCGCGCTCGCGACCTTGCCGCGAATGCGCGCGTCCCGATCGCGCCAACGCGCCGCTAGCGCCATCTGGTGGCCGAAGTTGTTCATGACATTGCCCCCCTCCAATGGGCAGCCTCCGGATGCCCAACCGGGATATTTCCAGCGGGTGGGAGTCTTTAAATGACTGGATTAGTCTTTCAGCGTGTATATTGTCCTCCGGTTCCCATGAATTCTCCTCGGGTCCGTACCCTTTCCACTTGACGAGGAATTGAACTTGGTTGCGTCTCTTCCTGCAATCCAGGATGGATTCAACCTCAAATTCCTCCTCGCCGTCTATTAGGACCGGCTCCGGCGGACCTGTGTTCCTCTCAGGGAAGGGATCAGCAACGACTGGTTTAAGCAGGGCCACGTGGAAGACCGGGTGGATGCGGAAGGTTTCTGGCAACTCAAGTTCGTAGGCAACCTCATTTATCTTCCTCTTGACAGGAAAAGGGCCCACAAACCTAGGGCCTAGTTTCTTCGAGGGGCATGCAAGCTTTAAATTCAGGGTAGACAAATAAACCTTAGTTCCAGGTTCCAGGTTGAGTTCCCCTCTTCTCTTTCTGTCAAAAATTTCTTTATTACGCTCTTGTGTCTTAGACATTGTCTCCTGCAGAATCTTATTATTTGTGTCGAAGAAGGTCAGAGTTTCCTGGACGGCGGGTACCGAACACTCCGGGACGGAATTGGACAAGAACAAAGGATGGAAGCCGTAATTCGCATAGAAGGGCGATTGTTTGGTGGCAGAGTGGACGGAATTATTGTATGCGAATTCCGCCAGGGGTAGCAGGGACACCCAATCTTCCTGCGAGAAGGAGGAGAAGCAGCGGAGATACTGTTCGAGTGTCTGATTCGTTCTCTCTGTCTGCCCGTTTGATTGCGGATGGTATGCTGATGAGAATGATAGACCAATTTTGAGACTGCTGCAAAGTGCCTTCCAAAACCTTGAGGTGAATTGCACCCCTCGATCAGACACAATATCCACAGGAACACCGTGAAGCCTAACCACTTCCTTGATAAAGGCTTTGGCCGTCTCCGGGGCGGAGGGTGTACCCTTCAGAGGTATAAAGTGTGCCATTTTAGAGAGTCTGTCTACTACCACAAAGACAGTTGTGAAACCCTCTGACGGAGGCAGCTCAACGATGAAATCCATGGAGATCATTCTCCATGGTCTTTCTGGTACCGACAGTGGTTTCAGGAGTCCCCAGGCTCTGAGTTTGCTCCCCTTGTTTCGAATGCACGTGGTGCAAGATTCCACGTAGTCCCTGCAATCTTTCAGGAGCTGGGGCCACCAAAAGGAGCGTTGCAAGAGTTCAGAAGTTTTGTGTACCCCGAAATGGCCCGCCAGCTTGTGGTCATGGCAAGAACTCAGGACGCTGACCCGTAGGTTTTCAGGTACGAAGATCTTGTCCTGATGCCAAAGTAAACCGTCCCTAGATTGTAGTTCCAGACTTGGAGAAGGGGGAATCACAGCAGAGGCTTGCCTGATTTGGGGCAATAGGTCCCTTTGTAGTAGTAGGAAATTTCCTGAAGGCAGGATGGTATCCGGGGGGTTGGAAGACTCAGAACTACCATACATGCGGGATAGAGCGTCAGGCTTAGTATTCTTGGACCCTGGTCTGTAAGTGATGTGAAAGGAAAACCTTGTAAAAAAAAGTGCCCACCTGGCCTGGCGCGGTTTAAGTCTTTTGGCCGCCTTCAAATATTCCAGGTTCTTGTGGTCTGTGTAAATCAAGATTGGGTGCGCCGCGCCTTCCAGGAGGTACCGCCATTCCTCCAAAGCGGCCTTTATTGCCAACAATTCTCGGTCCCCTACATCATAATTTCTCTCGGCTGTTGACAGTTTACGGGAAAAGAAGGCGACAGGGTGTAAGAGAGCCTTGGGGCCCTGTCTTTGAGATAGCACTGCCCCGACCGCCGTTTCGGAAGCATCCACTTCTAAGATGTAGGGCAGGTTTGCATCGGGATGCCTGAGGATGGATGCAGAGGTGAACAGGTCTTTCAGAGCTTCAAAGGCCGCCTGGGCTTCTGGTGTCCAGCGAAACCGGGTAGTTTGTTTAGTTAGGTCGGTTATTGGAGAAATTATGCTGGAGAAGGCCTTGATGAACTTTCTGTAGAAATTCGCAAAGCCGATGAAACGCTGGACGCCCTTCTTATCTATCGGCGCTGGCCAATCACGGATTGCGGAGACCTTCTTGGGATCCATTTCCACCCCCTTTACTGAGATTATGAGCCCCAGGAATTGTATGCTCGAGCGCTCGAACTCGCATTTTTCAGGCTTAGCATAAAGTCCGTGAGTTCGGAGTCGCTCAAGCACGCTTTTGACATGTCCCCGATGTTTCTCCAGGGACGGGGAAAAAATTAAGATGTCGTCCAGATAAACGATTACAAAGAGGTCGAGGAAGTCTCTGAAGATGTCGTTCACAAAGTGTTGGAACGTCGCTGGGGCGTTGCAAAATCCGAAGGGCATAACTAAATATTCAAAGTGTCCGAAACGGGTACGGAAGGCGGTCTTCCACTCGTCCCCTTCACGTATGCGGACCAAGTTGTAGGCCCCGCGGAGGTCTAATTTAGTAAAGATGACCGCGGCCCCCAGACGTTGGAACAGTTCAGGCACCAGGGGTAGCGGATACCATTTCTTGATGGTGACTTTGTTGAGTTCCCGATAATCCACACAGGGACGAAGAGAGTGGTCTTTCTTTTCAACAAAGAATATCCCTGCTCCCGCTGGTGATGTGGATGGGCGGATGAATTTCTTTCTTAGACTGTCCTCAATGTAGGTCTTCAAAGTCTCAAGTTCAAGACCCGTTAGGGGAAAGATCCTACCGAAAGGGACTTCGGCCCTCGGGAGAAGTTCAATGGGGCAGTCGTAGGACCTATGGGGCGGAAGGGTCTCTGCTCCCTTCTTACTGAAGACATCTAGGTAGTCATGATAAATTTCAGGGACAGATTGGCGGGTTTCGAGATCAGAGTCCATGCAGAGTAAGGACGGAGGCGGAGATACTACTTGCAGGCAGTGCTGTTGGCAATAAGGAGATTGGAAGCTGATCTCTCCCGTGGTCCAGTTGACCCGTGGGTTGTGGGCCTGTAGCCACGGCAAGCCCAGTATGACAGGGAACAGGGGGGAGTCAATCACATCCAGGCGCAGTAGCTCATGGTGGTTGCCAGCGATGGTGGTGGCTAAAGGCTGGGTTTCCCGGGTGACCGGTCCGGATCTTAATGTGGAGCCATCAGCTAAGTATACAGAGAGTCCAGTAGCCCTAGGGCGAAGAGGGATCTGATGTCTGGAGGCGAAGGCTTGATCCAAGAAACAGCTGCAGGCTCCCGAATCAATAATGGCGCTGACTTGGATAGTCTTGTCTGGAAGCTGGAAGAAAACGGGGACAGCTAGGTGAGTGGAATTGCCTGGGGGAACAGGTAGATGAACAGATGACGTGGACAGACACTTACGGAGCTTTGCGGGACAGGTCCTCACGTAGTGGCCAGCTTCCCCGCAATACAGACACAAGTTGTTGGCTCTACGGCGTTGGCGTTCCTCAGGGGTGAGGGAAGGACGGAGGAGGCCTAATTGCATCGGCTCCGAAGTATCTGGGGCAGATGGAGTTGATAGAGCTGGATTGGAAACGGTCGGTACCCGTGGCAACATCCAGACAGGACGAGATGGGGCCGTGGCCCTTTCAGTTCTGCGCTCCCTCAGACGCCGGTCAATCTGAATGGTCAGGTTAATTAATGCTTCCAAAGTTTCTGGGACTCCCACCCGGGCCAGTTCGTCCTTGAGTGATTCGGAAAGTCCTAGGCGGAACTGGTAACAGAGAGCCGCATCATTCCACCTTGTATCCGAACTCCATCTGCGGAATTCAGACACGTAGTCCTCAGCTGGCCGGCGACCCTGCTGTAGAGCATGCAGGGCAGCTTCCGCGGAGGCGGTCTGATGAGGATCTTCATATAGTAAGGACATAGCCTGAAAGAAGGTGGTCAGGTCATCAAGTGCAATGTCCTTTTGTTCCATCAGGCGATGGGCCCAGGCCTGCGGTTCACCCGAAAGTAGTGCGATGACAAAACCGACTTTAGTAGCTTCTAGAGAGAAAGTCCGTGGTTGTAGGGCGAAGTAAAGTTCGCAAGCATTGCGGAATGCCCGATATTTGCTACGTTCTCCGGAGAACCTTTCTGGCGTAGGAACCTTTGGTTCGGGTGGTAGCATGATGACAGAGGGAGACGTGGATGTGCCGGAAGCAGCAGAGGTGGAAGCGGGAGCAGACAATGCCTGGACGTTATTTTCCAAACGCGTGTAGCCCTCTTGCAGGGTACGGACTGCTTGGGTCAGTCCGTCCAGGTGGCGACACAGTTCTTGCATAGGATCCACTCCCTGCGCGGGCTCGGTCATGGCTGTCCGGTACTGTCACGTACCTGGTGGACGAGCCCGACGTGCAAGGAGTGGCTGCCCTTGCTCCTCTGATCCCGGGACCCCCTGGTAGAGTGAACAGGGAGTGCGGGAGTGCAGAGTCGCACGAGCGCCGGTTGCAGCGCAGGTGCTGGGCCGGAAGGCTTCAGAAGACTCTTGGTGCTGCGTAGAGTGGCAAGTATGGACTGTATCCGCTGATGGCAGGTGAAGATGACTGGAGGCACAGGAATCACCAGAGCGGGAGGTGTACCGTAGTCCAATGGAGGTAAGCCCCCAGCAGGAGAGTCTGAGGCCGGCTAGCGGGTCAGGTGCAGGTATAGTAGGCAATGCAGGTCAGGAGTCAGACCGGAGCAACAACAGAGTTGGCAGCAGCGGCAAAGATGGTAAGGCAAGCGGATCGTCAGGCAGGCAATAGGTCAGGGCAGGCGGAAGGCAAGCGGAGTCAGGAACAGGCCGGGTTGTCTGGAACAGATTCAGGTAAGTAGATACAGATAGTCTCAGGAACTGCTGTAGACCGGACAGCAAGAGGCAAACGCTGACAGCAAGTTTAAATATCCTCCTTTGGCGCCAGAATGACGTTCGTGCGATGCGCGCGCACCGTTGCCGCGAACGCGCGCGCCCGCTCCCGTCGCAATGTCGCGATCGCGCTCGCGACCTTGCCGCGAATGCGCGCGTCCCGATCGCGCCAACGCGCCGCTAGCGCCATCTGGTGGCCGAAGTTGTTCATGACAGTACCATCCATGCCTGGATCTGCGCTGCCAACTTTATATGAGCTGCTGTGGACACCTAAAGATATCCCCCACCAGGAGACGCTCCATAGACGATTCCCTTGCTGTAATACTCTGGACTACACTCAAGCCCTGCAAACGGATAAGTAGCAATGCTTTCACTTGTAGTGCTATAGAAAGATCTGCTACATATATTGCTCCTAAACAATTGTTCTATTTAACTCTGGATTGCTAGATTCTAACATACTGCTTGGTATTGACTGTTGTGTTACTGCTAGTCCGCTGTAGAATATCTTAAAGAGATATGCATACTCACATTACCTGAGCTATATTTGCCTCTCCTATGCAACTTTTATTTGCCATCATAAATCCTATTTACTACGTACTTGACATAAGTCGGTACTTGTTTATGGGCCCATGTCCTAAGTTACTGAACATGTTCCCCCTAACTTTTCTATGCTAAGGGTTGAGATATTTCATACCTACTCCCTTAGTGGCCTAATGCATTTCTATATGTTTAAGTGATATGATGTAGAGAACCCCCAAACTCCTGTTTGCGTGGAGTGGTGCCTGGGGTCCCGTACTGATAATCACTTGCATATAGAAGTGCATTGGAATCTTTAAGTGTATGCTATAATTTTAAACGCTATGCTCTGGTCGCATGTTGTAATACGTCCAACCTTAGTAGCTCAATGCCTTTCTTTATGTGAGAGAGAGATGATGTAGAGAACCCCCAAACTCCTGTTTGTGTGGAGTGACGCCTGGGGTCTAATACTGAAATCTCACATAGAGAAGTGCATTGAAATCCTTGCTAACCGCAGTTGTGGTTCACTCCCATTCACCAGAGCCGTTACAAGTCTTTGTCCCTCGCTGATGACAGCATCATATGTGTGCCGGTCTTCATTGTCTGGTGCGGAATGACGTCACCAACACTAAGGTAAGAGGCTCGGCACACAACAGTGGAGGACTCTGATGTAAGGTGCAGCTGGCCTTATTGGTATATTACATGGTTATGTAACAATAAAGTACCCTGATTGTGTGGGCGATGGGAATGGTCAGGTATTGTGGGGGTAGGGAGTATAAGTATAGTGGTCTCTCAGTGTGTACTATATAGGTATGGTGATATGCATCCCTGTTTGGGTGGGGGTTAGGGTGTGCCACAGGGCTCTGGATGGAGCCTCTAAGTTAAAGTCTCAGGGTCTCTAAAGAGTCTCTGAATTAGGTTGCAGTGGAGGTAGTCAGTGTATAAGAGCTAGAAGAGATCTCTGCAAGAATACAAGAGCACAAACACAAACGAAAACACAGCTGGATGATGTCACTCCTGTGTATATGGAAGAGTCAGTTATTCCGGCACACAGAGACTGTGCCAGCATCATAAGCTGAGCTGCGCATGTACAGCTCAGTTTATATGCCGGGAAACACTGCAATAGCTGTACTTTACTGCAGAGGAGATATTGCCTGTCTCTTCTGCAATAAAGAGCCCACCTGCCTGCTTACAGTTTGTGTCAGCAGAGCTTTAGAATAATTTTAAATATAAGTGCATCTTTTGGACCCCCTGTAAAGTTTCACAAATACATGTCCATCCGGCCATTGTATGCCACCTAATATAGCTTCCTGTGATTTGGGGATAACGCTGCTTCACTGCTTCTGAATTCAAAGCAGCATTGTCCCTCTCAGTAAGATGAGAAGCTGTTACCAGGAGTGTGATTACAACATTATCCATAAGTCTGTAGCTTATCAATCAGCAGCTGGCCACAACTAGTTCTCTTCACTGCATTTGGGGTTGGCAGACCGGACTATGCCGCTGAAACCTTCTTACTGTGAGCTGCAGGGGGAGCGAGTTAGACACAAATGAAAGAAGGATTTAGCCATTTCAAGGGAAGGTTTTTTTTTTTACTTTATAAGGCTATTGCATTACATAATAACTGGATTTGAGAGCTGGTTAGAAATCCACACAGGAGTCTTTAGATATGCTTTAAAGAGTAAAGAAACATTCCCCTCTGGGTGATCTATGTACATTACAAGGATTTTAACAAACTTTGTTGCAGATTCCTACCTTTTGTTATTCTGAAGAAATCCTTGTGTCCATGTGGGAAAGTGACTCTAATGGGAGTGATTTCATAATTATCAATCAGCTGCTGCACCTGCAGGGCACTAATGAAGAAAATTGCAGGGCATGCATCCCTTTAGACGTGATTTCCAATTGGAAGCAGGGGATGCCTGAAATCTGTCTTGTATCTTAGTGCAGACTTCTGGGAAAATCAGGGAGCCAATCACACAAGCAGGAAATTATGTTTCTGGGTGTGTTCAGTACACACTCTGTGTACAGGACACCTCCAGGTAGCCATATTGCATTGCATTTTCAGAAAAAAACAGCGGCTGCAGAATGAAAAGGGAAGGTAAATTTGAATTACAATATGACTTGTGTTTCAATTGTATATGCTGTATTATTTTTCTTTATTTGCCATTTTTTCCCCATAAAAGTGAAGGGGGAATATATTAGGAAGTATCTGAATCCAGAATATGGGGGGGGGCAGGGGATGTGAGCATGAACTATGCAGATTACATTTCCCTTTTGGACCCCTCTTCTATTCATACTCTATCATAAAGTGAACCTTTACAAAAGCTTTTAATAGAACCTGCTATTCCTTAACTAAAGGGACAATATTGTGACAGAAATAAAGATTATTTTATTGGTTACTACAAGCAATTGTACAAATGTATATTATGCACAGGGTCTTGCTTTGAACATCACAAACCCATTGTAGAATGCGTCATCCAATCCTAAACAGCAATTACTGCTTGAAAGTAAGAATATAACAAAAGACAATAAAACCAAAAAATTATGGTTCTCAAGTTATTATTCTGCTAGGGGTGTTTTTTAAAGACTTTAGGCTCAATTCATAAAGCTTTAACACAAAGATAAGACTTGAATTTACAAATCTCATTGGACTCAACTGAAAATAACTTTTTTGAACCTCCGTATCTTTGTCCTGGTCTGTTAGCTTTGTAAATTGAGCCTCTTATCAGTGTATAAATAAAATTGAGCCGTTCCGATACACCACTTCTGGATAGGGTCAGGGCTATTGCCACCTTCCACAGCCACAATCGTTAATGGCCTTATGAAGGGCTGCCTCACTGGCCATTAGGAATGCACTTGGAGGCCGAAAGTAGTAGCAAACTCCTACACTTTCAGGAAGTCATAGATCTTTGTCTGTTAACTCAAGTAAACAGGGGTGCATCAATTGTCTTTTGCCTCGTACACATGTACAGGATTTCTGACGGGAAAAGTTCCCGTCGGAAATCCCGAGGGGGAAAAGCGAGAACCTGCTTGGTCAGTCTTTCCCCCTACAAACGTGAGGTTTTCCCAGCAGGAAAACTGTGATAGAGATTTGATTGGGAATCCCGGCCGTGTGTATGCCCCATCGCAGTTTTTCCCATAGGAAAACTGCCAAAAACCGCCATGCAAAAGTCCGCCGGTTTTCTCGGTGGAAAAAAAGAGAGCTGGTCAGGCGGTTTTTGGGCAGTTTTCCCGTCGGAAAAACTGTGAGGAACATACACACGGCCGGGATTCCTGGCCAAAAGCTCTCCTCGCAGTTTTCCCGTCTGGAAAACCGGACGTGTGTACAAAGCTTGTAACCTAATGTTTATGTAATTTGCCCTCTTTGCATAATCCTAATGGTTGCCAGTATTCTAATCGTCTGAATGGAGCTGAACATCACCCTTCAAAAGTGGTTAATTTTCCGCCCACCAGGGGATGGTGTTGAATAGAAGCATGTGAAAAGAGACAGCAGATCTGTCACGTCCCTGGCGGTAGAGCCTGGTGTGCGGAGGACAGCCTCTCTTACAGCTCTGATTTCGAGCTCTTGATAGAGCAGACAGGAGGCTCAAGAGTGCAAAGTCGCACGAGTGCCTGGCAGGATCGCTGGTGTCATGAACAGCTTCGGCCACCAGATGGCGCTAGCGGCGCGTCAGCGCGATTGGGACACGCGCATTCGCGGCAGTGGCGCACGCGCGATCACGGCATTGCGACGGGAGCGGGCGCGCGCATTCGCGGCAACGGTACGCGCGCATCGCGCGAACGTCATTCTGGCGCCAAAAAAGGACATTTAAACTCGCTGTCAGCGTTTGCCTCTTGCTGTCCGGTCTACAGCAGTTCCTGAGACTATCTGTATCTAGCCTACCTGAATCTGTTCCTGACAACCCGGCCTGTTCCTGACTCCGCTTGCCTTCCGCCTGCCCTGACCTATTGCCTGCCTGACGATCCGCCTGCCTGACCCCCTTAGCCGCTGCTGCCAATCTGTTGTCGACCCGGTCTGACTCCTACTCTGCCTTGCCTACTACACCTGCACCTGACCCGCTAGCCGGCCTTGGACTCTCCTGCTGGGACTTACCTCCACTGGACTACGGTACACCTCCCCGCCCTGGTGATTCCTGTGTCTCCAGTCGTCTTCACTTGCCGCCAGCAGCTACAGTCCACACTTGCTACTCTACGCAGCACTGAAGCCTTCTGAAGCCTTTCCGGCCCAACACCTGCGCTGCAACCGGCGCTCGTGCGACTCTGCACTCCCGCACCCCCTGTCCACTCTACCAGGGGTCCCGGGATCAGAGGAGTAAGGGCAGCCACTCCTTGCACGTCGGGCTCGTCCACCAGGTACGTGACAGTACCGGACAGCCATGACCGAGCCCGCGCAGGGAGTGGATCCTATGCAGGAACTTTGTCGCCACCTGGATGGACTGACCCAAGCAGTTCGTACCCTGCAAGATGGCTACACGCGTTTGGAAAATCGCGTCCAGGCGTTATCTGCTCCCGCCTCCACCTCTGCTGCTTCCGGCACATCCACGTCTCCCTCTGTCATCATGCTGCCACCTGAACCAAAAGTTCCTACGCCAGAAAGGTTCTCCGGAGAACGTAGCAAATATCGGGCTTTCCGCAATGCTTGCGAACTTTACTTCGCCCTACAGCCACGGACTTTCTCCCTAGAAGCTACTAAAGTCGGTTTTGTCATCGCACTACTTTCGGGCGAACCGCAAGCCTGGGCCCATCGCCTGATGGAACAAAAGGACGTTGCACTTGATGACCTGACCACCTTCTTTCAGGCTATGTCCTTACTATATGAAGATCCTCATCAGACCGCCTCCGCGGAAGCTGCCCTGCACGCTCTACAGCAGGGTCGCCGACCAGCTGAGGACTACGTGTCCGAATTCCGCAGATGGAGTTCGGATACAAGGTGGAATGATGCGGCCCTCTGTTACCAGTTCCGCCTAGGTCTTTCCGAATCACTCAAGGACGAACTGGCCCGGGTAGGAGTCCCAGGAACATTGGAAGCGTTAATTAACCTGACCATTCAGATTGACCGACGCCTGAGGGAGCGCAGAACTGAAAGAGCCACGGCCCCATCTCGCCCTGTCTGGATGATGCCCCGGGTACCGACCGTTTCCAATCCAGCTCTACCAACTCCGACTGCCTCATCCGCCCCTGATACCTCTGAGCCGATGCAATTAGGCCTCCTCCGTCCTTCCCTCACCCCTGAGGAACGCCAACGCCGCAGGGCCAACAACTTGTGTCTGTATTGCGGGGAAGCTGGCCACTACGTGAGGACCTGTCCCGCAAAGCTCCGTAAGTGTCTGTCCACGTCATCTGTTCACTTACCTATTCTCCCAGGCAATTCCACTCACCTAGCTGTTCCCGTTTTCTTCCAGCTTCCAGAAAGGACTATCCAAGTCAGCGCCATTATTGATTCAGGAGCCTGCAGCTGCTTTTTGGATCAAGCCTTCGCCTCCAGACATCAGATCCCTCTTCGCCCTAGGGCTACCGGACTCTCTGTATACTTAGCTGATGGCTCCACGTTAAGATCCGGACCGGTTACCCGAGAAACCCAGCCTTTAGCCACCACCATCGCTGGCAACCACCATGAACTACTGTGCCTGGATGTGATTGACTCCCCCCTGTTCCCTGTCATACTGGGCTTGCCGTGGCTACAGGTCCACAATCCACGGGTCAACTGGACCACGGGAGAGATCAGCTTCCAATCTCCTTATTGCCAACAGCACTGCCTGCAAGTAGTATCTCCACCTCCGTCCTTACTCTGCATGGACTCTGATGCTGAAACCCGCCAATCTGTCCCTGAAATTTACCACGACTACCTGGATGTCTTCAGTAAGAAGGGAGCAGAGACCCTTCCGCCTCATAGGTCCTACGACTGCCCCATTGAACTCCTCCCGGGGGCCGAAGTCCCTTTCGGTAGGATCTTCCCCTTAACGGGTCTTGAACTTGAGACTTTGAAGACCTACATTGAGGACAGTCTAAGAAAGAAGTTCATCCGCCCGTCCACATCACCAGCGGGAGCAGGGATCTTCTTTGTAGAAAAGAAAGACCACTCTCTTCGTCCCTGTGTGGATTACCGGGAACTCAACAAAATCACCATCAAAAATCGGTACCCGCTGCCCTTGGTACCTGAACTGTTCCAACGTCTGGGGGCCGCGGTCATCTTTACTAAATTAGATCTCCGCGGGGCCTACAACTTGGTCCGCATACGTGAAGGGGACGAGTGGAAGACCGCCTTCCGTACCCGTTTCGGACACTTCGAATATTTAGTTATGCCCTTCGGACTTTGTAACGCCCCAGCGACGTTCCAACACTTTGTGAATGACATCTTCAGAGACTTCCTCGACCTCTTTGTGATCGTTTACTTGGACGATATCTTAATTTTCTCCCCTTCCCTGGAGAAACATCGAGAACATGTCAAAAACGTGCTCGAGCGCCTCCAAGCTCACGGACTTTATGCCAAGCCTGAGAAATGCGAGTTCGAACGCTCGAGCATACAATTCCTGGGGCTCATAATCTCAGTAAAGGGGGTGGAAATGGATCCCAAGAAGGTCTCCGCAATCCGTGATTGGCCAGCGCCTGTAGACAAGAAGGGCGTTCAGCGTTTCGTCGGCTTTGCGAATTTCTACAGGAAGTTCATCAGGGCCTTCTCCAGCATAATTTCTCCAATAACCGATCTAACTAAACAGACTACCCGGTTCCGCTGGACACCAGAAGCCCAGGCGGCCTTTGAAGCTCTGAAAGACTTGTTCACCTCTGCATCCGTCCTCAGGCATCCCGATGCAAACCTGCCCTACATCTTAGAAGTAGATGCTTCCGAAACGGCGGTCGGGGCAGTGCTATCTCAAAGACAGGGTCCCAAGGCTCTCTTACACCCTGTCGCCTTCTTTTCCCGTAAACTGTCAGCAGCTGAGAGAAATTATGATGTAGGGGACCGAGAACTGTTGGCAATAAAGGCCGCTCTGGAGGAATGGCGGTACCTCCTGGAAGGCGCAGCGCACCCAATCTTGATTTACACAGACCACAAGAACCTGGAATACTTGAAGGCGGCCAAGAGACTTAAACCGCGCCAGGCCAGGTGGGCACTTTTTTTTACAAGGTTTTCCTTTCACATCACTTACAGACCAGGGTCCAAGAATACTAAGCCTGACGCTCTATCTCGCATGTATGGCAGCTCAGAGTTTCCCAACCCCCCGGATACCATCCTGCCATCAGGAAATTTCCTGTTACTACAAAGGGACCTATTGCCCCAAATCAGGCAAGCCTCTGCTGGGATTTCCCCTTCTTCAAGTCTGGAACTACAATCTAGGGACGGTTTACTTTGGCATCAGGACAAGATCTTCGTACCTGAAGATCTACGGGTCAGTGTCCTGAGTTCTTGCCATGACCACAAGCTGGCGGGCCATTTCGGGGTACACAAAACTTCAGAACTCCTGCAACGCTCCTTTTGGTGGCCCCAGCTCCTGAAGGATTGCAGGGACTATGTGGAATCTTGCACCACGTGCACTCGAAACAAGGGGAGCAAGCTCAGAGCCTGGGGACTCCTGAAACCGCTACCAGTACCAGAAAGACCATGGAGAATGATCTCCATGGATTTCATTGTGGAGCTTCCCCCGTCAGAGGGTTTCACCACTGTCTTTGTGGTAGTAGACAGACTCTCAAAGATGGCACACTTTATACCTTTGAAGGGTACACCCTCTGCCCCGGAGACGGCCAAAGCCTTTATCAAGGAAGTGGTTAGGCTTCATGGTGTTCCTGTGGACATCGTGTCTGATCGAGGGGTGCAATTCACCTCCAGGTTTTGGAAGGCACTTTGCAGCAGTCTCAAGATTGGTCTATCGTTCTCATCAGCGTACCATACACAATCAAACGGGCAGACAGAGAGAACGAATCAGACACTCGAACAGTATCTTCGATGCTTCTCCTCCTTCTCGCAGGAAGATTGGGTGTCCTTGCTACCCCTGGCGGAATTCGCATACAATAATTCCGTCCACTCTGCCACCAAACAATCGCCCTTCTATGCGAACTACGGCTTCCATCCCTTGTTCTTGTCCAATTCCGTCCCGGAGTGTTCGGTACCCGCCGTCCAGGAAACTCTGACCTTCTTTGACACAAATAATAAGATCCTGCAGGAGACAATGACTAAGACACAAGAGCGTAATAAAGAAATCTTTGACAAGAAAAGAAGAGGGGAACTCAACCTGGAACCTGGAACTAAGGTTTATCTGTCTACCCTGAATTTAAAACTTGCATGCCCCTCGAAGAAACTAGGCCCTAGGTTTGTGGGCCCTTTTCCTGTCAAGAGGAAGATAAATGAGGTTGCCTACGAACTTCAGTTGCCAGAAACCTTCCGCATTCACCCGGTCTTCCATGTGGCCCTGCTTAAACCAGTCGTTTCTGATTCCTTTCCTGAGAGGAACACAGGTCCGCCGGAGCCGGTCCTAGTAGACGGCGAGGAGGAATTTGAGGTTGAATCCATCCTGGATTGCAGGAAAAGACGCAACCAAGTTCAATTCCTCGTCAAATGGAAAGGGTATGGACCCGAGGAGAATTCATGGGAACCGGAGGACAATATACACGCTGAAAGACTAATCCAGTCATTTAAAGACTCCCACCCGCTGGAAATAGCCCGGTTGGGCATCCGGAGGCTGCCCATTGGAGGGGGGCAATGTCATGAACAGCTTCGGCCACCAGATGGCGCTAGCGGCGCGTCAGCGCGATTGGGACACGCGCATTCGCGGCAGTGGCGCGCGCGCGATCACGGCATTGCGACGGGAGCGGGCGCGCGCATTCGCGGCAACGGTACGCGCGCATCGCGCGAACGTCATTCTGGCGCCAAAAAAGGACATTTAAACTCGCTGTCAGCGTTTGCCTCTTGCTGTCCGGTCTACAGCAGTTCCTGAGACTATCTGTATCTAGCCTACCTGAATCTGTTCCTGACAACCCGGCCTGTTCCTGACTCCGCTTGCCTTCCGCCTGCCCTGACCTATTGCCTGCCTGACGATCCGCCTGCCTGACCCCCTTAGCCGCTGCTGCCAATCTGTTGTCGACCCGGTCTGACTCCTACTCTGCCTTGCCTACTACACCTGCACCTGACCCGCTAGCCGGCCTTGGACTCTCCTGCTGGGACTTACCTCCACTGGACTACGGTACACCTCCCCGCCCTGGTGATTCCTGTGTCTCCAGTCATCTTCACTTGCCGCCAGCAGCTACAGTCCACACTTGCTACTCTACGCAGCACTGAAGCTTTCTGAAGCCTTTCCGGCCCAGCACCTGCGCTGCAACCGGCGCTCGTGCGACTCTGCACTCCCGCACCCCCTGTCCACTCTACCAGGGGTCCCGGGATCAGAGGAGTAAGGGCAGCCACTCCTTGCACGTCGGGCTCGTCCACCAGGTACGTGACAGCTGGTGAGTCGCTGGGCTGGAGTTGCTGAAGGAATTGCAGGAAGACACTGGTGCAGGGAAGGCCCAGGAGCAGCTGACAGCAGGTAGCAGAAGTAGGCAGGCCGGGTCATACGCTATCGGGTACGTCAGGAACCAAAGCAGAGGCAGGATCGAAGTCGAGGTGCATGCCGGGTCGGTAGCAGACTGGCAGCAAGGTAGCAGGAGCGGCAGGCGGAATCAGGGTCAGACAAGCCAGGTCGGGTGCAGGCAGAGAGCAGGAGCGTCAGGGACAAGCCGGGTCAGATAAACGGAAACAGGAATCAGGATAACAGGGTCAAGTACACCAAACGTTATAGAACGGAGAGCACCTGAGTCCGGGAAGTGGCCCAGTTTAAACAGCCTGTCTGGCGCCAAACACTCAGGGGTTGCACGCCACGGCGCGCGCACGCACACGCATGCCAACGGCGCCCCTGCAGGAACCGAAGTCACAGGCCGACCTCTACGGCCGCCATTTTGGGCACTGGCATGCCCTTCCTGACAAGATCATTGCAAAAGCACATGACAAGGGCACTTCTAGACACAATAGGCCAGATCCACAGACACCAGCCGCCCGCGCGGCGTGTCCCATATACGCTACGCCGCTGTAAGTCACAGTGGCATATTGCTAATCCTCAATGAAATGCCGCTGTAACGTACGGCGGCGTAGCGTAAATGGGCCGGCGTTTGCGGTGTAATTCAAATTTACTAGGGGGGCATGTTTTATTATAATTATGAATGACCCGACGCAAACAACGCTTTTTTTACACTGCGCATGCGCCGGCCCTGGACGTACCCTAGTGCGCATGCATGAAATAACGTCGCAAATAGTCAATGAAAACGACGTGTACGTAATATACACAATTCCCTATTCGCGAACAGGTTACGCAAACAACGGAAAGATCAACGCTGGCCCGACGTCCATACTTAACATTGGCTGCGCCACCATATAGCAGGGGTAAAATTACGCCGTACATACACTTACGCAAACGACGTAAACACACTGCGCCGGGCGTACGTACGCGTTGGATCGCCGTAACTACCTTATTTGC
Organism: Rana kukunoris; assembly: GCA_029574335.1. Taxonomy (NCBI): domain Eukaryota; kingdom Metazoa; phylum Chordata; class Amphibia; order Anura; family Ranidae; genus Rana; species Rana kukunoris. Next base: position 163,808,853 of record CM056052.1, read on the forward strand.
ATATTTTACGCGGACGCGCCCCTAGCGTCCAGAGTAAATATGCATCTAAGATATGACGGTGTAAGAAACTTACGCCAGTCGTATCTTAGCGTAAGGCCGGCGTATCTTTTTTTTCTGGATATAAAACAAAGACACGCGGCGGGAAATTCGAATGTGGATCTGGCCCAATGAGCTTTATTAAATTCAAACTATGGGTAAATTAAGTATCTAGTCTTATTCCAGCACAGATGAAAAGTTTCTGCTGTAGCATTAAACGCTCACTGTTGGGACTTCACTTGCTGTCCATAGTTGTACCTCAACCAGTTTAGCATGCACTAAGGCTACAGACTCATAGCAATACAAAAAAAAATGTTTTCTAATTAATGTGGTCAACAGAAATGTAGTCCACAGTTACCAACCAGTAGACATGTGCATTCGTTTTAGTTAGAATGCATTTTCGTCCGAAAATCAGGTATTTTCGTTATCGTTTTAACAAACGATAACGAAAGCGCAGTAAAAGAAAACCGAAAGATCCAACATAAAAAATGCTTTATTTTCGTTTTCGTTGCGATAACAATTCAATATAGAGAGATTCGACATGGCGCTGACTGAATACAGTGAATAGCAATCTGTCTATCGAACCTGATATACACACACATACGGTACTTTTCGACTAGATAGGGAAAAGATTTGACGCTATAGGGAAAAGATTCAACGCTATAGGGAAAAGATTCAACGCTATAGGGAAAAGATTCAACATTATAGAAATAATAGATTCGACATTACAGAGAATAGATTTTGATTTATGAGAAAATAGATTCGACATTATAGAGAATAGATTCGACATTATAGAGAGAGAATAGATTCGACATCCACATTATAGAGAGATTATAGATTCTTACTAGTTATACAACATTAGAATTCTTGTAGGCGGAATATTCGACCCGAAATGTACGATTCGGCATAAAGTTTCGATGTTCCGTCGAATATTCTTTGACCATTCGACAGAAACCAAGTATAATATCTGGATTTTCGGACGAAAGCTGTTCCCCAACGAAAAACGAAATAAATCAAAACGATTTTCGGGAGTAACTAAATAAATTTATTTTCCAGACGAAAACGAAAAAAACGAAACAAAATATTCCAGTCTGCACATGTCTACCAACCAGTAGTCTTTCATCATTACTTAGTACTTCTCTCAGTAGAAATGTAATATCTGATTGCCCATTATACAAACTTGCTTTATTAATTAAGCTAACCAATCACATTTTAATCATGCATCACACCAACTTGGTATTAATAAGTGTCAGTGTACGCACACACCAATTATTTTATTATTGCTACAATAATATATATATATATATATATATATATATATATATAAAGAAGGCCAGTATGGTGGCCTGAGTTTATGGGAGGAGCCCGGAGGGTATTTAAGCAGCCCACTCACACATGCTCTTTGTCGGTTCAGTGTGCAGTACTACACGTCACTGGGCCGACTCTTCCCAGCTCACCTCATGTCCGTGAGTCTGCGCATTCAATCGCATTCAACATCGCAAGTGCATTGCGGCTTCTCCGTTCATGGTCTTCGACGGCGGTTCCCGCTTACTGTCGCAAGTTGTATTCAAACCTTTTGTATCATGTGCAATCTTGCAATTCGTTATGCTTCCTATCCTGCATTTCTTTTGTAAAAATCAGCCTCTGAGTTATTGTTGCTCATGTTCTAACATCTTAGTTACAAGCTTGGTACATTTGTAACTTCCTCCTGCCAAACAAACTATTTATTTGTATATTCAGTGTCCATGCTTGCTGTCTCATTCATTTGGAGATTAGCATATATTCTTTGTATGTGTTCTTTGGCAGATTGAGGTGGTAATTGAACTCACCTGCTGCCTTGTCTGCACTTGATTAGCCTGGGGGGATGGGTGGCTGGTAGGTGTTCGGTTTCACAGCAAGGAGTAGCATACACTCTACAACCAATTCACAGCAGATTTGTTCAACACTCCTTACTTCCGATTTGTATCGGATTTGTTTCATGCATTTTACAACCGTTTTTGTATCAGTCATTTCTCTTTAAAACTGTTTTGTATCAGATACATTGCATACTTTTCACCATTGCCATTCTATGTTTCCCCCATGCCGTGCATTTTAGTTTCCGCAGCGGAACTTACGAATTGTTTGTACACGGTTCTTCTCTCTCATTTATTTACCAAAGTTATTGCCTGTGCGTCATGCATGGCACCACACCACGCCACATCCACTCCAGTCCAAGCAAACCCAGTTGCATGTTCACTGTCCCAGGTGGGATTCGTTAGCTTGTTTGTCATGTCAAAATTCGTGGCCACTCATGGTGTCACCCGCATCATATGTTCGGTTCCCACAGTGGAGCTTATAAAATATTCGTACGCACTTCTCGTGTTCTATTTTCTACACCAAACCTTGTTGTTTTGCCCCATGCATGGCATCACGCTACACCTTTCCTACATGTTTCACTCCAGCCACAGTCCGCCGCAAACTCACTCGCATGGCCCACTGTCGCAAGTAAAATTTGTGTATTTGAGACCCTTGCAAATGTAATATCATCTCAGCTACCTCACACTCATCTAGACCTTTGCAACCACACAATCTGGTCTCAGCAACCTAACACCCATTCAGACCTTTGCAGCCATACAAAGTCGTCTTAGCAAACTGACACTCATTTGACACCATTGCAAACGCAATATTGTCTCAGCAACCTGACACCTGTTCAGACCTATGCAGCCATACATTGTCATCTCAGCAGCCCGACACTCACTTGAGACCATTGTAAACGCAACATCGTCTTAGCAACCCCTCACTTGTTGAGACCCGTGCAACCACACAAGGCCATCTCAAAACAACCTCATAATCATCGAGACCTTTGCAACCGTGCAATATCGTCTCAGCAAACCAGACTGAGACCCTTTCTACCACGCAATGCCATCTCAAAACAAACCTCATAATCATTGAGACCTTTGCAACCACACAACATCGTCTCAGCAAACCAGACTGACACCCTTGCAACCACGCAATGCCGTCTCAAAACAAACCTTCATACTCGAGGCCCCTGCGACCACACAATATCATCCCAGCAACCTGACACTCACTGACACCCTTGCAACCATATAATATTGTCTGCACCACGTGCAAACCCGAATACAAACTAAACCTGCAAACACACCTCAGTGACAAACAACCAGCCACACAAACACACAGTGGCACCTAGTTGGCCATTCATCTTTAGTGGCACACAGGCCACTCATCTTTTCCCTGTATTTTTCCCTGCAGTTAGTTCACGCTGGTCAGCGAGTGCACGTTGGTCAGCGAGTGCACGTTGGTCAGTGAGTGCACGTATATCGTCTTGTTGAGCACCTGTGTATTGTCTTGATTTTCTCACACCAATGCAAGATCAAGTCCAAGTTCTCAAACTAGACCAAGCATCAGTAGCAAACTTAGCTATGTGGGACAACTTCCCCACCTGATAGAACAGCATTTCAATCTTCATCAGCCGAGCCACCACAGGCTTTTGCGTGCATTTTTCGTCCACCACTGGTTCTCCAAACCTTGGCCCCCAGAAATTCTCTTAAATTTCTGCTTCACCCAGTCTTCATCACGCCTCGTGCTGTACCCCATTGTGGCAGCTGCCCAGGTCTGGGGCCACACTTGAACTGGACAGACATTGTTCTTCACCACAGACAATCAGCCACAGCCGACTTCATCAATTAAGGTAGATCAAGCCTCTCCCCATCACGTCCTTCCTGCGCAGGCTCGCGCAGCTGTCATTCCGTCACCAGTTTAATATCTTCTGTAGACATGTTCCAGGCAAATGCAAAATCGCAGCTGATGCTCTGTCCCATTCCAACCTTACTTTGTTTTTCCAGCAAGAGCCTGGAGCCGACCCAATAACCATCCCTGTCCCACCCTGGTCATTGCTGACGATGGACTGAAGTAGCATCTCACCAACTCAACACAGCTTATTAACCACTTCTTGGCACGCAACACACTGAAGGCCTATCGCACTGCTTGAAACACTAACCGCTAATTTTTGGCCACTTGCCTCGGAGCAGCAATAGGCAATGTTAGACACGTCCTAGCCTTCATATCGTATTGCCACACGCAGCTGACCCTTTCTCACAATCACGCCATATCTAGATGGCGTCCAGCATTTCCTTTCCCTGCAGGACCCCAGTAAACTGTCAGGATTCTCAAGCCCATGCAGTCAAGTCCCTCCTACAGGGCATACAGAAGCACCAACCTGTAGTCAGTGGCAAGCGCCTACCTTTCAAAAGTGCCCTCTTTAGGGACATGTCTGAAATCCTTACTCGTTCCCCATTTAGGGCCTTGCCCAGCATAGTCACCCAAGCAGCCATCTACCAGGCCTTCTACGGTTCCCTACGACCTAGCGAATTTACAGTTAGTGGCTCCGGCAGTCAGACACTGCTCCGACGCCACCCGACTCGCTTTCGAACACCTACACTCTCAGTCTGCAAACGCAACAACCAGCCCAGGGGGTTGACATCAACCTGTTTCAGACTAACAATGCCTGACGCCCAGTGGCGGTGCTCGACCGACTACGGCTCCATCTACCCAGCCAATCTGATGGTAGCTTGTTGCTACCCTTTCTAAACCAGCTCCCTGAGTGGCAGCCAGTTTGTCAAGCATGTCAGAATCCTAAGCAACTTGGTCTTCAAACCCCAGTCAGTTCTCTGGACATTCTTTCCGAATTAGAGCAGCCTCAACTGCCTCCCAACAGGGAGTACCAGACCACGTAATCAAGATACCAGGCTGATGGGAAGTCTCCTTGTTTTGCCACATACATCCCAAATCCTCAGGAAGAAATGGAACAAGCCTTTACCAAGCTGGCTCAATAAATACAAGAAATCAATATAAGCTATTTCCCTATCTGAGTCTTTTGCCCCCTTTTCTTGGCATACTGACCAGACCACCAAGGCACACTTCAGGTCTATTTATGTTGTAAGTCTTGTCGCGTGTTTATGTGATCCACATCACTCTCAGTCAGAGGGCCACGACCATAAATAAGAAGGCCAGTATGGTGGCCTGAGTTTATGGGAGGAGCCCGGAGGGTATCTAAGCAGCCCACTCACACATGCTCTTTGTAGGTTCAGTGTGCAGTACTACACGTCACTGGGCCGACTCTTCTCAGCTCACCTCATGTCCGTGAGTCTGCGCATTCAATCGCATTCGACACCCTCCCGCCCTTCCCTTTTTCCGGGCACTTCTCAGCATATCCTTCTTCAACAACTACCCATTACTTACTTTGGGTATGCCCCCTTTTCTTGGCATACTGACCAGACCACCAAGGCACACTTCAGATCTATTGATGTTGTAAGTCTTGTCGCGTGTTTATGTGATCCACATCACTCTCAGTCAGAGGGCCACGACCATAAATAAGAAGGCCAGTATGGTGGCCTGAGTATATGGGAGGAGCCCGGAGGGTATTTAAGCAGCCCACTCACACATGCTCTTTGTAGGTTCAGTGTGCAGTATTACACGTCACTGGGCCGACTCTTCCCAGCTCACCTCATGTCCGTGAGTCTGCGCATTCAATCGCATTCGACACACTCCCGCCCTTCCCTTTTTCAGGGCACTTCTCAGCATATCCTTCTTCAACAACTACCCATTACTTACTTTGGGTATGCCCCCTTTTCTTGGCATACTGACCAGACCACCAAGGCACACTTCAGGTCTATTTATGTTGTAAGTCTTGCCGCGTGTTTATGTGATCCACATCACTCTCAGTCAGAGGGCTACGACCATAAATATATATATATATTTATATATTATATATACATAACATCTGAAGAATAAGCTTGTGGGTGGTATAGTATTCCTTTATGACAGAATAAAATACAAGTACCCACTGCCTCTCATCTTTAAACAGTTACTTTTCACTGCTCAGATTTTTTACTAGCTTATGGAAAAAAACACACATTAGGCTTCTATGCACAGGTGCAGAGAATATCTTGGCATCAAACGATGTTTTATGAGTCACTTGGCTAAGTTTCCTCTAAATGTTTGAAATAATGTTTCATACTCTGGAGAAAGATCAGTGTGACCTTGTGTGAAGAGAAATTCTAAGGTAACACTTTGCATCTTACCTGCTTGTTTTAATTAGGCTGGCAATGCTACATATGACTTAGAAACAATGCCAAAGAATATTAGAAGAAACCTGTCATCAAAAACAAATGCGAAAGCCACGATTGCTGACTGTTTTTATGAAAACACTGGTAGCCTGGCTTTTTCTGGCACAGCTCTTAAAGTTATTAATCCCAGGACCCTGCATTCACTCTATATTTGGTCTCCCACAGTATGCAGAACATGGAAATGCAATTAGTTTTGTAAATATAAACTGCTAAATACCTTTTCTCATCAGCAGTTAGAGCAGACTTGTGACTTCTATCAGTGTCTGGTTAAAGCTTGTAGGAGGAGTTTTCATTCTCTTCTGACTGTCCTATGAGGCTGCAGGACCCTTGACCCTCTTATTGGCCCTGTGCTGATCACATGCGCCATCGCAAGAAAAAAAAAGACTCCCTAGCGATACACATTAAAATGAGCATGTGCAAATTGCCCCCAAAGGGCCAGGCCATTCTCCACCTATGGGGAACAACCCAGATCGCAGCTTATTGGAGTTAAAAAAGCGGTAGTTCAGACTTCAGGTTAGAGATGAGTTTGGTGGGCACCCAAGCCTATCTCTATTCATGATTCATAGGCTTTTGGCAAACAAAATATTATTCACTTAGGATTCACATCTACTTTAAGTGTTCAGCTTTGTGATTCCGAGGTATATAATCCTTTCTGGCAAGCCTGGGCTCAGTCTGCACAGGGTCACCTTAGGGTCGTTTTAATAGCAGATTTAGGGCATCAGAGTTATTAAAACAGAATACCAGGTAAAACTCTCTAATAAATTCTCTAATAAGCATGCAATATGAAGACCAATAAAAGGGGACAGTGTGTGGCATATGTGCTGTAAATCACAATGGGGGCTACTTACGAAAGGCTAATCCACTTTGCACTACAAGTGCAAAGTGCACTTGAAATTGCACTAATAGTGCACTTGGAAGTGCAGTCGCTGTAAATCTGAGGGGTAGATCTGAAATGAGGGGAAGCTCTGCTGAGTTTTATTATCCAATCATGTTCAAGCTAAAATGCTGTTTTTTATTTTCCATGCATGTCCCCCTTGGATCTACAGCAACTGCACTTCAGTACAATTTCAAGTGCACTTTGCACTTGTAGTTTGTACTTGTAGTTTGCACTTGGTGCAGAGTGGATTTGCCTTTCGTAAATAACCCCCATTTTATAAACCATGCATGGTTTAGGTTTTATTTATTTTTAAAGCGGTACAAAACCAAAAATGTATTATAGTAGTATTGGTAAGCTGCAATATGAGAAATGTTTGCATTTATGTTTACTGCTTTAATCTCTTTTCTTTTCATTTTATTAAAAAATGTCTACCCTTACCCCATACTCCTAAACCCCTTTGGATGGGCATACAGGTATGTATTTCTAGTATTTTTTTAAGGGAAATGGGCAATATTTTTTTTTATGTAAATAACTATAAAATTGTTCCTATGTAGACACTTAGGGCCAGATTCAGGTAGAGTTGCGCTGGAGTATTTCGATATGTGCCGCGTAACTGTGAATATGCGCCGTCGTTTCTATGTGGCCGTACCCACCAAACTAGATGCGACAGAAAACGGGCCATTTCCGATCGGCTTAACTTTCCGACGCCAGAGTCTCGTCAGCGCATAATTTCGCTTGGCGCATCAGTCGCGCCAATTGATTTCCCCTGCAAATATGCAAATGAGGGAGATTTCCCGATTCGCGAACGGATTAGCACCATACGCTGGCTACATGCGCCGCACGTATCTCGTCCGTCCGGCGCAAAGTTATTTCTACAAATAGCTGCTTTATCTTTACTCCAGACGGCCTCAGGTCAGCAGGAGAGCAGCTACAGCAGCAGCGTTACCGACGAAACTAGCAAGCTGAACAACCACACGTGCAAGGACAACACCTCTGTGTGCCAACATGCCATGGGCAGTCGCGGTCCTAGCACTAGTACTGGGTCCCCCGGAACGAAGGAGGCGGGCACGTGAGAGGATATACCGCACGCGCATGAGCCTCTTTGGCATGGGGGATGAGGAGGTGTATCGCCTCTTCAGATTCAGCCCAGATGCAATACTTGAACTAACCACAACCCTGCAGGGTGACATCACCAGCAAGACACACCGCTCACAAGCAGTGCAGCCACTGGTGAAGGTACTGACAACACTTCATTTCCTTGCCAGTGGATCATTCCAGCGTACAAGTGGAGTGGTGGCTGGGATGTCACAGTCCACCATGAGCAGATGTGTGCACCAGGTTGTCCCTGCAATCCTCAGACGCATGTCCAACCACTTCATCAGACCCACCACTGAGGAGCTGCGGCTGAAGGCAATGACAGATTTCTACAACATTGCCAGATTCCCACGCACTGTGGGGGCCATTGATTGCACACATGTGGCCCTTCAGCCCCCCAGTGCCACAGAGCACATATACCGCAATCGGAAGCATTGGCATTCCATCAACGTACAGGTGATAGCCGATGCCCAACGCCTCATATGGCACGTCCGTGCCAAACACCCAGGGTCCAGCCATGACAGCTTCATATACCGTCAGAGTCCCATCCCAGCAGAATTCGAGCAGAACATGTATGGGGACAGCTGGCTGATTGGTGAGTGACATGGGAGTCATGCATGACTATCCCCTCCCATGATGCACACCTCACAAGTGGCACATGCATGACTAACATCCTCCTGCCTTTTCCCTTACAGGTGACTCTGCACTGGGACCCCATCTCATGACTCCTTTCCGGAACCCCCAAACCAGAGGAGAGAGAAAATACAATGAAGCACATATCAAAACCCGTGCAGTGGTGGAGCAAACATTTGGGCTCCTGAAGTCCCGTTTCCGCTGCCTGGATAAGTCTGGGGGGGCCCTATTGTATTCCCCTACCTTTGTGTGTCAGATCATCGGTGCATGTTGCATTCTGCACAACTTTGCCATGAGAAAAGGCCTGCAGATTGACATGCGTGATGACCTGACCCCCCAACCAGACCATCCCCCCCTGCCAGAGGAGAACCAGTCTGCTGATGGAAGAGCAGTCAGGAGGGTCCTCGCCGTAGGCATCTTTGGACACTAAACCAAAACATTAATCACACGGACAATGCACGCATGCACACCACTGATGTCCCTAGATCACACACACCACATGCACATCACATTGGATTAGCCCAAGTCCAGCATGTAGGACTTGGGAGCAACAACGCCAGCGTCAAGGCCCCAATGATGTCGCTGTCCATTCATACACCTTTCACACGTCATTCATACAGCCGTGGGGTTAACTTCACCACCACGGCCGAGGGTGACACCCCTTACTGGCAGGAGTGCCACCCCCTCACATTCACACACCATTCACACTGCAACATGTGCAGTATCAAAAAATAAAAATCTCATATCGAGAGTATAATCAAAAAATAAAAATCTCATATCCTGAGCATAATCAAAAAATAAAAATCTCATATCGAGAGTATAATCAAAAAATAAAAATCTCATATCCTGAGCATAATCAAAAAATAAAAATCTCATATCCTGAGCATACAAAATAAAAGAAAAAAAATAAAATCATCTGGGATGCCGGGGGCTCCTTCTGGTGGCCTCTCTCTGGCTCCTCAGCTGCCTGGATGGAGTGGGTGGGGTGGGGGGGCATCTGGAGGTGGCTGATCCCCGGGTGGGCCACTCCTGGCAGGTGTGGCCTGCATGCCCTCCAAGGCCACGGCAATCCGGCCGAGGTATGAATTGGTCTGGGCCTGCACCCTGAGCTGCTGGGCCTGCATCCTGAGCTGCCGGGTGACTTGGTAATGCTGGGCCCGCCGACTCTGCCTCCCCTGGTCCCGGATGGCAGCACTGTTTCCCTGGATGGCAGCAGTGTTTGCCTGGACGGCTGCAGTGAGGTCCCTTATCTCACCCTGCACCTCCCCCAGGCTGGTCACCACTGCAGCGCAGTTGCAGCTCACATCCTGCACTGCCGAAGATATCTGGGCCACGGAGCACAGGCTGTCAGCCACTCTGTCCAGGTGCCCAACTATGTCCCCCATTTGCTGGGTCTGCCTGGCGTGATCCCTCGCCACCTGGTCCTGGACCAGATCAGACACCCCCCTGGTCTTACGGGTGGCCTTCCTGGGGCCAGTAGATGGTTGTCCCCGGGGGATGGAGTCGCCCTTGAGGGGCTTCCTATAATGGGGGAGGGGATCTGAGAGGGCCCTGCAGAAGAGGACGACTCGTCCAAATATAAGATTATGTCCTGCTCTGCCCCAACAGGCTCCTCCTCAACGACCTCTGCAGGTGAGGTGTGGGCACTCTCCTCCTCCACCTTGGTGTCTTGACCACCCAGGGGCACGGGCACTGGATGCCGTTGGGGGGATGGGGTGGACTGGCCGCCAACAGATGATGTCCCAGCTCCGTCATCTGTGGATGACACAAAGCAGACACATGTTGGTGGTCCCACACACTTGGCACATGTACCCTCCCCCCCCCACATGCAACACACCAAATAGGGGTTAAAAACACTTACCTGTCCTGAAGCCTTCCTCCACGGAATCATATCCAGGGACCCCCTCCAACTGCTCCCTCTCCAGGCAGCGGGCGACCACCTCCTCCTCTGTGCTCAGGCTGACCGGACATGGGGGTCCACCACCTGTGCCCCGCTCATGGCTCCGAATGGTGGCCACCTTGCCATGGACCTTGCGCCGCAGGTCATTGATCTTTTTCTGGATATCACCAGCAGTCCGGGTGGAGTACCCCAACACATTCACCCTGCCAGCAATGGTGTCCAGGATGGCCTGCTTCCTCTCCCTGCTGGTCTTCCTACTTTTCTTCCCATGCAGGAAATCATTGTAAGTCTCCATAGCAGAGATGACCACAGAGACCTCCTGGGCATTAAAATTGAGGTTCCTCCTCTCTTTGGGGGTAGCGGGAGCAGCCATAACAGAGCAAAAGTAAATTCCCTGGGGTGGGGGGAAACGGAAGTACTTTTGCGCCGGAATGGCCCTTCCGCTGGCGCTTTTATACGCGCAACGGAACACATTTCGCTGGCGTTTCCCGTGAAGTGGTGCCGACGGAAGTTGTGAGCATGCGCACAGGGGGCCGAGTGAAGCCTCACTTACTACGCATGCTCCGTGGATGATGCGCTGAACGTAAGCCTCTGCGCTGGGCTCCGCCCATCATTTACATATGATCACACCCACTTCCACTTGCGTCGGGTTACGCCAGCGCATTTTCGTTACTCCGGCGCAAGTTTAGGAGCAAGTGCTATGTGAATTACAGTACTTGCGCCGAAAGTGTCGGCGGAGTAACGTAAATGAGAAACGTTACTCCAAAGTAAAGAAGCGCCCATCTACCTGAATCTGGCCCTTAGGGTCAGATCCACAGACAGCAGCCGCCCGCGCGGCGTGTCCCATATACGCTACGCCGCTGTAAGTATTACTAATCCTCAATGAAATGCCGCTGTAACTAACGGTGGTGTAACGTAAATGGGCCGGAGTTAGCGGGTGTAATTCAAATTGACTAGGGGGGCGTGTTTTATTATAATTATGAATGACCCGACGCAAACTACACTTTTTTTTTTCCAGATGCATGCGCCGGCCAAGGACGTATCCTAGTGCACATGCGTGAAATCACGCCGCAAATAGTTAACGTAACTTACGCCCAGGCCCATTCTGAATCGGGGTACGCAAACGTTGTAAACGTTGTCCAATACGACGCGGTCCCGACGTCCATACTTAACATTGGCTGCGCCTCCATATAGCAGGTGTAGCTTCACGCCGGAGAAACGCTTACGCAAACGACGTAAAAAGCTTGCATCGGCCGCTCGTTCGTTCCTGGATTGCCGTAAATTGTACATTTGCATATTTTACGCTGGAAATAGACGGAAGCGCCCCTAGCGTCCAGCGTAAATATGCATCTAAGATACGATGGTGTAAGAAACTTACGCCAGTCGTATCTTAGCGTAAGGCCGGCGTATCTTGTTTTCTGGATAGAAAACAAAGACACGCCGGCGGAAAATTCGAATTACGCCGGTGTATCTGTAGATACACCGGCGTAATTCTCTGTGGATCTGGCCCTTAGACTGCATACTGTATCTAGAATAACATAATATAGAATTTTATAAATGTTACCATGGCAATGAGCAAAATCAGAATTTTTCACTAGCATAATGGATACCTCAAAGGCACTACACAAAAATAAAATAGGAACAGGGTTTATTGGTAAAAAAATTGGGATTTATACATGTAAAAAGTGACTCCAGTAGACACTTTATATGCTAAAATGACTACAAAATTACCACATGATCATTTTGGAAACACTGCCACCCTTTCTGTGAAAACAAGCTAATGTAAATGTAAATCTGTTCACTAAAATCTCACATACAGTAATATTTTTTTTAAATATAATTTCAATAGTAATTTTTAATAGTCAATGGGCCTTGCTCAGGTACTTCATGGTATAGGGTAAAAATGTTTTTCCAATTGTACCTCTTTCGTTGTCACCTTCTCACACAGGCTTTCAATGGAGACTACAAGCAGCCATTTTAAAATGCATTACACAGCCATAATCCATTGTTGTCATCATCAGAAAGCCTGCGCTCAGAAGTTCCTTGCAGTGATTGCTGGAATCCTTGTTGACAGAAAGTGTCTGCAAAGGGGCCGCAGGAGATTAGAAACATTGGAGTTGCAACAAAAGATTAAATAGTGAAAATAAGTCATTTATTTATTTGTTAAAAAAAAAAGGCAATAATTTATGATACAAAGCGTTTATGCAAACAAAATAAATGTCAGTTGAATTTACATATACTTTGTTTTAAAGAAAAAAAATGTTTTGCCTAAAATTAATGTCTGCAAGGTAGACAGACAGAATAGTGTAATAAATCTGTTAAAAAACAAGTAAATACCTATTAAATTCCTTCATCTATATCACCTCCGGCATTCTAGTTTCTGTTCTCTCATTCACTTCCTGGTTTGCATCACTTGTTCATGTAAGAACTACATTTCCCAGTATGAATTGCGGCACGCCCAGTAATTCATACCTGCTTGAAGTCTCTAACACATAGAAAGTGCCTCTTCCACACAGATGTAGTTCCCAGGAGGGGGCGAGCACTTTACTGACCACCGCAGTAGTCTCCCTTCACGGTGGTCAGTAAAATCAGACAAGCAGGAAGTGAACAAAACAGAAGAAATAGAGCAACTTCTGAGCAAAAACGAACAATGAGGAAGTGAAAAGAGGAATGTCTGCAGGTAAATGATGCTTATTATGAAAAAAAATAAAAAAATCCTTTACAACCCCTTTAAAAGCATATCTACACCCAATAATTTTTTTTTAATATTTTGCACTTGAGAGGGGACATAATTGTAATATGCAAACATTTAAAATGGGAATTCTAGCATTAGGAGGGAACTATTTAACCTAAGGTCTCTAAAGAGTACATACAGGTGAAACTCGAAAAATTTGAATATCGTGCAAAAGTTTATTTATTTCACTAATGCAACGTAAAAGGTGAAAATATATGAGATGGACTCATTACATGCAAAGTGAGATCATTCAAGCTGTGATTTGTCATAATTGTGATGATTATGGCTTACAGCTCATGAAAACCCCAAATCCACAATCTCAGTAACTTAGAATATTGTGAAAGGGTGCAATATTCTAGGCTCAAAGTGTCTCACTTTAATCATTAAGCCATAACACCTGCAAAAGGTTCCTGAGCCTTTAAAGGGTCACTAAAGGAAAAAAATGTTTAAAATAACAAACATGTTATACTTACTTCCACTGTGCAGTTCGTTTTGCATAGAATGCATTAAGGTGAAAAAAAAACTTTTTCCTTTACAACTCCTTTAAATGGTCTCTCAGTCTGGTTCAGTAGAAATCACAATCATGGGAAAGACTGCTGACCTGACAGTTGTGCAGAAAACCATCATTGATACCCTCCATAGGGAGGAAAAGTCTCAAAAAGTAATTGCAAAAGAAGTTGGATGTTCCCAAAGTGCTGTATCAAAGCACATTAATAGAAAGTTATGTGGAAGGGAAAAGTGTGGAAGAAAAAGGTACACAAGCAGCAGGGATGAGCGCAGCCTGGAGAGGATTGTCAGGAAAAGGCCACTTCAATGTGTTGGGGACTTTCACAAGGAGTGGACTGAGGCTGGAGTCAGTGCATCAAGAGCCACCACACACAGAGGGATCCTGGACATGGGCTTCAAATGTCGTATTCCTCTTGTCAAGCCACTCCTGAACAACAAACAACATCAGAAGCATCTTACCTGGGCTAAAGAAAAACACACCTGGTCTGTTGCTCAGTGGTCCAAAGTCCTCTTTTCTGATGAGAGCAAATTTTGCACCTAATTTGGAAATAAAGGACCCAGAGTATGGAGGAAGAATGGAGAGGCACACACTGCAAGATGCTTGAAGTCCAGAGTGAAGTTTCCACAGTCTGTGTTGATTTGGGGAGCCATGTCATCTGCTGGTGTTGGTCCACTGTGCTTCAATATGTCCGGGGGCAACGCAGCCGTCTACTAGGAGATTTTGGAGCACTTCATGCTTCCTTCCGCAGACAAGCTCTATGGAGATGCTGACTTCATTTTCCAGCAGGACTTGGCACCTGCCCACACTGCCAAAAGAACCAAAACCTGGTTCAATGACCGTGAGATTACTGCGCTTGATTGGCCAGCAAACTCGTCTGACTTGAACCCCATAGAAAATCTATGGGGCATTGCCAAGAGAAAGATGAGAGACATGAGACCGAACAATGTAGAAGAGCATTGAGGCATTAATTGCTGCAAAAGGGGCCCAAACCAAGTACTGAGTACATATGCATGATTATACTTTTCAGAGGTCCCATATTGTTCTATTTACAATCCTTGTTTTATTGATTGCATGTAATATTCAAATTTCCTGAGATTGTGGATTTGGTGTTTTCATGAGCTGTTATCACAATTATGACAAATCACGGCTTGAACTATCTTGCTTTGCATGTAATGAGTCTATCTCATATATTAGTTTCACCTTTTAAGTTGCATTAGTAAAATAATTGAACTTTAGCACGATATTCAAATTTTTTGAGTTTCACCTGTACAGACACACAATGAAGTTGGTCGAGAAGCAGTTCAATCTTAAACTGCGTCAGGGGTTTGTTACTGTTACATCGATCAAAATTCAGCCGATTCAATAGGGTCTGGCAGAATTTCAATACACGTATGGGCATCCTTGTTGTACACTATCAGTTGACTTGTGTACAACCAGCCTGCCGATTATAGCCATCAACACTAATCATTGTGTTATGCCTGCAGGGAAGGCTACCCACTGGCAGAACACAAAAGTGCTGCGGGGGAGGGGGATTCCCCCATCAACACTGACTGTGGAAAGAAAAATTGCATAATCTATGGCTTGCCTTAGAACGGTAAGGATGTGGAACTCCCTTCCACAGTTGGTTGTGTCAACAGAAAGTGTAGATAAACTCAAAAAACCTTTAGATCTGCTTCTCAAACACAATTTACAGGGTTTTGTAAATTGGTAGTGACATAAACACACACATACACTCAGGCTGAACTTTATGGACTGGTATCTGTATTCAACTTACTGTACCAACTATGTAACCCTTATCTCTGTGGGGTTTGGGGCACATCTTAGTACAGCTGAGAAAGTATAGATGAGCGAGAAAAATGTGATGCCCACTTCTTTTATAATATGTACACCTGCCATGATACAAGTAAAACAGTATGGAGGGGGTGTGGTGGGCACAGAGTATGCAAATCTGAACTGAAAATTGGGCAGACTTGGCTCCGTGCCTGCTTCGTTACACATTGGGTAAACCTTTTATTGTTTTGTATTATTTAACTTATTGCTAAATTGTATTATCTGTTTTTTATTCTTATTGCATTATTGTCCCTTAGATTGGTTCTCCTGAAGAAGCGGACAACCCGCGAAACTAGTCGAGAATCGACCAATCTTTTGATGTACACTATTGTTTTAATGCAACATTTTAATTGAATAAATTATCCTCTTTATTTATCTTTGTTTACTTTGACATATTTTGTACCAATATAGTCCACACTCCAATAGGGTGGGTTTGCGCTGGGTCTAGCCTCATTATTTGTTCAATAATACTTGGATGATGGTACTTTATTATCTTTATTTCTTAATTGAGGCCATACTCGCACTTTTTCACATGTTTGTGATGTTGTTATAACAATACCCTGCCTTTCACTTAGACTAGAATTCTAGAATTCTTTACTAAGCAGTTCTTCAATATTTGCAACCTGCTTTAAAGAAGGGTACATTTAATTTCTGTTTACTATTATTTTTCTTCTTAAGATGGCTGATGTACCTATACTGAAATAGATCTGACCGAGTGAAGGAACAACTGCTAGCTTCCCAACAACTAGTCTTTGGCAATACCTGGCATGAGGTCAGCTGTGAGTACAGTTAATCCTACCTAAACAAATACCTGCTTTTGGAATACAGCTGTAAGAGGCAAATATTTACTCTAAACTGATGTACAAACCTGGTTTTACCTTGCTAACATCTGGAAATACTACTTTGTATATAAGTAAAAGTTGCAATTCCACGGCGCAATTTTTTTTATTATAGAAACCCCAGTTTACGTCCAATTTTATTATTCATTAAGGCTGCATTCACACTATAGCGCGGCGTATTGTACCGCGATTTGCCGCGACAAATTGCGGCGTTTTGTTCCGCGATTTGCTGCGACAAAACGTGTCATTTTTTAGCCTTGTTTTGGCTGGATGGGTGATTTTAAAATTGTCGGTTATGCCGAACGCGGAAGCCGCCTGAAAAAGGGTCCGGGACTTGTTTTGAGCTTCAGGCGTACAGCGTTTCGGCGTTCGGCGTGGAGATGTGAACCATCTCCATAGCCGACAATGTTAAATCACCCCGTGACCCCGTCGGGCGTCAGGCGTAAAAACGGCTAGGTGTGAATGGAGCCTTAATTGTAGTTAATTTCAACCTAACTATATTACTTGACATTCATTTTGTTTGTTAAATTGTGTCTGTTTAGCATGACCCTCTTTTTTTCTAAAGCAGCATCTTTTGGTGCTTGGGATCTCAGCACTGTACGATTTCAGCAAGTGGAGTCTGCGGCAAAATAGGAGTTACTGTTTGAAAGGAACGTTAAATGTTAGGGGATCTCTGAAATTAAATTCAGTGTTAGGATTAGAATTGGGGTGAGATTAAGTGTTAAAGGGGTACTAAAGGTTTGAATAAAAAAAGAAAAAATAACAAACATGTCATGCTTACCCCCACTGTGCAGCTCAATTTGCACAGAGTGGCCCCCAAACCTGGTCTTCTGGTGTCCCTCTGCGTCTGTCTCGGCTCCTCCCTGCATCAGCTAACCCCCTTGGGAAGCGCTTTCCCAAGGGGGTTACCTTGCGGACACGCTCCCGAGTCCAGCATTTGCATCTATAAACACGAATGCCGGACTCGGCCCCACCCCCTAGCGCCCGTGTCATTGGATTTGATTGACAGCAGCGTGAGCCAATGGCTACGCTCCTATCAATCTATCCAATGAAGAGCCGAGAAGATCGGGCCAAAATCCAATGCGTTCTCTAAGCGGGACTTCTGAGGGCTCAGGTAAGTAAATGGCGGGGCTGGGGGGCCAATAAGCTTTAGATGTTTACAACCATTAGTCTCAGCCTGGACCCCCCACCCATGGGCACTCACTACCACAGGGGGCAACAAACTTTCTAAAGAATGGGCCAGTTTACTGTCTTTCAGACCTTAGAGGGGCTGGAGTGTGCTCAATGGGAGTAAACGTGCTCAACATTTGGTATAGAGCGTAGAAATAGTCTGTGTCAGTGGAGGGGTACTCCCCTATTTTTGTTGTCAGTGGAAGGGATAATGCCCCATTGTTGGTGTCAATGGCAGAACTAATGCCTCAAGGGCCAGATGAAAGCAAGCAATGGGCTGCATCCAGCTCCAGGGCTGCAGTTTAGAGACCATTGGTGTAGGAGATTTAATTGTAAGGGAGTCTAGAGTTTTCATTTGTGCTAGGCTCTAGGCTCCAATGGTTGAAACCAAATATACTGCTTTTCTCTACTGATTTATTCAACTCAATTTTGCTAGTAAAGTTGCACAACTTATCCTGTGGTCAGTTATTCATCAGAACATTAACATATTCAAACCCCAGAGATGATTGGATTTTCACTAGTCTATTGATTTATTTCTATTCCAGTATGCACAACCCGTGAAGGATCACTGATGACCTGCTTGATCAGATGCTGTTTGTAAATCATGAATTAATTAGCTCAATGTATTCCTTAGTATGAAATTCTCAGTATCAGGGTTAAGGAATTAATGACAATGAGTATTCATGAGAGTGGAACGTCAAGATCTTCTCTCTTGCTAGAGAATGCTATATTGATTTAGAGGTCAAAAACAAATTAGCTCAAGATGGCAATAAAAAATGTGGGTGTGTGGTAATCTTGATAAGGAATTACATTTCAGGAACAAACTATATGGTGATCAATGGCAAGCTTTTACATGGCTTAGAACTTATATGATATACTATATATATTGATATACATTTCCTCCACAATTCAAAATAAGCCATATTTATCCTTTTTTATATAGTAAGCCTATTACACCTACTGTTGTGGTGCCATCTTACATATCCCAAAATTGCCCGTGGCCTACATTAATACTTTGCACCAGCCCTGGATGGGGACATATCATTGGTACTCCATTAAACAGATAGGGATTTATGTGTGAATGTATTATTTTCCTTTAAGCTTCCCCTATGTGGACTGATGCAACTACTACTGTATGTATTAAAGGGGTGTTCCACCCAAAAAAACTACCTTTTTTCAATCCACTCCTCACCCCCATACATGCCACATTTGGCATGTAATTTTTTTTGGGGGGGAGTGGGGGCTTCAGTAGGAGTGGGACTTCCTGTCCCACTTCCTGCTTCCGCCGAGGGGCTGGTTAGGCGATTAAGCTTAATCGCCTACACCAGCCCCCTCCCTGTAGGCGATCACATGGGACACTGACAGGTCCCATGCGATCGCCTCTCCAATCAGCGGCGAGCCGCGCCGCGCACGCATGCGCAGTACGGCTCGCGCATGCGCAGTGGGTGCCCGGCCGTGAAGCCGAAGGCTGTCACGGCTGGGTGCCCACAGTGGAGATGGAGACGCCGGCTGGGGAGGGGGGGAGAGGAGCGGAGCCCCGGTCGGCGCGTCGCTGGAACGCAGGACCAGGTAAGTGAGTGTTTATTAAAAGCCAGCAGCTACACTTTTTGTAGCTGCTGACTTTTAATAAACAAAATTTTGGCTGGAACACCCCTTTAAATTGAGCTAATGGAACACATAACTGTCTTGCCACTCATAAAGACTAGAAAATTGGGCAGATTTGTCTGGGCAGTTCGAATTAATGCTGGTAATATGGTCACAAGAAGATGTCATGTACACATACAGATCCAAAAAAAGACCTGGCCAACTTATAGGCACAGCCAACAGGAAGCTAACCAGCCTCCGCCAAAGCTTAGGCATTCTGGTGTTCAGGCCTTAAAGTGGTTGTAAAGTGAGAAGGTTTTTTATCCTAATGCATATATTTCATTAAGGTAAAAAAAACTTCTGTGTGTAGCAGCCCCGTCAGCCCCCCTAATACTTACCTGAGCCCATCTTGATCCAGCAATATTGCACAACAGACTCGGCTGCCTGGAACTCTCCCTTCTCATTGGCTGAGACAGCAGCAAAGTACCATTGGCTCCTGATGCTGTCAAAGTCTATGAGCCAATGAGGAGAGAGAGGGGGCGGGGCTGAACCACAGCTCTGTGTCTGAATGGACACAGGGGAGCGGCTCAGCTTAAGTGCTCAGCTTAAGTGCCCACATAGCATGCCCACATAGCAAGCTGCTTGCTGTGGGGGCACTTAGCAGGAAAGAGGTGCGAGGAGTGCCAGCATGGGACCCAAGAAGAGGAGGATCTGGGCTGCTCTG
Organism: Rana kukunoris; assembly: GCA_029574335.1. Taxonomy (NCBI): domain Eukaryota; kingdom Metazoa; phylum Chordata; class Amphibia; order Anura; family Ranidae; genus Rana; species Rana kukunoris. Next base: position 163,828,908 of record CM056052.1, read on the forward strand.
TGCAAAACCATTACATAAAGCAGGCAAGTATGACATATTTGTTATTTTTAAAGAAACAAAATGAGACGTTAGTATCTTTTCATGTGACAACACTGAAAGAATTACACTTTACTGCAATGTAAAGTAGTGAGTGTACAGCTTGTATAACAGTTTAAATGTGCTGTCCCCTCAAAATAATTCAATTAATGTCTAAACTGCTGGAAACAAAAGTGAGTACACCCCTAGGTGAAAATGTCCAAATTGGGCCCAAAGTGTCAATATTTTGGCCCAGATTCACAGAGCGATTATGCCTGCGCAACAGGAGATGCGCGGCGTAAGTCTAAATGTGCGCGTGCGTTTCGATGCACGGCATCCCCAGAACAAGATAGGCAAAAAATCTACTTTTTTTTGTCCATCGTAATTTCGTTAGACTGGCGCATCCGTCCGCGCAAAAGTGCGCTAGACAGACCATTGATTTGCTAGTCAAATATGCTAATGAGGGACTTACGGGGATCCACAAAAGAACGTTGGGGCAGCGCAGGCTACGCAGTGTGCGCAACAGCAAAATGTCCTGTCTAAAATTAGACCATATAAAAGCTGGTCTAAAAAGAGAAAAAAAGTCTACATGCTAGATTAAGCAACACTGTTAGTGAGGATCTCAGCAGTCACACGTGTTGCACAACAATCTGTATGCCAACATGCCAGGGGCATCGTCGCGCATAGCTATACTACTGACTTTAGATGAACAAAGAAGGATGAGGGCACTGAGGAGGGCACTAAGGAGGGCACGGGAGATGTTTTTTTTATTTTATTTTTATTTGCTTATCTAAACTTTACAATTTAATCGAATCTAATACAATATTCTTATCTGATACAAGCCCCTCACTCTTCACTCTTCACGGGAGAGGATATATCACACACGCATAGACATCTATGGCATGAGTGATTCTGAGGTGTCTCGCATCTTCAGATTCACCCCTCATGCCATCATGGAATTAACCACAACCTTGCAGGAGGACATCAGCAGCCCAACACATGGCACTACCCATGACACCCATGACAGCTACATATACAATCCTAGCCCCATCCCCACAGATTTCGAACAGAACATGTATGGGGACAGCTGGCTGGTTGGTAAGTGACATGGGTGGCAGGCATGACTGCCCCCCCCCCATGATGCACACATCACAAGGGGCACATGCACTACTAACATCCTCCTGTATTTTCCCTTCAAGGTGACTCTGCATATGCACTGGGACCCCATCTCATGACCCCATCTCATGCCAGCTCACATATGCATCTTTGCACGTTAAACACACACATTAATCATGGCACAATGAGAATGCATGCATGCACACCACTGTGGTCCCTAGCACAGACACATCACATCCTCATCACATTGGATTGGCACAAGCCCACCATGCAGGACTTGTGAGCAGCAACGCCATGCCACGGCTCCAATTATGTCACTGTACATTCATACACCATTCACACAGACCTAGGGATCACTTCTCCACCACAAATGAGGGTGACACCCCTTTTCCCGCAGGAATATCACCCCCACATTCCAAAATCATACACAAACAGAACCAAAAAAATTAAATAAATGATGAGCAAAAATAAAAAATGCCCAGCAAAAATATATTTTAAACAAAATAACAACAAAGAAAACACATAAAAGACAAAAATCACTCTGCAAAACAGTCCCCAAATATCTCAAAGACACGTCACAAACAAACAAACAAACGCTAATAAACAAAAGCACCTTGCTGTATAGGAAGGGATACAAAGGGATGTGCTTTTGCAAAGGAAGTGCATTTGTGTCTGTCTATTTATGCTGTTTGCGTAGTTCACTAAGTTGCCCTAGTCCACTTCCAATTTCACTGATTGCGCCGTTCCCGAGTTGTGAGCATGCGCACAGAGGTGCTGACTATGGTCTGCTTCAAGCGCGCATGCGCGAGCCGGCCGGCCCTTCATTTGCATGGGGTCACGGCTCATTTCAATGTAACATGCCCACGTCCTTCCCAATTTGTATTACTCCACCTTACGCCTCTGAAATAATGTTACGCATGCGCAATTTTCTGCGCAAAAGCTACGAGAATAGGGTGATTACTCGGCTACATTGCGCAAGTCTAATGTAAAGGCGGTGCGCTACGCCGGTCCAATAATGCGCAGATGTACCTGAATCTGGCCCTTTGTGTGGTCACCGTTATTTTCCAGCACTGCCTTAACCCTCTTAGGCATGGAGTTCACCAGAGCTTCACAGGTTGCCACTGTAGTCCTCTTCCACTCCTTCATGACGACATCACAGAGCTGGTGCATGTTAGCGACCTTGCGCTCCTCCACCTTCCATTTGAGGATGCCCCATAGATGCTCAATAGGGTTTAAGTCTGGAGACATGCTTGGTCAGTCCATCAGTACTCCTCACCTGGTTGCTGCCACACACGCTTGACACCATCTGAACCAAATAAGTTTATCTTGGTCTCATCTGACCACAGGACAAGGTTCCAGTAATCCATGTCCTTAGTCTGCTTGTCTCCAGCAAACTATTTGCAGGCTTTCTTGTGCATCATCTTTAGAAGTGGCTTCCTTCTGGGACGAAACCCATGCAGACCAATTTGATGCAGTGTATGGTCTGAGCACTGACAGGCTGAACCCCCCCACCCCTTCAACCTCTGCAGAAATGCTGGCAGCACTCATACGTCTTTTTCCCAAAGACAACCTCTGAATATGATGCTGAGCACGTGCACTCAATGTCTTTGGTCGACCATGGCGAGGCCTGTTCTGTGTGGAACCTGTCCTGTTAAACCATTGTATGGTCTTGACCACCGTGCTGCAGCTCAGTTTTAGGGTCTTGGCAATCTTCTTATAGCCTAGGCCATCTTTATGTAGAGAAACTATTATTATTTTTAAGATCCTCAGAGTTCTTTGCCATTAGGGGTGCCTTGTTGAACTTCCAGTGACCAGTATGAGAGAGTGATAACACCAAATGTAACACACCTGCTCCCCATTCACACCTGAGACCTTCTAACACTAACGAGTCACATGACACTGGGGAGGGAAAATGGCTAATTGGGCCCAACTTGGAAATTTTCACTTAGGGGTGTACTCACTTTTGTTGCCAGTGTCAATGTGCAAATAAAGATATGAACAGCCGCACTCCAATGCAAACACCCTTATTGTGGTGACAAAAAAATCCATACAGCAACAGAGGTACAGAAGCAGATAAATCTGACGTGTTTTACACCCTTTCTGGTGCTTGGTCATATTTTAATCTCTTTAAATAAATAACATTTCATCTGGATTGATCACGGTGTTAAAGTGGTTTTAAAGCCTAAGGTTTTTCACCTTAATGCATTCTATGCATTAAGGTGAAAAACCTTCTCTGCTGCCGAATCCCCCACCCCTTATTCTTACCTGAGCCTGATCCAGCGATGTGCACCAGAGCAGTGGCTCTTAACGCGGTCTCCCTGCAATGCTGCCCCCATGGCAAGCGGCTTTCCATGGAGGCACTTGCCGAAGAGGAGGAGCCTGGAGTGCTGGTGGGGGACCCCAGAAGAAGAGGGTCGGGGCTGCTCTGCCCAAAACCCTTACACAGACAGGTAAGTATACCATGTTTGTTATTTAAATGTTTGTTTTTATAAATGAAGCTTTAATGACCCAGGATTCTCACTCAGGCAGGTTGAGGAGCTACAAGGAATTTGTATCATTCAGAGGAAACTTTTCAGTTTTCTCATCACTTGGTAAAAGCTGGTTTGGGGCCGGGAACCTGAAAATTTCTTATAGATCTGGGTGGAAAGAAATCTTAAATGCTGGGTCTATGTTTTGCAAACCACCAGCACACTAATTGGACACGCGTGTGCTGGGCTTTTAAGAATGACCCCAGCAGACAGAGAAGGCCTTTGCCAAGGAGCCAGGACGACTCCACCTAGGCATGGCATATAGGAGCCAGAGCAGCAAGGAGTTGTTAGGTATGTGCACTGAGTTGTGTATGAACATGGTCGGTATGAAACAGACAAAGGCCCTAAACAGAACGGTCAGAGAAACAGTCCTGAAGGTGTAAGCTAGGAGTCTGAATGTCATTTGTTTTGTTGATGGAAGAGCACTGCCAAATACCCCTCTAAAGGAAATTCATATTTCAAAATTGGGCAACAAAGGCCCTTACAAAAAAGAAAGCGAGCTGCGCACTGCCCGAGGACCCCATGCCACTAGGGGGGCCCAGCCCCATCAGGGTTGCCAGGCTCATGAAAACCAGGGACAGTATGTAAAAATCTGTGTTTTTTTTTTTACATCTGTCCCTGATATGTCCAAAACCTACATGCTTTTGATGTGAAAATCCCGAGATTTTAGCTGCCCCGCCTCTGTACTGCCACCTGGCTTGGTGGCCATCTGTAAGCCCGAGGGCCCCATAATCTTCTATTGCCCGGGGGCCCCATGAGTTGTCAGTCCGCCAATGGCGAGCGGCTAAGTCCTTAAAGCTCTATCCCTTGAAGTTGTTCTCTTGTACCTTGTAGTGCTGTATAGGTCAGCAGAAAGAACCACTGAGCAGGGAGGGTTTACTTGGGAACTTTTGTTTGGCGTCACTTAAATATCCCCAAAAACGTCCCACCTATACACAATATTACAAAAAAATACATTCAAGTGGCATCTCACTTGAATGTCTGGGATAAAAGATGCTGTCGCAAAAGGGCTGCATCAGTCCTACAGTAGTAGTTCTTGTATGACAGCTTGTAACATACTCTGCTCAATATAGGTATTTGAGTGCAAGAGCTGAGACAAGCATTGGACAATACAAACCTGTCCAAGTATGATCAATTTAGGATTGAAGAAGGTACCACTATAAAAATGAGAAGCTGCTATCATAATATAAACAACATTTTAACAGTAGAGGGCATATAACATGCATATCCACTGACCAACCCATCACATAGTACTTTACCATGTTAGCCCCCTATATTAGTCTTTTACTGATTAACACTACAGGAATTAGGAAGGACAAGGACAAATCCAACTGGATTATTAACTTTGGTTCAGCCTCATCTGCTTTGGATGAGAAGTGGCCACACCAGTAGTGTATTTAGGCTTTGTGCTGCCCTAGGGCTGACTAAACTAGTGCATCCCTTTCTGTTTAAGACCCGCCCTGAAATTTTCAGGTGGGGACACTAGTTCTGAGAGCCTGGGGGGGGGGGGGGCAATAGATTCCCTTAATTTGCATAGTTTTCCTCTCACTTCCTATTTGGCTATGGGACAGGAAGTGAAGAGAAATCTCTGCAATGGGACAGGGATGGTAAAAATGAAACTGACAGGGGCTATAACCCTCCTTTACTCTATTCAAAATAATAGGTGTTGCCTATAGTTTTACTTTAACCACTTAAGGACCGCCACATGTACATTTACGTCGGCAGAATGGCACGTACAGGCACATTGGCGTACCTGTACGTCCCTGCCTAGACGTGGGTCGGGGGTCCGATCGGACCCCCCCCCCCAGTACATGCGGCGGTTCCATAGGCTGAGGGAGCAATCCGGGACGAGGGGGCGGCTGTTCGTTTTTGTCTGCCCCCTCGGGATCGCACCCAGCCAATGCAGGTCCTCCCCCGCCCGGGGAAGTGATGTAATCTCTCATCTCGGCGGTATTTTCAACCGCCGCTGAGGAGAGAAGACATCACAAGTGAGTCTGCACAACACTACACTGACACAGTAACACACAGGCACATAAATCCCCCCCGATCACCCCCTCCCCCACCCCCCTGTCACAGTGTCACTGAATGCAGTGATCATATATGTACTGATCACTGCATTTAGTGTCAGTGTGACAGTTAGTGTGACAGGCAGTTAGTATTAGGTCCAGGGTAGCCCCCGTACCCCCCAATAAAGTTTTAACCCCTTGATCACCGCCCTAGTTAACCATTTCACCCCCTATTGCCAGTGTCACTAAGCTATCATTTTTCTGATCGCTGTATTAGTGTCACTGTTGCTGCTAGGTAGCTAGTTTTTTTTTATTGCGATTTTTTTGTTACTAAAGACATGTGGCTGAATACATTTTGGCCTAAATGTTTGACTAAAATTTAGTTTACTCGATTTGTCTTATAACAAAAACTAAAAAATATTGTTGTTTTTTTCAAAAATGTCGCTCTATTTTTGTTTATAGCACAAAAAATAAAAATCGCAGAGGTCATCAAATACCATCAAAAGAAAGCTCTATTTGTGGGAAGAAAAGGACGCAAAGTTTGTTTGGGAGCCACGTCGCACGACCGCGCAATTGTCTGTTAAAGCGACGCAATGCCGAATTGGAAAAACGCCTCTGGGCATTTAGCAGCATATTGGTCCGGTCCTTAAGTGGTTAAGCACAAATGTCTGTACATTTTATGGAGAGGACTAAGAAGATATAATCATGCCAATGGTGCAGCAGAAAATATATAGCACAGTGAGGAAGGTTTGTGGTTGAGGATGACAGGACAATAAAAATTAGAAGCAGCACTATCCCCCAACCCCCCCTCAGTTGTAGAATGCTAGCCTCCTGCATACTGGAAGCAGTGTGGCCATTTTATGGGGGCGCTTGACTAATTTGCCTATTAGCCCAGTCCGCCCCATAAGACTAGCGCTACACTAACAGTGTAACGCAAGCCGGCGGGGACTCTTTCTGTGCTGCCCCCCTGTTAAAGTGCTGCCCTAGGCCTGGGCCTTGTTGGCCTAGGCCAGGATATAGCGTTGGGCCACACACTGGAAAAATAGTATGGGCATGTCCATGTAACTACTAGCTTTTAGAAGCATAAGTGTGCTTTCAATTAAAGAAAGACTTTCGGGTTGTAGACTTTATTTTATTATAGTGGGATATTGTTACATAGCAGCTTTAGATACATTGATTTTGTTTGTGTTCTTTAAAGAATGCAGCTAATCTTTGAACATTTGAAAAAATATATTTTCAGAGCTCCCTTTATATTAGCATTGGGTGAAGTTCAGTTTTATCCTACTGTATTGTTTTAAATGTGATAAGTTGCTGTCTAGGTGCGTCAATGGTTTTGCCCTTCGACTCCACAATCATTAGGCGGCTCTTAAGTTAGTAACATTTTTATCACTGATACAAGTAATGACAAGACTGGAATTCTTCCAGGAAGCAGTGTTTCATGTTTGCTTTGAAACAAAAAAATACTGCCTTCCAAATTAGCCCCACATCTTTCATAAAACTGTCCAGGATTCAAACCATGTAACTTTTCTAAGAAAATGACTCCACAATGTTCTGCGTAATGTCTTGGATAATTATTGAACAGGAGGGTGATATACGAAGATGCATAATTGTGTCATGTATGCACTATGTTGCGTTTGCCCAAAGGAATAGAAAAAAAAAAGTACTGTATGCATACATAATGGAAAAATGAAGAAGGAGGAACCCATGACACTCAGCTGAGTTATGAGTAAACCATGTGTATACCACAAATAATAAAAGAAAGAACAGAAGGTGTAAAGAAGGGATGCCTGTGTCATTTCGAGGGAGCAGGCGGCACATAAAAACTGCCAAGAAAAAACATTTAATAAACATGTATAACTTATTTATTTTCCATATTTACACATATTTTTACCATTTTCACTTTTGAGCTTTCTCCACATCATCATAGATACAGGTAATAAGTGCACTCTCCCAATGAAATATTAATTATTTTTCTCTGCTGTTCCTTACAAGGAGGCCAGGCGAGGGGGAAACACTCACTATTATTCCATTTTTGAAGATAGAAACTGGTAGGGAATCTTTTGCAGTGAACATAATGTGGGGGGAAAAATTGTGCTGTCACTACACAGCAAGTACCTACAGGCTGGCAGGCGTCAGGTTAATTATCTATTTTAGCACCCTGGGTTCCCTTATCAATAGGCAACCTGATAGCCTTGACCCACCCCATTCACCCTCCTTAACCTATAGACCAGTGAGAACTACTGTAGAAGTTTTGCTGGGAACCTAAAACCAGGTATTGAGGTTGATCTATGCATATCAAAGTGCCCAGGGTTTTGGGGTACCAGAAGCACTGAATTGGATAGGAGACCATACCTGCAGACACCAAAAGATGCTTGCTGCAAAAAATTTTTTATTTATTTTAAAGAAGGCCCTAAACAGACTGCTCTGATCCAGCTACTTGACCTTAACATTATTTATGTATACTTAGCTTTATTCAGATTAAATATCTTTTTGGCCAGATGTAAACATGGAAGATCCTGACAGATATGAAATGGTGATTGGATATATGCTGACCTAACAGGTGGCAGTCTTCTTTTAATTTTAACTAGTTTTTTTTTAAGTGTATTTTTTGTGCATGTACTCGAGAGAGGGGCCGGACTGCAGGAGTTGGGAGTAGGCAGACCTCCCCCAGAGGCAAACTGCCATCTTTCTCCATGCCCCCGGGTGGCAATGGCAGGTGTGAGGGGGTCTTCCCACACAACCCACCCTACCTGCTCCGCTTTGAAGCCCAACAGGGCAGAGGGACTCCCCTATGAGGGAGTGAGAGGATCTAGCCCGCTCAGCCAGCCCTGTTAGTCCTTCACCTCTCTTTTTTTAGAGACCGCGTGGCCAAAGTGCGTGCATGTTAACCCAATTCCAAGTGCGTGTAAGTGTGGTGGTTTTTGTGGGAGGGGGGTGGGCGTACTTAAGCCAGGCTTACCTCGCATAGCACACCCACCGAGAGCCGGGCTGAGACCACCAAACTCAATTCAAACTCAATTCACATGCAGCCGAGACCGGGATCCGAACCCTTAGCTGCAGAGGTGAACGGCTTGTCAGCGCAGTGCCAATCGCGTTGAGCCACCGCACTGGTTTTGATAAACCCTTAATTTAAAAAATGATTGTAAGTGAATAAACAAACCAGGGAATTGGCCACACACAATTATAAACAAAGTGAAAAGAGTGGATTGAAAAATTACATTGAAAGAATAATGCATGGTCTTGCTCCACACTACATTCTTTCTGGGGGAACTTCACTGTATTTTTTAATATTTCACAGACCATATTTTTCTGGGACTCTATTTACTACACCATTACAAATTCCCCCCAACATCCTTATAAAAAAAATATCCTACCTCACCTATTAATTGTCCCCAGAAGCTGCATTCAGAAAAAATGGAAACAACCCCTCATCCCCTCCATTGCAATATGGATAGCTAAGGTAAGAGATTTCCAAAGAATAGACCTTATTGCCTCTGGCAGAAACACCAATAAGACCGCGTTCACTACTACAGGAGTTTGAACACAAAGGAGGTCCTGGTTGGAAGAAGAGTTAGTGGTGGAGGAATCCCACCCACCCTACCCTTCCCTATACTCTGCACCCACTTCCCCTTTCTCTCTTCTTAGAAATACTCATCTGAGATTTTTTTTACTACCAGATTCCATAAAATCTGAAAACCCAATTGCACATTGATAACTATTTCCCTCAAAAGCTCTTTTTTGGTACGCTTAACCATACGGTTGATGTAAATAACCCTTTCATGTACCAGTTGGTTTGATATATGTAATAAAATTCTCTATCCAAAGGGACAGAGTTTTATTGCACTGCAATATATACAATGTAATGTACTCAATGTGTGAGTCTTTGAATAAATAAAGAATGCAATAAAATAAAAATAAAAGATCTGCAACTGAACAAGAATAAAAAAAAAGCTGTGGAAATATTTTGGAAAGCCATCGGATTTTTGCCACTTTCAATCCAGATTTTTTCTAGTTAAATCAGTTGAAAAAAAAAAAAGGCAGAAGTTGTTAAAGTGGCTTCTTCCTGGCCGTCCATCAGATCCGGTGCAGGTGCCGCCATTCCAAAAAAGGAAAACCAGCAGTGGAGCCTGCAGGCTTCACTGCCAGTTTCATACTGCGCATGTGTTTCTGAATGGCCCCTGTTGTCTTCTGGGACACACACAGGTCTCATATGGCATTGGGGGAGAAGAGGAAATTATGCCCTGGGCCGTGCCGAGCTATGACAGAAGTACACTCGGTACTTCAGAAAAGGTAAGTGAGAAAAAAAAATTATCCAAAATCAAGTGGCGGTCTTTCCTTTAAAACAGAGTTCCGGCTGAATTATGACTTTTAAGATAAAAATACCCCTATAACACTCATGCCTCGTGCAATCTAACACAGGTATGCTGTAAACTATGCCCAGTTTTCTATCTGTGCAGCATTGTTTTCTTACTTTGTGAAGCTTCTGCACAGCGTGGCCATCTCAAGTGTGGGCATCTGAAGCCACAGTGTCCTTCTTCCTGGATTCCATGCTTGCTGGCTACCTAGCATGCACCTGCCAATCTCATGCATGTGCAGTACAGTGATACTGTGGTCAGCTTGGCATGGCGTAGCCATGTCAAGCGGACCAGGATTTTCCATAGACGCCATGTTAAATGTTACTGGAGCCATGTGATGCAAAGCTGGTCAAGAATTTTCATAGACGCCATGCCAAGTTGACCAAGATCCCCCAGGAGACAATGCAAAACCGGACATTACGTCTGGGGGCGCAGCCCCTAGAGGAGAAAGCGAAATTAGATATAGCCATAAAGGCAACGTAAGTAAACAGAAAAAAAAAAAAAATTGCCAATTTATTATTATTATTATTATACAGGATGTATATAGCGCCAACAGTTTACGCAGAGCTTTACAATATAAAAGGGAGACAATACAGTTACAATACAATAAAATACAAGAGGATTAAGAGGGCCCTGCTCAGAAGAGCTTACAATCTAATAATTTATTTTAAGGATGTACATTAGTGCTGCATGGTGAGAAGTGAAAAATGTGGGTGGAACTCCGCTCTAAGATAAAGTAGTAGAAATGGTCGGATCTCCGCTTAAACAGTGCTTTAGCGGAAAGGGGGTTAACTTGCTATCCCAATAACTTCAGATCAAAGTAAAATTTACTTTTTTTATGGTAAGGCATTCAGCTCACTGATAGAGAGAAAATTGCCAGTTCAAAAACACCTTCTATGCTATAACAGCTTAAAGCGGATGGTTCACCCCAAAAAAATATTAAACGCCAGCAGCAACAAATACTGCAGCTGCTGACTTTTAATATTAGGACACTTACCTGTCCTGGAGTCCAGCGGCGTCCGTAGCAGAGGGCGAGCGATCGCTCGTCACCCTGCTGCTCCCCCCTCCATCCACGGTGAGGGAACCAGGAAGTGAAGCGCTGCGGCTTCACTGCCCGGTTCCCTACGGCGCATGCGCGAGTCGCGCTGCGCCCGGCGATTGGCTTCCGCTGTGTGCTGGGAGCCGAGAGTTCCCAGCACACAACGGGAAAAGCCCGTCTTTTGCCCGAGACTGCGGGCCGGAAGTGGGTGCAGATACCTGTCTTTAGACAGGTATCTGCACCCCCCTCCCCCTGAAAGGTGTCAAATGTGACGCCGGAGGGGGGGGAGGGTTCCGATCAGCGGATCTTCACTTTAGGGTGGAGATCCGCTTTAACTTAGTAGTTACTAGCTAGTGACAGCGGCAGCTGTTCCAAAAGATATAGTAACATTTTTGAGCCTCTAGCTACATTTTTGAGTGTTATTTCCTGAAGCAGTAAATTATATCTAGTGGAAGGTCTTATTTCAACTGAAGACTAAATATGAATGTACTGCACGGTTCTAAAAAATAAAATAAAAAAAAGTAATAATAATAATAATTAAAATTGCTCACAGGGTTTATTATCTTCTGCCCACGTTTGCATGAGGGTGTGCGATTTTCTTTTATTTTATACGATATAGAAAGGAAGATATTACACAATAAACTCAAATAACACATGTGATACAATATCATTTATAAATACTGGTTAGTAAACCTATACAATATATAATTTAACAATTCATTTAACCATAAATCATCAATAACGTGCTCAAAACAACCATACTCTGCAGTATTAAATACTCCAGTGCCCGAGGTGTGCTGAATACTTCAGTACCGGAAGTGTACTATATAAACAAAACATACATCAAAAATCCAGATATCATATAGTGACATAAATTATGCGTAAATGTGTCAAGTTTAGGGTATACATGCAAAATCACTGCACATATTAACCTAAAATGTGCTCTCTCTGTGCAAATACAAACATGTTACCAAATTCCATAAAAAATATACTAAACAAATATCATAAATGCCAAAACTGGGTGAGCAATTCAGCAGTTGATGTTGAGAAAGTGAAAGTCCATGCAGATAAATGGTCAAAAGTGCAGTTGTCTATTCCACCCACAAGATAAGTGCCACCATCACCAACAGCTAGATGGAACACTCACCAGATCCTGGATAGTATAAGGCCAGAAACTATGGGCCAGATTCACGTACATCGGCGCATTTTTTGACTGGCGTAGCGCACCTCCTTTACGTTAGACTGCCGCAATGTAGCGGCGCAATCACCGTATTCTCGATTGATTAGCGCAGAAAATAGCGCCTGTGCAACGTAATTTCAGAGGCGTAAGGCGGAGTAATTCAAATTGGGAAGAACGTGGGCGTGTTACATTGAAATGAGGCGTGACCCCATGCAAATGAAGGGCCGGCCGGCTCGCGCATGCGCACATGAAGCAGACCATGGTCAGCACCTCTGTGCGCATGCTCACAACTCGGGAACGGCGCAATCAGTGAAATTGGAAGTGGACCGGGGCAACTTAGTGAACTACGCAGACAGCATAAATAGACAGACACAAACATACTTCCTTTGCAAAAGTACATCCCTTTGTATCCCTTCCTATACAGCAAGGTGCTTTTGTTCTGTTGTTTATTAGCATTTGTTTGTTTTGTTTGTGACGTGTCTTTGAGATATTTTGCGACTGTTTTGCAGAGTGATTTTTGTCTTTTATGTGTTTTGTTTGTTGTTATTTTGTTTAAATTATATTTTTGCTGGGCATTTTGTATTTTTGCTGGTCAATTTTTATTTATTTTTGGTTCTGTTTGTGTATGATTTGGGAATGTTGGGGTGACATTCCTGCCGGAAAAGGGGTGTCACCCGCATTTGTGGAGGAGAAGTAATCCCCAGGTCCGTGTGAATGATGTATGAATGTACAGTGACATAATTGGCATGGCGTTGCTGCTCACAAGTCCTGCATGGTGGGCTTGTGCCAATCCAATGTGATGAGGATGTGATGTGTCTGTGCTAGGGACCACAGTGGTGTGCATGCATGCATTCTCATTGTGCCATGATTAATGTGTGTGTTTAACGTGCAAAGATGCCTAATGTGAGCTGGCTCCTGGCTGCTCTTCCCTCAGAAGACGGGGTAGCCTTGGTTAGGGGGGTTCCGTATAGGAGTCATGAGATGGGTTCCCAGTGCATATGCAGAGTCACCCTGAAGGGATAAGACAGGAGGATGTTAGTAGAGCATGTGCCCCTTGTGATTTCAGCATCATGGGGGGGACAGTCATGCCTGCCACCCATGTCACTCACCAACCAGCCAGCTGTCCCCATACATGTTCTGTTCGAAATCTGTGGGGATGGGGCTATGATTGTATATGTAGCTGTCATGGGTGTCATGGGTGGTGTCATGTGTTGGGCTCCTGCAGGGTTGTTGGTTAATTCCAGGATGGCATGAGGGGTGAATCTGAAGATGCGAGACACCTCAGAATCACTCATGCCAAAGATGTCTATGCGTGTGTGATATATCAAGTGAAGAGTGAGGGGCTTGTATCAGATTAGATTATTATATCAAGTTTTTAAAGGGCTATTGAAAGATAGTGAGACCGTGGGCCAGATTCAGATTCACTTAATATTGCGCTGCGTAATTGAAATACTCTACGCTGCCGTATTTTACCAGGATCTACACCGAATCCTGGTAGATTTTTGCCCGTACGCTACTGCGGCGTAGTCTATTTCTCGCCGCGTAATCTAAATACGCGATTAGGGGGCATGATGCATTTAAATTAAGCGTGTCCCCGCGGCGATCGAACTGCGCATGCTCCGTTCAGAAATTTCCCGCCGTGCATTGCGCGAAATCACGTCGTTACATCATTCGTTGTTTGAGTAGCGTCGTTTACGAACATTCCTATTCCCGGACGACTTACGTAAAAAATAATAAAAGACGTCGGAAAACGTAGAAATTCGACGCGGGAACGACGGCCATACTTAACATGGGCTGTCTAATATTAGACCAGCAAAAATCTGGTATAGTGTTACGTAAAAAAAAGATGACTAAAGGTGCCGTAAGAGATTGCGATTGAAGATCGTAATTTCGGGGATCGCCGGCAAAAGCTCATTAGCATACCCCGATGCGGAAAACGACGGGAAGTCCACCAAGTGGCCGCAATTTTATTGCAGCGTAGATCCGAAGGCGTACGAACACGTAATCCAGTCGAATTGAAGCCCGCAGCCGTCTATTCATGGTTTGAGGTTTCCGACTAGCTAAAAAACGCGCGTAATTTGAAATTACTCCAGTCTAACACTAGTTAGACAGGCGTAATGGCTCTGTGAATCTGGCCCCGTGTTTGTAATTTGTATGTATGTTATATATTGATGTATATATGTATGTATATTTTTTGTAAAAATGTTTCTTAAAGCAAAGAAATTTTTTTTGTAAAAAAAAAAAAATCCTCTCCCATGCCCTCCTCCGTGCCCTCCTCCGTGCCCTCCTCCTTCTTTGCTCATCTAAAGTCAGTAGTATAGCTATGAGCATGGATGCCACTGGCATGTTGGCATACAGATTGTTGTTGCTTTCTCTTACATGTAGACGAATTGTCTAATTTTATACCACCTTTTATATGGTCTAATTTTAGACAGGCCGTGCAGCTGTTGCGCACAGCGCGTAGCCTGCGTTGCACCAACGTTCTTTTGTGGATCCCCGTAACTCCCTCATTAGCATATTTGAATAGCAAATCAATGGTGTGTCTAGCACAGTTTTACGCGGACGAATGCGCCTGTCTATCGAAATTACGCGGGACAAAAAAAAGTAGATTTCTTGCGTATCTCGTTTTGGGGATGCGGCGCAGCAAAACGCATGCGCAAATTTAGACTTATGCCGCGCATCTCCTGTTACGCCGGTGTAATCGCTCTGTGAATCTGGCCCTATTTCTTTATCAACCGATAGGTGTGTTCTCCTTAACACTTTCAAGGGTATCCTCATAAAAACAAGGGGCTCAACATAGTGAAGTACGTCAAAATATTTATTACAAAATATAAATATAAAACCAATACACTCACGAGTATAGTGCCTGGGACCGGCACTTGGTATCCTTAGCAGCGTCGAGTGTTATAGCCACTCACCAGCGTTTAAAGGGATAGTGTACCTTGCTCCTGTTCCCACTATTGCTACAACAGATGGTACCGACGCGTGGTGTAATCCCTCCCAGCATAGATCCAAACAGCCTCTTACGCGTTTCGAAGTAAATTCGTCATCAGAAAAGCTGCCATCTGCTGTAGCAATACTGGTGGCAGCATAAATTGCTGCGCATTCACAGAGAGCTCTACTGGCACAATTTTTTTAACCAATGCTTGTGCAGTGCAAATTTTATAAAGATCATAGTGTTGGCTCCCAGGAACAAATCTCGGCACGCCTGTTTCATTGAGACAAGCCCCTCAAAATGGGGACAGATAGTAACCTTACACTATTCAGGGTGTCTATGGCATGAGAACAGTTGGGTGCTACTCAAGATTGTACATGGTAAAAATAAAACTCCCATTTTGTGAACAAATTAAAAAATAAAACCATCTAGGTGCACTCTACACATTGCAGAGCTCACACTCAATGCCAACTACTGGTACTAGTAGTGATCCAAAAACACTAAAGTGCCAAGAGGGAAGCACTGCAGTTGGATGGTCCCATGTGCAAGGGGCCTAAAGGCTGGAGTACATGAGTTTTAAACTCAAAAAACAAGTCAAACAAAAAAAATGGCTTGCAGTTGAGTTCAGTTTGGAAATCATTTTGGGACACACGCAATGAGCATTCACAATGGTTTGTATGCAGAAATAAAAAACAACAGTGTACACTGCTTTCTACTATCTAATTTAAAATTCAAATACTGCATTCCATGTCCATCAAAAAGGCTTCAAACTGATATCAGAAGTAAAATGTAAATTTCAATGTACATTAGCCTTTTGAAAAGCATAGCTGGCTACAGACCAACATTTAATAACATTTAATGTACTTTTAATAACATTAAAGTAGAAAACTGACTTGTACAACATGTAGCATTTATATATGTTAAACACTCTGCTAATATATATATATATATATATATATAATTGTTAGTGCTATAAAAAAAAGTACCCGTATGTAATGAACAAAAATGAGCCCCTAATGAAGTATCACTTGAAAAAATGCAATGACATCAATGAGCTGATGCGAAAAATGTCAGTAATGACATGCATATGAAATATATTTTTCTGGACATAGAAATAAAGATTACATAACATACAATAGTTTCTTACAAACTGAAAAGGAAAGAAAGCATCTACTAAATGAAGAGTTTAATGAATGAGTACTTTGTTACCATAGTATGGTCAGTCAGTATTCATCAGGTCCAGGTTTGGGAAGCAGGAAAACACCATGGAACAATCCCACTAGTTAGTGAAGGCATGATTTCAGCCTGGTCTGAAGGATGTAGCTCCCCACTCATGGGCCTCTGCTGAATATCTAGTCTTGTAGTTGATCACGCACAGTATGCCTTCCTCTGCAAACTGCTGTAACAACCAAAAAAGAGTATGTGGATCTACAAGAAAGATATACGTTGATTCAATCAGATCTGTAACAATGAAAAGATGTATATTTTTTTATAGTATAGTAAATAGAGTAATCATTAAATATATGCAATTTAAAATAACTGAGATTGTAGTTGTACTTTTATCTGCATCAAAGTATTCTTACTACCCAGAACTACCCCTTGTCCTATCTGTATCCAGCATTGTGAGGTACCCTAAAGCTGCCAAAATATTACTTGCACTGTAAAATTACTGACGATTGAAAGTTCACATTATGTACCAGATATTTGTGTTTTTTTGTATACAGATGTTGTACACAATCGTTGGTCGCTAAACAGTCAAATAAAAGAAAATAATGCACAAATGGTCAAGGGTTCAAAAAGGATGGCAGTCTCACAATAAAAACTGTTTAAAAAAACTTGCATAAATTTGAACATTTATTTAAGCCAATCACATGATAAATTTGATAGCAATAACCTCAAAGGGTTATAGCAGGCACCAACCACTGTTCGTAGCAATGCCTGTGAACTCCATTGGGACTTCAGCATGACCCAGGGGCTGCTTAAACCTGGTATAAAACTTGTGTGTTTTCAAAAAGTTTAGCACTGAAATGTCTTCTCTAAATCCCACAAAACATTACAGAAACCTGTCAAGTCTCGGCCTGGTATGGATCCAATTAACGTTTGTTGTTAGATGCTCAAGGTTTCGGGTGTTGCCTAATTCTTGGAGCGCTATCCCAAGAACATAGGCACAAGTATAATACAATTAGTGTATTTCCAATTGCATGCAGCTTCCCATTCACATACAGAGTAGAAGATCAAAAGATAAAAAGACAGGAGCGCGATCCCAACAAGAAAAAGTAAACTGTAGCATGTATTGATACATTAAAAACAAATCACACTTACATCAGAGGCTTCCCAATGACAGCATAGACCAGGATAGTACACAACGGTGGCTGTACAGGATCTTTCAGCTGGCACAGGAAGCCCACACAGTGACCAGTGGTGTCGTCTGCTAATGTCCCCAGCATACCCTGCCACTGTTAAGCCTGGTGGCATGGTCTACACTGGAGTAAGGAGTGATAACGCGTTTAGAAGGAAACCTCTGCTGTCATTCGAAAGCCTCTGATGTAAGTGTGCTTTGTTTTTATTGTAGCAATAAATAATACAGTTTCTTTTTGGTATCACGCTCCTGTCTATTTATCTTTAAAGAAAAATAAATAGGACATTAAAAATTAGTTCCAAGTAAAGGGATATTCCTCCTAACACTTAACATCAGGTAGCTCCAAACTACGGCCCTCCAGCTGTTGCAGGAACTACACATCCCATGAGGCATTGTAAAACTCTGACATACACAGACATGACTAGGCATGATGGGAATTGTAGTTCCTGAACCACTGGATGGCCATAGTTTGGAGACCCCTGCTTAACATAAACACAATATAAGATCTGTTCCTAGATTGTAAGCTCTAACATATGGGGCCCTCTGAATCCTTCTGTACTGAATTGTATTGTAATTGTACTGTCTGCCCTCAGGTTGTAAAGCGCTGCGCAAACTGTCGGCGCTATATAAATCCTGTATAATAATAATAATAATTTTTGTCCACATTCTTCCTGAAAAGCTTTTATCAACCTGGGACCAAGAGTCTTTCTGAAATTGCCTTACAATTGAATTGTACTCAAAAGCTATTCTAGGTTACATCAAACAGACCACAAAAATGTATGTTTTTTGGACCCTTTTATGTTTGTCTTGGCTAAACCTAAGATAGAGTTAACCCTGTCCAAGTCATAATTGATAAATTATCTTCTCTCAGGAGCATGCTGTTTCATCTCAGGAAATCCCCATCACTTCTGTATATCTCAGAATACAAAGGAAAAGTTTGTTTTGACTGATCCATGTGACCTTCTGGATTTCTCTAAAGAAAATCTGTAATGCAAGCGTGTGCTGTGAGAAATAGAGGTACTATTGCTGACATCCTTCTAAAAATGATAGCTACCTGATTGTCAAGCTAATCATTTGACTTTAATATGCCTAGAACAGGCAAGCCACAAGTGAAGACAGACCTCTTGACCTACAGATCTGTTCCAGCTACATAATCAGTGTTAAAGCCATTAGGGCAGCCATTGAAACATTGCAATAAATGTGTTAAAAAATGTAATGCCTCATTTAAAACATTTTCAGAAATACGTGAAAGTCATACATTTCCGTCATCAGAAATTTTTCGCTACTTACAAATTAAAAACGTCTTTGTGCCATATTTACAAGGTATAAAAAAAATTGAGTGACATGATGCAGTTTGAACGAATATGTAAACAAGATCCTCATTCAAGAGGACTTATTTCAACACTATATAGCCAACTAAGTACTAAGCTTACCGCAAAATTACCTTCATATGCTGAAAAATGGATGAACGACCTTGGTTTCCATATAGATATATCTACCTGGAATAAAGTATGGTCAAATACTAAAACGTCCTCCCAAAATATACTTGCTATGAAAACAAATCATAAAGTTCTCATGTACTGGTATTTGGTTCCTGTTAGAATAGCACAATTTGCTCCCCATTATTCCCCGCTTTGTTTTCACGGCTGTGGTTATACGTAAAAACATTTACATATTTTCTGGGAGTGCCCTGTTACAAAAAATTACTGGAAAGAAATATTCCTCATGATTTCAGCAGTTTTCAAGAAATCCATTACTCCTGATCCGACTACCGCACTCATAAATTTAAAACCGGATTGTATCTGCTATGCTCAATTTAAACTGTTCCTACAAATCACCACAGCCGCAAAGCAAACCGTCTCCAAAGCTAACAGCTATGTTCTAGTTTCTAAAACCAGAAATAGAGTACACCAAACCATGCCCCACTCAAAATCAGAAGCCATAACCAATGATTCCATAGACATATATGAAACAATATGGAACCCATGGGCGACCTATACTATCTCATCTAACCCAGATGTTTCTCTATTGAGACCTTGGTAAGATATTGTAAGCCAGTAACATTCTGGATACAGTTCATCAATATTATTACTATCTCTATTATGTAACGATCACGGAGCCTTTCCTTTATCCTGTATTCCCTTTCCTATCCTATTGTTTTCATTAGTTTCCACTTTTTATACTCCACATTCTGTTCTTTTTCTTTCTTTTTATCTCTCATTTCTTCAAATATATAACTCAAGCTATCTCATTATATAAAATGGTAAATGTGAATATGTAAATACGATATCTAATTTTGCTCCTATTGTTTTAATAATTAACATGAATAAGATCCTTCTCCCCCTATTTCGGCCAGTTTATGAACCGATTCATTGCTAAAATTACAATTGCTCCATAGCTATAGTTCATATCATAATTATATCCGGTTCCGTTTATATCATAATATTCTATAATATTTTATATGAGTTCAAATGTAATAGACTAACATGATTGGTTTGACTATAACCTGCTTTAATGATTCCTTAAATATTTATCATAGGATCTACAAATATTTATTAGATTATTCTATGTTTCAAATACTCTCTTATTACATGATACCATTTTTCTTGTTCTGTAATCTGTTATTGTCAATTGTATCTACTGTTTTCTCTTTACTTTAAACCCAATAAACACATTTGACAACATAAAATGTAATGCCAGGCATTGAGCATGATCTTCAAGCTTCTTTTAGACCCTTAGGCCAAATTCACACTAGTGCAGTGAATAGCAGTATGGTAGCCTATTCAATTTAAATTTTATGGTATGGACAGTAAGGGATTATATCGGTGCTTATTCACAAAATACAATAGTAATTTTTAATAATTTATTTAAAAGAAAAAGGAGTTATCACAAAATATAGTACAAAAAATGCATATTAGGAAAATTAAGTAGGATATGATTAACAATAAAACCAGGCAGCTGTAAATCCTGATTACAAGTGCAGAGCGTATTACAGACGGTCACAACCAGAGAGATGTTAAGCCCAATATATTTCGCCTAGATTCCGGCTTCGTCAGGGGCTAGGTTGAGAAAGAGAGTTTGAAATCAGCTCTATTGATAGAAAAAGTTACATATTACAAAAAGCATATATAATACAAACACATCAATATATTTATATAGGTGCATGTGTGCACTATGCTGACCTTATGTATCAGAATGGATATCCAGACCTGGAGGTGGGGGGGAGGAAGGAGGGGGCAAAGTGGAAACAAAAAGGGAGGGGGTCAAGGCAGGGACCCTTGGATTTTCTATGTAGGAAAAACCAAAAGGCCCTTTCATGTACGAATTTCCGACCACATAGGACCCATTTGCAAGAAGCTGATGACTACTGCCATCAGCCGGCACATGGGCAAGGAACATCATTTTGAATTATCAATGATTCAGTTCTCAGCTCTTGAGCATGTACCCCAACATGCTAGAGGTGGCGATATTGATCGCATTCTACTCCAACTAGAAACTAAGTGGATTCAGTCCTTAAATGAATATACTAGTTACAAATCCTTTCTTTAATGTATCCGTTGTGCGACTTACTATTTAAAGACTTTATGCTTTAAAGACTTATTTAGATTACCTAATTGATGTCTGAACCAGCAACTCACCTACCTCGGGTATATTTTTTGCTTTTCCCCCTGTTCTCACCCCTTTGTTCCCCCCCCCTTCCCCCCCTCCCCCTTCTTCGTGTTCAATGTTTCACCTTCCCCCCCCCCCTCCCCTTACATGTTTGTGAGTTCCTTACTATATAGGCCTTCCACCCCCCTTTTTATTGTATATTTCTTAGATAGTTGTTTTGCATTGGTATATCTAGTTATCACAATATATAACACTTAAAAAATGTGCAACTATCAAATACACATTTTATGATATATGTGCTCGTTTTTCTTTTTCTTTTTTTCTGTAAATGTTTTTGTGCAGCTGCATGTATGTACTGTTTGTAAACATCCTCCCTCCTCATACCATTTTTTGGCTTGAGAAGATCTGACCGTGTGTGTTCTAGACAATGGATGCAATGATCTCTGTAGATGGGGGTGTCCCTTGTATGTTCCCCCGGAGTTTTTTATGATCAGGCTACCTTCTCACACTAGTATTTATTCTAGTGTCAACGCTTCCATTCCCCTCTCTTGTTATTCCGTGCACCGTTTTCTGGGCGAATATGCCTCTCCATATGGACACCCAAGGGCTTGTTTACATCTCCAGCCCGCTTGTCGCTGTGCTCTAGCCGTACGGGACCTCTTCACGCCCCTTCCATCTATGTGTCGTGCTAATAGGCTTCACCCATTGGTTCTGGTGTTAACTCCACCTTTTAGGTGTGGTCTCTTTGCTCCCGAGCCTGCCGGTGATCGAGTGTGTAGTGGGGAAAAATTCTTCCCTTTCCAGGCATAGAATCGCGAGGCATCATGGGCATTGTAGGCGCACTTAGATGTTCCCCTGGCTGCAGCGCGCTGACGTTCTTTGTCCTCTCACGCCCGATGATGTCATACGCTCGGATGTGTGGGAGAGGAGTCTTATTTAAACGGGCTTTAGCTTCCTTTCTCCTCTAGAATGCACCTGCTAGCGTTACTTTGTGACATCTTTCCACAGGTAAATCCTCTACAGTTCTGTATGCTTCCGTGATTGTGCTTAGTTACCTTATGGTTGTGTACTTGGTGTAGTCAATGTTTTTTGTTGTTTCTATCTATATTTAGAGAATTAGAGAGAGTGACCTAATATCACGTCTCTTTGGATGTTGTCAGGACTATTTGGACGAATTCTTGTGGCTGCTCCTGGTAGTGCACTATTTTCTTAAAAACTTTGTAAGTCTTAGTGGATTCAATCAGTTTTCTTCTAACTATATACTATTTAATGTGACGGATGTAGGTAGGACACACTTCTCATCAAGCTTTTATGTTTCTTTCAGCCCGTTTTCTTTCTCCTCTCCTATGGAGACGCATCTCTGGCCCTATTATTTTGGTGCATTGGACTATTAGACGAGTTGGTTATCCATCTGGATAGCGAGGGCCAGCCGCCCTCCCCCCTTTTCTTCCCTCTTCTCCCCACCACTTTTCCCTGCCTTGACCCCCTCCCTTTTTGTTTCCACTTTGCCCCTCCTTCCTCCCCCCCACCTCCAGGTCTGGATATCCATTCTGATACATAAGGTCAGCATAGTGCACACATGCACCTGTATAAATATATTGATGTGTTTGTATTATATATGCTTTTTGTAATATGTAACTTTTTCTATCAATAGAGCTGATTTCAAACTCTCGTTCTCAACCTAGCCCCTGACGAAGCCGGAATCTAGGCGAAATATATTGGGCTTAACATCTCTCTGGTTGTGACTGTCTGTAATACGCTCTGCACTTGTAATCAGGATTTACAGCTGCCTGGTTTTATTGTTAATCATATCCTACTTAATTTTCCTAATATGTATTTTTTGTACTATATTTTGTGATAACTCCTTTTTCTTTTAAATAAATTATTAAAAATTACTATTGTAATTTGTGAATAAGCACCGATATAATCCCTTACTGTCCATACCATAAAATGTATCGTTATATGGGATGAGGTGCGACAGACTTTTGTAAAATTATTTGGACCTAGCGGATCCCATTCTCTCTTTTCTTCTCCCTATATTCAATTTAAATAGCTTACTAAGGCCGGCCATACACAGTTCCAATCTCAGCTGGTTCAGCAGGAACCGGTCGAGATTCAAACCATAAGTGGGCAGGCTGAATTTACCAAGTTGATCGATCTACAATTTCGCCAAGATTTGATCCCGAATATTTTTTAACTTTGATGCCCACTGTAAAACATACTTCACAGTATTTATCAACATGAGAAGTGTATTTTCCAGTTGAAAAATTAACATTTTCTCTAAAAAATAATCCTTCTCGAAGAGAGTTTAAATAGACATTTTAAGTTAAATTAACCCAGCTATTTAAATTACAGAAATTGGGTACTTGAATAAAAAACTAGGGGCCAGATTCAGATACACTTAATATTGCGCTGCGTAATCGAAATACTCTACGCTGACGTATTTTACCAGGCTGTACACCGAATTCTGGTAGATTTTTGCCCGTACGCTACGGCGGCGTAGTCTATTTCTCGCCGCGTAATCGAAATACGCGATTAGGGGGCGTGAAGCATTTAAATTAAGCGCGTCCCCGCGGCGATCGAACTGCGCATGCTCCGTTCAGAAATTTCCCGCCGTGCATTGCGCGAAATCACGTCGTTACGTCATTCGTTGTTTGAGTAGCGTCGTTTACGAACATTCCTATTCCCGGACGACTTACGTAAAAAATAATAAAAGACATCGGAAAACGTAGAAATTCGACGCGGGAACGACGGCCATACTTAACATGGGCTGTCTAATATTAGAGCAGCAAAAAGCTGGTAAAAAAAAGATGACTAAAGGTGCCGTAAGAGATTGCGAATGAAGATCGTAATTTCGGGGATCGCCGGCAAAAGCTCATTTGCATACCCCGACGCGGAAAACGACGGGAACTCCACCCAGTGGCCGCAATTTTATTGCAGCGTAGATCCGAAGGCGTACGATCACCTAATCCAGTCGAATTGAAGCCCGCAGCAGTCTATTCATGGTTTGAGGTTTCCGACTAATTAGACAGGAGTAAGGGCTCTGTGAATCTGGCCCTAGATCTTTAATTGTATTTCCCTCAAATTGAACTGGAAAATTATGCCCTTTCATCAGTTTTCTCCTGCCATTAAAGTAGGTGGTCAGTTTAAGTTTATAATTTAAACTGATAAATGATAAACAGCATATTTACACCCACTATTAAATCACCAAACAGGCTGAAAGGTTCTCATGTTAACAGAGAAGTCCAGTAACTGAATACATCACTGCTGTATAAAATCAATGGAGCTGTTGCAGATCCTCCACCCATATGTCACTCATTTAGTTTTCAATTACTATAAAAAAGTATTTAACAATGATGAATTAAATCACATTCCCATTTAGCAAAAAAACTAAAGCCATACTACCACTTTTTTCATTTAAAAAAAAATGGATTCACTTAACTATATTGGTCATCAGATAGGAGATTTGCCAGCATGTTG
The DNA here is from genome assembly GCA_029574335.1 of Rana kukunoris. Lineage (NCBI taxonomy): Eukaryota > Metazoa > Chordata > Amphibia > Anura > Ranidae > Rana > Rana kukunoris. The sequence continues at coordinate 163,853,530 of CM056052.1, forward strand.
GTATTTTTTCCCCTTTGCTTTGCTGTACTTTGTTAACCACTTAAGACCCGGACCAATATGCTGCCAAATGACCAAAGAGTTTTTTGCGATTCAGCACTGCGTAGCTTTAACAGACAATTGCGCGGTCGTGCGACGTGGCTCCCAAACAAAATTTGTGTCCTTTTCTTCCCACAAATAGAGCTTTCTTTTGGTGGTATTTGATCGCCTCTGCGATTTTTATTTTTTGCGCTATATACAAAAATAGAGCGACATTTTTGAAAAAAAAACTATATTTTTTACTTTTTGTTATAAGAACAATCAATAAACTAAATTTTAGTCAAACATTTAGGCCAAAATTTATTTAGTAAAAAAAAAAATCGCAATAAAAAAAAAATTAGCTACCTAGCGGAAACAGCGACACTAATACAGCGATCAGAAAAATGATCGCTTAGTGACGCTGGCAATAGGGAGTGAAAGGGTTAACTAGGGCAGTGATCAAGGGGTTAAAACTTTATTAGGGGGGTACAGGGCTACCCTGAACCTAACACTAACTGACTTTTACACTGCCTGTCACACTGACACTAAATACAGTAATCATACATGTATGATTACTGCATTCAGTGACACTGTGACAGGGGGGAGGGGGGGCGATCGGGGGGGTTAAATGTGTCTGTGTGAAGTGTAGTGTTGGTGCAGGACTTACTGTGTGGTGATCTCTCCTCAGCGGTGGTTGAAAAAACCGCAGAGGGAGAGATCACGTCGCTTCCTCCTTCCTGTGTTTACACAGGAGGAGCAAGTGACAGGGCGAGCGGGCGGGCGCGCGCATTGGCTGAGAGCGTTCCGGAGGGGGCGGACAAAAACGAATAGCCGCCCCCTCTTGTGGGATCGCTCCTGCAGCCGCACGGACCGCCGCATGTACGGGGGGGGTCCGATTGGACCCCCGATCCCCCCCAAGTCACCAACGTATATATACGTTGATGTGCCTGTCGGTGCCATTCTGCCGACGTAAATGTAAATGCGGCGGTCCTTAAGTGGTTAAAGAATATTTTAAATATTGAAAAACTACCCAAAACACAAATACATTTTTTGGCAAAGCTAGGCAAATATATATATATATATATTTTTTTACATTTGACATTGATTAATAGGCAGATAGGTAAGTAAGGGGCTGATGCATGCTATACTGGCCAGTCTTCTATAAGCTAGTACTATAAAAAGTGTAAATTGCTAATGGCTAAAAACAAGCAAAGTTAAAGTTTAACATACTAACATTTAGTGAAAGATGGCCCTGAACTAATTACTGAACTAATTACTACTGTGTGCTATATTTCACCTCCCCCTCTTCCTGGCCTGCCAGGCTGCTTGTTCTTATAAGGGACTGGTATGGATTTTGGGGGGACCCCACAGCAATTTTTTGTTTAATTTTGGTGAAGAGTTCACCTTAAAATCTATGCCAGACCCAAAGGGCCTGGTATGGATTTTGAGAGGGACCCAACGCTGTTTTTTTTTTTTGTGTGGAATTCCCCTTCAAATCTATAACAGAAACCATAGTTTTTTTTCTTCATTCTGTCATAAGGTTCCCCTTAACCACTTCACTACACTGTATTATATACTGCACTGCACTATATACCCTGCACTGTATTATATATACACTACACTGACTGCAATATATACTCTGAACTGCAGTGTATATATACTATACGGACTGCACTGTATACTCTGAACTGCAGTTTATATACCATATGCCTTTGGCCAATCATGGCTCTCACAGCAGATTGTGCTGTGAAAAGAATGCAGGTCAGGTGCATACTTTGGCCAATCAGCAGCCGTCAATGCACTGTGATCTCCCAATGGGGCACTCCACGGTGCTCAAATTTGCCACGAACACCCTCATATGTTTGTTTGCTCTGTGAACAAACGAATACCCGATGTTTAAGTCGAACTTACGTTCGACTCGAACATCGGGACCATCCCTAGTGCTGAATGGTAAACATGAAACAGCAGGTTCAAACCCTCCATGAAACAATCTACCAGCGCTACCGGAATGCCCAAACCACTAGTGCTGTCACAGGGAAGGTTGGTCACAAGACTAAGTGATGAACAGCCTGAAGATACAATCTTCTAACATACATAACATGTAATTAATACAAAAGTATGGGGTAGATCAGCTATCTCCAAACTGCGACCCTGGGGCCGAATGTGGCCCTGTGCTACCCTTTATCTGGCACTTGGGGCACAACTGACACTAAAGATGGGGCATCATTTTTTCAGCTGACGCTAACAATACGTCACGATTCCTCCCACTGACACAGTCAAAAGGCACAATTCATACACTGACAACAACGATGGGCATAATTCCTTCCATTGATACTTACAATGGGCCACTATTCTTCCCACTGATACCAACACTGGGGCATATTTATTTCCACTGACACCAACAATGGGGCACTATTGCTTTCACTGACAGCAATGATGAGGCACTTGTCCTCTCACTGACACCAACGATAGGGCACCGTTTACTCCCACTGGATGCCATGACAATTTTTTACTCCCACAGGCCCTAGTCCGGCCCCCCTAAAGTCTGAAGGACAGTAAACTGGCCCTTTGTTTAGAAAGTTTGGAGACAACTGGTGTAGATTGTGATGAAGACAAATTTGGTGGTACAGACAGTGGATAAGTCACACCACATATCATTAACCTCTTCATTATTGCAATCTGTTTATTAATACTCCCCTGTCTGGGTTATGTAGACTCCAAAGAAGAAAAAATACATCCAATAGGTAGCTAGCCCTGCCTGATGTATGCTATAAACACTTTGTGTGGCTGTTGGCTCTCAATCCTGGCTGTCACTAACACCCGGGTGTCAACTTCCTAATAATCAAACATAGTAGTTACATGCAAGATGGAGGTAGTGAAAAAAGTGAAAACCTTCGGTCTGCAGATAAATTCAGCAATCTTCAGGTTGCAGAGTTCAGTGTTCATATGTGGTGCCATATATTTTATAGTGTAACTGTCGGATACCTTTGTATTATGAGAAACAATAAATGTAAAAAAACAGAAAATATATATTATTTTTTTACTTATTGATTTTCTAAGCCTATAATAAAAACAAACATATTGATGCTGCTAAATTTGGCCTGGGCATCTATGCATCGATGACCTCTAGTCACAAAGGCTTGTCAGGTTCCTAAAGAAATCAAGCTGCCAGTACTCTGGAAGAAAGGAGCCATTAAATTCACCTCTCCAATGGCCAGTGTGCCCTATCTCCAACTCTGTTCCAGCACTGCAGTCTTCTTTGGAATTTGACACTTGAAATTAACAAGAACAGACTATAGAACAGTGATGTAGGGGGTCAGAGGAATGAGCTGTGGCAGGATGACATAAGCCCTGAGTGACATTTAGTTTCCTAAAGCATTGTACATCATAAACAATTATTTTCTTTTACATAAAATAGTATTTTAACCTTTTTTGAATATCCAAATTGATAATTGTGACTGGGTAACAATACAGGTGAACAATTGGGAGACAAGGACAGAGCATTGTCAACCTATAATAAAAAAAAATGGCCTGCACAAGGACCTTTATGGAAGGATTAGAACCTTTTTTACATTTACCATAGAAGCAAGATATTTCTGCTGTGCTTCCAAGCTCTCTAAGATGCAACATTGAATTATTTTACTTCCGACTGCTAGTCATATCACTATTTACACAGCTGCTGTTGGGTCACCAAGCTCCTCTATTCACTTACATCCTCCACTGCTGCTGTAATACTGATTCCTGTATCTCCAAGCGGCTAAATATCCTCCTTTCATGTTAAGGTTTCTGTCCTTCCAGACCCAGTGCCATCTCCACCCTTACTACCCTAGCCTACTCTTCACATAGGCTTCAAAATAGTATTGCTCAAAACCCATGGCCTGACCCACCCAGCCAAAAGGCAGTCAATGTCAATGTGGAAGGAAGCATCCAAACACCAGGATGAAATTTTTTGAGCCCGAGACACATTTCCATGCTCAGCAAACCCCCAGGTGCTCTTAATAGGATTACGCACACTTGCTTTCGTTTCCTGTAACAAAAGAGGAGTACTTACTGCTCTAAAGAACTCTTTAGACTCTCAGCTCAGATATGCCAACCTGGATCCACATAGTAGGTTCATAATACTTAACTGTGACATCAGGTCCAACAGGCCCAACCTTACACCTTGGTTAACACATATTCTCCGAACTCTCACCAACTCCATTTCTCCACAAACTCTAGGCCCAATGCTACATTACAAAGATCTCTTTGCCGGCTGACGCTTCCAGCATGGTGTGGAGAGCGATTACACATTCTTTTCTCCCAGACATGCAATATATACCCGTGTTGATCTATTTTTTGTAGATAAATGGTTGTTCCAACAAACATCCTCCTCCTCCATTGCAGACATTACTTGGTCAGACCATGCCACCATCTCCACCTCTGTGGAGAAGAGGGATGCCTGCCCACCTGTATGACTAGGGTGCTGTAAAAATAATACGTGCGCCTTCTAATACTCACTTAATTAACATCTCAGAGAATATTTTGACATTAATGCCACTCCTACCAGAGATCCCTGAAACGCTCATGAAACTTACATAAAAGGAATCATTCTTCAACTCTGTCCCTGAGCTAGGAGATACTACTCTCAACACCTAGATGCTATACTCTTAGAAATCCACAAAATAGAATATATTAATAAGGCCCATCCAGACTCCACTTGTTCCTCCACTCTTCTTAAACTCAGATTAGGACCTTAGGGGCCTTTTATTTGGACAGTTCAAAAAGAGTTCTGAGGATTAAGTACTATGCCAGTAGCAATCGGGCAGGGAGACTGTTAGTTCATAGACTGAAAGTCCAACAGGCCAAAACCAACATTTCACACCTTATTAACCCTGGCAACAACCACAAAATAATCAATCTTTCGCTGAATATTACAGTTCTTTATATAACCTTAAAGTTGATCCCCATACTCCCTGCCCCTCAAGCTATTGATTGTTTCCTAGCTCGGTTGCAGCTCCCAAATTTCTCTGAAGATCACCTCTCCAAACTTAAAGAGTCACTAAAGGATTTTTTTTAATCTATTTTTAATAATTTTAAAAGGAATCAGTTAACTATTATGTCTCTATACCCTGTAAACAGTCATGTCAGCAAAAAAAAAAGTTTCCTTTACAACTACTTTAATGCTCTATGTATTGAATATAAAAATATCAATACTTTAAACTCACTACCAAATGGGAAAGCTCCAGGCCCTGACAGTTTTACCAATGTCTACAACTATAAGCTATTTAAAGATCAATTAGCACGTCACTTGAAAAAAATCTTCCATTTGGCCATCTCACAGGCATCCTTTCCCCCTGATGTTAAAAGCATGTGTAGTAACAATACCTAAGCCGTGTAAAGAATCAACATCCCCTGCTAACTTTAGGCTTATATCCTTACTCAATTCTGATGTTAAAATCTATGCAGTTTTTGGCGGGATGCCTATTTGACATCCTTCCAGAGTTGATAAAACCTGACCAATCTGTGTTAACTAAGGGGAAGGTTGATCTTCGATGCCACTAGAAGAATCATTCATCTCCTGCCCCATGCTGCCAGGTCCAGTCGAACGTCTGCTCTGCTCCTCTCTTTGGACGCGGAGAAGACATTCAACAGAATACACTGGGGCTAAATGGAGAGCGTGCTGATGAAACTTGGTTTTCAAGGTTCTATCTTCTTGGTCATCATGACCCTTTATTCCTGCCCTTCAGCTCAAGTTTACATGTCCAACCGTTTGTAAATAAAGCTGCACTAAACCACAAACATAAATTGTGAAAAAATTAATACAAAAAATATCAAAGGCCTCGTACACACCATCGGACTTATCCGATGAAAACGGTCCGCGGACCATTTCCATCGGATATGTCCGATCGGGAGTTTGATCCGATGGCGTGTACACACCATCGGATCAAATTCCCCGCCGCCGGACGGCGCGGTGACGTGGCGGTGACGCGGCGGTGACGTTGACGCCGCCACGTCACCGCTACGTCACCGCACCAGGAAGTAAAACACTTCCGCGCATGCGCCGAATACATTCGGCGGCGGCGGTGCGGGACGACATGTCTGCTGGTAAGTGTACTAACCAGCAGACATGTCGGGCGGACAGATTCCCACCGGATAGATTTCAAAGCTTGCTTTGAAATCTGTCGGGTGGACAAATCTGTCCGCTAGCCCATACACACGAGCGGAGATGTCTGCTGAAACGGTCCATCGGACCGTTTTCAGCGGACATCTCCCCTCAGGTGTACGAGGCCAAAGAGGAATAAACCAGTTGGTGAAAATTGAAGTCCCAATATAAACTATCAATCCTTGTTAGGTAATCAGAATTACGTTACACCAACAGTGCAAATCGTGATGGTATAAATAAAAAGTCCAAAAAACAAAACGTCTTTCCAGTGATAACACCATCCAACGCTGCAAACTAAGTGACACCTCCATCATTAGACATGCCTGTTTACCAGCTTGCATGGACCCTTTATCATGAGAGCTCTATCACACTTGTGGTACCCTATGTCAGTGTGTGATGAAACGTGTCGGGTAGAGCAACGCACTGACATCACTGCGCTTCTTAGATCCTGGAAAGATGGCGTTTGATGTAAGTGCATTACTTTTAAGGTAGACTAAAATGTGTATGCCTTTATCTATTTAGATAACTTCCATGAGCATGACTACCTGAAGGATAGGGATGAGCCGAACACCCCCGGGTTTGGTTCGCACCAGAACGTTCAAACAGACCGTGGGTTCGCACGAATATTTCAAACCCCATTGAAGTCTATGGGACCCGAACGTTCAAATTCAAAAACGGTCGTTTTAAAGACCAAAATTCAATTAAATATTGGAAAACGTCGTTCAGAACCCGGGTCTTGCCCCAGGGAACATGTATCAATGGAAATTTTTTTTTCAAAACGGCCGTTTTTTGCGGAGCAGCCATTTTAATGATGCTTAACCACTTAAGACCCGGACCAATACGCTGGTAAATGACCCAAGGTGTTTTTGCGATTCGGCACTGCGTCGCTTTAACAGACAATTGCGCGGTCGTGCGACGTGGCTCCCAAACAAAATTTGCGTCCTTTTCTTCCCACAAATAGAGCTTTCTTTTGGTAGTATTTGATCACCTCTGCGATTTTTATTTTTTGCGCTATATACAAAAATAGAGCGACATTTTTGAAAACTATTTTTTACTTTTTGTTAAAAAAAAAATCAAATAAACTAAATTTTAGTCAAACATTTAGGCCAAAATTTATTTAGCCACATGTCTTTAGTAAAAAAAAAATCTCAATAAAAAAAAATAGCTACCTAGCGGGAACAGCGACACTAATACAGCGATCAGAAAAATGATCGCTTAGTGATGCTGGCAATAGGGAGTGAAAGGGTTAACTAGGGCGGTGATCAGGGGGTTAAAACTTTATTAGGGGGGGTGGGGGGGCTACCCTGGACCTAACACTAACTGTTTTTTACACTGCCTGTCACACTGACACTAAATGCAGTGATTAGATCACTGCATTTAGTGACACTGTGACAGGGGGGGTGGGGGGGGGGCGATCACAAGGGGTTAATGTGCCTATGTGAGTGTGTGTCAGTGTTGTGTTGGTGCACACTTACTTGTGATGTCTTCTCTCATCAGCAGCGGTTGGAAACATCGCTGCGATGAGAGATTACATCATTTTCTCCTTCCTGTGTAAACACAGGAGGAGGAAGTGACAGGAGCTGGGAGTGCGCGCATTGGCTGGGAGCGATCGCGGGGGGGCGGGTAAACGCCGACATCCGCCCGCTCATCCCGGATCGCTCCCGGAGCCAGGGGGACCCCCGCACGCCGCGGAGGGGGTCCCGATGGGACCCCCGAACCGCACTTAGGCGGGGACGTAAATTTACGCCCTTGTGCCTGTACGTGCCATTCTGTGGCCGTATATGTGCGTGCGGGGGTCCTTAAGTGGTTAAGGTGAAAAAAAAATCTCCTTTAAATATCACACCTGCTGGGTGTCTATAGTAGTGGTGTGCACATGTTTAGAAATGTCCCTGCACAACAACTCCAATTGGAGCGCAACAAGGAGCCACGTGCAAATTATTGCATCAAAAATTGTTATTAGGCGCCCCTGTTAAACAGGGTCAGAAAAATTGGGCCTTGGGCACAACACAACACTTGCAACCCCTCCCAATAACTCCAATTGGAGCGCAACAAGGAGCCACGTGCAAATTATTGCATCAAAAATTCTTATTAGGCGCCCCTGTTAAACAGGGGCTGAAAAATTGTGCCTTAGGCACTGGTGGCGGAGCCCAGAAACACAACATTTCTTACTAGCTATCAGCAAGAAAAGTGAGGAGGAGAAGGATATTCCATCAGCAGCATAAGAGGACAGTCACTCAGCATCAGCAGTCTAAAAGGGATCCGACATTTCAACAAAAAGATATTATTCATTAATATCAGCATCAGGTGCTTGGTAGCTGGTGTTGATCCAAGCCTGATTCATTTTGATGAAGGTCAGTCGATCAACAGAGCCGGTGGAGAGGCGCACCCTGTGATCAGTCATAAAGCCTCCAGCAGCACTGAATGTCTGTTCTGAAAGAACACTGGATGCAGGGCAAGCCAGTAGCTCAATTGCGTACTGGGCAAGCTCTGGCCAGTGATCCATCCTCAAGACCCAGTAAGCCAGAGGATTTTCGGTGGGGAAGGTGTCCAAGTCAGATCTTGCCCCTAGGTATTCCTGGACCATGTAAACCAGACGCTGGCGATGGTTGCTGGAACCGGTCAGACCTTGGGGCTGCGGACTAAAAAACTGCCTGAACGCATCGGTCAGACGACCACCTTCTCCACCGCCCCTTCTGTGACTCACCGAAGCCTCAGCAAGACGTTGTCCAGAGCCAGGTTTTGGTAATCCCCTGGTTCTGGGAATGCATTGCACAGACCCTTCTGCAAGGCCTCCCGCAGAAGTTTCATCTTCTGCTCCCTCTGCGATGGCAACATAAGGTCCGCAACCTTACTCTTGTAACGTGGATCAAGGAGAGTCGCCAGCCAGTAATGATCCCTCTCCTTAATAGCACGTACACGAGGATCCTTACGCAGGCTTTGCAGGATCAGGGAGGCCATGCAGCGTAGGTTTGCAGAGGCATTCGGGGCACAGTCCTCTGGGTCACTGAGGACGACCCGATCCACAGGCACCTCATCCCAGCCACGTAAAACTCCACGTGCTCCTTGGGACTGTAAATGATCCCTTGAAGACTGCTGCTGCTGAGTGCTAGGCTCCACTTCCATGCTGCTGATACAATCCTCCTCCTCCTCCTCCTCTTCCTGTGTGCTAGGTGGGCAAGCAGGACCACTGTCTGGGTAAAGGGGGCCTTGAGAGGTAAGGAAGTCCTCCTCTTCCTCCCTCTGTTCTGCCTCAAGGGCCCTGTCCATTATTCCACGTAGCGTGTGCTCCAACATGTGAATAAGAGGGACAGTCTCACTGATGCATGCACTGTCACTGCTCACCATCCTCGTGGCCTCCTCAAATGGTGACAGGACAGTGCATGCATCCCTGATCAAGGCCCACTGGTGTGGGGAAAAAAAACCTAGCTGCCCTGACCCAGTTCTGCTGCCATATTTTCACAGGTACTCATTGATGGCCCGCTGCTGCGTGTGCAGCCACTGCAGCATGGCCAACGTTGAGTTCCATCTGGTGGGCATGTCACAAATTAGCCGGTTCTTGGGCAGGTTGTATTCCCTTTGGAGGTCAGTCAGCCGAGCAGTGGCATTATATGACCTCCGAAAATGCACACAGACTTTCCTGGCCTGCTTCAGGACATCCTGCAAGCCTGGGTACCTGCCCAAGAACTGCTGCACCAAAAAATTGAGGACATGCGCAAAACAGGGCACGTGGGTGAGTTTTCCCTGTCGCAGGGCAGAGAGGAGGTTGGTGCCATTATCGCTGACCACCATTCCAGGCTTCAGCTGGCGTGGCGTCAACCACCTCTCAGCCTGACCCTGCAGAGCTGACAAAACCTCTTCCCCAGTGTGGCTTCTGTCTCCCAAGCACACCAGCTCTAGCACCGCATGGCATCTCTTGGCCTGCATTCCTGCGTATCCCCTCGTACGCCTACGGAGCAGGCTGGTTCGGAGAAAACATCCCCACAGGAAGAGGCCACAGAGGAAGAAGAAGAGGAGGGGGTGGAGGAAAGAGGTGTGTCACAAGCAGTAGTATTGTTTTGGAGGCGTGGTGTCGGAACAACCTCCAAAACTACTGGACCTTGCCCTGCGTCCTTCCCAGCTGCCAGCAGAGTCACCCAATGTGCCATAAAAGACAGGTAACGTCCCTGTCCATGCCTGCTGGACCATGAGTCAGCGGTAATATGCACCTTACCACTGACCGCCCTGTGCAGCGAGGCATGGACATTGTCTTCCACATGCCGGTAGAGAGCCGGAATAGCCTTCCGTGAGAAAAAGTGGCGTTTTGGTACTTGCCACTGAGGTACTGCACATTGCACAAACTCACGGAAGGGGGCAGAATCTACCAACTGAAAAGGTAGCAGTTAAGGTGCTAGCAATTTTGCTAAGCTAGCATTCAACTGCTGGGCATGTGGATGGCTGGGATTGTACTTCTTTCGGCACTGCAGCAGCTGGGGCAGGGAAATTTGCCTGGTATTATCAGTAGATTGACCGCTACTACTAGCTTGTGACACACCTATTTCTACACCTTCACTGCAGGCTTCAGAGAGGACTGGGGGTCTACTGGGGTTGGAGGTCCCAGAAGGGCAAGGGGGGAACGCTTTTGTCTTTGGTGTGGGTCTTTCTGGTGTGCTTGCCAACGAGCTGCATAGCAGGTCGACATATGTCTGGACAAGCATGTGGTACCCAGGCGGTTGATGTTTTGGCCACGCGAGATACGCTTGCGACATAAGTTGCAAATAGCAAAGGTACGATCTTGTGGACATGTTTCAAAAAAGGCCCACACCAAAGAACTTTTGCTGTACCGGTCAGACACAGCAGCGCCATGCACAAGCGCTGTAGATGTGCGCTGTAATGCAGTGAGTGTGACCTTAAGCTGACCCCTGGAGGGCATCCTGCCTCTTTGGAGATGTGCCTGTGCCTCGTCCTCCTCCTCCTCCTCCTCTCTCCTATCAGGCACCCAGGTAGAGTCAGTGACCTCATCATCCCCTCCCTCCTCATCACTGTCAACAACCTGGCAGTATGCTCCAGCTGGGGGAACATCATCACTGACAAATTGCTGTCCCTCTCAGACACCCCCTCTCCCTGGGCTCACATCAATGCCTTCCTCTATCAGTGTTCCGTCATCGGAGTGTCTTCAAAATGCTGTGCATCTTCCTGCAGCATGTACCCAACACTGTGTTGAAACAGTTCGGGGGACTCCTCAGGAGGACATGGTGGTACTAGGGTAGTATTGTGTGAAGCCATTGTGCAGAGGGAAGAGGACGCCTTGGCAGCTGCTTTGCCAGATAAACTTTGATCAGTCTGTGTGAGAGAGGATGAGGAGGATGAGGACGGCTTGGTCATCCACTCTACTAATTTCTCTGCATGTTGAGGCTCAACACGGCCAGCTCCCGAAAAGAAGGACGAGCGGCCACGGCCACGTGCTGAAGAGGATGCACCACACACACTACCAGCGTTACCTCTACATGCAGAGCCTGCTTGCCCTCGTGACTCTGTGCCTCTCTTTGTTGTCCTTCCAGACATATTTATGCGTTCAGGTGGTATATAACAGCACACGTACAGTGACACTAACTGCGCTCAGGTGGTATATAACAGCACAGGTGCGGTGACACTAACTGCGCTCAGGTGGTATATAACAGCACACGTCCAGTGACACTAACTGCACTCAGGTGGTATATAACAGCACACATCCAGTGACACTAACTGCGCTCAGGTGGTATATAACAGCACAGGTGCGGTGACACTAACTGCGCTCAGGTGGTATGTAACAGCACACGTACAGTGACACTAACTGCGCTCAGGTGGTATATAACAGCACACGTCCAGTGACACTAACTGCGCTCAGGTGGTATATAACAGCACACGTACAGTGACACGAACTGCGCTCAGGTGGTATATAACAAGCACAGGTGGTACTGTATATAACAGCACACGTCCAGTGACACTAACTGTGCTCAGGTGGTATATAACAGCATAGGTGCAGTGACATAACTGCGCTCAGGTGGTATGTAACAGCACACGTACAGTGACACTAACTGCGCTCAGGTGGTATATAACAGCACACGTACAGTGACACTAACTGCGCTCAGGTGGTATATAACAGCACACGTACAGTGACACTAACTGCGCTCAGGTGGTATATAACAGCACACATCCAGTGACACTAACTGCGCTCAGGTGGTATATAACAGCACAGGTGCGGTGACACTAACTGCGCTCAGGTGGTATATAACAGCACACGTCCAGTGACACTAACTGCGCTCAGGTGGTATATAACAGCACACGTCCAGTGACACTAACTGCGCTCAGGTGGTATATAACAGCACACGTCCAGTGACACTAACTGCGCTCAGGTGGTATATAACAGCACACGTCCAGTGACACTATCTGCGCTCAGGTGGTATATAACAGCACACGTCCAGTGACACTAACTGCGCTCAGGTGGTATATAACAGCACAGGTGCGGTGACACTAACTGCGCTCAGGTGGTATATAAAAGCACACGTACAGTGACACTAACTGCGCTCAGGTGGTATATAACAGCACATGTCCAGTGACACTAACTGCGCTCAGGTGGTATATAACAGCACACGTCCAGTGACACTAACTGCGCTCAGGTGGTATATAACAGCACAGGTGCGGTGACACTAACTGCGCTCAGGTGGTATGTAACAGCACACGTACAGTGACACTAACTGCGCTCAGGTGGTATATAACAGCACACGTGCGGTGACACCAAATGCGCTAAGGTGGTATGTAACAGCACACGTGCGGTGACACCAAATGCGCTCAGGTGGTATGTAACAGCACACGTGCGGTGACACCAAATGCGCTCAGGTGGTATGTAACAGCACACGTGCGGTGACACCAAATGCGCTCAGGTGGTATGTAACAGCACACGTGCGGTGACACCAAATGCGCTAAGGTGGTATGTAACAGCACACGTGCGGTGACACCAAATGCGCTCAGGTGGTATATAACAGCACACGTCCAGTGACACTAACTGCGCTCAGGTGGTATATAACAGCACACGTACAGTGACACGAACTGCGCTCAGGTGGTATATAACAAGCACAGGTGGTACTGTATATAACAGCACACGTCCAGTGACACTAACTGTGCTCAGGTGGTATATAACAGCATAGGTGCAGTGACATAACTGCGCTCAGGTGGTATGTAACAGCACACGTACAGTGACACTAACTGCGCTCAGGTGGTATATAACAGCACACGTACAGTGACACTAACTGCGCTCAGGTGGTATATAACAGCACACGTACAGTGACACTAACTGCGCTCAGGTGGTATATAACAGCACACATCCAGTGACACTAACTGCGCTCAGGTGGTATGTAACAGCACACGTGCGGTGACACCAAATGCGCTCAGGTGATATGTAACAGCACACGTGCGGTGACACCAAATGCGCTCAGGTAATATGTAATAGCACACGTGCGGTGACACCAAATGCGCTAAGGTGGTATGTAACAGCACACGTGCGGTGACACCAAATGCGCTAAGGTGGTATGTAACAGCACACGTGCGGTGACACCAAATGCGCTAAGGTGGTATGTAACAGCACACGTGCGGTGACACCAAATGTGCTAAGGTGGTATGTAACAGCACACGTGCGGTGACACCAAATGCGCTAAGGTGGTATGTCACAGCACACGTGCGGTGACCCCAAATGCGCTCAGGTGATATGTAACAGCACACGTGCGGTGACACCAAATGCGCTAAGGTGGTATGTCACAGCACACGTGCGGTGACCCCAAATGCGCTCAGGTGATATGTAACAGCACACGTGCGGTGACACCAAATGCGCTAAGGTGGTATGTAACAGCACACGTGCGGTGACACCAAATGCGCTAAGGTGGTATGTAACAGCACACGTGCGGTGACACCAAATGCGCTAAGGTGGTATTAAACAGCACACGCACAGTCAGATCGACTGCGTTTCTGTGCAATTCAATAGCCCACTTGCATTAACATCAACTGCCTTTCTGTGCAAATAAATAGCACACGTGCAGTAACAGTTAATGCGTCTATGTGCAATTAACTAACACGTGTACACTAACACGTTAGAGCATCAAGCACAATCTCCTGCCTGACAGATACTAATAGCAGAACTAGCTAAGCTATACAGTTTATAAATATATTGACAACTCCTAGGGATGTCAATATATTCTCTACAAACTGTACATTTAACTAAACTAACTAGTAGCCTCCCTGATCTATCTATCTATCTATCTATCTATCTATCTATCTATCTATCTATCTATCTATCTATCTATCTATGTGAAAAGACACTGGGCCAGATTCAGGTACATCTGCGCATTATTGGACCGGCGTAGCGCACCGCCTTTACGTTAGACTTGCGCAATGTAGCCGCGCAATCACCCTATTCTCGTCGCTTTTACGCAGAAAATAGCGCCTGCGCAACGTTATTTCTGAGGCGCAAGGCTGAGTTATCCAAATTGGGAAGGACGTGGGCGTGTTACATTGAAATGAGCCGTGACCCCATGCAAATGAAGGGCCGGTCGGCTCGCGCATGCGCGCTTGAAGCAGACCATGTTAGCACCTCTCTGCGCATAATCACAACTCGGGAACGGCGCAATCAGTGAAATTGGAAGTGGACTATGGCAAAATCATGAACTACGCAAACAGCATAAATAGACAGACACAAACGCACTTCCATTGCAAAAGTACATCCCTTTGTATCCCTCCCTATACAGCAAGGTGCTTTTGTTCTGTAGTTAGTTGCGTTGTGATTTGTATTTGTCAGATTTGTGTACTGTGTGATCTTGTGTTTGTTAGTAGATATTTGAAAGTGTTTTTTGCTAAGTGTTTGTGAGATATTTTGTTTGATATTTTTCTGTTTGTTTGTTTTCTTGCTTGATTGTTCCTGTTTGTTTTTGTGACTGCTTTTTGCTGAGTGTTGGTGAGAGTTTTTGTTTGATATTTTTCTGTTTGTTTGTTTTCTTGCTTGATTGGTCGTGCTTGTTTTTGTGAGTGATTTTTGTTGACTGTGAGTGTTTTTTCTTCAGTATGACTGAGAGGAAGAGAAAATTTAATTTTTCTTTGAGGGAAAAACAAATTCTTGCCCGGGCCATTTCCAATTATGGGCATTTCCTCCATGGCCCGGACAGTGCCAACACCACCCCGGCCAGGAGGAGGGAGATTTTGGACATGATCACTGACCAGGTGAATTCAGCGGGGGAGGGGGAGACACGGAACCGGTCTGGGATTGAGAAAAAGATTAATGACCTCCGGCGTCTGGTCAAAAAGAAGTTGGCCAAAATGCTTGCCCATGCCAGGGGCACAGGAGGGGGCCCACCATGCCCTGTTAGGGTGACAGAGGAGGAGCGTGCGGTGGCCCAGACCTTTCAGAGGCAAGAAGTGGAGGGCTTGCCTGGCTATGACTCAAGTCATGAAGGAGTGATGCCAGGTAAGGTATTTTTGACCTATCAGGTGTGTAGCATGTGTGGGGGAGGGGGTGAAAGGGAATATGTGGCAAGTGTGTGGATCCTCCAACCTGTGAATGTTTTGTGTCATCCACAGATGTGCAGGAGGGTGCTGGGCCATCTGGCCTGACCGCACCATCCCCAGGACAGCAGCCTAATGAGGCCCCCCCGACAAGGCCGGAGTCCGCGGAGGAGGTTGAAGAGGAGGAGGAGGTTGAAGAGGAGGAGGTTGAGGAGGAGGTGGAGTCCATGTCAGGCACTGGCCTATTGTTGTTGGAGGACTGTTCCCCTCTGGCTGGCAGCAGCCAGCCCTCCCTAAGGGGGAGCCCCCCCCCTCCTCCCCCAACATGGCTCCCCTCCCAAGGGCCTCCCCTTCTCCCCGGCCACAAGCATCAGCTGGAGGCAGGAAGGCGACCCAGAAGACCAGGGGGGTGGCCGATCTCCTGCCCGCCACTCTGAGAAGGGACCAGTTCCTCCAGACCCGCCATCTGGGACAGGTCAGCCAGACATTGGTGCGGATGGAGGAGAGCCTGTCCTCCATCAAGGATATGCTTGGGAACCTGGACTGCCACTCCCGGGCTTTCACAAACTGCCTAAACGACCTGCAGACTACATCAGCAGGCGTTGGGCAGGATGTGAGGGCCCTTACCCAGGCTATCCAGGCCAACACGGCAACACTTGGTGCTGCCCTGGACAGAATAGCCGTGGCCTTGGAGGGCAGGCCGCCAGGTGGGCAGAGACCAGGGGCTGTTCCTCCTTCACCGGTTTACCCCCTCCCCCATGAGTCTCCCCAGAGGAGCCGGGGCCGGGGGCGCCCCAGGCGTGGCTCACGTCAAGGGCACTCATTTTTTTTCCCCCTTTTTTTGGGCTTTTTTTTTTTTTGCTGGAAATTTTTTGATTTTGCTGGTGATTTTTTTTGGGGGGGGTTGTGAATGCTGTTTGAATGTGGGGGTTACATTCCTGCCGGAAAAGTGGTGTCATCCTCAATTTTGGTGGAGAAGGGTTCCCCAGGACCAGGGAGAAGTGATCCCCAGGTCCGTGTGAATGGTGTATGAATGTACAGTGACATAATTGGAGCCTTGGCATGGTGTTGCTGCTCACAAGTCCTGCATGGTGGACTGGTGCCAATCCAATTTGATGAGGATGTGGGGTGTGTGTGCTAAGGACCACAGTGGTGTGCATGCATGCATTCTCATTGTGCCATGATTAATGTGTGTGTTTAACGTGCAAAGATGCCCAATGTGAGCTGTCTCCTGGCTGGGAGGACTCCACTGCCGCCCTACTTGTATACAAGCAGTTTTTATTCAGCTAAAATGTAAGTTTGATAGCTGTAAATAAATATTTTATTTTTCTACCTAAACGGGATTACGCTATGTGGCCACTTCTTTCTCTTATCTCTTCTACAAACCATTTTCTATGAGAATATCCACTTGGGGATCGCACTCCCAGCTGGGCTTCATCCATCCATCCCACGGAGGTTCTGCTGACCATTCAAAGTATTGTCTTGCCAAGGAGCCCATTGTGATATCAGCCACTACAAGCCTAATTGACTTTCAGTGGCGTAAGCCATCTGAAGTCAACTGGTTCTGGTAAGCCTGCATTGCTTTCGGTGGTGGGAACAACACAGTGGAGAAGTCATTATTTGTTATTCACCAATCATCAGATTGACTATTACTTATTTACATCAGGATTTGTTTTATTTTCCTTTCACTGGACATTATTGCACTTGGCAGTCAGTGGCCAATAATTTACACATGTCTTTCTAAAGAAATGAACAATCACTGTTGTTTTTCAATGTATATATGTTTCTATATGTGATTAATTGTATCTAACAACGGGTGTCATCTCACTAATAGATTATTTTCACACTGTTCATCACGCACGAGTTATACAGTGCTTGTCCCTGGATTTTCCAGGGTCCTTTATTTGTTTTACTTCACACAAAATTAGTTTATTCTTTTTTTGTGCTTCTGACTGTCATTAACAGACAGTCACTTTAAAGCGCTACACATTTCCTACACATTTAATTCTTTTTGCTTCTCTCATATGAGCCGTGTTAGCAGCTACCTTCTAACCAATATTGGCAGCGCGGGGTAATCATCTTCCTTTTTTCAGAAGATGGGGTAACCTCGGTTAGGGGGGGATTGTCTGGTTGGGGGGTCAGGTCATCACGTAGGTCAATCTGCAGGCCCTTTCTCACTGCGAAGTTGTGCAGCAGGCAACAGGCACCGATGATATGGCACACGAAGTTTGGGGAATACAAGAGGGTACCCCCAGACTTATCCAGGCATCGGAAACGTGACTTCAGGAGGCCAAAGGTGCGCTCCACCACTGCACGTGTTTGGGCGTGGCCTTGATT
The DNA here is from genome assembly GCA_029574335.1 of Rana kukunoris. Lineage (NCBI taxonomy): Eukaryota > Metazoa > Chordata > Amphibia > Anura > Ranidae > Rana > Rana kukunoris. Next base: position 163,871,528 of record CM056052.1, read on the forward strand.
GTATCTTTCTTCTCCTGGGGTTTGGGGGTTCCGGAAAGGAGTCATGAGATGGGGTCCCAGTGGATATGCAGAGTCACCTGTAAGGGAAAAGACAGGAGGATGTTAGTCATGCATGTGCCCCTTGTGATGTGTGTATCATGGGGGGGTACAGTCATGCCTGCCACCCATGTCACTCACCAACCAGCCAGGTGTCCCCATACACGTTCTGATCGAATTCCATTCGGATGGGGCTTTCATTGTATATGTAGCTGTCATGGCTGGACCCTGGGTGTTTGGCACGGACGTGCCATATGAGGCCTTGGGCATCGACTATCACCGGTACGTTGATGGAATGCCAATGCTTCCGATTGCGGTATATGTGCTCTGTCTCCTGGGGGGGCTGGAGTGCCACATGTGTGCAATCAATGGCCCCCACGGTGCGTGGGAATCTGGCAATTCTGTAGAAATCTGTCATTGCCTTCAGCCGCAGCTCCTCAGTGGTGGGTTTGATGATTTGGTTGGCCATGCGTCTGAGGATTGCAGGGACAACCTGGTGCACACATCTGCTCATGGAGGATTGTGACATCCCAGCCACCACTCCACTTGTAAACTGAAAAGAGCCACTGGCAAGAAAATGGAGTGTTGCCATGACCTTGACCAGTGGCTTCACTGCATGTGAGCGGTGTGTTCGGCTGGTGATGTCCTCCTGCAAGGTTGTGGTTAATTCCAGGATGGCATGAGGGGTGAATCTGAAGATGCGATACACCTCAGAATCACTCATGCCAAAGAGGTCTATGCGTGTGCGGTATATCCTCTCCCGTGCCATCCTCCGTGCCCTCCTCCTTCTTTGCTCATCTAAAGTCAGTAGTATAGCTATGCGCGACGATGCCCCTGGCATGTTGGCATACAGATTGTTGTGCAACACGTGTGACTGCTGAGCTCCTCACTAACAGTGTTGCTTTATCTAACATGTAGATGTTTTTTCTCTTTTTAGACCAGCTTTTATATGGTCTAATTTTAGACAGGACATTTTGCTGTTGCGCACACTGCGTAGCCTGCGTTGCACCAACATTCTTTTGTGGATCCCCGTAACTCCCTCATTAGCATATTTGACTAGCAAATCAATGGTCTGTCTAGCGCAGTTTTGCGTGGACGGATGCGCCTGTCTAACGAAATTACGCTGGACAAAAAAAAGTAGATTTCTTGCGTATCTCGTTTTGGGGATGCCGTGCATCGAAACGCACGCGCACATTTAGACTTACGCTGCGCATCTCCTGTTACGCAGGCGTAATCGCTCTGTGAATCTGGGCCACTGTGTCTCTATCTATCTATCTCTCTCTCTCTCTGTCTGTCTGTCTCACTTCTCTAAGTAAGCCGGAACACACTACACAAGGCCGCCCGGGAGGCGGCCTTTTATAGTGTGGGGCGTGTGCTAAAGCCCTGAGCCCTAATTGGCCAAAGCACCCAGGCTTTGGCCAATTAGGTCTTTTCGTTTTTTGGGCGCTGTGATTGGCCAAGCATGCGGGGTCATGGTGCATGCTTGGCCAATCATCACGACCCGATTTGTTCGTTTTCGACGAACGATCAAACGGCCAATGTTCGATGCGAACATGTGTTCGCATCAAACACGAAGCTCATCCCTACTGAAGGATATCCGTGGAGATTTCCTGCAGAGATTGAGCCTCGATTGTTGCTGCATCTGCGGTTTTGGAGGATGATACACAGTGGGATCACCATATACAGTATATACATCTCTTTATAAGAGAAAAAGGCCCTTGCTGGATATTTGCCAAAAGCGTAATAGGGTGTCCATGCAAGCTGGTATGCAGGCATTTCTTTGTTTGCGGTGCTGGATGGTGTTATCACTGGAAAGACATTTTGTTTTTTGGACATTTATTTATACCATCATGATTTGCACTGTTCGTGTAACATAATTCTGATAAATTAACAAGGATTGATAGTCTATATTTGGACTTTTATTTTCACCAACTGGTTTATTCCTCTTTGATATCTTTTGTATTTGTTTTTTCACAATTTATGTTTGTGTTTTTTTTATACAAACTGTTCACCCAAGACTGTATTTATCCTACAGCATAGTTTCTGCTTTTTAAGATCTTTTGAGAATTTATAGCGCAGTTTTTTTTCCTGTTTTATGTTATTTACATGTCTAACCCCATCTAAAACCTTTGACATAACTAATGGCATACTTATTACAACACACCACTTTGATTGGTCTCTCTCCTCTGATTAAGTGCTCTCCACTTGATGGAGAGCTCTCCATGCTACTCCCTACCCAGAGAACTCTGACACTTCAGTACATATCCCTGTTGAAGTTTTGATTTATCTTATACCACATTTTACACTACTACCTAGGATGTCTAAGGGCATTCAGGTACTCAATGACATATCTAGCAAGAGCAAACTCCATGATCTGGAGGAGCTGAAGCTAAGATTTGGACTTAGATCTACTGACCACTAGGAATGGGCCGAACAACCCCCTCTTCGGTTTGCACTAGAACTTTCAAACATCGCGAAAGTTCAGAACCAAATAATGAACCCTATTGAAGTCTATGGGACCCGAACGTGAAAAATCGAAAGTGCCCATTTTGAAGGCTTGTATGGAAGTAATTGGGCATACAATGGTTATGAGGGTCTAGGTACTGCCCTGGGGAACATCTATCAATGAAAAAAAAGTTTGTAAAAAACATAATTTTTAAATAAGCAGTGGTTTAATAATGCTTAAAGTGAAACCATAACAATTTAAAATTCCTTTCAATATAGTGCTTGGGGGTCCCCTTAATCCACCTGTAAAGTGGCACATCTGTTTTGTGTATAGAAGTTGCTGCAGCAATAATTGCATTAAAAATGCCCAAAAAATGTAAATTTCCCTGCAAGCTTTCTTTATTTCGTAAGCAACAGTTCGGGGAGCCAGTCTGTATGATGAGGCTACAATGTAGTGCACTGGGAACAAGATTAGAGATTTTTTGGATAAATTCTCTACCACAGACTTCAGATTTTTACTTCTGTAACGGGTGCGAGACAATTGTTCTTTCGGTTTCAATCGTGCCTTCACACCGTAACCCTATAGAGGTACTCTTGATGAAAGCAAGAATTAGTCTTGTTGTCAACAATTGTAATGATATGCACCTGTTAAACAGGTGTGTATAAATAGTTTTTCGGGTGTTAATTGTGCCCATGATAAAATTAACACCCACAACACTAGAAAGCCTAGAAATCCGGCAGAGATTACACATCCCAAAAACACTTAATCAGTGACATCGGCATCAGGGGCTTCATAGCTGCTAGTAATCTAGGACCTATTCATTTTGATAAAAGTCAGACGGCCAACAGAGTCTGTGGACAGATGGGTTCTATGATCAGTAACAAAACCTCCAGCAGCACTGAATGCCCATTCGGAAAGCATGCTGGGTGCAGGGCAGCCCAGCAGCTCAATAGCATACTGGGCAAGTTCTGGCAGTGGTCTATTCTCATGACACAGTAAGCCAGTGTATCCTCAACTGGAAAGATTTCGCCCCTAGGTAATCGTCCACCGTGTGATTCAGATACTGTCGATGGGATGTGAAAGCCGACAGCCCTGGGCGCTGAGGACTAAAAAAAATTGAGAAATGCATCACTTAGCAGCTGCCTCTTCCACTGCTTCTCTCTTGACACACAAAAGCCTCAAAACTACGTTTTCCACGACACTGTAACCTACCAGAGTCTGGAAAAACATTAGATAAACTCCTCTTTAAAGAGATTTCATCTTCTGCACTCTGGACGGGCTGAGTTCTGAGATTTTACCCTTATAACAGTGGTCATGGAGGATTGTCAACCAATAGTGATCCTTTCCCTTTATGCCATGTATTCTTGGGTCCTTTCACAGGCTTTAAAGCATTAGGGAGCCCATGCATTGCAAATTTGCAGAGGCATGAGAAGCAGACTCCTCTGGGTCCTCTGAGGATTATAGTATCTGGAACTGCCTCCTCCCAGTCACGTTCTACTCCCAAGGATACTGTGGATGGAAAACCATCTCTTACTATTTGACGTATGTCTTCCTCTGCTTCAGTGCCTCAGAAACTGCCAGAATCCTCTCTCTCCAGTAGCGTGTTCTGTGGCATAGGAACAATGGTGTCTGCATAAAGTCCTGCTTTGTCCCGCTGCTCTGCCTTGTGTGCCTTGTCCATAATGCCACACAGAGTCTGGTCCAGCAGGAACACAACAGGGATTGTGTCACTGATGCATGCATTGTCATGGCTCACCATCCTTGTGGCCTTCTCAAATGGTGCATGCATGCATCCTTTATGAGCAACCATTGGAATGGGAAAAAAAAAGCAGGAGCCTATCCTTGTGCATACTCACACAGGTACTCATTGACAGACCTCTGCTGCATGTGCAGCCGCTGCACTGCCAAAGTCGAGTTCCACCTGGTGGGCATGACATAAATAAGGTGGTTTACGTGCAGGTGGAATTTCTGCAGAATTTCAGCCAACTGTGTATGACCACCTAAAATGGCTACTGACTCTTCTGGCCTTTTTTAGTATATCTTCCAACCCAGGGAACCTATTTAGGAAACGCTGCACCACCAAATTGAGGACATGTGGCAGGCATGGCACATGTGCCAACTTTCCCTGTCTAAGGGCAGACAGGAGGTTTGTGCCATTATCGCACACCATTATCGCACACCACCATTCCTGGCATTGAGGAGGAGGGGGTAGAGCTAACAAATCTTGCATCATCACCAGGTGCTGTATGGAGACATGGGGCACAGCAAGCTGCAGCACTAAACCCTGTCCTGCATACTTCTGCATTGCAAGCAGAGTTATGCGCTAAATATTAACTTAAATGGTGAAACCGTGTACAGCAAAGAGTGTAAAAATGATCCCGATAGGACAATTACACATAGTTGTGAAGCACAAACAAAAACATTAGCATTATCAAAAGTCCCAATGAATGCTGTGGCTAAGAAGTGCAGCACACCCTCTATGGAGAGGAAAAAACAATTGCTGGTGAAGACTTGAGATTGCTCTGTGGAATGAGCCTTCTGTGATTCTGGTAAATTTCACATACACAGGTGTCAGATCCTCTGTGCAGCCCAGCTCATAAAAGACAGGGAGAGAAAACAAAGAATCATGGTGCAATACCGCTGGACCAGGAACACAACAGAAACTACAGCTGGTAACAATTGCAAACTCACAAATCCCCAGGAAAAAAAGGGCGCCAATAAACACTCCTAAAAGCCGCTCAGGTGGATGGTCTCCTCATACGGACATGCGATCCGTCAATCCCGTCATGTGGCTTCTCCCCCACGCGTAATGTCACTAGACACGTGACTTAGTCATGGGTCAGGTCTGATTTACCTTATCATATGCAGCAAATTATTATTTAGTCATTTTTGTGGTGTTCTATACCTAATTATTTAGTAGCGCTATTGTCCATTTTTTCTTTATTCTGTGAATGAAATATAGTGTTTCTGCCCATGCTTGCTGGACCACGTGTCAGCAATAACGTTGACTTTGCAGCTGACTGCCTTGCCCAACTATGCAACAGCATTGCCCTCCACATTATGGTAGAAGAGAAAGAATGGCCTTACATGAAAATAAATAGTGACTGGAAACTTGCCATTGTGGTAAAGCACATTCTGCAAATTCACAGAAGGGGGAAAGGCAGGAGTGCTAGAGCCAGCAGCTTTGACAAACCTGCATTTAGACGCTGGGCATGGGGGGCAGGGATTGTATTTTTTTTTGCACTGCAGCAGATGGGGCAGAGAAATTTTCCAGCTATAGTCTACAGCTGGTGGTGTGCTGCTGGCAGATGTACTCCAAGGACCTGGGAAACCCTGTGCTATACCATCATCCTTGTCAGTGGAGGTTGCTGAAAGGTTATGAGGTATAGCAGGGACAGACTGAGGTGAGTAAGGAGGAGGGACAGATTTTTGCCCCTTTTGTGTGGCTTTTATTGTGCTCTTGCCAACCGGCTGAGTTGTGGGAGGTTACCTTGTCAAGCATGTGATACTCAAATGGTTGGTGTTTTTTGCCACGGTTGATACAAAGCTTCAAAGCAACAGTGCAATTGCTGAGCTGTGGGAAGTGGGCCAGGAGATAACAACTTAACAATGTGATGGAATAGGGTGGCTGCTTTCTACTCTTCCATGATGGCTGCCTCGTTGGGGTTGTGCCTCACCCTCACTTTCTTCTTGTGCTCTATCCGGCACCCATCCTCCTGGTGACAACTTGGCAATATGCTGCGGCTGGTCTAACATGAATGCCAATTTGTGTACCAGTGTTCTCCCCTCTCTGTAGGCTTATGTTCCTGCCTTCCTAAACCTCAGAACCAACATCTGAATCGAGTAATGGCTGTGCATCATGAAAGAGCAAGAGGCGGAACTTTGACAACGGCAAACAACATAGTATTGCCAGTCAGTGAGGTAGGAGGATTAGCAGCAGGAGCTACAAGCGGCGCTCGTTCCTAGGAGTAGGAACGGGTGAGTCATAGCTCCAGGCAGGCGTAGCAGGTAGTCAGGCAGGCAGGGTTTTCCCAGCCCAGCCCTCCCCTAGCCCCAGCTCCAGCTCAGCCTGCTTCCGAACCTCGCCTCCCCTCCAGCTTCCAGCGTCCGGTTTCCAGCCTCTCTCCAGCATTCCTCCCCTCCTTTGGAGAGTTAGCTCTACCTGTCTCCCTGGCACTGTGTGCGGCCGTCCTTTTCAGGACAAGCCGCAGCACTCGATCCCAGGAGGCAGACAAGGGCCCCCTCCCGCCACCTCCCGCCACCTCCTCGCGGAAATTTCCGCCGTTTTCGGTGCTCATTCGGGAGCACCGCGCCAGGCCGTCCTGAATCGCGGGGCCGCGGTCTAGGAAAGACCGCGGCTTCACTTGCGGCCTAGCGGCGCGCCGCTCCCCACGTTTCAGGGTCCTCACCCTGCTCCCAGGCAAACCTCCCCCTGATCCCTGAAGGACAGTTACCCGGCCCTGTTGCTCACCCTTCACCCTTCACCCATTCAGCCCAGATTATTCTGTTAACCCCCTGTCAGCCCTCATCCCTGAGCAGGCAGCCACCAGACCAGCAACAAGTTCTCCCTCTCAGCCCCAGTCCCCCCCCTCTTCGTCCCAACACACAGTAGCTTGATCCAGGGGTTAACCGATCGCCTCTTACAGGGGTCAGGAAGGAATTTTTTTCCCTACCGGAGCATATTGGCCGAGCTCTGACAGGGTTTTTTTGCCTTCCTCTGGACCAAGCCCCCCACTGCCCCAAACCCCCCCCCCCCCCGGTGTATTGGCGATCATGGCATGTCGGCAATATTCTGCCGATACCATTTGGAGTCTGAGGCAATACGCCGCAATACTGCCAGCCATCACCAAAAAGGCCCTAAGAACTGAGCGACTATTGAGAATCGATCATAGATCGACGGTCAGACATTTCAGCCATTTACCCCAGCTCAAGCACATATCATGTGCTCTGATCAACACAAGATCGGCAGTAAAACACCGACTAGAAATCCGCGACTTTATTCAACAAAAGGATCTAGATTGTCTTTTTATTACAGAGAGTTGGCTCACAGCCGACTGTAACACCATTCTAGGAGAATTGGTGCCAGAAAATTACCGTATTATAACGGAAAACAGAATAGGGCAAAGAGGAGGCGGCCTGGCGGTGATCCACAAGTCTCATCTTACGATCACCAAACCAGTCCGCCAAAACCCTCTTCCATTCATGGAAACCCTTACTCTGCAACTGCAAGCAAATACAAAGGAGACCATCCACGTTCTGCTCTGCTATAGGCCGCCCGGCCCAAAATCGCAGCTGCTATCATCTTGGACGGATTTTTTCTCCACTTATACCCTCATCAGCAAACATCTTTTGCTGCTCGGGGATTTCAATCTCTGGGCAAACTCCTCACTAGACCCCATTGCCGACGCCTGTATTGACCACCTGGAAGGTTTGGGATTGCAGCAATTAGTATGTGGGCCCACACATGCTTCAGGTCACACACTTGATCTTATCTTCAGACAAGCTCTGGAAATAAAGATTTGGGAAAATGAAAAGTTGCCATGGACAGATCACCATGCAATTATATTCAGGATTTCCACCATCCCCCCTGCAACAAAAACATCAAATCCAGTGACAATACACTGGACTAGATGCCAGAAGAAGCTCCACTCGGAACTCTTCAAAACAACTTTAAGGAAAAAGATAGAAACAACTCAGCCGCATCAAACGGCCGTTGAAACATTGGAAGCCATTAACTCGGCCATGCTACAGTCAGCTGACTTGGTAGCGCCGAAACGAAGTACCCGCATCCGGAAAAACAACCGCAGCTGGTTTAACAACCAGCTGTCGTTACTGAAGCAAGAACGCAGAAGGGCAGAATCTGCCTGGAAAAGATGTTCTTCAGACCTAAACCTATCCATCTACAAGGCGACTACAAGAAAATACCACAAAGGAATTTTCCAAGCCAAGAAAAATTATTTTTCGGAGGCTATCAACGGTGCCATTAACCGCCCCCGCGAACTCTTCAAGATGGTCACTCAGACCATGGAACCAGAATGCATCACAGCCCCCAGTTCGGACACACAAGAATTTTGCAATGAACTATCGGATTACTTCATTAATAAAATCGAAGCAATCCGTGAAAGCATTCAGCAAAACAATTCCCCCCTCAGCCCTCCCTGCAGCCTCTCACACAGCACCCTTAGTAATGCTCCGTTATCAGGTAAGTTTACCCTGGAACCCATCTCCATCGAGACCACTAAAAATGTCATTTGTACTCTGCGTAATGGCACAGCGCCGAATGACATTATTCCCACAAAACTGCTGAAGGAATGCGCCTACATCCTGGCTCCTCCCATCACGCAGTTTATCAACCAGTCTTTTCTGGAGGGCAAAGTGCCCACACAGTTGAAAGAGGGTATAATCCAACCCATCCTGAAGAAACCCTCCCTGGACCCCAAGGACCCACTCCACCGCCGTCCCATAACAACCCTCAACGTACTCTCTAAGATAATGGAGAAAGTAGTGGTACAACAGCTGCAACAGCATCTAGATACCTACAACCTACTTGACCCATTGCAATCAGGCTTCCGTCCCGGACATGGGACGGAAACAGCATTGCTGAAAGTATGGGACGATGTTCTCCAGTCCGCAGACGAAGGAGAATCTTGTCTTCTAGTTCTGTTGGACCTAAGTGCAGCTTTCGACACGGTAGACCACAAACTGTTACTGACTCGGCTTGCTGAAGTAGCCAGAGTCGCAGAAGGCGATTTATCTTGGTTCTTGGTTTTCTTGGTTTTCTGGAAAACCGATCGCAAACAGTAAAGTTAGGACCTTTTACGTCAGAAAAACGCACAGTGACATGCGGAGTCCCTCAAGGATCGCCTCTGTCACCAGTGCTGTTTAACATATACCTTCGTCCTCTTTTTGAGATTATCAGCAGCCAAAAACTGCTCTACCACTCATATGCAGATGATACGCAACTGTATTTCCGCATCTGCAACAGACAGGATCACCACCTCAATCTAGAGACATGCCTCTCTTTGATAGAGGACTGGATGACAAGGAGTTATCTTAAACTCAATGGAGCGAAAACAGAACTTCTTCTGTTTCACGCCAAGCGTAGGAATCAACCCTCAACAGTATGGACCCCCCCGCCTATTCTGGGCAAGCTCATCACCCCTAGCGCCAAAGTCAAAAGCCTAGGGGTCATTTTTGACTCCTTTATGACAATGGACGCACAAATAGGGTCAGTAGTCAGCGGATCTCACCATCTACTGCGCCTACTACGCAGACTCACTCCGTTCATCCCTAAAGAAGATTTAGCGGTCGTGGTGGGAGCAATTGTTAACTCCAGGCTGGATTATGCAAATGCTCTTTACCTCGGCCTCCCCAAGTACCAAATCGCTCGTCTGCAAGTCGTTCAGAATACGGCCGCCAGACTTGTGACTGGGAAAAAACCCTGGGAATCAATCTCACCTTCACTGAGAGCCCTTCATTGGCTGCCAGTTAAAGACAGAATTGCTTTTAAAGCTCTCTGTCTTACGCATAGATGTGTCCATGGGAATGCCCCCCTTTACTTATGCGAATTAATAAAAGCGCATAATCCCAATCGCGTTTTGCGATCCACAAATCAGAACCTACTCCAGGTTCCGAAAGCCAACTTCAAGTCCAAAGGAGAAAGAAGATTCGCGGTCCAAGGTCCCAGACTATGGAACGCTTTACCAACCAGCATTCGGTTGGAGGAGAACCACTCAGCATTTAGGAAAAAGGTCAAGACTTTTCTCTTTTGATATCAAAGGAGACAAGAAACAACAAGCGCCCAGAGGCGATTCAGTTCGCATGTGCTGCGCTATATAAGTTTTCATTCATTCATTCATTCATTCAAGAAGCTGATGCTGTGTTCAATAAACTGCGTCGCTTTAACTGACAATTGACAATCGTGCGACGTGGCTCCCAAACAAAATTGACGTCCTTTTTTCCCCACAAGTAGAGCTTTCTTTTGGTGGTATTTGATCGCCTGTGCGGTTTTTATTTTTTTGCGCTATAAACAAAAAAGTGCGAAAATTTTGAAAAAAAAATACAATATTTTTTACTTGTTGCTATAATAAATATCCCATTTTTTTTCTCAGTTTAGGCCGATACGTATTCTTCTACATATTTTTGGTAATATGTACGACATTATGGCAGACACATCGGACACATTTTTGGCGCCATTCACATTTATACTGCGATCAGTGCTAAAAATATGCACTAATTACTGTATAAATGTGACTGGCATTGAAGGGGTTAACAATAGGGGGTGAGGAAGGGGTTAAATGTGTACCCTGCATAGTGTTCTAACTGTGGGGGAGGGGGACTGACTGGGGAGGTGATCGATCTGTGTCCCTATGTACAAGGGACACAGATCTGTCTCCTCTCTCCATGACAGGACGCTGTCTCTGTGTGAGCCGGCAATGAGAGATGATCTCATATGTTTACATTTGAGATCATCTCTCATTGGCCGCACAGATCGCATCGCAAACGGCCACTCTGATTGGCCGTTCGCGGCGATCTGTAATTGGCTGTGTCCAAGGGACACGGCCAACACAGAGTTTCCTCGCTGCGCGCTCTGGAGCGCGCACAGGGAACGCCCAAAAGGGGAGGACGTCAATTGACGTCCTGTTGGATATTCAGGTCCGCGCTGTACCCGTCATTCGGCTATAGCGCGGGTCTCAAGTAGTTAAAGACTCTTTGTCCCCTAGTGCTTGCGACCCCCCAAAGCAACAAACCAATGTTCTTTGAGAACTTGGTGGGTTACCATAAATGTAAAAAAATGTGCCGTCTGCAGCATAAATCAAATCAGAGATCGAGAGACCACTAGTTTTGTTTCTAACAGTACTTCTCAAAAATGTAATACCAAGCCCTTCATCGCTTGCTCCACAACCCATGTGGTTTATCTTTTAGTCTGTCCATGTGGGTTACAGTATATTGGGCGTACTGTACAACCTTTCCAAGTGAGACTGAACAAGCACATAGGGAATATCAAAAGGGGCTTCAGGGGACACTCGGTCTCTAGGCATTATTTGGAGGTACATAATAGGGACCCTAGAGGCACCTCCTTTTTGGCTATAAATAAGCTTAAAATTCACTGGAGGAGTAGCATTAAGAGCAGGGCCATCTCTAAACTCGAAATGATCTGGATCTATAGGGTTAAATGTCTCAAGCCCTTGGGCTTAAATGTAGATATCGAGATTAACGCCTTTATCGATAATTCTTAACCTGTTCGAAATTACATAGCGTGAGGTAAAGTGTTACATCCTTCTGTCTTGATTGTTATGAAATATATTGATGAAAAGGTATAAATGTGTGTACAAACAGATGTTGTATCTTAAATTGAATCTTAGGCCGCGTACACACGATCAAATCTATCTGCTGGAAATGGTCGGCCCGACCGTCCCAGCAGACAGATTCGATCGTGTGTACGGGCGAGCCGACGGATTTGGCCAGCCGACAGATTTTAAAGCATGCTTTAAAATCTGTCGGCTGGGAATCCGTCTGCCCGATATGTCTGCTGGTTAGTACGCTAACCAGCAGACATATCTTCTTGCACATGCGTCGAATGGATTCGACGCATGCGCGGAAGTAATTCACTTCCTGGTGCGGTGACGTGGCAGCGTCAACATCACCGCCACGTCACTGACATGGCAGCGCGCCGTCTGCCGGCGAGGATTTTGGTTTGATCGTGTGTACACGATCAAACCAATACATCCCAGCAGACAGATTTGTTCAAATCGGTCTGTCCGACCGATTTGAACAAATCTGTCTGCTCGTGTGTACGGGGCCTGAGAGTATTTTTGTTGGTATATCAATTTATTCTATTTATATTTCCATAACAAATTCTCAAATTGCATTATCAGTTTGGATTTCTATATTTTTAATTGAGGTGTGTTTTATGTTTTTGGTGTAGATTTCTCATATTTTTTAAAGAATATTATGTGTCGTACCATCGTCCCCAGTCACTGTATTTGTAGCTGATTGACTCAGAGGTTCAGTGCGATATGATGTCTGTTTTAATGTTTTTATATTTGAGTATGGAACTAAGCTAAATATTTTCTACTTTAATTGCCTTGGTTCGCTCCTTTGATATATAGGATTGAAGCTTGTTCCCGAATGGCCCCATTGACAAGTGATGGGGAGGAGTATTGGCCATCTGTCCGCCCTCCCTCTGACCATAATAACTGAAAACGAGATGTGGCTTATTGTTATGAAGATGGCCACCATATGTGAGAGAGGCTTGGGAGATGGGGAGGAGACCTGGTAATACATCCTGCCCTGTCCCCATCTAAAACCAGGCTTGGCTTATTATCAACAATATGGCCGCCATACGAGAGAGAGGCTTGGTTGCCTCCTCGTAAATATTTAAGGTGACGGTTTAGTGTGTCGCCCGTGCCCTTTGAAAACGTCACATGTGACAAAAATATTCAGGGCGGAGTTAGGCATTGCCGTCACCAAGTTTTTAGTGACCCTAGAAGCACAGGTGTTTGCTGTTTTTGTATTTTTATTGCCGGCAAACTTTTAAATAACTTTTTGTACCTACTTTTTAAGGTGACAGTTTGGTGCGTCGCCCGTGCCCTTTGAAAACGTCACGTGACAAAAAAATTCAGGGCAGAAATATGCATTACCGTCACCACGTTTTACATGACCCTAGAAGCACAGGTGTTAGCTGTTTTTGTATTTTTATTCCCGGCAAACTTTTTAATAACTTTTTGTACCTACTTTTTAAGGATAATACACTAATGGAGCCTTTTTTTATTCCTCTACACGTCCCGTTCCAGCCTGAGAGAGTGCATAGCTTTCTATTAGAGGGAAGATTCCTCCCCATACTTTACAGAAAATTGGCATGGTGAGCAAAGAAAACGCTAGAAGTCCAGAGGGATCCGTGTCTTGGACAGACCAAGGACCCAGCAGGGGGTTATATATGCAGGCGATAACGTCCTCGCTACTAACAGGAGGTCCATCACATTTGGTAAGGGTCCCTAATTAATTCTGGTGTGTACTCCAAGGAGAGGCCTTTCCTTCATCCCCTCGGTGGTGGTGGAATTACTTTTTAACTTTTATCTTCAACACATCTTCTTTCTCTGCTCCACTTTGGAATTGGACTCATTGTTCATCATATGTGGACTTTTGTGCACAAAATTTCATTTATTCACTTTTTTGCACTATTTGATATAATATTTAGTATATGTGGACAATTTTTAACTGTATATGTTGTGTGTTATGGTTTTTCAAATGTAACTATTCACTTAGTGTAAGTTATTTATATTTATATAATGTATTTAGACATTTACTGTATAAAAGTAGCGCAACTATTTTTCTCTTTACACTACACCTCACACTGATTGAACTATCCCTAAATTCACACTAATGTAAAGATAAATGGTCGCACTACACTCACACTGAACTATCCCTAAATGCACACTAAACTGATATTGTGCACTGACAATAGAATCAGAATAGCACACTGTCTAATAGCACTGAACAGAGCCTGGTTCTCTCTCCACACCGCTATCATACTACAAGTGGCCGCTATGGAAAGAATACTTTTATAGTGTGGGGCGGGATTAAGAGCAATAAGGCATGATTGGATACAGTCATCATGACAGCATCCAATCATGGCTCTGACAGTGCTCTGTGTACTGATTATGTAAAGCTTTCATTGCTTGAGCCAATCATAGCTTTCAATGAACAGCCAAAGTTCGGGCCAAACCGGTTGCCATCCCTACTGACCACTATACCTACAGTGCCTTAGCATTTTTCGTGTTTTGTTGCCTCACAACCTGGAATTAACATTGATTGTTTGCATCATTTAATTTACAGAACATGCCCACAACTTTGAAGATGTTTTAGTTTTTTTATTGTGAAAGCAAACAACAAATAGGAAAATGTGCATAACTATTCACCCCCCTTGTCAACACTTTGTAGACGCACCTTTTGAGGCTATCACAGCTCCAAGTCGCTTTGGATAAGTCTCTATGAGCTTGCCACATCTCTACCACTGGGATTTTTGCCCATTCCTCCTTGCAAAACAACTCCTTCAAGTTGGATGGTTTGCACTTGTGAACAGCACACTTTAAGTCTGACCACAGTTTTTCTATTGGATTGAGGTCTGGGCTTTGACTAGGCCATTCCAATACATTTACATGTCCCCCCTTAAACCACTAAAGTGTTGCTTTAGCAGTCTGTTTGGGATCATTGTCCTGCTGAAAGGTGAACCTCCTTTCTAGCCTCAAATCACACACAGAGTGGTACAGGATTTTCTCAAGAATATCCCTGTATTTAGCACCATCCACCATTCTGCAGAAAAACATCCCCACAGCATGATGTTGCCACCACCATGTTTCACTGTGGGGATGGTGTTCTTTGGGTGATGTAATGTGTTGTATTTGTGCCAGGCATAGCGTTTTCTTTGATGGCCAAAAAGTTTGATTTTAGTCGCATCAGACCAGAGTACCTTCCTCCATACATTTTGGGAGCCTCCCACATGCCTTTTCGCAAACTCAAAACGTGACATTTTGTGTTTTTCTGAAAGTAATGGCTTTCTTCTGGCCACTCTGGCATAAAGCCCAACTCTATGGAGTGTACAGCTTATTGTTGTCCTATGTACAGATACTCTAGTCTCTGCTGTGGAACTCTGCAGCTCCTCCAGGGTTACCTTAGGTCTCTGTGCTGCCTCTTTGATTAATGCTCTCCTTGCCCGGTCCATGAGATTTGGTGTGCGCCATGTCATGGCAGGTTTGCTGTTGTGCCATGTTCTTTCCATTTGGTTGATAGATTTGATGGCGCTCATATGGGTTCATCAAAGATTTGGATATTTTTTATAACCTAACCCTGACTTGTACTTCTCAACAACATTGTCCCTTACTTGTTTGGAGAAATCCTTAGTCTTCATGACAGTGTTTGGTTAGTGGTGCAGCCTCTGGAGCCTTTTAAAAAGGTGCGTATATGTAATGACAGATCATGTGACACTTATATCGCACACAGGTGGATATCATTTCACTAATTTGTGACTTCTGAAGGTAATTGGTTGCACCAGAGCTTTTTATGGGCTTCATAACAAAGGGGGTGAATACATACATATTCCTGAAAAATAGTTTTATATATATTTTTAAAATTTTACTTCACCAACTTAGACTATTGTGTTCTGATCCATCACATAAATTCAGATAAAAAAAAAACATTGAACTAAAGGCTGTAATGTAACAAAATAGGTAAAAAGCCAAGGGGGTGAATACTATTGCAAGGCACTGTATTATAGGATACAACACCTCCTACAGCATTCCCCTTTCCCTGAAATAAAACTCCCTAAACAGCTGGTGAATTTCTCTCACTTCCAACCAAGTGTCAGTAAATTTCACTCATTTACAATATACTACAGAAGAAATTGATCTTCAATAAATGAAAACTATTTCGAGAATGGGAAGAGGACTTAGACGCCACCTCATTGTGCAGCAATGCCTTAATTAAAGAGGTTGTAAAGGAAACATTTTTTTTTCATAATATGCATCATTTACCCGCAGACATTCCTCTTTTCACTTCCGCATTGTTCGTTTTTGCTCAGAAGTTGCTCTATTTCTTCTCTGCTTCCTGCTTGTCTGATTTTACTGACTACCGTGAAGGGAGACTTTACTGTGGTGGTCAGTGACGTGCTCGCCCCCTCCTGGAAACTACATCTGTGTGGCAGGACTCTGTCTACGTGTGAGGCAGACATCTCCGCTCGTGTGTATGGGCTAGCGGACAGATTTCTCCACCCGACAGATTTCAAAGCATGCTTTGAAATCCATCCGGTGGAATCTGTCCGCCCGACATGTCTGCTGGTTAGTACACTTACCAGCAGACATGTCGTCCCCCACCGCCGCCGCGCCGCCGCCGAATGGATTCGGCGCATGCGCGGAAGTGTTTTACTTCCTGGTGCGGTGACGTGGCGGTGACGCGGCGGCGTCAACGTCACCGCCGCGTCACCGCGCCGTCCGGCGGCGGGGAATTTGATCCGATGGTGTGTACACGCCATCGGATCAAACTCCCGATCGGACATATCCGATGGAAATGGTCCGCGGACCGTTTTCATCGGATATGTCCGATCGTGTGTATGGGGCCTTAGAGTCTTCAAGGAGGTGTGAATTACTGGGCGTGCCACAATTCATACTGGGAAATTTAGTTCTTACATGAACAAATGATGCAAACCAGGAAGTGAATGAGAGAACAGAAACTAGAATGCCGGAGGTGATATAGATGAAGGAATGTAATAGGTATTTACTCATTTTTTAACAGAATCATTACACTATTCTGTCTGTCTACCTTGCAGATATTCATTTTAGCCAAAAAAAATGTTTCCTTTACAACCCCTTTAACCACATGTCGACCGCCCGCCGTCATTTTACTGCGGGAAGTCGGCAATGCTGGGCTAGAGCCCGTAGCTATATGTCCGCTCTAAAGCGGCCGCTAGGGGGCGCGCCGGCTGCTGGGTCGCGCGTCCCCGCTCTCCCCCCAGTGCCACGCGCGTGCCCGGTCAGCGGGGAAAACGCTGATCTTCTGTTCATACAATGTATGAACAGAAGATCAGTGATTTTCCCTAGTGAGGCCACCCCCCCATACAGTTAGAACACACCCAGGAACACACTTAACCCCTTCCCTGCTCCCTAGTGTTAACCCCTTCACTGCCAATGGCATTTTTATAGTAATACAATGCATTTTTATAGCATTGATCGCTATAAAAATGCCAATGGTCCCAAAAATGTGTCAAAAGTGTCCGCCATAATGTCGCAGTAGTGAAAAAAAATGCTGATTGCTGCCATTACTAGTAAAAAAAAAATATTAATAAAAATGCCATAAAACGACCTCCTATTTTGTAAACGCTATGGCCCAGATTCACAGAGCGATTACGCGTGCGCAACTGCTGTTGCGCGTGCGTAAGTCTAAATGTGCGCGTGCGTATAGTTGGACGCGATTCACAAAACAATATACACCAGAAATCTACGTTTTTTTGTCCGGCGTAATTGAGTTAGACATGCGCTTCCCTTCGCGCAAAACTGCGCTAGACACACCATTGATTTGCTAGTCAAATATGCTAATGAGGGAGTTACGGGGATCCACAAAAAAACGCAGTTGCTGCGCAGGCTACGCGATGTGCGCAACTGCAAAATGTCCTGTCTAAAGTTAGAGCACCTAAAAGCTGGTCTAACTTTTGAAAAAACGTCTACATCTCACAGAAAGCAACACCGTTACTGAGGAGCAGACCACACACACGTGTTGCACTACAATTTGACTGCCAACATGCTAGGGGCATCGTCGCTCATAGCTGCACTAGTGAATATAGATGACCAAAGAAGGAGGAGGGCACGGAGGATGGCACGGGAGAGGGTATACCGCACCCGCATACACCTGTTTGGCATGAATGATTCAGAGGTCTTTCGCATCTTCAGATTCCCCCCTCATGCCATCCTGGAATTAACCACAACCTTGCAGGAGGACATCACCAGCCCAACACAACGCTCACATGCAGTGCAGCCACTGGTCAAGGTACTGGCAACACTCCATTTCCTTGCCAGTGGCTCTTTTCAGCGTACAAGTGGAGTGGTGGCTGGGATGTCACAATCCTCCATGAGCAGATGTGTGCACCAGGTTGTCCCTGCAATCCTCACACGCTTGGCCAACCAAATCATAAAACCAACCACTGAGGAGCTGCGAATCAAGGCAATGGCAGATTTCTACCGAATTGCCAGATTCCCACGCACCATCGGGGCCATAGATTGCACACATGTGGCACTCCAGCCCCCCCATGAGACCGAGCACATGTACCGCAATCGGAAGAATTGGCATTCCATCAACGTACAGGTGATAGTCGATGCCCAAGGCCTCATATGGCACGTTCGTGCCAAACACCCCGGATCCACCCATGACAGCTACATCTACAATCAATGCCACATCCGAACGGAATTCGAACAGAACGTGTATGGGAACACCTGGCTGGTTGGTGAGTGACATGGGAGTCAGGCATGACTATCCCCTCCCGTGATGCACAACAGAAGTGGCACATGCATGACTAACATTCTCCTGTCTTTTCCTTTACAGGTGACTCTGCATATGCCCTGGGACCCCATCTCATGACTCCTATCCGGAACCCCCAAACCCCAGGAGAGGAACGATACAATGAAGCACACATCAAAACCCGTGCAGTGGTGGAGCGCACCTTTGGCCTCCTGAAGTCACGTTTCCGATGCCTGGATAAGTCTGGGGGTACACTGTTGTATTCCCCAAACTTCGTGTGCCATATCATCGTTGCATGTTGCATGCTGCACAATCTCGCAGTGAGGAAGGGCCTGCAGATAGAGGAACGTGATGACCTAACCCCCCAACCAGACAATCAACCCCTAACCGAGGATACCCCGTCTTCTGAGGGAAGAGCAGTCAGGAGACAGCTCATATTGGGCATCTTTGCACGTTAAACACACACATGAATCATGGCACAATGAGAATGCATGCATGCACACCACTATGGTCCCTAGCACACACACCCCACATCCTCATCAAATTGGATTGGCACCAGTCCACCATGCTAGACTGGTGAGCAGTAACGCCACGTCAAGGCTCCAATTATGTCACTGTACATTCATACACCATTCACACGGACCTGGAGATCACTTCTCCCTGGTCCTGGGGAACCCTTCTCCACCAAAATTGAGGATGACACCCCTTTTCCAGCAGGAATGTCACCCCCACATTCAAACATCATTCACAACCCAAAATATGCCAAAAATGTCAGGAAAAAAAAAATGCATAGAAACAAAAATTGCATCGAAAAAAATAAATAAGCAGAGAACAAAAATAAAAATGCTTTCAAAACAAACAAAAGGGGGAAAAAAAATTAATGCCCTCTGCCTGAGCCACGCCTGGGGCGCCCCCGGCCACGGCCCCGGACCCTCAGGGGAGACGCATGGGGGAGGGGAAAAGCCGGGGAAGGAGGAGCAGCCCCTGAGATTTGCCCACCTGGCGGCCTGCCCTCCAAGGCCACGGCTATTCTGTCCAGGGCAGCACCAAGTGTTGCCGTGTTGCCCTGGATAGCCTGGGTAAGGGCCCTCACATCCTGCCCAACGCCTGCTGCTGTAGTTTGCAGGTCATTTAGGCAGGTTGTGGAGGCCCGGGAGAGGGAGTCCAGGTTACCCAGGCTATCGTTAATGGAGGACAGGCTCTGATCCACCCGCCCCATAGTCTGGCAGAGCTGTCTCAGAAGGCGGGTCTGGGTGGCCAGGTTCCTTCTCAGACAGGCGGGCAGGAGATTGGGCGCCCCCCTGGTGCTCTGGGATGACCTCCTGGCTCCAGCTGATGGTTGTGGCCGGGGAGAAGGGGAGGCCCTTGTGAGGGGAGCCATGTTGGGGGAGGAGGGGGGGGGGCTCACCCTTAGGGAGGGCAGGCTTCTTGCAGCCAGAGGGGAAGAGTCCGCAGAAACCAAACGTCCAGTGCCTGCCATGGACTCCTCCTCCTCATGATTCTCCTCCTCCTCATGATCGTCCTCCGCATGATCCTCCTCCTCCTCTTGTTCCTCCTCCGCGGACTCTGGCCTTGTTGGGGGGGCCTCATTAGGCTGCTGTCCTGGCGTTGGAGCGGTCAGGCCAGATGGCCCTGCACCCTCCTGCACATCTGTGGATGACACAAACCATTCACAGGTTGGAGGATCCACACACTTGCCACATATTCCCTTTCACCCCCTCCCCCACACATGCTACACACCTGAGAGAAATAAAAACCTTACCTGGCACCGCGGGGACCGGACTTGTGTCAAAGCCTGGCAGGCCCTCCACTTCATGCCGGTGAAAGGTCAGGGCCACCACACGCTCCGTCGCTGTAAATCTAACCCGGCATGGTGGGCCCCCTCCTGTGCCCCTGGCATGGGCATTTATTGCGGCCAGTTTTTTTTTAACCTCACGCCGGAGGTCATTTATTTTCTTTTCAATCCCAGAGCGGGTCCGTGTCTCCCCCTCCCCCGATGAATTGACCTGCTCCGTGATCATATCCAATATCTCCCTCCTCCTGGCCGGGGTGGTGGTGGCACTCTGCGGGCCGTGGAGAAAACGCCCATAGTCGGTAATGGCCCGGGCAAGAATTCTTTTTTCCCCCACAGTAAAATTGAGCTTTCTTTTTCTCTCAGTCATACTTCCAAACAAACTCACTAGCAGTCACCAAAAATCTGTCACAAATACAAGCACAACCAATCAGACAAGAACACACACAAAGAGAAAAAGAACAGCCAAAAATCACACTAGCACTCAGCAAGAAACAGACACAAAAAAATCAGATGAAAAAATAAAGCAAGAAAACAAACGCTCAGAAATATATCAATCAAACAAACAGTCTCAAACACTTATCAAAATACACTTTCACAAAACTACCAACAAGCACTAGATCACACAGAACACTAATCTCACAACTACTGTACAAAACACACTCTAACGAACAACAGAGCAAAAGCACTTGATTCAATGGGAAGGGACACAAAGGGATGTACTTTTGCAATGGAAGGGCGTTTGTGTGTGTCTATTTATGCTGTCTGCGTAGTTCACAACATTGCCCTAGTCCATTTCCAATTTCACTGATTGCGCCGCTCCCGAGTTGTGAGCATGCGCACAACGGAGCTGACATGGTTTCCTTCACGCGCGCATGCGCGAGTCGGCCGGCCCTTCATTTGCATGGGGTCACGGCTCATTTCAATGTAACACGCCCACGTCCCTCCCAATTTGTATTACTCCTCCTTACGCCTCAGGAAAAAACCTTACGCTTGCGCAATCTCTTGCGTAAAAGCTACGTGAATCGCCGGATTACGCGGCTAGATTGCGCAAGTCTAACGGAAAAGTGGTGCGCTACGCCGGAATGATAATGCGCCGATCTACGTGAATCTGGGCCTATAACTTTTGCGTAAACCAATCAATAAACGCTTATTGCGATTTTTTTAACGAAAAATATGTAGAAGAATACGTATCGGCCTAAACTGAGGAAAAAAAATGTTTTTTTCATATATTTTTGGGGGATATTTATTATAGCAAAAAGTAAAAAATATTGAATTTTTTTCAAAATTGTCGCTCTATTTTTGTTTATAGCGCAAAAAATAAAAACTGCAGAGATAATCAAATACCACCAAAAGAAAGCTCTATTTGTGGGAAAAAAAGGACGCCAATTTTGTTTGGGAGCTACGTTGCACGACCGCGCAACTGTCAGTTAAAGCGACGCAGTGCCGAAACACAAAAAGTGCTCTGGTCATTGGGCAGCAATATGGTCTGGGGCTAAAGTGGTTAAGGACGATTTCTAAAGCCACACACTGTGTACAACACTAGGAGTTGACACAAAACGTTTCCCTCTGCTGGTATTTCGTCTGGCCCAGATAACTTCTGCAGTCTCCCCTTTCTCGGAGAGACTGGCCCGGATTCACAAAGCACTTAAGCCGACGTATCTCCAGATACGCCGTCGTAAGTACAAATGTGCACCGTCATATCTATGCGCCGACCCACAAAGCTAGATACGTTGAAAAATAGGCTTCATCCGACCAACGTAACTTGCCTACGCCGGCGTATAGTGGGCGCATAGTTACGCTGGACGCATTTGGCACTCCCATTGATTTTCGATGCAAATATGCAAATGAGGGAGATACGCCGATTCACAAACGTACTTGCGCCCGGCGCATGTTTTAAGCAATTTCCGTAAGGTTTACGTCCGGCGTAAAGTTATTCCCCATATTGGAGGAGCAACTCATGCAAAGGTATGGACCAGGGAACGAACGCCGTCAAATTTTACGTAGTTTACATAGTACGTGAATAGTGCTGGGCGTAGGTTACGAATGCCGTCGAATTTTACGTAGTACGTGAATAGGGCTGAGCATAGGTTACGTTCATGTCGTAGGCAGTGATTAGACGTATCTTAGCCAGTTGTTTCGACATGATTGTGAGCATGCGCACTGGGATGCGTCCGAGGTATGGCGCATGCGCAGTTCATTTTAAAGGGGTGTTCCAGCCCTTTTTAATGTTTTTTAAAAGTCAGCAGCTACAAAAAGTGTAGCTGCTGGCTTTTAATAAACAGACATTTACCTTGTCCATGGTTCCAGCGACGCGCTGGCCGGGGCTCCGCTCCTCTCCCCCCCTCCCCGGCCGGCATCTTCATTACAACTGTGGGCACCCGGCCGTGACAGCCTTCGGCTTCACGGCCAGGCACCCACTGCGCATGCGCGATCGGCACTGCGCATGCGCGGATGGCGCTGCGCCGTCCCATTGGACAGGCGATCTCCTGGGACCTGGACGTGTCCCAGGTGAACGCCTACAGGGAGGGGCTGAAGTTAAGCGATTAAGCTTAATCGCCTAACCAGCCCCTCAGCGGAAGGAGGTAGTGGGACAGGAAGTCCCACTCCTCCTGAAGCCCCCACTCCCCCCCAAAAAAAATTACATGCCAAATGTGGCATGTAAGGGGGTGAGGAGTGGTTTAAGCGGAAGTTCCATTTTTGGGTGGAACTCCACTTTAAGTACTTTTCTAAAGCTCAGCCCATCATTTGTATGGGGTCACGCTTCATTTAAATGTATCAAGCCCACTTCCACCTACTTTGACTTACGCCTATGACTATACGCTATGCCGGCGCAACGTTGGGAGCATTTGCTTTGTGAATTCCACGCTTCCCTCTCTGCGTTGCTCCGGCGTAGCGTAAAGAAGATATGCTACGGCAGCATAAATATATGCCGAGGTATGTGAATCCGGGCCGATGTGTCCAAACAGGGTTTGTTATACATATGTTTTTTGTCATGCAAATGCATTGTGAGCTTCTGGAAAAAATATTTCAAATAATGTCTGTGATAACAGGACTGATATTGGTGCCTACCCTTCATTTAGCGATCCTAAGGCTGCATTCACACCTGAGCGTAGCGTTTTGCAGCGGTTTGTCTCAAATTTGGACAGGTCTAGGGTCACCAATGTAAAAAACAGAAAAACGCCCAAATACGCTCAATACGAGCGGCAAAAAAGGGTCCAGAACTTGTTTGAGCTTCAGGCGTTCAGCGTCAGGCGATTTGGAGTGGAGCTGTGAACCATCTCCATTGAGAATAATGTATTTTTTCCCCTATAGCGTTTTGGAGCTTCATGCTTAAGGCAACAAAATGCTCAGGTGTGAATGCAGCCTAAATGTATGCATTGATAACGTGACTTACCCGTTATGCACAGAAGTGACACATGTACCTGTTGCAGCCAGACTCACGATCACCAAAAACTGGAAAGCCCAATATGAAAATCGTTCAGAAGTAGTGGCCCTTACCAAACTCCACCACTCATATGAACGTACCTTGGTTGTCTGGAGCAGGCACAGAACTTAACTAGAAAAAAAGATACAATTTCTGGGGAAATTGTGTGACGTGAGATGGTGCCCCTGGAGGTGTAAAGGTGATCCAACAGTGTGTCGATCCATTGCTTCATCAAAAACTGCTCCATCAAAAACTACCCCATCAAAACTGCACCATCCTATTTGCCCCATAAAAAACTGGTTGCTATGGAGGGTTGCTATGGACTGATGGCTATGGACTGGTTGCTATGGATTGGTTGCTATGGACTGGTTGCTATGGACCGGTTGCTATGGATGGTTGCTATGGAGTGGTTGCTATGGACTGGTTGCTATATGCAGAGTATGCAGAAGTTACGCAGAGCCAAAAAAAACAGAGCCAATTCACCTCAGCTGTGTGGGAGTAGCTATAGAAAGTCCTCACAGCTGTGTGTGAGAAGGTATTTTCCTCAGTGTCTCCTAGGAAACCAATGTAAACCATATGCAAGCAGCCTCTAAGCAGACCTCAAGATTTATTTTTATTTTTTAATACTTGTCCTTCAAACGATTGTATTTTAAAAACTATAAATCGTACAGCGAATATCTTTATATGTGAATCACAAGACCCAGACCTACAATTTGACGTATAGTATGTCTCTGAAATATAAAAATTGAAGGCACAGTCGCAGTTTACAAATTGGCAATAACATTTTAGGGGTTTAGGCTGAAATCTCAATGGAAGTCAAAGGAGGTCAATTGATAGCGTAGGTTGCAAACAAATGGCCGTATCTTAAAAAACAAGCATAGGACGATCGCTTAGCCGTCGACACGTGTAGTGGCAGCAGGGACAGATGAACGTTTTAATAAAAGATTTGTGTAGGTCGGCTTGAAAAAAAGGGAGTGGTCGCAGTTTATAAATCATATCCTGATTTTTCATTTTTTGACATCCCGCACTGTAAGCTTCATCATTCATTCCTATGGGAAAAATTTTCCGCAAAAATGACGATATTTCGAATGATTCGGCGAAACGTTCCACAAAGTAATAGCCCACTATTCGGGAACAATCCACACGTTTTGATATATTACTCATCTATGTAGTGTAAAAACTGTGGGAGGAGTTAGGGTGGTAAATTTGGCTATAAGAATAATAAGAACTAGAAAAGATACCATTTCTGGGGAAATTGTGTAATGTGTTCTTGCCTCCGCCAATACTCCTGACTGGAGACGATGCCCCTGGAGATGTAAATGTGATCCAACAGTGTGTCGATCCATTGCCCCATCAAAAACTGCTCCATCAAAAACTCCCCCATCAAAACTGCACCATCCTATTTGCCCCTTCAAAAACTGGTTGCTATGGACTGGTTTCTATGGACGGGTTGCTATGGACTGGTTTCTATGGACTGATGGCTATGGACTGGTTGCTAGGGACAGTTGCTATGGAGTGGTTGCTATGGAGTGGTTACTATGAACTGGTTGCTATGGATGGTTGCTGTAACGGAATGACCCGTGACAACCAGAGACTTTGGAAGGATGAGAGATACTCCTGTGCCAGCGGCACTAATAACTCCTGGGTCTAAGTCCACCCTGTGCCCTTTTGGGCGTAGGGTGGCTAATAATATCATACTTCATGTATTACATGAGATGGGACATTATTAATACTTCATATTGCAGGATGTCTTGAGATATTACAAGTGTTGGTTAAGGTTGACCTGACCAGGTTAACAAGACAGTGACTCATTCCTCTGTGTTTACACTTAAAAGATTGGGTATTCAAGATCACACATCTCTCTTCAGATGTATTGAATTAGCATGTCAATTATGTTTAGCAAAGGAATGTATTGCTGCTCAGGTGTGGGTCCCTTTCCTTTGACAGTCCGTCTGTCTGGAGATGTGGGTTGAAGGGAAAATCATTGTGTGATTGTATTTTGTTTGAATTCTATTGATAAAGAATGTGATGTGTCTCGTCAGTATCGGTGCCGAAATGTCTGCATAGTAATTAGCCATAGTGTGTGATGAGGGGGGTGGAGATTGCATTGTCCTGTGATTAACTTTAATATGCTGTACTGGATATATAAGCAAGCTAAGAAACCAATGAAGTATTCATTCATTTTGGAACAAGTACAGAGCGGAGTCTCGTCTTGATTATGGGAATGGAATGGATCATGTCTGCTGGATTGTGGAGTGTTGGATAAGCTTGTGGTGGGTGGATGGAAGGTCGTAAACGGTGGTGACCGTTACAGTTGCTATATGCAGAGTATGCAGAAGTTACGCAGAGCCAAAAAAAAAAACAGAGCCATATCACCTCACAGCTGTGTGGGAGGAGCTATAGAAAGCCCTCACTGCTGTGTGTGAGGAGGTATTTTCCTCAGCGTTTCCTAGGAAACCAATGTAAACATATGCAAGCAGCCTCTAAGCAGACACTCAAGATTCTTTTTTTTTTTTTTTTTAATACTTGTCCTTCGAACGATTGTATTTTAAAAACTATAAATCGTACAGCGATTCTCTGAAGTATAAAAATTGAAGGCAGTTTACAAATTGCCATAAAAATTTTAGGGGTTTAGTCTGAAATTTCAATGGAAGTCAATGGAGGTCAATTGATGGCGTAAGTTGCAAACAAATAGTCATATTGTGAAAAAGATTTGGACGATCACTTAGCCGTGGACACCTGTAGTGGCAGCAGGGATAACTAAACGTTTTGATATAAGATTTGTGTAGGTCGGCTTGAAAATGAGGGAGTTGTCGCAGTTTACAAATCATGTCCTGATTTTAAATTTTACATTTTTTGTCATCTCCTCACTCTAAGCTTCACCATTCATTCCTATGGGAAAATTTTGCCGCAAAAACGACAATATTTCGCCAACGATTTATACTACGGGAGGAGTTAGGGTGGCAAATTTGGCTATAATAATAATAATATATATGTGAGAGAACAATAAGTGATCTTGCTATGCAAGAACACTTAAATAGGGTACCTTCAACTTATTTTTACAGGTTGCTAACCGCTTAACCATGGATTCCTGCCCAAACACATTGAGAAATTTCTAGGGTAAGTGATCGTTTAACTGTCACATTGCTGATGCCCATAGACTATAACAGGGTGATGGAATGCCCATAGAGAATAATGGTATTAATAAGTGGTTAAAGATTTCTTTATTTAAAAATAAGGGGTATTTTTTAATTTCATGGATTCCTCCCCAAACACATTGAGAAATTTCTAGGGTAAGTGATCGTTTAACTGTCACATTGCTGATGCCCATAGACTATAACAGGGTGATGGAATGCCCATAGAGAATAATGATATGAATAAGTGGTTAAAGAATTTGTTATTTAAAAATAAGGGGTATTTTTTTTTAAAAGGGTACCTTCAACTTCTTTTTACAAAAAAAAAAAGTGAGCAGCCCCAGGGAGGGTTCAAACCTACAACTTGCTGCATCGCAGTCCAGGTTGCTAACCGCTCAACCACGGATTCCTGCCCAAACACATTAGGACATTTCTAGGGTAAGTGATCGTTTAACTGTCACATTGCTGATGCCCATAGACTATAACAGGGAGATGCAATGCCCATAGAGAATAATTGGGTAGACTCCACCAATACTCCTGACTGGAGACAGTGCCCCTGGAGATTGTATTTTAAAAGCCAGAATCCCCTTACAGCTGTGTGGGAGGACCTATAGAAACTCCTCATAGCTGTGTGTGAGCAGTTTTTTACCTCAGCATCTCCTAGGAAACCAATGAAAACATATGCAAGCTCTCTAAGCACAGAGAATACTTGCTTGCTGTTTTTGAAAACATGTCCTTCTTCAAAATGATTGTATTTTAAAAACTATAAATCGTACAGCGAATATCTTTATATTTTACGAATCACAAGACCCAGACCTACATTTTGTTGTATAGTATATAGTTTTCTAGATTTTGACCTCCATTGAAATAATGGATGGCGTGTGTTGCAAACAAATGGGCGTACTGTGAAAACACTTAGGACGATCGCTTAGCCGTTGACACGTGTAGTGGCAGCAGGGACAGCTGAACGTTTTGATATAAGATTTGTGTAGGTCGGCTTGAAAATGAGGGAGTGGTTGCAGTTTGGAAATCATGTAAGGATTTTTCAGTTTTTGACATTCCGCACTCTATTTTCCTATGGGAAAATTTCACCGTAAAAATGACGATATTTCGAACAATTAGATTTCAAAATATTACTCTTCTATGTAGTGTAAAAACTGTGGGAGGAGATACCGGGCAAAATTTGGCTATAATAAGAATAATAATATATATGTGAGAGAATAGTAAGTGACCACTTAATAATATATATGTGAGAGAACAATAAGTGATTTTGCTATGCAAGACCACTTAATAAAGAACCAATAAATTAAACTGTAGAATATATTGTACCTTGACTGATGCGGATTAACTTACAAAATGTATGCATATGTAAGGTTACATGAAAACAGACGCTGTTGGTGAAACATGATGACTGGTTTATGTTTTAAAGTGCTTCTAAATCCAAGAAGGAAA
Source organism: Rana kukunoris (assembly GCA_029574335.1). Classification (NCBI taxonomy): domain Eukaryota; kingdom Metazoa; phylum Chordata; class Amphibia; order Anura; family Ranidae; genus Rana; species Rana kukunoris. Next base: position 163,899,820 of record CM056052.1, read on the forward strand.
TCTAATATATATTCAGGCTTCTTTTTTACCTGGTAATCCTGTCAGTAACAGACTATATATATATATATATATATATATATATATATATATATATATACACACATACATACATACATACATACATACATATACATACACACATACACACAATTTACCTACTTGGCTATAGGGGGCGCCCGTGATGCCGGAGCAGATGCACGTGGCCATCGGCCGCAACGTCTGCCAGCCACCCAAGATTGTTCCTCAGAGAGTCAGAATGGGGATCTGTCAATGCAGACAGATCCCGGTTCGGTCAGGAAAGTAGAGAGAGATTGTCTGTTCCTAGTGATCAGAAACAGAGATCTCTCTACTCCCTGTCAGTTCACTCCCTCCACGGTTAGAAACTCCTCCCTAGGACACACTTAACCCCTTGATCACTAAGTGTTAACCCCTTCCCTGCCAGTGACATTTATACAGTAATCATTGGCTATGTTTAGCGCTGATCACTGTATAAATGTCAGTGGTACCCAAGAAAGCGTCAAAAGTTTATGATCTGTCCGCTGCAATGTCGCAGTCCCACTAAAAATCAGTTATCACCGCCATTACTAGTAAAAAATAAAAATGGCATAAATATATCCCCTATTTTGTAGATGGTATAACTTTTGCCCAAACCCATCAATGTACACTAATTTAGTTTGTTTTTACCAAAAAGATGTAGAATACATATTGGCCTAAACTGATGAATATTTTTTTTTTTTGGGGATATTTATTATAGCAAAAAGTAAAAAATATTGTGTTTTTGAAATTGTCGCTATTTTTTGTTTATAGCGCAAGAAAAAAAAAAACGTAGGATGTGATCAAATACCACCAAAAGAAAGCTTTATTTGTGGGGAAAAAAGGACGTAAATTTTTTGGGGGTACAGAGTCGCACGACCGCCAGTTAAGCGACGCAGTGCCGTTTTGCAAAAAATGGCCTGTTCAGGAAGTGGGTAAATCCTTTTGGGGCTGAAGTGGTTAAGTAAAAATTATTATATCATTGGTTTCCCCTCAAAAGACACTGTCACTTTGCCTATACAGAGTTTGCACAGCATATACCCAATCAAACTTTCCTGCCACCTTCCTACATTGTTGCCCTGAAGTTACAGGGTGAAAGCATCTTTTTAAAGATCCCACTCACTGGGAATTCAAAGCTGCCATGCAGTGAATAGTAGCAGAATCTATTTCACAGAAATATGCTGATAATTGTCATGTAAACCCTTGTGTGGGATGATTATAACATACAACACGCTTGCCAGAAAAAAAAATTAAACGGTATCTAGTTTATTACATATAGAAAGATTTTCCAGAATTTACAAACAACCACATTGTTCATTCCAGGATGTTTTCATTTTTAGAGTTCAGACAAGTTCTACTTTCTTCTCTTTTTCTTAATTTTTCTCACACTTTTTTTTATGTATTCTTATACACTATTTACATTGGAAGACTTGAATCAATATATATTTTTACTTTTAACCTGTGCAATGAAAAGATCTGTGTTTATTCTAAAACCTGTGAGTATCATGTATTATGGGACTTTCAGTTCTGATAATGCTGTTAGTGAAAACTGTAGCCCTATCCGGCACAGAACAAGTTAAAGCACAACACTGCAAGGAGTGCAGAGCTGATGTATTATTTTATTATTATTATTATTATTATTATTATTAAACGCTTATATTACAGCCACCACTAAATAGCACTGAAAATAAGAGTCCAAGTAATCTAGGACCCTTTTTAGGTCTTACCTTAGAAAGGAGAATAGTACCCTACCCTTTAATTTTCTTAATCTTATTTAGCAATTACCCAAAGTCTGTTTACAACAGAATACCTCATAGTCCCATGTAAAAAGATGGGCTCCAGCAGGAGGGAAGAAAATAATAAAAGTACATGTATAAATCAAAAACCTATGTTAAATATTTAATTCTCACCAATCATTATTAACAGTTTGTCGTACTTAATAATTTACACCATTGATTTGTAATACAGTTCTTTTTCTTGTAAATTTCAGCAGCAACTTAAATAGAGTTGTGGACAATGTGCGGGTTAAGCGAGTCCATGGGCACCATGGCTTGGTGCTGGGAGTACCAGGTCACTGAGGTTGACTCCAAACATGAAGTAGAGCAGACTGTCTGTCGTCACAGTGCTTTTTGCTTGGCACAACAGGGAAGGTGCAGTTCAGTCAGCTGACTCCTGAGGTTTGCGTGTATAGTAAACAATGTGAAGTGGATGCAGCGTACCATCTATTGAAGGATGTGAGGTCCTAGTTGTGATGTGTGAAGGCTACTGAGAGTCCATAATCCCTTGAGATTGAAGGGGTGATTTGCTGAGGTTGTGGAGGTTGTTTATTCTGGAAAGAAATCAAACAAATTCCATTAAGCATACAAAACATGTAAAATGCAGATAATAGTCAAACATTGCATGAAAAATAAACATGCAAACTGTTATAGTGCCAGCAAAATATCTTCACACAAAAGATTTAAAAACATTGACCATTATAAAGCCATGTGTCTGGGGAACTTCCAACTCTGAGGCCAGATTCACACCTATGCGAATTGGTTGCGGCTTAAACCGCATCCAATACGCAGAACATTTCTAAATACATTGGCCCAGATTCATAGAGAATTAGATTCTCGTAGCGTATCAGAAATACACTACGCCGCCGTTTTTTACCTGTCTCTACGTGGAATCCAGGTAGATTTTGTCCAGTAAACGACGGCGGCGTAGTGTATTTCTCCCGTCGCAATCCATCTACGCAAGTAGGGGGCGTGAAGGATTTAAAATAGGCGCGTTCCCGTGGCGATCGAACTGCGCATGCTCCGTTCGCAAATTTCCCGCCGTGCATTGCGCAAAATCACGTCGTTACGTCATTCGTTGTTTGAGTAGCGTCGTTTACGGACATTTCTATTCCCGAACGAGTTACGTAAAAAAATAAATAAATAAATTAAATTCGACGCGGGAACGACGGCCATACTTAACATGGGCTACGCACCGTTAGACCAGCAAAAAGCTGGTCTAACAGTACGTAAAAAAAAAACAGACGTAAGCGATTGCGAAGACCGCTCGTATCTTCGTGGATCGCCGTAAAAACACATTTGCATATCCCGACGCATCAAAACGACGCGAACTCCTCCCAGCGGCCGCCAAAAATATTGCAGCGTAGATCCGAAGGCTTACGAAGACGTAAGCCTCTCGGATCGAAGCCCGAAGCCGCCGTATCATGGTTTGAGGATTCAAACTAGTGATACAGCGCGCGAAATTTGAAATTACTCCTGTCTAACACCAGTTAGACAGGCGTAATTGCTTTATGAATCTGGGCCTTTGTTTTCAATGAGGCTGGTTCACATATGTGCGATGCATTCGCACTGCGCATTGCAGAAAAAACGTGTGCGGATTTTATGCCTTGTGGTGCGGCTCAGGTGCGAATTCAGGCCCATTATCTTCTATGGGTACGCAGCTGATTCGCAGATGTGTTCATTTATCTTCAGGAATTTCTCTCATTCAGCCCAATACACTCCCCCCCCCCCACTCTCCTCTCCCCTGTAACTTCTCCCAGGTCTCCAAATTCGCAGCTAAAACGCAATGGATCTGCTGAACACTTCTGTAATCTCTCTGCAAAGATAAGAGAGCTGAAATTCGCACCGCACAAGTGTGATTCCAGCCTGAGACCATTACAGTGTATGGTAAAATTGACTGCAGACTGAGTGGTCAATAACTGAGAATTGGTGGATTACAGCAGGATTATGAAAACATGAGAATCCATTATAGCGTGGAATTTATAAAAACTGGAGCACCAATCAGCTTCTATCTTCAGCTTGTTCAGTTAAACTTTGGAAATGAAAGACATAAGATGATTGGCTGTCATGCACAGCTGTTTCAGGTTTGATAAATGTCTCTTATTGTGTCTTAACTCTTCCCGCCACCTGGCCCTTTAAGAGCTGCAAAATGCCAGAGGCGGGCATTCGGGTCATGTGACAATTGTGATTTGCTGTCACACAATCGGAAAGCCCACGATTGAAAGTATGCATCGGGAGCTTTCCAGTCCCTGCTGACGACTGTGCTGGGAGTTCACAGGGCACAGAATTTCAGCACAGAAAAGGGTTCAAATAGGGCTATATGTAGCCTCTGCATTAAGGCCCCCCCCCCCCCCCCCCCCCCCCCGAGAGGCTGCATTAATGTGTCAGCGGGAAGAGGTAAAAAAAAAAACATCCCCACTTTATCTTAATGCTTAGTTGAACAAAAAGTTAACTATTTCTGTGGGCTGCTTTACCACCTAAGCAAATGATAAGCCTCTGCCCACCTAATGTTCTAATGCACAACAAACTACTAAAATACTTTTTTCTCCAATGCTCCATTGGACTTCTAATAGAAGTTTTAATAGGCATGCAAACAGTTTAGTAGCATTCTGAAAGATGATGACGACACTATCCAATAGAGCTGCACGATTCTGGCCAAAATGAGAATCACAATTTTTTTTGCTTAGAATGAAGATCACGATTCTCTCAAGATTCTCACGGCGTAAAATCTTTTACATTTATACAAAAAAAAAAAGAAGAATGGGCTAACTTTACTGGCTAGTTTTTTTTTCCAAAAAAAAAATGCATTTAAAAAGACTTCTGCGCAAATACAGTGCAACATAAAATATTACAACAACCGCCATTATATTCTCTAGGGTCTTTACTAAAAGTTATATAATCTTTGGGGGTTCTAAGTAGTTTTCTAGCAAAAAAATGTATGATTTTAACTTGAAAAGAGCTGTCAGAAAAAGGTTGGCGTTTAAGTGGTTAAAAATTCCTAATTTACATACAGAAGAAGTTTATTCCTTTGAAGAGATACAATGTTTAGACTTAACTTTCCACTGATAAAGAATGTTTTCAAAACTTGGCAGACTGCCCAGACCTGGCAGATTGCCCAGACTGACTTTTGGCTGAGAGCAGACAGGAAATTCTTTGATACCAAAGTGCAGAGAGAAAATTATTTTCATGTCAAAGATCATGAAACCCGGTATCAAGAATCGCAACGGGAAAAAGATCGCGATAACGATTCTTGACGATTAGTGCCTTCCCCACACACCTGCATGTAGTCATTTGAGTGTTTTTTTTTTTTTTTACATGGGGTCATGATAAATATCCTCATATCACACCTTATTGTGCTTAAACTGTACAGTAAGATTGGACCTGTAGTTTTTAGCACAGAACTGTAAAAAGACCTCAACATTGCAAAAAAGTAGAAAGATGAGAGCATTAGCAAATAATAAAAAAAGTACACATATAATCTGAAGAGATTATAAAGCTGAAGCATGCTGCTTTGATATCTGCAAATTCCAATCTTTTGCCCAAAATCTCTGAATGACTTCATAAAGTGCCTCTCAGTCTTGCGCAGCATTACAACTTTCACATAATCTACTGCTGTAAATCCCACTGGTTATGCCTAAACGGTTCATTACAGCCATGTCAAAGGCTTCAGAAACAATAGCTGAAGAGACGGGGAGAGCTAAAAAAAATCTGTGCTTAGATCACAGTCTGGACTCGCCATTGTTTCTCATCAACAACAGTCAGTATTTCCTTAACAACCTATAAAACAGTTCTCTGCACAGTAACTGGCTTAGAGCAGGGGATCTCGGGCTACACTGAGCTCAGTGTAGGATCATTTAATGTCACTGACATCACTGCTGGCAGCTTTAGAACAGGGAAAACCTGTGTTTAATCTATTACCTACTTACCGCCAGCATTAGCTGGAGTCCCCGATAATACAGCTTTGTGGTTGGGCCTGAACATTTTTGCTAAATTACTCAATCCTTCCTGGCAAGTAAAACATGTAACTGAAGGCTACATGGGGTACATTTTATGCAATGGTGTATGTTTCACATCTGCTCTGAGGTGTGTTTAAAGGAGATTGAACCTACCTTTCAATTATATCACAAAAGCAAAGATCAGAAAATACACAAGAGACAGATAATATGTACACAGCGAGACTACTACAACTTCTTTTTAATAGTATATCATATTTCATCTTTACTAGTTTCATAAAAGCAAGCCTTTCACCTTAAAAAACACCCAGTCTTACTGAAATATAGAACCAGGCAGAGGCCATAGGCACTACAAGCAGAACAGGGTTCTAGCACTACTAGAGGAATGGTAGGTGGTCTTAGGGCCCATTCACACCTGAGCGGCAAAACGCCTGTCGCGCGACGCTCGTGCCGCTGGAGGGGAAATTTCCCATTCATGTCTATAGAGATGGTTCACATCTCTGAGACGCCGAACGCCTGTCGCCTGAAAAAAAGTCCCGGACCCTTTTTTTCAAGCGACATTGGCGTTCGCCCATAGACATGAATGGGAAGATTTGTAAAAAAAAAAAAAAATAAAATAAATAAATCGAAGCGCGGCAAGTAAAGCCGCGTATGCGGCGTTACTTGCCGCTCAGGTGTGAATGCAGCCTTAATAGAACGCTGCAGACAAACCAATTGTATCAAAGATGAAATCTGCTAAATCTTTTAAGATTCCCATATATTGAGCGGAGTTATCAATGCTTAGTTTTCAGTTCAATTGCTACAGCTAGCTTGGAAGGCGACTGTACCTGCATGTGTTTTATTATTAGCATAATATGCTCCAGTCAATCAAAGCATTAATGAACTGGTTTTATAGAGTTAAATTGTAGGCAGTTTTTAACCACTTCCCGCCTGGTCAATAGCATATTGACATCCGGGAAGTGGTTCTGTTATCCTAACTGGGCGTCAAATGACGTCTAGCAGGATAACATGCCGGCACGCAGCGTGGCGATTGCGAGTGCTGTGTGTCAGTCTGGCACCCCGCATCTCAGATTGTGATAAGAAGCCTCTATCAGAGTTTTCTTACCACGTCATCAGCTGTGACCAATCACAGCTGATCATCGCGTGAACCAGGAAGTGCCGGTAAACTGTATTTCTCGGTTCGCGCTGACAGGGAAAGCAGATCGGTGGCTCTCCCTGTCAGAGGGGGGGTCTGTGCTGATAATCAGCACATTGATTATCAGCACAGCCCCCTCAAATGTACAAATCACCTGCAAACCAGTGCCCACCACAGTGCAAATCCATGCCAATCACTGCCCAGCAGTAACACCTGTCAGTACCTCATCATCAGTGCTGCCCATCAGTGCCCATTTTTTGAAAAAATGTTGGTCTTTTTTAGTTTGTTTAGCAAAATATAAAAAACGCAGAGGTGATCAAATACGACCAAAATAAAGCTTGGGTTTGTTTGAGTACAATGTTGCATGACCGCGCAATTGTCATTCAAAGTGTAACAGCGCTGAAAATTGTCCTGGGCAGGAAGGGGCGCAAGTGCCTGCTATCGAAGTGGTTAAACTTAACGATAAATGTTACTGTTATGCATTTTTGGAAAGGTGCTAGGAAAACATGCCAAATTTTAAATAATATACCACATCATGAAAGTATAAAAACAATACCTAAAAACTTGCAGTATATACACACACACACACACACAATGACAGCTAACATTTAAACATTGCTGCTCTCTGCGGGTAAGGCAATATATTACTATGATCCTGCATTTTTCTTCTAAACGATAATGTCTACATTAACTAGACATTCACAATGCTGCACTGATGCTGCGAGTTGGTCGAATCGATGACTGGTAATGTCATCTGTGGCTCCGTGCGGTGCTCTGCCTCTCCAGGAGAAACACAGAAGCAGAATGGAGGCTGACTGTTGCTCTGGTCAGTGACTTAAAATATTAAAGTGAAACTGTACTCAAAAAGTGAAGAAGATTTACTATGTTATCCACTTGAGGCTTTTTTTTTTCTGTCACTTTGTTTAAATGGAACAAAAAAATCACTTAGAACCCACAAAGCAAAGGCCCTAGCGAATAATTTTTTGGGGAAAATATAAATGATGTTACGCCAAGTAAATACATACCAAACATGTCATGCCTGTGCGACGGCGACAAACAATGTCAATTTTACTATACCTAGGCAATGCTTCAACATCCTTTACAGGATACCACTTTAGATTTACAGATGAGGTCTACTGCTAGAATGACTGCCCATGGTCTGACGATGGCTGTTTGCTTGCGTGCTAGACCAACGTGCATGGAGGCCTTTGTGTGCCAGCACTTTATTTTTATTTTATTACACAGTTGTTTTCATATATTATTTTTTTTAATCACTTTTATCAAGGAACATCCTTTGTGACAGCAATATGCATGTGATAGGTACTCTTTATGGAAGGATCTGGGTTCTACAAGACCCTAAATCCCTTTCTCTGCCCTTGAAAGCATTCAAAACATCAAGCATTTTTGAATACTTTAGATTTTTTTTTAAATGGCACCGTTGACATCCGGGTAAACCGGAAGTGATGTCATGTCAATGTTTCTAGATTACCATAGCGGAGACCCTATGTTGTGTTTGTTTAGGTGTCCGACTAGCCTGTGGGATGGGAGAGCCCAAGCAAGCTGCAGAAGGCGGCGGGAGGGGAACATCCCCTCCCGCGAATTGTAATAGCAATCGAGTGGCTAGTTAGAGGCTCCGATTATCATTACAAGAGAGCTCATCATCAGCATGCACCCCGGTACAACCACTTGAAGTTAAATGAGGTATTAGGTACTTGATTTGGCGGCAAGTGGTTAATAGAAAAAAAATCTTCCTGTTCTCACTGAAAGCTCTCACATGAGGAAGTAAATGTCCTGCTTCTAACAGAGATACAGTGCAGAAGGCACAGCAAGTAGGTAATGAGGAAAAGAGCAGTTGCAGACACTACAGACAATGCCGGTAACTAGTCATTTGTCTGTCTTTTTTTAACACAGTTTCCAGAGTTCAGTTCTTTTAAAATAGAAGGGTGTGCAGCAGCCAAGCAACACATATTTTCAGAAAGCTACACATTGCCGCCCCAAATTTCTAAACATTAATGAAAATATACTGTCCCAGAATGAAAAACCAAAAAGTAAAAGTAATACTAGTACTCTACAAACATGGGTCAAAGACAAACTGTACGACAGGCAAGGAACTGGCAATACCAGGAGGTCAGCAACTGCAGCCTAAACCTTTCTCTTACGAGATTCCCTTTGGAATGAAATGGCCAGTTCTTTATTTTGTCCATAATATAATTACCATTTTCAACACCAACTGTATAAAACAGTATAAGAGACTATTTTTCTCATTTATCCTGAACTAGAGAAAAAAGGGTTAGACTATGTGGAAATAGAGGGGTTCCTATAGGCCACACAAAAGTGTCAGACGTACTCCTGTAAAACATCTGTAGTACAATTCCCATGATTACATCTGCAGGTAGAAGCAATCATGCAACCAGATTTACATCCCAGGGGGGCAGGTGTTTGCATAACATGATCAGCTCATGGAAGGGTACCTTTACAAAAGATCACATGTCAGTTCCTGGGACACACAGCAAAATGGGTATATTTACATTTTATATTAGAGGGGGGAGGAACCTGTTCAGTGAAACCTAGATAAGAATCAAGAAAGAAAACATGTTATCTGAGCCTAGGCTGGCAGTGTCACCAAAGAGCTTAGTATAAATTAGTAGCTGAAAAGATAATAGTATACTGGGCTCTGAACTCTGACCTAGATCTTCACATCAGCGATAGACTTTGTTATAAAAAAAAATAAAAAAAAGGTTTCCGACACTTGCTGCTCCTCCAAGTGTATTGAGCTTATGTACAGTATATGACAAACAAAAGAAAACAAAGTGATCCCAACACAAAGCAATTTCTAGATGTGCAGTTAGCGGTTTCTACGAGAAACACAATCAGCATACTTGCACATAAAATCTGGGTTTTAGCTCTGCCTATAATTCTGAGAAAGAACTAATGAGGCCGAGAAAAGACGTCATGTCTGGTTTCATCTAACCATCTTTAGAAGTCTTGCAAAAGTGATCATTAAAGTTACGTTTCCATATGTGGAAGCCTTGTTCTGGGCATTGCCTAATAATTTAGCCATTACAGCATTCAAATCCTTGCAAAACAGTACACTGTCAAAAGGGTACGATTAAGATTTTGGTCAGAGCCTTCCAGACAGAGCAAGCCTAGCAAAGACTTTCCAGAAAAGCAGACTAAAATTACTCCATTAAACGTATTTTCAGGGAAAAAAAAAATGTTGCAGTCTTATTGGTGAATGTGCACTGGTGAATTTGACTGATGGTTTTAAAATAATGCACTTTACAATGGCTGTGCCTATGCATGCCACCCATGAAGTAGTGTCCACCAATGTGAACAGGCCAATAACCAGGGCAGACAATGGTATAGGGAGAATGTGACTGCACGAGCTAGGGAAAGGTATAGGATATGTGACAACATACAGTTGTTGTGGAACACGTGGCTTGCATGGAACAATTAATTTGGACTAGAGGGAACAAAAACGTGACCAGTAGGGGACAGGATGTGGCTGGAGGGGAATAAAGAATGTGGACTGCCCTTGTTGGCACATTACTGGTAAAGACACCACTACTTTGCAAAGCCCTACAGTTGCTTCTTCGTACAGATATCATGGTGATTGTCACAAAAGACACACTATGAACGTCTCCACAACTTTACCACCAATATGAATGTACCTTTGGTAAAAACACTTTTTTTTTTTCTTTTTAAAAAGGTATAACTTTTTTAGTTTTGAATTAAATGGAGAGGGACAAACAAACACCTTTTTTTGATTGCCATCTGTGCTCCCAATTGGGACGTTCACCCAATTTGTCCTGTTTACCCATATCACCAAGGCTGAATGTAAAAGAAAATCCTACATTTTGGGCTGTAACCGGAACAGGAAGAGAGGATTAATGTTACACCAGTGACACTATTTATGGGTTCTCGCACCCGGGAGGGATTTCCGCTCCTTTCCATTTTTGACTAAGGGGTCTGGAAATTAAGGAAAATATCCCAAATGGGACACCAATGGCAGAAAGTCCTCACTTGATGTATCCAAAATAAAAAAGGGCATTATGCTTGCACACAGGTGAACACTTGCCATTTTTTTCACATGAACACATGTCCTGGAGAATCCCCTGAACATCCTATTTAAAGCCCTGTACACGCGGGCCGAATATTGACTGAAATCAGCCAGTACAGTTTAAAACAGCCGACATTTGGCCTGTGTGTACAATGCCCTGTCAAAACACAATAGCACAGCGGGGAACACACCGCACTAACATCACATAGTTAGTACAGAGACCGTCTCAGTTTTTTTAGAGGCCCCTTTCACATGGACTGTCTGATCAAGTTCGCCTGTCAGTTTTTCAGGTGGACCTGATCAGACCCTCCAGTCTAAATTTTAAACATCCCAATGTACCATGTAGTGAATTATTACAGAAACAATGAAAAGGTTGTTCCCTTTACTAAGGGATAGTTAAAAGCCCTATGAGTGTATGCCAGGGCCAAACAAGCACGGTAGTGGGAAACAATATAAAAGATCATTTGTGAAGGGTGGATGGGATGTATAATGTCCATCAAGTTTACCTTTATTATGGTCAAAATTTGGTGATCTAAGTTTTTACTGGAGGAGCTCCAGAGAGTAAAGTACTACATCCATCTCAAAATATCTCAATAGCACAGTTTCTATCACAATACATGACACACAAGCTAAAACGATTGCTACAACGATTGAAGCTAGAAAATCCACAGGCTCTGCTCCAATGAAGCCATCTTACTAGTTTAAACTAGAGGCATACACCATCTATATATAGAAGTGATGCCTCAGCACCAACGCTTTGTAGCATGCAGCATCTTCAGAGCCAGGAAATGCCAGGATAAACCCTCAGAAGTATGTTCAGCTAAATAGATGCAGCATAAACTCAAAACAAAAAATGGCACAGAAGTTAAAGAAGCCCTCATTATTTATAATTTCTCAACATAACCATTTGATCATCTATAACAGGTTTGTAAAAAAAAAAAAATCAAAGTGCCCTATTAATTAACACACTGGCATCAGAACTGCCAATCAGAACATGCAACATCATAGCAGTTGTTTCATGGTAAATAACAGGTTTAATAATATCACAAACAATATCATAATAATACTGATTAGACAAAGATTTGCAAGGTTGCTCGCCCGACACGATCCCCAAGTGTATGTGGCGGCCTCAGCCAACGCTGCTTCACACCCAGCACTACAAGACATTTGAAGCTCACACTGATCAGACAAATTAACAAAAGCTGGCCATAGATGGAATGAATCTCAGCTGGTTCAGCAGCAGGGACCGGCTGAGATTCAATGAATCTATGAGCAGGCTGTTTTTACCCAAGCTGATCCATGGATTTCACTTATGATTACTGCCAGCTATAGCCACCATCAGCCATAATTTTTTTCTGCCGGCCGAGAAGGGTCCCCCACTGGCAGAACACAATAGTGCTGCGGAGGGGATTCCCCCATCAACACTGGCAGGTATAGCACATACAGCAGTATTTAAAGCAGATTTATCAGCATATAAGCATTGCATGCATGTACTAATGAGTGGGGGGGGGGGGGGGGGTTTGAAGAGGGACAATCCATATTAATTGCTATGGCTTTGGTTAAACAGGTTTAAATATTGCTAAATGAAGGTGAGGATGAAAGCGATTCAGATTTCGAAGTTCAAGAGCCAGTATACTCGCTATATAAGGCAACTAGAATAAACTGACACCATGTGGTACCTGCTGCTGTTTGGGGGGGGGTCAGCCTTGGTTGGAGTAGAGCAGGGATAAGCAATTAACAGACCTCCAGCTGTTGCAAAACTACAAGTCCCATCATGCCTCTGCCTCTGGGTGTCATGCTAATAGCTGTCAGAATCTCGCCAAGATTCATGGGATTTGCAGTTTTGCAACAGCCGGAGGTCTGCTAATTGCATATCCCTGAGTAGAGGATGGTAACACAGTAAAAACGCATGGTTTTAATGCTGGATACCACTACCCACTAAACCAGCAGACAAACCTGCGGACACCCACAGCACCTAGGTTACAGCATAGCACAGCATCCTATAAAAGATATTCTCTGCCTGTTCTAGTGATTGGAAATCCACCACATGCATGAACCTGCTGCTAACCCATGCTGTATTTTGTCAACTGGTCCTGGCCAACAATTTACAGCTGAGACCTGCTGATCGGCTGTTGCCAATCACAGTACAAAGCTCTGCAAAACAAGAAAAAAACAGCCAACAACAGTATATTGTGCACACAATATACACATTACAATTAGGCACACAGTTAACCCTTTGATTTCCCCTTGATGTTATCCCCTTCCCAACCAGTGTCAGTAGTACAGTATATAATTTAATATGATCAATGTATTAGTGTCACTATTGATGGCAGTGCCAGTTAGTCAATTAGTGTACCTCCTAGTGGGGGTCGGTAAGCATCAGATTGTCCACCACATTACCACACTATCACAGTCCCAATATAAAAGTCGTTGATTATCGCCATCAGCATAGTGTCATAGCTGCGTAAATTCCAGTATATACACCATAGTTTGTAGATGCTATAACTTGCACACAGACCAAATAATATGCACCTATTGGGATTTTTTTGTTTACCAAAGACATGTAGCAGAATACATTTGGTCTAAATTATAATTCAAAGTAGAAAATATTTTTTTCCCCCCTCAAAATTAAAATCAGTCTTTTTCCATCTTTATAATAAAAAACCCAGTGGTTATCAAAGTATCACTAAAAGAAAGCTCTATTTGTGAAAAAAAAAAGATATAAAATTGAATTTGCGTAGTGTTGCATGACTGCGCAATTGCCAGTTAAGGTAGCGCAGTGCTAAATAGCAAAAAATGCCCTGGTCACGAAGGGGGTAAAGAGATCCTTTGATAACGTCCCGGGGGAGGGATGAAAAGCACCAGTTTACCACGGGTGGTGACGTTAGGTTCGGCCAATGAGACACTTCCGGTTTTAACCACTTCAATACTGGGCTTTTATATACACCCCAATACCGGGCCTATTCTGGCACTTCTCTCCTACATGTACAAATCATTATTCTTTTGCTAGAAAATGACGCAGAACCCCCAAACATTATATATGTTTTTTAGCTGACACCCTAGGGAATAAAACAATGGTCATTGTAACATTTTATCTTGCACAGTATTTGCGCAATAATTTTTCAAACGCCTTTTTTTTGGGGGAAAAAAATAACAAAACAGTAAAGTTAGCCCATTTTTTTTGTAAAATATGAAAGATTATGTTACACCAAGTAAATAGATACCCAACATGTCACGCTTTAAAATTGCGCACACTCATGGAATGGCGCCAAACTTCGGTACTTAAAAATCTCCATAGGCAACGCTTTCATTTTTTTTACAGGTTACCAGTTAAGATTTACAGAGAACTAGTGCTAGAATTGTTGCTGGCACGCCAACGCAAGCGGTGATACCTCACATATGTGGTTTAAACAGTGTTTACATATGTCGGCGGGATTCCTCCAGGCTGGGAAGCATGAGATCGGTGAAAAAAATTTACCAATCTCATGATTGGTGTTGCTCACTAGCCGCAATCGCGGATTTGTTTACTTACGGGGATCCGTGCGTGATGTCATCACATCGCGCCCGGGTCCTTTGATGGTCATAGAGATGAGTCATCTCTATGCTTCCCGCCAGCGCCGGACGATTTCTTCTCCGGGCCCCCGATGGCACAGGAGAGCCCGGAGAAGCACAGGATGGCGGCGAAAGGGGGGTGTCCCCTCCCGCCGCCTATAAGAACGATCAAGCGACTGAACCGCCACTATGATCGTTCTTATGGTGCGCAGGATCGCCGGCTGATGACATGGATATCTGAATGATGCCTCTAGCTGCAGGTATCATTTAGATATCCCCCAGCAAAGCCCAGGACGTCATATGACGTCCACCCAGAATGGGAGATCCCATCTGTGGACATCATATGACAATAGGCCGGTATTGAAGTGGTTAAGCATTCCAACGTGTTTTAAGATGTAAGTGGATATTATATTTTTAATTAAATACAACTGAATTACACTATCAATTTCTCTCTGCCATCTGTTACCTGAACATACTCAAGAGGGCATTACAAGCTGCCACTGGAGTTCCAGCCTGCAGGACAACAAAGCCCAGCGATCAGTCTAAGCGTTTGAGACTTCTGTCATAGAAATCCATGATATCTGGTGAGTGTTAGGGCACGCTGGAGGGGAGCACAGACTGCACAAATTGAATCACATTACTTGTCACTTTATTATTTGCACATGGAAATGGTTATACAATGGTTATACACCAAGAAGATTTGGAAGTTGTTTGTGAATATTTTTTGTGGACTTCATGAACTGCATTGTTGCACATGTACTTTAATTTGATTTGAGTGTTGCACAGTTTTTTATTCATAATTTTTCATGTTGGGAAGTGCTTTCTAACCAGCTACATATTTAAAGGCAAATGCACTTTCAGAAAGCAGCAACTCATTTAATTCACCAGTACACACATATGGAGGTCATTTACTAAAGGCAAATCCACTTTGCCCTGCAAGTGCACTTGTAAGTGCAGTCGCTGTAGATCGCTGTAAATCTGAGGAGAAGCTCTGAAATTAGGGGAAGCTCTGCTGAATTTATCATTCCATCATGTTCAAACACAAATGCTGTTTTTGATTTTCCTTGCAGGTCAACCTCAGATCTACAGAGACTTCACTTTAAAGTGCAAAGTGAAAAAAAACATAATCTATTAATTTGAAACACGTATTATTGTTGTTGCACATATTCTCTACTAATCGCAGGAAGTATCAATTTGTTATACACAGATTGATTGGTACATTATGAAGGGGGTAAAATCTGTAGTTAATAATGAAAATTTAAGCACTTCCAATCACTTTAATTATAAACACAGCAGTAAAAAAAAAAATAGGGTCAAGCAGCCTTGAATGAACTAAATAACGGAGCAAAAAGAAAGCTATTATGATCCTGAGTTGTGAGAAATAATCTTCTGTTATTTGTCACTCATAATTTACAGATACTGTATACACCAGCTCCGAGTATCCCTGAATGCCACTGGTGTTTTCACATCTGTCAGATATTTGCATGGAGATCAAAATATGTAAGGAAAAGTACATTGTGAGCAATTCTAATTATTCAGCGGTCTCAGGACTATAGTAAAACACTGCATTCATCAGCAACGCTGAAACTTTCTCATGATCCAAGTATGTCATGTAGCCTTGCCCCACAAGAACACCAGAATGCCAACGGCACTAAAACAAGGCCTCAACACAAGGTACTGCATGTTCATATAATGGCAAGGTTAATGTGGCAAGACAAAAATCTATATTCAAGAGCAACTTTGGCAAGCCACAAGTATGTGTATCCAATCACATGTTCACAGGCGCATTAAACTCCCCGGGGGCAGGTATTTCTTTAAAAAAAAAAAGAGGGGAGAGGGTATACAACACATTTAAACCTGGGAAGAACTTGTTTTTCTTGGTTGCGACATACAGTAAATCTATAATACTTCAGATGTAAGCAGTTAAACACCAGTAAAAGCCATTATTCCTGGGTGCACACATTAACCTTTGAGAGAGTGTTTAGCTAACACAACTAAAATGCTTACTAGGCGTAATGAAGTTCAGGCCATCAGTCCAGATTTTGAGATGTAATAATCATGTAACTCAGGGGTGTCAAACTCAATTTCATCCCGGGACGCATTAGCATTGCGATTTCCCTTAAAAGGGCCGGTTGCATCTGTAAGATTAGATGTCCAGCGCATCTCCTCCCCTTACATTAAATTTAAAGAGCATCACAAGTTGAGTCCCCCACATCACAGAGCACCCCTCTTTCCTTATGCTGCTGCTGTGAAGAAGCTGGATGCAGTGCTTGAAAGCAGAAAGTAAGGGTCTGGAGGAGGACCAGAAGAAGGTTAGAGGCAGCTGCAGGAGAGGTGCAAGGGAAACATGCAATGGCCTGGAGGGCCCGATTCGACCCGCGGGCCTTTTGTTTGACACCTGTGATGTAACTGAAAGAACACTTTGCCTGGAGCTCTGCCCCTTCAGAATTTACCAACATTGTTTTGAGAACTAACATACATCCTTCAGTTTGTAGCTTTTTTCACCTTTATTTCGTCAACTGACTTCACTTCATTTGATCACACAGGAGAAGGCAACATTATCCTCCACAATTCTGGTACATTCATACAATGTACAGACCAGGTTTCTCACAATTAGACTGGCTTTAAACTTGTGTTTAAACAAGCATTTTACTACAATGCTGAAAAGCATAGACAATGCACCATCAACAATGCAATGGAATTCATTCAGAATGGCACTTCTACACACTTTGCAAACACACTTCAATGCACATGTGTTCCAGTGCACCACAACACACAGAGGTCAAACATCTGCATTGAAAATTGATTTTTCGTGCATTTTGGGCATTCCATTCAAAATGAAGAGTCTACTTTAACACATAGAAATATACATGTTACAGTGCAAGAATGAGCTGCAAGACAACAGACTAGACTCAGGCAGCAACACGTAGCAAGAATGGATTCAGAAATTACCAGTCCCCTCAGTCATGCAGAGAAAAGCTAGGTTAGATAGTGTGCAGCCCCATGGCTCCAAATAAACTTACTTGAGAAAGTGGCCATAAGGCACTTTTTGCTAGCATTATAAAACAAATATCTACTTTTCTAGACCACTTTAAAGTACAAGTATGGTCAAAGCTCTTTTGGCTATACTTTTGATCACAGTAGTGCAGTTTGTTCTGCACTTCTGTGACCCCTTTCCAGCCGACAGCGGGCTGAGGGGCAGAGTAAAGAGTCGGTGACCGACAGTCACCACTAGGGGTTTAACAGATCAAAAAACTCACGGTTCGGATCATTTCTTGCATCAGGAGTCAAAGATCGGATCATTTTTCGGATCAGTAAAAAAAAAGAAAAAACACACACACACAAGACAAACATACGTTTTGTCTTTTTGTTTATAGTAATAATAGCCAGTTTAAGATTGCCCCTAATAGCCAGTCCAACATCCAACTCACTGTACTTGCACTGTAATGTCCATTGTCCACCATTGTCCCCCCACTCGTCATCATCATCACTGTTCCAGTGAAACATTGTCCCCCACATTAGTAATGATAGCCAGTAGTTTAACATTGCCCTTGCCCCCCAATAGCCAGTCCAACAAACATCCAACTCACTGTACTTGTTGAAGAATAGATTGCAGTGTGCGCTCTTGCAGAATAGAAGATCCATGAGCAAAGGGGTGAGGACGTCAGCATGCACCGCCGCCGGGTGTACCAAGATGGCCGTCTGCTCCGGAGCTAGGCCAAAGCCGTGGCCTTTCCTAAGGCAGCAGCGGCGGTGCGCTCCACGTATCGCATTCTGTGCCGATCTGAACAGGTAGACCCGTTCAGATCGAGGATTGGTCACGATCCGTTGCACCACTAGTCACCACTCTGTTCACTGACGACTGAGAACGGAGAGATTAGTGTTGTTGGATCGCTCATTTCTCGGTGTAGAAGCGGCAGGGGACAGATTCAGCATCAGATCGAAGCTGCATCCAGTCCATATTTCAAGTTTGTCCTTCACATAAATATTCCATTACTGCAATGTTTAGGTGAGTGTAACGGTCGCCACCGCTTACGACCTTCCATCCAGCCACGACAAGCTTATTGGACACACTGCGACAATCTTGCATACACGATCCATATCAATTCCCATAAACAAGACGAGACTCAGCTCTGCACTTGCTTCCAAAGATATGACCCATTTATTGGTATTTTCTCAGCTTCTTATACAGTTTCAAGCATAATACAGTTAATCACAGGACAATGCAATCTCCACCCCCCTTCACACCATGGGGGGCTACTTATCTAATCCGTAGCTAGACATCTGGGCACCGTATCATCAATAGTGTTCAATTAACCTTGAATAATACACAATCACAGATAATCTTCACACATATAAGGAACCTCAATCACATTATCTAGACAGACAATTCGGCCCCGATACTGACAGATCCATTCCTTGAGATAATGACATCAAAACCAAATACTATCACACCTGGGCATCAATACATTCCTAACCCTAACTGACATGCTAATTCAGTACATCTGAATGGAGAATTTAACACATTGTTTTAAACTCAATGAATCACACAATCAAAAGGTCTTTCTTGCATTTAACACCTTTTCAACAGAATGTGTCTTTCACAATGAATAGCCAACACCACAAGACACTTCAATAGCCTTTATACAATGTCTTGTGAGTCACTTGTCGTGTGCCCAGATTGAATAGGCAACAGCTTGTGATATCTCAAGACATCCACTTTGTAATATTCCAGTCCTGCAATATGAATTATTATTAATGTCCCATCTCATGTAATATATGAATTATGATTCTTTGTCACCCTATGGCCCTAGTGGCTATAAGGTGACCCTAGACATAGGAATATCTCAGTCTGTCACGGTTCATTCCGTTACAGTGAGTATTAACAAACTGCTGCTTTCCCACCCATCTTCAAAGTGAAAAAGTGAAGCTGTTGTGCAATTAAACCTGGCCACAGATGAATAGAATTTTAAACGAAAAAGCATTTTATTTGCTTTTAACATTTGATTTTGGAACAGAGTTTAACAAATGAAAACCACATATACTATTAGAAATTGGTTAGTTTAAAGAAACATTTCCCAACCTGCTCCTTTAAATTTTTCACATCACTACGGTCAAAAACAATCATCAATTTGACCCCAATAATGACGGGGGGGGGAAAAATGAACTTTCTTAGAACATTCTTTTCCTAAGAATTTTCTTTTGAAATTCTACCCGTCTATGACCAGCTTAAAGCACAATTAGAATGTAGTGAAGGTATGGTCAGTTGACTTAACATCTTTTGAGATGATCTTTACTAGAGCAACCATGAGCCCCGAATACTTGGGAAATCTGATATACAAATCTCACAGTCTGCATCTTGAGGCCGCGTACACACGGCAGAGAACCTCGACGGGCAGAACACATCGTTCCGCCCGTCGAGGTTCTCTGCCGGCCGTCAGATTCGGCGACCCGCCCGTCGGGAATGGCAACCAGCCATTCATCCAGGCGGGCCATCGAGCAAATAGAGAACCTGCTCTCTATTTCTGCTCGACGGCATTCCCGACGGGATGCTCGCCGAGAGCGTACACATGGCCGAGGTTCTCGCTGGAATGCAGCTTCCAGCGAGGTTCTCGCTGGTTTCCAGCGAGAACCTCGGTCGTGTGTACGCCGCCTGAGCTTTGCTATTAGCCAATTACTATGGTGGGTGGCTTCACTAACCAACAGTGAGTTTCAGGAGGCAAGAGTGACTGGGTAGCATTGGCATTTAGGTAGCTGGGAGCACATCTGAGCACCCCAGTATCTGGTGTTCATTGGGCAATGAAAAACTTTTCACTTCAGGTACCCGAATTGTCACCATTGCACGATTCATGACAGTTTTGCACAGCCGGTATAAATAAGTTTTAGTTTTCCAAGCAATGCCATATATTGAATCTAGTAACAGATGCTGGCTATGCATTAATGTGTGTTTCACAGGTGCTCCATGAAAACTTGTGTTTTTTACACCCTTAAAATAAGCTGCAAATACTGGCATTGGTCCTTGACTAACTACTAATCATACATGTCATTTTCGATAATAAAAATTGTACTTTTAATGCCACTGGAAGCTTCCACCTGCAGTTCACACGGGGCTGCGGTGGACTGAAACTTGTGCAGAATCAGTGGCATTTTTGTTGGTAGTGACACATATACCACCCATAGTAAGTATTAGGGCTGGTTCACACTGCTGCGAGGTTAGAGATCGGATGTGAATCGCACCGCACTGCAATGAAAAGCACATGCGATTTCGTATGACTGAATTTGCATCAAACTCGCACAGGACCCTTTTTTGTTCGCAGTAGAATCGGATTGCATGTTTGAGTTTGCAGATCGCACTGCGATTTGCAAACCGATTTGAGGGTGTCATTAACTTTTAACTGACACTCCCAGCAGTTTGCATAGGGCAGTGTGAATTGTCGCTGGGAAACATACGATACAAGTATAAGGGCCCGCTGCTGCCATGCGGGAACCCTGCAAATCCATGGCAGCAGCAGCGGGCCCTTATACAGAACGGAAATATTGCAGGCTGCAGAAAAACAATGTAAAATGTAAAACACCTTTATTGTTAAACACTTCAACTTCTTAAGCCTAATAAAAAAAAAAAAAGACTTAGTTTCTCACGGCTTAAGAGCGAAGTCAAACACATGATGTTCTGCGAAGGATCAATAACACCACAGAGAATACATATTTATGAATAACCACTAAGGAAGTTATTTGAACACTTCACATTTCGAACTCTGTTTAGCACTTGCACATCACAAGAGTCCTTTCCTAGGTTTGACTTTGAATGGTGCTGAAGTGCTCTTGGGATAAGGTTACGCATAAAGTAAGGCAAGAAGCAAAGAGGGAGTGTACCAGCCAATACTTCCCCTGGATTCTCACAGGACTGATTCAAAGCACTCTGCTCCTGGAATGCTGCCAGCTGGGGAACATGACGCACTCACTAGCATCAAAACGCATGTGGGCCAGCATGTGTGACAGATGCATTATTTTTAAACCACTCATAAGAAGGGGGAAAGGAAATGGCCTATAGCTGTTCATTAATTATACTTGAGGACTGAGGACAAAAGTGAACCATCTGCAACATACATGGAGCAGCCATGATACGATCAATTATTTATTACACAACACTTGTGAAAGTGACTAGCATCTATCGTGCAGAGTGCAGTAGGTAGCACTCAATGCTGCTATGGCAATAGTAAAAAAATGTCTTACAGCTTTATTAATTGATCCAAAGAAATGTGTATTAAAAAACGTTATCTGACCATGGTCAGTCTTCCAGCTTTAGATATTAAATCCACTGTATGTACTAAATGCCTTTGCAAAACCAGTCAGTGTCTTGTAGCATCATCACTGTGCTGTACATAGCCAGTGAAGAGAGAGGGACTCAGCAGGCTCCACCCTCTACATACAAAAGTACAGTAGGGGGTGGGTACAAGACCAGTCACTCTGCACAAAGAGAAAAAGCAGCATTGATTGGTCTTTATAAGAAGAAGCTCCAGCTCCTGCACAGATGCAATAGGCCAAAAATTACTGAACACGACTAAAAAATATGCATAAAACACACCAAGATTCAATAGAATACGCATGCCTTTTGCATTTGGATAGGATTTGCTTTTTTCTGAAGTTCAGCCTTAACTGAAAGGAAGTGCGATTTGAACAAAGCAAAGCCTGTCTTATGGTCAAACATAAAATTGTAAACAAACAAACAAAAAAAAGTCAGTGCTAGTTGAAAAGCAGAATTGGCCAGAATCAGGCACACTCTACTAACGCTAGCAGAAGAGACTAAAATCTTGCACACTGCAATAGTAGCATATACAGAAAGAAAGGGTGGGAAAAAAGCGGTTCCTCCAGGTCTTCTGAGGTGACTTTTGAAACTCTTCAGGAAACACCTTGTCCGGTCTGGTCTTGGGAAATAAAGCAGTAAAAAGAAACCATCACACACAGTCAAGTGACCAAAAAAAAAATTGTTTCAAGTAACATTCTGACCCGCTTTAGGCTTGCAGCATTTTGCATGATTGGTCTTTTCATTTGTTATTAAATTAGCTCAAGTGTGTATCAAACAATGGACTCTAATAGTGATTTGATAAACTAGACAAAAAAGGCAATAGTAATGTAATAAGTAACATGCACAACAGTTTTTTACCAAAAGCACAGCAGATGCTGCACGTTTTAAAACATTAAACACTAATTAGAAAATGCTTCCCATTGTGCCCAGATCCTGCAGACCCCCCCCCCCCCCCCCCCCCCGCCGCCCTCCCAAGTCTCCTGTACTGTAGTTAGAGCATGCATAACCATTTACACAATAGAGAAATGCAAGCTAAGCAGGCACATGCACACTGCTCCTTACACAACATAGCTGTATGCTTCAAAAGCATTCAGAGCTGCCATGGCACAGCAAGGGATGTCAGATCTGCCTGGGCTACAACCCACTAATGGCTTTTACATGTCAAGCAAGAGACATTTATGTTTATTGTATATTTTAAAAACAATCTGTTAGGGATATATAGCTATGTAAAAGAAACACAGAATCACAACTTTGTGACTCATTACAGACTCCTTACAACAGTAGATGGAAATCAACAAACAAAAAAGCCTTTTCTGCTGACTGGCAGATATCAAAGAAAGAAATATCGATGTGTACCTACATCTATTCATACTAGAAATCAAACATACGCTGTTTGAGTAAAAATTACAGAAATTCAAAATGTGTACAGTATACCTTTAGGCCCCTTTCACACTGGGGCGTTTTTAAAGCGTTTCATCGTTAAAAATAGCGCTATTAAAACGCTCATAAAACCCTCTCCATTCATCTCAATGGACCCTTTCACACCGAGTCCTGCAAGCAGCATCTTTGGAGCAGCTTTTGGGCGCTGAAAAAAACGCTCCAAAAACGCCCCTCTCCATTGAAATGAAGTGAAATCGCTATAAAAACGCCTTACCC
Organism: Rana kukunoris; assembly: GCA_029574335.1. Taxonomy (NCBI): domain Eukaryota; kingdom Metazoa; phylum Chordata; class Amphibia; order Anura; family Ranidae; genus Rana; species Rana kukunoris. The sequence continues at coordinate 163,923,290 of CM056052.1, forward strand.
TTTCACACTGAGGCACCGCAAAAACACCCTAAAACGTTAGGGTTCTAGCAGTGCTTTACCAGCACATTGGGATTGCAGATGAGGCTTCCCTCGAATAACGCTTGAAAAACGCCCCAGTGTAAAAGGGGCCTAATTGGAATACATTTGAAAATCATAGGTGTAAGTTGTAAACCTAAAATGTTAAGTATACTTCTTACTCTATGACATGCTATCATAATTATAGAAGACTAAAGGTCCCATGCAAAACAGGGCATTTGCTCAGCTCTCCTAAAAGCCTTTCCTCCTGGCCAGGGGTGTATTAAGGTTTTGTGCTGCCCTAGGCCTGACTAAACTCGTCCCCCCTAATTTAAATATGACCCACCCCTTCCTGTCAAGGCCACACCCCTTGCAGTTTAAGACCCACCTTGAAATTTTCAAGTGGGGACACTAGTTTTGATGGCCTGGGGGGGGGGGGGGGGGGGGGGGTGTCAATGGGTTCCCTTAATTTGCATAGATTTCCTCTCACTTTCTGTTTTGCTATGGGACAAGAAGTGAAGGGGTGTCAAGTGCTTGAGCATTAATTCATTTCACTGGAAATTAATTAATTCTGGCTAGTGAAATGAATTGATAAACCAGAGCTACCATATGTAGACCACATGGAGATCTAGTTTATCATACTTTTCCCTTTGAAGTGGCTGCTTTATTCTTATTTGTTCCATTTGTTTTCTCTGTGGCGCAGTGTTAGGATCTTAGGTAGTGGTTTGTTGTGAGATCTAAATGAGTGTATTAAGTGAAATGAATTAACGTTTAAGCGCTTGGTGCACCTAGCTTTCGTGTTAACACGCATTTACAAATATCAAGCATGTTTTTCTGCAAAAACACTTCTGCTCCTGGCCACGGTGCTGGCTCTGCCTCTAAATGCTTACATGTGCATGGACATGTGGCTTACATGTGCATAGGCAGTATTTTTAAAGCTCAATGTGCATGAGGCCTTAAAGCGACACTAAAGATAAAAATGCTTTTTTTTTTTAAATAACAAACATGTTATACTTACCTCCACTGTGTGGCTTGTTTTGCACACAGTGGCCCTGATCCACGTCTTCTGGGGTCTCTCGGCAGCTGTCATGGCTCCCCCTCCACAAGAGCATTCCACCTTCATGCAAGTGAGCTTGCATGGTGTAAAGCACTTGCGGGCGCGCTCCCGTGATACAGCGGCGGGCATAGCCACCGACTGTATCACTCACCCCCGCCCCCCGGCGCACCGCATCATTGGGTGTGATTGACAGCAGCGCCAGCCAATGGCTGCGCTGCTATCAATCCGTCCAACCTAGCCAACCAATGGCCAGGCTGGGAACCGAACAGGATGACAGGGAAGAGCACGGGCCTTTTGAGGGGTGAGGTAAGTAAAACGGGGGCTCGGGGGCGGTGCTGTCGGATGTTTTTTCACCTTAATGCATTGGATGCATTAAAGGTGAAAAACACATTTACCTTTACAACCCCTTTAATTATAAATTAAATATCTTAAAAGAGAAGTATTGGTTTTCTTGTTTTTTCAGAATCATACTTACCTAGGTGGATGCAGCATCGGATCTCGGCTCCTCCAAGACTGAGAACCCGAGCAGTCAAACACTGCTGATCGCTTGGTTCTCTGGGTTCCCTGAGCAGAGAGCTAGTTACTGTCAGTCAGTGACTCTCTGCTCCCCTCCCCCACGCTAACTTAAGCACTGGGCTGTGGAGGGGACAGGAGCAGTCACCTCAGGCTCTCAGCGACTCGCTGAAAGGCTGAGCCGGGTGTCGGTCCAGGCATGTGGGCAGATCCCGACCATATGGTAGTGATCTTTCCCGAGCCTGGCCCGCCTCTGTCACTTTCAGCCCACAACGTGCTTTAGCTCACTGTCTGCTGAAAATGGGTCACAGGAATGCAGAACGAACTGCACTCCTATGATCCACAGGAGAAGTGTTGGCTGTACTTTTTCTTTAAGGCAAATATACATAAATAAACGACTTTATGAAGACTAGCACTGGGATTACAAAGGCAGCTTATGAAGGTGAAGAGAAGTTAAAAGATGGCACATTTCACAGCAGAAAGCTATTTCCTAAAGAATCAACCCTAAATTGACCCCAAAGCTAGTCAACCCTTTTACTACCCAGTAATGAAATTGTCAGCTTTAAAAACAGAAATGCTTAAATTGCAATACACGCGATGGTTTCACTGCATAAGATTACCGTATTTTTCGGACCATAAGACGCACTTTTTTGCCGCAAAAATATGGTGGAAAATGTGCCTGCGTCTTATGGTCCGAATACTGAATGTCCACCCCCGACTTTGCCTTTTAACATACCGGTGTCCACAGAGAGCAGGCAGCCAGTACGATCAGCTTTTTTGAGATCTAAAAGTATTTTGGGGACAGGGGGCGGCCATTGTAGCCATCAGGAAGCTTTGCAGAGCGTGCATGCACGCCCACACAACGTCACTGTGTTGCGCCGTGTAAGATGCTCGCCGCTGACGCTACTGCGGTATTCTTGTTTACAAATTGTGTGCCGTGTGTGTGTGTATATATATATATATATATACACACACACACACACACACACACACAAACCCCTACTTCCTTCCCCGCTATTTACACTGCTCGTCTACGGCCGCTTTCTCTTGCAATATACTGTATTTTTTGGCATATAACACTCACTTTTTTACCCTGAAAATGGAGGGTAAACTATTGCTTGCTTGCGTGTTATACGCAGGGGGCTGTGCAAAGTTTTTTTCCTGAAACTTTCCTCTTAGGCCGCGTACACACGAGCGAGAAACTGGACGGGCGAAAACACATAGTTTTCCCCGTCGAGTTCCTTGTTCGGCTGTCAAAAAACTCGTTGAGCCAAATTTTCCTATTGCCCGTCGAGGAAATAGAGAACATGCTCTCTTTTTGGCTCGACGGGTTTCTCGGCGAAAAGTGTACACACAACCGGTTTTCTCAGCAGAATACGTCTCCCATCGAGTTTCTTGCTGAATTCTGTCGAGAAAACCGGCCTTAAAGTTAGGGTGCGTGTTATATGGTACATGCACCTTTTTCCTTGACAACTGAAACCAAGGTATGATTCATAAAATGCTTTTTTTTTTTGTCAGATGATTGTCAGACAAGAGAAAGCAGCAAGACATTTGTTTGGAAACAGTTATGAAAGGGACAATTTTCTATTGTTTCAAAAAACATTCCAAAGGCAACAAAAAGGGAAAAGCTTGTAGCCAAGTGGCCCAACCACACCAAAATCAGCACAAAAGTTGCAATCTCGTTAAGCAACACAGAACTGCAAAGCAGAAAAGGGAGTGCTGTTTTCATCTTCAATTACCGTACAACATTCACTGCTGCCTCTATGAAAACCAACACCTCCAAGCTGCACTGTGTGTTGTTTTTGTGCAGCTAAAGTTAGCAGCTGAAACAGGCACCACAGAAGATAAATCAAAACTGTATGTTGGGTTGATGTACATATGCTCTGCAGAAAGGTAAAACACTGGAAAAGAAGAAAAAAAAATATACAAAAAACACGTTCATTGCAATGTGCATACAGAATAACATTCAGTAAAGGCACACCTCTCAAAAGTCTGGCAGGATCGGCAAGGATTTTTTTTCACTTCTCAAAACAGAACAAAAAAAGTTCAATATTATATTTAACAGACCAAGAAGATAGAGCAAGATGTACAGTTATACATACACTTTAATATAGGGCTAAGTGTTCGGTGAGGTGGGATGATGGCATAGCCAAATGGTCAAAAAACAAACACGTGGCTGTCAAAACATACTAGAAGCACCACATATGGTAGACTTCTTTGGAGGAACAAATTGGGGATGGTAAAATAGATGCGCTATACTTCCCCCATACAATCAATCACCTGAGGCAACAAACAGAAGCCACCCAGTAATAATTGCCTAGAGAGAACATGACGTTCTCTCCAAAATTGGCTCTTCATTTGAAATGCTCCTGACATAACCAGATCAGCCAGTCTTATTTAGTTCAGTGAAAAAAAAAAAAATGACCTAACTTGTAACAGATCTGTTCTTTTTGACTACAAAGAATTAATGTTTGGCTCTCATATTTGAGCGACTTTATAGCAGTTGTTACTTTATTACAGAATACAATGAAAGGGTCTACTTTAACCACTTAAGGACCCCCGCACGCACATATACGGCCACAGAATGGCACGTACAGGCACAAGGGCGTAAATTTACGTCCCCGCCTGAGTGCGGTTCGGGGGTCCCATCGGGACCCCCTCCGCGGCGTGCGGGGGTCCCCCTACCTCTGGGAGCGATCCGGGATCTGCGGGCGGATGTCCGTGATATCCGCCCCCCCCCGCGATCGCTCCCAGCCAATGGGAGCGCGCTCCCAGCCTGTCACTTCCTCCTCCTGTGTTTACACAGGAAGGAGGAAATGATGTATTCTCTCATCGCAGCGCTGTTTCCCAGCGCTGCTGATGAGAGAAGACATCACAAGTAAGTGTGCACCAACACAACACTGACACACACTCACATAGGCATATTAACCCCTTGTGATCGCCCCCCCCCACCCCCCTGTCACAGTGTCACTGAATGCAGTGATTTAATCACTGCATTTAGTGTCAGTGTGACAGGCACTGTAAAAAACAGTTAGTGTTAGGTTCAGGATAGCCCCCCCACCCCCCCTAATAAAGTTTTAACCCCCTGATCACCGCCCTAGTTAACCCTTTCACTCCCTATTGCCAGCGTCACTAAGCGATCATTTTTCTGATCGCTGTATTAGTGCCGCTGTTCCCGCTAGGTAGCTATTTTTTTTTATTGCGATTTTTTTTTTTACTAAAGACATGTGGCTAAATAAATTTTGGCCTAAATGTTTGACTAAAATTTAGTTTATTTGATTTTTTTTTAACAAAAAGTAAAAAATAGTGTTTTTTTTTCAAAAATGTCGCTCTATTTTTGTATATAGCGCAAAAAATAAAAATCGCAGAGGTGATCAAATACCACCAAAAGAAAGCTCTATTTGTGGGAAGAAAAGGACGCAAATTTTGTTTGGGAGCCACGTCGCACGACCGCGCAATTGTCTGTTAAAGCGACGCAGTGCCGAATCGCAAAAACACCTTGGGTCATTTACCAGCGTATTGGTCCGGGTCTTAAGTGGTTAAGCTGGGTACACACTGTCTTAAATCAGCTAGCTCAGCAGGAGGAACCAGACAACTTTTGGTCAGTGTGTACAGCTGCCTGGCCGGTGATCTGCCGATATGGGTCCTCCTATCGATACGGTTCCCCTCTTGACTGCGCAGGTGCAATCCGAGCCAACGGAAATCACCGAAACTGAGCAGCTGTAGCAAGAGGTCCAGTGCCAGTCGGCCTCACGTCTTCGCTTCGCTCGGACGGTCCAATCCACGATGATGTTGAGGAATGAGCCTGGATTCCGCCCGAGGTTCGAAGATTTACGTGGGCTTCATCTGCGCCTGCGCAGTCAAGCAGGGAACCATAACGATAGGGGAACTAGATCGACAAGACATCGGCTTTTGTTCAAGAGGCATGCTGGAAAACCATAATTTGATCAGTGCTTGCAGGAGCAGTGCCAATGGCTGTGAGCGCTGATCAGTGTATTCTGGCGACTATGTATTCTGTCTGGGTTGAACGAAAATAAAAACTTGCAATGTGTACCGGACACTTGACAATGTTAGCTCTTAAATAGCATTTAAGCAGCTAATACTGTACATTTCCATGAAAGGTTAAATATGCCTCTGTTTATCTAAACCTCTTAGCAGTTACCGGTAAATAAGAAAAATTGCACCTCACCATAACTCTACATAAAAGAAATTATAAGAATTTTGTTTAAAATACAAGGTCAGGCACATAGCATTCCCAAGCATTTCGTTTTGCTCTAGTTGGGACTATTTTTAGTCCTTTTCATTGCAATTGCTGCATTTTCTCAGCGCCTTCCTTTTATATCTCCTTGTGGTTTTACAGTCTTCACAAGTATGCAGAGCTCTAAGAGTTTCTTTCCCTGGGAAGAATAGAGCATAGACCATGCCAAAATCATTACAAGCAAAACCGCATAACAGAACCATTTGTGCCACGCGTCAGATACCCGTGGTTACAGAACTTCAAGTCACCACAAAGATTTAAAAATAAATACATTCAAATTCAAATTTGTTCAGTTTGAATGTGCAAGTCACAAGTATTGGAAATCTGCACAAACACCACATTTACCTGCACTTTTGAGAACTTGATTTCCGGTTACATGACCACAAAAAGTCTAACCCTTTGGCAAGCCATTTAGATATTCAGCACAAATTTCCCGCACAATACTTGGAATAGCATCATGTCATTAAATTGGTTGTAAAGGATAAAGGTTTTTTACCTTCATTCATGCATAAAAAATAAAAAAAAACACATTGTGCAGCTCCACCCATCGCTCCAATACTTACCTAAGCCCGATCTCGATCCAGCAATGAGCAAGAGACCCGAGGCTCTCCTAGGTCTCTCCTTCGGATTGGCTCCTGCCGCTGTCAATCACAGCAAGTGAGGTGGTGGGGGGCAGGGCGCTAAGCCACGCTTTGTGTCTTATGGATGCAGAGAGCCGCCTTGGGAGTGAGCAGCAGGAGTGCCCCCACAGCAAGAGGCTTTCTACAGGGGAGCTTGACACAGGGGGGAGGGGGCCAGCGCACTGGTAGGGGAACCCAAGAAGAGAAGGATCGAGGCTGCGCTGTGCAAAACCACTGCACAGCACAGGCAAGTATGGCATATTATTTGTTTTACCATTTAAGAGATAACAATATACATTCTCCTAACACATAAAAAACAATTATACACAAACACAGTCCCTAGAGGTAGATCCTACAATAATCACTGAACATGTTATAAACCATAGATGCATTTTACTATTTTACACGTATGAATCTGTGTGCTTTCTCCTTTTTGTCCATTTGTTTCTCCCTTTTAATTTCTCTTGCTCCAAAACTATTTCTAAACAAAAGGCTCAACACCTTTGTGGGCAGAACAGTGGTATAATGGTTAGCACTTTCACCTGGAGATTTTGACCAAAAAAAAAGGTAAGCAGAAGGCAAAGGACTGTATTACCCGCAGGCTCACTGGAATTAATATTTCCCTAATCTTGATAGAGAAGAGGAAAAAAACGCAGCAGAATGAAGAAAGCACAGAATGAATGCAACAAAAGCAGGGAGATTCTTAGGGTCCTTTCACACGTGCGGACCGTTCGTCCGTTTTTAGACGTCCGTTTTTTTACCGCAATGCTTTCCTATGGGTACTTTCACACGCATCCGCTAACGTCCGTCTCCGTTGAGCTCCGTTTTTTTGAACGGAAGAAAACCCTATTTTTCTTCCGTCAAAAAAACGGAACGGACGAAAAACGGACGTTAGCGGACGATCCGTTTAACATCCGATCCGCTAACGTCCGTTTTTCATCAAAATATGTAATAAAAAAAAAGTTACAACCAAAAAAAAAATCGGATGAAAAAACTGATGAAAAAAAGGATGAAAACGGATGGAAAACGGATGAAAAACTGATGAAAAACGGATGAAAAACTGATGAAAAACAAATCAACTGATGATAAAAAAACGGATCTAAAAAACGGTCCGCACGTGTGAAAGGACCCTTACACTACAGCTTTCTCTCCAGCAAGAGAAGTACAATAGGACCAATACCACAATCTCATAAGACTAGCAGTCACAGGCAGCAAGCAGTGCCTTAGATCTCACACTGCAGATATACAGCTAAGATACTAAAGACACAGTGCTCTGATATTTTCAAGAGAATTCAAGATAAAGGAGTACATTTTTAATGCGTACTGCCTTTCCACAATTAACATTTCCAGGTGTTCTGCATATGATAGAAAATTTTCACTTTTGAAGACTATTTTAAAAAGATCACCATAAACAGTAATCTCAAAAATAAGTCTGCCCATAATAAGATAAGGATCACCTCACAACAGTCATACTACAAATATTGTGGGGTGTCTAAATAAATCATGCAAAGACTACAGAGCTCTTATCACTTGTTGCTCTCAGAGATCAGTCAGTCTGGCTCAGCCATTGAAACCATAGTTTGTTAAACTGAAAATGAAAAGAACAGATTGCAACTCTTCCACAAAGCAATAAGCATTTAACCTGTTCCCTCCTGTAACTTATGTGCGGTAGCAAAAGGGTAAGCTTGAACACGTGTCACCGAGGGTGGCAGTGTGTCTTGTAGAAGCTGTATGTAGCATCAGTTATAGAGTTCTATGTTCCAGCAGAGGAACAAACTTCCCCTCCCATAACAAAATGGAGTCAGGATGAGCGCTGCCCAGCTTTTCACAGGAAGCCTTGAATTTTATGAATGAATACAAGGCTTCCTCTGTCTGACATTACAATGTACATTTCAGCCATTCAGAGGAAGCTTTGAATTTATTCATAAAATACAAAGCCACCTATGAATGGCTGAACAGTGCTAGCCCCAACTCGATTTTTCTCCAGGAGCAGGATGGCAAGTTTGCATCCCTCTGCTGAAACACAGCGCTGTATACTGTGTGTAGCTGAGGCTACTTACAGTTTATACAAGACACACAGCCACTGCATGTGTTAAAGAAATAGTTTGGACCAAATGAACCAATTTTAATTTTAATAAAACCTGGAGTTTAGTTTTGAATCGTTTTGTATTGAAAACTAAAAATTAAAAAAATGTTTTAGCTTTAGGAAATACTTCAAACATAGCTAGAGTTCTAAGACTTAGTATATAAACATAGCTAGTTATAAGACTTAGTATATATTAGTAAAACTAAAGAAAATATTTGTGATGAACTTGGTCCTGTCTTCATGTTCATTTGCAGGTAGAACAGGACTAATGCCTCGTTTCCACTAACCGGAATGGTTTGGGTCGGTACAGTTTGGAGCGCTTAGAATGGTCCGGTCTATTCTGGTAAACGTTTCCAATGCAAATTGGAACATCCGGGACATACAGGGTTTAAAAAAATGCCTAGCGCGTCCACCAATCAGTGGAATGTATTGTAGCTCCGCCCTAACCGAACTGTTCCATTTCCTATGGCCCCACATCTGAAGCAGGACCCAGAATGGTCCGGTACGGTTTGGTTTTATGGCACACTTTCATAATGGAAACACCCAAAATAGCGTGCCCACGGACCCGATCACCGCCGGTGTCCCGCGATCGGTCACAGGAGCTGAAGAACGGGGAGAGGTGAGTGTAAACACACATTCCCCATTTTTCTGTGTGGCAGTGTCACTGATCGTCTGTTCCCTGTGACGTCACACGTACAGCCACGCCCCCTACAGTAAGAATCACTCCCTTAGGGCACACTTAACCCCTTAGCAGTTAACCCCTTTAATGCCAGTGTCATTTTCACAGTAATCAGTGCATTTTTATAGCACTTTTCGACATACCGTAGGTCCCAAAAATGTGTCAAAAGTGTCCAATGTGTCCGCCATAATGTCGCAGTCACTAAACAAATCGCTGATCGCCGCCATTAGTAGTAAAAAAAAAAAGAAGATCAATGAAAATGCCAAAAAACTATCCCCTATTTTGTAAACGCTATAAATTTTGCGCAAACCAATCGATAAACGCTTATTGCAATTTTTTTTTACCAAAAATAGGTAGAATACGTATCGGCCTAAACTGAGGAAAAAAAATGTTTTTATATCTTTTGACGATATTTATTATAGCAAAAAGTAAAAAATATAAGCGACGCAGTGCCGAATCACAAAAAGGGCCAAGGTCCTTAACCTGCATAATGGTCTGGGTCTTAACTAGGTCTTCCAATTTTTGTCCTACAATCCAAAACATTTATGGAAATACAACTAGCTTACCCAAAAATGGCCCTACTGTATATGCTTGTGTGCCGGACTGTTAACTTTAGATTCTAAGACTCCAGTAACACTTGTACAGCTCCAAAGTTGCGCCGACTTTGGAGTACAACTTGGATACAGCTTTGGCTTTGACCAGTGACCATGGACAACTGTTGCACACAAGTCCTGAGGGTTAATATTGAAATCTATGGCCCTCAAATTGCATGAAAGTCGGTCCAAAGTATTGCATGAACTACTTTGAAGTTGCTGCAACTTTAAGTAATGCATATATGAATGGTTATCACTGGAAAACATGGGGAAGGACTTTTCATGCAAGGTTGATGCCCAAATTTGCATGACAAGCCAAACAAGTGTGAATGGAGCCTAAAGCTACTTAGGAGGCAGGGGTGCGATGTGAATGGTTCTACTTTGTCAAACACTGCACTGCATGCTATTATTAGCTGTGGTCTCAGTGCTCCTTCACACACTGTGCCTGCCCCAAATTCCGTTTTTTGCACTATATGTGCACAATCTTACAACTAAACATCCCAAATGAGACAGAACGCTGTTATAAGGAATGACTCCCTGATAGATCACCCTTCTGACACTTGTGTCTGAAAATGGCATCTTAAGCTACTGATCATCAGTGTAAAAAGGCATTTTAGTTTACAATTTAAAGGCAGAGTAATATGAAAAATAGACGTGCAATGAAATGAAAACTGTGGACCGAAACCAGAAATTCAGGATGCACTTGGCTGAAAACCAAACTGGACAAATATATATTTGTATTATATTTGCCTTTTTGAATAATATCATGAATTTAAATGAATATGAATTTATTTTCAACCATTATCAGCACCTTTTATTCTATTGACAAAACATTGAGAACACCATTTTCATTTTCACTTTCAGTGGTCGATATATCGGTGTATCCCTGAAAAGAATCCAAAAGCGCCACCTGTTGGTCAGACAGAAGACTACATAAATAATCATGACATTCAAATTATCATCATATTCAGAACTAGGGGTGCAACGGATCAAAAAACTCACGGTTCGGATCATTTTTCGGATCAGAAAAAAAAAAAATTCCCCACTGTAATATCCACATCTCCCTCCCCCACTGCAGTGCCGTCACTAGGGTTGGTGTCACCTGTTGCAAAAAAAAAAAATTGTGCCATCCACCCCTCAGTACAGACACCCCAGTAGTACCCCCCCCCTCAGTGACCCCCCCCCCCAGTAGTACAGGCAGACAGTTACCCCCCCCCAGTAGTAAAGGCAGACGGTGACCCCCCAGTAGTACAGGCAAACAGTGACCCCCCCAGTGCAGACCTCAGACAGCGTGTCCCTCGAGCACGGGGTTCTCCTTCTCTGTGGGTGTAAACAGAGAGGAGGGCCGCGGTTCCGGAGCTAGGCCGAAGCCGCGGCCTTTCCCAGTGCTATGGCCGCGGCAATCCATGGATCGCATAGCGTGCCGATTCGAAGGGGGTGACCTGTTCGGATCACGGATCGACGATGATCCGTTGCACCCCTATTCAGAACATATTAAAAAAAATGCAGTCCTGTGACCCATTTTCAGCAGAGAGCGGTCTGAAGTCCACTGACATCACTGGAATCAGTCCAGGCACTGCATCATCACCACAATGAAGTCTGGATCTGCCAGTTGCCTGGACTGATGCCTGTCTCAGCCTCTCATCAAGCAGTTGAGAGACTTAAACAGCCGATCCCTGCCTCTCCACAGCTCAGCGCTCCAATGAGCATGGAGGAGCAGAGAGGAGAGCTGCTGATCGACAGTCAGCAGCTCTCCTCTCTGGGATCTGTTAGGTGTTCGATCGCTCGTTTCTCCGTGTAAAGATGCTGGGGGACAGATGCAGCAACAGTCCCATGTTGCAGCTGCATCCACCTAGGCAAGTATAAAAGGGGGGGGACGAACCCCATACTTCTCTTTTAAAGTCATTGTAAATAATCGCCTTGTAAAACAACCCATTCAGTTTAAAATAGAAACGAAAAGCATTTTTGTATAGATATTAAAAAAAAAAAACATTATAAATTCCCTTTTTTTGCATAGGAGCCTTGGGAAGATAAGCTTCTCAGTGAATGGTTGTGCAGCCGGGCTTGTCTGTACAAGTTTGATCATTGGAGGAGAGTATACAGGAGTTCCCAGCATACCTAGAGAACTGATCATGCTGTGCTCTCCTGCTTAGTGTGGTCAGTTTTAATAGGAAAGCAGAGGGACTGGCAGGAACACCAAGGATTTCACATTAAGAAAGCAATACAAAAACAACAGAACAGGATACTTTCTCATACAAGTACAGTGTACAACAGGCACATATCAGGAATATGACGTTTTGGGTCAACAAATGCTTTAATGTTCGTGGCTGCGATTTACAGGTGTGAACATTTACTATACATTCACCATTTTATATACACATGAAATGGCCATCATTAGAATTAAACATTTAGGAATAAGGGAGCAGCCTGCTTATTGGTACAGTGCATGCTCAATGTACTTCCAACAACATGAGGTCAACATGAAACGTCTACAAAGAACTGACCCAAATCTCCCAAACTTTTAATGTGCATTACTAGATGACAGATCTTTGCTTGCACACAAATAGCGACGTTCTGACAAAAAAAATCCTGAAGAGTATAAACACAGCAGCGAGCAAAGTCGATAAGAAGCAGACTCAAATGGAGCTACTCTACATAAAGATATTTTGCTTCTACAGGCATTTGCAAGATCTTTCTCCAGAAGATCCGGTTTATGCTAAAACCTCCAGCTTTGTGGGGGCGGAGAGCGCTATCAGATAGCTGTGAGCCGTGGCCCAAGGCCATTAAATTCTTTGCTGCTCCCTGCTTTCTCTGCGTATCGTTTTCCGATCGCACAGAGTTTCCATCAGCTGCGTGACCTCACGTTTGAGGACACATTTTGAAAGTAAAGCCCTCTTGGGGTTTCCAGCTCACAGCCATCGTGGCTACGCACAGAGCCAAACGTGCTCTCCAGAAAGATGTTTACAGTCTAAATTCCAGTACAGTTCAATTGTATTACACTATGCACCATCTGATCACAAGTTGTGTAGCAATAAGTAAAAAAAACTTATGTAAAGAGAACAAGTCTGTTTTAGAGGATTACAGCCTTGTCAGTTTAATTTGAGAACAAAAAAAGGCATAGTTGGCATTTGGCATCTTTTGGCGCACAAAGCCTAGACACACCCAGTCTATGTATATCAAACTATTATCAGCTTAAAGTGACAGCAAACTCTGGCTTAAAAGAAAATATATTCAAGTGTATTTTCTGCATTTTTTGCTGCTGTGATCTGACTTCCTGTAAAGCTGGCCAAAGACGGTTCAGCAGGGACTGGCTGAGATTCAAACAATGTATGGGCAGGCTGAATGTATTCATGTTGGATCAACTTGGATACAACCAGCCTGTCATATTTTACATGTGATTATTGCTAACAGTTTTATAGCCGCTAGGAGTAATCACTGAGTATATGGCTCCGTGGGAGAGAAATTAATGGGCAATAGCTATACTGCCTTGATACATTATGGCTGTCATATGACATTGATGAGGCAGTGATTACCTACTGGAATATAATGTATACAGTTGTCATGCCGCATACACACGATCACTTTATGTGATGAAAAAAAACGACGTTTTCTGTGAAGTAAAAAACAACGTTTTTGAAACTTCACTATTCAAAGATGATGTTGCCTACACACCATCGTTTTTTCACAAAAAGCGAGGTTACGTTCACCACTCTTTTCCATTGAAGCTCGCTTCATAACTAGCTTCTGGGCATGCGCGGGTTGAAAAACATCGTTTTAAACTACGTTTTTTGCTACACACGGTGACTTTTTGTGAAACAAAAAACTAAGTTTTGAAAAACGACACATAAAATTGAAGCATGCTTCAATTTTTTTTTTGTCGTTTTTTACAAGACATAAAACAACGTTTTCCCCTACACACGGCCAATGAAATAGACGTTTTTAACCACTTAAGGACCCCCGCACGCACATATACGGCCACAGAATGGCTCGTACAGGCACAAGGGCGTAAATTTACGTCCCCGCCTTCGTGCGGTTCGGGGGTCCCATCGGGACCCCCTCCGCGGCGTGCGGGGGTCCCCCTGCCTCTGGGAGCGATCGCCGACGAGCGGGCAGATGTCCGTGATTTCCGCCCCCCCCCCGCGATCGCTCCCAGCCAATGGGAGCGCGCTCCCATCGTGTCAGTTCCTCCTCCTGTGTTTACACAGGAAGGAGGAAATGATGTCACCTCTCATCGCAGCGCTGTTTCCCAGCGCTGCTGATGAGAGAAGACATCACAAGTAAGTGTGCACCAACACAACACTGACACACACTCACATAGGCACATTAACCCCTTGTGATCGCCCCCCCCCCACCCCCCTGTCACAGTGTCACTGAATGCAGTGAACTAATCACTGCATTTAGTGTCAGTGTGACAGGCAGTGTAAAAAACAGTTAGTGTTAGGTTCAGGATAGCCCCCCCACCCCCCCTAATAAAGTTTTAACCCCCTGATCACCGCCCTAGTTAACCCTTTCACTCCCTATTGCCAGCGTCACTAAGCGATCATTTTTCTGATCGCTGTATTAGTGTCGCTGTTCCCGCTAGGTAGCTATTTTTTTTTATTGCGATTTTTTTTTTTTACTAAAGACATGTGGCTGAATTAATTTTGGCCTTAATGTTTTACTAAAATTTAGTTTATTTGATTTTTTTTATAACAAAAAGTAAAAAAATTGTGTTTTTTTTCAAAATTGTCGCTCTATTTTAGTTTATAGCGCAAAAAATAAAAATCGCAGAGGCGATCAAATACCACCGAAAGAAAGCTCTATTTGTGGGAAGAAAAGGACGCAAATTTTGTTTGGGAGCCACGTCGCACGACCGCACAATTGTCTGTTAAAGCGACACAGTGCCGAATCGCAAAAACACCTTGGGTCATTTACCAGCGTATTGGTCCGGGTCTTAAGTGGTTAAAAACGTAAATTTTTTCATCACATAAAGTGATCGTGTGTACGCGACATTAGTTTTTGGTTAAAAAAAAAAAAAACTCAAATTTTTGTGAGGATAATGGAAAGCCAGGCTTGCCAGGGTATATAATCAGGGGTCTGTTTTTTCCGAATGTACATCAAGCTAGAGGGAGACCATTTAGAACCAGTACAATTTGTGCCGGAGATCATCTTTTTCCGGACCATATCTTTTCCCAATGTAGCACTTCCCCTGTAGGAGCTGCTGGATTAGATTTGGGCCTTGCATGTTACCACAACATTCGTTGTCTAGGGGAATACAGTCTGCAAAGAACTCCAATGTCCACACAAATTGTAAAACCTTTAGTTGTTAGGTTTATTGTTCTCATAACTTGTAAGAAAGTAGAAGGATGGAGGAGCAGGGGAAGGTTCAGACGCATAGTACAGATCACTGGGGAAAACTTCTCATTTCCAAAAGGTTCACTCACCACTTCCTCTCGAGTGGGTATTGTCACCCAGATAGGCCCCTCTCACCTGGCCTAGCAGCCGGGATGATGCACGAAGAAAAATAGTATCAGTCTCTGCCACAGACTGATTGTGAGCATAAGTGAACGATGCTGGAATCCTCTGCCACAGGATTGGGTATCCGGATATCCAGCCTTACAGTCTTAGAGCCCTTAAGCCAACCCAGCACACTAAGGTTTCGTAGAATACAGTGCATCCTCCAATAAGGTTACCAGGCCTCTCCCAAAGTACCAGCCTTTCCGGGACAGGTCCTCCCCTAGTTTCCTCCATTGAGTGGCTTCTTCCCGCAAGACAGGCAGCACAGGATCACCTTCAAAGTGTAGGCCCCAGTCAGGACAACTGGGCCTACCTGGCAGGAACGCAGCCTCGGGCCAGCATGACCCAAAGGGTAAAAATCATGTAGCACATACCTCGCGCCAGGAGGGTCACGAGACGGAAAAGAACCCCAAAATATGGCGTCTGCCCCTTAAAGGAACACTAAAGGTTAGTTTTTTTATTAGATCAAGTGATTGCTGTAAGCTAGAGCATTTAAATACCACTTACCTTGTTTTTCCTTTTGACCTCCAAAATACAGTAATCCAGGTTTGAAAATGCCATTTCCTGTCTCTCCTCTTCTTGCTTTCCACCAGCACCTGAGCTCTTTGGCATGTTGGAAAGCAGAATGTGCTCACCCCCTCCCTATGACTACAGCCCTGCGTGAAGATGCTCTCTTATCCCTCACAGGCATGGAGGCTAAGCCTAACGGCAACTGTAGTTCCAATCAGGCTGTAATGCAGCAAGAATGAACGCACACCGCAAACCAGGAAGTCAGTGAGAACAACAATTCAGGAGTGACAGGGGTGAATAAAACAGCTCGATTTCAACAGGTATCAAACTAGTTATAATGCAAAACATTACTTTTTACTTTATCAGCTACTGTCAGACTTTAATTTAAGAGGAAAATATTTTTGTCTTTACAACCCCTTTAAGTATCCTTCCCCAGCATGCCTAGCAGAAAAAAACACTCCCACTGGGCTGTTCCCGGAGAAAGACACCCAATACACCCTGACCTGCTTGAGTTCCAACATTGGCCTATGGTGGTAATGCCACCTATAGGCAAACAAAGGGAAATACCTCCAAGCACAGCCAAAGTCGGAACAGAGGCTGTTTTAGCTTTAATTAACCACTTGCCCACCGGGCCTGTTTTTCAGATTCGGTGTTTACGAGACTAAAACAGTTTTTTTGCTAGAAAATTACTTAAACCCCCCAAACATTATATATATTTTTTTTCTAACACCCTAGAGAATAAAATGGCAGTCATTGCAATACTTTTTGTCACACTGTATTTGCGCAGCGGTCTTACAAGCGTACTTTTTTTGAAAAAAATTCACTTTTTTGAATAAAAAAATAAGACAACAATAAATTTGGCCCAATTTTTTTATATATTGTGATAGATAATGTTACGCCGAGTAAAATGATACCCAACATGTCACGCTTAAAAATTGCGCCCGCTCGTGGCATGGCGTCAAACTTTTACCCTTAAAAATCTCGATAGGCGACGTTTAAAAAATTCTACAGGTTGCATTTTTTGAGATACAGAGGAGGTCTAGGGCTAGAATTATTGCTCTCGCTCTAACGATCGCGGGCGCTACTCGCGTATGCGTTCGCTTCTGTGCGCGAGCTCGTCGGGATGGGGCGTTTTACATTTTTTTTTTTGTTTTCTTATTTATTTTAAATTAGTTTATAATTTTATACACCTAAATAAATAAAAAAATTATCACTTTTATTCCTATTACAAGGAATGTAAACATCCCTTGTCATAGAAAAAAGGATGACAGGTCCTCTTAAATATGAGAGCTGGGGTCAAAAAGACCTCAGATCTCATATTTAGGCTTAAATGCAAAAAAAGAAAAAAAAAAAAAATGTAAATTTTCAAATCTCAGAAAAAAAATTTTTCTTTAAGACGCTGGGCGGGACTGACGTTTTGACGTCACTTCCGCCCAGCAGAGCTATGGGGGACGGGTGGGGGCGATTTTTCCCTCACTCGTATCCCAACACAGCTGCCGACAGGACCCGATCCCCTCCGCCTCTACCGACGGCTACGGTAAGCGGCGGAGGGCGCGGGAGAGCGGCGGGAGGGGGGGGCCGCCACCGATAACGGCGATCTCACGGCGAGACCGCCATTATCGTGTACAGCACTGCCCACGGAAAAGATGGATATCTCGGTTGTGGCAGCAGCAGCTGCCGTTACCGAGATATCCATCTTTAAAATCGTGACGTCTTTTTACCATGACGCCGTGGGCAAGTGGTTAACAAAGTCTGAGCTAATTATCAGCTCAGACACCCACTAAATTTTAACATAGCGCCTGGTCATCAGGAGCAGGGCGCTACACCAACAATACTCCACGTACATATAATTTCCAGCAGCTCATTGCAGCTTGCAGTGGACACTGATTAGCGGTCTGCTCCAGCAGACCAGTAGTGAGTAGTGACGACATTTACCTATCTGGCAATATATATATATTTTTTGTTTTTTGCACAGACTTGCTCATCTGTGACATAATGAGAAGGAGTTGCCACGCACAACTTTTCCATTCTTTCACATGTGCCTAACAGAGGCATAAAGATTCCATAAACGGGTATTGTGTTTTCCCCCCAAAGGTTGTATTTTCATTAAATTGCACTAGGGTAAAGTTATCCCAGCCAGTTTGGCTTCAAACCATTCCTGGATTTTTTTTTTTTTTTGCAAATTAACTGGGTGATCATTCTTTAACGCACTAGTTTGATGGCCCACTTTTGAAAGCATGGCATAGCCAGTGGAATGCAAAGTGATCATTCTTGTTAAGTTAAAGTGGAAGTAAACCCTTCTATCATTTTCAGCCAAGGAAGCTGCCATCTTGGCCTCTGTTTAATCTTCAACTGCCGTGGTGCTGCACATGTGATCAGTTATGACACCAGCCATTGGATGGTTTGACAGTTTGGTTGAGAGCACAACCAATGTGACAGTTGGCAATCCTGGAATGCCGGAAATTTAACTGCTTTTTGAAACTGTTAAATCGATGGGTTTACTTCCGCTTTAAAAGGAAACTTGTAAAAACATAAAATAAATGCTGGCCCTTGTGATGCTTGCTCTACACAGCAACCATCATGCAGTCATCATGTCTTCAGTGAGAAGTAAAGGAGAGAAGCCCTTGGATGCATCATTTAAATGCTAACAGCTGTTTAAATACTTTTTAGGTGAGAAAATGACAGGCATTGCAGGCACTCCTTAAATTGGTTGTTAAAAAAAAAAACCTGCAAGACAAAAGGCATAAGTAGAGTAGATATACTTTATTGTCATTGTCATTGTATACATACAACAAAAAATTCCCGGGTACTCTTTACAGAAGCAATAAAACACTTCTCAACAAAACCACACATACATACTCCTAGCACATGCCCACATATCTATTTAAATATATCAAAATATAAAATGTTATTTAAAAATGAATTATTACATTTTTTCCAAATTCCACATAAAATTGTTAAAACACTTTACCTGATGGGATTATGGACAATACAGCCCTAGTGAAAAAACAATGCTTTAAGCGATTAGTGTGCGTTTACGTGTCCTTAGTTAGTATGCCACATACTAGCTCATTATGAAATACTTAATTCAGATCAACGCTGTTCCAGCAGTCCCCAAACACCTCTCTGATCGGCAATATGTCTCCCAGAGTAATTTTCGAGTTCATGGACTCCGGCGATGCGGTGGGCCGGAGCCGCGATGACCCCACTCCCGCGCATGAGCTCAGGAGCCACCGGTCATGGTACTGGCCCTGAAATAAAACGGATCAAGCGAACCGTTTCTTCAGTGTGTATGCGCCTATGACGTCAGCACATGTGGATACAGTGAATATCTCCTAAACTGTGCATGTTTAGGAGATATTCACGGTACCTACAGGTAAGCCTTATTATAGGCTTACCTGTAGGTAACATTGGTGTAGCTAGGTTTACAACCACTTTAACCACTTCATTACTGGGCACTTAAACCCCCTTCGTGCCCAGACCAATTTTCAGCACTGACACATTTTGAATGACAATTGCGCGGTCATACTGTACCCAAATTATATTTTAATCCTTTTTTCCCCACAAATAGAGCTTTCTTTTGGTGGTATTTGATCATCTCTGTGATTTTTATTTTTTGCGCTATAAACAAAAAAAAAGACAGAACATTTTGAAAAAAAAAACACAATAATATCCCAATTTATTTATTTTTAATATTTTTTCCCTCAGTTTAGGCTGATACATATTCTTCCACATATTTTTGTTAAAAAAAATCTCAATAAGCGTTTATTGATTGGTTTGCGCAAAAGTTATAGTGCCTACAAAATAGGGGATAGATTTATGATTTTTTTTTTACTAGTAATGGCAGCGATCTGCGATTTTTTTTGTCAGGCCTGCGATATTGCGGCGGACATATCGGACACTTTTGACACAATTTTGGGACCATTCACATTTATACAGCGATCAGTGCTATAAAAATGCACCAATTACTGTATAAATGTGACTGGCAGGGAAGGGGTTAACACTAGAGGGTGAGGAAGGGGTTAAATGTATTCCCTGGGTGTGTTCTAAATGTGTGGGGGGAGGGGGGTGACTGGGGGAGGTGACCGATGCTGTCTCCCTATGTACAAGGGACACAGATCGGTCTCCTCTCTCCCTGACAGCACGTGGAGCTCTGTGTTTACACATAGAGCTCCACGTCCCTGCTGTCACCGCTGATCGCATGAACACGGCGGACATCGCGGCTGCCAGGCACACGCAACGGCTTCCCAGTGATGCGACGGCACAGTGATTACCCGCTGTGCGCCCCCCAGTGGCGCGCGCAGGTAATGTAAACAATAGGACGTCCAAAGATGTCCACTCGGCACTTCAGGTCCGCGCTGCAGACGTCTTTTGACGATAGCGCGGATCTTTTTTTTTTCTTTCAATAAAAACCTGCTAAACACTACAAAACGCAGGTTTTGGAATGTTTTACCTACACAGGTTTCCAAAACCACATGATCTACTATGAACCTGTAATCTACTTGTGTACCCCACAGTTTAAGTAATAATTGTTCCTGACGCTCCCAGCCACAGTTCATACAATAAGTATGGGAATGGTGCTTTCGGCAACACACCATTAATGCATTTTCTTTTTTGTGGGTGTTTCAGTTAATGAGTTACAAGGCAATAAGCTGTCACGAGTGCATAAAAACAATGGCTTGGTATAAAACTAAGCCTAGTTAGAGAAGATGCATTTCACTATCCCCTTCTATACAGTATTTAGAATTAGTTAAAGGGGTGTTCCAGCCCATTTTTATGTTTATTAAAAGTTAGCAGCTACAAAAAGTGTAGCTGCTGACTTTTAATAAACATACACTTACCTGCTCCAGGGTTCCAGTGACGCGCTCCTCTCCCCCCCTTCCTGGCCGGCGTCTTCATGCCAAGTGTGGGCACCCGGCCCTGACAGCTTTCGGCTTCACGGCCGGGCACCCACTGCGCATGCGCGAGCGGCACTGCGCATGCGTGAGCGGCGCCGTCCGATTGGACAGGCGATCGCCTAGGACCTGTGACGTGTCCTAGGCGATCGCCTACAGGGAGTGGCTGAAGATAGGCGATTAAGCTAATCGCCTAACCAGCCCCTCGGCGGAAGGAGGAAGTGGGACAGAAAGTCCCACTCCTCCTGAAGCCCCCACTCCCCCCCAAAAAAATGACATGCCAAATGTGGCATGTAGGGGGGTGAGGAGTGGGTTAAGCGGAAGTAAAATTTTTGAGTGGAACTCCGCTTTAAAGATATGCCATGTTAAGGAAAGAATGGAAGCTTTTAGCAGTGGCTTTTAAAAAAAAAAAAAAACTATTTGGGCCCAACACGCAGTTTACATCATAATGTCCTAGTATGCACTGTATGCTAGCACAATACAACAGACTTGCCTTAAAATAAAGCCCTCCGGTGGCATGCTGTCACCGCTTCATCTCCACCCAGTTTTCCTTCCAGGTTCGCACTCATCGTCCATTTGAATAGGCGAGCCACGATGATGTCACTTCCATGCATGCGCACAGGAGTCATGATGCGACACAGCGCTCTCAATGGATGGCATACTTCAGTATGTCGTCCATGCAGAGCGCATGTGCTAGTGATGTCACCCGCTGCTACAAATTAGATATTCACTGTACTTACAGGTAAGCCTTGTAATATATAAAGCAGAGTTTACTACAACTTTAACTGGTTGGTTAGTTGCTATAAGTACTCATCCTGACTTTGCCCTTGCTTAAAAGTGAAGAATGACTAAAGCACTTTTTGGCCATACTTCTCGTGTGGATCACAAGAGTGCAGTTACTTGTTAAGCCCACTTTCAGCTCACCTCACCAAACTGCTCCAGTCTCTGGGTGTATAAACAAGAACGTCGGGATCCACTCAGATTCCTGACTAGCAACTGGCTAAGCCTCTCTGTGCAGTGCTGGTCCAGCTTTAACCAATGTAACTACAGTATGTATAATGAAATACCTTCCCAATGCTGTAAGCTGAAAATCACTGAAGTAGGCACTACTACTTCAGTGATCTCTACTCGCTTTCAGGTCCTGCACTGAGCAGCCGGCTTGATGCTTTGTGAATACAGGAGGTTGGTTTCTCAGGATGAGCGTCAATCAGAGAATGCTTTGCATTTTCAAATTGAATACATAGTATTCTCTAATTGGAAGAGCTAGAGTGTGATGCTACCACCTTACCTCTCCACCTCATCAAATCAAAGAACACTTTGCATTCATTCAGAAATTACAAAGCATTCCCAGAACAGTGCCTGTGCCGGGCAGCCGACCTCCAGCATTCACAGTGCAAGAGAGCAGCCACTTGGCATGGGACTAAGACGCAAGTGTAGATCACTACATTGGTAATGTCTACTTCAGCTTCCAGAAGCATTGGGAAGGTATGTACGTCATTTACATAGTTACACTGTATAACATGCCGATGCCTAGAATTAAGAATTTTTGTTGCTTTGCCTCTACAGGGAGATTAAACCGGAAACAGCTTTTACCTCTTCTGTGTACCATGGTGTTGGTGGATTCTGAAGGGGAAACTGCACTGCCACATGAGCAATCACATGTTAATCTTGCTTTGCCTTACATCTACAGATGATAAATAGCTTTTAATAAGGCTTGACAAATCCTGGCCACAAAGGTCACCATGGCAACTAAAAAACAAAATACAAACATGGACATTACTAGACCAGGGCACTGGCCATTATTGGTGGTAATTTAATGGTTACCCCTAAGCAGTCACCCTTCTGGCAAGTAAGTTTGCACATCAGAGCTTTTTAAATAATACCCACCATGTCTGACCTTTTGCAAATCACTGCGTGAAACAAAACTGTATTTATTAAATATTGTACCTCCAATTATGTGTAAGAGACAAAATTTAGAGCTGCATTATAAGGGTTCTGTGAAAAGGGAGGAGCACTGTATACAAGATGGCTATAGGAGGCGAAAACTACATCAGATCTAAGCTGCATTTTTGCTCTTCAGGAATATATACAAAGGCTTGGCTTTCAATTTACTAAAATTAGACAAAACTACTATAAAAGAATTAGACAGGAACTGCATCCATTCTCAATGCTCTGCAATTTTTGTAATGATAATGAAAAGTTAAAAGCCAATGGGCCTTCAAACCTGTTTACACATTTACATAATTATAACTTATTTAGTGGCAAAGGATTAGGAATCTGTCAGTCCACAACCTGTTCCTGGGGCCCGACAGTCAAGGAGTCAGGTTGATACTTCATTAATTTCATTGCAATATCCTGGACCTAATCATACCCGTGTGTGTCTGAGCTTGCCTGGACTAGACTTCCTTCTGCCAAAAGTGTGGAGTCAAGTGGAATCGAGGACACTAATCACAGAAAATGTTTAATACCGTCTAGGAATTCAAGGTCAGAAGGTTTAGAAAAGATGGATGCTAGTAAAATACGTTTTCATAGTGAATGAAATTTAAAAAAGGAAAGCAACATTATTTAAACAAAATATAGAAGTCATGCTTGGAAGTTAGGAATGCAAAAAATGCCCAAATACAACCCTTTCCCATTACATGCCTGCTTGTGTGATCTAAAAATACACAACAATAACCAGCTTGTTGATGTACATCACAATTAGAAATTCTTATTGGCTTTACTAAACTTGTGCTTCTGTAGAGTTTAGGGGACTCCCAAGTGGCCCCTCGTCTCTTTCCATGTTATTATAATAGTAGCATGTGTAAGGGGTAACATACCCTTGTACCATTAAATCCTAAGCTTCTTTAAAGCCCTACTCTACCCACATTTTTTAAAGAGTATGTAAACCCAATATTTCATATTGCTGATATGTGCTGCTGTACCATGAACATGTATGAAAAAGTATCCTGATCTCTTTTTATTTCTTCCTTTGTATTCCTGGTGATTCTGCTAGTCACTCTGCTTTCCTATTAAAAACTGGCCACACTAGGCATGAGAGCACAGCGTGGTCAGCTTTCTATCCAAGCGGATAACACAGCCTGCACGCCGATGATCAGACATGTCCCGATTCCCCCCGCACATCTATTCAATGTGCTGTTGTTTTGAGCACCTTATGCAGCTGAGAGCTATGATAATTAAGGAGGGAAAAAAAGGATTAAGGTTTTTATACCTATATACAAATGTTTTTCCTTTTACAGCAGGAGTCCGGTGCATCTCCAGTCACCATTTCTGGTCCGATTCCAGCCTGAATTCGTACCTGAAAACAGGCCAAAAGACACACAGGACTCCTGTGCAATTTGCACTGGATGTGCTGTGGAGATGTGTGAACCGGCTGCATAGAGAGCCGGTCACAATCTCCTGCTATTCAAATTGGATGCGCAAAACCCTCATCAAATTCACACTGGTGAGAACCCAGCCTTAAAAAAGAAACAAAAATAAATAAATAAATACAGACACCACTATAACCCACTTCATGAAACAAAAGTGTAGGCATCCACTGACTTTACATGCAATGTATATAAAGCATACATGTATAAAAACACCTTGTCATACAAGGCTTGAATTTCTGCAAAATTCCCCTTGTGGGAACTGTGGCCGTACTCATGCACTCGCGACAGAAACAATTGAGTACTGTCCATGATACTTTATTCGCACTAACATACAATTTTTTAGGACAAGCTTTTGGGGTATGTACCCTTCTTCAAGGTCCCAGCGGTAATCAAATGGCAGTACTGATGGGACCTTAAAGAAGATATACCCTGAAAGCTTGTCCTGAAAAACTGTATGTTAGTGCAAAAAAAGTATCATGGACAGTACTTAATTGTTTCTGTCAAATCCTGCTAATCACCCGACATTTAAGCTGCAGGTGGCCTTGAGGGCACCACCAGTTTTGTTGACTGAGACGAATGAAAAATGGCGAGCCAAACATGGGTTGAAGCCATTATTGATGAATGATTGTGAACATAAACTATTGCTTTCACTGTCCCTCATATAGGAGACTGGTAACGACTTAATTAGTTAGATGTAGCCTGTGCTCTGGGTGGTCAGACTTTTTCCAGACCAGTCTGCCTACAAATGGGAAATTTTGAAAACCCTATCTGTGGGTAGTATAGAGGGCCACTAGTTGGGCCTCAGTAGCCCACAAGGTTCTGGCCAATTATTAGATTGTAAGCGCTAACAAGCAAGGCCCTTCGATTCCTCTTATTGAACTGTATTGTAACTGTACTTTCTGCCCTAATGTTGTAAAATGCTGCACAAACTGTTGGAGCTTTATTAATCCTGTATAATAATAAATAATAAAACTCTAACATTTCTGTTCATGAGGTGTTGGGTGGCAAAGGGGACCTCTCAGCAAATACTACGAACTGATGAAATTTAAGCTTCATGTACACGGGACGTTTTTACAACCTATCCTGAATGATTTAACTTGACAGATAGTAACCGATGTTTAAAACGTTCGTTTTGTCGCGCTTAGTCAGGTTTGCGTTTTTTCCAATAGCCAAAAATGAAAAACGTCTGTAAAACGAAATGTGGTTAAGCGCGAGTTACCGTGTTTACAAGCTATTACAAGCATTTGGTATTTCAAATGCCTCTAAAAACATCCGTCCTGAACACATTTTTTTGCATTCCAAAAAATGCTTCTAAAAACTCAAGTGTCTAGAAACAACTATAAAAGACCCTGTGTACATTTACCAATAAGATAACAGAGATGAGTTCAGGGGCAGCTGAAAAAAAATGCCTAACTGCTCGTAAACGTCCGTTTACCAGCAGCAGTGTACATGAGGCCTAAACAACAAACGTAGCATTATGCAAAACAAAACGTGACAACAAAAGTTCTCTGGACTCTATTCCCAGGGGGGCATTTACCATACCTAGGATGCATTTATAAATATGTAGAGAAGTGGTGAGGTAAAACAGCAAAGATTTTATTCTACCTAATCAGACTAGTAGAACATCATAATATAATATCAAATAATTCTAAAGTATACTGGCTGCATGCCATTCCTGCAGTTAGTCAGCGACTCAACTGTGATCTAATAGATTAAGCCGACATCTGCACTGATCTGTCTATTTCAAGGGAATATTTACAGCAAGATACCCTAAGTGAAAAAGCCAAATGGCTAGGCCTATACAATGAATTACTACCACAAAGCTAGTACGGGGCACAGACATCAGCCACTTCAATTGGAACAAATGAAACAGAAAGGGGTCTTTGCTTTATTATATACAGTCCCTTTAAAAGATAAGATGGCAAGATGATATACAGCTGTGCACGTTGTGCTTTAACTGACACAGCAGACTGAATGTGCACAATATTTTCCTTTATGTAAAGAATAATCACAGCATTACGCCAAACCTCCAGCTCCAAAAAAACGTGGCTGGAAGACAAACAGGCTTGGCTATGTTTGATGAAAAAAAAAAAAACACATCAGATGTTAACTGCATTTTAACCAACAAAGGCATTGCACAAAGACAGGATGATATATTCTTCATTTAGAGGTTTTACCCAACTATGTATTTTTTATGCAAGCAAAATAATAGAGAGCTATTCGTTAAAAAAAAAAAAGAACGACTGCTACTTTTCAAAGATTTCTCACTAAAATTAGATTCCAATGCAATGTTCTACTCAATAAAACACTGAAGCCTCAAGGATGAATAGACATCGCCACCCAATTAGATCAGAATGGGAAGGCTGGAGGGGCTTTGTAAGAGCCTAATAATAGCAAGCCTCTGCCCCACAGATCCGGCCCCATAAAGGCCTGTGTGAAACAAGCTTTGAAGACACAATAACATTCCTTTGTTGAATTTCAAGCCTCAAGGGCTCAGCAGCACCAAAAACAGCTACTCTCTTTTCCATATGAAGCACATTCCTAACCAGAAGTTCAAAGGCCTGCGAGATAACCTGCCAGAGCGGCACCTTTCTGCTTAGGATGATTAACCTGTTCAGTGCAGCACTACATCACTTTAAGGCACTATGGAACACCGACATCAGGATCCTTTCCTGCAGATGACGCAAAGTAACTATACTGTAACCTACCCCAGAGATGGAAAATGATCATAAAGAAAATAGAAGACTAGCGCATTATCCTCAGTAAAAAAAGTTTTAACAGAAACACAAACACTACCAGTCCTAGTTTGTTTTCTTAGATAGGCAATTCATATTTACAAATGACATTTCTTAATTATATCTGGTTTTACTCCAATTACCTTACTGCCGTGTCAGCTCTAGTCATCCTGTTTTCAGGAGACAAACATCTTGCTTGGTTGCAGTTATTTAACATGCAGGGAATCTTCACAGGCTGTATATTACCTGCCCTTTGGCTGCATGAGAGATTAGGCAATGCCGACTATAGACAAATGGAGATACAACATCAAGACAAACATCACGCAGATAAAAAAAAAACACACACATTCAACTCCCATGAATTCTTTTACTATAGTAACAGCTAAAAAGTGGGGTTTTTTTCAAACTGAAATGGTCTGCAAAAACCTGGTTGGTAAACAACTTGTAAGATAAGTTCACTTTTGCAAAAAAAAAAATCACTTTTTTGCAGGTTAAAGCGGAGTTCCACCCACATATGTTTTATTTTATTTTTTTAAACAAACTCCTTTACTATAGCAGAATGTATATTAAACAATTGTTACTCTTGTCATCGCTGCATTCATTATTTTTAAATGAAAAAAAATTACCTTAGATTTAGCATTCTTGGGCATTCCCATCTTACTTGTGGGCATATTCTTCTGGGATACGGCGCTGCTGTATTCCCAGCATGCATCGCCCGTTCCCACCGTATTCCCAGCATGCACGCTCGTTCCCACCGTATTCCCAGCATGCACAGCCCGTTTAATGAGTGGAACTCCGCTTTAACCCACTTAAGGACTTGTCCTCTTTCTGAGATTTGGTGTAACAGCGAGTGTGGGGAGAGGATCCCTTGCCTTCTGTCACTATGGGGGATTAGGGGGGAGGTGGGGCTGCTACTTTAGCAATATGTTAGACCCTAATAATGGGTATTACATGTAATGTGCTACTAAAGGTGAACTTAGCCTTTAAAAATCGAACAAAGTATACGTGGGACTCTTGAAGACAAACCCCTTTTTTTAAATAACATGCTGACTTAAAAGGAGTTGTAAAGGCAGTTTTTTTATCATAACCACTTGAGGCCCGCGCTACAGCTGAATGACGGCTACAGCGCGGACCTGAATTTCCAAGCCGCCGTCTATTGATGGCCGCCCCTTAAGGCGTTCCCCGCGTGCTCCAGAGCACGCAGCGGGGAAGCTCTGTGTTGGCCGTGTCCCTTGGACACAGCCAATCACAGATCGCGGCGAACGGCCAATCAGAGTGGCCGTTTGCTATGCGATCTGCGCGGCCAATGAGAGATGATCTCATATGTAAACATATGAGATCATCTCTCATTGCCGTTTTACACAGCATCCTGTCTCTGGAGAAGAGATCGATCTGTGTCCCTTGTACATAGGAACACAGATCAGTCACCTCCCCCAGTCACTCCCCCTCCCCCCACAGTATAACACTATGTAGGGAATACATTTAACCCTTTCCTCACCCCTAGTGTTAACCCCTTAATGCCAGTCACATTTATACAGTAATTAGTGCATATTTATAGCACTGATCGCAGTATAAATGGCGCCAAAAATGTGTCAACAGTGTCCGATGTGTCCGCCATAACGTCGCAGTCCCAATAAAAGTCGCAGATCGCCGCCATTTCTAGTAAATAAATAAATAAATAATTATGTCCCCTATATTGTAGGCGCTATTGCGATTTTTTTTTTTTAACAAAAATATGTAGAAGAATACATATCGGCCTAAACTGAGAAAAAAAAAAAAAGTGTTTTTTTTTTTTTAATTGGGATATTTATTATAGCAACAAGTAAAAAATATTGTATTTCTTTTCAAAATTGTCGCTCTTTTTTGTTTATAGCGCAGAAAATAAAAACTGCACAGGCGATCAAATACCACCAAAAGAAAGCTCTACTTGTGGGGAAAAAAGGACATCAATTTTGTTTGGGAGCCATGTCGCACGACCGCGCAATTGTCAGTTAAAGCGACGCAGTGCCTGAAGCTGAAATTTCACCTGGGCAGAAGGGGGGTATATGTGCCCAGTAAGCAAGTGGTTAAAAGTGACAGATGTGTGGGCAGAGCCCTGTGCAGATGCACCGATGTCAAAAGTGACCACGACTGCAGGGGAGAAAATCCCCTGCATACTGTTAAAGGAGGGGCCACTTAGCATTGCGTTACACCCTAAACACCGATGTAAAAAAGCTAAAGCTGGCATTATCCTTTAAGGATTTATTTTAGGAGTTAGGTTACTGTTGTGCTACCAATATCTTTGTAAGTATACAATAAATTACTTTATGTATTGACATCCACTGACATTTAAAATTTGTTTAGAGAGGCAAGACATTCATAGAAAATATCCAGCAATTGGTTTTGAATGCCAAAAAGTATTGCACAGCTATGCAAATGTGGAAAATATGTAGGGCAAGTCTTTTTTCACAACTTTAAAAACAGAAGTTGTAATGACTACATGACTCAGCATAGGTACTACTCATCTTCCCTGTGCTCCCCTGCCACACCATGAAAAACAAACTGTGCTTCCAGGTTTAAAGCGGAGGTTCACCCTAAATATAAGATCTCTCATGTGATCCAGCATACTGGCGTCAGCGCCAGTATGCTGTTTTTTTTTTTTTTTTATCACTTTTTTTTATCACTTTTTTTACACTTACTGTATTATAGTGGAATTCCTTTTTTGTCCCCCGCGGTGGACGGCTGTAGTATTGCTCGTCACATCTTCCTAAAATACCCGATATGGACTCGGGTAATCTCGGCGAAAATGCGGCGCCTGCGCACAGACCTAGGAGCTGACTGCGCAGGCGCCGTATTTCTCCGAGTCCTATTTCGGAGGGCGTGACGCGCCATAGCCGTAGGACTCGGAGAAATACGGCGCCTGCGCAGTCAGCTCCTAGGTCTGTGCGCAGGCGCCGCATTTTCGCCGAGATTACCCGAGTCCATATCGGGTATTTTAGGAAGATGTGACGCGCTATACTGGCGCCGTCCACCACGGGGGACAAAAAAGGAATTCCACTATAATACAGTAAGTGTGCGATTAAAAAAAAAAAAACCCAGCATACTGGCGCTGACGCCAGTATGCTGGATCGCATGGGAGATCTTATATTTAGGGTGAAATACCGCTTTAAGTAAACCTCCTCTCTATCCTTAATGCCACATTACAGCGTTTAGTGCCTGAGCAGCCAATCGCCTGGCCAAGAAACAATCCAATACTGAAGAGGAAGAGTCCTTAATATCAGCAAACTTATGTATTTTGGAAGGGCTCCAATAGGTGACAAGACAGATCCACTTTAAAGAACAAGTATTACTTTTATGGTATTCAGTCCACGATGGGACAAAAGTACATGCAGTACTTTGCCCATCTTCCTAGGTGCTCTGTAGTGCTTGCTGCATTGTTGGACAGGGCACACACAGCTTCCTTCCATTTCACAGAAGCTGAAAAGAAACCTGTATTAAAAAAGGGAAATATTTGGACTACCACTGCAGGCAAAGTGGGGGGTGGGGCCAAGCCTCGCTGTCTGTCTATAGGACATAGACAGTGCAGCTCAGGGATTGAAGAGGAAGTAAACCCAGATGGGTGCTCCTCTTTTTTTCTCCTGCAAAGTAAAGCATAATGGGTGTTAGGATGCATTGCATACAAGCCCATTATGTGGCATTTACCTGCAAACCTGCTGGTGGCCGCAACCATCTTCGCCCCTCTTCCTTCTGTCTGTGACTGGCCAGAGTCGCAGGAGCCCTCAGTCACGGCACTTACTAGCGAAGGCAGTTTCTTCACAGCGCATGCGGCAATGAAGTCGATTCCAGCGTATATGGTACATATCTCCTAAACTGTGCAAGTTTAGGAGACATTTACAGTACCTACAGGTAAGCCTTATTATAGTGGTGTAACTAGGTTTACAACCACTTTCAGCCTGCAGGTGTGCCAAAATAAGAAGCAGCTTCCTATGGTAGCACACTAAGAGTCGGTTCACACTGGGGCCACTTGGGATCCGACTTGAGGTCGCCTCAAGTTGTCCCAAGTCGCGCTGTAAAGTCGCTCTGGAAGTCGTGTCGCCCCAGTGTGAACCGACTTTTAGAAGAGAAGAGCAGGTAAATATAAACCCGTTATTTTGTTTCAATTAGCCTTTACAATCACTTTAACATATTTCCCCCACAAGTGGCTGCCTCGCACACCCTGCATGAGTTTTCATGGCTTAGCCTCTATTATGCATAATTCATTTTATACTCCTATCAATAATAATTTGATAAAAGTGCTATCTGCGGTAAGTCTGTTCACAAACAAATTTTCTAATATGGCCTACGACTATTGTGTTTTCTAAGGAAGAGCTTTTCCAGCAAAGAGGAAGCAGGTCATAGGTCCTTTTAACTAGCTTCTGGGGAGTTGATGCTCTAAGAGATTCCAGAACAGAAATGTATTAGCTATTACTGCCTGGAGACCAGTTTAAAATTTGCTTGGTCCAAGAAGAGGTGAAAAAAAAAAAAAAAACACACGGAAAACCAGCAACGTTCAATTTCAAGGTGCAGACTCCCATTGTCGACCTTAAGTGATCCTCCTCCCAGGAGATTAATTATTAAGAGATTAAATCTTTTCATCATATCTGTGGCAGTAGGTAGTGGCGCTGTCTGCCTGTCGAACTCTTTCCAGCAATAAGGGATTTTCTCAGACATCGTGCTAATTAGGACACTGCAGGTGGGATGCAAATCTGCAGCTGGCTGTCAATGTTGTAAAGTGGTGATAAAACTAGAGATGCTTGGCAAACACAACAAACACGGTCTGGCACAATGACTGAGCAAGTCCGACATGTTGGCATCTAGAAAATCAAAAACTATACCTGGGGGTCTATTTGAGATAAAATTTGCTGTGTGTATCGGCATTCGCACAAAAAATTGTGAATGGTATCCTTGCAGACATTAGGTCGTCTTTCACATGACCAATGTAACAATCATTTGGTGAATCCGTTTTTTTCATTGTTATAAAATCAAATGCAAATTATACATCTTATTGTATGGTATTCTCTAGTAAGCATCTTTTTTTTATTTTTATCCGATTTGTGATCACAAAAATGTTGAATGACACACTGCACCCACATGAGCATTTGAAGCCCCAACGAGTAAATTGACGTCTTATTTTTTTGTTTTTTTTGTTTTTGTTGCTTCTGCAGCCAATAGAAAAAATGTGCATTTTACCAGAACAGTAAAATAGGAAATTGTAAAACTACCTAAGACCCCTTTCACGTGGGGCAGGCTCCGCTGATCCCAGCTGAGCACCTGCTCCGTGCTCACTTTGATTATGCAGAGCGGACACAGCCCGCTCTCCTCTATGGGTGGTTGGATGTAAAAAGGGACCACCTGTCCATTTAAAACCCAACTGCCATCCGATTGATGGAAGGGGTATGACTGTTTTTAGCAGATCGGACCGGATTGGATGTTTAGACCCGTCGCTCCATAGGAGGAAAATGGAGTCTAATTGGGTTTGCCTTAAAAAAAAAAATATTAAAAGGCAAATTCGATTGGTCAGCTCATGTGTAAAGAGGCCATAATTGGATACTTACCTCATGGGCAGCAAAATTATCCTAACAATTCCTGTGTGGAAATCATACAGCACTAATATTTTAACCTTAAATCTTAATTTCATCATCTAGGGTGAAGTTATTGAGCCTTTGGATATCCTCAGCTCTTAAAATTTAGGCACGAATATTGAAAGGTGTAAATTCTGACATTAAAAAACACAGAATATCTGTCAACAAGCTACATCATTAGTAAAAAACACTACTATTGTTTTCAAGAGTGGATCTATACATATAGCCACACAAAATTCTGTCAAATGAAATTACCTTTCTAAAATAAAAATAAATAAAAAAAAAAAGGCGGGAGGAGAATGAAGAAGAAGGTAAAACCACCTTCACTTGAAGGAAGTCATTTTAAAAAGCTAAATTTTTGACACCACTGAAAATTTCCAGCGCATCAAAACATTGTTATGAAATATTACATGCAAAGAGAACATCTCCTAGCTACTTTAAGGATAAATCTCTATAGACATCTTCTGAGGAGTTGACCCAGATATGTCAAGCTATATCAGAAAATTGTGCATCATTACATCTCTGAGCTTTCCAGCAAATAAGATAAACAAGTGGAACACTCATTCCCATCTTACAAAAAATGAGATATTTACATAGCAAAAAGGGCAGTTTCTAGAGACGCGGCATTAAATCATTCAGTTTATGTTAAACACCCTTTTCCTAAATGCACTTTAATTGTGAATAGCAAGCAAGATTTACAGAGAAAAAAATCAGCAGCAACCAGAGTATAATGGCGAAGTGTAGCGTTACCGAAGTATTACTAAACAGGGTGGCCATATTAGAGATAAAAGTGACATTTGTTAAACGGCTTATTGGTCTTTAACACGTTTCACTGAAATGCTAGGCAAGTAGGCCCATTCAGTTTCATAAAACTGGAAGACAATAATGAATAGTGTACTAAGAGGAAAGTTGAAGACGTACAAGCAGCTGTCAGGAGCCCTCAGAAAGGGGAAGCAATTTTATAAATGGTTTATTAATGTTATTACTGGTTCACTTTCTTTTAGCAAGACGTTTCGGTGAGGCATTCCTCACAAAATCAGCCTTTAAAGTTCACAGAAAAAATAAAAAATGAAATTTGTAATTTGTACCTAAATTATTCATGTATCAAGACATCAATTTTCTGCCAGAATCAGGATCTCGGGATCAGATGGGAAGCTGGACACTGGTATCCTCTGACAGATCACACACACTTTAAAAACTATTCTCTTCATCATGACCTAGGAAATTCAGGTAAAGGTTAAACAGAGTGATGTCCTGTCCCAGAACTAGCATGCAGGCCAGGATTTGAGAAGCCTCCAGTTTTCGCTTATCATTTAGGCATTTTTCTTCATGACAGATTACCTTTAGGATGATCCTCTCAGGATAGCATTATGGAGGGAGAGCCTAGTTCTTTTTAATGATGTAGACTTACTTGGAAGGCTGTAATCCTGACTGTAACTTCACTGACCTGGTATGCAGGATAGGAGCTAGAGCTTTTTAGATTCCCCTGGCTTTACTATACAGTGAAGTAAGGATAAAGATGACAGCCCTGAAGCCTGTTTAAAATTCAGTCAATAATGGACAGTTCCATATTTCAACCTCACAAACTCTTTTACACACGCTGTGGAAGTACTCTGCTGCTTATAATCAGCAATTTTATGTAAAAAGGTACACGTTTGTACCCATTGCTTTGTCAGCCCTATTTACCACTTAACCCCCGGACCATATTGCTGGTCAAAGACCAGGCCACTTTTTGCGATTCGGCACTGCATCGCTTTAACTGACAATTGTGCGGTTGTGCGACGTGGCTCCCAAACAAAATTTGCATCCTTTTTTTC
The DNA here is from genome assembly GCA_029574335.1 of Rana kukunoris. Classification (NCBI taxonomy): domain Eukaryota; kingdom Metazoa; phylum Chordata; class Amphibia; order Anura; family Ranidae; genus Rana; species Rana kukunoris. The sequence goes on from CM056052.1 coordinate 163,957,535, forward strand.
CCACAAATATAGCTTTCTTTTGCTGGCATTTGATCACCTCTGCGGTTTTAAGTTTTTGCGCTATAAACAAACATAGAACGACAATTTTGAGAAACATTTATATTTTTTACTTTTTGCTATAATAAATATCCCCCAAATATCAGTTTAGGCCGATACGTATTTGTCTACATATTTTTCGTTAAAAAAAAAAATTCAATAAGTATTTATTGATTGGTTTGCGCGAAAGTTATAGCGTTTACAAAATAGGGGATAGTTTTATGGCTATTTTCTTAATATTTTTTTTTTTTACTAGTAATGGCAGCGATCGATTTTTTTCGGTACTGCGGACACTGCGGACACTTTTGACACATTTTTGGGACCATTGGCATTTTTATAGCGATCACGCCGATCAGTGCTAAAAAAATGCATTGATTACTATAAAAATGCCCCTGGCAGTGAATGGGTTAACACTAGGGGTGAGGAAGGGGTCAAGTATGTTCCCTGGGTGTGTTCTAACTGAAAGGGGGGGTGGACCGACATGAGGAAATGACAAATCGCTGTTCATACATTTATTTTATGAACAGACGATAGGTCATTTCCCCCCGACAGGAGAGTAGCAGGTTTTTTTTTTTCCAGCTAAGCACACTCTTCTGCCTGCATGCCTGAGCTAAGGGCAGATGGATAAAAGTAAGTATATGCTAGATGAATCATCTGCACAGAGCGAGAACCGGGAGCTATGTGTGTAAACTCAGGCATGCAGGCAGAAGAGTGTGCTTAGCTGGAAAAAAAAACCTGCTCCACTCCTATAGACTCTGGAAATCTCTAGAACATCATTTACCTAGGCCTGGAAACCAGGAAGTAACTGAGGAAAGAAAAGTGTAAACAAGTAAATAAAATAGTCAATGTTGATTAGAAGAGTAAAGTTCTACTTTATAGGGTTTCGTGGAAAAAAAAGTAAATAAAGAAAAAATAATATAGCGTATATAATTGCGACACAAGTCATATTGTATTAGAATGTTATTAAAAATTGCCTTTCCCTTTCAGGCCTCATGCACACTGGATGTTAAAAACGGCAGTAGCTTTGCAGTACGTTTTTCAACCTTTTTGCAATAGTGTTTTTTAGCGCAATTTTTTTCCAATTGATCAAAAACATCCAAAAAAGCTGGCGAGACATGTTTTTGAGCGTTTATCAGCATTTTTGTATTTGTATTGCGCAGCAGTCTTTCGAACGCAATTGGGGGGAAAAATACATTTTAATGAATTTAAAAAAATAAACAGTAAAGTTAGCCCAATTTTTTGGTATAATGTGAAAGATTATGTTACGCTACGAGAATCATGATCTTTATTCTAAGCAAAAAAATTGTGGATTCTCATTTCAGCCAGAATCGTGCAGCTCTAGATACTTCCAATAGGAAATCACGTCTTAAAGCGGAGTTCCACCCAAAAGTGGAACTTCCGCTTAATCCACTCCTTGCCCCCTTACGTGCCACATTTGGCATGTCATTTTTTTTGGGGGGGGGCTTTAGGAGGAGTGGGATTTCCTGTCCCACTTCCTCCTTCCGCCGAGGGGCTGCTAAGGCGAATAGTCAATTCGCCTTTTGGCAGCTCCTCCCTGTAGGCGATCGCCTGGGACACGTAACAGGTCCCAGGCGATCGCCTGTCCAATCAGAAAGTGCATGTGCAGTGAGTGCCCGGCCGTGAAGCCGAAAGCGGTCACGGCCAGGTGCCCACACTTAGAATGAAGATGCCGGCCGGAGAGGGGGGGAGAGGAGCAGAGCCCTGGTCGGCGCGTTGCTGGAACGTGGAGCAGGTGAGTATGTTTATTAAAAGCCAGCAGCTACACTTTTTGTAGCTGCTGACTTTTAATAAACATTAAAATTGTCTGGAACACCCCTTTAAAGGATGCAGGCCCAGCAGGTGCAGCCGATTACCTGCTTCCAAACCACCCCATGTGGCAGCCCGGGTGCACAAAATGACGTGATTTTATCAGTGTGGATTTGATTTAAATCAAAATTTTTAAAGCAACTGTCATCTGTCCTGCAGTGGCTCCTCCTCTGACCTGCTGTTGACTCACTGACTGTCCCATTCACTTTAATGCGATGGCTGGCAATGCGGCAGTGACACAATAAGGTGAGGGATGTGGCGGCAGCAGGTGAGTGGATGCCCGCTAGCAGGCGCTGCCATGATGCATTTGAAAGGACAGATGCTCTTTAAATGTAAGGTATTATTCTCGCTGGTAGTAAGAATCTTTAATATTTGCAAACAGAATGAAGGCTTCCTATTTAGAAAAATAAGCTGTCAGGTAAGTAAAACAGCAATATCAGAACTGATGCAATCATATAGTTAGTAGTGTACATAGATTTTCAAAACAATGGGATAAAGGAATATTCCTGAACTTTGTTTTATCTCATGGTTCCTGTGAAATTGTGTGACTGCATCAATGCAGTGCATGTTATCTCATCTTGGAGAGCTTGGATTCATTGGATGAGTTTACAAAAAAAATGATATTGTAGAATATACAGCCTCATGCTACACAACTAAGCTCCATTTCATGCTGAATAAACTAAATTATTAATGTATCTTAAATAGAAAACTATCTTTACACCAAAGCATTTTATTAAAACAAATGTAATTAATTTTTATTCATTTTTTATTAAACTTTTTAATTATTTTCTTAAAAAAAAAAAAATCTCATTGATTTTTATCCACCTTGGATTTCGTGCATGCGGTTTGGGGGCGCGCATGCTGCCGCCGCAACCCGCCGATCATTTACAGGCGAGACAGAGAAGCGGTGTGCCGATTTAAACAAAGCACAAAAATAAGGAAAAGAGAGAGATCGTGTTTAATCCAAGCTGAATTACAATCTCTCTTTTCCTCCAGCGAATCCACTCCCCCCAGTAAGGAAACACATTTACCCCTTTATCGCTCCTGTAGTTAACCCCCTTTCCTGCTAGTGTCATTTACACAGGAATCAGTGATTTTTTTTTTTTTTTTTTTAGCACTGATCACTGTATTGGTGTCACTGGTTTACAAAAGTGTTTTACTTGGGGTCAGATTCGTACAACGCAATGTCGCAATTTTAAGTTTATCTCCTATTTCACAGACTTTTTTACATTGTCGCTCTTTTTTTAGTTTATAAAAAAAAAAGATAACACAGGAGGTGATCAAATACCCCAAAAAAAAAGACATCAATTTTATTTGGGTACAGCATTGCACGACTACGCAAATGTCAGGTAAAGTGACTCAGTGCCGTATTGCAAAAAATGGCCTGGTCAGGAAGTGGGTAAAATATTCTGGGGCTGAAGTGGTTTGTTTTAAATTTATAATAAGGTTTACCTGTAGGTAAAATGAATAACATATTCATTGACGTCAGTGGCGCATGCGTTGTGAATGCCCGGCAGACACTGCCGGACCTTACCGGGAAGAAGACTTCCGCCACTCACATCGCCAGAAAGCTGCGAACCGGGAAGAAACGCTGAAGTAAAAATCTCAAAAACGTAACAAAATTCACAGCGCAGGAGTGTGAGGCTCGGTTCACACTGCTGTGCTGTGAATTTGTTCAGTTATTTGTCCTTTTTTAGGTGCAAATTTACTGCTAATTTCAGAAGTTGGACATAGCTGCGATTGATGTTCTAGCCCAGGGGTCTCCAAATATTCTAAACAAAGGGCCTGTTTTTTCCTTCAGACTCTTGGAGGGCCGGACTTTGGCCAGCGGGAGTGGAAATTTTCCTGGCATCAGTGGGAGTAAATATCTGGTATTAGGGGGAGGAATAGTGTCCCATTGCTGGTATCATAGGGAGGAATAGTGCCCCATTAGTGTCGTCAGTGGGAGAAATGGTGCTCCATGGTCGGTGTCAGATGGCAGAATAGGGTCTCGTATCAGTGGGAGGGATAGTGCCTCAAGGGCCGGATAAAGGCAAGCAAAGGGCCGCATCTGGCCCTGGCGCCGCAGTTTGGAGACCCCTGTTCTAGCCAATGGAATCATAATGTAAAAAAAAGTTGTTAACTTCCTGTGTACTTCCTGGTTTTTGTGGAGAGTAGTGTGGTGGAATTCGCACATATGTGAACCATCAATTCGATTCCAGAACGATTTACATTGATGTCTTTGGAGACTAAATTCGCAACGCAACACTGTGAACTCGCACAAGACCCTTTCTTTAATCGAATCGGAATCGAAACGCATGTATGTGAATGACCGTCATTGAAAACAATGACTTTATGGATGACATGTGAATTTGTAATGTTTTTGACGCATCACATTCGTTATGAGCTCGCATCAGTGTGAACCGGGCCTTATACCCAAGGAACACAGGGCTAAAATGTTAAAAAATAGAACATGTAACAAAATAATCACTTGAACAATTATTCGGTAGCAAGTTCAAAAGAAGAACGCCTTGTCTGCACAGGATATGAACAAATCCATAGATGTGTGGCTTGAACAATAAAAAATAAAAATCCGGGAATGGAGTTGCATTCCTCTGGTTTAATTAAGTAAGAAATACTCCAGTAGATTGGCCAGAACATGGGAAACTGATATACCATTCTCAGCAGTCAATCACTTCTTCAGTCTTTTGCTGGTTTGGAAAGAGAAAACAGCCTGGCCTGAGAACAAAAACTATAAAAAGAGGATTTCAGAACACACAAACACAAAACAAGAAGGAAAACAGCATGTGACAGGTTTAGATCAATCGAATGCTTGCCAGCAAAAAAGGAGAAAAGAAGATACATCAGCATCTTTTCAGCCACTTATGAAACCCCACAAGCAATCCAAGGAGCATACAGCTACAGCAAAACAATATTTCACAATGTTACCCTCTGTCATTTTTCCAAGCACCCTCCGTTTGCATATGCTATAATTTACTGTGCGATTTTATGCACAGAATTCAATGCAAGTTGCACATGAAATCGTCAAAAATAGTGCAGGAATATTTGAAATCGGTGCAAGCCGGAGCCCCATCGATTTAAACTGTTCCATAGGCACAAATGGGGTGCCACTTGTCATGCAATTTTGAAGTGTCAAATCGAATGGCAAGTTCCATCGGTGTGAACAGGGGCTAGAAATCAAACCCCAGTGTCGATCCAATTCAAGAGGATATGGCTACAGCAACAATATCGTTCACAATCAATGTCACCCTGTAATTTTTCAAGCACCTCCGCATACTATATTTATACTTTTTTTTGCACTATTAAGGTGTAAACTAATGGAACTTCCGCTTAATCCACTCCTCACCCCCTTACATGCCACATTTGGCATGTCATTTTTTTGGGGGGGGGGGAGTGGGGGCTTCAGGAGGAGTGGGACTTCCTGTCCCACTTCCTCCTTCCGCCGAGGGGCTGGTAAGGCGATTAATCTTAATCGCCTTATTGCAGCCCCTCCCCTAGGCGATCGCCGAGGACACTGACAGGTCCTAGACGATCGCCTGTCCAATCAGCGGCGGGCCGCGCGCGCATGCGCAGTGCCGCACGCACATCTGCAGTGGGTGCCCGGCCGTGAAGCCGAAGGCTGTCACAACCGGGTGCCCACAGTTAGAATGAAGATGCCGGCCGGGGCGTCGCTGGAACGCTGGAGCAGGTAAGTAAATGTTTATTAAAAGCCAGCAGCTCCACTTTTTGTAGCTGCTGACTTTTAATAAACATAACATTTGGCTGGAACATCCCTTTAAAGGAAGCTTCAGTCTCCCCCCCTTCCTCCCAAAACAAAGTTATTTTTTTTGCTAACTTTTTCTAAGTTTAGTCGTTACTTTTTAATAAAAGGAGACTGGCCAGTCCAGGGATCAAGCGTTGTCCTCACCTGAGCCAATTCTTCAATGGTCTTTGGGTCCAAGAGCCAGTATCTTAACTAAGAGAAACCAGCAACGAAGGCATGCGGCTTCACAGCCAGCTTCCTACTCCACCGTGCAATTTGCGCTTTACTTTATGAATGGTCTGACTCCTGCAGTCTTCTGGGACTTGTGATGTCCCAGAAGACTGCGGGCGAAGGTGAAGATCCAGAAAAAGCTAACCAGAGTTATCAGACAAAAAAAAACACTACCTTGAAGATGAGGGCCGCCATGTCCTGGGAACATTGTTATTCAAATAAGGGTCTTTGGGAACTTTTCTGGATCTCATCTTGGCTTTCTCTGCGATTGGATTTACACAGTACCACCAATTAGCCATGCACCCACCTGCATAGGGGTCTACAAGAAGTCTGTGCAGTATGCTTTGATGTACTTTGAGGCTGAAATCACTATCCCCCTTTAATTTTTTTCCCCCAGTTGTCACTGGACTTTTAGGCCCCTTTGAGACGGATGGCTGTTTTCCCGCAGTTAAAAGCACTACAAATGTTTTGTGAAATTCAAGGCTCCAGGCACTGCTATTAGCTGCATTTGCACATTGCGATTACGTGCATTTATTTGCGGCCGCGTTTAGCTGCGGTATTCATTTCCATAGCAACCCTTTTTTTTTGTTTTTTTTGTTTGGGTCCCTTGAATTCTACCCATGATGCATTTCGGTCCTCTGCACTCTTTGCACTCACCTCGGTTATCTTGATCAGTTGCAGACATTTCATCCCAGTTCGGTGTGACATATTTGTATACTTCTTCCCACTTTGAACTCTTCAACACTCTGTCGGCATATCCAGGGCATTCTGAGTCCCATAACTCCGGTCGGGCAAGCACCAGCGCTATGATGTCCTTGTGGGAGATGTCTCTAGCCGCCATGCTGTCTTCTCCGCTTTCCTCTATCTCTAGTACTTCCTGTGTCATGTCCCAGGTATGCTAATGATTGGTGATGTGCTTCCTGTTTTGTTTTTTTTCAACGCCGCTATCCGCAGTTGACAAAAAAGACTGTGATTACTTGCGGTTATGTGCATATAGCTGCGCTACATTGCACCTGGATGCATTCAATTCTATTTTTTCTATTCGCACCAAACCGCATGTAACAAAATCGCACGTAAACGCTGTGTGTGAATGGGGCCATAGGAAAGCATTGTGTGCTTTTAGCTGCGGTAGAAAAATAGGAAATCCACAGCTAAAAGCACAATTCTATCCGTCCGTCTGAAAGGGGCCTTAAAGTATTTTTTTTTTCACTTATTTCGTTTTTAGCTATTAGTTTTCATATTCAACAGGGACATGGATACATAAAGCTGCCCTCCACTGATAGCTATCTTAGCAGGCTTTAAAAGAAGACACTGCTGAAATCACAGAAAACAGCAAAGTAAAACCTTGATTTAATAATCATAATTAAAGAGGAAATTAGGTGCGATAGGGTAAAAAAATAAATAATTATGCATTCAGTTGCTGCAAAGAACTTTGTACAGACCTAACTCCCACACACAAGTACTCCGTACAGGAGTACGAGATCACATTACCTTGTGTGACTTCAGTTCACCGAGCACACATCTCTGATAGCTAGCATATAGTCATGCCAAACAACTGGACCAAACTCCTTCTACACTTGTATATTTGTTTACCCAGATCACATTACTTATGATAAAATGAAATAGCCTCCATGGTGTAATGTGACAGGATACATTATCAGGTATTATAAAAAGTACACTCACATTGCAATAAATATTGACACTTTCACAAGAAGTCCAAGCTATAAAACGTTAAGGCTGCATTCACACCTGAGCGGCAAGTAACGCCGCATACGCGGCTTTACTTGCCGCGCTTCGATTTTTTTTTTTTTTTTTTTTTTTTTTTTACAAATCTTCCCATTCATGTCTATGGGCGAACGCCAATGTCGCTTGAAAAAAAGGGTCCGGGACTTTTTTTCAGGCGACAGGCGTTCGGCGTCTCAGAGATGTGAACCATCTCTATAGACATGAATGGGAAATTTCCCCTCCAGCGGCACGAGCGTCGCGCGACAGGCGTTTTGCCGCTCAGGTGTGAATGGGCCCTTAAATGACAGTGATTCGCAAATAACCCCTATATAAAATGAATTGCCAAATGCTATCAAATAAAAAGAAAAACAAATTGAACTGTGTATTAGGAAATCAGCAACTTTCCAGTTGTTGCAACATGGCATACTGGTACTTTAGGGTTCCAGAAGAGCCTAATGCCCCGTACACATGGTCAGAATAATCGGCATAACGGCAGATCGTACAACTTTATCTTAATAGTCGCAAGAAGAGCCTAATGCCCCGTACACATGGTCAGAATAATCGGCATAACGGCAGATCGTACAACTTTATCTTAATAGTCGCAAGAAGAAATTAAATAGGTTACGAAAATTCTCGTACGACAGAAAAAAAAAAAAAAAAAAATCGGAAGTGATGTAATGTATTTGTATTGTAATTTCGGACAACAAATGTACTGACTAAATTAAAATTGTATGATCTGGTACCATGCGAGAAAATTTTTCGTGCATGTGCAATAAAATAATATAAATAATCTGTACTAACAATCCGATTATCGTACGATTCTTCCTAGGACGACATTTTTCGTATGATATTCAGATTGTGTGTAAAAATTATGCAATACTGAGTCAAGTCTAGTATGTCCTAAAACCAGCAAATGTACAGCAAGACATGGTTTATTATCCATACAAGATAGTGGTAAAAAAAGAAGGAATGAGCAGTACACATAAGCTTATTAACTTAAAGGAAGGCCAGGCTAAAAGAACCATATGGTCTGCCATTGCTGATCTCTGCATCGGATAATGCTAGCTGCTTGGCTGCCATGTTAATCCAATAGATTCTATATCGGGAGTCACTACCTCATTGCATGTATTCTGATCATTTAATTTAAGCCAGAGACAGCCAGGAAACATACATTTTCAGTCAGTAGCATACTGCTGCTCTCTGGGTGGTTCCTTTTTTTTTTTGAGAATGGCAGAAACACACCAATGCTATAACTCCATCCCAAGAGACATTTCACACTTTACTGTATTTGCAAGGATGCAGTTATGAAAGTTAACCAATAAAATATGTATAGCAGAAGTGAATGGGGGCATGCTGAAACCTCATCTGAAGGATGTGGCTGTGGTGCCCTGGAGAGGGATTTCAATGCAAGATTCCTCTTTAAACTGGCATGCAGGAGGTGGAATATCACCTTCTGGTTGCCAGCTAACTTTGGACAAGCTGCTGCTAACAAAGAGATCCACTGCAGATCGTGGACCAGCAACATTAGGCCGCGTACACACGATCAAATCTATCTGCTGTAAACGGTCTGCGCGACCGTCCGAGCAGACAGATTCGATCGTGTGTACGGGCGAGCAGACGGATTTGGCCAGCCGACAAATTTTAAAGCATGCTTTAAAATCTGTCGGCTGGGAATCCGTCCACCCGATATGTCTGCTGGTTAGTACGCTAACCAGCAGACATATCTTCTCGCACATGCGTCTAATGGATTCGACGCATGCGCGGAAATAATTTACTTCCTGGTGCGGTGATGTGGCGGCGTCAACGTCACCGCCACGTCACCGCGCTGTCTGCTGGTGGGGATTTTGGTTTGATCGTGTGTACAGCGATCAAACCAAAACGGCCAGCAGACAGATTTGTTCAAATCGGTCGGTCCGACCGATTTGAACAAATCTTTTTGCTCGTGTGTACGGGGCCTTACACATTTGAAAGGGGCCTAGGGGGTTGAAAAAACACTAAGGCCGCGTACACACGATCGAATTTATCTGCTGGAAACGGTCCGGTGGACCGTTTCAGCAGACAAATTCGATTGTGTGTACGGGCGGACAGACAGGTTTTTCCAGCAGACAGATTTTAAAGCATGCTTTCAAATCTGTCTGCTGGGAACCTGTCCGTCCGATATGTCTGCTGGTTAGTACACTAACCAGCGGACATATCTGCCCGCACATGCGTCGAATGGATTCGACGCATGCGTGGAAGTTTTTTACTTCCTGGTGCGGTGATGTGGCAGCGTCAACGGCACCGCAGGGATTTTGGTTTGATCCTGTGTGCACGATCAAACCAATATATCCCAGCAGACAAATCCGATCAAAACGGTCTGTCAGACCGATTTGATCGGATTCATTTAGTGGTGTGTACGCGGCCTTACAGGGGGAGTTCAGCTTTGTTAATGAAGTGTTTCAAAACATTCTAATGCATTTCAGGCCTCGTACACACGAGGCAATCTATTTGTTCAAATCGGTCGGACCGACCGATTTGAACAAATCTGTCTGATAGGATTTTGGTTTGCTCGCGTGTACACACGAGCAAACCAAAATCCCCGCCAGCAGACGGCGCGCTGACGTGTCGGTGACGTTGACGCCGCCACGTCACCGCACCCGGAAGTAAAACACTTCCGCGCATGCGCTGAATCCATTCGGCGGCGGTGCGGGACGACATGTCTGCTGGTAAGTGTACTAACCAGCAGACATGTCGGGCGGACGGATTCCCACCCGATACATTTCAAAGCATGCTTTGAAATCTGTCGGGTGGCCAAATCCGTCGGCTCGGCCGTACACACGATCAAATCTGTCTGCTGGGACGGTCTAGCAGACCGTTTCCAGCAGACAGATTTGATCGTGTGTACGAGGCCTAACACTACCAGCTTCCCAAATTACCAATGTTGCTGTCTAAGAGCGGTTTCCCCTCCATCCAGTGTGGATACACTTTAGAATTAAAAACTAAAATGAAATTCATACAAAATTATATATATATATATATATATATATATATATATATATATATATATATATATGGAAATCTTCTTCAGTTCTCAAACTGAAAATTGAGCTGTAGCCATCTAGAAATTGCCATGAACCATAGCTGGATTAGCATCTTTTTCCCCCAAAAATTGTACTCCCATGTTAGTTATTTACTGAACCGTCTTGCAATCAGCTCTCAGAAAACGGTCTGGCAGAAAAATTTACAGGTGTGCACTGGAGGTCAGCTTGGAATGGACACAAAAATGTAAATACAAAAAGAAAAATCGGGGCTTTAAGTTAGAGTAAACATCAGCTATTTCTACATTAGACACAAAAAGCAGACAGGGTGTCTCTTGAATACAGGCAGTAAAAGCACACACCTGCCCACAAGTGAAGCATGTGGCATCCAAGATTTCCAATGTCTTCAGAAAGTGATGTGCTTGACTCCTATCTGCAAACTGGGTGAGTCAAGAAGGCTTTCATTGTGTAAAAGGGACATTTATTGAGGAAAGTAAACAATTAAACCAATATTACAGGTAAACAACTTTAAAAGAGAAATAGTGCATCAAACAGGTTTAGTTTTCAGTCACTTCGTTCTTACTTTGGATTCAAGAGCAACGTGGAATAGTAATCAGCTGATGACTGCTTAAAAGGACAATGTACGGTCTATGAAATAACATACAAGCAAATAGGAAACTGTGTTGGATTCAGGAGTAAAGTAAACAACCAGATGCACAGAAGGGTGTCCTGCCAAATGGTTATGTAGAGGCTTGGGGGTTAAGCGGATATGTGCTAATAAGAAGGAAGAGAGGGCGGGATAGAAGCAATGAGCCCATGAAATTATAGATTCCCACACTCTAATTTGTTCATTCATGAAGCACTGAGCTAGTCATGTTAGTCCATATGGAAATGGTGAACAGAAGCAAAGTATTTCAACGTGGCCATCACATCCTGCACAAGACTGCAATATTATTCTGAGATAACGAAAGATACATAAAAACCACATACACAAACAGTTAATACTCACTGCAGCTAAGCATTTCTGACTGCTAACGTGCAAGAAAAAAAAATGCTGCAGGGTCAAATTCAGAATCAAATATATTCAAAGTTCTAAAACAGAATAAGTTTCTTTAGGAAAGCATAAAACAGGGAAGTGTAAAAAGCACCAATTAAAAATAATAATTGGATATCGTAAAAAAAAAAAAACTCCAAGACAAGTTTTGAGCGGACTGCATCTAATTGCATTTTTAACATGCAATTAAACTTGTAAATAGCACTGATATGATTCCAAGCAAAACCCGCTAGGATTTCATTTTGTTATTAAGTTTCGGAAGCATCAATAAACACCGGATCTTAAGGGAGTTGTTCTGAAGGCGTGAAAATGAGCATTCAGGGATTTGTGAAGCCAAGCATCTTCAATTGCTTGAAAGGAAAAAAAAAAAAAAACCCTACATGCATGTATTCAAAATTATTTTTCTTTATCTAATGGGCATTCAGTTCATTCATACGCGGTTTGCTTCTCAAATTACTTGTAGACAAAATGTTAACATGAATAGACACCTAACAGACACTAAACAGAACACCCTAAACATCTCTTAAAAAAAAAAAAAAGCCTGAGAACAATTAAGTTGTACGTTCAGAAAACGGAGAACATTTAGTGACACTTCAATGACTTCTACACATCTGCTCTCTCAAATCCAGCACAGACCATATAGAATTCAATCAAGGGAAAAGAACCATGTGGCATCTCATTCCAAGTTCCTACAAACGTAACCTTCCAAGTATGACATAATAAAGTTCCAGACTATAGTTTTGTAAAGCTACAGCAAAGTATGTCATATGATTACATCTACATTTTCTCATCCATTTCTAAATGTTGCATAGTTACAAAATTACATAAAAATAATTCACAACTTTCCTAAGTGCCACTTTAAAAGGAAAAAAAAAAAAGAAAAAAAAGGGAAAGGAGCAGCTGTTAAATTTTAAATAGTGACTAAAAAGGTGGGCAAATTCCAAAAGATATGTAGCAGCACTTGGTACAGCATCTACAAAGTTTGGTGGCTTTGTAAAACTACATTTACATTTTATCTACCAAGATCCGATTTATTTTTCCCCATACCAAGACAACAATTAAGCACACTGCTAATCAAAATTATAATACAAAGTGCAAACCTTCTTTCACATCTAATCACATAGAAATAAAAAGGGATAGATTTAAAGAATTAGTATACCATAAAAAGAGGTTTTCAGGAACTACACATACAGCTCAAATCTAACATTTGTACAGGTTGTCTACAATGTGTTTTTGAGGACATAAACGAATGTTAAATCAGCCTGCTTAGAGTTTACTGTGGGACACATTTTTTACCGATGCCGAGGCATTTAAGGATGGATATGGCACTTAATAATCTCAACCTTTTCAGCATGGAAGAGCCTTTGAAATAACTTTCTGGTGTCAGGGAACAACTGCTAAAAATGCTGATAGTTAGTGTGATGGTCAGTGGGAAGAATTAACCGATAGTTAAAAGGAACCCCTAGCAAGATCAGGAGGAACCCTGACCTAGACAATGCAAACATAAGATAACTACAGTGCATCTGGGGCTGGCAAAAAGCTCTGCTTAGATTTGAGAAAAAGAGAGAAACCTACCTTCTGTTTCTGCCTGGCTCCTATGTTCTTCCAACTTATGGAAAGTGATGCTAGCATAAGCACTCAGTTCCTCTGAAGGATGAGTGAGCCCAGGCTGATGAGAGTTACAATGTTCCAGTCCACTCAAATCCTTGACGAGATCCAGGTCAATGTAATTGAGGCCATTATGATGGTGGTCTGACGGCTGCAAAGATTCTCTCCGTGTAGCATCACCTGGCCTCAGCCAAACATTCTCAAAAGAAGCAGAACTGTGTCTTTTTACATCATCACCAGAAACAGGGCCAGCATTTACCCGGGCTGTAGTAGGGGTAGAAGAAAAGGTCTCTGAGCTATGTCGCCTCCTGCCCTGTGGGTCACCGGCCCTGACAACTTTGGCACTCTGGTTGCGGTTGGGGCTTAAACTGACTCGAGTAAATGCACTGGGGCCAGAGCCCTGGCCCAGAAGAGAGGAGCAAGCTGTTTCAGTTAAGGTTGTATTTCCAGGAGGAGGTGAAGCAGGTAGGTTACCAGGATTCCCACCGATTGACATTTCAGCATAATTACTTTTACAAGAAGGAGAAATTGGCTTGGCAGTGATCCTGGCAGTTGGTAACTGGCTGTAATCTGAACATATGGTACCTTGCTGCATGCTCATATAGTCCCTTGTAATTGGCTTTCCTCGTACAGGTGGGCGACTACTGCATACATCAGAAGAGCACACTGTATTTGCAGGTTTACATGACTGTTTATATGATGGCGTACAGGAGACATAGGAATTTTTGGCCTTCCAGTGCTTAAGATCCATGTTCATATATTCAGATATATTTTCTCTCTGTGGTACCACTCGACTCTGCACATAAGGTGGTGAATGCATGGAAGATATAAAACCCCCAGGGAAGGCCTTCTCACTAAATTCAATGTTGACATATTCACCAGGACTCTTAGGCTCTGGAGGTAAAGCAGGCTCCCGTGCCCTTGGCAAAGTGCTTGCCTTACTACTGCTTTCCAATGAAAGCCGCGTGGGCCTCATCAATCTGCCCTTCACCTGAGCACAAGATTCTCCTTTCCTGCAGTGCAGGGTTTCTTGTCCTCCTAGACTATCACTACTTGTGGAGGAAGAAGAAGATTCTTCATTGTATAAAGGATGATCAGAATTAACAGATACCCGTGAATTACCATCTTCGTTTTTCCTGTGAACATGCTTAAAAGACCTTGGCAAAGAGAAGTATGAATAAACAGGTTTGGATGGCTCTTCAACAGAATTGAGAAAGCAGTCGGGTGGTGTGCTTGTAGTGGATCCGCTGGCTGGAGACATGTTTATATAGTCACTACAAGGCAATTTGCCATCATTGCTCTCTATGGACAACTTTGGGTTGGTTCCATTTGTCCAAATCTTACTGTAGGCACAGCTGTCTGGGGAACAGCTACCACTGGGAGACATCATCATATAACCATTCGAATCCATCTGTGAATGGCGTCTTGGATTAATTATCTGCTGTGGAGCAGACACACTCTTAGGACTCATGGGCATATAGTCACTGTTTTTAGTAGGCACAGTGGCAACACCAGGTGACATAGGCATGTAACCATCATCACTGTGGTTTGGTCTATTATTTTCCAAGTGGAGGTCCAGGCACTCTTCAGGATATGAATAAGTGGGCACAAAAGCAGAGTGCCTAAAAGAGGTGAGGCGCACAGGATAAGAAGGCATCATCTCGGTGTATTCCTCAATTGATGACTGGGATGGGGTTTTCTGGTGGGAAATAGTAGGAGGGGAAGTGCCGGATGAATGCGTCCTCTTCCTGAAAACTTTGTCAAGGTCAGGAGTCTCCTCACCCCTACTTGACTGGCATCTCTGCTGTGTGCCTCTTTGAAGAAGACTACTGGATTTGCCCATGCTGATGTAATTATTGAGGTCTTCTTCCCGAGCTGGTGGCGTGTGCCCCAAAGAATCTGGCGTCACACTACGAAAAGAGCTTCTAAAATCACAAGGACTGGATCCATATTCGTCAGAAGAGATAAAGCCACCATCACTAGGGGAACCAGATACAGAGGCACTGGATCTTCGAGGACACAAGCAATCAGATGTAGAACCATGCCCACTGGTGCTACTAGAGGATAAACTGACTGGACTTGTGGCCGAGGGTGAGCAGCGTGTTGTGGGCATGGGAATGGAGCGACTATGGTTAAGAGGTGGATGAAGTCGAGAACTGCCAGTGCGCCGATGAGACTGAACCCTGCTTGCGCTGGGGCTTACAGGGCTGCCATCCATTGAGGCAGGTCTGGACATTGTGCCCTCTCCATCACTTGAGGCCCGAACTCTGAATGAGGAAGAGCCATGTTTCATATTTCCTCCAGCAGGAGATGTGGCTGTGACACTCTCGGTGCGGGCTCTCCGATTTAGCCCCACCTGGCTGGGTGGTGGATGGTTGAGGTGATGTCTTCTAAGAGGAACAGAAATTGGATTGGAGCAATTAGATGAAGACTGGCTTTTACTCCTGGGTCGAAACTCATCGCTCAGCGCTTTCATAGCTTCTAGGATGGTCTCATGCATATTCTGTGCCACCACAGAGTCATCCACTTGCATCCAGAACTCACCAGCCCCCGTGACAGCAGAGCGACCAACCTCAATGAAGAAGAAATTCTCTGAATGGCCACATCTCCGGATGTTCATGAGCTGCAGTACCACAGCCGCTGCATCGGAGTTGAGCTTTACCAAACTAATGGTTCGGTGGGTCAGGCACAGTCGGTAGATTCCAACAAGATTCTTAAGCTGTCCCAAACCCTTCGGTTTCATGATCACCTGCCACACTTCCTTAAAGGCCAGGCCAGGAGGGTTGACCTCGCCATAAACGTCTTCCCCGTTTATCCCATCGTGCGTCCCATTGGAAGCCCCTTCGATATAATGGTGGGGGTGCGTTTTCCCTCGGTTATGCAATTCCACCAATGCCTGGTACCATCCTTCCTGTTCTTGTTCACAGTCAGCAGCAATGGCAAAGCACTCGTCTTTCGTGTACAGAGCCACCAGATGTTTGTTCTTCGAATCCGCCCTCTTGTTGATATTAAAGCAGCTCTCGAGTGGAATGGACCTCTTTGGGGCCCCCGACTTATGCCTCCACTTCTTCTCGTTCTCGTAATACTCCAGCCGGGCTAAGCCCGACTCGCTGGCGACCCTGAGCACGAAGAATCTTTTGTGCATGCTCTTAGGTTTTCTAAGGTAGCCCACCTTCTTGATGTCTGAGAAGTTGTCCTGAGGCGGAGGGTCTGTAGGGCTAGCCATGGTAAAAAAAAAAAAAAAGTATAAATACAATTTCAATCCTATAAATAGTCAAAAAAAAAAAAAGGAAGTCCTTGTAAAAATAAACGTAAAGGTACGCTATGCAAATTCACAGATCATTCAGCACCAAAAAAAAAATTGCAGTCCTAAAAAAAAAAGAAACAAATATATAGAGAGAAATCGTGCTTGTAGGGAGATAGATCCACTGTACAGAGTTCCATCAGAGAGGAGCTGAGCTTGTTTGCATGGAGCCTAGTACTGTCATCGTGTGCAGGGGGCAGACGTGGTGTACACACCCGGGCATGTTGCTTGGCATGTGTCTGCAGAGCCCTCCGGTGCTCCAAGTTTGCAAGCACTGCGGTGTCTGTGTGGGCTTAGTCCTCCCAGCCTGTGCACAATCACTGCCGCCTGTGTACTGTGTCCCCATTCAGTCCCATCGCGTTGCAGAAAGTGGCATCTGATGGGAAGAGGAGGGCAGGTAGCTTGCTGCCCACCCCCGGCTGCCAACTGACTTCTCCTCACCCCTCCTCCTCTTCCTGCACTCACTCCGAGGTGCACGGACCCTGGCCGGCCAGCCTGCAGCAAAGAGAAATGCCCGCCCGGTGAGGAGAAAGTGCTCGCCGCTGCTCCCGGACTTGCCGGAGTTGTGTGCCAGGCTTCCTCTCTCCCCCCACCTTTCCTTGCGAAATAAACCAAAACAAGCTGTGTCTGAGTTCCCGGGAGCCCGCACAGCCCCCGCCCCCCTTCACTGCTCCCACCACCGCCTTCTCCTCCTCAGTCTCCCTCACAGCGCGACACGTGACCACCGCCACACACACTATACAGTACACTGCATGGAGCCGCCATCCCTTCAACCTAGCCTGCTAGTCTCCACAATGCAGCAAATCAACGCCCCCTCCCTGTTACCACTATGGAGCAATGAGAAGGCGTTGGAGGCGAATGGCGCTCTCTGATTGGTACTGAGCGATTGTCCCTTTTTTTCAGTATCCCTCTCCCCGCCCAAGCTTGGTTGAGGGATAGCGTAGTAAAAAGGCGTAGACGGCATTATAGAGCGATGTTATTTATGAAACGTGAAGCAACTGGGTGCTGCATTGCCTAATAAACTCCCGTTCTCATACAATATAATAAAGGCTTACTATGTGTTTACACCGAATAACTTATGTATCTAAATCATTCTTTCATAATAGAGGTATGCCCTGGGCTTGCTGGCCATTGTAGTTCCTGTCAGACTGTCTTTTCCAATGGTTGGTATGCAGTGAATGAAGGACGTGGTGCCTCATAAAATGTCCTGTGTACTCCTGTAGTGAGCAGCAGATGTCATTTTCCATTATTAGTATACATCATGGCTTCACCCCACCTGAGGAAAAACTGCACTCCACCCAGCTAATAACTGGCCCTGTAGAATAAATAATCCAGAAATATTTACTAGTCTATGGAGTTCAGCGTCATCTTCAATGCAGCCATGAGCTTCAGACGTACTGCCGTTCTCTGCGGCCACAAAGGTCTTCTTTGAAGCCCTGATCTCCTCATCTTCTATGCTGCTATCTTGAAACTTCTATTTGCACATTCACAGTGGTGCCACAGGTCTCTGCCATGTATTGGGCACATTGCAGTGTCTGTGAATGTACAAGATCCCATGCATACGCAGACATACTGCAGCTCTTCCAGGCCACAAAGGTCTTCCTTGCAGCCCTGAGATCTTAAAACTCCCGTTTGGACATTCACCAAGGCGCCACAAGTCTCTGCCATGCATTGGGGACCAGAAAGTGTCTGTTAATGCAGAAGATTCTATGCATGCGCAGATGAACCGCAGCTCCAACAAGCCACAAAGGTCTACCTTGCAGCACTGAGTTCCTTGCATAGCCGTGCGCACATAGGGTGTAGGGTGTGCCTGGGCACACCCTAATCACCCTGTACTGTGCAGATTCCCCCTGCTGCCTGGCTGCAGAGAAAGGGACTGGGGAATCTCTGTCCTCAGTCCCTTGCTCAGTCTCAAAAGTTAGACATCAGGGGTCTGTTTAGACCACTGATATTTCACCAAAGCTCCCAAACAGGGTTTCTAAAAAGAAATAAAAAAAAAAAAATATTTTAAAAAAATGAATAAAAAAAAATTGTAAAAAATAATAATAATAATAATACAAATATAGATAAACTACTGACACCGATCTCTGCCCTGCTGACAAAGCCCTACTGACTTGCAAACTGCCATATATGGTATATTACACACGCATGTGTGTTTGAGCTTTGGTGTGCACACCCTAATGCAATAGGCTGCGCACACCTATGGTTCCTTGTCTTTTATGCCGCCATCTTGAAACTCCTATTTGCACATTCACAGAGGCGCCACAGGTCTCTACACGTATTTGGAACCTTACAGTGTCTGTGAATGCACAAGATCCCACACATGCGCTCACATACCACAGGTCTGGCACGCCACAAAGGTCTGTGGCGTCAAAATCGCATGATAAGTGGAACACTGTTTCCTGGGTTGTGTGATGTGGACGGACATCCCAGGAGGCACCAGGGGGGCGACCCCCTACATCACCCTCACCAAGGTGAGAGGTCAGGAAGTAGCAAACTGCACCATGATTCAAAGTAATCGCATTAGGCCTCATTCACATGGGCTTACTTTAGAATACACCTGTGCGAGGGCCATGTTTCCCCACACAGGGATGCATAGGCGTTCTGTACATTCCTGTGCATACAGTTCCATTCTTGTCAATTGGGAAGCAGCTGCACAGGCACAACCTCCGCTTCCAATTTGGCCAAAAAGCAGATGCAGGTCTCAATTGACATGAATGGGATTGCCTTCAGGGGGATGTACAGAACACCAGTGCAGGCAAAGAAAACCCCTGCAAAGGCATATGCTATACTATGCCCATGTGAACAAAGCCTAACAGAAAATTGTTCTGAATACTTACTGTACCATAATTTTCCTTTCCTGGTATGTATGGTAACATGTATAGTGTGCTGCCATTTTAATGCCCCCTGTATTGTAGCATCATAACCATATTATTTAATACCACCTCTAGAGCAATCTTGCAGAAATAATTCACAAACCCATGCTAGTAGTAAAACACAAATATCCATGTCCCCGGACACATATACATGATTCTTACATGGTCCTACTAAACCAGTGGGAGCACATGAACAGCAAAAACAGCTCTACAGTTTTTCCACTGTAGAGGTAGAGACTCTCAAAATGCACCCTGTCCAAAATGCGCATCAACGCAGTGCACGCTAATATATGCATTTTGGCATTAAGGTAGCCCCATGCATCTGTATAGGGGGCTACTGCTGATCACTCATTCATAAACAGCTGCTGATGATCATTTAAAGTGGAACTAAACCTCCCTGAAGCCAAGTAAGCTGCCATCATAGCCTCTGTTTGATCTGACAATGTCATGGTGCGCATGTGACTAGTTAGTACACCAGTCATCTGATGGCTTGACAGTTTGGTTGGGAGCGCAAGCAACTGTAACAGTTATCATTTATGGCTTGCCTGGAATGTAACCATTCTGGGAGACCATTAAATCAATGGGTTTAGTTCCATTTTTCCTCGATAGGATAAAGCAGACCGGTCGAATTTCAAACAAATTTTCTTTTCAGAATAAGAAAGTTTTTTTTTTTTTGTGATCTGATGATGCCACCATTGATTTTCGAAATTCGGCCGACCAAACCTTCATGTTGCCGGGAATATTTGTTTCTCTCCAGGAATATTCTTTTCTCTCCGGGAATATTCTTTTTTTGCACGTGCGCATTTTTTTTCTATTACATTTCTAGCACGATTCTCCCATCATTGATCAGAAAATCGTTTGTTTTTCAAAAAATTTCCAATATGTCGGATTCCTTAAATTTGTTTGCCGCACGAAAATCGGCTGTTGCTGCAGCCCACTAACGGTGCGAAATTCGTACGAAAATTCTTTGATACGATTTTCGAAAGAAAATTCTTTTGAAATTCGAACTGTGTATGGCCGCATTTGAGTTATATCCCCCGTCAGTCTTCTTTTTTTTTTTGCCCTCTGTGGGGGTCATTTACTAAAACTGGTGCACACAGAATCTGATGCAGCTGTGCATAGTAAGCAATCAGCTTCTACATTTCAGCCCTGGTTCACACTGGGCTGCGGGAGTGAAATCGCGCGATTTCAGCTGAACTCGCGCAATTTTACTCC
Organism: Rana kukunoris; assembly: GCA_029574335.1. Lineage (NCBI taxonomy): Eukaryota > Metazoa > Chordata > Amphibia > Anura > Ranidae > Rana > Rana kukunoris. The sequence goes on from CM056052.1 coordinate 163,978,170, forward strand.
CTCTGGCAGTCCCGATTTCGGCGCGATTTAGGAGACATCTGTGCAGGGTTCTGCACAGATGTCAATGTAAATCGCGTCCTGAAATCGCAAAAAGTAGTGCAGGAACTACTTTTTGAAATCGGTGCAGCGCCGCAGATGCGGCGTCGCACCGATTAGGATTTCGCATCTCAAATCGAACTAAATCGTACCCAGTGTGAACCTGGGCTTATTGTCAAAGCCTTATTGAACAAGTTGAGGTTAGAAGCTTACTGGTTACTATGCATATCTGCACCAGATTCTGTGTACACTAGGTTTAGTAAATCTTCCCCTGTGTCCTATTGGGAAGATTCCCCATCACTTCCCATCTTTTAGACGCCCATAGCGTCGGTGGTAAAACTCTGCCATTTTTACCACCATGGCTATGGGCGGATTTCCGGCGCATTTCAGCCGCTAGCGGGGCAGTTTTACCCCCAATAGCGGCCAACAAAGTTGCGGATAGCAGCACTTTTTTTACCGTCCTGCTAGTGCAACGCTCCAGTGTAAAAGCCCAGTGATAATGATCACCAGTACTAACAGAGAGAGTGGATCTAGTATCTCTCCACTGTATAAAAAAAAAAAAGATGTCCATTTTCATCCAGTCATCATACCCCGATCTCATTTTTGCAAACTCATGCACAATCACCCAACACAGTCAAAAGTATTAGAACGATTCTGCCTAGGTGCATAGTCTATTTGTATTTGATCTTTGTATAGAACAAGAGGTGGGTTATGTGTATGACATGATAAAGGAAAATTCAGTCCCCATTCACACCAGAAGAGGCAGTGCAGTGCGCTTTTACAATGCATCACTATGTTTACCTTAACTTTATTGAAATATCATAAAATTATGACTTTATACACGGCAGTGCCATGTGAAAAGGTGTAATGTGTCACTTTGTGGCCAATGCTACCCAACACATCTTAACACATACTGTATGGTGTGAATGGACCCTGACATTTTGTATTTATTCTTAATACAGTATAAATCTAGAAAAGTTGACCTTGTATCTGCACTTTCACTGGAGAACATGCCTTTCAAGAAGCAAAGAAAATGTACTTTAATCTATGTGTGTCAACGTCTGTTTAGGAATGTAAGGATGACTTTTGTACTAAAGAAAATATTTCTATATTGTGTAAGCTTAAGAAATGAATTGAATGCAAAGGAACACCCTTTCACTGTGACACGTCCCCCTCCAAGTACATGGAAAACCAGTCTGAACACTTATTGCACAATGCATTGTAAATGACAAATGAAAAAAAATGTCCATTCACTATTTCACCGAAGCTATGAATGGGTAGATCAACAGACATTTTCCAAGGGTTTGCAGCATTTTCAATGAAAACACTATTAAGTCTCACAAAGTGTGGGCGGAAATAGACCAATCTTCTACTTGCATCTGCCACAGTTTGAAAATTAAAATTAGAATGAGATTCCTGTAACATTAGAATGCATTTAAATGGATTGCTTATATATGGCCTTGTTCATACAGATGCTAGAAATTTTGTTTCAGAGCTTGTTCATACGTACGGCAGCTCTTGCTGCCCCTCTAAAAAGCGATTTGTGGTGGGTCGCTTTTCAGAGGCCTTTAACAGGCAGTGAAAAGGTGATATGTGTTTTAACAGTGAAAATGCTCATGCACCACAACCGTGTGCATTGCCCTATTAACTTAAATGAGTCATATTCTGTGGCAGTACTGCGAGCCAAATGCAACGTGACGTTTCATCTTTGGCATGCCCATTAGCATGTGTACAGTGCTAAAAGACTGCTTGCCTTGTTCAGTTGGGTGGTTGGGGACGGTAAAATAAAAAAATAAAAAAAGCCCTTAAGATGATAGGAGAAGTAATGAGAGTTGATGGGTTTGTAGCATCTGGTAGCATTCAGGGAATTAGGAACACACCTTTTAGCACCAATGTAAACTGAGCCCTCATAAAAATGTATTTTTTTAAAAACAAGACAAGCTTTAGATACACCCAAGCTTTTAGATGATCAGTAGTGCTTTTTGTAGGACCCGCCTTTTACCTAAGCTGTAAATGCTTTGTTGATTTTTCACTACTCAAACACATCTTGTAAAATTAACTATGTCTTTGTGTAATGGCAGCTTTAGTGTTTACAAATCCTTTTCTATAGGATACCTCCATGGAGTAAGCATCCATTGATAAATCACTGTGAAAAAACATGGTCTGTGATAAAGAAACAAACACAATGCTGCCATCTCTTGGCCACTTTGATATTACACACTGCTTTCACATAGTAGACTGCTTAAAGAATGTGTAATGTTCTATATAATATCTATATACTTGGCACCAAGGGCCTTATTTCTTAAGCTTAGAAGAAAAAAAGTGATTTTTGAGTTTGCTGAAGTCTCACTATATTTTGATCGTTACTTTTAGTGTAAGCGGTACTAAACTCAAAACCAAAAATGTTATATATTGCAGCTTACCAATCATTAGATATGGTGGCTGCATTGGTTTTCTTTATTTAGGCTTTTTCCTCTCTGTTTTCACCTGGTGATCAGCGAGTAATACACCTCCTTTATTAAAGTGCCCCCACTTTGGAAGAATCAGGGGCACTTGAATGGTCATGCAACACTGTACTAATATGACATTTTTATCATTTTTTTTACACAAATAGAGCTTTCTTTTGGTGGTATTTAATCACCACTTGTTTATTTTTTATTTTTTGATAAACAAAGGAAAGTCTGACTGAAAGACTGAAAGTGTTGAAAAAATAACAACATTTTCATTGTTTGTTATAACATTTTGCAAACAGGTACTTTTTCTCCTTCACTGATGTGCACTTATTAGGCTGCACCGATGAGCACTGATAGGCCGCACTGATGGGCACTGATGGGAACTGATGAGGCGGCACTGGTGCGCACTGATCATGAGGCACTGATGAGGCTGCACTGATGGGTGGCACTAACTGGTACTGATAGAAAAAATATAAAAACTCCAGTGGTGATTAAATACCACTTGTTTAAAAAAAAATGATAAAAATGTCATATGATTACAGTGTTGCATGACCACGCAATTGTCATTCAAAGTGTGATAGCGCTGGAGGCCAAGGGGGTGAAAGTTCCTGGTATTGAACTGGTTAAAGCAGTATTAAACCCTGTTTTTTCACTTTTCCCTACCAGTAAGCATATGATAAATCTTAGTAGGTGTGTTATAAATGGGCTAAACTGATGCCATTTAGTATTAACATGGCCTCAGGCTGACAACACTGGCACATGTGCAAAACATTCTGCATTTAGGGCACACTGAGTATGCCATGTTTGCAGAGCACTGTGCCACTATGGGGACGTGCATGTGCAGGAGTGATGTCATTGCAGTCCGATCGTTCAAACAGCGGGAGAGTGCAAACCTGGAAGAAAGACCAAGCAAAGATGGAAGCACGAGGAGCGGTAACAGTGCACGGGCACTCTGTTTCGGAGATAACATCAACCTGCAGGGGGGCCATTTAAAAAAAAAATTGCTAAGTTCAATATCACTTCAAGGACTGAGTTTGCTTAGGTATTGATAATGGTGCCAGGTCTTCCCATTTAGCAGTCAGTCTGAAAAAGGAGATGATGAGACATACATTATTTTTTTTCAGAAAGTTAAGTCATAATTTTGTGACAATAAAACACAAGATATTTTTTATTTTTTTTTGCATTAAAATAAGAAGCCTTTAGGAATGATCATCAATAAAACTTGATGTCAAAGGTAACATTGAAATACCAAATGTATTTTATAGTAGAATTGAAAAATGTTTAACTGCTTGCCGACCAGCCGCCATCATTTTACTGCGGCAGGTCGGCTCTTCTGGACGAGCGATCGTAGCTATACGTCGGCTTCTTTTGCGGCCACTAGGGGGCGCGCGCCGCCGGCTGGCCAGGTGCGCGTGCCCCTGCTCGCCCCCGAGTCCTGCGCGCGTGCCCGGCGGGCACGATCGCCGCCGGGCACACGCAATTGCTGGTTACAGAGCGGGGACCGGGAGCTTTGTGTGTAAACACAAAGCTCCCTGTCCTGTCAGCAGTGTTGTAAGTAACGGCGTTTAAATAAACGCTGTTACGTAACGATTGCCCTCCAAGGGGTAACTAGTAATCTACTATTTACTAGTAGATTACTATTGATTATTATTATTGATTACTATTACCCCATCGGCAACGCCGTTGCCATTACATTGGCGGCGTTACCGAGTTACATTAAGCGCGCGGGGGGGGGCAGTCCGGGCAGAATCTCACTCAGGGCGGGATGGAGCTGGCCTGTGATTGGGTCACAGGCCAGCTCCGGGTCATGTGTCGACATGTCGTCGACGTCGTGACGCTGGCGCATGCACGCGCTTGAAGTCTCCCGCCCGCAGCAGTGTAGTGTGATGGGTCGGGAGGGAGTGAGTCTGGCTCACCTCCTCACCGTCACCATAGCCGCCGATATCTCCCCCGGCCGCCGCGGAGGCTCCACTCCACCATCAATGGTCCGGACTCCGGGGACACTCACCGCGTCAGCAGTGCACTGACCGACAAACTGTTGGCGGTGGCCCTGTGCAGGTGAGGAGCCGAGGCGAGCAGCATCGGATTGGGAGTGGGGGGGCCGGGGGGGGGACAGATAACGGGACACTCCACCGGACCGCTCCACATGCCCAGGCAGACCCAGCATCATCACACTTTACCTGCTCAGGCAGCAATACTGTACAATATAGATTCAGTGTGAGTGACACTTCTGCAGTGCACACTGAATCTGTATTGTACAGTATTGCTGCCTGGGCAGGTGAAGTGTGATGATGATATTAATAATTGTACACAGTATTGCATTTGCTGGGCCTGCCATAAACTGTACTGTACACTATACTGTATAACCACTACAAAATTCCTTTACAAATAATGCATATTTTAAAATGTTATTAGTAATAACATGTTTGTAAAGGAATTTTGTAGTGCAGATATACAGTATAGTACAGTACAGTATATGGCAGGCCCAGCAAATGCAATACTGTGTACAATTATTAATATCATCATCATCATCATCATCATCATCATCATCATCATCATCACACTCCACCTGCCCAGGCATCAATACTGTACAATATAGATTCAGTGTGCACTGCAGCAGTGTCACTCACACTGCACACTGAATCTATATTGTACAGTATTGCTGCCTGGGCAGGTGGAGTGTGATGATGATATTAATAACACATTACGAAATGTTCTAAAATACTGTATATAGTGTTTTTATTCTTCAATCAGTTAATATAAACATCTTTGATATTAAAGATGTTATAGAACGTAATTGCATTGTAGAATATAAAAAAAAAATCTCAGTTACTTTTCACTTCACTAACTCACTTACTTTTTCGGGCAAGTAACTTGTAATTGTAACCAGGGCTGGACTGGGATAAAAATGTGGCCCTGGACTTCATCCAGACTGGCCCACTTTGACAGGTCTCTCCCAATGGCGGCCGGACAACTCCCGCCCCCCCCAGCCACCCAAGCCCCCTCTCCCCCTTCACTAGCCACTAGCCGTTCTACTTTATTAGAGTAGAACGGCTGGTACTGGTACTCTTATAGGCAGTACCAGTGGGGAAGCTAGACATTATTTCACCCGGGGGGAAAGAATCAGTTCGGTGCCACCCCCCTATTGGGACAAGATTAGGCAGAAGTGAGAAACTCCCAGGACATAGCTGTTGAGTCAGCTGTCTGACCCCTCCCCCATGGTCCTCTGGTCCTCCCTCTGCTCCTCCCCCTGCTTCTCTGTTCCCCCCAGGTGAGCGCTGCGGGGAGGGAGAGGAGGTGAGCGCTGCGGGAAAGGAAGAGACAGAGGAGTGGAGGGGGCGGCGGTCCGCTGTCACTGAAGCCGGCCCACTGAGCCATCGGCCCACCGGGAAACTCCCTGTAGTCCCAATGGCCAGTCCACCCTAGATTGTAACTAGTTACTTTTTTAAAGGAAGATGAACAACACTGCCTGTCAGCGGGGGAAACAATGATCTTCTGTTCATACAATGTATGAAAGGAAGATCAGTGATTTCCCCTAGTGAGTCCACCCCCCCATACAGTTAGAACACACCCAGGAACATACTTAACCCCTTCCCCGCCCCCTAGTGTTAACCCCTTCACTGCCAATGTCATTTTTATAGTAATCCAATGCATTTTTATAGCACTGATTGCTATAAAAATGCCAATGGTCCCAAAAATGTGTCAAAAGTGTTCGAAGTGTCCGCCATAATGTCGCAGTACTGAAAGAAAACGCTGATCGCCGCCATTACTAGTAAAAAAAAAATATTAATAAAAATGCCATAAAACTACCCCCTATTTTGTAAACGCTATAACTTTTGCGCAAACCAATCAATAAACGCTAATAAACAATAAACAATAAACGCTAATTGCGATTTTTTTTAACGAAAAATATGTAGAAGAATACGCATCGGCCTAAACTGAGGATTTTTTTTTTTTTATATATATATTTTTTGGGGATATTTATTATAGCAAAATGTAAAAAATATTGCATTTTTTTTCAAAATAGTCGCTCTATTTTTGTTAGAAACAGCAGGGCACACATTTAACCCCTTCCTCGCCCCCTAGTGTTAACCCCTTCCCTTCCAGTCACATTTATACAGTAACCAGTGCCTATTTATATGGTCGCTGTATAAATGTAAATGGTCCCAAAAATGTGTCAAAAGTGTCCGATGTGTCCGCCGTAATGTCACAGTCCCAATAAAAATCCCATATCGCCGCCATTACTAGTAAAAAAAAATCATAAAAAAATCATAATTCTGTCCCTTATATTGTAGGCACTATAACTTTTGCGCAAACCAGCCGCTTATTGCGATTTTTTTCTAACAAAAATACGTAGAAGAATACGTATCGACCTAAACTGAGAAAAAAAAAAATATTTTTACTTTTTTTAAATGGGATATTTATTATAGCAAAAAGTAAAAAATATTGTGTTTTTTTAAAAAATGTACGTTCTTTTATTGTTTATAGCGCAAAAAATAAAAACCGCAGAGATGATCAAATACCACCAAAAGAAAGCTCTATTTGTGGGAAAAAAAGGACGCCAATTTTGTTTGGGAGCCACGTCGCACGACCGCGCAATTGTCAGTTAAAGCGACGCAGTGCCGAATCACAAAAAGTGCTCTGGTCATTGGGCAGCAATATGGTCCGGGGGTTAAGTGGTTAAAGTAGATCTATGGGCAACATTTTTTTTTAGTAGGGGAGGGTTATAGCCCCTGTCAGATTTTTTATTTTTTTTGCCATCTGTGTCCCATTGCTTAGATTTCCCTTTACTTCTTGTCCCATGGCTAAACAGGAAGTTAGAGGAAATCTTTGCAAATTAAGGAAATTCCTTGGGGACCTCCACGTCACCAGAACTTATGTCCCCATTGGAAGATTTCCCCTCTATTACTTTTCTGGGGACTACCCAAAATGCGGGATTTTCTTTTACTTTCACTTTCAATGATAATGGCAAACATGACTACTAGAGAGGGTGAATCTCCTTAATGGGGGGCACAGATAGCAATATTAATTGAAAAGCATTCTAATCTCACTCCACTCTCAACTGTTGCCTTTAGTTATACTTTAGGTCCTGAGACATTTCTATGAAACCCTATCTGGACAATAGGGACAGCTGGCAATTGTGCCAAAATGTTCCCATGAATAGTCGGCAACTTTAAATAGCAAATACACGTCCATGGCATTTATCTTAGCAGTAGCAGAGAAAATCTCACAAAATCTCACAACTTGCATGTCAGTCTCACATGCCTTAAATTCCCCCTCTGGCTGACTACATAACGATTTATCCAGGATTAGTGTTGCTCACGAATATTCGCATTGCGAATATTCGCTACGAATATTGCATATTCGAGTATTCGCGAATAACGCGAATATCGCGGCGAATATTCGCTATTTCGAATATTCGAATGTTTTAAATTTTTTTTTAGAACAGATCACATCCTAGAGATCCCCATCGACGTCTAAAAGCATTGCTGGTATGATTAGAGACCTTGGGCCGAGTAGCTGCAGCGCTCATTTTATATTGCCGAAAAATCGCAATGCGATTATTCGGTAATAGCGATATCGCGCGATTATTTTATATTGTAATATATCACGAATATTCTGAGCCAATCAGAGTGCTCCATTCCGCATTTCTCGAAATTTCGCAATTATTTTATATTGTAATATATCACGAATATTCTGAGCCAATCAGAGTGCTCCTTCCGCATTTGCCGAATATTCGCAATTTTTGTGTATTGTAATATATCACGAATATTCTGAGCCAATCAGAGTGCTCCTTCCGCATTTCTCGAATATTCGCAATTATTTTGTATTGTAATATATCACGAATATTCTGAGCCAATCAGAGTGCTCCATTCCGCATTTCTCGAATATTCGCAATTATTTTATATTGTAATATATCACGAATATTCTGAGCCAATCAGAGTGCTCCATTCCGCATTTCTTGAATATTCGCATTCGCAATTCGCAAAAATTCGCGAAAATTCGCAAAAATTCGCGAAAATTCGCAATCATTTAATTTCCAAAAAATATCACGAATATTCGTATTTAGCGAATATATGTCGAATATTCGACTATATATTCGAGATATATCGCGAATTCGAATATGGCATATTCTGCTCAACACTATCCAGGATCAGTAGTTGTTGTCAAATTTCAAAGATAGAATGAATCAACAGATACCATCTGCCTTAAAGTATTATTAAAAGTAAAGTTGCAGTGTTAAACTGGCCATAGACCCGAGATGATTTGAACATGAGATGATTAACACCTAATCAAGGCAAAATTTATTAGGATCAGCGATGATCTCAATTCTGTAGACACCAACATACAGGAAGCAGTGTGTTTGAAAACATTGTCTAGTAGTCGCTGATGCTTTTCTAGTGGTGAACTGGCATGAGAAGATTCGGGAAACTCTTTTCTCTTGTATTCAGTGCTTTAAGTGGGCCAAAAGAGGTGCCGGTACTCTATTAGGCGCCGGTGCCCCCCCCCCCCCCCATACTGAACATGAAAATACCCTTAGAAAGTACCCTGAAAAAGAGCTACCGTAGAAAGAGCTACTGAACATAAATAAAATGTGCAAAAGGGTATTGAACAAAATGTTGTACAAAATGTACATAAAATAAATTATAAAAATTATAATAACATACGAACCATAGAACAGTAATCGTCCTTACATCAGAGTCTCCCCCATCAGCACCTCCATACATCAGAGTGTCCCCCATCAGCACCTCCTTACATCAGAGTGTCCCCCATCAGCACCTCCTTACATCAGAGTGTCCCCCATCAGCACCTCCTTACATCAGAGTGTGTCCCCCATCAGCACCTCCTTACATCAGAGTGTGTCCGCCATCAGCACCTCCTTACATCAGAGTGTGTCCCCCATCAGCACCTCCTTACATCAGAGTGTCCCCCATCAGCACCTCCTTACATCAGAGTGTCCCCCATCAGCACCTCCTTACATCAGAGTGTCCCCCATCAGCACCTCCTTACATCAGAGTGTGTCCCCCATCAGCACCTCCTTACATCAGAGTGTCCGCCATCAGCACCTCCTTACATCAGAGTGTGTCCCCCATCAGCACCTCCTTACATCAGAGTGTGTCCCCCATCAGCACCTCCTTACATCAGAGTGTGTCCCCCATCAGCACCTCCTTACATCAGAGTGTGTCCCCCATCAGCACCTCCTTACATCAGAGTGTCCCCCATCAGCACCTCCTTACATCAGAGTGTCCCCCATCAGCACCTCCTTACATCAGAGTGTCCCCCATCAGCACCTCCTTACATCAGAGTGTGTCCCCCATCAGCACCTCCTTACATCAGAGTGTCCCCCATCAGCACCTCCTTACATCAGAGTGTCCCCCATCAGCACCTCCTTACATCAGATCACAGTGTGTCCCCATCAGCAGCCCTCTTCACATGAGAGTGTCTTCCCTGTCTTCCCTCTCCTCCCCCTCACACGTGTACAGTGTACTCACTAGTCACTACAGTACTCACAGTTCTGAAGGCAGTTCTGAAGGCAGTTCTTCCTCTCCTCACGGTAACAGTTCTGGCGCGCGCGCTGATACATGTCCCGCCCTCCTCCTCTAGACCAGCTTGTGTGACAGACAGCACACTGGCTCTATCACACGAGCTAGGAGAAGGAGGAGGGCGGGACATGTATCACAGCGCGGCGCGCCCTTTTTTTTCATGGCGTTTTAAAGTTCACCGCGGCCGGGTGCCGCGGGCTGCCGCTCCCCTGAAAGTGCCGCCTGGGGCTGCGTTCCGGTACGGGAAACGCACGTCCTGGGCGCACGGAGAGGTGCTGGTACTCTCCAGGGCCATTTTTGGAAGTGGCGGTACTGAGTACCGCCGCGTTCCGGCCCACTTAAAGCACTGCTTGTATTATTCTCTTTATTATTGTAGCACTGACCCCCGCAGGAGCTGCTGATTAAATTTTGGGCCTGCACTCTCTAACTACAACCCCAATGATAAGGCTCAATCCCCTTTACACAGCTGTGGTGCAATACAATACAATACTGTACAATGTGATACCAGATACCTGTTTGTAACTTCAGGATCCACGAGCAGCACCTAGAGTGAATAAAGCAATACGCCACAACCCTGATATGCTTAAACAGTAGTATTCTTTTACTGTTGATAATTGGCAAGTAAAGAAACACCAGTACATAAACTGTGCTATCCTCCTAACATGGGATGATAGCACAAAAAAAAAATTGAATCTATACAGCAATCAAATAACAAACAGTATACCTGCAGGTATATGAATAAGAAAATAAAACTAAGCCTAGGAGCTCCCCCTACTTTGTAAGGTAACCGTGAGATCTCACAAAAAAAAAAAAAACAGTCAGTTCTTGATCTTCTTTCTTCGCTAGCTAATAATGTTTCCCAAGTAATTTGTAATCCAAACAAAACGAATAAACTTCCTGAAAAAAATGTCTCCGCAATGAGTGGGTTAACTGCCTTGGCCTTCTGGAGAGCGTCCCGAACAACTAGGCCTTCAACCTTCCTAAAGGCAACCCCTCCGCTTCTTCTTGGAAGTATGTAGTGAGGCCTGTGTGTTAGTCTAATGGCGTGTGAGGCATAACAAACTGTGGGCCGTAACCCACTCACCTAACTGGACACAGGCTCCGTACAGTCCGGCGACCTCCTCCCGTTGCTCCGTCAGCTGGATCAAACACCAGGCCAACTTTGCTGGGGGACTCCCGTCCTCCGATGCTCAATGGAAATGTCCGTGGGCCTTGTTGTTCGGTCCCGTCTCCTCACAGATCCTCTCCGGCTGCCCATGCGGTTCCAAAAGGACCCAAGATGGCTGCTCCCACTCCTTATATAGCAAATCCCAGCATGCACTGCGCAAGAAATTGTTCCTGGGTCTTTGATCAACTTCCTATTGACAAAGGTCAACTCTGAGAACCAATAGTCTTTCTTCTTTATTCCTCAGATAGTGGAATGCTTCTTGCATTAACAACAATTGGCCACTAGATGGCTCCAAGCACTCAACAATCTCAATGTCCATGAATGCCATCTAGGGAATGCAATATACACATTTATATACATCAGCGCTACATTAGTATTGTTAACTTCATGGATAGGCGTGTTAAGGTGATGTCAACATGCACGATTGCAGGAAAAATAGACAGATCTTCTGATGCTTACCTCAAAACCCACCTTTAATCAAGATTTTAGGTCTATTTTTTTCCGTCAGAAAAGCATACAGACGAACGGTTTTCCCGCTAGGATTTTTCCTCCCGGGAAAAAAAGAGACCCTGCTCTCTTTTATTTCCATCAGTTTTCCCATTGGAAAAACTGCGATGGAGCATACCATGGTCGGAATTCCCAGCCAAAAGCTCTCATTGCAGTTTTTCCGACGGGAAAACCGGTCGTGTGTACGAGTCTTGAGACTTGTCATGTCCCACTGGGGAGATTTCCCTTCACTTTGTGTTCTGGAGATGTAACAGGAAGTGAAAGGAGATTCTCTGAAATGAGTAAAAAACCCCTCTTATGCCGCGTACACACGATCATTTTTTGCGATGAAAAAAAACGCCTTTTTTTAAAACGTCATTTAAATTGATCGTGTGTGGGCAAAAAAATTCCAACATGCTTGAATTTTTTGTGTCGTTTTTCAAAATGTCGTTTTTTGTGTCATAAAAAGTGATGGTGTGTGGGCAAAACGACGTTTAAAACGTCGTTTTTAAACCCGCGCATGCTCAGAAGCAAGTTATGAGACGGAGTTTCAATGGAAAAGAGTGCCATCGAACGTGGTGTACGTCACCACGCTTTGCTAGAGCTTTGTAGAAAAACGATGGTGTGTACGCAACGTCATTTTGGAAAATGAAGTTTGAAAAACGTCGTTTTTTTTCATGATCGTGTGTACGCGGCATTAGGCCTCTTTCACACGGATCGGTCCATTTTTCGGTCCGCTCCGTGTGTGTCCGTCGGCTCAGCGGGGGGTCCCTCTGAGCTGTCGGCCGACAGGGCGGTCCCCGTACACTGTGCAGGGACCGCCCTGTCTCTCCTCCGCTATCCCCTATGGGGAATCGGATGAAAACGGACCGTCTGTCCGTTTGCATCCGATCCGCCGGACGGAAGAAAAATAGGGTTTTCTTCCGTCCGAAAAACGGATCCAGACGGACGCGGATCTTAGGTGGACGTTAGCGGATGCATCATCCGCTAACGGATGCAATCCCAAAGGGGCCCATTACAAGTCCGTAAACGGACTTGTAATAAGCGGACGAACGGTCCGCTCATGTGAAAGGGGCCTAAGACAGTTATCAACAAACAAGCTTCTCACCAGTTCCAGTGACAACCCTAAACATTTGAGTTTCCCGATATTCTTTTGTCCCAGTGACCGTAGTCACCAGAACAAATGGAGGTGAATCTCTCCAGCAGGGAGCGTAGGTTAAAGAGGAGTTTCAGGCTCCTGCAGAACAAATAGTTTAGCTGCTGACTTTTAAAATTGGGACACTCAACTGTCCAAAAATCCATCTTCACCAAGGGAAACTGGCAGTGAAGCCTTGAGCTAGAACCAATTTAGACAGGAGGCAATTAACCTACCAGCATGTCTTTAGAGTATGGGAGGAACTTATGGTTAGTGTTTGGCTGAAGCCATTTATTATTAAATACTGGAGGGACATTTGCATTCATCAGCCAGGAAGCTGCCCATGGGACATACTTGGACATTCCAACATGACAATGATCCAAAACACAAGGCCAGGTTGACCTGTCACTGGCTACAGCAGAATGAAGTGAAGGTTCTGGAGTGGCCATCTCAGTCTTCTGACCTCAATATCATTTAGTCACTCTGGGGGGATCTCAAACATGCAGTTCATGCAAGACAGCCCAAGAATTTACAGGAACTGGAGGCTTTTTCCCAAGAGGAATGGGTGGCTTTACCATCTGAAAAGATAAAGAGCCTCATCCACAAATACCACACAACACTTTAAGCTGTCATTTATGTTAAAGGGGGCAATACACAGGGGTATGGAAACTTTTAATCGGGGTAATTTGGGTAGTTTCTGTTGTCATTATGGTTTAAAAAGAGCAATCACAGTTGATTGATAATAAATGGCTTCAGACAAACACTAACCATGAGTGAAAGAAATGTTTTTGTGCTGTCATTTATATTCTCCAAAAAATGGCCAAGAAATCATAAATCCTGCCAGGGTATGTAAACCTATAAGCACAACTGTGTAGATAGATAGATAGATAGATAGATAGATAGATAGATAGATAGATAGATAGATAGATAGATAGATAGATAGATAGATAGATAGATTAGATAGATAGATTAGATAGATAGATTAGATAGATAGATAGATAGATAGATATTACATTTTTATAGCAACCTGAAATATGTATTTGTGTGAAATCCAATGAAACATTCACACAGATGATTTATTTTGTTTAGTTATTTATTTATTTTTTGGTACCACACCTTGCGTAGCTCATATCTCTAAAGGCTCAACTCACAAAGATGCATACTGTACTGTAACACACAATTTAGCCTGCTCTTCAAGAAGCATTGTTTACATTACAAGTACAGCATAACACTATCAGAATTTTAACAGGTTTTATGATAAAATCGATTACAAAAATAAATTCACAAAAAAAACAAGTTATCAGTGTCTAAAACACAGATTGCTTCAGGTCATTGATAACTGAGTTTCAATATGTGCATGTTGAGGAGAGCAGGGAATAGAGTGGTTTGAAGTGGTGAAAAAAAACACCTTAAGGCCGTACACACAATCAGATTTTCCGATGGGAATTGTGTGATGGAAGGCTGTTGTTGGAAAATCCAACCGTTTGTATGCTCTATCGGACAATTGTTGGATTTTCCACCAACAAATGTTGGATAGCATGCTTTCCGCCAACAAATTTGTGTTGTCGAATTATCCGATTGTGTGTGCAGAAGTTCTTTGGAAAAAAATCCAAAGTACAAACACGCATGCTCATAAACAATGCTAACCATAACACAACATTAGCAGAAGTTTCCCAAAGGGTAGGGCTAAAGAGCTGAAAAACCATGTTTCCTGTTTGTTGTCTGACAATATGCAAGACAAGTTCATGGCCAACTCCCTTCGGACACAAGTCCTACACTTTATCCGTGGAAAATCTGATCATGTGTACCAGGCTTAAAGCGCTATTAGACCATTTCACACTGAGGCAGTTTTGAGTCAGTGCGTTTGCGGGACGTTAGAAATAGTCCTGCAGGCAGCATCTTTTTGGCTCTGTAAAAAGCACTCCAAAAATGCCACTGCCCTTTGAAATTAATTGGTAGCACTTATGAAGCATTTTTTTAAGGTCACGTTGTCACGTGAGTAAATCTCCCTTATTAGGACACAGACTATTAGGGGGGGAAATGGCTTTAGATACACTTTAACCACTTAAGACCCGGACACATACGCTGCTAAATGACCCAAGGTGTTTTTACAATTCGGCGCTGCGTCGCTTTAACAGACAATTGCGCGGTCGTGCGACGTGGCTCCCAAACAAAATTTGCGTCCTTTTCTTCCCACAAATAGAGCTTTCTTTCGGTGGTATTTGATCGCCTCTGCGATTTTTATTTTTTGCGCTATAAACTAAAATAGAGCGACAATTTTGAAAAAAATCACTATTTTTTTACTTTTTGTTATAAAAAAAATCAAATAAACTAAATTTTAGTAAAACATTTAGGCCAAAATTAATTCAGACACATGTCTTTAGTAAAAAAAAAAAATCGCAATAAAAAAAATAGCTACCTAGCGGGAACAGCGACACTAATACAGCGATCAGAAAAATGATCGCTTAGTGATGCTGGCAATAGGGAGTGAAAGGGTTAACTAGGGCAGTGATCAGGGGGTTAAAACTTTATTAGGGGGGGTGGGGGGGGCTATCCTGGACTTAACACTAACTGATTTTACACTGCCTGTCACACTGACACTAAATGCAGTGATTAGATCACTGCATTCAGTGACACTGTGACAGGGGGGTGGGGGGGGGGGGCGATCACAAGGGGTTAATGTGCCTATGTGAGTGTGTGTCAGTGTTGTGTTGGTGCACACTTACTGTGGATGTCTTCTCTCATCAGCAGCGGTGGGAAACACCGCTGCGATGAGAGGTGACATAATTTCCTCCTTCCTGTGTAAACACAGGAGGAGGAACTGAAACGAAGGGGGAGCGCTCCCATTGGCTGGGAGCGATCGCGGGGGGGGCGGAAAACACGGACATCCGCCCGCTCGTCGGCGATCGCTCCCAGAGCCAGGGGGACCCCCAAACCGCACGAAGGCGGGGACGTAAATTTATGCCCTTGTGCCTGTACGAGCCATGTTGTGGCCGTAAATGTGCGTGCGGGGGTCCTTAAGTGGTTAAATATGTCATTTCCTCTTGGCAAAAAGCCTCCAGTTCCTGTAAACTCTTGGGTTGTCTTGTATGAACTGCACGTTTGAGATCTCCCCAGCGTGGCTCAATGATATTGAGGTCAGAAGACTGAGATGGCCACTCTAGAGCCTTCACTTCATTCTGCTGTAGCCAATGACAGGTCGACTTGCCCTTGTGTTTTGAATCATTGTCATGTTGGAATGTCCAAGTATGTCCCATGCGCAGCTTCCTAGCTGATGAATGCAAATGTTTCTCCAGTATTTTTTGATAACGTACTGCATTCATCTTGCCATCAATTTTGACCAAATTTCCTGTGCCTTTGTAGTTCACACATCCCCAAAACATCAGAGATCCAAATCCGTGTTTCACAGTAGGAATGGTGAACCTTTAATCATAGGCCTTGTTGACTCCTCCAAATGTAGCATTTATGGTTGTGGCCAAAAAGCTAAATTTTGGTCTCATTACTCCAAATTTGTGCCAGAAGGTTTGAGGCTTGTCTTTGTGCTGTTTGGTGAATTGTAAGCGGGATACTTTATGACATTTACATAATAATGACCATACAGCCCATCTTTCTTCAAGTGCCTCCTTATTGTGCATCTTGAAACAGCCATATCACATGTTTTCAGAGTCGTGTATTTCACCTGAAGTTATTTGTGGGGTTTTCTTTGCATCCAAAACAATTTTCCTGGCATTTGTGGATGACATTTTAGTTGGTCTACCTGACCATGGTTTGGTTTCAACAGAACCCCTCGTTTTCCATTATTTTTAACACTGCTGATTGGCATTCTAAATTCCTTGGATATCTTTTTATATTCCTTTCCTGTTTTACACAGCTCAACTACATTTTCCCACAGATCCTTTGACAATTATTTTGGTTTCCCCATGACTCAAAATCCAGAAATGTCAGTGCAGCACTGGATGAAAGATGCAAGGGTCTGTCAGGAGTCCAGAAACTCATTGACCCTTTTATAATACACACTAATTACAAGCAAACAGATCACAGGTGAGGATAGTTACCTTTAATAGCCATTCAAACCTCCTTTGTGTCAACTTGTGTGCATGGTAGCAGGCCAAAATCACCAGGGTATATAAACATTTGATTAGGGTAATTTGGGTAGTTTCTGTCGCCATTATGATTTAAAAATGGTAAACAAAGTTGATTGATAATAAATGGCTTCAGCCAAACACTAATCGTGAGTGAAAGAAATGTGTTTGGGTTATCATTCGTATTCTCTGAAAAATGGCCAAGAAATCATAAATCAGGCATAAATCATAAATCATCCCAGGGTATGTAAACCTATAAGCACAACTGTATATATATCAGAATTTTAACAGGTTTTATGATAAAATCGATAAAAAAAAAAAAAAAACGTATCAGTGTCTAAAACACAGATTGCTTCAGGTCAGTGATAACTGAGTTTTAATATGTGCATGTTGTGGAAAGCAGGTAATGGAAAAGTTTGACGTGGTGAAAAGAATAATGCCGCATACACACGATCATTTTTCGGCATTAAAAAACATAGTTTTAAAAAAATGTCATTTAAAATGATCGTGTTTGGGATTCACATAATTTTTCGGGTTCTGAAAAACGACAATTTTTTTCCGAACATTTTTTTCCGAACAAGCTCGCTTCCGAACATGATCGCGTGTGGGTTGAAACGACGTTAAAAACCAGTGCATGCTCAGAAGCAAGTTATAAGACGGGAGTGCTCGTTCTGGTAAAACTACCGTTCGTAATGGAGTAAGCTCATCCATCACGCTGTAACAGACAGAAAAGCGCGAATCGTCTTTTACTAACACAGAATCAGCTAAAGCAGCCCCAAGGGTGGCATCATCCGCATGGAACTTACCCTTTATAGTGCCATCGTACGTGTTGTACGTCACTGCGCTTTGCTAGAGCATGTTTTTAAAACGATGGTGTGTGGGCAACGTCGTTTTAATGATGAAGTTGGAAAAACTTTGTTTTTTCTACATGCCGAAAAACGTCATTTTTTTCATGCCGAAAAATTATCGTGTGTACGCGGCATTACACTTAAAGCGATATTAGACCCCTTTCACACTGAGGCACCTGAAAACTGCCTCCCGTTCATTTGCATTCACACTCAGGTGGTGCGCTTACAAAAAGTCCTGCAAGCAGCATCTTTGGAGCGGGTTTTGAGCGCTGCAAAAAGCACTCCAAAAAGGCCCTTGCCCATTGAAATGAATGGGCAACGCTTCCAAAGTGCCTTAAAGGCAATTCGAAAGTACCGCAAAATGGGTGTTTCTTGAAATTATAAAATTGTAATTATTATTTTAAAAAAGCCACCCCACTATGTGCCAGAAAAGCACAGCATACTGTAAGTACCGCTAAAACGCTGCTTTAGCAGAGCTTCAGTGTGAAAGATGTATTAAACCTAAGAAACAACATTTTATATATTGCAACTTGCTAGTTCTTGATTGCTGAATTTGTTTTTTTGTTTTTTTGCCTTTTTTTAAATGTTTAGCTGGTCAGTTATTTTTCAACTTTTTTTTTAACAGAACAAGCTGTCAAGCAAAAGTGGCAATTAGAGGCTTGATACAAACCATTTAATTCTGACAGGAGTGATTACAATGATCAGCTTTTATTTATTTATGTGAAACTGTTATCCCAAATGGAAAAAATCATCTTTCTATAGCTGCTAAAATGTGGGGGAAAATAATCTAGAGTTTAGCTTCAATTTGTTAGTAAAGTCTATCTAAATCTAGTGCATCTAAGGCCGCGTACACACGATCAGTCCATCCGATGAGAACGGTCCGAAGGACCGTTTTCATCGGTTAACCGATGAAGCTGACTGATGGTCTGATGTGCCTACACACCTTCGGTTAAAAAAAACGATCGTGTCAGAACGCGGTGACATAAAACACAACGACAGGCTGAAAAAAACGAAGTTCAATGCTTCCAAGCATGCGTCGACCTGATTCTGAGCATGCGCTTTTGAACCGATACTTTTGCACACTAACGATCGGTTTTGACCTATCGGTTAGGCGTCCATCGGTTAAATTTTAAAGCAAGTTCTATTTTTTTTGACCGAAGGATAACTGACCGATGGGGCCCACACACGATCGGTTTGGACCGATGAAACGGACCTTCAGTCCGTTTTCATCGGTTTTGACCGATCTTGTGTACGCGGCCTTACACAACCCTCTCCACAGACTAACAATGCTTCTATCCAAAGGTGTCACCATTTCCTCTCCATCCAGAGTGGCGTAGAGAGTAGGGTGAGCTGGCTGAATTTTAATCCACGTAGGGCTGCCCCTGTATGGGAAATTCGGACAACTTTTCTTGATCAGTGGTTGCAGTCACTGAACAGTGTATTCTGACAGCAGAGAGTCACGCTATCAGAATACAATGTCCCAGCAGGGGAACTCCTCCATCCACCTCAACTGTGTGGATAGAGGAATCCTTTTATTTTTTTAAGTTCAGCCAACTAGCTGAATGAAAAAAAGACTAATCATCTAAGAGCAGCTTAAGACAGGAAGAAGTATGATACTGGGCAGATCGACAGGTGAAATTAAAGGAAAAAGGACTAAAAAGAAAACGGATGCAACCACCAAGTCTTAGGACCGATGAAATTCAATATATCACGTTTTTGTTTTTCAGTTTACATACACTCATATAAAGTATGGGGGGTTATTTACGAAAGGCAAATCCACTTTGCACTACAAGTGTAAACTATAAGTGCACTTGTGCGCAGTGCCGCTCACGCATGCGCAGTGAGTGCCCGGCCGTGAAGCCGAAAGCTGTCACAGCCGGGTGCCCACACTAAGAATGAAGACGCCGGGCGAAGAGGGGAGGAGAGGAGCGGAGCTCCGGCCGGCGCGTCGCTGGACCGTGGAGCAGGTGAGTGTCTGTTTATTAAAAGCCAGCAGCTACACTTTTTGTAGCTGCTGAATTTTAATAAACATAAAAACAGCCTGGAACTCCCCTTAAAGAGCTTTGTACGTAGAATTCAGCAACCATCAGTGAACATTGTTTTGGGTGTGCACAAGATTTTCTGTAAAATGTGTGACCTTAGTTGCACCGCATACATCTGTTCCTTTGGCTAAGAAAAACACTGAGCACATCTGATGTATATTTTCATTCATTTATATACAAAGAAAAAAGGTGCGCAACAATGTGGCATATGTAAAAATATTAAATACACCAGGGCTCAAAATTTCAAGTCCTGAGCTACTAGCTAGGCCTAAAGAGTTACTCGCCACCAGTTGCCCCACCTAATTCATACACTGCCCTGCGCCAAATTGCACCTGTAAACACGCCCTTGTAGATTATCTCATGGAATGACAATGTTTTATGCAGAATCAAGTTACAAAATTAAATATTATCAACAACAACTTTAACAAAAAGAGACAGGGCACTGGGGCAGACCAGAGGGACAGGGCACTGGGGGCAGACCAGAGGGACATGGCACTAGAACTGGGTCTCTTCCCCATTCTCTTGCTGTCTCCTCTGCAACTCCCATCCATCCTCTCTCTCTCTCTCCCATTCATCTCATCATCAGGAGCCTGTGTGTGCGGCTCCATGCTTGCCTGTCCCCACTTCCTCCTTCTATTCAGGCTGGCGGAGAGGAGCTGCAGCACAGTGGGAGAGAGTACGATCCACACAACTGCACAGCCATTGACACCATAGCACTGCGCACACTGACACCGCACAGCACACATTGAGACCAGTCTGTTCACAGTGCTCAGGCTGAACTGTTGGACACTTGCCTAGAGCACAAGGAGAAGAAAACTGCACAAACTGGAAGGCTGCCGCTCTCATGTCAGGGCAACTTTCAGTGAGCGCTGCACCAGAGTGGTAATTTTTGCAATCCTCCACCTCACTCATTACTTTCTGCTCTCCAGCTACATTGGTTGGGGCCCGGGGGGAGGGGGCAGGCTCAGAGAGGTCATACTGTTAGGTCCCATGGCTTAATGAGAATTGTAAGGAGAGCACCTGTGTACTGCTGTGCCTGTGCGCGGCTCACCAGACTACTTTTCCCGAGCATGCACCTTTCCTCTTCGCCCGCCAATCTTGCAGGGAGATTGGTCATGCAGCCCTGTCACCCCCCCCCCCCAGCTTAAATCCACTCGCCAAATGCCAGTAGGCGAGTGGAAATTTTGAGGGCTGAAATACACAAAGGAATTGAAGTGATACTAAGAATGGAAACCAATAGAAACAATGTCCATGTATGATTCCAAATATTATATGCTCAGAAAGTCTTATCCAGATACCATTGATTTCCGTCATATATCCATAAGGCTTTAAACAAAAGTATTATAATATACTTTGTTCTTCATCTTGCAGACGTTCCTGGAAACAGGGTATGACCAGCTGCCGAGGCAGGCGCAAAAAAAAGAAGTGGTACGCTCCATAATAGAGAAATTAAGCGATCACCATAGCGGCCCACCAGATCGCATGGCCATCCTTAAAAAATGGTCCGACCTAAAGAGGCGCCATATGGACCGGGTCAGGCGTCTCCGTCTTAAATATCACCCAGGTAAGTTATTGCTGACAGTTATGTTTTTTTTTTCTAAAGTGTATTTCGTGCGTGTACTCGAGAGAGGAGCCGGACTGCAGGAGTTGGGAGTAGGCAGGCCTCCCCCAGAGGCAATCTGCCACTTTTCTCCATGCCCCGGGTGACAATGGCGGGTGTGAGGGGGTCCTCCCATACAGCCCGTCCTACCTGCTCCGCTTTGAAGCCCAACGTGGCAGAGGGACTCCCTATAAGGTAGTGAGAGGATTTGCCCGCTCAACCAGCCCCGTTAGTCCTTTGCCTCTCTTTTTAGAGACCGCGTGGTCAGAGTGCGTGCATGTTAACCCAATTTCGAGTGCGTGTGTAAGTGTGGTGTTTTTTGTGGGAGGGGGGTGGGCGTACTAAGCGCAGGCTTACCTTGCATAGCACTCCCACCGGGGGCCGGGCTGAGACCACCAAACTCAATTAACATGTAGCCGAGAGCGGGATCAGAACCCCTAGCTGCAGAGGTGAATGGCTTGTCAGCGCAGTGGCAATCGCGTTGACCCACCGCAGCTCCTTTGGTGACAGTTATGTAAGGACATATGTAATTCATGTAAGGGCAGATGTTGTTAACCCAGACGCCATGTTGTGGTAACATATATCACCACCAGCCAAGGTATTCATAGTACTGTTGAAAAAAGACATGGGACAGCAGACAGCAACACAGAAGTTATGTGGGAACATACATTTCCCATTGCTTTGCATGGGACTTTAAACAAAAACCACGACCATCACAAATGGTGGTAGTTAATGGATAAATTAACGATCCTATACTTTAAGTGGACGTATAAGTAACATGTGTCCAAGTGTTTTTCGAAATATCTACAGCTGTTATGAAGTAACATGTATTTCCCATAGAGTTGAATGGGACTTTAAAGAAAAACCCCGACCATGGCAAATGGGGGAGGGTAAGGCTTAAATCACCTATCCTATGTTTGTGGCTGACATATAAGTAACCTGTGTGCCAAGTTTCATGTAAATATCTTTCGCCGTTTGGACGTGATGCTGGTACATACATACATACATACATACACAGACACGTTGAGTTTTATATATATAGATTCACACTCAATTCCTGTGTTAGGCGTAGGGTTTTCATAGTAATCCCGTGTGATCCATCAGGCCCTTTTTTTAACATGAGATCGTCTGAACAAAACAAAGGAGACAAAAACAGCTCATTTTACCATGGTGGCAGCCCAGCTCACGCTCAGTCCCCTGTAGTGCCCACAAGACCCTTTAATATAACATTTTCCCATTGGTTAACTGTCTATATAAATTAATTTGTATTCATATACAATACAGCGGAGTACACCGAATTTGCATACGTCATTAGAAAATATTTTTCTAATATATGGACAATTTTTTTATTATAGGAGCTCCGCTACCAGCTGTGCGCACCAAGCGCGCAAGTCGCCAGGCCACTGAGGAGGAGGATGAAGAGGAGGATGCTGCAGAGGAGGATGCTGCAGAGGAGGATGCTGCAGAGGAGGATGCGGCAGAGGAGGAGAGGGATGAGGAGGAGCAGCCAGGGCCCTCACACTCGCCAGCCACAGCTCCTGTTGTGGAGCATGTCCCCCCCCAAAAAAATCCTGAGGATGAGGATATGATGGTCGCTGGAGAGGTCGTGGTCGTTGAAGATCAACTTCCGGTGAGCCTCGCTCAGGAAGGTAAATATGTGCACAAAGATTAATAACATTTCAACAATAAAATGTAGATATAAAAATGGACAACATATAAAGCGCACCCGTCAGATTGCAGAACCATAATATGGTATTTATGATAGAAGTATACAGGTAGTGCAGAATTATTAGGCAAGTTGTATTTTTGAGGATTAATTGTATTATTGAACAACAACCATGTTCTCAATGAACCCCAAAAACTCAATAATATCAAAGCTGAATATTTTTGGAAGTAGTTTTTATTTTGTTTTTAGTGTTAGCTATTTTAGGGGGATATCTGTGTGTGCAGGTGAGTACTATTACTGTGCTGAATTATTAGGCAACTTAAAAAAAATATATATATATACCCATTTCAATTATTTATTTTTAACAGTGAAACCAATATAACATCTCAACATTCACAAATATACATTTATGACATTCAAAAACAAAACAAAAACAAATCAGTGACCAATATAGCCACCTTTCTTTGCAAGGACACTCAAAAGCCTGACATCCATGGATTCTGTCAGTGTTTTGATCTGTTCACCATCAACATTGCGTGCAGCAGCAACCGCAGCCTCCCAGACAATGTTCAGAGAGGTGTACTCTTTTCCCTCCTTGTAAATCTCACATTTGATGATGGACCACAGGTTCTTCTCAATGGGGTTCAGATCAGGTGAACAAGGAGGCCATGTCATTAGTTTTTTTTCTTTAATACACTTTCTTGCCAGCCACGCTGTGGAGTACTTGGACACGTGTGCTAGAGCATTGTCCTGCATGAAAATCATGTTTTTCTTGAAGGATGCAGACTTCTTCCTGTACCACTGCTTGAAGAAGGGGTCTTCCAGAACCTGGCAGTAGGACTGGGAGTTGAGCTTCACTCCATCCTCAACCCGAAAAGGCCCCACAAGCTCATCTGTGATGATACCAGCCCAAACCAGTACTCCACCTCCACCTTGCTGGCGTCTGAGTCGGACTGGAGCTCTCTGCCCTTTACCAATCCAGCCACGGGCCCATCAGTCTGGCCCATCAAGACTCACTCTCATTTCAGCAGTCCATACAATGGTAGAAAAATCATTCTTGAGATATTTCTTGGCCCATTCTTGACATTTCAGCTTGTGTGTCTTGTTCAGTGGTCGTCGTCTTTCAGCCTTTCTTACCTTGGCCATGTCTCTGAGTATTGCACACCTTGTGCTTTTGGGCACTCCAGTGATGTTGCAGCTCTGAAATATGGCCAAACTGGTGGCAAGTGGCATCTTGGCAGCTGCACGCTTGACTTTTTTCAGTTCATGGGCAGTTATTTTGCGCCTTGGTATTTCCACACGCTTCTTGCGACCCTGTTGACTATTTTGAATGAAATGCTTGATTTTTCGATGATCACGCTTCAGAAGCTTTTTAATTTTAAGAGTGCTGCATCCCTCTGCTAGATACCTCTCTTTTTTGGACTTTTCAGAGACTGTCAAGTCCTTCTTTTGACCCATTTTGCCAAAGGAAAGGAAGTTGACTAATAATTATGCACACCTGATATAGAGTGTTGATGTCATTAGACCACACACCTTCTCATTACAGAGTTGTACATAACCTAATATGCCTAATTGGTAGTAGGCTTTCGAGCCTATACAGCTTGGAGTAAGACAACATGCATAAAGAGGATGATGTGGTCCAATTACTCATTTGCCTAATAATTCTGCATTTCCGGTCTGTGCTAGACACATAACAAGTGTATAGACATGATAATGATTGATTAATAAGCAACAGAAATATTTTATGTATTTCTTAAGGGTCTTTGAAAACAAATAGTTTTTTCTTATATCCTAACAGCTGCAAAAAAAATTACGCTGCTCCAAGCAATTCTGTCCAAAACTTCACAAAAAAATCCGGGGTAACCATAGACAAATTTGTTACCTTCTCAAGCAGAATGAGCAGATGGAGGAGGAACAGATGAAAGTTTGGTTAGAATTGGAAGAACAGCAGAAGCTTCTGAACCAATACCTTGGATTTTGATATTGTAAATAAAAAGTGTTATTTTTTTGAAATGTTTCCTTTCTTTTTGAGATAGATTTTTAGGTTTGTCAACACATCTAACTTCACATCTAACACATCAACATCAACACATCTAACTTCATAATAAGCAAAATCATTTTATACTATTATTTTATTTAACACAAAACTAGGACAAACTAAAGTACACAGACACAGTCACGACGAACACAAACTAAACTGTTGAAAAATGAACATAACAAAAGCAACAATAGATAGATATAGATATAGAGAGAGAGAGCAAGAAAGAGAGAGAGAGTGCAGATTTGCTCTTGCATACAGGCTAATGGTTGCAGTATAATGGTTGCAGTATAAAGGCCGCAAACCAGGGTTTAACATAAACTTCATTGTTTTAGTTACACTTGCTGTTACGATCCGGTCTGGTAGCTTGTAGCGGAAGCTGTTGGTGGATCCGCTGTGCCAGAGAGGTCATGAAGCATTACTCAGCATGGAGGCAGCAGCAGTAGTATTAAAATCTAATGTAACTAGAAAAGATACAATTTCAGGGTAAATTGTGCGGCGTGGTCTTGCCTCCACCAATACTACTGACTGGAGACGGTGCCCCTAGAGATGTAAATGTGATCCAACCGTGTGTCAATCCAGTTCGGTCCATTGCCCCATCAAAAACTGCTCCATCAAAAACTAGCCCATCAAAACTGCACCATAAAAACTAGGGCTGCGCATCTTCACCCGTCTCACGATTCGATGCGATTTCGATTATCAAGTCCACGATTCGATTCGATTCGATTCCGCGATGCATCACGATTGCAGCGCAAGTGCGCATGGCTCTCCCCCCAAAATACTAAAGGAGATTATCAGAGACTGCAGACATAGTACAGGAGATGGTCAGAGACTGGGGACATGCTACACGAGATAAGAGACTGCGTGCATGCTACAGGAAATGGTCAGAGACTGCGAAAATTATACAGAAGATCAGTAGGTAAGTATGATTTGTAATTTAATTTTAAAGAAGAAAATAATACCCTTTAGTATCACTTTAACAAACCCATTGAGTCTTTTGGCAGCAACTTACATAGTAAACAGGTCAACATCAGTGCACAAATAAAAAAAAGGGAGACATTCCAATCAGCAAGAAATCTACTGCTTGAAGATCAGTAGATGGTTCCAGAGGGGAGAGATGATAGGGAAATCATAGCAAGAAATTAGACAGTAAAAGAGTTTGCCTTACACATTGGGGGCTGCACAAACAGTACACACACACAGAGGATAGCTGCAGCAGGACGGGGGGGGGGGGATGTTGCCACCTCTCTACACTCACCCATATATCAAGCATGACAGGCTTATCTCTCACCTCCGGAGCCCTTCCATCCCCCCCTCCTCTCAGCTCATTTGTAGTTTGCAGAAGCCAAATTTATGGCTCATCCCACGGACGTTACAACAGCTCCGTGCAGTCATGATCTGTATGCCTCTGTCTCTCAGCTCCTCGTGCGGCTCGGCACCGCCCATCGGGGAGATGAACAGTGTCACTGTCCAGTCAGACTCAGAGCTTCAAATCACAGAGGAAGGGAGATCGTGGGTGGGGGCAGCAACGAGGCTCAGGCTGAGGCTACACTGTGTGAGTTGAGGAGGGGACAGCGCCAGGCGCAGCCAGCCGATCGGCGGCATATCTTTCCAGCAAAGACATTGCTGTGCGTGGGGGAGGGTGAGTGGCCGCAATGACGTCAATATTAATCGATTATTGCACAATACCGAATCATGGCAGAATCGTCCAGGGTATAATCGCGATGCATCGATTCGACGATTATTTTCAACACCCCTAATCAAAACTGCACCATGCTATTAGCCCCATCAAAAAGTGGTTGCTATAGATGGTTGCTATGGAGTGGTTGCTATGGAGGGTTGCTATGGAGGTTTCATATGGAGGGTCGCTATGGAGGGTTGCTATGGAGTGGTTGCTATGCATGGTTGCTATATGCAGAGCATGCAGAAGTTACGCATAGTCAAAAAATTTTTTGCCATATCTCCTCACAGTGTGTGGGAGGAGCTATAGAAAGCCCTCACAGATGTGTGTATGAAGGATTTTACCTCAGCGTCTCCTAGGAAACCAATGTAAAACATATGCAAACACACTCTACCAGGCATCTCAAACTGGCGGCCCTCCAGCTGTTGCAAAACTACAAGTCCAATGAGGCATTGCAAGAATGACAGTTACCAGCATGACTCCCTCAGGCAGAGGCATGATGGTAACTGTAGTTTTATAAAAGCTGGAGGGCCACCAGTTTGAGACCCTTGCCATAGGAATGAACTGTTTGTGAGGTGTTATTAAACTCTTTAGCGTTTCCTAGGAAACCAATTTTTGGGTTTGCAGGCTCTCTGTAAACACAACAGAAATTGAGGAATGTTTTTTGAATACTTGTCCTTCAAATGAAGCTATTTACCTCACAGAAAACACTTCACAACTACCGCACAGCTGTGTGTATGAAGGTATTTACCTCACAGAAAACACCTCACAACTGTGTGGGAGGAGCTATATAATCTCCTTACAGCTGTGAGGACTTTTAATTACCTCAGCGCCTCCAAGGAAACCAATGTAAACAAATGCAAACACACTCTTGGCAGATTCTCAGATCCTGGATTTATTTTTTAATAATTGTCCTTCAAATTGTTCTATCTTAAAAACTAGAAATCTCACAGTGAATGTAGTGTAAAAAATGTGGGAGGAGATACCGTTTAAAATTTGGCTATAATAAGAATAATATATATGTGAGATAACAATAAGTGCTCTTGCTACGCAAGAACACTTAACTATCACACAGGCAGCATTTACAAGCAGTATTGGTAATATTACTAGATAGCATCTAAACACGTGGGCAGGACTTTACAGCATCAGTAGTGACCATAGTAGTCAATAGTGTCAAATAACTAGTGACATAGGTGTCGTGAGCAGCAGCAGTATTAGTAACATTAGACAATATAGTGTCAAATCACTCGGGAAAGAGGTGCCATGAACAGCAGCAGCAGCAGTGGTAATAGTAGTATAGAGTGGCAAATAACTTGTGACATAGGTGTCTTGATTGATCCAGAGGACTCATGGGAAAAAGTCATGTGGTCAGATGAGATCATAATATAACTTTTTGGTCATAATTCCACTAACCGTGTTCGGAGGAAGAAGAATGATGAGCACCATGCCAAGAACGCCATCCCTATTGTGAAGCATGGGGGTGGTAGCATCATGCTTTGGGTTTTTTTTTCTGCACATGGGACAGGGTGACTGCACTACATTAAGGAGAGGATGTCCGGGGCCATGTATTGCGAGATTTTGGGCAACAACCTCCTTCCCTCAGTTAGAGCTTTGAAGATGGGTCGAGGCTGGGTCTTCCAACATGACAATGACCCAAAGCACACAGCCAGGATAACCAAGGAGTGGCTCTGTAAGGAGCATAACAAGGTTCTGGCGTGGCCTAGCCAGTCTCCAGACCTAAACCCAATAGAGAATCTTTGGAGGGAGCTCAAACGCCGTGTTTCTCAGCCACAGCCCAGAAACCTGACTGATGTAGAGAAGATCTGTGTGGAGGAGTGGGTCAAATATCCCTCCTCCAGTGTGTGCAAAGCTGGTGAAAAACTACAAGAAAGGTTTGACCGCTGTAATTGCAAACAAAGCCTACTCTACCAAATATTTACATTGATTTTCTCAGGTGTTCAAATAATTTGTTTCAGCACTGTAAATAGATCAGGGAATGCATGACAAGGGACCCTTCAGCGCCCTGAACCGACGGCGGGTGCCAGAAAGTCACCACTGATCCAGGACTCATTCATCTTTATGAATGTGAGTCTGTCCACGGAGTCTGTGGAGAGACGGGTCCTCTTGTCCGTGATCACCCCACCTGCCGCGCTGAATGTCCGCTCAGATAGTACGCTGGAGGGGGGGCAAGACAATAGCTCCAGCGCATACTGAGCGAGCTCGCGGCAGGTGTCCAATCTGGCAACCCAGTACTCCATGGGGTCGTCGGTATGCATACTCTCAGAAGCACCGGCGGACGCCATGTAATCTGCCACCATGTGGGCCAGCCGCTGGTGGTGACTGCTTCTGCTGCTGCTGTTACTGGTTCGCTCCGTTTGGAAGAACATCCTCATCTCTTCCATTAGGTCCCCTGCTCGGCTGCTGCTGGGTGCAGCCACCTGCTGGGTGAGATGAGGGGGGACAACTGGAGGCCGGGGAGTTGCCTGCTCCAACCGGCTGACAATGCCTGCCTGCAGTTCCTCCATCCGGCGCTGCCTCCGGCTGGCTGGGATGAACTGCTCCACTTTCCCCTTGCACCTGGGATTCAAAAGGGTGGCCATCCAATAATCATCCCTGTCCTTGATGGTCTTAACCCGGGGGTCCCTCCTGAGGCATCTCAGCATGTGGGCAGCCATGGGGAAGAGCGCAGCCCGCTGTGACTCCTCACTGCTGCCCAGGTCAATGAGGTCAGACTCTTCATCCCTGAGGCGCTGCTGCTCACGCTCAGAGATGCCCAACCCCCGGACTATAGGTGCCCCCAACACCGGCTCTCCCTCCTGACCAGGCCCTGACTCCAGGACGACACCAGCAACCTCCTCATCATCATCATCATCCTCCTCCTCCTCCTCGTCCTGGCCCTGGTCTCGGTGGAGCAGTGCTGCCTCCTCCTGCTCCACCAAGGCACTCTCCCCAGCTTCGAGCAGGCGATCTAGTGTCCTCTCCAGCACGAACACTATAGGGAGCACGTCATTGAGGCCGACATGCTCCCTGCTGACCATCTTGGTCGCCTGCTCAAAAGGGCCCAACACCTGGCAGACCTGGTGTATCTGCCCCCACTCCGCACAGGTGATGTACGGGAGTGTTGGTGCTGGCCCGGCAGTGGGTTGCTCCAGCAGGTACTGCCTCACCGCCCTTCGCTGCTCCCACAACCTCTCCAGCATGTGGAGGGTGGAGTTCCACCGCGTCACACTGTCCACAATCAGCCTGTGAGGGGGCAGCCTGTTGACCCGCTGCCACTTGGACAGGGACGCGGTAGCGGTTGGGGAGCGCCTGAAGTGGCTGGCAATCCTACGCACCCTTGGCACAATGTCACTCAACCCGGGATAGGTGCGCATGAACTTCTGCACCACTAGGTTGAGGACATGTGCCAGACAGGGCACGTGGGTCAGACTGCCAGCCTGAAGGGCGGAGAGTAGGTTGCTGCCGTTATCACAGACAACCATACCTGCCTGGAGCCTTCGGGGTGTCAGCCACTTCTGGACCTGAGCCTGAAGTGCGGTCAGCACTTCTTGTCCAGTGTGTCTCCGGTCCCCTAAGCTAACAAGCTGGAGCACGGCCTGACAGCGCACGTGCACCACACCTGATTAGCTACGGGGGCGCTTGCTGGGAGGCTCAGCAGCTGCGGAGACAGAGGCTTGACGGAGACCAGCACTTCTCCCCTGGACACCCCGGGGCGGCACCACCAAATCTGTTGCCGCCGATCCCTCCCCGGCACCTTGGAGGGAAACCCAATGGGCAGTGAAACTTATGTAGCGCCCCTGCCCATGCCTGCTGGTCCAGCCATCCATTGTCAGATGCACCCTGTCGCTGACAGCGTGATCCAGCGACAGGGTTACATTCTTCACAATGTGCTGGTGTAGGGCAGAGACACCAGTCCTGGCAAAGAAATGGCGGCTGGGGACACGCCATTGGGGTTGGGCCTGCTCCAACATCTGTCTGAAGGGGTTGCTGTCCACGATGTTGAAGGGCAGAAGATGTTGGGCAATAACCCTTGCCAGGAGCCTATTGAGGGAACGCACACGTCGGTCTCCGGTGGGAGTGCTGCGTTCAAAGGCGTCTGAAATCGTCGCCTGGCGCCGGACGGCAGTGCGGGACACAGACGCGGAGGGTGCTGTCAAAGTAGAGGTCTGGGTGCCGGTACCAGTACCACTACTAGAGGGAGCGGGGGGGCATGACCTGCTGGAAAGAGATGAAGCTGTGGCAGGGGCTGCTGTACCCTGCTCACTTGTGGTGGTGGCGCTGCTACCACCACCACGCTTCATCTCGTCATGCACCCGCCAGTGGTTAATCCTCAGGTGCTGGTTCAGGGCTGTGGTACCCACCCGAGCCAAATGCTTCCCTCTCTTCACCCTGACTGAACAGATCCGGCAGATGGCCACTAGAGGGTTGTCTGCCACCAGGGTGAAGTAGGCCCAGACAGGTGACTTCAGCGCCACCCTCCCATCAGATGGGGTGACGCTGACTTGCACCTGCTGGGACTCGGTGCGCACAGGTGGAGCTGCCTGCTGCTGCTGCTGCTGCTGCTGCTGACACCTCCTGCTGCCATGTCCAGTGGAGACCCTGACGCTGGTCTCCCTGGTGGTGACCTGGCGCACCGTTTCCCCAGGGTGCCTACCTTCCCCGTCATCACTGACGCAGTGAGCCGACGAGCCAGATGGCAACCATGATGGGTCACCCTCCTCATCGCCCCCAGAGATGTCAGACCAAGGGCTGAGATGTTGTGGTCTGAGGGAACCAGCTGACATGGAGCCGATAGCCTGGCTCCGCTGTCCCCTCACCCACGCCTGGGTCTGACTAGGTGCTGCTGTTTCCTGCACCAAAACAGCAGCACCACTTTGAAGGGATGTCTCTGGGATACTGACAGCAGGTATCCCATCCTCCTCGTCTATCCCTTCAAAAAGGTCCTGAGCATCAGGACAGAGCTGGAGGTCTGCCCGATGCATGGCCTCCCCCAAGAGATCCCTCTCACTGTCGCTGTCGAACAGTAAGATGCTGAACTCTTGGGGGCTGGGTACTACAGGCACCGGTGTAATGATGGAACTACTGGGAGTCGGGACCGACGACTCAGTGGCACTGCTGTGCCCCATGTAGTCCACCACTACTTGAGCCTGAGATGGCAATATCGGGCGGCTGCCCGATGTAAAAAAATCCCGCATGAGGCAGGAGTCCCCTTCCACCCGATCCTCTACCACTAGTAGGGGCACGAGAGGTACCCCGTGCTGGCAGCGACCCAGCACTGGGAGTAACTCCCCTACCCCTGCTGCCACGGGCACGGATGCCGCTCATGATTGCTGATGTGTGTGGGGGGGGGGGGGGGGATAAACTTTATTGGGGGGGGAAATGTGTGTAAAATGTTTTTTTGTGTTTTTTTAAAAGACAGGCACGCAGACAAAGACGTACACAGACAGCTACTAAACTATAATAAAACTAGTACACCAAAGACAAGGACTACAAAAAATAAAATAAAATTGCACTACACAAACACTAACTGCTTACACAAACGTATATGACTATAAACTAAAGCTAATTTTTTTATTTTTTTTTATTTATTTTTTTACACACTAACTGACAAGGACTACAACTACAAAAAAAAAAAATTCACTAAAGAAACACTAACTAATAACTTTTTTTTTTTTTTTTTTTTTAAACAGACACTAAACACACACTAAAGTAAGCTAGCTGAAATAAATGTACAGTTAACAGTATGTACACTTACTATACAGAAATCAAACTAAACTGAACAACACAAAACTTTGCTTTTACAAAACCTCTTGGGCCTTTTGCTTTGAAAATTAGCAAAAGCTAATCAGGAAAATATGCACTTAAATCAATAAGAAGCAATCAAAAGCTAAGCTGCAAGATACTACAGTAACACAAGCTGAACAAGACAGCACAAAACTTAGCTTTTAAAAAAGCTCTTGGGTGTATTGCTTTGAAAAAAGCAGTTTATAAACTGGAAAATATCCACTGGAATCACTAAGTAGCAAATAGCAACGATGAAGCACAATGCTGATGATGCAAGATGCAAGATGCAAGATACCAGCAAGATGCAAGATACCAGCAAGATAACAGCAACACAGACACAGTCTCCACACTATCAAGCCAACTTCTGAATCTGCAATGAAATGCTGCTGGGAGTGACCTTATATAATGCCCGTGCGGGCAGGTTCCTATTGGTTGCTAACCTATGACGAGTGTGGAAGGAGAACTCTGATTGGCTCTGATACAAAAGGGCGGAGTAAATAATCGCGCAATATTCCGATTGCCGAATATTCGCATTGCGAATATTCGGCAATATAAAAAGATCGCTTCAGCTACTCGAACCAAGGTCTCTAATCATAACAGCAATGCTTTTAGACGTCGAAGGAGATCACTAGGATGTGATCTGTTTTAAAAATGAACCTTAAAAATAATCGCTCTGAGGCGGCAGATAGGGCAGAGGAAATAATCGCGCGATATCGCTATTGCCGAATAATCGCATTGCGATTTTTCGGCAATATAAAAGGATCGCTGCAGCTACTCGGCCCAAGGTCTCTAATCATACCAGCAATGCTTTTACACGTCGATGGGGATCTCTAGGATGTGATCTGTTCTAAAAAAAAAATTGAAAAAATACGAATATTCGAAATAGCGAATATTCACCGCGAAATTCGGAATATATCGCGAATACTCGAATATGCCATATTCGAGCCGAATATTCGCTATACGAATATTCGTGAGCAACACTAGTGGGAGAATCCCCTTCATTTCCTGATCTATAAACACAACAGGATGTGGGTGGAGATCTTTCCAAAGTGAGAGAAATCCAATGGAGACAGTAATGTCTTCGTTAGAAGATTTTCCCTTTATTACCGTTCTGGTGACAACTCAAAGTGTTGGATTTTTTTTACCAAAAGAGAGCGAATCTCCTTTACTAGGACACAGACTAGCAGGGGTTCCAACACTTCCCCACTCTATTTAAAATTGGGGGAAATGGCTTTAGATACACTTTAAATATGTCCCTCGGCAATAGAAAAATCAAATTTCCAATCTGATTGGTTGCTGCGGGACATGTACACAATTGTTTTTATATGTCTGCCCAGAGTTTCTGTCTAAAAATAAAAAGGTGAGCTGGAGTTTTGTAACGCGTGCATTCCATGAAGCTTGATGTAAATGTCCCCACTTTAGAAGGAATTCGGAAAATTTTAAAGGAATGCTGAAGATAGTGGCAATTACAGCAGAAACAAAGCCTTGAATGTTCTGGCAGGTGCAAAGTTCATCCTGTGTCCAAAAGGCATGTAGGAAGGCTTAAGTGCTGGAAACACCACACAATAATTGTACTAGATAACCTACTCACAGTTAACTCATCCCAATTAGGCAATCTCTAGGAAAATAAAAATGTGGCCTGGAGGATTGCCTCTAGAGGACTCCAATGTGATTTTCAGGTAACGTAGATAGAGTAAAGTACAGAATCTTTATAATGCCATTCCAACAAAAACAGGTAGCAAGAGAGAGACTGATTTACTAAAGGTGTTTAGAGTCTTCACACAATAAATTGAGATAAGGAGGCTGATTTACTACTTCAACCAATAAACTGTGTGAATATTCACTTAAATTACCAAAAAATGCAAAAGTCTGTCTGTTTATTGTTTTATGTAACCACCACTTCCTGGCCCGGATTTACTCCCTTTGCCGCCCCAAGGCCGGGTCCTTCAATGCCGCCCCTCACGCACACACAGCATCACATAGGGGGCTTCTGAGCCCCGCCCCCATGTGATAGAATGCTCGTGCAGAGCAAGGGGCGGGTGTATTACTGTTATCTCGTGCAAGGGGCATATCTGCAAGGGGCGGGTTTATTACTGTTATATGGTGTACATCCATAATACATGTTTAAATGCAGTGGCGGTTCGTCCATAGGGGGCGCCGGAGCGCCGCCCCCTCTGGCTCTCGCACAGCCACTGAAATACATAGATTCATGTATAGCATGAATCTATGTATTTTCGCCGCTGCCACCCACAATTTAGATGGCCGCATGGTGAGCGCCGGCCAACTGAAAAACGGCAGCTGGTTGGCTGTGTGGAAGTGCCTATCAGAGCCAGCACCCCCCCAAAAATTTTGAGCACCAGCCGCCACTGTTTAAATGCATCCCGTGTAGCCAGTCTGTGGTGAAGGGGTTAAGACATAAGCATAATAACAATATACTCTGACAAGTATTGAAAACGCCCATCAACATTTTTATCATCTCTGTGCATCATTTTAAAATTTGCCCTCTTCTGTAGCCATCCACCCCTTGCACGATATAACAGTAAAACACCCGCCCCTTGCAGATCCGCCCCTTGCATGAGATAACAGTAATACACCCGTCCCTTGCGCAGGCACCTTGCGCAGGCTGGTCAGAGCGCAGGCACCCTGTAACAGGTGACTCAGTTATTTATCTTCGGCTAACTTCAGAGGCTCCGTTGTGGTTCCTACTGTGTAAGCACTGTGCCTGCGCAGTACAGAGGGGTCATTATCTGCCGGGGGATCTTTTTCGGCAGGCCCCCGGCAAGGACGGCAGGATTTTTTCACCCGCCTGTTGCCATGGTGCCGCCCCTGCACCCACTGCCACCCCAAGGCCTGGCCTCTGTGGCTGTGTCAGGAATCCGGCCCTGAACACTTCTCGAGGTGGCATTCTAGTCAAACCCTAACTAAGCCTAAATCTGCTCCTATCCCAGAATATTCTGTCTACCCTGTAAAAGAAAAGATGCTTATACTCACTTATTCTGAAGCTGCTCTGGTCCAATCACATGACCAGCTTCCAGCTCTGGCTTCCGTGTAGAGGAGAGGCAGTGACAATGGCTGCAAAACCTGGGCAAAGATGTCACCCACAGGCTTACTATGGGGCATCCTTTATTGCTGCCCCTCCTCTCCCCTGAAGCTGGCACTGTGACCTGACGGGAACACCTTCTGAATAGATAATTATAAACATTTTCTTTTACGGAGTAGATAACATAGTCTTAGGCAGGCTATACACAGTGAAAATTTCTTTCTGGCAACCACGGGTTATCAGGAAAGAAATTTGCATGATCCCCCCATCAACACAGGCAGTGTTGACAGGGGATTCAGCAATTGTCTTCTCCCAGCTGGAGGACAGGGGCAGGCGGGGGAAGCTGTCCCTATCGGAGAAGACATTGCAAAGACATTAAATCTGGCAGACTGGTTGTACCCAAGTTGATTTATGAATAATCTTGGTACATTCAGCCTGCCCTTTAACGGTTGGCATCTCATCCGGTTCCTGCTGAACTGGCCAAGATTTGAACCATGTATGGCAGGGCTCAAGTCCTGCGGGAACGCGTGGGAACGGAGTTCCTGCACTTTTTTCACAGCAGGAACTCAGTTTCCTTTGCAGGACTAGAGCAGCCAAGAGCAGCCGAGATGCCCAAGCCAATCCTTCACTAAGCAGCGATGCCCAGCTCGAGTCACTGTCAGGGGCAGGCGAACCTTAGTAATCCTTTATGTTACTGGCCGCTTCCTATATAAGGATTCATCGGGTAGTGTGCGGGTATTCCGTCACTTCCTCGATGCCGCAATGTCTCCTGGGAGCTTTTGTCATTGTTCCTAGGAGACATTGCGGAGGTCTGCTGTGAGTTATCACCACTGAAATACATAGATTCATGTATAGCATGAATCTATGTATTTTCACCGCTGCCACCCACTATTTAGATGGCCGCATGGTGAGCACCGGCCAACTGAAAAACGGCAGCTGGTTGGCTGTGTGGAAGTGCCTATCAGAGCCAGCGCCCCCCCCAAAAATTTTGAGCACCAGCCGCCACTGTTTAAATGCATCCCCTGTAGCCAGTCTGTGGTGAAGGGGTTAAGACATAAGCATAATAACAATATACTCTGACAAGTATTGAAAACTCCCATCAACATTTTTATCATCTCTGTGCATCATTTTAAAATTTGCCCTCTTCTGTAGCCATCCACCCCTTGCACGATATTACAGTAATACACCCGCCCCTTGCAGATCCGCCCCTTGCATGAGATAACAGTAATACACCCGTCCCTTGCGCAGGCACCTTGCGCAGGCTGGTCAGAGCGCAGGCACCCTGTAACAGGTGACTCAGTTATTTATCTTCGGCTAACTTCAGAGGCTCCGTTGTGGTTCCTACTGTGTAAGCACTGTGCCTGCGCAGTACAGAGGGGTCATTATCTGCCGGGGGATCTTTTTCGGCAGGCCCCCGGCAAGGACGGCAGGATTTTTTCACCCGCCTGTTGCCATGGTGCCGCCCCTGCACCCACTGCCACCCCAAGGCCTGGCCTCTGTGGCTGTGTCAGGAATCCGGCCCTGAACACTTCTCGAGGTGGCATTCTAGTCAAACCCTAACTAAGCCTAAATCTGCTCCTATCCCAGAATATTCTGTCTACCCTGTAAAAGAAAAGATGCTTATACTCACTTATTCTGAAGCTGCTCTGGTCCAATCACATGACCAGCTTCCAGCTCTGGCTTCCGTGTAGAGGAGAGGCAGTGACAATGGCTGCAAAACCTGGGCAAAGATGTCACCCACAGGCTTACTATGGGGCATCCTTTATTGCTGCCCCTCCTCTCCCCTGAAGCTGGCACTGTGACCTGACGGGAACACCTTCTGAATAGATAATTATAAACATTTTCTTTTACGGAGTAGATAACATAGTCTTAGGCAGGCTATACACAGTGAAAATTTCTTTCTGGCAACCACGGGTTATCAGGAAAGAAATTTGCATGATCCCCCCATCAACACAGGCAGTGTTGACAGGGGATTCAGCAATTGTCTTCTCCCAGCTGGAGGACAGGGGCAGGCGGGGGAAGCTGTCCCTATCGGAGAAGACATTGCAAAGACATTAAATCTGGCAGACTGGTTGTACCCAAGTTGATTTATGAATAATCTTGGTACATTCAGCCTGCCCTTTAACGGTTGGCATCTCATCCGGTTCCTGCTGAACTGGCCAAGATTTGAACCATGTATGGCAGGGCTCAAGTCCTGCGGGAACGCGTGGGAACGGAGTTCCTGCACTTTTTTCACAGCAGGAACTCAGTTTCCTTTGCAGGACTAGAGCAGCCAAGAGCAGCCGAGATGCCCAAGCCAATCATTCACTAAGCGGCGATGCCCAGCTCGAGTCACTGTCAGGGGCAGGCGAACCTTAGTAATCCTTTATGTTACTGGCCGCTTCCTATATAAGGATTCATCGGGTAGTGTGCGGGTATTCCGTCACTTCCTCGATGCCGCAATGTCTCCTGGGAGCTTTTGTCATTGTTCCCAGG
Source organism: Rana kukunoris (assembly GCA_029574335.1). Lineage (NCBI taxonomy): Eukaryota > Metazoa > Chordata > Amphibia > Anura > Ranidae > Rana > Rana kukunoris. Next base: position 164,016,248 of record CM056052.1, read on the forward strand.
AGACATTGCGGAGGTCTGCTGTGAGTTATCGCGGGATTTAGAAAGAACTTGCTTATTTTTTCGAAAAAAACAAACAAAAAAACATGCGGTTTAGTAATTATGCATATGAGCGTATCATTTTTTTTTTTTTGGTGGGGGAGTGGATTTTGGGTGGGAGTTCCCACACTTTTTTCCCTAGGACTTGACCCCTGATGTATGGCTCGCCTTTAAATGGAGGTGGAAGTAGACTTAGGTTTCGGTAGGCCATAGAGCACAATGATTACTGTTAGCGGCTATAGGTAAAAATCCCACATGCTGGTTGTACCCATGTCAATTGATGGATTGACTTGGGTACGATCAGCCTGCCCATAAATGAATCGAATCTCGTCAGGTCCCTGTTGAACCAGCCAAAATGAGATCCATCTATGGCCAGCTTTAGTTTGGGTATGGCTGGAATTTTACTTTAATCTATGCAAGATACATCAACACCAATGAAACAGATTCATGCATTTTGGCATCATTCTTCTTTGCCCACAAAAATGACAATAAGCTAAGTAGTTCTATAAGTTTTAATTTAAAAATTGTAAAATACAGTCTGGCCAGTTCTACATTATACTGTATTTGGAATGAAACCATGCCATCATAAAATAAACTCATTCAATTGTATACCGGCTTGAACAATAAAATAAACTTTTAGCATATGTTTTATATAAAGACTTTTGTCTCTGTCCATAAGAATCTCCGATGGTAAAAGTTCAAATACTCAGCTTGAGGCAATATTTCAGAGCAAACTCACTGTGTGCTGCTTTGGAATTAACTGGCTATAACCTGGGGTACATGCACTTTGATATTATGATGATGAACTGTTAGTGAGAAGAAGGAGATGTACTTTCCCAGCACACAGATTGCTCCACAAAAGCATTTGTTCTCAGAGCAGAACACTCAGATCAGTGATTCTAAATGAACACTGTGAATCACAATAAGCAGCAATGCTCAGCAATCATAAACTCCATCTCTAAAATGTTACAACTTTTTTATTTGAAATAAACATTATTTTTCAATTCCTGCTTGGCTTCTAGTTCACAGCCTAATGAAAGTTATAAGCCCCCCACTCTCTCGGTAAACATTGCAACAAGTCTTTATAATATCTTGTTATGCTCTTCAACTGGCAGGTGCACGCAAGCATATCACATACTATACATACATACAGTGAAATGTAAAGGTACAGCCAGGGCTGTCTTAATGGGAGGGCACACCTGGGCACTGCCCGGGGGCCCCAGCTGCATGGGGGGCCCCTGCCCTTTCCCCAAAGCAGCTGGTCCTTGAGCCTGGGCTGCCCCGAAATTGGGGCAGCCCAGGCTGCCCCTCTACATCCCAGTTATCCCCCAGCACTCTGACCCCTCTACACCCCTAGATATCCCCTACCTTCTACCTACTTGATTTCTGTTTACATGCACTGTCTCCATTGTAGGGGCCCCAGAGCATTACTTTGCCCAGGGGCCCATGATGCTATTAAGACGGCCCTGGGTACAGCTAAATTTGACACAGACTTTAAAGCGTAACTCCACTTTTGTTAAGAAAAAACATGTACATTAGAATGATTTTAACAAATTTCCTACTTTTTGTTTTTCTGAAGAAATCCCTGTATGTTTCTCTGTGCCCCTGTTCTCAGTGAGTCTAATGGGAGGGGTTTCATAATTCTTAATCAGCTGTTGCAGCGGTAGGGCTCTAATGAGTAAAAAAGGAGGGCTTGCATTTAGCTGTGATTTCCTATTGGAAGTATCTTACCAAAAATGAAATGTTTGTTGCAGGGGGTGCCTGAAATCTGACTTGCATCTTAGTGCAGACTTCTGGGTAAATCAGTGAGCCAATACCACAAGCAGGAAATTATGTTTCTGGGGGGGTTCTGTACACAGAATGTGTACAGAACACCTCCAGGTAGCCATATTGTATTGCATTGCATTTTACATTACAGCAGATGTAGAACATTGCAGCAGCTGTAGATTAAAAAGGAAAAGTAATTTTTATTTAACCACTTAAGGACCCCCGCACGCACATTTACGGCCACAACATGGCTCGTACAGGCACAAGGGCGTAAATTTACGTCCTCGCCTTCGTGCGGTTCGGGGTTCCCATCGGGACCCCCTCCGCGGCGTGCGGCAGTCCCCCTGGCTCTGGGAGCGATCGCTGACGAGCGGGCGGATGTCCGTGTTTTCTGCCCCCCCCGCGATCGCTCCCAGCCAATGGGAGCGCTCCCCCTTCGTTTCAGTTCCTCCTCCTGTGTTTACACAGGAAGGAGGAAATGATGTCACCTCTCATCGCAGCGGTGTTTCCCACTATTTTTTTTATTGCGATTTTTTTTTTTACTAAAGACATGTGGCTGAATTAATTTTGGCCTAAATGTTTTACTAAAATTTAGTTTATTTGATTTTTTTATAACAAAAAGTAAAAAAATTGTGATTTTTTTTCAAAATTGTCGCTCTATTTTAGTTTATAGCGCAAAAAATAAAAATCGCAGAGGCGATCAAATACCACCGAAAGAAAGCTCTATTTGTGGGAAGAAAAGGACGCAAATTTTGTTTGGGAGCCACGTCGCACGACCGCGCAATTGTCTGTTAAAGCGACGCAGCACCGAATTGTAAAAACACCTTGGGTCATTTAGCAGCGTATGTGTCCGGGTCTTAAGTGGTTAACATTCAATTACAATATGACTTGTGTCGCAATTGTATATGCTACATTATTTTTTTGCAGTTCTTTTTCCCATGAAAATACAGCAGCAGTTGGCCGTGATGGCTTCATTTCATACAGGACAATTGTGGCATCCATTTTCACTGATAAACAATTAAAGGGAGACTAAAGAATATCCTTATTCCCCCAAAAAATCCACACATATCCACTACTTAATGGTACTGTAATCCATTTTTCATTAAATTGTTTATTTTACCTTCACTCAACAGTAACAGTCGAATCACAGCAGCAAAAAAGTAATTTGGGAATTTTGAGAACACAGAGAAGAGTAGAAAGTACTTTTTTGAGTTCAGAATACAAACTTGAATAGATTTTTTTGAAATCAGAGTTAATTTTTAGTTCATTTTAATTATGTACAGTATATAAACAGTGGACTCATAGGGCCAGATTCACGTATTCCAGAGCATCTTTGCTCTGGAGTAACGCTTCTGATTTGCGTTGCGCTGCCGAAATTTTAGGAGCAAGTGCTGTCATTCACGAAGCACTTGCTCCTAAAGTTGCGGCAGCGCATCACAAATGAGCCGGCGGAATTCAAATGTCGCGGGTACGGGGCGTGTAGTATGCTAACTACGCGCGATCCCGCCGCCAACGTACTGCGCATGCGTCGAGTGTCAAAACATCCCCGTGCGCATGCTCCAAAATCTGTGAATGAACGTCAATGACGTCACATTCCCATTCATGACCGTTTTACGCAAGCGACGTTTTTTTTTTTTTTTTCCGACGCGATGACGACGCCTATACCTAACATAGGATACTCCAACCCCATGTAGGTATATCTATGCGCCGCGTATCCCGTCCGGAAACGTCGTATCGTCATTGCGTCGCGCCGGATTTCGATCGTGAATTGCCGATTTCCGCTCATTAACATATTTTTTGAGCGTAAATCGGCGGGAACGCCCCCGGCGCCATTTTTAAGTTGAAGTAACGATGCGATGGCGAAACTCAGTTACGCTGCTCGCATCGGAACTTCAACCCGGCGTTTCTTGTTTTCTGGTTACAGAAAACAGAAACGCCGGCTCAAAGCCACAGTTAGGCTGGCGGATCACTCGATCCGCCAGCGTAACCTTTCCTGAATCTGGCCCATATACTGTAAATATATATATAACACATACAAATACACACGCTTATAAATAAATGTCAGTAGGGCAGTGGACAGTGTCAGTAGGGCAGTTGACAGAATCAGGGCAGTGGATGATGTCAGTAGAACAGTGGTCATGTCAGTAAAGCAACAGGGGGAATCTGGCACACCCGACACACCCTGAGTGCACACTTATGAGTGGACTATAGGAAAATGCATGGCTACTGTTTATGTGGACTACTTCCATAAGTCATTCTGATACAGACAAGATGTGCCCAGACATGTACTGGCCATCGGGACCACCGGGAGTTTCCTGGTGGGCCGATGACTCAGCGGCCCTTTTTTTTATGCAGAGTTCAGCAGCAGCAGGAGCGTGGCAGAAAACAGCGGTGGGGATTTGGGGAAGGTGGCCAGCGAGCAGGGCAGTTAGATGTGGGAGCCCAGAATGGAGAAGAGCTCCACCCCCTCCCTGACCACCGAAGAGGCAGACAGGAGCGTGTCCGGCCACCCCAGTGCTCCCATCATTGTAGTGATATCACCATATATCTATCAGCCAGAGACATAGGGGTAGATTTGCTTAACAACTTGCTTACTGGGCACATATACCCCCCTCCTGCCCAGGTGAAATTTCAGCTTCCGGCACTGCGTCGCTTTAACTAACAATTGCGCGGTCGTGCGACGTGGCTCCCAAACAAAATTGACGTCCTTTTTTACCCCACAAGTATAGCTTTCTTTTGGTGGTATTTGATCACCTCTGCGGTTATTTTTTGAGCTACAAACAAAAAAGAGCGACAATTTTGAAAAAAAATACAATATTTTTTACTTGTTGCTATAATAAATAGCCCAATTAAAAAAAAAAAAACATATTTTTTTCTCAGTTTAGGCCGATACGTATTCTACATATTGTTGGTAAAAAATCGCAATAAGCGATTGGTTTGCGCAAATGTTATAGCGCCTACAAAATAGGGGACAGAATTCTTTTTTTTTTTATTATTATTTTTTTACTAGTAATGGCGGCGATCTGCAATTTTTATTGGGACTTCTACATTATGGCGGACACATCGGACACATTTTTGGCCCCATTCACATTTATACTGCGATCAATGCTATAAATATAAACTAATTACTTTATAGATGTGACTGGCATTAAAGGGGTTAACACTAGGGGGTGAGGAAGGGGTTAAATGTGTACCCTGCATTGTGTTCTAACTGTAGGTGGAGTGGGGTGACTGGGGGAGGTGACCGATCTGTGTCCCTATGTACAAGGGACACAGATCGGTCTCCTCTCCAGAGACAGGACGCTGTCTCTGTGTGAGCCGGCAATGAGAGACGATCTCATATGTTTACATTTGAGATCATCTCTCATTGGCCGCACAGATCGCAAAGCAAACGGCCACTCTGATTGGTCGTTTGACGCAATCTGTGATTGGCTGTGTTCAAGGGACACGGCCAACATAGAGTTTCCAACGCCAAAAGGGGAGGACGTCAATTGACGTCCAGTTGGATATTCAGGTCCGCGCTGTAGCCGTCATTCGGCTATAGCGCGGGCCTCAGGTGGTTAAGTCAAGTAGACTGTGCAGTTGCTCCAGAGCTTAGTAAATGAGGTAAAGCTTCACTTTGCAAAAAATACCCAATCACATGCAGGGAACATTTTCGCTTGCACATGTTTGGATAATGGAAGTCAGAAGAGCTTCTGCTCATTTACAAAGCTCTGGTGCAACTGCTCTTGCAGAGTCAATTTGCCTTTACTAAATCAACCCCTTAGATCTCACACTACAGATTTATAACTATAAGGCTGTAGGCATAGGCGTGCGCAGGGAGTGTGCCAGGGGTGCCATTTACCAGCCCCTTCCTGGAACACACTCACTCACTGTGTTTACTATGCTTCAGTTTGTGAATGAACAGAAATCCGCTCAGCACAGAGCACTTTCAATTAATTTACTGCTCAGTGCAGTTGAGGCTGCAGAGAAAGTCATGTGTGTTTGAGCTTTGTGGTGCCCACCCTAATGCCACAGGCTGTGCACACCTATGGTTGTAGGCACACGAGTGCTTAGCCACATTTACATTCTGCTTTAAGGCATGCCTCTAAACAAAAGCTTTACTTTAGCTGTGGGTACGCAAATGTTTGCTTCAGTTGTGGATGAAGTGTGATCTGTCTGTGTTTACCTTGTGTTTGTGTCTGTGTTTCCTGCACCTCCTTGTGGCATACACTATTGTCATGGGATAGGGAAAGAGGATAGGGAAAGAGGAGAACCCTCTCCAATATGAACACAGAAAGCAAAAAAGTATAAAAAATATTGTTTGGACCAAATAATAAGCATCATAAATCATCATTGTGTCATTCAGAGTAAAATTACCTCCCAGCCAAAAGAAAAACGCTGCCAACAATGGCTGCTTGCTGTGAATAACAGCTCCTGTGCCCGCCACAGACTGTAAACAAAGGATTGAGGGTACCCTGACAGACATAGGTGTGCACACAGGGATTGCCACGTGTGCTTGGGTACATCTAATTACCCCCTTTGGTGCAGATTCCCCTGTTTAGATCCAATAAATTTCACTAAAGCCCTCTAACGGGGCTCCTAAAAAAAAAATGTAAAAAAAGTAAAAATAAATTGTAAAAAATAAAATAATAAAAGCTACTGAAACCATCCACTGCCCTACTGACATCGATCTCTGCCCTACTGACACCATCCACTGCCCTACTGACATCGATCTCTGCCCTACTGACACCATCCACTGCCCTACTGACATCAATCTCTGCCCTACTGACACTGTTCACTCCACTACTGACACCAATCTCTGCCCTACTAACACCTTCCACTGCTCTACTGACACCGTCAGTATATATACCTATCAGTGGCGGCTGGTGCTCAAAATTTTTGGGGGGCGCAAAGGAAAAAGAAAATTGCAGTCTCACTGTGCCCAAACGCAGCCACTGTGCCATGCTATCAAACGCAGCCAATGTGCCATCAATTTGCACTACTGTGCCATGCCATCAAATGCAGCCACTGTTTCATCAATTCGCACCACTGTGCCATGCCATTAAACCAGCCACTGTGCCATCAATTGTCACCACTGTTCCATGCCATTAAACCAGCCACTGTGTCATCAATTGTCACCACTGTTCCATGCAATTAAACCAGCCACTGTCCTATCAATTGTCACCACGGTGCCATGCCATTAAACCAGCCACTGTGCCATCAATTGTCACCACTGTTCCATGCCATTAAACCAGCCACTGTGCCATCAATTGTCACCACGGTGCCATGCCATTAAACCAGCCACTGTGCCATCCATTGTCACCACTGTGCCCATGGTCGCCGGTGTGCCAATTGTCCCCACTGTGCCCTGCAAATTGCTCTCAAACCCCCCCCCCCGCCCAACACTTACCTTTACTGGAGTCAGGCATCCACGTCCCACGATGTCTTCTTCCGCCCTCGATGACTGACAGGCGTCTAAGCCAATCAGGTTACCGGTAGCCAGAACCGGCCAACCTGATTGGCTGAGACGCCTGTCATCTTATCCAAGGGGCGTACAGTCTGTGCGCTCTGAGAATAAGCTTCCGGGACCCGAGGGCTGTACTGGGAAAGGCTATCAGAGCTGTTGGCTCTGATAGACATTTCCCTCCAGCCAACCAGCTGGCGTTATTCAGATGGCCGGACATGAGCGCCGACCATCTGAATAACAGCGGCAGCGGCAGTAATAACATAGATTTGTGCAATGCATGAATCTATGTTATTAGACTCAGTGGCGGTGCGAGCCAGAGGGGGCGGCGCTCCAGCACCCTCTATGGACGAACCGCCACTGATACCTATGCACACACATGCATATGTGTTTGAGCTTTGGGGGTGCACACCCTAATGCAATAGGCTGTGCACACCTATGCTTATAGGCATCACTGACCAAATATAGACGTGACTATATTGGATCAAAGACCATATAATAACCTCCTAGAAATGGTGTTTACTGTTTACTTACCTGAGAATATGTTCCTGGGCCCTGGTTCCTCTCTCCTTATTGACCTGGACTAAACTTATGTATTTAAAGGTTTTAAAGAAGGAAACCGAGAAATGTACAGTATATATATAATAACTGTTCTTTTCACAAAAAACAACTGCATTTAAAAAAACAACAACCCTTTTGGTGTCCACATAGTTCTAACAGTCACTAAGAGACAGTCAAATTATAACATGCAGCTGTAGCCTTGCCCCCGTAAGGGTTTCTAAATGTTGTGGTTCACCTGTCACCCTGCCCAGCCCGGCATCCATCTCTCAGGAACTTTTTTAATAAGGGCATGAACTTGGATGGGACTACTATATACAATCTTGTACACACACTCCAGTCTTCTCTCCAGCACAACTCTTGCTTAAGACCTTTTTCCTTTACCTCTTTCAGCCTTTCACTTGCTGCTGACCGTTACTCCTCCAGACTAGCTAGGACTGCATGGTCAGGCCTGACACCAACTCAGCCAGGCCTAAGTGAATTGCCTTTTGTGGGCAGGGGCCTGGACCCCTATGGCATAGAAATAGTTCAGGTGCGAGCCATCCACTTTCCAACTACTGTTCCCAGATAGCTCTTTTCAGGCCCTGCCAGCCAGCCTGCAACAACCTTGCTCCACTGCCCTTCCCACAGTCTACTCTTCTGGCTCTGCACCCATCTCAAACTGCAAACTCCCAGTTCTCTCAGGCGTGCCTTCCAAGCCTTCTGATTGTGCTTCACTCACCAGCCCTCCTGGCTGAGACCAGTTGTCCTTCCTGGAGTCTCTTAGTAGTGTTCTCTCTCGCTGTCCTCTTCTTGCTCTCTCATGTGCCTCTCTCCCAGGATCTCTTCTCTCCTCCTGGATGCACCTGAGCCTAGGCCCAATGTCACCCCCAACACCCCCCACCCCCCAGACCGGGGGAGCTCCCTGTGGGCCCTTACAGCCTCCACACTCTCTCACTTAATCTCTTCCACCTGACAACTCCTCTTTAGCTCGGCTGACCCTAGGTATTTAAGGAGGTGTGCCCCTTATTAATCCAATTAAATCCAATTTGGGGATTGGTCAAGGCTCCTAAAAATACCCCAGGCAGCTCCACCTCACCTCTCCTCCTCTCTTTCTAGCACCTTCTAGAAAGAAGAGGGAGGTGACAGTGATGCCATCTTCCAACCCAGAATGAAAACAAACAGGCCTAGCCACCGGCCAGGCCTGCCTAAATTTTCCTACTCTTTAGAAAAATCTTCACTCCTGCTCTGTACATCTCTGCTAATAAGTTAAAGTTAAACAAAAAATCTGGAAAAAACCTGATATCCCTTTGTTCTCTACAGCAGTCATTCTGCCTTTCTGCCAGTAGGCGATGCCATGCATTTAACAAATATATAATGCACAGCACCTATAGGAAAATAACATATGGTACAAACATACATACAGTAATTCCCTTCCTTCCTCATTTCAGAAAAAAGCCATGACTAATATGCTTAAAATGTGTCTGTTTGCCTGACAATGTTGCTACTGTCCAAAGGTGCCCCCTTTGCCAAGAAATTATGCCAGAGCAGTGCACTACACGCAGTAGGTACATTTATCTGGACTCACAAAAGGAGGCAGAGGAATGAGGGGAATCATTATGCACTAGACCAGCCTTGTCTAACCATGTCACATATTGGTCATAAGAAATGATATACCATAACTTTACATATTAAATTATTAGACAAAAATGTTACATTATATCACTGTACTACAAATCAATGGGCTCTGTACTACAGATGAAAGGAGAATATGCATCTATTAACATGTGCATGCATCACCTAATAAACCTGACTTAATTTAAGAAGCATTTCTTAAAAGAGGTGAGACTAAAACCGGCACAAAACCATATCCCTAGAGCTGGTTCCCAGGAAGAGAAGAAACACCCTCAACTGATGTAAATTCTAAATGTCAGTTGACAATTATAAATTAGCCTGCAGTGAAACGCACATGCTAAAATAAACATTTACCATCGCTCCTTTAAAGTCTACTGGCAAGTATAAACATCTTAATTCTTGGGAACCACATGGCAAAAAAAAAAGATACCGTAATTAGTGTATAATTCACATTGAGGTTAAAATTACAAATATATTGTTTGACCTTTATTGGGTATGGTATATATATGGCATCAAATCACAAATATATTAGGTTTGATAAAGAGGTATAGCATATATAATATCACAATTAATTAATTAATAAAATGCTTTAATTGTTTTGTATAGACTACTCATATGTAGCATTACCCCCGTAGGAACAGCTTTAACCAGTTATTTCCCAAAACTGTGCAGAAGCAGCCAAGCATACAAAAACAATAATTTTTCATTTAGCTTTGAACAGTCTAGGGGTCTTTTTGTATTTTTTTGCTTGGTTGTAGAAGCAAGGGGGCACCTCTCCCTCTCTCCCTGCCACCCCTCTATATGCAATTGATAGATTCATGCATAAGATGAATCTATCCTTGGCTGCCACAGCCATCCACTATTCATGCATCCAGCCCCTTTCAGGGCACCGGGTGCATGAATTACAGCGGCCAGTTTTTTTTTTTTAAGCACCTGATTAGAGCCAGAGTCTCTAATGCCTTGTTTCCACTGATCGGTTCAGTACGGTACGCTATTTTCGGCGTTTGCATTATGAAAGCGTGCCATACCACACCATTCAGGGTCCTGTTTCAAATGTGGGGCCATAGAAAATGGTACGGTATGGTTAGGGCAGAGCTACTGGCATCACACATTACATTCCACTGATTGGTGGACAGAAAACATCAATGCTGACGTCAAAGCAAAGCGCCAAACAAACACCACGTCGCCTTTCAGTCCATATAAAGGAGAAGGATGCCGGCAAACAACAGCAGGGTCTGGTTATCTGAGGAACTATCTACTTTCTTAGCAATAATTGGTGATAGCATTATTCAGAGTGAGCTTGATGGATCAGTGAGAAATGAAAAGGTGTATAAAGATTTTTCTCAGCGGATGGCAGCCGAGGGATTTGAACGGACGTCAGGTCAGTGTAGGGCAAAGCTTAAAAAGCTTAAAGTACAATATAAAAAAATTAAGGACGCCAACAGCCATAGTGGAAACTGTCCTAGTTCTTGGAGGTGGTATGACTCCATGGACGCCATTTACGGTCATCGGCCGGCAAACCAAGGCAGGGAGGGAGGTCTGGACTCTGCAACTGTAATTCTCGAATCCATGGTAGACCCCTTTGGTAAGTGTTTTTTTTTTTTAAACTTGGCATACGATATCGCTCTTCTAACCATTTGAAAAAAATATATAACCATATGTTTATTTTCAGAAACAGTTGATGGACTCTCCAATGATGCGTCAAACTTTTCAGATGATGGACATTCAACGTCTTTCAGCAGCACCAGTAGTATTTCATCAAGCCAACCACAGAGTAGCCAATCACAGAGTATGCCCAATGCACCCGGCATAATGATAAGACATGATGATAATAGAGAAATTTTAAATTGTGCATTTTCTTAAAGTAAATCAGCAGTGGGGCAGATGTGCAGGGGGTACAGTGGTGGAAGAGATGAGAAGGGGGTTCAGCAGTGGGGCAGGTGTGCAGGGGGTACAGTGGTGGAAGAGATGAGAAGGGGGGTTCAGCAGTGGGGCAGAAGAGCAGTGCTGTGTATTGGTGGAGCAGATGAGCAGGGGGAACAGAGGTGGGGCAGTAAATCAGTGTGGTACAGTCTAGGGGGCAGATGAGAAAGGGGCTTACAGTAGTGGTTTGAGAGATGTTACCAAAAACAATATTTTGGTCATTTGTATATTACAGGTGAAAAGAGACGGTTGCAGTTGGATCTGCGCACAGTCATGGAGGATATCCGGGCAGCAGAAGAAAGGCAACTGGAAAGAATGGATAACCTTTCTGAGAGGCGGTTTCAGGCACTGCATCAGGTGCACAGGAAGCTATGTGCCAGAAGGCAAAAATCGCCCGGCAGCAGATGGAGCAGTTGGCTACCTTCAACCAGGCCTTCCTCGGTGCCCTTGGTCAGCTTGTTCAAGTGCTTGGAGTCAGTCGTCAACCCAGGTCACCACCTAGACCAGTGGTTCTCAACCTTACTAGTGCAGTGACCCCTTGATAAAATGTCCCATGTTGTGGGGACCCCCAACAGTAAAATTATTTTCATAGCGTGGGTTGTCGGCACCCAAGGCAAGACAAGTAGCGCTCCCTGAGTCCCTTCCACTCGTACAATAAAACCCCTTATGGTAAATTTTGTTCTCCTTTCTTTCCCTTTTATTTCTTTCTATCCTCATTTCTTGTTTTTTCCCCCATCCCTCTCTCTATCTGTCTTTCTTGTTCTTTCTCTTATTCTATGTTCCTCCCCCTCTTTTCCTCTCCCTTCCATGTATTCTCAATTTTATTCCTTCTCTAACTCCTTGGTGGGGGGATGAGTGGCAGTGGTGGCGGGAAGTTGGGATGAGTGGCAGTGCTGGTGGGGGGTAGGATCAGAGGCAGCACTGGGCTGAGTTCTGATCAGCCAACTCAGGTGCTCTTGATCAAGGTCACCTATGCCCTAATCAGGAGATAGGGTCCCTTCAGCCCCTCCCACTTCACATTCCTCACCAGTCAGCTGACCTCTAGTCTCTGCCCCACACCCATGCCGTGAACTGAATGGGCGGCTGCCAAAAGGCTGAGTGGGCGGCCACAGGCTCCAGGGACAGCCCGGCTGGGCTTCCGCAAAAAGGCTGGAAGAGTGGTGCGGGCTTCAGGAAAATCCCAGGATTCGGTGACCCCTGGCAAATTGCCATTCGACCCCCGAGGGGGTCCCGACTTCCAGGTTGAGAACCACTGACCTAGACAGTAGTGCCTTTCATGCAGCACAGTACCTGTACCCATGTTTATGTTTAAAAAAATTGTAATTAAAGGGGGTTTTAAAGGTCAGATTTTATTTTCTAAATTGGTTCCTTTAAGCTAGTGCATTGTTGGTTCACTTACCTTTTCCTTACCTTTCCTTTCTGAATGTTTTTTTCCTTTGTCTGAATTTCTCACTTCCTGTTCCTTCTCAGTAAACTTCACACCATCATCTGGGCTGTGTTTAGTCAGTCAGAACAGCTTACTGAACAGCTTACTGAGGAGGATCAGGAAGTGATAAATTCAGACAAAGAAAACAAAGAAAAAACATTTAGAAGGGAAATCGAAGGAAAAGGTAAGTGAACCAACAATGCACTAGCTTAAAGGAATTTATTTAGATAATAAAAAACAAACCTTTACAACCTCTTTAAGTTTTTGTAAAAAAAAATTCTATATTTAAAAAAAAATTACTTTAAAGAATATGTAGAAAGATTCGTTTTTTGTTGAATAAAAAACATGAGAGACTTCTCTGAGTATGTCTGATTTCATTTAATATTTTACTAAAAATATAGCAAAAAGTAATTAAATTTTTTAATAATTCATGGTAAGAACTTAAACAATAAGGTGCCGCATCAGAGCCTCGTGTATTTCACTGCACTCTTCTTCCACATCCTTTGCTGCTGTTAATGGTACTGGCTCTCCTGGAGATGTATTCCAATCCTGGTCAAAGTCTTCTCCATGACTTTCACAAAGATTGTGAAGAACAGCAAGTTAGTACCATGGATTTGGCAGGTTTAATGTCACTGTCATTCCTCTTCATAAGACACCTCCATCTACCCTTAAGTCTTCCAAAAGCATTTTCCACTACAAAACGTGCCCTGGATGTTTTCTTGTTGTAGGTTTGCTGTTCTGTTGTTAGGCGCCCATTGTCAGGAAATGGTTTCAGAAGCCAATTTTGTAACGGGTAGGCAGAGTCCCCAAGCACATAATAGCCAACATTCACCCCACAAATGTTCTTAGTGCAAACAGGGTACAGGCCTCCCTGGCCAACCTAATCGCAAAATGTGGACAATCGTAGAACCCGAGCATCATGCAAACTCCCAGGCTTTCCTACATTCACATTCCAGAATAGTCCCTTGCCATCCACTACTTCCTGGAGGATAATGGTATGCCAGCCTTTTCTGTTGAAGTAGTCAGTGTGGTATTCTTGTGGTGCTATTATTGGTATGTGTGAGCCATCAATAGCACCAACACACTGTGGAAGGCCTCACCTCATCTCAACGTACTCAGCCATGGCTTTAAGCTTTTCCCAGTCCGGAAAATTAACAATTTCAGGAGCTAGCAATGTGCACACAGCCTTACAGAAGTCCTGCACACACCGGCACACTGATGATTTACTGACACCAAAAAGATGACCTATACTTCTGTATTCACTGTTGGTAGCCAGCTTCCACAGTGCAATGGAACCTCTTTTCCTCACAGGCAAACTGGCTCTGAAGTTGGTGCTTTGCTTTTCCATCGCTGGACGTAGCTTGGCACAAAGGTATGAGAAGGTTTCTTAAATTATGCACCCACTGTGTGTGTGTGTGAATCTTGGGACGGTCACATGCCACGGGGGAAAGCCCAAATGACTGGTCGGTGGCACTACTTTGCCAAAAGGAGAAGCATCTAAAAAAACAAATGGTAACATATCACAAAAAATTAAACAACATTCAACCTATATATAACATAAGTGTCAGTCAGTGTATGTGTGTGTGTCAGTTTTGTAGGTCAGTGTGTGTGTGTCAGGTTGGTGGGATAGTGTGTGTGTCAGGTTGGTGGGTCAGTGTGTGTGTCACGTTGGTGGGTTAGTGTATGTCAGGTTGGTGGGTCAGTGTGTGCGTGTCAGGTTGATGGATTAGTGTGTGTGTATGTCAGGTAGGTGAGTCAGTGTGTGTGTATGTGTGTTTCAAGTAAGTTGGTCAGTTGTGCTTACCCTATAGCGTGGCCTGTCTTTGTCTTAACAAATGTGTACTTCTCCTCCCAGCTAAACATCCAAGCTAGAAGTTTTCTTTTCTGCTGTGTTTCTCATTGCCGCTCGCAACCTTCTCTCATACAGTGCGGCATCTATTTTGATTACAAAGAACCAAAAGGCAAGTAGAGAAAATACAAGCTGCTGAATGACCTCCATTGTTGTTGTTGTTGTTTGGCTGATGTTAAGTTACGGTGCATCACGTTTCTTGTCGCACTAATGTGACATCACGAGAGGCAGTTTTTCTAAAAACTGTATGGCCCCTGGCAGTCCGACTTGCAGTGGAAACGCTCACCAGAATAGACCGGACCATTCTAAATGTTCCATACTGTACCGACCCGAACCGATCCGCTCAGTGGAAACAAAGCAATAATAGGCTTTAAAATAGGATGGGCTTGGGTCACAGAGGATGTGTCCGGAGCTGTTATAACAGCGATCCTCAATCCGGCCAATCAGAAGCGGGTGTGAGCCCCATTTTCTGATTGGCCAAAACGAGAAGACTCCATGTTGGCAGCCAAAGAGGAGGGAGGAAATGGAAGCCGTGATGACCAGGAGAACGGGAGGCTGCCACCGAGCAGGGGAAGCCGCCGCTACCAACTGACCAGCCAACGGGGGGGGGGGGTGTTGGCTTAAAAATTCCACCGGCCGCCACTACTCCAAAAGTGCTTGAGCACACTTCTGCAGAGGACAGATCTCGCGCTCTTTCTCTCGCTAACCGGCAGCAACACAGCCTTTCACTTACAGCTGGGAGCCATGAGATCATTTTGCAGAACAAGTATAACTAGACTGGAACAGTCTATAGGTTTACAGCTGGAGACCATGAAGTAGGTTTAAGAACAGGTAAAGGTAGACTGGTACAGTCTATAGGTTCACACCTGGGGACCGTGACTTGAGGTGAAAAGTGGCTCTATTGTTCACAGAATCCTGAAACAAGATCAGTCCATAGGTACATTCTCCTGCAAAATAGTCCAGCATTCAGACCAAAGGGTACCAGTGGCAAGCAGCCCCCCTCCTCTCAGCTTACTGATCCATTCCTTCAGAAGGGAAAAACAATAATCTCCTCAGCACTCCAGACTATTTAACAGCATCCCATCCACCAACTGGGCACACCCCTCCCCCGGTGATTGGCTTGGCCCTTCTCAATATGCAGGCTCACCATTTGAATTCTTCCTCCCTAAGCTCTAAATACTTCTTCTATAGGCAGGGGGAAGCAATCAAGCTCTCAGCCCTGAACAGACCAGTTTCAACAATTACTGCTCCTCTAGCTACAGCAGGAGCCAAAAACTAAATTAACTTAGCAGTCTAACTAGGAGGGTGTTACACATATACACAAGTATATTAGGTCTGATTATTGTTTATAGCATATACAGAATTCAACCACAAATATAATAGGATTGATTAACCAGTTATCTGCCAAGGAAATTTTTTTCATTTTTTGCACACGGGGAAATCTGAATTTTTTGTTACAAATTACTGTAACCCACCCATCCCCTCTCCCTCCAGGGCCTGGAGAATAAAATGGTTGTAGTTGTAATTTTTTATGTCACACAATATGTGTGCAGTTATTTATCAAACAAATATTTGAAGGAAAAAATCCATCAAAAATAATTGTAGTGCAACTGAACATAATATTGTACCCAATATTTTGGTAACATATGAAAAAAAGGGGTGGATTGAGTAACGAGATACCAAGCATGTCTGGTTTTAAAATTGCACACACCAAGCAATCGTCAAAAACAGCAGTACCCAAACTTCTGCATAGATGATGCTTTAAAAGCCTTTATACGTCATCAGTTTAGAGTTAACCATGGCCCTAGAATTATTGCTCTCACTCCGACCTTGCGTTGATACCTCACGTGTGACGCAATCGATTTTACATACATGTGATTGCCCTACGCTTAATTTTTTTGGTGGGGTGTGTGCGGGGGTGGCAGGGGTGCTTTCATTATTTTAAGTAATTTTATTTTATAAAATTGTTTAGTACTCTACATTTTTTTTTACTTTATTGCCATACAAAGAGGGTTAACAAGCCCCCTATGTGATAGCATGGACAGGTGCCATGTCCTCTTTACGGAGACATTGGGGGGGTCTATTACCCCCAAAAACTTCCCTGCCCTCTAATGCAGCTATTCCAGCACAGTTTGCCACACCACAGTGCTGCCGCCCCATTCTCAGCGCTCAGAATACAAATTCCTCCATGCACGTCATTTACGTTACTCCGCCGAAACTTTAGGAGCAAGTACTGTTATTCACATAGCACTTGCTCCTAAAGTTGCGGCGGCGTAGCGAAAATGATCCGGCGGAATTCAAATTGGGCGGGTAGGGGGCGTGTATTATTATAACTAGGCGCGATCCCGCGGTGAACGTACTGCGCATGCGTCGACTGTCAGTGCGCATGCTCCAAATTCTTTCAGGGAACGTCAATGACGTCAATCCCCAATTACGGGCGTTTTACGCAAACGACTCAAATTTTTTTTTTTTCAACGCGATGACGACGGCCATACTTAACATAGGATACTCCACTAGGGGGCTGCTTTATCTTTACGCCGCGTATCTCTTACGGAAACGTCGGAAAGTCACTGCGTCGGGCCCGAATACGACCTTGAATTGCCGATTCTCGCTGATTAACATATTCTCGGCGTTAATCAGCGGGAACGCCCCCAGCGCCATTTTTAAAATTGCAGTTCCGATACAACGGCGTAATACAATTACGCCGCTCGTATAGGAACTCCAACCCGGCGTTTCTTGTTTTCTGACTACAGAAAACAGAAACGCCGGCTCAAAGTGAGAGTTAGGCTGGAGTATCACTGATACTCCAGAGTAACTCTACCTGAATCTGGCCCTATATTTATATATATACTGTATGCATTATACTTATCTATGCAGCAGGTGGCGCTATAGTATTAAAGTGTTATAGGGCCAGATTCAGGTAGAGTTACTCTGGAGTATCAGTGATACCCCAGCCTAACTCTCACTTTGAGCCGGCGTTTTTGTTTTCTGTAGTCAGAAAACAAGAAACGCCGGGTTGGAGTTCCTATACGAGCGGCGTAATTGTATTACGCCGTCGTATCAGAACTGAAATTTTAAAAATGGCGCTGGGGGCGTTCCCGCTGATTAACGCCAAGAATATGTTAATCAGCGAGAATCTGCAATTCACGATCGTATTCGGGCCCGACGCAGTGACTTTCCGACGTTTCCGTAAGACATACGCGGCGTAAAGATAAAGCAACCCCCTAGTGGAGTATCCTATGTTAAGTATGGCCGTCGTCATCGCGTCGAAAAAAATAAAATTTGAGTCGTTTGCGTAAAACGTCTGTGAATGGGGATTGACGTCATTGACGTTCCCTGAAAGAATTTGGAGCATGCGCACTGACAGTCGACACATGCGCAGTACGTTCGCCGCGGGATCGCGCCTACTTATAATAATACACGCCCCCTACCCGCCCAATTTGAATTCCGCCGGCTCATTTTCGCTACGCCGCCGCAACTTTAGGAGCAAGTGCTATGTGAATAACAGTACTTGCTCCTAAAGTTTCGGCGGAGTAACGTAAATGAGAAACGTTACTCCAACATAAAGATTCGCCCATCTACCTGAATCTGGCCCATAGTGTGTATTTTATGATATGACAGGATTTACCATCTATCTAAGTTCAGTGCACTTGTTTATGGTTAGTTCCTGTTTCATGATTCTCATGCTGTGAGGCGCCGTACACACGGCCGAGGTTCTCGCTGAAAATCAGCGAGAACCTCGCTGGAATGCACATTCCAGCGAGGACCTCGGCCGTGTGTACGGTCTCGGCGAGCTTCCCGTCGGGAAGCCCGTCGAGCCGAAATAGAGAGCACGCTCTCTATTTCCTCGACGGCCCGCCTGGAAGAATGGCTGGTTGCCATTCCCGACGGGCGGGTCGCCGAATCCGACGGCCGGGAGAGAACCTCGACGGGCGGAACGATGTGTTCTGCCCGTCGAGGTTCTCTGCCGTGTGTACGGCGCCTCAGACATGTTCTGTAATTTCTCCATAAAAGCAAAGCTATTGCTGCAAACAAGGTGCTTCCAGCGCATAATTTTAATACTCAGGTAAAAGGTTATTCGCCCAGCGCACCCAGCAGGCACCCTCAGGCACTGGAAATAATTCTACAGTCAAGACCTGTACAGACAGCCGGGAATCCCGTCAGGAAAAAAACTTTGGTTTTACTTATGGGATTCCTGGCAAGCTTGCCGTGCATACAGACGGGCATTCAAAAGAACCGCCATTCTTTTGAATGGCGAGAACGCGGTGACGTCATCGACTACCACGAGCCAGTGCTCGTCACATTGGATGCCGTCGTCGCCGCCGTCTTGCTACACCCCACACTAAACTTGTATGCTACCGCTTCCCAAAGGGAAAATAGAGAGCAGGTTCTCTATTTTTCCCAGGCAGTTTTCCTGTCGGGAAAAATGCTAGGCAGCATAAACACAGCCCGGATTCCTGTCCAAATGCTCTCCTGGCAGTTTTCCTCTCGGGAAAACCGGTTGTGTGTACGAGGCTTCAGTGAGTACTGTATACAAGCTGTTGAAAGATGTGAAGTTTGCAATAACAAAGCTGAACAATGACAATTACCAACTGTGGAAATTTACACTAGAAATGTTTCTCAGCAAGGACAACTTGTGGCAAGTGCTGTAAACAGACAGACCGACAAATGGAGAGATGGAGGATTGGGATATGAAGGATAGACAGGCAAAAACGACCATAAGGCCTTGTACACACAATGTAATTTATTCGCTGTAAACGGTCCCAGGACCGTTTACAGCGCATATTTACGCCGGGCTATTTTGATCCGATGGCTGTACACACCATCGGATCAAATTCCCCGGCGGAGGACAGCGCGGTGACGTTGACGCCGCCACGTCACCGCACCAGGAAGTAAAACACTTCCGCGCGCATGTGTCAGATCCATTCACAGGATACGACGCATGTGCGGGCAGATATGTCCGCTGGCTAGGCGTACTAACCAGTGGACATATCCGACGGGCAGCTCTCCGGCGGAAAAATTTCAAAGCATGCTTTGAAACTTTTCCGCCGGAGCAATCCGTCCAAAACTGTCCGTTTGCCCCTACAGACGAGCGGATTTTTCAGCTGAAATGGTCCGTCGGACCATTTTCAGCGGATAAATTCCCTCGTGTGTACAAGGCCTAAGGCCTCCGCCTGAGAGCTGCCCGTCGGATATGTCCGCTGGTTAGTACGCCTAACCAGCGGACATATCTGCCCGCACATGCGTCGTATCCTGTGAATGGATCCGACGCATTCGCGCGGAAGTGTTTAATTACTGGTGCGGTGACGTGGCGTCACCGCGCTGTCCTCCGGCGGGGAATTTGATCCGATGGTGTGTACAGCCATCGGATCAAAATAGCCCGGCGTAAATATGCGCTGTAAACGGTCCGGGGACTGTTTACAGCGGATAAATTACATCGTGTGTACAAGGCCTAAGAGTATTAGTGGAAGATGACCAGCTATCAACATAAAAAGAAAAAACGTCAGAGGCCTCGTACACACGACCGTTTTCCTCGACAAAATCTATCAAGAAACCTGGTGGCAGAGCTTTTTTGCGGAGGAAAACGGTTGTGTGTATGTTTTTCGTCGAGAAAACTGTTGTGGATCTCGACGAGAAAAATAGAGAACAAGTTCTCTTTTTTCTCGTCGGAAGTCTCAATTTCCTCGTCGTGTTTCTCATCGGGCTGGTTTACGACGAGAAACACATTCGTGTGTATGCTTAGAAACCCGCGCATGCTCAGTATAAAGTATGAGACGGGAACGCACCTTCGGTAAAAGTATCGTTCATAATGAAGATAGCACATTCGTCATGCTGTAACAGACTGAAAAGCGCAAATCGTCTCTTACCAAACTTTTACTTAACACGCAGTAACATGCGATTAGCAAAAGCAGCCCCAAGGTGGTACCAATGGAATATAACTTCCCCTTTATAGTGCCGTCGTACGTGTTGTATGTCACTGCGTTTGAGAACAACAAGATTTTGTCTTGACAGTGTGTACGCAAAGAAAGCTTGACAAGATTCTTGACAAGCCTGACATGGAACTTGTTGAGGAAAACGATGTTTCATTTACGACGAGTTTCTCGGAATTGTGTACGAGGCCTCAAAGTTTCTGGACTTCATTACAAAAACTGCATGAGCGTTCAAGTCTAAACAGTAAGCTGTTTTTGCTAAGAAAGCTATATAAGATGAGATTAAAAGAAGGCCAGCAAATGTGTAACCACGTGAATGCTATGCTAGAGATCATAGAGCAGCTGCACGCCATCGGAAAAGACTGCATTACTTACCCTTAACCTCTGCACCCTTAATTTCCTGATACTTATCTCTTCACTATACATTACACACTATTGACCCCTAAACGTGGTGATTTCCTTGATAGGTGTCACCCACACCTCACAAGTTGAGTGAAGAGACATGTGTGTTATGTACTACCGACCCCTGCTCTCTGCGTTACTTACTCCTGTCCTCTGCACCGATAATTTCCTGCTACTGATCTCTGCATTACACATTACACATTATTGAACCCTAAACGTGCATACTACTGACCCCTCTAATCTGTATAAAATGCTACTGGCTTCTGAAAGCTGCATTACACACTACTGACCCCTGAACTCGGCTTTACTTACACCTGACCCCTGCACTGTGGATTACATAATATTGACCTCTGAACCCTGCATTGCTTTCTTCTGACTCTGCATCAATTACTACTGTCCCCTGCATTATGCATTATATAATACTGACCTCTGCACTGTGCAGTATTTACTCCTAACGTCTGCTATCTGTATTACATAATACTGACCCTGAACTCTGCATTCCTCTAAAAATAGATGTGGTTCTACAAGGGACATCTCGTTTTGCCTATTCTACACTTAAATTTTAAAACACTGTATATACAAGAAGCTTTAACATAGCGTATACAGTGCAGGGGACAGGAGTATAATGTACAACATAGTGAATGCAGAGCAGGGGGTCAGGAGTATAATGAACAACATTGTAAAGGCGTGTCATGGGTGAGGATGTAAGTTACCACTGTGTACATGGTGCTGTGGTCAGTAACACTGTTTCTCTTACTTCTGGTCAGTAACAGAAAATATGCCCCAAAGTTGGTATAAAAAAAGTGGAGTAATAGACCCCCAACTCCATTCAAAATGACTAGCCCCTCTTTGCCGAGGAGCCCCAGTGCCTGTAAGGGTGCACAATGTGGGTGAGCAGCATTTCAGCTTCCTTCCTTTCAGGGCATGGACTTGAACATGGGACCTCTTCGTCTGTGTCTGGCAATGACTCTTCTCGCTGAGCTCACTAAGATGCTGGACAGCACCCTGTCTGATCCATTGGACAACCCTGCCTTGTGCCTTGACTTTTGCTGAACCTTGAACATTTTTTTCCTCCCATTAACTTTCTGATTTAAGTCTTGTCTCTGCACTTCCTGTTTGCCAGATTATTGTGCTCTCATCAGCCAGTATCTCACTTGTCTTCCCTGCTGCCATCCATATTTTCCTGTTGTTTCACGACCACACTTCTCCCTGATAACAACCTGCAACTATTCGTTACTGACCTTTTGCTTGTTCCTCAACTATTTTTTTGTTTAATCCCAGCTTGCAGCTTGCAAACATTCGTTACCTACTTTTGGCTTGTTTACTGACTACACTTCTGGTTGATGCTTACGTGCATATCCGCTACTGGACCCTTGCTTGCTCACCCCCTTTAGGGGCAATCTTGAGGACAGTGACCTGGTACTAACACACAGCAAATTCTGTCTCCTCCATCGGGAGCTCTGGTGAACTCTGGTTAGTATTTAGATTACGCACCTCAGATGTGCCCACATTATCCACCAGGGTGACTGCCTGTGTACCTATCCTGCTGGTTGGGGGTAGTCCTGCTACTGCTATAGCAACTGGTCTTTGTGCCTGACCTCTGGTCTTGACGCCCCCACTCATCTGCTCTTTCACTTCTTTCTTGACTCTACACTGCTGCAGCTCCAGACTGGGACCCGGCTTTGCCTGCTACAGAGGGACTGTTCTGTCATCCTACCACACACAAGCAAAGACTAGCAATGTGCTGAATTTCCTTGGAGTAAGGGGAGAACTTGAATGAAGTACTGTGGGATTTCAATATGAATGAGCTGTGGGCACAACATAACAGGGGCTCAGATAGAAATAAAAACCTCACCTAAGGTCACTATTTCTAAATGTATCCAAAACAGATTATAATATGATCAGCTTAGTGAAAGTAATACTGTAGTACTAATACACTAATATTGATTTGACAACTGATTTTTATATGTGCATATTTTGCACATTTAAATCATCTAGTCTATATTCAAGTACATTGTTCAGTAATTGAATTTTAAATTGAGAGTTATACAGTAGGAGTGTCCAGCTCAGGTTACTTACATTCAGGACCAGACAGACATATTTCCAGAAGCTTGGCTTGCAATAGGTTGAATCCCATCAATTAATTATCTACTAAAGGTATGTAGCCTCACCCCCAAAAGGGCCGCTGGTTTGATGATGGGATCGGCATGTTGAAGTTACCCTCACTTGTCTAGGGATGCACCAGAAAACACTTAGCAGTAAATTGAATGTCCAGACAGGCAATAAAGATTTTTCTCAATGCTTTAATTTTCCAGGCCAACACAGCCTAACATCAACTCGATGAAAGAAGGACAGTTTGATGAAGAAGGAGAGATTCTTAATGTCAGGCCTGGATAAATGCACAGCGAAACTCAGCCGTTAATAGTGCCAATTTGCACATCCCGCCGCTCTAATGCCCACTAGGAGGAATGGGTCTTTCTCACTGACCCGTCGTTAGGCCTCTGCCACAGACCAATGTGAATCTAATACATTTTCTGAAGTCCGAACAGAGCAGATCCTCCCAGCAGCTATATGTGCATCCGGCACCATATGACAGCAAAGCGTACCTGCCTTGACTTGGGTGCCGGATCTTCTTGAATGAATGAATGAATGAAAAACTTATATAGCGCGGCACATGCGAACTGAATCGCCTCTGGGCGCTTGTTGTTCCTGTCTCCTTTGATATCAAAAGAGATGAGTCTTGATCTTTCTCCTGAAGGCTAAGTGATTTGCCTCCAACCGAATGCTGGTTGGTAAAGCGTTCCATAGTCTGGGGCCTTGGACGGCGAATCTTCTTTCTCCTTTGGACTTGTAGTTGACTTTTGGGATCTGTAGTAGGTTCTGATTGGTGGATCGCAGGATGCGATTGGGATTGTGAGCTTTTATTTTATCGCATAGATATTGGGGGGCATTCCCATGGACACATCTATGCGTTAGACAGAGAGCTTTAAAAGCAATCCTGTCTTTGACTGGTAACCAGTGAAGGGATCTCAGTGAAGGTGAGATGGATTCCCAGGGTTTTTTTCCAGTCACAAGTCTGGCGGCCGTATTTTGAACAACTTGCAGACGAGCGATTTGGTATTTGGGGAGTCCGAGGTAAAGGGCATTTGCATAATCCAATCTGGAGTTCACAATTGCTCCCACCACGACCGCTAAATCTTCTTTGGGGATGAAAGGGGTAAGTCTACGTAGTAGGCGCAGCAGATGGTGGGATCCGCTGACTACTGACCCTATTTGTGCGTCCATTGTCATATAGGAGTCAAAGATGACCCCGAGACTTTTGACTTTGGCGCTAGGGGTGATGATTTTGCCCAGAATGGGCGGGGGTGTCCAGGTTGTTGCAGGTTGATTCCTTTGTTTGGCGTGAAACAGAAGACGTTCTGTTTTCGCTCCGTTGAGTTTAAGATAACTCTTTGTCATCCAGTTCTCTATCAAAGAGAGGCATGTCTCTAGATTGAGGCAGTGATCCTTTTTATTGCAAATGCGGAAATACAGTTGCGTGTCGTCTGCGTATGAGTGGTAGAGCAGTTTTTGGCTGCTGATAATCTCAAAAAGAGGACGAAGATAGATGTTAAACAGCACTGGTGACAGAGGCGATCCTTGAGGGACTCCGCATGTTACTGTGCGTTTCTCAGATGTGAAAGGTCCTAACTTCACTGTTTGCGATCGGTTTTCCAGAAAAGAGGAGAACCAAGATAAATCGCTCTCTGCGACTCTAGCTACTTTAGCAAGCCGCGTGAGTAACAGTTTGTGGTCTACAGTGTCGAAAGCTGCACTTAGGTCCAACAGAACTAGAAGACAGGATTCTCCTTCGTCTGCGGCCTCAAGAACATCGTCCCATACTTTGAGCAGCGCGGTTTCAGTCCCGTGTCCAGGACGGAAGCCTGATTGCAATGGGTCGAGTAGTTTGTGGGTATCTAGATGCTGTTGCAGCTGTTGTACCACTACTTTCTCCATTACTTTTGAAAGTACATTGAGGCTTGTTATGGGACGGCGGTGGAGTGGGTCCTTGGGGTCAAGGGAGGGTTTCTTGAGGATGGGTTGGATTATACCCTCTTTCAACTATGAGGGCACTCTGCCCTCCAAGAAAGACTGGTTGATAAGCTGCGTGATGGGAGGAGCCAGGATATAGGCGCATTCCTTCAGCAGTTTAGTGGGAATAATGTCATTTGGTGATGTGCTATTGCGCAAAGCCCCACTGGCATTCTTAGTGGTCTCGATGGAGATGGGTTCCAGGGTGAACTTACCTGATATAGGAGAATTACTATGGGTGTTGTGTGAGAGGCTACAGGGGGGGCTGAGGGGGTTTTTTTTTTGCTGAATGCTTTCGCGGATTGCCTCGATTTTATTAATGAAGCAATCCGATAGTTCATTGCAAAATTCTTGTGTGTCTGTATTGGGGGCTTCAATACATCCTGGTTTCATGGTCTGAGTGACCATCTTGAAGAGTTCACGGGGGCGGTTTATGGCGCTGTTGATAGCCTCCGAAAAATAATTTTTCTTGGCTTGGAAAATTCCTTTGTGGTATTTTCTTGTCGCTGCCTTGTAGATGGACAGGTTTAGTTCTGAAGAACATCTTTTCCAGACAGATTCTGCCCTTCTGCGTTCTTGCCTCAGTAATGACAGCTGGTTGTTAAACCAGCTGCGGTTGTTTTTCCGGATGCGGGTTTTGCGTTTCGGCGCTACCAAGTCGGCTGACTGTAGCATGGCCGAATTTATGGCATCCAGTGTTTCAACGGCCGTTTGATGCGGCTGAATTGTTTCTATTTTTTCCCTTAAAGTGGTTTTGAAGAGTTCCGAGTGGAGCTTCTTCTGACATCTAGTCCAGTGTGTTGTCACTGGATTTGATGTTTTTGTTGCGGGGGGAATTGTGGAAATAGTGAATTTAATTGCATGGTGGTCTGTCCATGGCAACTTTTCATTTTCCAAAATTTTTATTTCCAGAGCTTGCCTGAAAATAAGATCAAGTGTGTGACCTGAGGCATGTGTGGATCCACATACTAGTTGCTGCGCCCCTAAATCTACCAGGTGGTTGATACAGGCGTCGGCAATGGGGTCTTGTGCGGAATTGGCCCAGAGGTTGAAATCCCCGAGCAGCAAAAAATGTTTGCTGTTGAGGGTGTAAGTGGAGAAGAAATCCGTCCATGATGATAGCAGCTGCGATTTTGGGCCGGGTGGCCTATAGCAGAGCAGAATGTGGATGGTCTCTTTTGAATTTGTTTGCAGTTGTAGCGTAAGGGTTTCCATGAATGGAAGAGGGTTTTGAAGGATTGGTTTGGTGATTGCAAGCTGAGTTTTGCAAATCACCGCCAGGCCTCCTCCTCTTTGCCCTATTCTGTTTTCCGTTATAATACGGTAGTTTTCTGGCACCAGTTCTCCTAGAATGGTGTTACAGTCGGCTGCGAGCCAGCTCTCTGTAATGAAGAGACAGTCTAGATCGTGTTGTAGAATGAAATCATGGATTTCAAGTCGGTGTTTGACTGCCGATCTTGTGTTGATCAGAGCACATGAAATGCGCTTAGGTTGGGGTAAACGGCTAAAACTTTTGACTGTCGATCGTCGATCAATCCTCAAAAGTTGCTCAATTCTTAGGGTCTTTTTGGTGATGGCTGGTAGTATGGCGGTGAAACGCCTCAAATCCCAAATGGTTTCTGCAGAGTACCGCAGATTAGCCATGGTCGCCATTCACCGGGGGAAAAAGTCGTTTTTTATGGTGGCGATGAAGAGAGGATTCGGTGAATCCTCCCGGCTTGGTCCAGAGGAAGGCAAAAAAAACCCCTAACCGTTGCTATGCCAATTTGCTTTGGTAGGGGAAAAAAATTCCTTCCTGATCCCTGAGAGGCGATCGGGCAAAACCCCTGGATCAAGTGCTATTAAGTTGTACACAAGGGGGGGGGGGTGTGGGGGGGTGTACCAAGATGGCCGCCAGCCAGGAGCAGGACCTGGGACCCAGGCTGGTGTGTGGCCAGCTGGGTGGGTTGGTGAGCCGGGGGTGGGGGGACAGGTTGTTAAGCTAGGGGTGGATGAGTCCTACAGGGGCTGGGGGTGAACTCTTGGGCGGTTATAGGTGCTATTACTGGCGAGAGAGCGGGGCGCCGCTAGGCCGCGGATGAAGCCGCGGCCTTTCCTGAGATGCGGCGGCCGCGAATCAGCAGTGGCTGGCGCGGTTCCGGGGAAAAAACGGGGAAATGCCGGGGGATAGAGGCGGGGAGATGCCGGGGGAGGGTTGCTTGACTGGTGGGTGGTAAGGGTAGGTGAGAAAGGCCCCAGCAATCCGGTGGCTTGTCCTGAAAAGGACAGCCGTCAGTCGGTTCCAGGGGAGGTAAAGCAGAAAAAAATAGTGCCTACCTGGGGAGGATGTCTGGAGAAGGGAGAAGGGGGGCTCAGGAGGAGAGAAAAAGATTCGCTTAAGGGGTGAAACTTCTGAGCCAAGGCTTGGCCAGAGCTGGAGCACGGCTGCAGGGCTGGGAGGGACACTGCCTATCTGCCTCCTACGCCTGCCTGGAGCTATGGCCCACACGCTCCTACTCCTAGGAGACGTGCGCCGCAGTAACCTCCTGATGCTAATCCGTCTGCCTCACTGCTGCCACCTAGCAATCTTCTTGGCGACGCTCGGGACCCCAGTCAACCACCGGAGTCCCTTCAGATTCATCTCCGACTGAGACTCAACATAGTCTGAAACTTACCAGGCGGGCCACACCGGCGGGGTCCCGGGTGCGCACACCCTAAAGGTGGATGCCACACCCCGACTCCGGGACCCCTCGCAGGAGACGCCAAAGAGCACACCGAACACCTGACCTTGTCCCAGATATACCCCTCCCTAGCATGCCCAGTGGGAGGGGAAACTCTCCAATTGGCTGCTGAGGAAAGGTCAGTCTGCCGGAAATCCCTCCAGCTCCCAAGGATGACTCGCATCCCCAGAATGCAGTCCGAGCCAGTGGACCTTTCCAGAACGACACAGGTCACAGATGCAACAATCACAATTAGGAGCAAAAATAACTCTCCCAATTAACTATTCTTTTTGAGCGCAATAACCATGTTACACGCAAGGGGACACTACAGGTATTTAAAAAAAAAAAAAGAATGGACTTAGTAGGTATCTTATATCTATTATACTTAACTGTACACATACTGTATAGGATGGACCTGGTAATAGTGAAGAAACCTCACAGAGTTAGTAATACAGAAGCAAAACACTGGAACCAAATAGAAACTAGTTAGTAAATCAGGTCTGCCTACTTTAGTTTTTTATGTATGCAATAAAATTGTAAAAAAACGTATGAGAATTCTTGGCATTTCTTTTATAGCTTTGTGTCCCTTATAAAATATGTTATTATTACTCCTGTGCTTTTTAATGAGCTGCAGATGATGATCATATTGTACTTTGTAAATGTATCTTTTTCTTTTCCAGTGGAAAAGTCAGAGGCTTAAACACATAACTTGGCTGCCAGGGCTGCTATTTTCATCTTACACCTTAGGCTAATTCTCTGCATTATACAGTTGTGTGTTTGTACATGTTTACAGGCTTCTGGTCAAATATAACATCATATTCATTTACAATTGTAGCGCCTGTGTACTTTATAGTACCGGTGCTAGTTAAATTTAGAGGGAGATCAGAGTATAGTTAAACTCTGATCCAAATTGTTATGTGCAAAACAGGGTCTCTGTCTCAGCTTGGCTGTGCTGCAGGCTTATTCTGTTGTACTGGGGTGTTCTTCCAACCCCAGTGCTGCAGGTGACAGCAGTAGAGTCAAGGTTTGGGTGCTCTTTCCCAGCAACCAATCAGGAGGGTTTGACCTCACTGTGCATGCTGGGGAGGGGTATTTATGAGGCAGACTCCATTGGTTCTGGGTCTTCTTCTTCGAGTGTGGCACCCACCTTTAGGGTGACCACATCACGGTGCCTGGCGTTATGGCCTACCTGGCCAGGGTGTGCATGCAATACGGTTTTCCTGGTTCCAGGACCATGTTGGCACAGAGCATCTGAACAGCAATGGGGACCCAGTGAGCAACTGGGTTCCCACCTTTGAGGATTCCAAGCTGTATTTGCTGTTCGGTGGAGAGTCCGTCTGAGGAGCGCCATTGAGAGGCTGGCGATCCAAAAGGGCCTTGACAAACCACCGGGGATCAAGGTAGCCGGACACTGAAGGATTGATCACCTGTCAGTTGGTACCTGGGCGACAAGTTGAAGGAGATCCAGGCATAACTCATATAAGGAGGATTATCTCCGTAACTACCAAATCAGAGAGGGCCTGTGGCAGGGGTGTCTCTCTGAAGTTTGCCAAGGAGGGTCTGTGGCAGGGACTTTTCCTCTAGTTTCTAGTTCACCAAGGAGGGTCTGTGGCAGAGACTTTATCCTACAAACGTTCGAGTGATACTTCAGCTGCCAGGTCGGTGAGAGAGGCCTGTCCGGGTACACTAGACCCACTCCGGCAGGAGTGGTGCAGAGAAAGTGTTACGCTTGGGAGCAGGACTGTTTCCATATCATCACGCCTGAATCTGCTGTTCACTTTTTTCTTCAACTTACATAGTTACATAGTTAGTCAGGTTGAAAAAAGACACAAGTCCATCCAGTTCAACCATAAAAAAAATAAACAAACAAAATAAAACACAGTACATCCCATACACCCAACTCCATACCCTCAGTTGATCCAGAGGAAGGCAAAAAACCCCAGCAGAGCATGATCCAATTTGCTACCGGAGGGGAAAAAATTCCTTCCTGATCCCCGAGAGGCAATCATATTTACCCCGGATCAACTTTACCTACAAAACTAAGTACTCAGTTATATTATGTGCATTTAGGAAAGAATCCAGGCCCTTCTTAAAGCAATCTACTGAGCTGGCCAGAACCACCTCTGGAGGGAGTCTGTTCCACATTTTTACAGCTCTTACTGTAAAGAAACCTTTCCATATTTGGAGATGAAATCTCTTTTCCTCCATACGTAAAGAGTGCCCCCTTGTCCTCAGTGTTGACCTTAAAGTGAATAACTCAACACCAAGTTCACTATATGGACCTCTTATATATTTGTACATGTTGATCATATCCCCCCTTATTCTCCTCTTCTCAAGAGTGAATAAATTCAGTTTTTCTAATCTTTCCTCATCTTTCTCCAGTTCTCCGATATCCTTTTTGAGAACTGGTGCCCAAAACTGGACTGCATATTCCAGATGAGGTCTTACTAATGATTTGTACAGGGGCAAAATGATATCTCTATCTCTGGAGTCCATACCTCTCTTAATACAAGAAAGGACTTTGCTCGCTTTGGAAACCGCAGCTTGGCATTGCATGCCATTATTGAGCTTATGATCAACTAAAACACCCAGATCCTTCTCCACTACAGATCCCCCCAGTTGTACTCCCCCTAGCATGTATGATGCATGCATATTCTTAGCCCCCAAGTGCATAACTTTACATTTATCAACATTAAACCTCATCTGCCACATAGTCGCCCAATTAGACAGAGCATTGAGGTCGGCTTGTAAATTGGAGACATCCTGCAAGGACGTTATTCCACTGCATAGCTTGGTGTCATCTGCAAAGACAGAAAATTTACTTTGGATCTCAGACCCAATATCATTTATAAATATATTGAAAAGTAAGGGACCCAACACCGAACCTTGGGGTACACTGCTGATAACCTTGGACCATTCAGAATAAGAATCATTAACCACAACTCTCTGAATTTTGTCTTTCAGCCAGTTTTCTATCCATTTACAAACTGATATATCCAATCCTGTAGACCTTACCTTACACATGAGCCGTGTGTGTGGAACTGTATCGAACGCTTTTGCAAAATCCAAGTATACCACATCCACTGCCACGCCTCTCTCCAGGGTTTTACTTACCTCTTCATAAAAGGAAATCAGGTTTGTCTGACAACTTCTGTCCTTCATGAATCCATGCTGTCTGCTGCCTAAATAGTTTGTTTCCAGCAAGAACTCATCCATGTGGTCTTTTATTAAACGTTCCAGTATCTTCCCAACTATAGAAGTTAAACTAACAGGTCTATAGTTACTTGGTAAAGACTTTGGCCCAGATTCAGAGAGAATTCGATTCTCGTAGCGTATCAGAAATACACTACGCCGCCGTTTTTTACCTGGCTCTACGTGGAATCCAGGTAGATTTTGTCCAGTAAACGACGGCGGCGTAGTGTATTTCTCCTGTCGCAATCCATCTGCGCGAGTAGGGGGCGTGAAGCATTTAAAATAGGTGCGTTCCCGCGGCGATCGAACTGCGCATGCTCCGTTCGCAAATTTCCCGCCGTGCATTGCGCGAAATCATGTCATTACATCGTAGTAGCGCCGTTTACGTACATTCCTATTCCCGAACGAGTTACGTTAAAAAAAAAATAATAATTTCAAATCAACGCGGGAACGACGGCCATACTTTACATGGGTTACGCACTGTTAGACCAGCAAAAAGCTCCTCTAACATTACGTAGCCAAAAAATGACGTAGGCGAATGCGAGGGACACTCGTACCTTCGTGGATCGCCGTAAAAACTAATTTGCATATCCCGACGCATGAAAACGACGCAAACTCCTCCCAGCGGCCGCAAAAATATCGCAGCGTAGATCCGAAGGCTTACGAAGACGTAAGCCTCTCGGATCAAAGCCCGAAGCCGCCGTATCATGGTTTGAGGATTCAAACTAGTGATACGGCGCGCAAAATTTGAAATTACTCCTGTCTAACACCAGTTAGACAGGCGTAATTGCTCTGTGAATCTGGGCCTTTGTTCCCTTTTTAAATATGGGCACCACATTGGCTCTACGCCAATCCAGTGGTACTATTCCTGTCATTAATGAGTCCCTAAATATTAGATACAGTGGCTTTGAAATTTCAGAGCTCAATTCTTTTAGGATCCGTGGGTGGATGCCATCTGGTCCAGGTGCTTTATCCACCTTTATTCTGTCTAAATATTTCTGGACCATATCACTTTTGAGCCATTGTGGATTTGGGGCTGTGTCACTCCCACCCCCATTATGGACATGAGCTCCCCCATTCTCCATTGTATACACAGAGCTGAAGAAAGCATTTAATACATTTGCCTTCTCTATGTCCTCAGTCACCCACATTAGATTATTTTGTAAAGGGCCTACATGCTCAGACTTGACCTTTTTACTATTAATATATTTAAAGAATTTTTTGGGGTTTGTCCTACTATCTTTTGCAATCTGTCGTTCATTTTGAATTTTTGCATCCTTGATTTCCTTTTTACATATTCTATTATTATCTTTGTAACATTTAAACGACACTAGTGTTCCTTCATTTTTATATTTTTTAAAGGCTATTTTCTTATTGTTTATAGCTTTTTTAACTTTGACCGTGAGCCACATAGGTTTTATCTTTAGCCTTTTAAACTTATTGCCCATGGGAATATACTTTTCAGTGAGGTTCCAAGGAGTCTTTTTGAAGAATTCCCATTTCTGTTCTGTGTTCATCGGTGCCAATATTCCCTCCCAGTCCAAGCCCTGGATAGCAGTCCTCATGCTTTGAAAATTTGCTCTCTTGAAATTAAGTGTTTTTATCTTTCCTGTATGTATTTCTTGCTTATAGTTTACATTAAACGAAATCATGTTATGATCACTGCTACCCAGGTGTTCCTTTATCCGAGCATTAGTAATAAGCTTTGCATGGTTTGAGATTACCAGATCCAACAGAGCATCATTCCTAGTTGGGGCCTCAATAAACCAGACCATAAAATTGTCCTGCAATAGGTTTTTAAATTTTTGTCCTTTAACTGTCCCAGAAATTCCATTATTCCAGTCAATTTCTGAGTAGTTAAAATCCCCCATTATTATCACCGTCCCAGCCCTTGCAGCCCTTTCCATCTGTGCAAGGAGCTGAGTCTCCACCTCCTCATTAACATTGGAAACTTTACTTTCCTCACTACAAGTTATTGTGTGCACCTGTTGCCGACATTACTTTACTTCTACTCAATGCAATACGCATCATTCACCCCTAGGAATTTGGAGGAGCCATGAGGTAAAGGTGCCACCCAAAACAACCAGCAGCTCCTCCGGGGGTAATGCTACACAATAATAACTGCCATGTCGGAATCATAGGTCTTTTCCATTTTATCTAGTGAAAAGTACTTATTGTGGAGTTCAGTTTAAAACCTACATTTAATCAGGGTAATAAACTAAGAGGACTTTGTTAGGGCTATACCACCATCAAGGTGACCTAGGTGGACATCTAAAGCACAGCAGGTGTTCAGGGGTCTCAAACTTTCTAAAGAAAGGGCCAGTTTATTTTCCTTCAGACTTTGGGGGGGTTGGAAAGTTACTAGTGGGGCCGGACTGTGACCAGCGGGAGTAAACAATGGCAAATTTTTGTTGTCAGTAGCAAGAATTATGCTCCATTATTGTTGTCAGTGGCAAGGTGTCAATAAGGGTCAGATAAAAGCAAGCAAAGGGCTTTGGAGATCACTGTTTTGGATCAGTAAAAAATGTATTACCGGTAGTATACACTGCACACATTCCTTGTACCCACAAAAAGAAAAAAAAGAGGGAACTTGGTACTGTGATCGTACCACACATTATAATCATATGTCACAGTCTAAAAATATAATTATTTAGTTAAAATAATAACTTTATTATGAAACTTATATAATATACCATAATATACATTACATATGACAATGCTAAAAACAATACTATACCTCATAGCCTCCACTGATACCATTCCTCCTGGGATAATTGTAGAATATTACTATCTGCAGTTTTATTCTCTCTATATATAGTGTACTGCCCTCATGGTTAAGCTGCTAGGTAAATTTTGTTTTATTTTGCTCCACTGTAGTGAGTGGAGTGTTCCTTAATTGTTTTGAACTGATCAGGGTTCCTGAGCTAAGAGTTTGATTGTTCCCCCTGGTTCTGGAAGAAGCTTCCAGAGCATAGGGAGGGAGATTCAAATGATCAGGTGTCCCCATCAGTGTGCCCCCATACACCAGGTTCCCCCATCAGTGTGCCCCCATACATCAGGTTCTCCTATTAGTGTATTGCCATACATCAGGTTTCCCCTTCAGTTTGCCCCATACATCAGGTTCCGCCATCAGAGTGCCCCAATACATCAGGTTCCCCCATCAGCTTGCCCCCATACATCGGGTTTCCCCTATTAGTGTGCCCCCATGCATCAGGTGCCCTAATACATCAGAGTTGTTGCCTCCCCCCGTCCACCTTGTGCTCACAGACTACACAAGCTGGTATTAATGCAGCTTCTCCTTCCTTTCTCCAGTCATGTGATATGTCACATAACAAGGACAGAGAGCAAAAAGACAGCCTGCCCTCATTCCTCAGCAGCGCTGCACTTAGACTGAGGAGAGATTCCAGTCTCAGTGTGTGCTCTTTATTGCCCCCTGCATGCTGGAGGGAGAAAGCAGATGCCATCCACTGCTTCTGACAGGAGGCCACCGTGCTCATTGGGACCTTCAATGCTGCATACATTTTTTTTGTACCCTTCCCTAGTTCTGTGCCTCAATAAAATCCTGTTTTGGCGGTCTTCAGACAATTCCTTGAACTTCATGGCTTGGTTTGTGCTCTGACATGTACTAACTGTGGGACTTTATATAGACAGGTGTGTACCTTTCAAAAAATGTCCAATCAACTGAATTTACCACAGGTGAACTCTAATAAAGTTGTAGAAACATCTCAAGTATGATCAGTGGAAACAGGATGCACCTGAGCTCAGTTTTGAGTGTCATGGCAAAGGCTGTGATTACTTATGTACATGTGATTTTTTTTTACTTTCTATTTTTAATAAATTTGCAAAGATTTCAAACAAATGTATTTAAATTTTTCATTATGGGGTATTGTTTATAAAAATTGTAGGAAAATAATGAATTGAATCCATTTTGTAATAAGGCTGTAACATAACAAAATGTGGAAAAAGTGAAGCACTGTGAATACTTTCCGGGTGCACTGTACATAACATTACCTGATGGCAAATCATCAAAGTTGCCCAGCTTTCGTTGGGGCCCTTCTGTCGATGGTACACATGTAACTGTCCCTTTGAGACTGTACACAAAGGATGGCTGATGGGCTGTTAAATGGGGTCAGTCTCAGCCTGCAGTAACTGTGGGCAGCAAGGGTTTAAACTCTGTAGCTCCGCTTACCAATCCCGGCATGCAATGGGTCTGGTTCCAAACACTTGGCGGTCAATTATCTCAGTAGTCTCAGTCCACAAGATTGGCTCCTCGTGATCAGGTCCTCCCCAACTGTGGACACACATGGAAACATGACTCCCAGCTCTAGACGCAGGGCACAATGACCCCATATGGTTCAGTCTGTCAGACTCAGTCTCTTAGCTCACACAGTGCACAGAAGACTCCCGCCACAGGTCTGCACTGTTCCATTTCCAGTGCTGGTCTCCCAATCTCCGCAGATTTTGCCTGGGAAAAGTTCTGGTCTCTCCACCTCTATATACAAGAAATTGTGGGAAGAGAAGTCAACAGCTTACATTCATTGACTTGTTTTAAACAGTGTTGCTTTAAGGTCTACATTTCCCAGAATTCCCAGTGTCCACATATCAAGTCCTCTCCACACCTCTGATTGGTTCTTCATGGTCACCAGAAGGGCCAAGAAAAGCAGGGGTGAGTAGACACAGCTTGCATCACAGCCAGCAGTGATAGAGGAGAAAACTGGCTGCATTCCTCTCGGATTTTCTGACAACAAGCTCACATCGAACATTTGTTGTTGGAAATTCCAACTTTGTGTACGCGGCATTAAAGTTTTACTAACCCCACAACTGTAAAATCAGTCTGTATATACAGTAAAGCAGGCTTGTTATACTCACTGTGGAACCTAAGGGATAATCCTGTGCATTGTGTAAAAAGGCTGTTTGATCCTGTCTTCTCTGATTCTCCCCTTCTTTTACTGTTCCCAATCCTTCTACTGATAATATATACTGTAGCTTTTGGCATCACTCTGCACATGCTCAGCTTGGTGTGTGTTGCTAGAGATTTTTTTTGAGGGGGTGCATTTGATCAGCATAGGGCCAGACAGAGGGTCAACGAGGATCAAGCCTCATAGGACAGTCAGAGTACAATGAAAACTCCTCCTACAAAATTAACTAGACACTGACAAAAGTCATAAGACTACTATATACTGCTAAGGAGAAAATGTATTTATCAGTTTATATTTATTAAAATAATTGTATTTCCATGTTCTGTTTTACTGTGAGAGACCAGATATAGTGAATGCAGGGTGCTGGGTTTAGTAACATTTTAATTGCTCAGTGAGTTTCCTGTACTTATTTTACAAGGGAGCCGATCATTGATTTGATAACTGTGCTGCAACCTTAACCTAGGGCTTGCCAAAACTTCTCGATGTCTGTTAAAGAACAACATGAAGTGAGACTTCTGCACACTATTAATTAATTCACTGCAATGTTGGGACAACCAATGATCTTTACATAGGATTTTTCACAACAGGGACTGTCATCCAGGGCAGTTCGGCATCTGTCCCAATGATCCAGTTTCCCAGGTTAGATCATAGCATCACCATTATTGCCAGCATCACCCTCAACTCATATGGAGGCACCATGACAGGCAGCTACTATTTGAAGCTGTTTTTCTCATGAACTTTCCTGGAACTTCAGGGTTGGGGAGCTAGTGGCAAGCAACAAAATGGTGGTTCCCAATTGCAGTATAGTGATATGACCATATTTGCAACACTTGGTCCAAGACTTTCTTGGTTGAAGACTGTCTTCAACAGGAGAAACAATGTTCTATGCCCCATCAAAGCAAGACATATTTTAATGAGGACAAAGGCCTCTTACTGACAACCCTGGTTGTTGGGGTCTACGGGTAGAAGGCTTATCATAATCTGGATGACCCCTTTAACAATGGAGTCCCCCAGATCCCAGCCCCCTAACCTATGTGAATAAGTATGGGGTACATTGTATCCCTACCCGTTCACCTAAAAAAAGGAGTAAAAAATAAGTACACAGGTTTTTGACAAAATTATTTATTAAATCAGCTCTGGCGTCTTTTCCGATTTCTTCTCCCCTCTCTTCTCCCCTCTCTGGCTCTTCTCTGGCTCTTCTCCGTCTTCTGGCAATGTCTTCTTTCTCTGCTAATGTCTTCTAGCCCTCTCCGGTTCTTCTCTGTACGTTGTCATCTGACTTTGTCCACTGTCTTTTGCCTCTGACAGGTCTCCTTTCCTTTTCTGTTCTTCCTCCGATGTTGACTCAACGCTTTCTCCCGCACGAATGCTGGGTCCGCTGTGTGTCACTACTTATATTGGCATGGGGCATCCCTTATGACGTCACCGCCCCATCATGCCCCAGAATAATTGCATTGATGTTTTTAATTTGTTTTTTAATGTTTTGGAATTAAAATATACATTTTACACAATTCTTGCGGTCGTTCTCTTCTGGTACCAGTAAAGTAAAACATTTCTTAGATCTTTTTACCATATCGTCTCAATGGATGTGGTACCAAACAACCACTCAAATCTCTCTTTAGGCCTGGTTCACACCTATACATTTTTTGTGCATTTTCAGTTTTGCTACACTACACTACAGTCCATTCAACATGGTCTCCTATGGAACACTTTCTGTAGTGCAAATCTACAAAATGCAAAAAGCACTTAAAATGCATAGGTGTGAATCAGGCCCTGATCTAGCATGTAGCAGCTGAGACATCCACTGAAGCCTTCAGTCTGGTTTGAAACCACATCACTAAAAAGTTGACACATTAACATGCAGATAGGGCTGTGCTTTTCAGTGCTGGCCTACATGATGCAGAAGGTAAATTCAATATTGGCCCTGCTGACTTGCAGTATACAAAGCTTGTGATTAAGGGTCAGCAGTTTTAGATCCTGTTCTCATGCCAAGCAGTGACCTTTCTCCTATAAAATCCTCAGAGGATGTGTACATCTTAAATCACATTATTTTCTTTACTTATCCATCTTGCTGACTACAGCACTGAGATATCTTGTATTTTAACCTTTGCTGTAATGGTGAATCACTGCCACACCTGCAAACAAACTGATGAACAGTTTATCTATGTGTTCTCCATAGGGCAATACATTGTTTATACTCATATGGAGGGAGCTTTAAACTTCATGCTGTGTCCTTTTTTTTACGGTGCCTTGGACTTGTTTACACTTGTGTCAGCTTTTTTCAGGTCTATCCCGGGCACATTCATTCCTGCATAATACAGTTTTCGGGAATGAAACTGACCACGCTGGGGAATAAAGTTGTGCTTTTATGCTTAGCATGGTCAGTAAGAAATAGGAAAGCTGGGGAACTAGCAGGATCACAGCTACTTCACACAAAGGAAGCAATGCAAAGAGAACAGGTTACATTTTAACACAAGCACATGGTAACATAGGGGCTAATTTACAGAATTTACTTTAAGCACAAATTTCTGATATTCTGAATTTTATTGAGAGGACTAAGAAAATATAACCATGCCAATAGGCCAGGATACAGCGTTGCTAATATGTATGAATGTGTGTTAGGGACCCCCACAAACATCACCCAATGTTAAATAAACAATTTTCTTCATTTGCAAATAAGTATCATCCCTTCCTCAGAGACCTTAGCAGCAGTACAAGCAACTTCCTGTAGGGGCGTGATGTCCTGTGTACTGGCCACCGCTTTCCGAGAACCACATATGCGCATATCCAATACACGGTGGTCACGCATCTACGTGCAGGAACCCAATTTTTAGGGAAAGTGATAGTAAAGCAGATGCAGATCTCCAGGATTGGACTAACAAATGTTTCTAGTGAAAGCCAACTGGTGTTTTCTATTAAACAAGGGCTAAATGGGCCATTGACATACATCACACAGTTGATTTGAGGAATGTGTCTTTGCAAATTTAAAATAAATGAAATCCTTTCTTCTTTTTACTTGGGGCTAGAGTGCAGAGGGATTAAAAGTCTGCAAATTTTTTGGGGATGTCTGCACTCCTGATAGGGTAAAAACACGTCCCAAATTTTGTCACTTCCTACTTCAAATTCATTCACTTCCTGTCCCATAGCCAAACAGGAAGTGAGGGTAAAACTTTACTAATGTCTTTTCTTGGGGACACACAGATCAATCTAAATAGTTTCCCATTATGTAAAGTGCACATTTTGCTGTGTACACCCCAAATTATTAGGGATCTTGGACTTTGGGGTCTATTTACTAAAGGCAAATCCACTTTGCACTACAAGTGGACAAGCAAGGAAGAAAAGGCCAAAAAAAATTCTTTGCTTCTACATGATTGGATGTTAAAATCATCAGTGCTTCCACTCAGATTTTCAGCGACTACACTTGTACTGCAGAGTAGCTTTGACTTTACTAAACCCAAAACTACCTAATCATTTGGGGTGTACACAGCAAAGTGTTGGAGTGCAATTTGCTTAATGGGGACATTAGTTAGATTGACCTGTGTGTCCGCAAGAAAAGACATTGGTAGGGTTTTAACCTCACTTCCTGTTCAGCTGTGTGACAGGAAGTGAAGCCATATTTAAGAAAAGGGACACAAAGCAAAATCCAAAAAACACAAGCAGGGGTTCTAACACTCACTTGGTTTCCCTCAAACACCCACAATTAGAATAGAATTGCCTTGAGCTAGATTTAAGCACAGTGCTGTAAATCAGCACTTCAAGCCCGTCCGCCAAGGAACTTCGAGACAAAATCACACCTGTTTTGTTAGGCCAATCAGCCTATTTCAGCTGCAGCTGTCAAAATCTGTAGCATGAAAAAGTAACAAAAAACTAACTTAAAAATTTGAAAGTAATTTTATTTGTCAACAAAACAGGAAAAAAGAGCAGGGAAAGCAAAAATAAACACAAATAAATAAATACTATAAAAAATAAAAATAAACATAGGTTCATTTGAGACAGTAAACAGAATATGGTTTATGCAATGGAAATTAACAGGAGATTAAAAGGCCCACAGACATTTAATAAGGATTGAAACATTAATTAGTCACAACATCTTGAGAAAGATTTAGCAAAATAATGCAGCACAGACAACTAGATCAAAGTGAACACCATAAAAACAACATACATTGACAACTTCACAAATATTTCATGTGAAGATAGCCCCCCACTCAAAATAAATAAATCAATCAGTCAAATGATTTATTTATTTATTTAAAGTAAACACCATAAAAACAACATACATTGACAACCTCACAAATATTTCATGTGAAGATAGCCCCCCACTCAAAATAAATAAATCAATCAGTCAAATAACCCTTGATCAATAACATATCTGTTTTGCAAAGACATAAATGAAATAGACATTTCATAAGGACACACAAATATAATCTTGCCGGCCCCCACACACACACACAATCTTACCTCTTTTCAGGGCAAGGTAACAACTGCTCTATGCAAGCTTTATTTTATATAACATATGGCCCATACACATGATCCGAATATCGGACGAAAACAATCGTCCGATGATGGATCATCCGATTTTCGGATCGTGTGTACACTACTTTCGACAGCCGATCACGACCGTTCATCCGATTAAATTCGATCGGACAAGCGCGAAAAATTTTTTCGTCCGATGTCCGATCGTCCGATTTTCATTTAGTCAGTACAGCCGTCGTCCGACAATACAATACAAATACATTACAACACGTGACATCACTTCCGATCGTTTTTTACTATCGTACGAGAATTTTCGTGAGTTTAAAAACCTATTTTATTTTACTCGCGATTATTAAGCGAAAAAAGTCGTACGATCCGTCGGCCGATATTCGGATCGTGTTTATGGGCCAATAGGCTTGTGTGCTAATAAAGGAATTGAAAACACATGCACAGCCCATGAAACATACAAAACGCAAGTTCACCCAATGTAGAGAATTAACTTTAAAGTGGGTACACCTGTTAAGGATGTCCTTAAATTACTAACCCAAAAAACACTCTCTATGAGCATACCCAGAAACATCCAAGTGCTGTTCATGCTCAAAAAGCAACATCAAAAAATCTAAGTCCCTGGACATGCTCAGAGCAACAGAAATGCAGCTAGCAGAAAATAAGGCAAAGCCCTGTCCAAAATGAATCACATCATCCAGCGTGCTACAAAATTAGAGATGGGACAAACACCCCCTGGTCCGGGTGGGCAAACAAAGAGCCTAACATGGGCAAAAGTTATACCATAAATACCATTGCAGTCTATGGGAATTGACTTGTTCATTTTGCTAGACCCCACTTGGCTGTCTTATATTTTAGTAATTGGCCTTAAAATGGGTATGTGGGCCCTACAGTACCCGCCGCCGTTATTGTACTTTTAGCATAATCTTATCACTCTGGTTTTCGTCGACAGGGTACTGTAAATCTTGCGCTGGCTGCCGCAATAGGAAAAGAGAGAGAGAGAGCGGCCTTCATGATGGAGGGGGGGACATGCGACGTATGGGCACAGGCAGCACTGGGCAGAAAGGCAGAGGCTCAGAGGCAGAGCTGGCTGGCTGTAGCGGAGGTGGAGCGGTACATCAGAGGCAGACTGGTGGTGGACAGTAATGATGTGACCACAGGTATACAAACAGGTCACACTCACTGCCAGTGGCACTGTGATGATCGGGGGATGTTTTCTTTCCTTCCTCCATTCCTCCACCGCTGCTGTGCCAGCGCCTCTAACACTGTACGGAGGGACTCTAGAGTAGAGCGGCTGCCTGTTGAGTTAGTTGCTGAGAGGGAGTAGGATCACCGGTGGCCGGGCGCCCTGGGTGGTTGTGCCCCCGCCTCTTTCCAGTGCACCCTAGGAGGCTGCCTAGTGGTAGCACTGGCCCTGACTCCAAGGCAAATTTTAACCACTTCCTTACCGTAGGATGTCATATGACGTCTTGGACTTCAG
This sequence comes from Rana kukunoris, assembly GCA_029574335.1. Classification (NCBI taxonomy): domain Eukaryota; kingdom Metazoa; phylum Chordata; class Amphibia; order Anura; family Ranidae; genus Rana; species Rana kukunoris. Next base: position 164,058,039 of record CM056052.1, read on the forward strand.
TGGGGGATATCGGAATGATGGGTGCAGCTACAGGCATCATTTAGATATCCTTTTTTACAGGCGGTGATTGTTCGCACCATAAGAACGATCATAGCGGCAATTCCGCCACTTGATTATTCTTACAGGCTATCCGGTGCTTCTCCGGGCTCTCCTGTGCCATCGGAGACCCGGAGAACAAATCGTCCGCCGCCAAATGAGGAGCATAGAGATTTAAAAACATAAACATAAACAAAGCTGCAATCGTGGCTGAAAGCATGACATAAAAAATTAAAACGCCCCTGTCCCTAGTAGCTTGCACTCAGAAGCGAACATGCATGTAAGTCCCGCCCACATATGTAAACATCGTTCAAACCACACATGTGAGGTATTGATGCGTGCATTAGAGCGAGAGCAATAATTTTAGCACTAGATCTCCTCTGTAACTCTAAACTGGTAACCTGTAAGCGTCGCCTATGGAGATTGTTAAGTCCCGAAGTTTAGCACCATTCCATGAGTGTGTGCAATATTAAATTGTGACAAGTTATGTATCTATTTACTCGGGGAAACATCATCTTTCACATTATCCCCAAAAATTGGGCTAACTTTACTATTTTTAAATTCATGAAACCGTTTTTTTTTTGGCAAACAAAAAAAAAGGCATTTTAAAAATGATTGTGCAAATACCATTGGAGATAAAACGTTGCAATGACCGCCACTTTATTCCCTATGGTGTCTTCTAAAAAAAAATATATATATATATATATATATATATATATAGCAAAACAGTGTATTTTCAGGCCTACAATACACTCCTCAGCGCCTAACAGACAATACCCTTAAAGGAAAAAAAGAAAAGTAGAGCACACTAAATACCTCTAAGCTGAGATATATAAATGTGTATAAACGGAAGCAGCTGTTAAAAAATGTGTCATAGAATAACAAAAAAAGCATTCAGAGTCCAAAATTAGTCATTCAGGTAATAAATGCAAAACAGCGCTAAAGATGGATGTAGGTGTCCAACTCCACCATATAGTAGGCAAAAGGATGGAAAATCTTGATGTTAAAGAACAACCAAAGTCTGTGCGTTATCCAAAAGTAGTGTCAGATAAGAAAAAAGGAAGCGTGCACCAGCCTGCCCACTCTCAATCCACCACGTGTTGGAATCAAAATCCCCGCAGGGGTTCAAACTCACCAGACAGACAGTATTATCAGGCACTTCATATATAAATAGTAGGTCACTGATCAGATTTCCATCCAATGGGGATCACTTGCAAGGAATCAGCCTCATATGGGTGGGATATTAAACAAAAAGAGGAAGCAAACATAGTGTAACTCAATTTATTAAAACCACCCTTTCCAGCAAGTATCCCAAAGAATCCTACGTACAGAAAAAACATTTGCAATGAACAGTGTAAGTATCACATCACCAGTCACTGTTGTACAGCATAGCGTCCTCAACGCACGCTACGCCTGGTATGCTATCCACGCCACGCTGTAGGAACCAGGAAGAGATAATCTGCTGGGAGACCTCGCGGTGATCGCGTTGAGGACGCTATGCTGTACAACAGTGACTGGTGATGTGATACTTACACTGTTCATTGGAACATGCTGGAAAGGGTGGTTTTAATAAATTGAGTTACACTATGTTTGCTTCCTCTTTTTGTTTAATATCCCACCCATATGAGGCTGATTCCTTGCAAGTGATCCCCATTGGATGGAAATCTGATCAGTGACCTACTATTTATATATGAAGTGCCTGATAATACTGTCTGTCTGGTGAGTTTGAACCCCTGCAGGGATTTTGATTCCAACACGTGGTGGATTGAGAGTGGGCAGGCTGGTGCACGCTTCCTTTTTTCTTATCTGACACTACTTTTGGATAACGCACAGACTTTGGTTGTTCTTTAACATCAAGATTTTCCATCCTTTTGCCTACTATATGGTGGAGTTGGACACCTACATCCATCTTTAGCGCTGTTTTGCATTTATTACCTGAATGACTCATTTTGGACTCTGAATGCTTTTTTTGTTTTATATATATATATATATATATATATATAATGTTTGGGGTTCTGACTAATTTTCTAGTAAAAAAAAATGCTGATTTATACACGAAGGAGAGAAGTTCCAGAATAGGCGTGGTATGGAAGTGGTTAAATAAAACACCTGCATGGGTTTTTGTTATGCTGATCATGAAGGGGAACTCTGCACCAAAAAAAAAAAAAAGAAACGGTGTGGTTCCCCTTCAGGAGCATACCAGGCCCTTAGGTTTGGTATGGATTGTAAGGGGGAACACCTATGCTGAAATAGCGGCGTGGGGGCTCCCCCAAGATTCATTCCAAACCCTTATGCGAGCACGCTGCCTGGCCGGTCAGGAATGGGGGTGGGGACGAGCGAGCCCCCCCCTTCTGACCCGTACCAGACCCTCAACATGGGGGTTGGGTGCTTTTTACATCACATTCCCATCATGCCCTGGGAATGTGATGTAACAAAGGGTGGGTTCGCCGGGTGGCTGACTAATAAATTACTTCAAAAATCTGTGTAGTGTGTTTTTTAACTTAACATTTTTCCCCCAGGTGAATGGGTAGCGATAGTCATTCCCATAGGGTGGGGGGACGGTATCTGGGGGCCACCTTATTAAAGGGGGCTCCCAGATTCCGATAAGCCCCCCTCCTGCAGAGCCTGACAACCAACGGCCAGGGTTGTCAGGAAGAGGCTCTTGTCCCCATCGACATGCACCCACCCCCCCATGTTGAGGGCAAGCGTATGGCTCAGGAGGTATGGCTCAGGAGGGAGGATGCTCGCTCGTCCCCTCTCCCATTCCTGTCCGGCCAGTCGGCGTGCTTGGATAAGGGTTTGGTATGGAAGCTTAATTGTAAAAGCTGAAGTTAGAATCTGATTGGCTACCATGCACAGCTACATGTGATTTTGCACTCTCCAGTTTCATTAAAAATGCATTGTATTTTATTGGGCTGATTAAAACGAAAATCGTACAATCTGGTATCGTACAAGAAAAATATTTGTGCTTGTCCGCATCAGATATTTACACATGAATTGTCAAGATCGGCTCTCGAAAGCTGTGTACTAACAATTAGATTATTGTGCGATCGCTTCAAAAGTAATATTTTTTGTGCGATTTTCTGATTGTGTGGATGGGCCGTAAGGGTCAATGTCAGCTGACTTTTGTTCACTTCAGAACTGCAGTTTGTAAAGAATTCTAAATGATCTCAGAAGCTCAGAAACTAATGTCAAAAGTCCATCAAAGTCATATCACACCAAAGGCTTATCTCACCACACTAACCCACCCTGCTCTACCCTAGATTGCCTAGTATTGCCTGTTTAGCAATAGACTGGGAATGTATGGCCTAAGGGGGGAAAACAAGCAACTAGCCCTTCTCATAGCAATTAGTGTGCATAGCTAAATGTAGGTCTGTTTTTGAAGTAGATGTGAGCCATAACTGTTAGTTGGCTAAATCACTGTGTATCATAGACAACTACCATGTTTTTTTGTTAAATAAACTGGCAATACTTGTTTTCATGGACTCCAGGAAAGGGTTAATTCCATTTAAAATAGTGGCTTTTCTGATGGTGACAAACAGTACACTATTCTTGTTTAACAGGTGTGGAAATGTCTGATTGTAGACTTGTAGATTGGATGATTGTAGATTATGTAACAGAGCAGAAGTGCAATTTGTAGACAGGGACAAAGTGTATCAAAGTGCAAACAGGAAGAGACTGCACAATGAATTTGATTACAGGATAATGTTTTTATTTTTTATTTTTTATTAATAGGGCAGCACAGTGTCCTAGTAACTAGCACTTCTGCCTTGCAGCACTGGAGTCCGTGGTGTAAATCCTGGTCAGGACACTATCTGCAAAGAGTTTCATGTTCTCCTTGTGCTTGCAGTTAATATTCTGGTATGTTAATTGGCCACTGGCCCTAATATGTATGCATCCTAGATAGAGATGTTAGATTGTAAGCTCGAGGGCAAGGACTAATGTGAGCGTACTGTATGCATAGTAATGGTATATGGAGATGGCGTTAATAATGAATAATAAGAGAATAAACAATAAAGTGAAATCTAATAAATGGTCCGTCTGAACCAACAATAGCAGACTTAGTGAGCAGCAACACACTGAAAATAGTGAAATAGAAATAGATTGTACAAAATAAACAGATGAATAAATAAATAAACTCAAGTCCATTCAAAGAGTGTTAGATAAAGTCCAATCAAGGCTAATCTTTCTCAGATGCAAATTGTTGAAAATTCATTGTAAAAGGTGTCCACCTCCACCAAGAAGATCCCCCAAATGTGCACTAATGGATGGCTCCTTACCGCACGGTGTTGACCTGATTGTTTGGAAAAGGTCAAATACAGCAGTTGGTCACTAAACCAGTTTAATGATTCAGCTGCGCAGCTCTATGTTTCCCGGAATCAAACACTCTCATGAAGGAGGGAGAGGGGAAACCACCATAGTGAAGTACAGTTTATTTAACCACTTGAGGCCCGCGCTACCGTCGGAAGACGGCAACAGCGCGGACCTCAATATCCAACATGCCGTCATTTGACGGCATGTCTTTTTGGCGTTCCCAGCGCGCGCTGTACAGCGCGCTGCGGGGAAGCCCTGTGTTGTCCGTGTCCCTTGGACACGGCCAATCACAGATCGCGGCAAACGGCCAATCAGAGCGGCTGTTTGCAATGTGATCTGTGGGCGAATGAGAGATGATCTCTCATAGATCATCTCTCATTGCCGGCTGACACAGAGACAATGTCCTGTCTCTGGAAGGGAGGAGCCCGATCTGTGTTCCTTCCTACATAGGGACACAGATCGGTCACCCCCCCCAGTCACCCCCCCTCCCCCTACAGTTAGAACACACCTAGCATACACATTTAACCCCTTCCTCACCCCCTAGTGTTAACCCCTTCAATGCCAGTCACATTTATACTGTAATTAGTGCATATTTATAGCACTGATCGCAGTATGAATGTGAATGGCGCCAAAAATGTGTCAAAAGTGTCCGATGTGTCCGCCATAACGTCGCAGTAACAATAAAAATCGCAGATCGCCGCCATTTCTAGTAAAAAAAAAATAATAAAAAATAATAATTCTCTCCCCTATTTTGTAAGCGCTATAACTTTTGCGCAAACCAGTCGCTTATTGCGATTTTTTTTTTTTTTTTTTTACCAAAAATATGTAGAAGAATACGTATCGCCCTAAACTGAGGAAAAAAATGTGGTTTTTTTTTTTAATTGGGATATTTATTATAGCAACAAGTAAAAAATATTGTATTTTTCTTCAAAATTGTCGCTCTTTTTTGTTTATAGCGCAAAAAATAAAAATCGCACAGGCGATCAAATACCACCAAAAGAAAGCTCTACTTGTGGGGAAAAAAGGACGTAAATTTTGTTTGGGAGCCACGTCGCACGACCGGGCGAATTGTCAGTTAAAGCGACGCAGTGCCGGAAGCTGAAATTTCACCTGGGCAGGAGGGGGGTGTAAGTGCCCAGTAAGCAAGTGGTTAAAATATGTCACAGATAAAACAGCATAGCCAAATGGCCTCTTACTTTAGTAGTGCCTAGGACCCGGCACTGAGGCTGGTCAGCATGGCAGGATGGGCTATGATGGGAGTTCCTCGCTGGGGAACTGGCGTGTAGTCCATTTTAAATGTGGGTTTGAACACATGTTTTTATATTTATATTATGTGGAACCTAGCATGGGTTAACTAACTGTTTGCACCTGGGAACTGAGGCTCGTCATAGGCCAACCCCAACCATTCCAACTGCTAGACCTATTTCTATGGGTCCATTACGTATCTAGGCATGCTTCCTGACGACGTGTTAATCACAAAACGTACGTCGAAGCGCCTGGATACGTAAAAACAACGCACTTCCGGTCCCTCTGGCTTGGAACGCATGCCAGCTCCCTAGCGAGGAACCCTTATCCGGCTTGGACTACACGCCAGTTCCCCAGCGAGGAACTCCCATCATAGCCCATCCTGCCATGCTGACCAGCCTCAGTACCGGGTCCTAGGCACTACTAAAGTAAGAGGCCATTTGGCTATGCTGTTTTATCTGTGACATATTTTAAATAAACTGTACTTCACTATGGTGGTTTCCCCTCTCCCTCCTTCATGAGAGTGTTTGATTCCGGGAAACATAGAGCTGCGCAGCTGAATCATTAAACTGGTTTAGTGACCAACTGCTGTATTTGACCTTTTCCAAACAATCAGGTCAACACCGTGCGGTAAGGAGCCATCCATTAGTGCACATTTGGGGGATCTTCCTGGTGGAGGTGGACACCTTTTACAATGAATTTTCAACAATTTGCATCTGAGAAAGATTAGCCTTGATTGGACTTTATCTAACACTCTTTGAATGGACTTGAGTTTATTTATTTATTCATCTTTTTTTTTTTTTTTTTTTGTACAATCTATTTCTATTTCACTATTTTCAGTGTGTTGCTGCTCACTAAGTCTGCTATTGTTGGTTCAGACGGACCATTTATTAGATTTCACTTTATTGTTTATTCTCTTATTATTCATTATTAGCGCCCCCCCCCCATATACCATTACTGTTCAGTTCAGACCTTTGATGAGGTCTCTATCTTAGGGGAGCTGCTTATTCACTATAATTATATGTTGTTGTCACATTAATTTTTATTGGCGCGAGATACCACACTTTTTATATCACAAGCTATCCTATAGTCTTTCATCTGCGCAGCCATGGATGTCTTCAATTTTATGCAGAGTCGGCAGACTAACATTGAGGACATCTTCCAACAATTACCCAGCCCTAATCTAGATGTAGAGAGGGGATTCAAACAACTCCAATTTAATATGGAGAAACAAATTCGCTTATGGTGGGACATAGCATCTTTTGAGGTGTACATAACCAAAAATCTCACCCCCAGGAGGCTGAGATGGGATGTACACCCCAATGATGGGATTGAGGACCTCACTTTGATTGATGAGTGGTTCCAATTTTTCAATACCTGCAAACAAAAACTCATGCAGCTCATGATCAGGAGACGCCAAGCCAAAAATCTCCTAGTAGAGGCCAAAATAGCAGAACTTAAAAAACAAATGGGTCCCCACATGGCAGAAAGGGAGTATTTGGAGAAAGCACAGAAACTCCAAATCCACTTATCCAAGTATGATGGGGATATTAAACAAAAAAAGTTAAAGAAATACCAACGTGACATCAAAGACTATGATGACCACAACGTTTATAAATGGCAGCTGCAGTTTGATCCTGCCGCAACCAATGAATCCTTGTTGGATAGAGATCCGGAAGTGCAAACGGCGGTTAATCAAACAGTTAGTAAACTAAAAACGAAAGCCAAAGCACAAACCCCAAAGAAAGTCAAAACACCATCCCAACCCAAGGGGTTAAATCACCAGGGAGGTAGGGGCCCACCACCAGTCTATGAAGGGAACTACAGACAGCCAAATGAACAATATGGTACCTCCTATATCAGTGATGGCGAACCTTGGCACCCCAGATGTTTTGGAACAACATTTCCCATGATGCTCCACTACACTGCAGAGTGCACGAGCATCATAGGAAATGTAGTTCCAAAACACCTGGGGTGCCAAGGTTCGCCATCACTGTCCTATATGGTGCCTACCCACAATAGGTATGGTCCTTTAGACAACAGACCAGTGGATTACAACTACTCCCATTATCATCAGGGTCCCCCGCAGTATTGCGCACCTAGACCCCCAAGGGGACAATTTAGGGGCAATTATAGAGGGAGACCCTCCCATCATCAGTACAATCAGCCACCGGGGGGGGGGAATGGAGGGGATGGAAGGAGCCATACAAGATTCCCACTTCTACACCACAACCCCCCAGAGAAAATTCAGGAAAAGGGGCAGAAGGGGGGGAACCAGAAAGAAAAAGACCCCGGGACAATTAATGGAAGGGATTTTTAATCTAGCGGGCGCTAATTTCACGGAAGCGGAATTAACAGTTTTATCCAAAGGGATGAAATTTGCTCCCAATAAAAATATTGATAAATTTGACCTGTTTATCGATGTGGAGAAATATATACGGAAGCTTAATATTAAAAAACATTTCTCACATCAAACGGACAGCATACCACCACCTCAGGCCACAGAATGTGTGCATAGTGGGTTAAAAAACAGTTCTTTATTCAATCCCAAAAAGGGAACAAATCATCATGTGGAGGTATTTAAGCGTATGGTGCAAGAAGAGATAAAAGAACTTGAGATTGCACACACCAATCAAAACAATAACCTTATCAATGAAGGTATTAAATCACTTGAAACTAACAAAAATATAGTGATACGTCCAGCAGACAAAGGGGGGGGGGGTCGTGGTACTCACCAAAGAGTACTACTATGGAGAAATCCAGCGCCTATTGGTGGATACTGATACCTACTACCCCCTCCCGGGAGATCCAACAAGTAAATTGAAAGCTCAACTGTCACTTTGGGTCACTAATGGTTTAACATCATCCATTTTGGACAATAAAGAAGCACAATATCTTGTTCCAAAAGCACCAAGGGTACCGGTGCTCTATATTATCCCCAAAATCCATAAAGATAAAGTAAACCCGCCAGGGAGACCCATTATCAGTGGAATCGGCTCCCTTTATTCCAGAGTGGGGGAATATCTAGACCTCTTTCTACAACCCTTGGTTGTAAAGGGCAAAGCATATTTAATAGATAGCAGAGATCTCATCAAGTCCCTACCCCCTGTGCTAGTAACAGAGAACACCTGGTTGGTAACAGTCGACGTCGAGTCGCTGTATACCAACATTAAACAAACAGATGCGATTTTGGCTGTTACTGAAACACTTAAAACACAATCTGTATTACCATCGGCTCAAATTCAGTTTTTAGTAGAAGGTTTAAAACAGGCCATGGGGAACAACTACTTTTGGTCACAGGGGGATTTTTTCAAGCAAATCAAGGGCGTCGCGATAGGGGCTCGTTATGCCCCCAGCGTGGCTAATTTGGTTCTAAATAAATGGGAGGAGGAAACCATTTATAATGTTAACCCACCTGCCCTCATATATTATAAAAGATATTTCAAGCCTACGGATAGAAACGGTTTTGTGCCCACCTCCAGCTGCCACCATCCTAAATGGTTGGGAGCAACCCCAAGGGTCAATATATGCGCATAAGAAGGAACTGTGATTCAATTACTGATTACAACCTACAAGCAAACATACTCACTAAACGGTTTGCTGAAAAAGGATATCCTTTGCCTACATTACAGGCCACTCAAGATGAGGTGTTAAGTATGGACCGTTTAACCTTGCTTGAGTCTAAGAGAAGCACCAAACGGGAGGATCAGGTGCCTTTCCTCTCTGGCTTTCACAGACAGTACAGGAATGTGGAAAATATTTTCAAAAAATGTTGGCCTATCCTATTACAGGATATAGATTTGGCCAAAATATTACCCCCCAAGCCCAATTTCATTTACAGGCGAGCTCCGGGCCTTAGAAATAAAATTGCGGCCAATGTCCCAGATCCGCCTGAGAGACCTCTGACCTTTCTGGATGGATCTGCATTCCATTACTGCACCCGATGCAGATCATGTAAAAATACCACCAGACAGGGAAAGAAAAAGAGCAAATTCATTTCTTTTGTCACCCAACAGGAATTCACGATAAAACCACTTATCACCTGTCATTCAGATCATGTGACTTATGTCCTAGAATGCCCGTGCAAGTTGCAATATGTGGGACGCACAACTCGTGAACTTAAAGTGCGAATCAACGAACATGTGGCGAACATAATCAAAGGGTTTCCTAACCATAGTGTTTCCAAACATTTTGCAGACTGCCATGATAAGGACCCTCGCAAGCTGACCTTTTATGGCATAGACAGGGTCACTAAACATTGGAGAGGCACTGACCTCAAAAAAGCCGTATCGCAAAACGAAACGGAATGGATACATCGTTTAAGGACAATGCAGCCACTAGGGTTAAACATTGAGTTGGATTTAAACTGCTTTTTAACCAATGAATAAAGATTTTATTTTATTTTATTTCTCTTCTATATATTTATATTTTATACATTTATCAGCCAATCAGTGGTTATATGTGTGTATGATATTTTAAATGTGGGTTTGAACACATGTTTTTATATTTATATTATGTGGAACCTAGCATGGGTTAACTAACTGTTTGCACCTGGGAACTGAGGCTCGTCATAGGCCAACCCCAACCATTCCAACTGCTAGACCTATTTCTATGGGTCCATTACGTATCTAGGCATGCTTCCTGACGACGTGTTAATCACGAAACGTACGTCGAAGCGCCTGGATACGTAAAAACAACGCACTTCAGGTCCCGCTGGTCCTCTAGCTTGGAACGCACGCCAGCTCCCTAGCGAGGAACCCTTATCCGGCTTGGACTACACGCCAGTTCCCCAGCGAGGAACTCCCATCATAGCCCATCCTGCCATGCTGACCAGCCTCAGTGCCGGGTCCTAGGCACTACTAAAGTAAGAGGCCATTTGGCTATGCTGTTTTATCTGTGACATATTTTAAATAAACTGTACTTCACTATGGTGGTTTCCCCTCTCCCTCCTTCATGAGAGTGTTTGATTCCAGGAAACATAGAGCTGCGCAGCTGAATCATTAAACTGGTTTAGTGACCAACTGCTGTATTTGACCTTTTCCAAACAATCAGGTCAACACTGTGCGGTAAGGAGCCATCCATTAGTGCACATTTGGGGGATCTTCTTGGTGGAGGTGGACACCTTTTACAATGAATTTTCAACAATTTGCATCTGAGAAAGATTAGCCTTGATTAGACTTTATCTAACACTCTTTGAATGGACTTGAGTTTATTTATTTATTCATCTTTTTTTTTTTTTTTTTTGTACAATCTATTTCTATTTCACTATTTTCAGTGTGTTGCTGCTCACTAAGTCTGCTATTGTTGGTTCAGACGGACCATTTATTAGATTTCACTTTATTGTTTATTCTCTTATTATTCATTATTAGCGCCCCCTCCATATACCATTACTGTTCAGTTCAGACCTTTGATGAGGTCTCTATCTTAGGGGAGCTGCTTATTCACTATAATTATATGTTGTTGTCACATTAATTTTTATTGGCGCGAGATACCACACCTTTTGTACTGTATGCATAGTGTAACATAAATCATTAGCACTATATAAATACCTGTAATAGTGCTGAAAACAAGATATTAGATTTTTATTTTATTTTTAAGAATTGGGCAGTTTAGGAACTAAACAAGATGTCTGCTGCTCTCTGAAATCACATGACTTAAATAAAATGCTAAAAAATTAACACACTTGTCCGTTTACATCCGCCTACCTCCAGGTTCATCCAAGTTTAGAAAGGAAAAAAAAAAACGTAATAGGACTGTGTCAATTTCAGTTTTTGTGGACCTGGTCTGAAGTAGCCTGATGTAAACGGACAGCAGAGTCCGTTTACACCTGGCTCCCCATAGAGCTAGTACAGGTCTGCCTATGTTCGTGAGACAGAAACTGAATGGGAGATACGCTGATTCACGAACGTACTTGGGCCCGGCGCATGATTTACGTGGTTTGCGTAAGTTTTACGTTCCGCGTAAATAGATGAGGCGCAACCCATGCAAAGGTATGGACCAGGGAACACAAGCCTACGTATTTTACGTTGGACGTCACATATGGGCCGACGTGGGTCTGGCTGGGCGTAGGTTACGTTCACGGCGTACACAGTGATCCGGCGTATCTTAGGCAGTTGTTCCGACGTGGTTGTATGCATGCACACGGGGATACGTCCATGTCCCGACATATGCGCAGTTCATTTTAAGTACTTGTCTGGTGCCCGGCCCATCATTTGCATGGGGTCATGCTTCATTAACATGGATCACGCCCACTTCCACTTACGCCGCCTTACGCCTACGAAATATACGCTACGCCGGCGCAGATTTGGGAGCATTTGCTTTGTGAATTCCATGCTTGCCTCTCCGCGCTGCGCCGGCGTAATGTAAAAGAGATACGCTACGCGGCATAAATATGCGCCGATGTATGTGAATCCGGGCCATCATGTTTACCTCAGATTCAGTAGGAGATCTGTTCACAGATCTCCTGTTGAGCTAAGCAGACTCTACGCCAAGTGAAAGGAGCCTGTTTCAATAAAAACAATTCATGCAAAGTTAGAAAGTGTGTATCAAATGTTTGTATCAGTATAATAAGTTGGCTGTTTATCTTAGCACCTCCTGAGTAATAAATAATCACAGTTAGAAACCAATCTTAGTTGCAGGCAGTGCCCAACCAAATCTCGATTTCCATCATGCAGTCTGCCTACATAGTCCAAGAAGCAGCCTGGAAAAAAAAAAAATTATAATGTGTTCTTTTTCATTATTGGTGTCCCTGTCTGTCATGGGATTGCAGGTTCGTAACACTTTTTAAAGTGGTGCTGCTGAGAACATGAAAAACAAAATGTGTTTTTTAAGCTGCCCATACACTGATCGAAATTCAGCCAGTTCAGCAGGGACTTGCCAAATGAGGATCAGCGTGTGGCTGTCCTTGTTTGACAGAAGTCAAGCTGTTGATTAAATGGACAGCAAGAGCAGCTCTCAGAATACAATACCCTGGTGAGGCGAGGGGATTCCTCCATCCACCTCATTTATGTGGATGGAGGAATCTGTAATTTTTTTTTTAGCCTGCTAATAGTGTATAGGCAGCTTTAGTGATACAGAATGGGACACCCCCGGAGGAGCCAAGGATGTCAAAAGACGTCCTCCTGGCATTGTAGAGCCACCTTGTGGCCATCAATGTACAATGCCGGGGGTCCAAGTGGTAAATGAAATATTTACCAGTCCCTTTCGCACTCCTAGGTGGAGAGGAGGGAAGTTGGCAGCACTGCAGGGGGAATTGGCACTGCACAAGTGGTTTAGGGTGTGCCCAGGCACACCTGGCACACACCTATGTTGCCAAGGTTGGGCGTGTTTTTTTAAGCTTAGGTATTAGCAAGGACTTCTGCTTTAAAGTTCTACTGATTTCTTCTGAATGTGTTTTATGAAGAGGTTCAACTCATAAGATATACACTCATGAACAATGATTTAGAAAACTAAATATCTAAACATGAAGCATAATAATAGACATGAATAAAAACAATGCCACTTTCTTCAGAGTATAATAGCATGCTGTCGAGGGAAATACATTTATTGTGACATAAAAACATTAAAAACAAAGGAATTATTAGTGGGACAATTGAAGCATGCAAGACATATAAGCACACACAGCAGACACAGCAGACACTATAACATAATAAAGTAATCTTGTGTTGAAGCGGTAATGCTTTAATTTAACATCATTTACTGTCATATGCTATTAATTTTGGGGCAGATTCACGTAGATCGGCGCATTATCATTCCGGCGTAGCGCACCACTTTTCCGTTAGACTTGCGCAATCTAGCCGCGTAATCCGGCGATTCACGTAGCTTTTACGCAAGAGCTTGCGCAAACGTAAGGTTTTTTCCGTAGGCGTAAGGAGGAGTAATACAAATTGGGAGGGACGTGGGCGTGTTACATTGAAATGAGCCATGACCCCATGCAAATGAAGGGCCGGCCGACTCGCGCATGCGCGCGTGAAGGAAACCATGTCAGCTCCGTTGTGCGCATGCTCACAACTCGGGAGCGGCGCAATCATTGAAATTGGAAATGGACTAGGGCAATGTTGTGAACTACGCAGACAGCATAAATAGACACACACAAACGCCCTTCCATTGCAAAAGTACATCCCTTTGTGTCCCTTCCCATTGAATCAAGTGCTTTTGCTCTGTTGTTCGTTAGAGTGTGTTTTGTAGTTGTCAGATTAGTGTTCTGTGTGATCTTGTGCTTGTTGGTAGTTTTGTGAAAGTGTATTTTGATAAGTGTTTGAGACTGTTTGTTTGATTGATAGATTTCTGAGCGTTTGTTTTCTTGCTTTTTTTTTTCATCTGATTTTTTTGTGTGTGTTTCTTGCTGAGTGCTAGTGTGATTTTTGGCTGTTCTTTTTCTCTTTGTGTGTGTTCTTGTCTGATTGGTTGTGCTTGTATTTGTGACAGATTTTTGGTGACTGCTAGTGAGTTTGTTTGGAAGTATGACTGAGAGAAAAAGAAAGCTCAATTTTACTGTGGGGGAAAAAAGAATTCTTGCCCGGGCCATTACCGACTATGGGCGTTTTCTCCACGGCCCGCAGAGTGCCACCACCACCCCGGCCAGGAGGAGGGAGATCTTGGATAGGATCACGGAGCAGGTGAATTCATCGGGGGAGGGGGAGACACGGACCCGCTCTGGGATAGAAAAGAAAATAAATGACCTCCGGCGTGAGGTGAAAAAAAAACTGGCCGCAATAAATGCCCATGCCAGGGGCACAGGAGGGGGCCCACCATGCCGGGTTAGATTTTCAGAGACGGAGCGTGTGGTGGCCCTGACCTTTCACCGGCATGAAGTGGAGGGCCTGCCAGGCTTTGACACAAGTCCGGTCCCCGCGGTGCCAGGTAAGGTTTTTATTTCTCTCAGGTGTGTAGCATGTGTGGGGGAGGGGGTGAAAGGGAATATGTGGCAAGTGTGTGGATCCTCCAACCTGTGAATGTTTTGTGTCATCCACAGCTGTGCAGGAGGGTGCAGGGCCATCTGGACTGACCGCTCCAACCCCAGGACAGCAGCCTAATGAGGCCCCCCCAACAAGGCCAGAGTCCGCAGAGGAGGAACAAGAGGAGGGGGAGGATCATGCGGAGGACGATCATGAGGAGGAGCAGAATCATGAGGAGGAGGAGTCCATGGAAGGCACTGGCCCTTTGGTTTCTGCGGACTCTTCCCCTCTGGCTGCAAGAAGCCTGCCCTCCCTAAGGGTCAGCCCCCCCCCCTCCTCCCCCAACATGGCTCCCCTCACAAGGGCCTCCCCTTCTCCCCGGCCACAACCATCAGCTGGAGCCAGGAGGTCATCCCCAAGCACCAGGGGGGCGCCCAATCTCATGCCCGCCTGTCTGAGAAGGAACCTGGCCACCCAGACCCGCCTTCTGAGACAGCTCTGCCAGACTATGGGGCGGGTGGATCAGAGCCTGTCCTCCATTAATGATAGCCTGGGTAACCTGGACTCCCACTCCCGGGCCTCCACAACCTGCCTAAATGACCTGCAAACTACAGCAGCAGGCGTTGGGCAGGATGTGAGGGCCCTTACCCAGGCTATCCAGGGCAACACGGCAACACTTGGTGCTGCCCTGGACAGAATAGCCGTGGCCTTGGAGGGCAGGCCGCCAGGTGGGCAGATCTCAGGGGCTGCTCCTCCTTCCCCGGCTTTTCCCCTCCCCCATGCGTCTCCCCTGAGGGTCCGGGGCCGTGGCCGGGGGCGCCCCAGGCGTGGCTCAGGCAGAGGGCAATAATTTTTTTTTCCCCCTTTTGTTTGTTTTGAAAGCTTTTTTATTTTTGTTCTCTGCTTTTTTTTGTTTTTTCTAAGCATTTTTTTTTTTCCTATGCATTTTTTGTTTCTATGCATTTTTGTTTGTTTGACTTTTTTGGCATATTTTGGGTTGTGAATGATGTTTGAATGTGGGGGTGACATTCCTGCTGGAAAAGGGGTGTCACCCTCAATTTTGGTGGAGAAGGGTTCCCCAGGACCAGGGAGAAGTGATTCCCAGGTCCGTGTGAATGGTGTATGAATGTACAGTGACATAATTGGAGCCTTGACGTGGCGTTACTGCTCACCAGTCTTGCATGGTGGACTGGTGCCAATCCAATTTGATGAGGATGTGGGGTGTGTGTGCTAGGGACCATAGTGGTGTGCATGCATGCATTCTCATTGTGCCATGATTAATGTGTGTGTTTAACGTGCAAAGATGCATAATGTGAGCTGGCATGAGATGGGGTCATGAGATGGGGTTCCAGTTCATATGCAGAGTCACCTTGAAGGGAAAAGACAGGTGGATGTTAGTCATGCATGTGCCACTTGTGAGGTGTGCATCACGGGAGGGGATAGTCATGCCTGACTCCCATGTCACTCACCAACCAGCCAGCTGTCCCCATACATGTTCTGTTCGCAATCTGTGGGGATGGGGCTCTGATTGTATATGTAGCTGTCATGGGTGTCATGGGTAGTGCCATGTGTTGGGCTGCTGATGTCCTCCTGCAAGGTTGTGGTAATTCCACGATGGCATGAGGGGTGAATCTGAAGATGCGAGACACCTCAGAATCTCTCATGCCAAAGATGTCTATGCGTGTGTGATATATCAAGTGAAGAGTGAGGGGCTTGTATCAGATAAGAATATTGTATTAGATTAGATTAAATTGTAAATTTGATATAAGCCAAAAAAAAAAAAAAAAAACCATCTCCCGTGCCCTCCTTAGTGCCATCCTCCGTGCCCTCATCCTTCTTTGTTCATCTAAAGTCAGTAGTATAGCTATGCGCGACGATGCCCCTGGCATGTTGGCATACAGATTGTTGGGCAACACGTGTGACTGCTGAACTCCTCACTAACAGTGTTGCTTTATCTGACAATTAGACTTTTTTTCAAAATTTAGACCAGCTTTTAGGTCCTCTAACTTTAGACAGAACATTTTGCAGTTGCGCACATCGCGTAGCCTGCGCAGCAACTGCGTTTTTTTGTGAATCCCCGTAACTCCCTCATTAGCATATTTGACTAGCAAATCAATGGTGTGTCTAGCGCAGTTTTGCGCGAAGGCAAGCGAAGGTCTAATTCAATTACGCCGGACCAAAAAACGTAGATTTCTGGCGTATATTGTTTTGTGAATCGCGTCCAACTATACGCACGCGCACATTTAGACTTACGCACGCGCAACAGCAGTTGCGCAGGCGTAATCGCTCTGTGAATCTGGGCCTTTGTGGTTATTTTATTTTTATATATCCCCATTGTGTCTTTTTTATGTGAGTATTCAGTCTGACATAATGCACACAGGCACCTAAGTTAGTAAAATTTTAGTACAGTTAAATTAATTGAACCAACTTGGTTTTGTGCGATTGGCATTTAGGTGCTTTTTACAGAATGGAATGGAATAAATATCAAGACCATGGGAGGTTATTTACGAAACGCAAATCCACTTAGTACTACAAGTGCAAACTTGAAATTGCACTGAAGTGCAGTCGCTGTAAATCTGAGGGGTAGATCTGAAATGAACAGAAGCTCTGCTGATTTTATTATCCAATCATGTGCAAGCTAAAATGCTGTTTTTTATTCTCCTTGCATGTCCCCCTCGAATCTACAATGACTGTGCTTCCAAGTGCATTTTCAGTGCAATTTCAAGTGCACTTTGCACTTGTAGTGCAACGTGGATTTGCCTTTCATAAATAACCCCCGTCATAAAAAATAAAAATATTTCTTCCCACGTTTATAATAATTTTTGTTGGCTTAATTTTATGCAATAAAGTATACATCCTATTTAGGTAATACAATGCATAATAGCTTTAATTGACTGCTATTTTTATTATAAGGTAGTATACTGAAATGAAGTACCAGCAAATCATAGGTAGTATATAGATATTTAAATGGATAGATACAAATAAGGATATATAGAGGGAGGGATAAAATAATTAAATAGGTACACATACCAGCTATGAACTCCACTTTAATTAAAAAACAAACAAAAAAACATCAAAGCGTTGCCTAATAAGTATTATTGAAGCTATGAGGGATGGTATTTATAATTTATTATCTTGTTGTGTCACTTGTTCATTGTTCCTATACCTATATTAAAATGCTGGGGTACTTTCCACCCAGCCTGTATGTTACACTGATAGGCAGGCCTACATAAGTCGTATTGTAAACATGTTAGACACAGCTAGAATCTTTGGGCCAGATTCACATACACTTAATATTGCGCTGCGTAATCGAAATACTCTACGCTGCCGTATTTTACCAGGCTCTACACCGAATCCTGGTAGATTTTTGCCCGTACGCTACGGCGGCGTAGTCTATTTCTCGCCGCGTGAAAGCATTTAAATTAAGCGCGTCCACGCGGCAATCGAACTGCGCATGCTCCGTTCAGAAAATTCCCGCCGTGCATTGCGCGAAATCACGTTGTTACGTCATTCGTTGTTTGAGTAGCGTCGTTTACGAACATTCCTATTCCCGGACGACTTAATAAAAGACGTCGGAAAACGTAAAAATTCGACGCGGGAACGACGGCCATACTTAACATGGGCTGTCTAATATTAGAGCAGCAAAAAGCTGGTATAGTGTTACGCAAATAAAAGATGACTAAAGGTGCCGTAAGAGATTGCGATTGAAGATCGTAATTTCGGGGATCGCCGGCAAAAGCTCATTTGCATACCCCGACGCGGAAAACGACGGGAAGTCCACCCAGTGGCCGCAATTTTATTGCAGCGTAGATCCGAAGGCGTACGAACACGTAATCCAGTCGAATTGAAGCCCCCAGCCGTCTATTCATGGTTTGAGGTTTTCGACTAGCTAAAAAACGCGCGTAATTTGAAATTACTCCAGTCTAACACCAGTTAGACAGGCGTAATGGCTCTCTGAATCTGGCCCTTTCTTTCTACAGTCTCCTATAAAGCCAAATCAGTAATGACATGCTCAGTCAGGGTTGCTGTTAGAAATCACTGGGCCCCATACAGCCTACCTGATAGGGTTCCCCCCCATGAATATATCAAAACAATACTTTCACAAAAAAAATACACTAAAATCATTAAGGCCCGTACACCATCGGATTTTCCGACAATAATTGTCTGATGAACGTGTTGTGTCGAATAATCCGACCGTGTATATGCTCCATCAGACAATTGTTGGCAGAATTAACAACAACAAATATTGGCTGTTCATGCTCACCAACTGTCTGACAATAAATCTGTTACGTCCGATTATCCTATCGTGTGTACACAAATCTGTCCAACTAAAATCCAAAGTACAAACACGCATGCTCCGAACTAATGCTAAACATCAGACAACAATAGCAGAAGTGGCCCAAAGGGTGGCGCTAAAGAGCTGAAAAACCACAAAATGTTGTGCCGTGTGTATGCAGAACGGACAACGCCCTTCGAACAAAAATCCACGGAAAAGTCAGATGGAAGTCCGATCGTTTGTACGAGGCTTTAGCATATTAGTGGATACAAACACAACATATCTTCCTGCTAAATCTAAATGAAAAAACGGTATTATTATCTTCAGCCCCGGAAGGCTTTACCCCCTTAATGACCATGCCATTTTTTGCAATACGGCACTGCGTTACTGTAACTGACAATTGCGCGGTTATGCGACACTGTACCCAAATCCCACAAATAGAGCTTTCTTTTGGTGGTATTTGATCACCTCTGCGGTTTTTACTTTTTGCACTATAAACAAAAAAAGAACGACAATTAAAAAAAAAAACAATATGTTCTGCTATAAAACACACCCAATTAAAAAAAAATTGGATTTCTTCATCAGTTTATGCCAATATGTATTCTGCTAGAATACATATAGTAAAAAATCCTAATAAGTGTATATTGATTGGTTTGCACAAAAGTTATCACGTCTACTAACTATGGGATATTTTTATGGCATTTTTATTTAATTTGGCGATCAGCAATTTTTTATGGGACTGTGACATTGCGGCAGACAAATCGGACACCTAACTGACACTTTTAACACTTTTTGGGAACCAGTGACATTATTACAGTGATCAGTGCTAAAAATATGCACTAATGACACTGGCAGAGAAGGGGTTAACATCGGGGCGATCAAAGGCTTAAAGGAACATTTTTTTTTGCTGGAATGACTGTTTACAGGGTATAGAGACATAAAAATTAACTGATTCCTTTTCAAAATGATTAAAAATAGATAAAAATCAATCATATAATGTGCCTGCAGGTTAGTTTCACTTTTAAACTGGCTTCATGTTTCTGTGAAGTAGAAAGAGACACAAAGAACAAAAACAAACAAATCCAGGGCAGTGTTTTGTTTTTTAAAATTAATCTGATTGGTTCTGGGAAGTTTTAGACACACAGTAATGACAGCTTAGACCACAGTGAGAAAGCTTCCAGTACTGTGGTTATAAGGAAACAGACAAGCAGGAAGTGTGGAGATCCGAGCAGGATTACAGCAACTTCAAAGCAAAAAAAAAGGGATTTTTAAATACAGCTTACCTGTAAAATCCTTTTCTTGGAGTACATCACGGGACACAGAGCGGCATATTCATTACTATGTGGGTTATATGGAGTACCTTCAGGTGTGGACACTGGCAATCTTCAAACAGGAAGTCCCCTCCCTATATAACCCCCTCCCCTAGAGGGAGTCCCTCAGTTTTGTAGCAAGCAGTATGCCTCCCAAAATGGTCACCCAAAAGAGGGGTGGGAGCTCTGTGTCCCGTGATGTACTCCAAGAAAAGGATTTTACAGGTAAGCTGTATTTAAAAATCCCTTTTTCTTTCTCGTACATCACGGGACACAGAGCGGCATATTCATTACTATGTGGGATGTCCGAAAGCAATGCTTTAATGAGGGGAGGGAGACATCTTCCAAAGAAGGATTCAATTTAGAGATAAACTCAAATCATAATAATAATTCCAACTTAGTCAAGAAAAAACTTTTTTTTTTTTTTTTTTTTTTTTTTTATAACCAAGGGTGTTTCTGATCCCGAGGATTTCAAACTGCAGCCTGTAGTACTGCCTGTCCAAAGGCAGAATCCGCATTCCTTCTCACGTCTAGTTGATAAAACCTTGTAAACGTGTGGACTGATGACCACGTTGCCGCCTTGCATATCTGAGCCATAGAGATCTGATGGTGTGCTGCCCAGGAGGCGCCCATGGCCCTGGTAGAATGGGCCTTTACCGACAACGGAGGAGGCAACCTCTTCAACCCGTAGGCTTGAATGATTAATTGTCTAATCCATCTTGAGATGGTGGATTTTGCAGCTGCCTGCCCCTTCTTGGGGCCATCTGGTAGAACGAATAACACATCTGTTTTCCGGATCTTTTCTGTAGCTTTAAGATAGGCCTTCATGGCCCGGACAATATCCAAGGTATGCAGCAACCCCTCCTTTCTAGACGTAGGTTTTGGAAAGAAGGATGGAAGTACCAAATCCTGGTTTAAGTGAAATTTGGATATAACCTTTGGTAGAAAGGAAGGATGGGGCCGGAGAACTGCCCTGTCCTTATGCAGAACAAGATATGGTTCCTTACATGATAAGGCTGCTAATTCTGACACTCTCCTGGCCGAAACTATGGCGACCAAGAAAACCAATTTTCTTGTCAGTAAGAGTAAAGGAATCTCAGCCAAAGGCTCAAAAGGCTGTTTCTGTAGAGTGGACAGGACAAGATTTAGGTCCCAAGGACAAACTGGTGCCTTGACAGGAGGATTAATACGCAAGACCCCCTGTAAGAAGGTCTTTACCAGCGAGTGGGTGGCCAGCGGCCTCTGAAACCACACTGACAGAGCCGAGATCTGTCCTTTGATTGTGCTTAGTGCCAGGCCTTTATCCACTCCTAGCTGGAGAAAACTTAACACCCTATCAATAGTATATTTGCGGCAATTCCATCTTTTGGATTCACACCAGCCTATATAGTTCCTCCACACCCTGTAATAAATTACCCTGGAGACCGGCTTTCTAGCCTTAATCAGGGTAGGGATTACCTGCCTAGACAGACCCCTACCCCTGAGAATCAGGGATTCAGCCTCCAGGCCGTCAAATTTAGACGCTGTAATGTAGGGTGGAGGATCGGACCTTGTGAGAGTAGGTCTGGTTGTAGCGGAAGAGTCCAAGGGTCTCCCACTGCCATATTCAGGACTAGCGAGTACCAAGCCCTCCGGGGCCAAGCTGGAGCTATTAGAATGACTGGCTTGTGCTCCACTCTGATCTTGCGCAACAGGCGGGGGAGTAACTGTAGTGGAGGAAATGCATATAGAAGTTTGAATTGATGCCAAGGGCAAACCAACGCATCGGTTCCGCAGGCCATAGGATCCCTCGCTCGCGACACGAACCTGTCTAGTTTCTTGTTGAACCTGGATGCCATTATATCTACGTCTGGCGTTCCCCACCTCTGGCAGATTGTCTGAAAGACCTGGGGATGCAGAGACCACTCCCCTGGCAACAGACTCTGGCGACTTAAGAAGTCTGCCTGCAGGTTGTCCACTCCGGGAATGAATATCGCTGAAATGCAGGGTACATGAACCTCTGCCCATTGAAAAATCAAGTTCACTTCCCTTTGAGCGGCCTGGCTCCTGGTTCCCCCTTGGTGGTTTATGTATGCCACCGCCGTGGCATTGTCTGACTGGATTCTCACCGGGAACCCCTTTAATCTGGAGGTCCATGCCAACAGGGCTAGGCGAGCAGCTCTGATTTCCAAGATATTGATGGGGAGCTGCCTCTCTGCTTTCACCCAAGTTCCCTGGCGGGAGAACCCCTCGAAGACCGCCCCCCAGCCTGCCAGGCTGGCGTCTGTGGTAACTACCTTCCAGACAACAGGGCTGAAGGATCTTCCCTTTAGAAGGTTCTGAGGGTTCAACCACCAGGCCAGGCTTTGTCGGACCCTTGATGATAGCGTCAAAGGGGACTCTAAGGCATGTGCCCTCTTGCCCCAGGCTGCTAGAATGGCTGCCTGTAGGACGCGAGTGTGGATCTGAGCGTATGGTACTGCCTCGAATGTGGCCACTAGCTTGCCTAGTAATCGCATACACAGGCGAATAGTTGGTCTTTTCTTGTTTATAACCAACTGAACCAACCCCTTGATCGCCCTGATCTTTACAAGGGGCAGGAACACCTTTTGACGTTCCGTGTCTAACCTCATGCCGAGGTATTCCAACTGCTTTGTAGGCTGGAATGCTGACTTTCCCTGGTTTAGGACCCAGCCGAATTCTTCGAGGTACCGAACCGTGAGGTTTACTGCCTTCTGCAGACCCGTCCGTGAATGATCTATAATTAAAAGGTCGTCCAAGTATGCTAGGACTGTGACTCCTTGGATTCTTAAATTGGCCAGAACTGGGGCTAGGATCTTCGTGAATACCCGGGGGGCCGTGGCCAGCCCGAAAGGGAGCGCCCTGAATTGGAAGTGTCGCTGCCCGACCGCGAAGCGTAAAAACCTTTGATGCGACTGAAAGATTGGTACATGAAGGTAAGCATCTTTTATGTCTATGGAGGCCAGAAAATCGTCCTTCTGAAGCGCGGCGGCTGCTGACCGGATGGATTCCATCCGGAAGGACCGCACCC
Source organism: Rana kukunoris (assembly GCA_029574335.1). Lineage (NCBI taxonomy): Eukaryota > Metazoa > Chordata > Amphibia > Anura > Ranidae > Rana > Rana kukunoris. Next base: position 164,081,148 of record CM056052.1, read on the forward strand.
TTAGATAACCGTTTAACCTCTTTAGGTCCAAAATTGGCCTGACATCGCCGTTGGGCTTTGGTATGACAAAGAGATTGGAATAGAAACCTAGGCCTTGCTCTTGGGCTGGCACTTCTATAATTACGTCCTGGCGAAGCAGGTGATCCAAAGCTGCCAGCATTGAGGCCTTCCTTGCTGGATCCCTTGGTAGCCTTGATTCTTGAAAATGAGGCGGAGGATACCTTAGAAACTCCAGTCTGTAACCTGTGGTTACAGATGCCCGGACCCACTTGTCGGGGATCTTGGCTTCCCAAACTTCTGAGAAGAGACGAAGCCTTCCCCCCACCCGTGAGAGTGGGGGCGCCCCTTCATAAGGCAGACTTAGGGGCTGTCTTTGACGGTTTGCGATACCACGGCTTCTTACCCCCAGGGGTTTGTCCCTGCGATCTACTGTTACCGTTGGATCGCGCAGGCGGCCGTCGATACTGCCTGGAATTAGAGGGCCCCGAGACAGGAAAAAGCTGCCTTCTAAATGTAGGAGCCCGGAATGTCTTTTTGACCGGTAAAAGGGTACTCTTGCCATTTGAAATAGTCTGAATATATTTATCCAGATCCTCTCCGAAGAGTCGTCCTCCATGGAAGGGAAATCCTGCCAGAAGCTTTTTGCATGGGGGTTCTGCCGCCCAGTTCTTCAACCATAAGAGCCTTCTCATGTGTACCAAACATAGTGATAAACGAGAAGCCTGCTGGATGGAATCTTTTATAGCATCTACCGCAAAACACAGAGCTCTGGGAATGTCAGCAAACTCTTCTGCTTGTTGGGTAGGCATGTCTTTTAACATCTCTTTTGTCTGGTCTTTTAATGCCTGACAAACTCCAATTGCAGCTACCGCTGGCTGCACCACTGCTCCTGCCGTAGCAAAGGATGCTTTTAAAAGTGTTTCTAATCTTTAAACATATGTATGTTTTCCACCGGGCAAGTTAGTGATTTATTCACACATGAGATGGCTGCATCCACTACTGGGAGCCTCCATCTCTTGGAGAATTTTTCCTCCATGGGATAAATGACCGCAAATCTTTTCGGTGGCAGAAAAACCCTGTCCGGCCGTACCCAATCCCGAAAGATCAATTCCTCCAAGAGAGGATGGACCGGAAACACTGCGTTGCTTAACGGGGCTCTCAAAGAGCCCAGAGAGGATACCGGAGGAACCTGAGGTTCTGGCAATGGCAAACTAAATGCCGATCGGACCATGTCCGTCAAAGACTGTACCCACAGTCTCTCTGTCTGGGAGTCTGAAAATGGTTCCTCCGAGGTAGACCCCTCCATCCCTGAACCCTCTTGGTTCAGGTCCAGTTGATCCTCCTGTGATTCTAATTCCTCCGGAGAGAGAATCTCAGCATCTGAGGATACACCCCCTGGTGATGGGGATCTAACCCGTTTCTTACCAGGAATAGCTCTAGCGATCAATGCTGCTATTCTCTCTTCTAGCCCCCCTAGGGATACGGCTAGCATCTCCTCTGTGATAAACACAGGGCTGGGCTGATCTGGGCCAGCCTCCGCACCAGATCCCCCTAATGGCTCATCCAAGGCGCTTCTTAAATTAATAAGCTGCGGGGAAAGAATCGGCATATCAGAATCAGAAAGGGAACCCTTTTGTTTTTTGGTCTTTTTTGTACCCTTTGACCCCGAACCCTTGGAAGCCATAATACAAAATCGAGGGACTCCGCCCACACAACAGACTGTAGTGGCCAGGAGTACAATTCCAGAGTTTAGGGGAGAATAGATCACTAGTGTCCCCACAAACTGATGGGCCCGTATGTTGGTCTTTTTTCTTTTTTTTTTTTTAAATAATTATATATTATATATTTTCTTTGACCATATACAATGACCCTAATTTAAGTTTGCCAGCCTCCAACCTGCTGTCAAATAAGGGGGATTTTTTGGCTTAACAATAAAGACATTGGGACAAAGTCCATATGTACTACCCCTCTTCCGCCACCGGGAGTCACTGTTCTGCCGCCCTGCGTCCTCTCCTTGAAAAAATCAGCCACAGACTGAGCCCTGACAAGGCCTGCTGTCTATAACAGCAGAAGGGCGCGCCCCTGTATGACGCCGCAGGCCCGCCCCCCCCCCCCCTCCAGTCTGGATGGCGCGAAACCGTCAATAAGACGCGCGCGTGCACGCGCGCGCGCGCGTACCCGGAAACAGGAAGAACATGGAGGAGCCGCGCTGCTGGAGATCCATGGCGCAGAAACGGCGGCAGATTCAAAACTCCCGGCCAGGTAGGACTCTCTCAAGGCCCCTAAGGATCCTTTACTAGCCTCTAGGAAGAAACAGCAGGTTAGCTAGCAACACCTTTAGACAGGGGGGCCTAGTGATGGGGGGAGAAAGGGTGTCATCCTGTCTCTTAGACATAGTGATCACGGTTGCCCATGCAGAGCATACTCAGGCTATCCCCCCTTTTAGGTTACCCCGGGGAGCCTGCTGTCGAACCAAGTCCCGCAGGCTCCCCCTTACCTGCTCCATGCTGCAGGATGTTTGACCAGCAAACTGATCCAGTCTTCTCCCATCTCCGTGGGTAGCGTAGTAGACCTTCAGGCCCTGGGGTCCTATGAAGGTACCCACTGTCCTGGACCTATATAGCACCCTGGCAAAACAGGAACCTTATGGTTTTTTGCAAACTCCAAGTCCTGGGCCCAGGGTCCAGCCCTCCAAAGAGGAGCATTATAGGCAAAACCCCACGGTTTGGGGCCCGGGTACTGTCCACTTTGGCACTGAGGCTCCTTGGACAGATCCGGTTAGCCCGCCCTTAATCCCAAAGGATGTGGAGCAAAGCTATTCCGTGACCAACACCTAAGACACTGGCGAAAAAACTGAGGGACTCCCTCTAGGGGAGGGGGTTATATAGGGAGGGGACTTCCTGTTTGAAGATTGCCAGTGTCCACACCTGAAGGTACTCCATATAACCCACATAGTAATGAATATGCCGCTCTGTGTCCCGTGATGTACGAGAAAGAAAACAAAAAACAATGAGGACATGAAACCAGTACTGCAGTAAGGTAAAGGAAGCTATTTAGCTAAAAAAATAAAAAAAATCCTTTAGTGATTCTTTAAGTGTGTACCTAGGGGGTGCTTGCTAACTGTGTGGGTGATGGTCTGACTGAGTGAAGACAAGGAATCGGTGTTCCTGCTTAGCAGGAACAAAAGACCTCCATCTTCTTCCCTGTCAGAACAGAAATTTGCTATGTTTAAAAAGGCAGATCGCAGTTCAGCCTTGCTCAGGAACGATCACGTCTTGCTGGCGGATATCGGGTTTGCTGGATCCACTTATTTTCTCCCCCTCTGTCCAATCAGTGTGCAGGTACATCGCTTCATGCAATAGAGCCAACCTGCCGAGGTACATCTGTGGTAGGCGGTCGGCAAGTGGTTAAGGTAATAAATAAAGCTCAGTTTGTGATTGAGGTTTTGGGACTCATTTACATGATTGTTGTGTCTTGTACAGTCTGAATCTGTGTTTTTTTTTTTTTTTTTTTCATGTGGCTGGAGATGTGTGCAGGTGGCCTATGTTACCCTATGGCAGTGATGGGGAACATTGGTACCCCAAATGTTTTGGAATTACATTTCCCATGATGCTCAACTACACTGCAGAGTTCATGAGCATCATGGGAAATGTACAGTGTGCATTCAGGGCCACTCACTGGCATTTGCACACCTGTCAAATTAGGACAGTGTTTGTATAGCTGTTGTATCCACATAGAGTAACAGGGAGAGAAGGGGAGCCGGCTTTGCTGGTGGAAAGGCACACAAGGAAGGGGGGGCTCAGGCAGCAGGGGGAAGAGGATCTTTGACAGGGATGGTGATTGGAACAGTGGGGGCAGGGCCCAAATTCTTAAACTGATCCCCTGTGGCTCCCCACTGCAGCAGCTGAAAGCCGCTAGGAGAGGAGGGGAAGCTGGCAGCACTGCAGGGAAGGTGGGCACACAATGATGCGGGGCAGGGCAGCAAGGGAATCAGATAGCAGTCAGGAGAGGGTGATTGTCACGGTGGGAGGGGGCAATTAAAAAAAAACTGATCCCTTATACTGTATATATCTCTCCCTGCAGCAGCTGGAGCAGGGAAAGCCATATAAGAGATCAGTTCCTTAGTTACATAGTTAGTCTGGTTGAAAAAAAGATAAAAGTCCATCCAGTTCAACCAATATACAAAAGGGCAAACAAAACAAACAAAAAAACAAACAATCATTTTTTTACAAACCTATATACACATTTCCATACCCACAGTTGATCCAGAGTATGGCAAAAAAGAAAAACTGAAAATCATGATCCAATTTGCTCCAGCAGGAGAAAAAAAATCCTTCCTTCCAAGAGGCAATTAGATGTTCCCTGGATCAGCTTCATATGTCATATCCACTATACAATTCCCCTTGGGGTCCTGGCCCTCCTGCTTAATTCAGACAAGGAAGATGCCGCTCCAGATGAGCAGTCACTATAGTCCGGATGCGCTGGGTGCAAGCCATGGCTCGCACCGATGATCAATAGGAAGAAAAGACCGGCTGCACACCACAGGTACGTTCCAACTATTTTATTCCAAGAATAGCAAATGACAACCAACAAAGATAGAGTGTCCAAACCCAGTCCTTCTTCTTTGAAGGCTGAGCCCTGTACAAGAGGCCTGGTGGTGCCCCCTTATTGGCGGTCCTGTGCTCAGTACATGAAGGTCCACTAATCAGTGGAAATTGTGCTAAAAAAGGCAAAGTACTAGTTACCAATTTTGCTGTAGGCACTGTGCAGCACTTGTTCTGCATTGTGTAACTATATGGAGGCAGCCATCTTAGTAGTGGCAGGACATTCTATTTTCACCTAGGATGCTAATCCAAGCCAGTTGAGGGACCCCAGGGGCTTGTCTCATTCAGAAGAAACTAGCCTGGAGATTTTATAGAGGCTTGGGTGGGATGGAATCTCCAATCCTGGGTCTTGGTTTCTGGAACCAACAGCACACTAATTTGCCAGTGTGCACTGGGCTTCTAGTAGAGACCTGACTATGGTTCTGCTCTTCACCCAGACAGATAGATGAGGTCCCTGCCCAGGAGTCACGAGGGCTCAAATGGGAGCCAGAGCAGAAAAAGGCTGTTAATTGTATGGACCAAGCTTTTGTGAGAGGACTGCCTGTAGTAGACAGACAACCACCTAAAGTGTAAGGCTCAAGCAGCAGTGCTGAATTTGCAGGCCAGGAGGCTGATGATCCATTGTTCGATAAACCACTGCAAGGTAAACATGAGCAAGAAAAGCCTTAAAAAGAAGATTAAGAGAGTGGCTGTGTCTCTTAAGCTCTACTGTTTAAAACAAATTCCTAATTCCAATTTTAACAGGATCTGTAGACTATTGGTCAGATATACAACTGCAACAGACAAACTTTGAGCCTCAGCATGTAAGGGGGACTGCGATTGGGTATTTGTTGGCACCAAACTCTGCAAGTCCTCGCCCCACTTCTTAAATAGGACAGCTACACACATATTGGTAGATTCCACCATATTGTCTCAAAAATTCTAGCAGTAGGCCCGCTCACAACATCCCCAGCCGTAGGCCTTAATATTCAAGAATAAAGGAATGTCCCCACACATGAAATATATTTTCCACTGTTCTACACTTTACTGCAAGTTCTCAAAAATGGGCATGACCTCTAATATCACAATGATATACTGACAAAATTCTTTGCCGCAGAATGCTGTACATAGGAGCAGACATTCTGTAGCTGTCATTTAGGTGTAAGCCATCGTTCTTTATCATCTCCTCTCCTTGGGAGCAGCACATAGTTGGACCACTTCCCTTGTATACTAAGTCCACAGCCTTCAGCTTCCATCATTAAATCTAAACAAGGTGCCCTCATTAATATACTGATCGCTCTCAATGTCCCGTCCAAGGCTGTGCCTTGCTGTGCACGATCCCCAATGGCACACTCACTCCCAGGTGTACTTGTACTCACATCAGAGGACTCTGGTCTTGCCTGAAAGGCCTTTTGCATCAAACTCATGGCCCACAAACAATCGTAGGAGTCTGGGTGACTATGGTTGGTCCTACTTGGTGTTAAACCACCTCACCCAGGGTTGCAGACCTATTAAGGGCCCCCTGGATAGTAGTGAACTACATCTGGATAGCTCTGGGGTTTTTGGCTCCCATGCCCCGACTCACTCGGCCCCTCCCATCATAGCACTTATACAGGCACTAACTCCACTCATTACATCACTAGAAGAAGGTTTTCTCTAAAAGGGGCCTTACACCAATTACCACGTTCCCTGTAACAGACTATCTTGGGAACAGAGCCATCTAGTGGTAAACCAGCTAACTGCACCTGCTAACAAGCATAGAATCATTCTTCCATCAATCAAATTATTCATTTTTGTTGTGTCTCCGCTTTGCTGTTCAGCTCCCTGCGACACTAGTGGTGCTTCTTTATCATACAATCATTAGATCAATTAGTTCTCTCCCATAGCCCATATTTCACAAATATGTGAACATGTAACATGCAAATCTTTCAATGTTTCACTCAATACTACATTAGCACAGTATACATCAAAGATTAACAAATATTTTTGACTGGGCCTCATCTGCTGACCCAGGGCTTCAGCTTTTGTAAACCTTAATCTCAAAATGTAAAATATAGATCAGTTAAACATCATACATATTTTGCAACAGACAGATGGAAAGCAAAGCAAGTTACCTTTAAAAACCATATTGAAATTCAATTTTAAATTGACTTACCATTCATTAGACATTCAGCATGTGGGTTGGGTCATCTGTATCCATGCACACAGGAGTACCTCTCACGCACATCACGCTCATCAATGCCCCGAGACCAGGCAGAGACTGCAGTCATGTGAAAAATCTAACATTAGGGCAGTTTCCCGACTTAGAAATGAGCCTTTACCGTGTGCAGTAATTAAGTGCAGAGTTCCCACTAAAACTTGTCCCATGTCACTACACACTATAACTTGTATATTGCATTATTAGGGATGTGCTGAGCCTGCGCCCACTCCACCATTCTAGCGTACCTCTGTTACCTCGCTCACTATAACAGAATGGGGTCCCACCGAGCACCTGGCACAGACCTCATGCGTGCTCTCCTCAACCCTATCCCTCCTGTGCCTCATGACCAGGCCAAGTTTAGATCTGGAGGAAGCCAGAATAACGACCCCGTGGCTACTGGAGCACCTTACCAACTACACTCCTCTTCCTTGTCTTGCCAAGTTATCCTTTTGTACCGATGTTATTTCATACCCCATAGTGCATTTACAGACCCATGTTCTTTTGATACTCCAAAACCAACATGCACCCCATTGAAAAATGTAAGACCAGACTCATAACAGTTAATGTAACCTTAAGAAGAGATGCAGCAAAACATTTCCATATGAACAATGTACTTTCCCTGATCTTAACTAGGGCCCAGGCATACCTCCAAAAGGTGAGGCCCATGGCTTGGATGTATTCCAAAAACCCTGGTTGCTTCAGTAGTGCCAACGATTGTGCTCACAAGTGGTGCTGGACCTCAGCTGTACCCATTTTTTAATAGCACAGGTGGGCTGGCTAGTTTTCTCAACCTTGGGCTGGCCGTTGACTCACTAAACTATACACACTTCAATCTGCCTACAAGCAAACTTCTAAGAAAAACAGTTACTTTTAGTACAAAATTATTTGAAAATTACAGTAACATGACTAAAAATATACTGTACATCCCTTTCCTCGTGGAAAGATTTGTGAATTGAAATTATCGTTTACAAATTTTTAAATCTAGGGTTCCTCCAAAGTTTGCTAGGGGTTCTTCAAGCTGTGACTGAATGTCCTTCTACTGTATTTGATGGTGCCTGATGGGCTAAAATTACTTAAAAAAAAAAAAAAAAAAAAAAAAAACAGCTGCGTGACACTAATGATAATTTAGCTGTCTGTAAGGATGGCATTCAGACCAGCACTGTAAGGGGGGGGGCATTGTTCTCACTGTCCACCAATGTAAGGAGCATTTTCCCACTGACTCCTGATAAATAGCCTTTTAACAAGTGTCCCCCTAGACTTAAACATTTCAAGGGTTCTGTTAAAAGGTTGAGAAAAACTGCTATATATAAATTAAAAATTTGGAGGGCAGTCTGGGACTTGCTTCTCTGCCTTAGCAGCACTAGTGGTACCATAAAAAAATTGGGAATTTTTACTATACCTTACATAATAGTTAATGACATCTAGCTGACATACAGAACTTGTTGCATGGTGTATTTTACCACATTGATATTAATCATACTTGAGACAAGGCTAGTAAATATGAAGCTGATGCTAATATGCTTGACGAGGGTTTAAGCAGAACACCTGGCAATATGAGCAACAATGCTTAAAGTGGTTGTAAACCTCAGACATGAAATGTGAACAAAGCATATCCCTCTATAGTGTATACTTGTTTCTTAATTAAGAGCACCAAGTGTAATCTACTGCATCGTTCCTCTGTTATCTGCATGAATCACTTCTGAAGTTTGTCTGACACCAAGAGAATAATGGTGACAGAGGAGGGATCCCCAGCAGAGTGACAGCCTCAGCTCTGTTCCTGTGTGCTGTGTGAAGGGAGGTGTGTCTCTTCCTTCCAATCAACTCTCGTAGCTCTCCTCACTAAACTCTGCATAATGGAATTTCAGCTCTTTTCCCCCTGTTTTCTGATAGCTCAGACAAGCTTTATCAATTCTGGACTGTGAACATATGTAGAGAAGAGACATCAGATAGACAGGTAAAAAGTATGTAGAAGGATTTGTTTAATATCTGTGTATCACCCAAGGCCAGTCATTTTACTGGGTATATGTAAGAGTTTACAACCACTTTAACTCTTGCAACAATTTAATGAAAAAGCTACAGTGATGTGACATGCCAGCACCTTGCTACAGATATACCCATTATAATCATCACCATGGTCTACGACAGGTGATTAATCTACAAATAACACAGAACATCTAAAGGAAATCATTCTAGCCTACGGCCTTTCAATTTTAATATGTTAAACAATTTTCTGAACAAATGAATACTGCTGCAAGAAGGTTAAAAGACTTTAAAACAATTTAAAACAGAGAACAGCATAAATTGTTTCAATAGACTATGGTTCAGAGAAGGTCATTTACAAACTCTACGTAGCAACATCTTTCTATCTGATATATTAAGACAGGACTATAAAATAACATTTGTATTTATTTCCTAATACTCAGCGTGACATTTTTCTTATTTTCAGGTTGCATTCTGTTAAAAAACTCAATTGTAATATGCAAATACTAACATGGATATATCTTTAATATATTATATTTGTATGTCTTAGGCCTCGTACACACGATCAGTTCAAACCGATGAGAATAATCCGACGGACCGTTTTCATCGGTTCTCTGCTGAAGTGGCCTGATGGTCTGATGTGCGTACACACCATCAGTCCAAAATCCGATCGGGTCAGAACGAGGTGACGTAGAACACAACAACCTGCTGAAAAAAACGAAGTTCAATGCTTCCAAGCATGCATCGACTTGATTCTGAGCATGCACGGGTTTTTGGACCGATGCTTTTGCGTACTAACCATCGGTTTGGACCGATGGTCAGACGTCCATCGGTCAGATTTTAAAGCAAGTTTTAAAACTTTGGTCTGACGGACGACGGGCCATACACACGGTCAGTTTGGACCGATGAAACTGGACTTAAGTCCATTTTCATTGGTTTAAGCCGATCGTGTGTACGCAGCCTTACAGGACCAAAAGTAATATTTCAGTTACAGATAAAGTCTGGTGAGTTGAGGTCTCCAGTGGCAAAAATCTCCTCACAATAATTCCTGGTTCTGTTCCCTTCAACATTGGAATATTACTTCTCCAGAATGTGTCCCCATTCAGTTAGCTGTACTATGCATAATGTAATACAACTAGGATTGCCAACTTTTTCTTCAAGCCAAATCCCAACATTTTAGTGGCCTGGGACACCTTTGGGCGCCCCAAGGAGAGTAGTAATGCGGTGCGCATAGCGTGCTGCAGCGAACAGTGGGTGTGGCCAAATTGTTCATGCTGAAGTCATCGCCCTGCAACTATCGCCATGTGACTATCGTGGTTACTTGGGGAGCGACAGTCCGGTCTGAATAATGTGTCCAGGTTTCAGTCCGCCTGAAACCTGACACTTGATTCAAAAAACCCGGATTGTCAAGGTGAATCCCGGACAAGTGGCAACACTAAATACAACTTTTAAAATCCAGCAGGTATGCATACTTGGGAGGTAAAACAAGAATGTCACCACCAGAGTCTTTTAAAGACAGCATAAACAGTGATTTGATTTACAGTATTTTCTACAACATATAAAAATATCTACTTTGGTTTGCAGACTATCATCGGTAGTAGGGGGGAGGCCCAGGTGCATACCTAAATTCTAACATTGCAGCTGGACAGGGTTGTAGACATGTTGTGGCCGCAGTGCTTTGCTTTGCGGCAGGTGCAATTTTGATTCAGCCTGAAGAATTTGACAGTCCGCACCATCTGTCTGGCATAAGGTTGAAGTTCAGAGATCACAGGCACAAGAATACAACTGAAAGCAGAAATGAGCCTATGCGGGATGGGTTAAATAGAATGCTTGGAGCCAATGTCTATGGTGGAAGTGCGCACACATTCACGCATGTGCTTTGATGTACATGCACTAATTCCCATGTAGATAGGTGCTATGCACAGAAATGTACATATTTATACTGCTTCAGGTATGTTCAAGCATCTCTAACTATCTGCACTGTACAGTGTTGCCAACTGTCAGTATTTTTATTGGCAGCCAGTAAAAAATGGGCACTTTCTCCTGCCAGTAAATGCCAGTAAAAAATATGGCTGTGACGCTTGGCCAAGACCATCCGAGTGCCTCTACAGTGTGTTCAGGCTGTCAAGTGAAGTCATGGTGCAAGGGAATGGAGCAGCTGGAGCCTCATGTGCAGGTCTGCGAAACGGGAGGAAGGGAGTAGACTGAAGGGACCACCTGGCATGGGGAGAGAGGGTTACTGTGACTCAGGAGGGGACGCGTCATGTTGAAAAAATTACAATGTAGGGGGAAGCATTCCTGGTCCCCAATATGTGACTGCACAAAAGTTAGAGTTAAATATGCAAAAAGAAAAAGTAGTGAAATGTCACCATTACACCCTCAAATATACCAAAACAACCCATGTAAGGTGTAAATGTAAATCAATACAGTGGTATAAGTGAACAAAAACTCAACAATGTGTACAAACAAGTGGAGTTAAAACAATCCTAACTCGTGTCCATATATGAAGGTAGGTAGCATTCATATATAAGTAGGTGGTCCCCTATAGCAAAGGTGGAATGCACAATGTCTCAAGTGGGAAAGGGACCCTCTGTTGAAGGTACACAATATTAAATTCTTCTATATTCCAATCTCCAACAATCCTCCATAGAGCGGTATAAAGAAGTAAAGATGAATTCAATACGCTTACCGACTGTTGTAGACCCACAGCTCACCTTATGGTGGGGGGTCCTTCAAGCTTGAATGGACTGATTGTCCTTCCTGGTCTTTGCCTTGGTAGGAATCCTTGTATAAGCAATCCAAAGAGATTTTCCAGAGGGAGGTCCAAAAGTTTTCACTGATACTGGATCCTCATGTTGGATAATACCAGGAGGGAATGGGAGGTGAGAAGAAAAAAAGAGGATAGTCTCCTCATAGTGTAAAAAGTTTTATTTTAAAATCCAAAAAGAATTTGCATTCAAATACAGTAAATCCAAGCAGGAAAAATGTATATAAGTCACAAATATGTATCCTCCAAATGAGTAAAAAAAAGGTAATCTCATCACAGCAGAGCAACGCATCTACACAGCAAACTTATGGAAGGAAGTCCAAAAGCGCAATGGGACCAAGTGTGATCCTCCAAACCCGACCGGTTTTCGTCTCATTAGACTTCAACTGGGGTATCAGGGTAACCATTTGCATTTTTATATCTTTTATATCTTTATTTTATTTCTTCATTTATAGGATTAGCGCAATATATTTTCACATATTGACGTGTCATGTTGGTGAGATACCATCATCATCTGTGTCATTGTGAGAGTCAATTTTATGTGTGTGTGTGTGCCACCCATTTAAATTTCTTGCCCCTCCATTCCTGTCCCTGAGTAACTTATTTACTATATTGGAAATAAAATATGAAATATGTTGTTACCTTAATATCTACCTTAAATCACTTTGCTAGTTGGATATTGTATTTGTTTGTAGCCTAAATACTGAAATTTGCACTTAAAACTATAATTTTTGTAAATTTTTGGATATGCTAGTAAAAACTTGGCTGCGCCAGTAAATTTTGAGTGTTGTGTCGCTAAATTTCGATATGGTAGGTTGGCAACACTGGCACTGTACCAAATACCTGTACCAAATATTCCACAACAGAGATTCTCTTGAAGCTGAACTTGAAATACTGTGGATGTAAGAAGACAGCATTTTTATCCAGGTATGAAATAAAAATTAAAACTCTATTTTGGCTTTATAAATCAAACCAGTGACTGATATTTTTTTATATTCTTCACCTAAGATTCACACTTTTTTTAACCACTTAAGACCCGGACCAATACGCTGGCAAATGACCCAAGGGGTTTTTGCGATTCGGCACTGCGTCGCTTTAACAGACAATTGCGCGGTCGTGCGACGTGGCTCCCAAACAAAATTTGCGTCCTTTTTTCCCCACAAATAGAGCTTTCTTTTGGTGGTATTTGATCGCCTCTGCGATTTTTATTTTTTGCGCTATATACAAAAATAGAGCGACATTTTTGAAAAAAAATCAATATTTTTTACTTTTTGTTATAATAAAAAAACAATAAACTAAATTTTAGTCAAACATTTAGGCCAAAATTTATTTAGCCACATGTCTTTAGTAAAAAAAAAATCGCATTAAAAAAAAATTAGCTACCTAGCGGGAACAGCGACACTAATACAGCGATCAGAAAAATGATCGCTTAGTGACGCTGGCAATAGGGAGTGAAAGGGTTAACTAGGGCAGTGATCAAGGGGTTAAAACTTTATTGGGGGGGGTGGGGGGGGCTACCCTGACACTAACACTGACTGACTGTCACACTGTCTGTCACACTGACACTAAATACAGTAATCATACATGTATGATTACTGCATTCAGTGACACTGTGACAGGGGGGAGGGGGGGGGGGCGATCGCGGGGGTTAAATGTGTTTGTGTGTGTGTCAGTGTGCTGTTTGGTGCAGGACTTACTTGTTCTGTAGTGATCTCTCCTCAGCGGCGCTTGAAACAAACGCCGAGGGAGAGATCACGTCGCTTCCTCCTTCCTGTGTTTACACAGGAGGAGGAAGTGACAGGGCGGGCAGGCGCGCGCATTGGCTGGGAGCGATCCGGAGGGGGCGGATGAAAACGGATAGCCGCCCCCACTTGTCGGATCGCTCCTGCAGCCGCGCGGACCGCCGCATGTACGGGGGGGGGGGTCCGATCGGACCCCCGATCCCCCCCAAGGCACCAACGTATATATACGTTGATGTGCCTGTCGGTGCCATTCTGCCGACGTAAATGTACATGCGGCGGTCCTTAAGTGGTTAAAGCCTTGTACACACGGTTAGATTATTGGTGTTTTGTTTTTTTGTTGGATGGTAGTCTCAAATCGTAAGTGGAGAGGGTACTCGCCATCAGAAAATTCTCTGACAACAGAAGTGACATAATGTGTTGAATTGTTTTGTATGTGTTCTTTCATTTCTGAGGATGCCTAGTCTTGCGCTTCAGATTTTTTTTGGGCAGAAAATCGTACTAATAAACAGAAAATCGGATGTTGTGGTCAAATCAGACAAAAACTTTCAAGTCTGAACATTCAGTTTTTATCTGACAAAGATTTGTAATCGGTTGTCAAAAACGATCAGAAAATTGGCAGATTGTTCTTCGGACAAAGTTTATCTTCAGATTTTCTGACTGTGTGTACGGGCCTTAACTAGATTCAATTTCAGATGTGTGAATCCTGAGGAAAAGTTTTGTGAAAAAAAAAAGCATTTATAAATAGACCCTTTGGACTGCTGACATTATAGCTGCGTTGGCTCACTTGAAAACACTTAAAACACACTCAATGATGCCCAGGCTGGATGTTGCAGCTTTTTGTGGAGGATCTGGACCTTCTAAAGCCCTGTACACACGATCGGTTTCTCAGATGAAAACAGGCCGATGGACTGTTTTCATTGGACAAACTAATCGTGTTTGGACCCCATCGGTTTGTTTTCCATCGCTGAAAAAAAAATAGAACATGTTTTAAATTTTTGCTATGGATAAAAAACGATCGTCTGTGTGGAAGTCCATCGGTCAAAAATCCACATGTGAACGCATGCTCAGAAGCATTGAACTTAATATTTCTCAGCACGTCGTAAGCTTTTATGTCACCGCGTTTTCGCACAGTCGGATTTTTGACTGATGGTGTGTAGACAAGACTGATGAAAGTCAGCTTCATCGGATATCCGACAAAAAAATCCATCGGATTAGATTCCATCAGATATCCGATTGTGTGTACGAGGCTTAACAGTTGTCTGGTGTTAAAAGCTCCTGTGGTCTGCTCAGCCTGAATTATTCTTATTTTAAAGGGACCATTAACCAAAGAGTGATATTTCAGATAAAGTGTAGTCTCTTTAATCATCTGATCACTTTTATATTTTTGTGGACTTTGTTAGAGTGATCTTATAACATAATTTGGCTCTGTTTTAACTCATTTGAAGTTTTGTGTAATTCCACTCACTTTTGGGTCTTTACCAACTTCCTTGTGCTTTCTCTACACTATGAAATAATTTAACCTTCCAACAGGGATAATGGATAATTGTGAAAAGTGGGTTGTGCTTGTGAAGAAAAAATCCCAAATACCAAACTGAAATACCAAAATAAACAAACAGGTATTGGTTTTGGGACGGTTGACATTTTAATGTTATTGCGCTGCAAGGAGTAGGAAGGTTCAAGCCAAAAGAAACCTGTAAAAATTGAAACCAGAACCTATGAAAGAGTTAAAAACAATGTGTTGGAAAACAAAGTGCTATTGGCGGAAGTGTGCCAGTGTCATTGAACACATTGATGAAAATCTGGCTGCATGCAATGAAGGCCAGCTGTCAGCACAGTGGTCTGTTGAGCGTTGTGGCATGAGGAGTTGGTGTGCTGCAGGAAAAAAACTACTCCGTCAGGTGTGTGTCCTCTGCAGACATTACCCTGCCAGGAGCTGACAAACAGAATGCTGTATGTATTACTGACAATGATGAAATATGTAATTCATTGGTAAACATTATGGTCAATGGTGAGCAGATAAATGCATTATTGGTCCTCGATTGTATGGTGCTGATGTACCTGAAGCTCAAAATAAGGCTAGAACGTGTAGTGACCTAAATGAAGGTTTAATAGCATCCAAAGAAGTAAAAAGGGCAGCAAAAGCAGGCAGATCAGGGAGGGTAGCTTGAGGAAAGATTATCTACAATCCAGAAAACTCCTAGGGGGTTAAAGTAAGTAAAGCAAGCAAAGGGCCAAGGTAAATAGCCAAGAGGTCTGCAAGGTGACACTAAAGGGGTTAGAGTTCCAAACTAAAGAGCCCACCCCCAGTTTTCGGAAAGTATTTAATGCCATGACCCCCTCCAAAACAAAATAAAGGTAAAAGGGTTGCTAAGATAGCTAGTGGGACCCCATCTAAACTAAGCAGGTGTTACTCTTGGAGGTGAGAATTGACACAGAGGTACCAAATGCAAAGGGATTTTGACTTGAGTTGAAATGGGAGGGAGAAGAAGAATGTGTGTCAAGGGTTTGGTGACCGATACCTGTTGATTGTGCAGTTGTGCACAAGCCTTATGATATGGGAAGTTAGAAAAAAAAAAAAAAAAAACCCTCTTGCAATACACACTAAACGGAGCATGTGCCAGATCTATTCTGGAGTCAGTGAAAGAAGGGGAGAATCTGTGCATACAGGATCAAACAACCTTTTTACACAATGCAGAAGATTAACCCCTTCCACAGGAAGTATTAGGCCGCTTACACACGATCAGACATGTCCGATGAAACATGTCCGATGGACCGTTTTCATCGGACCAGACTGAAGTGGTCTGTTGGTCTGATATGTGTACACACCATCGGACCAAAATCCCCTCGGACCAGAACGCGGTGACGTAGAACACAACGACGTGATGAAAAAACGAAGTTCAATGCTTCCAAGCATGCGTCGACTTGATTCTGAGCATGCACAGGATTTTGGTCTGATGATTTTGTGTACTAACCATCGAACCTGTCCGACGGACAGGTTTCCAGCGGACAGGTTTCAAAGCATGCTTTGAAACTTTTGTCCGCTGGAAAACGGTCCGATAGGCCGTACACGCGATCGAACATTTCCGCTGAAACTGGTCTGCGGACCAGTTAAAGCGGACATGTTCGATCGTGTGTATGCGGCCTTACAAGCATGCTTTACTGCATATACAGACCTGATTTTACTGTTGTGGCTTTAGTAACACTTTGGCCCCTTTGACACTGGGGCGTTTTTAGGTGCTTTTGGGTAAAAATAGCACCTGTAAAGCGGGCTTTCACACTGAGGTGATGCGCTGACAGCAACTTTGGAGCGGTGAAGGAGCATTGTGTACACCGCTCCTCCACCGCTCTTGTCCATTGAAATTAATGGGCAGCGCGGCCGAACCCTTTTTCGGCTGCTAGCGGGGGTTAAAAAGTGGCGAATAAAAAAATATTGAGACACCACAATCATATGAAAGAATGTACTATATATGAATGACCAGCTTTACCTTACTATCTATTTTATTGTACTATTTTCTGAAAATGGGCACCTAGGGCCAGATTCAGGTACAATTGCCCTGGCGCAGAGTATCAGAGATACACTACGCCGCCGTATTTTACCTGGCTCTAAGACAAATTCAGGTAGATTTCGGCCCGTAAGGTACGGCGGCGTAGTGTATTTCTCGCGGCGGAATCGAAATACGCGATTAGGGGGCGTGAAGCATTTAAATTAGGCGCGTCCCCGCGGCGATCGAACTGCGCATGCTCCGTTCAGAAATTTCCCGCCATGCATTGCGCGAAATTACGTCGTTACGTCATTTTTTTTCAGTAGCGTCGTTTACGTACATTCCTATTCCCGGACGACTTACGCAAAAACCCCCAAAAAATTGAAATTCGACGCGGGAACGACGGCCATACTTAACATGGGCCGTCTAACTATAGACCAGATAATAGCTGCCCTAACTTTACGCAGCAAAAAGCTGACTACAGATGCCGTAAGAGAATGCGACGGCCAATCGTAACTTTGTGGATCGTCGGAAAAAGCTAATTTGCATACCCCGATGCGGAAAACTACGCGAACTCCACCCAGCGGGCGGAAAAAGATTGCAGCGTAGATCCGACGGCGTACGGAGACGTAAGCATGTCGGATCGAAGCCCGAAGCCGTCGTAATATGGTTTGAGGATTCAAACTAATGATACGACGCGGGTAATTTGAAATTACTCCGTTCTATCAGGAGATAGACTGGAGTAATGGCTCTGTGAATCTGGCCCCTAGTCTTTACCATTTGCACAATAGGATAAAGGGGATCATATTTAGCTTGTCATAAAGATGGATGTAACCAATTTCTGGACTAGTAGCCCACCAAAAAATACAGATTAGGGCAGTGCTTTGAAATTTACAGGGGTCAGAATTAGAGGTTAACTTTAGTAAGATGTTAAAAATAATATAATGAAAATGACAAATTTCCCTACATTTTCCATCTGATTTAAAAGAGTAACTTACATTAAGATGTCTTGTACAACCTTTTATTTTTATTTTTTGTTTCAAGAAGGAAAACAATAAGATAAGTACTTTAAAGTGTGACCTTGATATTCCAAGATTTCTAACACCTGTTCCTATTTCACATTTGGGGGTTATTTCTAGTTCCCTATGGAAGTATTTAAGTTGTATTCATTTGAAAAATAGACTTGGCGTATACTCATTAATCACAGCCCAGACTGGCATAGCTCTTCAAAATGACAATACAAATTGCTGCATCAGGGAATTTTAATGCTTTTAAGAGCTCATTGATGCCAAATTACAGGCATAAAGTCATTCCTCTGTAATTTTTTAACAATGTAATATAAAAAAACAAAGTACCAGCTTTCATGAGTACAAATTGCCTGTGTTATGGCTTGCTAAACTGCTTGTTTTATTTATTTTTTATTTTTTTAAGAAATAATTTAATACATTATTTAAATAATGTTTTTAGCAGTATAACTTAATAGCACTATGGATATTAAAACAAGAATACTCGCTGCGATTACCCCGTTTTGCTATAGCGGTTTGTCACTATGAAAATCATAATGATTTGATGATAATGAATTTCTATGGGATAGCTAACAATTACATTTTTGCTCATCAGTGTTGCTAGCAACAATCCCTAATAGGGCCAGATTCAGGTAGATGAGAGTATCTTTCCTCTGGAGTAACGCTTCTCATTTACGTTACTCTGAAGACCCTTTCAGCGCAAGTCCTGTAATTCACATAGCAGTTGCGCGTAAACTTGCGCCAGAGTAACGATAATGCGCTGGCGTAACCCGACGCAAGTGGAAGTGGGTGTGATCATATGTAAATGATGGGCGGAGCCCAGCGCAGAGGCTTACGTTCAGCGCATCATCCACGGAGCATGCGCAGTGAGTGCGGCTCCACTCGCCCCCTTGTGCGCATGCTCACAACTTCCGTCGGCACCACTTCCTGGGAAACGTCAGCGCAATGCGTTCCGCTGGGCGCTTAAAAGCGCTGGCGGAAACGCCATTCCGGCGCAAAAGTAGTTCCATTTCCCCCCACCCCAGGGAAGATACTTTTGCCCTGTAATGGCTGCTCCCGCTACCCCCAAAGAGAGGAGGAACCTAAACTATAATGCCCAGGAGGTCTCTGTGATAATCTCGGCTATGGAGACGTTTAATGATTTCCTCCATGGGAAAAAAAGCAGGAAGACCAGCCGGGAAAGGAAGCAGGGTATCCTGGACACCATTGCTGCCAGGGTCAATGTGCTAGGGTACTCCACCCGGACTGCAGGCGACATTCAAAAAAAAATAAACGACCTGCGGCGCAAGGTGAGGGGCAAGGTGTCCACCATTCGGAGCCATGAGCGGGGCACAGGTGGTGGTCCACCATGTCCTGTCACCCTGACCGCGGAGGAGGAGGTGGTCGCCCGCTGCCTGGACAGGGAGCAGTTGGAGGGGGTCCCTGGCTATGACTCCGTAGAGGAAGGCTCCAGGACAGGTAAGTGATTTTTACCCCCTTTTTGGTGTGTTGCATGTGGGGGGGGGGGTGGGTACATGTGCCAAGTGTGTGGGACCACCAACATGTGTCTGCTTTGTGTCATCCACAGATGACGGAGCTGGGCCATCATCTCGTGCCGGCCAGTCCACCCCAACCTCCCAACGGGATGCTGATGACGAGGCCCTGGGTGCTGGAGACACCGAGGTGGAGGAGGAGAGTACCCACACCACTTCAGCAGAGGTGGTTGTGGAGGAGCCTGTCCCTGAACAGGAGTTTATTTTAATGTTGGAGGAGTCCTCCTCCTCTGCAGGGCCCTCTGTGATCCCCTCCCCCATCCTAGGTAGCCCCTCAAGGGCGACTCCATCCCCACGGGGACAACCTTCTTCTGCCCCCAGGAAGACCAGGGGGGTGTGTGATCTGGTCGAGGACCAGGTGCTGTTGGACCACGCCAAGCAGACCCAGCAGATGGGGGAGATTGCTGGCCACCTGGACCGGGTCGCTGACAGCCTGGGCTCCATGTCACAGCTGCCCAGTCGTGTGCAGGGCGTTGTGACCAGCCTGGGGGAGGTGCAGGCTGATATCCGGCACTTGACAGCAGCTGTCCGAGACAACACAGCTGCCATCCGGGAAGAGGGGAGGCAGCGGCAACGTGACCAGCGGCATCAGATCACCCGCCAGCTGAGGATGCAGGCCCAGACAAACCTGTATCTGAGCCGTATCGCTGTGGCATTGGAGGGCAGGCAGCCAACAGCTCCCAGGAGTGGCCCACCCGGGGATCAGCCTCCTCCTGATGCCCCCCCACCCCCACCACCACCCACTCCCTCCAGGCAGATGAGGAGCCTGAGAGTGCCCCCAAGGAGGAGCCCCCGTCATCCCAGATGAGGGTTTTTTTTTTTTTTGGTTGTTATATATTTTTGTTTATACTCAGGATATGAGTTTTTGTTTATTTTTGAATATTTTTGTTTATACTCAGGACATGAGTTTGTTTTTTTTTTGGTTCTCAGGTTATGAGATATTTTTTTTAATTTTGTACTGCACACGGTCAGGAGTGCAGGGGACAGTGTGAATGGTGTGTGAATGTGAGAGGGTGGCACTCCTGAAAGTAAGGGGTGTCACCCTCGGCCGTGGTGGTGAAGTTAACCCCACGGCTGAATGAATGACGTGTGAAAGGTGTGTGAATGGACAGTGACATCATTGGGGCCTTGACGCTGGCGTTGCTGCTCCCAACTCCTACATGCTGGACTTGGGCTAATCCAATGCGATGTGCATGTGGTGTGTGTGATCCAGTGGTGTACACGCGTGCACTGTCTGTGTGATTAATGTATTGGTTTAGTGTCCAAAGATGCCTACGGCGAGGACCCTCCTGACTGCTCTTCCATCAGCAGACTGGGTGTCCTCTGGCAGGTGGGGACTGTGTGGGTCGGGGGTCAGGTCATCACGTATGTCAATCTGCAGGCCTTTTCTCATAGCAAAGTTGTGCAGAATACAACATGCAGCGATGATCTGACACACAAAGGTAGGGGAATACAATAGGGTCCCCCCGGACTTATCCAGGCAGCGGAAACGGGACTTTAGGAGCCCAAATGTTTGCTCCACCACTCCACGGGTTTTGATGTGTGCTTCATTGTATTTTCTCTCTCCTCTGGTTTGGGGGTTCCGGAAAGGAGTCATTAGATGGGGTCCCAGTGCATATGCAGAGTCACCTGTAAGGTAAAAGACAGGAGGATGTTAGTCATGCATGTGCGACTTCTGTTGTGCATCACGGGAGGGGATAGTCATGCCTGACTCCCTTGTCACTCACCAACCAGCCAGCTGTCCCCATACATGTTCTGCTCGAATTCTGTAGGGATGGGGCTCTGACGGTATATGAAGCTGTCATGGCTGGACCCGGGGTGTTTGGCACGGACGTGCCAAATGAGGCGTTGGGCATCAGCTATCACCTGTACGTTGATGGAATGCCAATGCTTCCGATTGCGGTATATGTGCTCTGTGGCACTGGGAGGCTGGAGTGCCACATGTGTGCAATCAATGGCCCCGATGGTGCGTGGGAATCTGGCAATGTTGTAGAAATCTGTCATTGCCTTCAGCCGCAGCTCCTCAGTGGTGGGTCTGATGAACTGGTTGGACATGCGTCTGAGGATTGCAGGGACAACCTGGTGCACACATCTGCTTATGGAGGACTGTGACATCCCAGCCACCACTCCACTTGTACGCTGGAATGATCCACTGGCAAGGAAATGAAGTGTTGCCAGGACCTTCACCAGTGGCTGCACTGCTTGTGAGCGGTGTGTTGGGCTGGTGATGTCATCCTGCAGGGTTGTGGTTAGTTCAAGTATTACATCAGGGCTGAATCTGAAGAGGCGATACACCTCCTCATCCCCCATGCCAAAGAGGTTCATACGAGTGCGGTATATCCTCTCACATGCCCGCCTCCTCCGTAGCGAGGGACCCAGTACTAGTCTTAGGACCACAATTGCCCCTGGCATGTTGGCACACAGAGGTGTTGTCCTTGCAAGTGTTGTTGTTCAGCTAGCTCCTATCGTCGGTAACGCTGCTGTAGCTGCTCTCCTGCTGACCTGTGGCCGTCTGGAGTAAAGATAAAGCAGCCTTTTGTAGAAATAACTTTGCGCCGGACGGACGAGATACGCGCGGCGCATGTAGCCAGCGTATGGTGCTAATCCGTTCGTGAATTGGGAAAAATACCTCATTTGCATATTTGCAGGGGAAATCAATGGGCGCGACTGATGCGCCCAGCGAAAATAAGCGCTGACGATACTCTGGCGTCGGAACGTTCCGCCGGTCGCAAATGGCCCGTTATTGGGCGCATCTAGTTTGGTGGGTACGGGCACATAGAACCGACGGCGCATCATCACAGTTACGCGGCGCATATCGAAATACTCCAGCGCAAGTGTTCCTGAATCTGGCCCATAATGTTTATCTATGAAATGTTGCAGCAACCACTATGTTTAGCTAAAAAAAAAAGCAAAGCCGCGCCACTAAATGAACATACTAAACACCATAAATTGATAAAAGCAAAAAGGAAATAAATCCCATATTTTTTAAATGTTCAGCACAATGGGATATGACAACCAGTCTATATTGAAAGTTCAGTATAATCTGTGCAAAAAAGCAACACATGCAGAGACGTCCATCAAACACCACCACAGTGACGGATATTAGCCTAGAAGTGATCCCTTCACCGATAATGCAATGGCTGCTTACCACAGGCAAGCTCAAAAGAGCGGTTGGCTATAGCCCAGGCACGGCCTTGGCGTTCAGAGGATGTACTGTCTAGATGATTCCCACAGGTCGGTCCCGAAAGACAACTCTTAGTCCACCAGAATGCTTGTGGGCGTAACTCATGAATCATCCATAAGAACAGTAAAACAAAGGATGCACCATAGTGTGATTCCGTAATAAAAAATGTAATAAGTAAAAAACATATTGTACTCACAAAAAAAATAAGTTAAAAAACTGCGTATAGTAATCCTGGCCGGCAAGCAAAGGAGCGATACCTTCCCCCTACGTGGTGACGTCACTGCGCGTCCCCAGACGCGTTTCGTCATCAACGAATGTTTTCAATGGGATGTTTACCTACAAGCCAATGAAGAAGAGAAATTAGATTGCTAGCTACAAATAGCTGTTAATGGCTGGCATTAGCAATTTGTAAAAAAAATGTGTGTCATCAGTTTAAGGATTAAGCCATGTTCTGCTCTAATCTAATGAACGCAACTGTAGGGGTAAAAGATGTACAGACACACACAAGTATGATACCGGTGCCTGAAATAAGTGCTGCCTGGATTGGCTCAGAGCCACCAACCTACAATGGAAAGTGACAGCGTGAGAATACAATTTTATGATAATTGGTTCTTGTGGGTCAATATAATCAGTTGTTTTTGCAGACAGGCACATTGGGGGGAATATATCGAGCAACTCGCCAACATATTTAGACCAAATTGTAGAATGATCCTGTACATCTTCTGGTCCATTTCAGGTGTGAATTCAGACAAAAATTTGACTTGATTTGCACCTGAAACAGTGAACAGACATGCAGCGGACTCCCTGCTGAGAGCCGCGGCCGCAGCTGGTGTTAACCCAGCCTTATGCTGGTCATACACTCTACGAAAAATCGTCCAAACGAACTTTCAAAAAATGAACGTTCAAACGTGAGCGCCAGGGGAGGGCTGGCAGCCTTAGGCCTGGGGGACAAGTCCAGTCAAGTGGCCCATAGAGCGTGGAAAAGTGATGGATCGAGGAAAACAGTCTAAGATTTTTCATGATCACAAGAGTCCGCACAGAGCCTCCCCTTACATCAGAGTCCGCACAGAGCCTCCCCTTACATCAGAGTCTGCACAGAGGCCCCCCTTACATCAGAGTCTGCACAGAGGCCCCCCTTACATCAGAGTCTGCACAGAGGCCCCCCTTACATCAGAGTCTGCACAGAGGCCCCCCTTACATCAGAGTCTGCACAGAGGCCCCCCTTACATCAGAGTCTGCACAGAGGCCCCCCTTACATCAGAGTCTGCACAGAGGCCCCCTTACATCAGAGTCTGCACAGAGGCCCCCCTTACATCAGAGTCTGCACAGAGGCTCCCCTTACATCAGAGTCCACACAGAGCCTCCCCTTACATCAGAGTCCGCACAGAGCCTCCCCTTACATCAGAGTCCGCACAGAGCCTCCCCTTACATCAGAGTCCGCACAGAGCCTCCCCTTACATCAGAGTCCGCACAGAGCCTCCCCTTACATCAGAGTCCGCACAGAACCTTTCCTTACATCAGAGTCTGCAGAGACCCCATATACATCAGATATGATGTAAGGGGTGTTCTGGGAAACTTAATTTAAGGGTGCGTGCTGTGGACTATTGTGTAAAGAGGGTCTCTGCTCACTAAAGCCTCCCCCCTCCCCTTTAACAAGGTCCACAAAGCACCCCTTTTTATACACTGGGAGGCAGGAGAGACTAGAGAGGGTGAGCTTACCAGGATGGAGGCTGAGGCGTAGGCAGGCTGTCTGATGCTTTTCTGGGTTCAAACTTCCTGTCCAGTGCCCACACATGATGAGCTCTATCTCTCCTCGTGTCTGTGCAAAGAGAGAAGGGGATGTCAGTGCTGGTGTGCGCTGAGGCTGAGCTATGTGTGAGACAAGACATAGCTCAGCTCTGCAGCCATCTACCTCATCTACTCATCTACAGCAGGAGGTGAGCAGCGGCCATGACCTGTGTTAACAGAGCTCCAGCAGGCATATTCCTGCTCTGCAAAAACAGCATTTGGTAGTGGCAGCCGGTGGCTGTGCATAGTGTCACCAGCCCGGGGGGAGATTTCCACCCTGCCCCCCCTGCAAGCCCTCCCATGGTGAGCGCAAACGATAGTGCCATCATGTAATGACCGATAAATCATTCAGTGGACATAAATAAATAAAAATAAAAAATTATACCTAGTGCAGAAAGTTCGGGCGGAAAACACATTAACCTTCCGATTTATCGTTCATTCGGCAGAACATTTCCAAACTTGTCCTTCGTTTTTTTCGGCTCAAAAAACGTCCCAACGATTATCGATTTTTGTGCCCATTAACTGTTCGAAAAACGAACGAACTGTCTGAACGACCAAATTTCGGCCGATTTTTCATATAGTGTATGGCCAGCATTACTGATGGCTGTCTCATTACCTCTGCTGGTAGTTTATTCCATTAAATTCTAAATCTGCCCCATAATCCGCTTCTGTTTTTCACTGCCTTGCTGTACTTCATAATTTTTAAATATCCCTCATTGTTGGGCTATTTTACACCAAAAAAAAAAAACATATTTACACAAAGTAATACATCAAATTAGAAGTAAAATTTAAATAAGTGAATAAGAGACACCCAGGGAGTTATTTACAAAAGGCAAATCCACTTTGTACTACAGGTCTAAACTACAAGTGCACTAGAAATTGCACTGAAAATGCACTTGGAAGTGCAGTCGCTGTAAATCTGAAGGGTAGATCTGAAATGAGGGGAAGTTCTGCTGATTTTATTATCCAATAATGTGCAAGCTAAAATTCTGTTTTTTATTTTACTTGCATGTCCCCCTCAAATCTACAGCAATTGCACTTCCAAGTACACTTTTAGTGAAATTTCTAGTGCACTTTGCACTTGTAGTTTGTAATTGTAGTGCAAAGTGGATTTGCCTTTTATAAATAACCCCCCCGGTGTTAGACGTAAGTTAAATCAATCTCAATAAAAGAGTCCATCGATTATATATATATATAATTCATTAGAAATCGTCCATTAAATCTACAGTCTTCACACCATACCACATGAGTACTTGGCACCGCTTCCCCATCAGGTGTGCACTCACCAAATGAATTTGCCTCACACTCTCATATTCGGCAATGGCACTGTTTAACCATGAGGTTAATCAATTCATCAATGGCAGCCTCTAGATCATGTATATTAAAGTAGATGTAAACCTTTACATATACTGTACATAGTTACATAGTTAGTCAGGTTAAAAAAAGACACAAGTCCATCCAGTTCAACCATTAAAAAAAAAATATATCATACATTCCCATATACCCAATTCTATACCCACAGTTGATCCAGAGGAAGGCAAAAAAAAACAGCAAAGCATGATCCAATTTGCTACAGCAGGGGAAAAAATTCCTTCCTGATCCGCTTTAAGGCAATCATATTTTCCCCTAGATCAACTTTACTTATAAATGTCAGTACTCAGTTATATTATGTACATTTAGGAAAATATCCAGGCCTTTCTTAACCACTTTACATCTGGCCAATTGACAAAAGACAGCCACAAGGTGGCTCTCAATTGCCGGGAGGACGTCCTCTGCTCCTCCAGCCACTGGGAGGCGCACATCACTGAAGTGCCAATGCACGTGCCTGGCGGCCGCAATGTTTGCCAGGTGCCCGCGATCGGCGGATACACAGACAAGGACATGGATCTGTGTGTGTAAACACACAGATCAACGTCCTGTCAGGGACACAGATCGGTCACCTCCCCCACAGTTAGAAACAGTATGCAGGGCACACATTTAACCCCTTCCTCGCCCCCTACTGTTAACCCCCAGTCACATTTATACAGTAACCAGTGCATATTTATAGCACTGGTCGCTGTATAAATGTAAATGGTCCCAAAATGTGTCAAAAGTGTCCGATGTGTCCGCCGTAATGTCGCAGTCCCAATAAAAATCCCATATTGCCGCCATTACTAGTAAAAAAAAATCATAAAAAAAATCATAATTCTGTCCCTTATATTGTAGGCGCTATAACTTTTGCGCAAACCAGTCGCTTATTGCGATTTTTTTTCTAACAGAAATACGTAGAAGAATACGTATCGGCCTAAACTGAGAATTTTTTTTTTTTTTAAATGGGATATTTATTATAGCAAAAAGTAAAAAATATTGTTTTTTTTTAAAAAAAATTACATTCTTTTATTGTTTATAGCTCAAAAAATAAAAACCACAGAGGTGATCAAATACCATCAAAAGAAAGCTCTATTTGTGGGAAAAAAAGGACATCAATTTTGTTTGGGAGCCACGTCGCACGACCACGCAAACGTCAGTTAAAGCGACGCAGGGCTGGAAGCTGAAATTTCGCCTGTGCCCAGTAAGCAAGTGGTTAAAGAAATCTACTGAGCTGGCCAGAACCACCTCTGGACGGAGTCTGTTCCACATTTTCACAGCTCCGATGCCGTGTACACACGGTCGTTTTTTGTGATGAAATAAAACAACGTTTTAAAAAAGGTCATTTAAAATGAT
The DNA here is from genome assembly GCA_029574335.1 of Rana kukunoris. Classification (NCBI taxonomy): domain Eukaryota; kingdom Metazoa; phylum Chordata; class Amphibia; order Anura; family Ranidae; genus Rana; species Rana kukunoris. Next base: position 164,108,134 of record CM056052.1, read on the forward strand.
CGTGTGGGCAAAACGTTGTATTATGTCTTCTGAAAAACTATCAAAAAAAAATTCGAACAATCCACAAGGTGATGCCAATTTTGGAAAATTATAAATTGTTTTTAAAATATTTTACAAATTAATATCTAAATGGTATGGCGTGCATTTGTATTCAGCCCCCTTTTCTCTGATACTCCTAACTAAAATCTAGAGGAACCAATTGCTTTCAGAAGTCACCTAATTAGTAAATAGAGTCCACCTGTGTGTAATTTAATCTCATTATGAATACAGCTGTTCTGTGAAGCCCTCAGAGGTTTGTTAGAGAACCTTCATAACCAAACACTGTCATGAAGGCCAAGGAACACACCAGACAGCTCAGGGATACAGTTGGGGAAAAGTTTAAAGCAGGGCCAGGTTATAAAAAAATATCCCACGTTTTGAACATCTCACAGAGATCAGAGTTCAATTCATCATTCGTAAATGGAAAGATTATGGCACAACTGCAAACCTACCAAGACATGGCCATCCACCTATACTGACAGGCCAGGCAAGGAGAGCTTTAATCAGATAAGAAGCCAACAGGCCCATGGTAACTCTGGAGGAGCTGCAGAGATACACAGCTCAGGTGGGGGAATCTGTCCACAGGACAACTATTAGTCGTGCTCGACGAAAATCTGGCCTTCATGGAAGTGTGGTAAGAAAAGAGCCATTGTTGAAAGAAAGCCATAACAAGTCCTGTTTGCAGTTTGCAAGAAGCCATGTGTGGGGACAGATACTCTGGTCAGATGAGACTAAAATTGAACTTTTTGGCCTAAACTAACACTGCACATCACCCTGAACACACCATCCCCACTGTGAAACATGTTCATGTGTTAGAATGGCCCAGTCAAAGTCCAGACCTAAATCCAATTGACAATCTGTGGCAAGAGTTGAAAATTGCTGTTCACACGATCTCCATCCAGTCTGACAGAGCTTGAGCTATTTTGCAAATTAGAATGGACAAAAATTTCCCTCTCTAGATGTGCAAAGCTGGTAGAGACCCCCAAAGAATTTGCAGCTGTAATTGCAACAAAAGGTGGTTCTACAAAGTATTGATTGGGGGGGGGGGGGGGCTGAATACAAATGCACAACACACTTTTCACATATTTATAAAAAAAAAAAAAATGAAAAACATTTACCATTTTCCTTCCACTTCACAATTATGTGCCAATTTGTGTTGGTCAATCATATAAAATCCCAATAAAATAAATGTCTTTATTTATTTAGTTGTAACATGATAAATTGTGGAAAATGTCAAGGAGTATGAATACTTTTTCCAGGCACTGTATATATGAAAAATTATAAATACTTTTTATTTTTTAAATAAGCGATCATATCTATTTTCTTGTATGTACGAGGGACTTGGAGATCTAGGGGTGAAGAAACAGCAGGACACTGGTCTTCCCAGTGAATGGTTGTGCAGAGGACCATGAGGACCATGACAGTACAGAACTGATCATTGGAGGACTGGCAGACTGTTCTCCCAGCACAGCCAGAAAACTGACCACATTGGGAAGGATGTGCTCTCATACCTAGTGTGGTCAGCTTGAAATAGAAAAATAGAGGAACTGGCAGGAAAAAACAGGCATTTCACTCAAAGGAAACAATACAAAAAGTACATGATACTTTTTAACACTAGTACATGGTACAACAGAAACATATCCGGAATATGAAACATTAGGGTAACACAGGCCCAGATTCACAGAGCGATTACGCCGGCGTTACAGGAGATGCGCGGCGTAAGTCTAATTGCGCGCGTGCGTTTCGATGCACGGCATTCCCAAAACGAGATACACAAGAAATCTATTTTTTCATTAGACAGGCGCATCCGTCCGCGCAAAACTGCCCTAGACACACCATTGATTTGCTATTCAAATATGCTAATGAGGGAGTTACGGGGATCCACAAAAGAACGTTGGTGCAGCGCAGGCTACGCGCTGTGCCAACATCTAAATGTCCTGTCTAAAATTAGACCATATAAAAGCTGGTATAAAATTAGACAATTCGTCTACATGTCAGATAAAGCAACACTGTTAGTGAGGAGCTGAGCAGTCACACGTGTTGCACAACAATCTGTATGCCAACATGCCAGTGGCATCCATGCTCATAGCTATACTACTGACTTTAGATGAGCAAAGAAGGAGGAGGGCATTGAGGAGGGCACTGAGGAGGGCACTGAGGAGGGCACAGGGTTTTTTTTTTTTTTTACTTTTTTTTTGCTTATATAAACTTTACAATTTAATCTAATCTAATACAATATTCTTATCTGATACAAGCCCCTCACTCTTCACTCTTCACTCTTCACGGGAGAGGATATATCACACACGCATAGACATCTATGGCATGAGTGATTCTGAGGTGTCTCGCATCTTCAGATTCACCCCTCATGCCATCATGGAATTAACCACAACCCTGCAGGAGGACATCACGAGCCCAACACATGACACTACATGACACTACCCATGACACCCATGACACCCATGACAGCTACATATACAATCAGAGCCCCATCCCCACAGATTTCGAACAGAACATGTATGGGGACAGCTGGCTGGTTGGTGAGTGACATGGGTGGCAGGCATGACTGCCCCCCCCCATGATGCACACATCACAAACATGCACTACTAACTTCCTCCTGTCTTTTCCCTTCAAGGTGACTCTGCATATGCACTGGGACCCCATCTCATGACCCCTCCTCATGCCAGCTCACATTATGCATCTTTGCACGTTAAACACACAGATTAATCAAGGCACAATGAGAATGCATGCATGCACACCACTGTGGTCCCTAGCACACACACCCCACATCCTCATCAAATTGGATTGGCACAAGTCCACCATGCAGGACTTGTGAGCAGCAACGCCACGCCAAGGTTCCAATTATGTCACTGTACATTCATACACCATTCACACGGACCTGGGGATCACTTCTCCCTGGTCCTGGGGAACCCTTCTCCACCAAAGATGAGGGTGACACCCCTTTTCCGGCAGGAATGTCACCCCCACATTCAAACAGCATTCACAACCCAAAAAAAAAAAATGCCCAGCAAAAAAAAAAATTTTCCAGCAAAAAAAAAAGGGCAAAAAAAAAAAAAAAAACAGGCCAAAAAAAAGCGGAAAAGCAAATTAATGCAGTTGACGTGAGCCACGCCTGGGGCGCCCCCGGCCATGGCCCCGGCTCCTCAGGGGAGACTCATTGGGGAGGGGGTAATCCGGGGAAGGAGGAGCAGCCCCTGGTCTCTGCCCACCTCACGGCCTGCCCTCCAAGGCCACGGCAATTCTGTTCAGGCCAGCACCTAGTGTTGGCCTGGATAGCCTGGGTGAGGGCCCTCACATCCTGCCCAACGCCTGCTGTTGTAGTCTGCAGGTCGTTTAGGCAGTTTGTAAGAGCCAGGGAGTGGCAGTCCAGGTCCCCAAGCGTATCATTTATGGAGGACAGGCTCTCCTCCACCCGCACCAAAGTCTGGCTGACTTCTCCCAGATGGCGGGTCTGAAGGAACTGGTCCCTTCTCAGATTGGCGGGCAGGATATCGGCCACCCCCCTGGTCTTCTGGGTCGCCTTCCTGCCTCCAGCTGATGCTTGTGGCCGGGGAGAAGGGGAGCCCCTTGGGAGGGGTGCCCTGTTGGGGGAGGAGTGGGAGGGGCTACCCCTTATGGAGGGCTGGCTGCTGCCAGCCAGAGGGGAAGAGTCCTCCAAAAACAAAAGTCCACTGCCTGACATGGACTCCTCCTCTTCAACCTCCTTCTCTTCAACCTCCTCCGAGGACTCCGGCCTTGTCGGGGGGTCCTCATCAGGCTGCTGTCCTGGGGATGGTGCGGTCAGCCCAGATGGCCCAGCACCCTCCTGCACATCTGTGGATGACACAAAACATTCACATGTTGGAGGATCCACACACTTGCCACATATTCCCTTTTACCCCCTCCCCCACACATGCTACACACCTGATAGGGCAAAAAAACCTTACCTGGCATCACAGGCTCCTGACTTGAGTCATAGCCAGGCAGGCCCTCCACTTCTTGCCTATGAAAGGTCTGGGCCACCGCACGCTCCTCCGCTGTCAGCCTAACAGGGCATGGTGGGCCCCCTCCTGTGGCCCTGGCATGGGCTAGCATTTTGGCCAGCTTCTTTTTGACCAGACGCCGGAGGTCATTGATCTTCTTTTCAATCCCCGACCGTGTCCGGGTCTCCCCCCCCCCTGATGCATTCACCTCGTCAGTAATCATGTCCAAAATCTCTCTCATCCTGGCCGGGGTGGTGTTGGCACTCTCCGGGCCGTGGAGGTAACGCCCATATTGGGAAATGGCCCGGGCAAGAATTTGTTTCTCCCCAAAAGTAAAATTTAACTTCCTCTTTCTCTCAGTCATACTCAGACAAAAACTCACTCCCAAACAGTCAGCAAAAATCACTCTCAAAAACAAGCAGGAAAAATCACTCACAAAAACAAGCAGGAAAAATCAATCAAGAAAACAAACGAACAAAAAACTATCAACCAAAAACTCTCACAAGCAGTCACCAAAAATCACTTACAAATATCTTCTAACAAACACTAGATCACACAGTCCACAAACATCACAAAGACAAACCACAACGCAACTAACAACAGAACAAAAGCACCTTGCTGTATAGGGAGGGATACAAAGGGATGTACTTTTGCAAAGGAAGTGCGTTTCTGTCTGTCTATTTATGCTGTCTGCGTAGTTCATGATTTTGCCCTAGTCCACTTCCAATTTCACTGATTGCGCTCTTCCCGAGTTGGGAGCATGCGCACAGAGGTGCTGACATGGTCTGCTTCAAGCGCGCATGCGCGAGCTGGCCGGCCCTTCATTTGCATGGGGTCACGGCTCATTTCAATGTAACACGCCCACGTCCTTCCCAATTTGTATTACTCCGCCTTGCGCCTCAGAAATAACGTTGCGCAGGCGCTAATTTCTGCGTAAAACCGACGAGAATAGGGTGATTGCGCCGCTACATTGCGCCAGTCTAACGTAAAGGCGGTGCGCTACGCCGGTCCAATAATGCGCAGATGTACCTGAATCTGGCCCACAGTCTTTAAACCTGCTTGCGGTTCCTCAGTCCATGGGGTATATTGTACAGGAAACAGTGGCAAGTCCCAGAACTGCTGAGGATGGGCAAATCATGTCTCCCTGCCCATTGTTTCTGCAGTAACATTTGTCTCTCTATAGCCAGCATCAGTACTATACAGTCTCTGTCTATAAACCATGCAATATAATGTATTCTCTTTTGTATCTAAATAATCACATAGAACACATAATAAATAGTGAATCGTTTAAACCACACAGTTTATTTCACAAATTATATTTTCCACATCACATAATCATGGGCATACAGTTTTTTGGCTAGATGGCAGATGATGTGGCATTCTAATAAACAGAAGTGCCCATAAAGACGGATTCTGGTTTCCAAAAGCTTGCAATAATCATTTCTGGGAAAGTTTTTTTTTTTTTTTTTGTATCTTTTAAAAGTAATGTCTCTTGTTATTGTGTGCCAGGAGAAGACACACCAGTTTGACCATTTCTTTTTTCTTTTTTTTACATGCTTTCTTATTAGTTATTTACAATGCAGAGAGACACAATTTTTTTGGCAGAGGTTACATGTACTGCAAATTGGTTAACAAAGCCAACGTTTCTGTCTCCAGTCATTGAAGACATTTTCACACTTCAAATCATAACATGAGAAGAACGTTAGGAGCCAAACGGGACCTGTTTCTGAAAGTCCTCCTAATCTTCAGACCAGGTCCCTGAAACTATGATTAAGTGACAGTATAAACTGTACATTATATGGCCAACACACAACATTGTTCTAGTGGTGTTTAGCTAATGTGAAAATTTCACCATCTCCATGAGAGTTATTACGGAAAAATTCTGATACTTTGTTTTACTTGAACGCCAACAATACAGCAGTTATTTTGCTGCTGCTTCTGCTACTAATAGTTCTCTAGAACTACTATTCCTTCTGCTTTTATTATTTTGGCCACAGCTACTAAAATACTATGGGGCCTAATTACATGGCAAAATAGTTTTTCTTATCATCATACTTCAAAATCTCACTCAGTCCTACCTGTTTGTGTCTGATAAACCCTTGGCCAGTTTCTAATCCACTGAGAAGGTTTACAATGGGACACATTGCAACACAAAACACTAAATAAAAGTGGATTGCCATGTACACACGGTCGGAATTTCCGACAACGAATGTTTAATGGGAGCTTTTTGTCGGAAATTCCGACTGTGTGTAGACTCCACTGGACATTTGCTGTCGGAATTTCCGACAACAAATTTGGGAGCTTGTTCTCAAATTTTACCAACAACAAAATCCATTCTCATAAATTACGATCATGTGTGGACAATAGCACATAGCACATTCGTCAGGCTGTTACGTACTGAAAAGCACGAGGCAGAAAAGCGTGAATTGTCTCTCACCACACTTCTACTAACACGACATGGTTTTGAACTTCCCTTTAATAGTGCCATAGTACGTCTTGTACGTCACCACATTTTTGGCATTGTATGCAAGACAAATTTGAGCCAACGTCCGTCGGAAAAAAATCTGCAGTTTTGTTGTCGGAATTTCCAATCGCTTGTACGTGGCAGAAGAGTTTTAAGGACATATCAAATTGAAGTCCCAAGGCCATTTTAGAACATCCTTGAGATGAGATGCTAAAAACAGGCTCATGACTACAGCTGGAAGATCTGACGGTTCCGTTAAAGTACCACCACTGCATTACACAATCCAGACAGCATGGCAGCCTCCAAGAAGGACAGATGGAAATGTTCAGCAGAGTTTGTAACCAACTTTTTTTCTGTCATGGTGTCACCATAGCTCCACCAGGATGAATAATGCCGCGTACACGCGGTCGTTTTTTGTCTTGTAAAAAAACAACGTTTTTTTCTCATGAAAAAAAACTATGTTTTTCAAACTTCATTTTAAAAAACGACGTTGCCTACACACCATCGTTTTCTGAAAATTCTCTTGCAAAGCGCGGTTACATACACCACGTACAACAGCACGCGGGTTTAAAAACGTTGTTTTAGTGTACACACGATCATTTTTTATGACACAAAAAACGACATTCTGAAAAACGACATAAAAAATTAAAGCATGTTCGAATTTCTTTTTTGTCGTTTTTCAGAAGATATAAAACGACGTTTTGGCCATACACGATCATTTTAAATGATGTTTTTTAAAACGTTGTTTTATTTCATCACAAAAAAAGACCGTGTGTATGCGGCATTACTCTTGAATGAATCACTTTTCTGACCACCAAAGGGAGAACAGAAAAACAAAGAAATGCAAACACCAGATTGAATCAACTGAATTCAAAGTGTGAGACAGTGATATTCCAAAATTGATTAAATTCATTATTTTCCTCAAAATTCTACAAGCATTGCCCCATAATGACAACATGAAAGAAGTTTGTTTGAAATATTTAGCAAATTTATGAAAAAGAAAAAAAAAAAAAGCACACGTACAAAGGTATTCACAGTCTTTGCCGTGACACTCAAAATTGAGCTCAGGTGGATCCTATTTCCACTGATCATCCTTGAGATATTCTACAACTTGATTGGGGACTACCTGTGGTAAATTCAGTTGATTAGACATGATTTAGAAAGGCACACACCTGTCTATTTAAGGTCCCACAGTTAACAGTACAGAACAGAATACAAATCAAGCAATGAAGGCCAAGGAACTGTCTGTAGACCTCCGGGACAGGATTGCACAGATCTTGGGAAGGGTACAAAAAAATGTCTGCAGCACTGAAAATCCAAATGAGCACAGCAGCCTTCATCATCTGTAAATGGAAGACGTTTGGAACAACCAGGACTCTTCGTAGAGCAGACCGCCAGGCCAAACTGAGTGATCGGGGAATGATGGTCACTCGGAGAGAACTCCAGCGTTTCTCTGTGGACAAGAGAACGTCCATGATAGGCGGAACACTGAACACAGTATCTGCTGGGAAACTGAGTCTGAGGATGAGTCACAGCTACATGGGTTGTCTGCAATGTGGAGAGAGGAGAACCTTCTAGAACAGGGGTCTCCAAACTACGGCCCGCGGGCCACATCCGGCCCACCAGGCCATTTCTTCCGGCCCGCAGCTTGAATCCTTAGTTCCCCTGTTAGTTGTGGAACCTGCGCTGCATATTCGTCCCAGGCAATATGCAGCACAGGTCCCGTAATCCCTCCCGGCGTTTCACTGTGTTGGCTGCTGGGACCACGGCATCCCAGCAGCCAATGAGGTGTTTAGTGCAGACCCGTTGCAGCCTCCTTCCTCCCGCTTCCTGCCTCGCTGTTATCCAGTAACGAGTGTGTAATACCAGCGGGGCGGGAGTCGGGAGGTGCAGCAGGTCTGCACAGCTAGTGATGGAGACGCGCTGGACACGCGCTGGACACATGCAAGGAGGGGGGCTGATACACTTGTGTGGGGGTCGGTAGAATAGCTCTTATGGGGACACAAATGTGGGGGGCTGACTCTTATGGGGAGACGAATGTGGGGGGGGGGGGTTGACTACTCTTATGGCTCTGATGGGGACACAAATATGTGGGGACTGATGACTCTGATGGGGGACACACGTGGAGGGGGGGCTGATGACTCTGATGGGGACACAAATGTGGGGGGGGCTGATGACTCTGATGGGGACACAAATGTGTGGGGGCGGGGGCTGATGACTCTGATGGGGACACAAATGTGGGGGGGGGCTGATGACTCTGATGGGGACATAAATGTGGGGGGGTGATAACTCTGATGGGGACACAAATATCAGTGGGGTCTGATGGGGACACAAATGTGGGGGTGATGGTGGCTCTTATGGGGACACAAACATGTGAGGGGAGCTGATGGCTCTAATGGTGACACAAATATGCGGAAGGGGAGGTAATGGCTCTGATGGGGACACAAATATGCAGGCGGGGGTGGGCTGTGATGGGGACACAAATGTGCAGGGAGACTCGGATTAATGATGGGGGGGCTCTAATGGGGACACCAATTTGTGGGGATAGCCTGATGAGTGATGGGGACAAAGATGGATGGGCACACAGATGGATGGGGACACAGATAAATGGGGAGACTGGGGACACAGATGAATGGGAAGACTGATGGGGTCACAGACTGATGGGGGACAGACTGATGGGGACACAGATGAATGGGGAGAGAGATAGATGGGGAGACTGATAGGGACACAGATGGATGGGGAGACTGATGGGGACAGAGATGAATGGGGAGACAGATAGCTGGGGAGACTGATAGGGACACAGATGGATGGGGAGACTGATGGGGACAAAGATGTATGGGGACACAGATGGATGGGGAGACTGATGGGGACCGAGATGTATGGGGACACAGATGAATGGGGACACAGATGGATTGGGGCACACAGACTGATGGGGGCACAGATGAATGGGGAGACAGATAGCTGGGGAGACTGATAGGGACACAGATGGATGGGGAGACTGATGGGGACAGATGTATGGGGACACAGATGAATGGGGACACAGATGAATGGGGACACAGATGAATGAGGACACAGATGAATGAGGACACAGATGAATGGGGACACAGATGAATGGGGACACAGATGGATGGGGACACAGATGGATGGGGGCACAGATGGATGGGGACACAGATGGATGGTGACACAGATGAATGGGGTCACAGATGAATGGGGACACAGATGAATGGGGGCACAGATGAATGGGGGCACATATGGATGGGGGCACATATGGATGGGGGCACAGATGGATGGGGGCACAGATGGATGGGGACACAGATGGATGGGGAGACTGGGGACACAGATGAATGGGAAGACTGATGGGGACACAGACTGATGGGGTCACAGACTGATGGGGACAGACTGATGGGGACACAGATGAATGGGGAGACAGATAGATGGGGAGACTGATAGGGACACAGATGGATGGGGAGACTGATGGGGACAGAGATGAATGGGGAGACAGATAGATGGGGAGACTGATAGGGACACAGATAGATGGGGAGACTGATGGGGACAGAGATGAATGGGGAGACAGATAGATGGGGAGACTGATAGGGACACAGATAGATGGGGAGACTGATGGAGACAGAGATGAATGGGGAGACAGATGGATGGGGAGACTGATGGGAACAGAGATGTATGGGGACACAGATGAATGGGGAGACTGGGGACACAGATCAATGGGAAGACTGATGGGGTGACAGATGGATTGGGGCACACAGACTGATGGGGTCACAGATGGATGGGGAGACTGATGGGGACAGAGATGTATGGGGACAGAGATGTATGGGGACACAGATGAATGGGGACACAGATGAATGGGGTACAGAGATGGATGGGGACACAGATGGATGGGGACACAGATGGATGGGGTCACAGATGGATGAGGACACAGATGAATGGGATCACAGATGGATGAGGACACAGATGAATGGAGACACAGATGAATGGGGACACAGATGGATGGGGACACAGATGGATGGGGACACAGATGGATGGGGACACAGATGGATGGGGTCACAGATGGATGGGGTCACAGATGGATGGGGACACAGATGAATGAGGACACAGATGAATAAGGACACGGGTGAATGGGGACACGGGTGAATGGGGACACGGGTGAATGGGGACACGGGTGAATGGGGACACAGATGGATGGGGACACGGGTGTTAAACCTCATGCACGCTGGAAGTTTAGCCCCGCTGCATGATGCTCCAGCGTTTAGGTGCCAGCAAAAAATATAGGAGCACCATCCAGTCCTGCTGTCAGCAGTAAGTCAAATTCTATTCTTCTTCTACTGTGGATTTATTTATAAATTATTTTTCCGGCCCGCGAATATGTGTAAAATATAGAATGTGGCCCTCAAAGTAAAAAGTTTGGAGACCCTTGTTCTAGAAGAACAACCATTTCTGCAGCACTCCAACCATCTCTGCAGCACTCCAACAATCAGGCCTGGATGGTAGTGTGGCCAGAGGAAAGCCATTCCACAGTAAAAGGCACATGACGGCCTACCTGGAGTTTGACAAAAGTCACCTGGTCTGATGAAACAAAGATTAAACTCTGTAGCCTGAGAGGCAAGAGGAAACCAAGCACTGCTCATCACCTGGCCAATACCATCCCTAAAGTGAAGCACGGTGGTGGCAGCATCATGCTTCGGGGATGTTTTTTCAGAGGCAGGAACTGGGAGACGTTCTTCATACCCCATAAATTTCTACAGCTGGAGAAGGGTTGTTACCTAAAACATTGTCAGGACCTGGGCTTTAACCTGGGACCTCTTCTGTGTTTAGCACTGATGTATCCCACTGAGCTATCTGGGATGCTGGACATCTCCCTGCCTGATCTATTGGACAACCCTGCCTTGTGTCTTGATTGCTGTTGAACCTTGAACTCCTTGCTCCTCCCATGAAATGTTTATAAAAGCATTGTCTCTGCACTTCCTCTTTGCCAGGTTATTGTGCCTTCTCAGCCAGTGCCTTGCTATTTGACTTCCCTGCTGCCATCTGTATTTCGCTACCAGTCGTGATTGACCCTTGGCTTGTTCCTTGACTGCTCTACTGCCTGATCCCAACCTGCAACTACTCGCTTACTGACCACACTACCTTACCCAGCTTGCTCACACCCTGGTGGGGCAAATCTGAGGACTGTGACCTGGTACTAGCACGCAGCTAAATCCATCTACACCATCAGGAGCACCGGCTAGTACTTAGAATTCGCACCTCAGGTGTCATCTGCCAGAAGTGACTGCCTATATACCTGTCCCACAACTGCTATAGCTACTGGTCTTCAAGCCCGACGCCCGATTGTGACAAACATGTACTTTTATTCGATAGTCTCTGTGGTTGATTTACTAAAATTGGAAAATCTGGTGCAGCTGTGCATGGTAGCAAATCAACTAAATCAACCCCTATGACTTCATTGCTGACATCGTTGTTGATATGGGAGATTGAGATTCTGTAGTTTCTGTTGTCTTCTTGAACAATGAAACAGTGGGACATTTGTTGAATGTCGGCCATAGCAGCAAATGGTTCTCATCTAAAGAAGAGTAAAACTCCTAGAAGGTTGTTGTTCAGTTTAGGCCTGGTGAGAAGACTATTGTTGAGAGAAACACCTTCATATTGAGCACTTGAGTTGAAGACCACCCTGATCTTATCTTGATTGTGACAATGGTACACTCCAAAGCATGGGAGGTACCAGCATTCCTCTCTTTCCCTAAGAGGTGGTGCAGATTAGCATAATCTCTCACAACACCTGTGTTTTTTTTAATCTCTGGTTTTCTGTTCAGGTTGCATTGTAATGGCTCATGCACATAGGGCGTTATAAAAAAACGAGCTGCAATGCCACTACCAACGCCAGGAAAAAGCAGCTGTAAAAATGTGCTTTTAGTTGTATTGGTGTTAATGCAAGTTTAGCCTAACTAGCTTTTAGCGGTGTTATTCTGCTTCTACTCAAAATAAATTGTTCCCTATGAAAGCCCATTGATTTGAATAGAAGTCGCACCAGACGTCGGATCATAATGATACGACTTGCAGTGCGACTTGTGCGCTGAGGATCTTGAAGAGGAACCCCATGCCAAAATGAAAAAACAAAAGAACTTCAGAGGAAGAACAGAGGGAGAAGACAGCAGGAGAAGGCAGTGGAAGAAGACAGCGGAAGAAGACAGGGGAGAGAGGAGAACTGTCAGAGAGAGAAGACAGCAGCGGCAGAAGTCATCAGTGGTGAGAGAAGAAGAACCAGAGGATGAAGACATCGGCGAAGGGTGAAGAGACACCGGAGCTGCTTTAATAAATTACTTTGCTGTTTTTTTTTCAAGTTTTTTGGGGGGTGAATGGGTAGGGGTACAAAGCACCCCATACTCATTCACATAGGGTGGGGGGCCGGGATCTGGGGGCCTCCTTGTTTAAAGGGGGCTTCTAGATTCCGATAAGCCCCCTGCCTGTAGACCCCGACAATGAACGACCAGGGTTGTCAGGAAGAGGCCCTTGTCCCCATAAACTTGGGGACAAGATGCTTTGGGGTGGGAGGCGCACCCCCTGCCATGTTGAGGGGATGTGGCCTGGTATGGTCCAGGAGGGGGGTGCTCGCTCGTCCCCCTCCCCTTCCTTGACATGTTGGGCACCATGCTTGGAAAATTATCTGGTATGGATTCGGGGGGACCCCCACGCTGTCTTTTTGGTGTGGGGGTTCCCCTTTAGAATCCATACCGGACTAAAGGGTCTGGTTTGGATCTTGGGGAGACACCACGCCATTTTTTTTCTTCATTTTGGTATGGGGTTACTCTTCAAGTTCCTCAGCGCACAAGTCGCACTGCAAGTCGGATCATCATGATCTGACTTCTGGTGCAACTTCTATTCAAATCAATGGACTCTCTTAGCAGCTTTTAGTAGCATTAGACATGTTTACAGCTCAACAGCCTCTGCTCCTGAACGCACAGACTGTCGTTTTTTTTTCTACTGCCCCTAAACGCTTATGCCTCCAAACGCCTCTGACCGTTTATGTGTGCATGGGCTAACATGAAGGGGCATTTAGAAGCAGTTAAAAAAAAAAATTAAAAACGCCCCTAACAGCTGTAAAAGCGTTCTGTGTGCATGAGCCCTAAATAAGTAAATTATGTTCCTGCATGATAATGTTAGTTTCTTTCTTGAGGCACAAAATTATAGTGGTGTCATTAAGCTGTTGGAATTGTCCTGATAGAACTCCTGATGCCGCGTACACAGGATGGTTTTTCGGCATGAAAAAAAAAAGTTTTTCCAACTTCATCATTGAAACGACGTTGCCCACACACAGTCGTTTTAAAAAAAAATGCTCTAGCAATGCGCGGTGACGTACAACACATAAGAAGGCACTATAAAGGGGAAGTTCCATTTGGATGACATCACCCTTTAGTTGATTTCGTGTTAGTAAAAGACGATTCGTGATTTTCTGTCTGTTACAGCGTGATGAATGTGCTTACTCCATCACAAACGGTAGGTTTACCAAAACGAGCGTTCCCTTCTCATAACTTGCTTCTGAGCATGCGCAGGTTTTTAACGTCGTTTTAGCCCACACACGATCATTTTTTACAACCCAAAAACGACATTGTTTAAAACATTGTTAAAAAATGCAGCATGTTCAAAAAAAAAATGTTGTCGTTTTTCAGAACCCGAAAAATGATGTGAAGCCCACACACAGTCGTTTTTAATGACATTTTTTTAAAACTTTGTTTTTTTAATGCCGAAAAACGATTGTGTGTATGCGGCATTACTCATTTGAAGTTTTTAGATACTCCTGGTCTTCCATGGTGGCTTTAGTTGCTACATCAAACACTTTGGTGCCAACATTATCATCCCAGGAATGAAGGGCCTTATTATCGGCATACATGAAGAACTGCTGCGTGCCTTTACTGCAAAGTCTGTTTGAAACAGGTGATGCTACCATTTGGCAGTTTCAGAACCAGCAACAAGCATAATACAATTCTTGCAAAAAGATCTGATGTAGGAATCTGAGAGTTTTATATTGAAATTGACACACTCTGATGAAAAGTCAGACTAAGTAGGAGCCAGAAATAACACCTAGGTATTACTGTATCTCCTCCATATTGTCTTACCTTCAAATGTTAAGCCTTAGGAGTTCAAGTTGAAGATATTTTTGTCTACAAGAAGGCAATGTTTCCTTTAGGCTCTGCTGTTCCCCCATTATCTATTGTGCCAGGGTGCAAAAGGAGCCTTTAGTCAAAAAGTGCAAGTGGTGGAAGCTTTGAAACCCCTGGCCCAGAAGCTACTACTTGCAGACTTTTTGCCCTGCTTCTTCCAGGCACGTAAAGAAGGAATGTCTCCTGCAATATTGCTTCCCACTGGAAGTTCCTCCCCGGAAGTGCAGAATTTTTGTGCTTATGTTTTCTGTTGAAGGTGGAGCCAATCACCTCTCAAGTGGCTGTTCTGGAAGACGATTAGGAAAATTAGAATGTCCTTACAGTCTTGAAGACAAAAAGAGAAAGAGCGTGGGGGCTTTCAGCCAGATTTTTATAGAGTTAGAATTGATCCTGTGGGTTGGGTGGGGACAGGGCAACAATCTGTATGCTGCAATATATTCATCAGAAAGAAATATATTTTATGATGCTTCTAACAATACAGATAATCATATATTCTTCAATTGGAAACACAAGCCCCCCTAGGATAAGGGGGATCAAGTTCTAGCACGGCTATCCCTGTTGCTACACCAATAATTACATCCTAACATTACCATTCTTCAGTTTATCCTTGTCCATCACCAATGTACTTTACACTTGTCCATAGCATAATGTAATCCAAAAATATATAATTTGCTACTTCTTGGAACAAAACAACAAATTCTTTAATTACATTTACTGTAATAAAAAGTGATATTTTCCAGGCTCCCCTCATCATATTGTTGAAGTAGCCCAAAGAGGGAATATTACAAATGCATTGCTAAGACCATTAAATTACTTAGTAGCGGCAATAAAAATTGTTCTTCAGGAAATCCTTTTTTGGAAACCTCCTAGCTGGCTAGCTTCTTCCAGACGCGCAGCTTACATAAATATAGAAAAACGTCTTAGCACTTAGTTAAAACACTCCATCACAGGAAAAATGTGAACTTACTCTATCTAAATATAGTTATATAACCATGAAGAATATGGAGTAGTACAAGTCTAATATGGATACATTATGCACCCAAACATTGTTTTCACTACGGTCCAAACATAGCCTACTCCACATATTGTTTTCTTGGCTTTCCTCCAAATTCCACTACATCTCTCCAACTTGAGGACACTGAACCCAAACTGCCTAACATGTTTCATAGCAACATGATGACAATCATTGTTATAAGCAGTTGTGAGAACATCTTTGGGAACCCATTAGAATTGTTAGGATCTTTGGAATATGCCTCCCAAATATGATCTGATCTGTAATAGTATAGATGTTTTCTTGGCTTTCCTTCAAATTCCACTACACCCCTAACAGCTAAAAAATGTCATAGCAACATGATTGTAATGTTTTCTCTTTTTTTATGTGCAGTTTAGGAAACTGTACCCTTAGTAAATGCTTGTATTTCTACATTAATGCATAACACAAATAAATTTCATGAAGTCGTTAAAAGGAGACAGTCTTATTAAACAAAAGAAAAGAGCCAATTCTTTTATATATCCTTATTAACCTAACCAAATGCTTTCAGTAGCAGTTTATCAGGTGCAACAATTAGTCATTATAATGCCCCCTGTAGCATATACAACTGTTTAAGTATATTAGTTCATGTATATATTGCTTGAACGGCCTTCAAAACATGCTACAGCAGGGGTATGAATGAATGAATGAATGAAAACTTGTATAGCGCGGCACATGCGAACTGAATCGCCTCTGGGCGCTTGTTTGTTCCTGTCTCCTTTGATATCAAAAGAGAAAAGTCTTGACCTTTTTCCTAAATGCTAGGTGGTTCTCCTCCAACCGAATGGTGGTTGGTAAAGCGTTTCCATAGTCTGGGACCTTGGATCGCGAATCTTCTTTCTCCTTTGGACTTGAAGTTGGCTTTCGGAACCTGGAGCAGGTTCTGATTCGTGGATCGCAAAACGCGATTGGGATTATGCGCTTTTATTATTTCGCATAAATAAAGGGGGGCATTCCCATAGACACATCTATGCGTAAGACAGAGAGCTTTAAAAGCAATTCTGTCTTTAACTGGCAGCCAATGAAGGGCTCTCAGAGAAGGTGAGATGGATTCCCACGGTTTTTTCCCAGTCACAAGTCTGGCGGCCGTATTCTGAACGACTTGCAGACGAGCGATTTGGTACTTGGGGAGGCCGAGGTAAAGGGCATTTGCATAATCCAGCCTGGAGTTTACAATTGCTCCCACCACGACCGCTAAATCTTCTTTAGGGATGAACGGAGTGAGTCTGCGTAGTAGGCGCAGTAGATGGTGAGATCCGCTGACTACTGACCCTATTTGAGCGTCCATTGTCATAAAGGAGTCAAAAATTACCCCTAGGCTTTTGACTTTGGCGCTAGGGGTGATGATTCTGCCCAAAATAGGCGGGGGGGTCCACGCTGTTGAAAGTTGATTCCTGCGCTTGGCGTGAAACAGAAGAAGTTCTGTTTTTGCTCCATTGAGTTTAAGGTAACTCTTTGTCATCCAGTCCTCTATCAAAGAGAGACATGTCTCTAGATTGAGGTGGTGATCCTGTCTGTTGCAGATACGGAAATACAGTTGCGTATCATCTGCATATGAGTGGTAGAGCAGTTTTTGGCTGCTGATAATCTCAAAAAGAGGACGAAGATATATGTTAAACAGCACTGGTGACAGAGGCGATCCTTGAGGGACTCCGCATGTTACTGTGCGTTTTTCCGACGTAAAAGGTCCTAACTTCACTGTTTGCGATCGGTTTTCCAAAAAAGAGGAGAACCAAGATAAATCGCTTTCTGCGACTCTGGCTACTTCAGCAAGCCGAGTCAGTAACAGTTTGTGGTCTACAGTGTCGAAAGCTGCACTTAGGTCCAACAGAACCAGGAGACAAGATTCTCCTTCGTCTGCAACCTCGACCCTCAGCTGTGGTGAAACTACATATGTCCCATAAGACATTGCAAGACCCTGACAATCACAGGCATGACTCTTAGGCCGCGTACACACGATCAAATCTATCTGCTGAAAACGGTCTGACAGACCGTTTCAGCAGACAGATTTGATTGTGTGTACGGGCGGACAGACAGATTTGGCCAGCCGACAGATTTTAAAGCATGTTTTAAAATCTGTCTGCTGGGAATCCGTCCGTCCGACATGTCTGCTGGTTAGTACGCTAACCAGCAGACATGATTTGACCGGTCAAATCGGTCTGTCAGGCCGATTTGAACAGATGTATTTGGTCGTGTATACGCGGCCTTAGAGGCAGAGGCATGATGGGATTTGTAGTTTCACCACAGCTATAGGGCCGAGGTTGCCTACCCCTGTGCTACAGCATGTCAAGACTTTGACTTGGCCATTCTAAAACACACAATTTCTTCCATTTAAACCACTCTCTTTTAATTTACTCCTTTTTTTTGGATTATGCTCATAATTCCTGTCAATATCCTTAAAGTGCTTCTAAAGGCAGAAGTTTTTTTGACCCTAATGCATTCTCTGCATTAATGTAAAAAGAAACTTCTGCATGCATCTCCCCCAGCCCCCCTTATCTGAGCACAATCTCGATCCAGCAATGTACATGAGAACAATTGCCCTCTTGACTCTCTCTTCTCATTAGCTCAAACACAGCTAGTGAGAAGGGAGCAGAGGGTGAGGCTGAGCCACGCTCTGTGTGTCTATGGACACACAGAGTGAGGCTCAGGAATGAACAAGCGGCTTGCTATGTGAGCACTCGGCAGGGGGGAGCAGCCAGGAGTGCCAGCAGGGGACCAAAGAAAAGGAGGATTGGGGTTGCTCTGTACAAAACTATTGAATAAAGCAGGTACCTATGACATGTTTGTTATTTTAATAAAATAAAAAAATAAAGCATTTACAATCACTTTAACATTTTCAATCACCCGATACCCTTACATTTTGCTGCAATGCAAGATGTCCAGGCCATGAATTAGGATGGCAGCAGCACAACATTGTTTAACAGCTTCCTGTCTGGCCATTGCACATAAACAGCTGAATGGAAGCTTCCTCCTGGCAGGTCAATGTACCTGTATGTCCTTCTACTCTCCTTGTGTATGCCCCCTAGGGTGTGCAGGAGCATGCTCTGTGATTGCTGTGGCCTCTTTAGAAACCGCAGACCTTTTAAAAGGGTACAGGGCCACTCAAATTGATGATGTGTAATTTGGGCCTCTAAAATGCCAGAATACACCTCTATGTGGTGAGGCTGAGAAAAAGTCTCACACATGTGGTATCCTCATACCTGGGAGGAGTATTGGAATGTGATTTGAGGTGTAATTCTACAGTATCTCACAAAAGTGAGTACACCCCCCTGATTTTTGTAAATATTTTATTATATCTTTTCATGTGACAACACCGAAGAAATGACACTTTGCTACAATGTAAAGTAGTGAGTGTACAGCTTGTATAACAGTGTAAATATGCTGTCCCCTCAAAATAACTCAACACACAGCCATTAATGTCTAAACCGCTGGCAACAAAAGTGAGTACACCCCTAAGTGAAAATGTCCAAATTGGGCCCAATTAGCCATTTTCCCTTCCCAGTGTCATGTGACTCGTTAGCATTGCTGCAGAGGTTGAAGGGGTGTGGGGGTCAGCCTGTCAGTGCTCAGACCATATGCCACACACTGCATCAAATTGCTACTAAGGACATGCATTACTTACTGGAACCATGTCCTGTGGTCTGAGATCAAGATAAACTTATTTGGTTCAGATGGTGTCAAGCGTGTGTGGTCGCAACCAGGTGAGGAGTACAAAGACAAGTGTGTCTTGCCCACAGTCAAGCATGGTGGTGGGAGTCTCATGGTTTGGGACTGCACGAGTGCTGCCGACACTGGGGAGCTACAGTTCAGTGAGGGAACCATGAATGCCAACATGTACTGTGACATACTGAAGCAGAACATGATCCCCTCCCTTCAGAGACTGGGCCGCAGGGCAGTATTCCAACATGATAACAACCCCAAACACACCTCCTAGACGACCACTGCCTTGCTAAAGAAGCTGAGGGTAAAGGTGATGGACTAGCCAAGCATGTCTCCAGACCTAGACCCTATTGAGCATCTGTGGGACATCCTAAAATGGAAGGTGAAGGAACACAAGGTCTTTGACCACTTAGAGCAAATCGCTGTCATTGTGATGTCATCATGGAGGAGTGGAAGAGGACTCCAGTGGCAACCTGTGAAGCTCTGGTGAACTCCAGGCCCAAGAGGGTTAAGGCAGTGCTGGAAAATAATAGTGGCCACACAAAATATTGACAGTATTGACAAATTTACACAGTTATACAAGCTGTACACTCACTACTTTACATTGTAGCAAAGTGTCACTTCTTCAGTGTTGTCACATGAAAAGATATAATAAAACATATACAAAAATGTGAGGGGTGTACTCACTTTTGTGAAATACTGTGTGTGTATATATATATATATATATATATATATATATATATATATAGCACTACCCCCGAAGGAGCTGCTGGTTTGTTTTGGGTGGCATGTTACCTCTATTTCCTCACCGTCTAGGGCAGGGGTCTCCAAACCTTTCCAAACAAAGGGCCAGTTTATTGTCCTGTAGAGACTTGAGGAGGGCCGGAATGTGGCCAGCAGTGTCAGAAAATGGCACGGGCCTGGCAAGAATGAGAATAAATATGACTTTGGGTTGGGAGTCAATAGGAGTAGGAGTAGTGTCACTATTAGTAAGAAGAATAGTATCCTATCATTGGTATTGTGGAAGAAATAGTGCCCCATTGTTGGTGTCAGTGAGAGGAATAGTTCTTCATATCAGTGGAAGGAATAGTGCCCCAAGGGCCGGATAAAGGCTAGTAAAGGGCTGCATCTGGCCCTCAGGCCATAGTTTGGAGACCCCTGGTCTAGGGTATCAGATGAGAGTTAAGAAAAAGTTTAATGTCCACACTTTAGACTTCTTTTTCTTTGCTTTATTTGCCTAACTTGGAAAAATAATAAAAGTAGTAGTTTAAGAGGTGGAAGGGTAGTAGGTAATAGGTTCAGGTGTATAACTTTGTTCAGAAACACTCCTGCTTCCAGCAACGCAGCTTTCATCGCCACTTTAGCTAGAGCGGGTATTGTGCACCCGGATAGGCCTCTCTCACTAGCCTAGCAGCCAGGGTGTCACACAGAATCTTGGTAAAGTCTCTGGTACAGACCTTTCCAAAGATGGAGGTACATTCCGTCCAAAATCTTCTCAGCACAGGATTAAGCACCCGGATCTCTCCCGATCAACATCTTGTGAACTTAGAACTGACAGGCGACCATCATTCAGCCTTTCAGTAATGGTGCATCCTTTGATGAACTTCAAGGCCTCTCCTGAGATATCAGCCTCTTGCTCGGTGCGCTCCAAGACAGGTTCTTCATCGAGTGGCTTCCTCCCTCAGGATAAGCAGCACAGGACCACTCTACAAACGTAGATCCAGTCTGACTACCAGGCCTATTTAGTAGATCACAACCCCGGAACAACGTGGCCCCGGAGCCAGGAAGACTTGAACACACACCCCCGGCCAGGAGGGCCACACACGGGATGGTGGGACGACAGAACCAGGATCGATGACGACCCCAGACTAGTGACGCCTGTCCCTTAAGTACTCCTCTCCAGCATGCACAGCAGGACAATCAACTCCCTCTGATTGGCTGCTGAAGGGGAACACCGAAAACATCTTGACCTGACTGCTGCCACCCTCGATCTGGAGTGGCAACAGCACCCCCGACAATAGTGGTCACTCACAGTACAGCCATGGCTGGAACAGAGGCCCAAATTTTGAAAAAACAATACAGTTTGAGTCAACTAACTCTCAGACTACCCTCTAAATTTAAAGCAGCGCCGGCTAGAAAGTAGCAGGCCGCTATATGTATATATACATACCTCCCAACCCGCACGGACTGTGCGGGAACTTCCCGCACAGACTGCATTTTCCCGCAGTCCCGCAAACAGGTTAATCTTCCCGTACAAGAAGCTCGAAGGAAAAGAGAAAGGTCTGAGGGGAGACATGCTGACCGTAGTGGAGAACCGACAGGGGGCTGTGCACAGGTGAGAGACAACAATCCCTCCCCCCGCTCAACAAATTCGATCCGATCCGTCCCCCCCCCCCCTCCCGCTCAACAACTTTGATCCGACCGGCGACACCCCCCACACACACACATCTATAAAATATAGTTATATAGTTTGTCATAGGCAAGTGGTAATAAGTGGCAAGAGCTCCTTAGTATCTTATGTGTTGTTTACAGCATAACAAGTTATTTAGGAACTGAACACTCATACAGTATCTACTGCATGGTGCAGGTTGGTAACTAAAAAGGGAAGAGTTGACTGAATTACTTTTACTACTGACTATAAGTTTATACTTCCTATGCTGTAACTCCTTTGTATTACACACACATAAGATCCATAATAAACACAGCACAATAAATACATGCATCTCATCATTCTATAACATCTGTTAGGTGCTGTTTCCTCCTCCAGCCTGTCTCTAAGGTCTCTCAAACACAAGACTTCCGGGTTCTCTGACAGCCCAGTGTCATGTGATCTGTCCTCCTCCAATGCTGCAGCACTGAATCAACAAAAACAAAACACATCGCCTCTCCTCTCTTTGTATTGACGTTTCCATAAAACTTTATTTAAAACAGGAAGTGAGAAGACCATGAGGAGAGGATGAAACACTGACTAGTGCATTGCTGGATGTTAAAGAATGAAACAAGCTGGGTAGCTGACGTATGAAGGTAGTGTGATGTGTTTATTGTGGAATGATTGTCTAGTGGTTTTTCTTTTACAGAGAATGAATAAAATAGAGTTTGGAAATTAGCAGTGGGGTGAGAGTGAAAAGTTTTGAGCACATAAGGAGCCATGTAAATAATAAGAGATCCAAATAGAAAATGTATGTACAAGGCTCTCTCTCCTCTCTGTAAAGTTCATAGACTTAGCAGATATAATATGTTGTGACAGCCACATGCTTCCTAGTTTACAAAGCATGTGTGTGACTTTTAGCAAGCGTTTATAGGCGCTGAATGAATCTACTGTCATGTAAAACACAAGCACCAGGAATATTTACCTAGTAATGCTCCATTTGCTCTTTTGCTGAGCGTTTCCAGAGGAGCGACAAAATTGCATGAAAACTTTTCCTTTTTAAAACATATGTAACTGAGTTTTGAAAAGTTCTGCATGCTGCACCCCCCCCCCTTTTATTTTCTTTTAACTTCTCTTCATTAAATTGGTTCTAAAGGCAGACGATTTCTTACTTAATGCAGTCTATGCATTAAAGTAATTGTAAAGTCTCATTTTTTCCCCCCCTTATAAATATAACAAACAAGTTATACTTCCCTGCTCTGTTGCAGTGGATTTTCACAGAGTAGCTGGGATACTCCTTTTCGCGGGTCCCTCTTCTGTGATCCTGGCCCCTCCCATCTGTTGAGCCCCCACAGCAAGCAGCTAGCTGTGGTGGAACCCAAGCCGAGTCACAGCTCCCTGTGTCTATTCAGACACGGCCCTGCCCCTTTCTCTCCTGTTTGGCTGGCTGACTTTGACAGTAGCGGGAGCCAATGGCGCCACTGCTGTGTCTCAGCCAATCGGAAGGGAGAATATCAAATGGCTGAGACACGGGTGGACATCGCTGGACAGAGAGGGACCTCAGGTAAGTGTTAGGGGGAATGCATTAAGATTAAAAAATACAATTCTGATTTAGAAACACCTTAAAAGAGTTGTAAACCCTCAAGGTTTTTCAGCTTAATGCATTCTATTCTTTTTTTTTTTTTCTCAATCAAAGATGTTTATTGAAGATTAGGCAGGATATACAGAAGACATATTCATAACAGAGTATGTACTCAATCCTAACAGGTAACAATAACAATGTCAAAATATGTCAGTGGACACTAAAACATGGTAAGAACTGACAGGGCTTCAAAAAAGAACAATAAAAGAAAAAAAAAAAAACATACATTGAGGAGTTATGAATAAGGGAGGAGAGAGATTTGGGAAAAAAGGGTAGGGGTAAAGAGTAGGGGGGGTTGGGTAGATGGTAAGAAGGGGGGGGGGAGGGCAAGGACAGTAGCGGAGAGAACCCGATGGTGCTTGTCACGTCAGGCATAATGTAGTTTATCATCCGGAGTTTGGAACAGGCATGCATCAGATAGCGACATTTCTATGAGATCATTACCAGCATGGAAAGGTTACCTAGTTGGGTCATTGGCACAGTGATCGGTCATTCTATTCTAGCTCCAGCAGCTGTCTCTGGTCCTCATTGGATAGATTGATTGTAGCAGGAGCTATTGGCTCCCACTGTTGTCAATTAATTCCAGGGACATGGGGTGGGGCAGAGTCTTGCTGTCTGTGTCAAGGGACACAGCAGCAGGACTCCGGAGTGCGCCCAAATGGGTTCCCCCATGGGAAGTGTCTGTCAGGGCTGGGCTTAGCCATTCTTTCTCAGAGCAGGCCACTCAGCTGTCAGTTTATTGCCAGCTATACTCTTTTCCACCGTGACTTACCTGATGATGATATCCTGTTCGTCAGTCCTGCTGGTTACATAAGCTGTTCAGTCCAGTCCCTCTCTCCCTTTGCCTTGGTCAACACATCCAGAGACTCTCTCCTGTGTACCTCTTGAAGACTTGCTTGGCTGATGTTCCTTTTGGTTCCTGATCCACTATGCTGATTCTCCGGTTTCCTGATTTCCTGGCCTGTTCTGAAGTACGCTAATCTCTGGCTCCCTGACGTCCTGGCTTGTCTGACTATCTGTCCCGGTTACCCAACTCTGGCTATAATTTGACTACGTTGTTGCTCTGTTTAGCTATTATTGTTATTATTATTATTAAACAAGTGTTATTTTAACTGCACTTCTGTCTCGATCTGCTTTATGGTTTCTGACAATGTCTCTCCGTGGGGGCACCCAATGAAGAGGAGTAGCCAGAACCACCGCCTGGTCACCACAGAAAAGTAGGATTTGGGGGCCGCTCTGTGCAAAACCCTTACACAGAGCAGGTAAGTATGACATGTTTTCACTTTAAGATAAAAAAAAACTTCTGTGCAGCAGCCCCCCCCCCCCCAAGAGTGGATTTAATTTAAATCAACTCAATTTAAATCATAATTTTTAAAGAGCAACTGCCATCTCTGTCCCACAGCGGCTCCTCCTCTGACCTGCTGCAAAATGAAGAAAACATTTCTGGACAGCCGCACTCCAAAGCTATATTGCTTTTATTGTAAAATAAAAAAACACACAAAAAAGCATGCCACAGCAGACGGGGTAAAAATGTTACGCGTTTCACACCAAACTTTAGTGCTTATTGTAAGCTATGAATAAGCACTAAAGTTTGGTGTGAAACGTGTCAGATTTTTACCCCGTCTGCTGTGACATGCTTTTTTGTGTGTTTTTTTGATTTTACAATAAAAGCAATATAGCTTTGGAGTGCGGCTGTCCAGAAAGTTTTTCCTTCATTTTGCATCATTCCATGCATTGCCAGCACCCTTGGCTTTGGATCAGGTGAGGAGACTTTCTTATTAGTATCTTAGAGCGGTGAGTCCTTTTTTTTTTTTTCCTCTAAACTGCTGTTGACTCACCGACAGTCCCATTCAGTTTAATGGGGTGGATGGTGATGTGGCAGTGACACAACAAGGTGAGGGACGTGGCAGCAGCAGGTGAGTGGATGCCCGCTAATAGATGCTGCCTTGATGGATCTGAAATGACAGGTGCTCTTTAAATGTAAGGACTTATTCTTACTGGTAGCTAGAATCTTTAATATTTGCAAACAAAAAAGTTTCCTATTTAGAATAATAAGCTGTCAGGTTAGTAAAACAGCGATATCAGAACTGATTCAATCATACAGTTTGTAGTGTATATAGATTTGCAAAATGGAATAAAGGAATATTCCTAAACTTTGTTTTATCTCATGGTTACTGTGAAATTGTGTGACTGCATCAATGCAGTGCATTTCAGTTTGTAAAGCTTGGATTCATTGAATGAGTTTACCAAAAATTGAAATATTGCAGAATATACAGCCTCATGTTACATAACCATTTTTCATGTCATGGAAAAAAACTAAGTTTTTCTCGACATCATTCTTGTCAAGCCTGCCTTGCAAAAATGCTTGAGCAAAATGCGGTGACGTATGACGGCACTATAAAGGGGAAGTTCCGTTCAATTGCCGACACCCTTTGGGCTGTTTATGCAAATTTCCCTTCTCATAACCTGCTTCTGAGCATTAGTGTTTTTTTCCCTGTCGTTAAAGCCTATACACGACCGTTTTCACAACAAGAAAAACGACGAGAAAAAAATAGAGCATGTTCTAAATTTTTAATGGGCATTTTTCACATCGAGAAAAATGCTCTGGAGCCCACACACAAACGTTTTTAATGACCAATTTAAAAAATTGCATTTTTCTCGTCATGAAAAACAGTTGTGTGTACGCGGCATTAGCTCCATTTCATGGTGAATAAACTAAATTATTAATGTATCTTAAATGGACAACTATCTTTTAGGTAGATTTTTACTCCAAAAGCATTTAATCAAAGTAAATTTGATAAAAAAACAAAAACAGAATTTCTCCCCTCTTGCCTTCCAGGACAGCAACACATGAGAGATGAGAGGCACCTCCCTACAGGAAACACAATCAGTTCACAGCTGGTAAAAAGGCCCCGCCTTTCCCCTTGTCCCTGAGTATTAATTGTGTTTCTCCCACAGCAAAACCTATATTTATTTATTTTCTGACCAGAACACCTAGAGAGTTGGATAGTATCCCTGTGTGCCAGGTTTAGGAATGCCGGTGAGTGCTGCACTAACCTGAATGCCTTAGAGCACAGGTGTCAAACGGGTGGCCCTCCAGCTGTTGCAGAACTACAAGTCCCATGACCCATTGCAAGGCTGACAGTTACAAGCATGACTCCCACAGGCAGAGGCATCATGGAACTTGTAGTTCTGCAACAGATGACGGGCCACCAGATTGACACCCCCAGCCTTAGAGCTTCTCACAGGTCGCCCCATGAGGTTGTACAGGCGGTCTGGGCATACGTGATGGTCCCCCACTGTTGTACTTTGCTCAGCAGCTTGGGTCTCCTTATGTCCTCCCCTGCATACAGCAAACTCCATGTTGTCAAGAGCGGGATAATGTAAGCAGCGACAAGGGAAGGAGTGTGCTCCAAGCCTCTCTCTACAACCAGAGTTTCTGGCCAGAGCACAGGAGGCAGAGCACAGCACTGGAGGAGACACCAGACCCGCATTGCTGTGGCTAGTGGACTTGATCCAGCTAAGATCCCTTTGTTAGTCATAATGGAGTGGGGGTAAAACACTCTGCAGATCCTGGCATTTGGCAGAAAGATCTTGCAGCCAGTGGTCCCATCCTAAGGTAGGCCTGTGGATTATTCGATTATCTTCTCATGTGTTGCTGTCCTGCAATGTGAGAGGAGAAAATCGACAGTCAGACTTACCAGTCGTTTTTACTGGTAATAGCGTTGATCTGTTTTTGTGACATTGCAGCAGACAAATCTAACACTAAGTGACACCAATACAGTGATCAGTTCTAAAAAAATGCACTGATCAATGTATAAATGACACTGGCAGGGAAAGGGGTTAACACTAGGGGGTGATCAAGGGGTTAACTGTTCCCTGGGTGTGTTCTAACTGTGTGGGGGATGGGCTTACTGGGACAACACAGGGATCGATCGATTACTAGGAACAGCCGTTCTCAGAGTTGTCCCCTGTCAGAATGGGGATCCGTCTTGTTGACATAGGCAGTTCCTGATTCTGCCTCTCTACCGTGATCGCCAGCCCATTTAGTTTGAATTAGAACTGAAAGGCAAAACATTTTTGTATAGATATAAAAAAAAAACTTTTTTTTTCCTTTTTTATAAGTGAGCACCTTCCTTCTGTTCTCAGCTGCGTAAGATCTGGGGGAAGGAGAAGCAACAACACACTGAGCTTCCCAGTGAGTGGCTGTGTCAGGGGGGTCTCATGACAAGTCATGATCATTGGAGAAGAGCACACTGAGTTCCCAGCGTAGTTGGAGAACTGACCACAGTGTGTTCTGATTAGTGTGATCAGTTTTTAATAGGAAAGCAGAGGGACTGGCAGGATTTTAACGCATGACCAGGCCATTTCCTGAGATTCGGCCCTGTGTTTGGATCAAGATTAGTGTCAAAGGTCAGGGTTTTTTATTTTTTTTTTATTGGTATCAATGTCCGTATAGTGTAAGTGTATTTTAGGTAGGATAATAAAGCAAAATGGAGCAGGAAAATTTATTTTGGGTTGTTTTTTGGTGGTAGGTTATGGTAGTATCAAGAAATACACAGCTACATTTATTTTATTTTTTGTTTTGTTTTTTTACTAGTTTGGGCCCGCTTTTCTTTGATAAAACAAACAAACAAAAAAAAAAACAGGAGATATCCATTACAATTTACCACCAAATGAAAGCCCAATTTGTCCTAAAAAAAAAGTACAATCCACCTGGATGCACAAAATAGTTGCGGTGATATGTACAGTTTAACATTTGTCAAAGTTGCAAAATTGTGCTTAGGCATTTCGATTTGCTTTACCCTTAGGCGCAAAGGGGTTATTGTAATATCAAAAAAGGTGACAAAAGCTTTTAAATTGTGAAAAACACATAGAAATTGTGATTTTAGGCTAAACACTGTTTAAAGTACAAGTACTGTATCTTCTCACTTAAATAGCGCTATACTTTCCCCTTTTTATTGTGTGTGTGTGTGTGTGTACAAAATAAATTTGGGTGTGTGGAGAGCACTTTAAATTTACTGTAGCTATACCAGCACAGCAGATTGAATATCTTTCTCTGTGGCTGTATGCTATTCTGAGTGACAAATAAAACACCTCCTGTCATCTAGGTCATTTATTGACCAGCTTTGCTTTTTAGGAGAGACATTTCAGGAATGTTGGAAAATGCGTCATTCATCTACACTCTACACTCCTTTTTAAAAGCAGCAGTCTAGCCTTTTAGAATCGACTATTGCTCAGCAATATTATGATAAAAGACAATAGAGTTAAAGTAAAAACAAATGCTTTGAAAAACACATCGTTCATCTTTATAATATACTTTAAACTACATTAAAGCAATTTATTTGTGGTCTAACTCCCTTTGTATTGCTTTGTCGATTGCCAATTATTTTTTGTAGTGACACTTATTGGGCACATGCAGTGCTATGAACAGGATGCTTAGTATTTAACAGCCAGCTATTCACCATTACATTCCAATTTGTAATTGTCAGGAATCATGAATCGGACTGAGACAGTAAAAATCACACTTTTTAACAAAATGGTATAAACAGAGCAAATGTAGTCAAAACATAGCCAGGGTTTGGTAACCAAAGCAGGTAAGTCGGAACAAGCCAGTGAAACAGGAATGCAGAGATCAGTGTAGTAGAGGCAGTAAACAGGATCAGGAACCAGAAGGGAAGTCAGCCGGGAAAAAGTCTTTAACAGGAAAACAGCAGAGAATATCCGGATATGTTGACCAGGCAAAGGCACATGAGGTCTGATTCAGGCAGTTTAACCACTTAAGACCCGGACCTTTAGGCAGCTAAAGGACCTGGCCAGTTTTTGCGATTCGGCACTCCGTCGCTTTAACTGACAATTGCGCGGTTGTGTGATGTGGCTCCCAAACAAAATTGGCGTCCTTTTTTTTCCCACATATATAGCTTTCTTTTGGTGATATTTGATCACCTCTGCGGTTTTTATTTTTTGCGCTAAAAATAAAAATAGAGCGACAATTTTGAAAAAAATGCAATATTTTTACTTTTTGCTATAATAAATATCCCCCAAAAACATATATAAAAAACAAATTTTTCCTCGGTTTAGGCCGATACGTATTCTTCTACCTATTTTTGTTAAAAAAATAAAATCGCAATAAGCGTTTATCCATTGGTTTGCGCAACATTTATAGTGTTTACAAAATAGGGGATAGTTTTATTGCATTTTTATATATATTTTTTTTTTACTACTAATGGCAGCAATCAGCGATTTTTTTTTTCATTACTGCGACATTATGGCGGACACTTCGGACAATTTTGACACATTTTTGGGACAAAAATGCATTGTTTACTGTGAAAATGACAATTGCAGTTTGGGAGTTAACCACAAGGGGGCGCTGAAGGGGTTAAGTGTGACCTCATCTGTGTTTCTAACTGTAGGGGGGTGTGGCTGTAGGTGTGACGTCATAGATTGTGTTTCCCTATAAAAGGGAACACACGATCAATGACGGCGCCACAGTGAAGAATGTGGGATCTTTGTGGCCAATGAGAGATGATCTCAAATGTAAAAAATCGCATTAAGCGACTGCTTTGCGCAAAAGTTATAGCGCCTACAAAATAGGGGACAGAATTATGATTTTTTTTAAATATTTTTTTTTACTAGTAATGGCGGCGATCTGCAATTTTTATTGGGACTGCGACATTACGGCGGACACATCGGACACTTTTGACACATTTTTGGCGCCATTCACATTTATACAGCTACCAGTGCTATAAATATGCACTAATTACTGTATAAATGTGACTGGCATTGAAGGGGTTAACACTAGGGGGTGAGGAAGGGGTTAAATGTGTATCCTGCATAGTGTTCTAACTGTGTGGGGGGAGGGGGGTGACTGGGGGAGGTGACCGATTGTGTCCCTATGTACAAGGGACACAGATCGCTCTCCTCTCTCCCTGACAGGACATGGAGCTCTGTGTTTACACACAGAGCTCCACGTCCCTGCTCTGTCACCGCCGATCGCGTGTACCTGACGGACACCGCAGCCGCCGGGTACACGCATCGAATCCTCGGCGATGCAACGGCACTGTTTTTCCCCGCTGCCCAGTGGCGCGCGCAGGGAATTACAAAACATTGACGTTCAAAGACGTGACCCCGGCGCCTCAGGTCCGCGCTGTTGCCATATTTCAACAATGACGCGGACCTGAAGTGGTTAATAGCGCAAAAAATAAAAAACCCAGAGGTGATCAAATACCAGCAAAAGAAAGTTCTATTTGTATGAAAAAAAATTATTTGGGTACAGTGTTGCATGACTGAGTAATTGTCATTCAAAGTGTGAGAGCGCTGAAAGATGAAAATTGGCCTAGGCAGGAGGGGTGTTTAAGTGCCCAGTAAGCAAGTGGTTAAAGAGCCAGCAGGGCTAGATGACGAACAGGAAATGATGACCAGGTGACCAATGACGAACAGGAAATGAAGACCAGGTGATTCACTGAGGAATGAAAATTACTCGACAGGCTGAGCGCAGCCCTGACAGTACCCCCCCTCAATGACCCCCCCCCCCCCCTTTGGAGGACCACCAGGTTTGAAGGGAAAATGTCTATGGAAAGCACAGAGGACAGAATCATGTATGTCCGAGAATGAGACCCAAGAACGTTCCTCTGGTCCATACCCTTTTCAATAAACCAGGTACTGTATGCACCCATGGAAATAACAAAGCCTACTTTGCTTCTATTCGTGGGAAACGCCTGGGGCAGCATCTCCAAAGTATATCCCAACCTGGTTGAGAAACCCTGTGCATTGAACTGGAGCGCCCCAACTTGCTGGGGAAGCAGGGCGGAACCAGACCTCTTATAGAGGGAATTGTCGTGGCGGGTGCCTGCACAGAGACAGGAGCAGTTGCAGGGATGGCCTGCAACACAGGTTGTACTGGAACAGCCTCAGCAGGAGCATCCAGGTAAGCAGTGCGAATCAGGAGCGTCCGTAACGCTATGGAAAACTGATCCATGTGGTTATCCTGCTCATCCAATCTGGAAAAAATATTATCAATAAGTGGATTGGCTGCATCTTCTGAATTCAGGGCCTTCGCCTACTGTCAGGAACCGTGAATCAGATTGAGACACAAGTGCAGTAAAAATCACACTTTTTAATAAAATGGTATAAACCGAGCAAACTTAGTCAAAACATAGCCGGGTTTCGGTAACCAGAGTGGGTAGTCGAAAAAAAGCCAGTGAAACAGGAATCCAGTGATCAGCATAGTAGGGGCAGCAACCGAATCAAGAACCAGACGGAAAGTCAGCCAGGCAAAAGTCTTTTACAGGAAAACACAACAGAGAGTATCCGGATTGACCAGGCGAAGGCACAGGAGATTTGATCTAGATTGTTTAACCACTTCAGCCCTGGAAGATTTGGCTGCCCAATGACCGGGCCATTTTTGGCGAATTGGCACTGTCGCTTTAACTGACAATTGCGCGGTCCTGCGATAAGGTACCCAAACAAAATTTACGTCTTTTTTTTCCCACCAATAGAGCTTGCTTTAAGTGTTTTTTTAATCATCTCTGCGATTTTTTTTATTTTTTGTGCTATAAACAAAAAAAAAAAAAACAATATTTTGTACTTTTTGCTATAATAATTATCCCCATTTTTTTGTTTTTTTTTAAAGTACATTTTTTTCTTAGTTTAGGCCGATATGTATTATTCTACATATTTTTGGTAATAAAAATTGCAATATGCGTATATAGATTGGTTTGCGCAAGTTATAGTGTCTACAAAATAGGGGATAGATTTATAGCATTTTATTATTTTTATTTTTTATTTTTATTTTTTTTACTAGTAATGGTGGTGATCTGTGATTTTTTATCAGGACTGCGACATTATGGCGGACACATCGGACACTTTTGACACATTTTTGGGACCATTGGCATCTATACAGCGATCAGTGCTATAAAAATGCCACTGGCAGGAAAGAGGTTAACACTAGGGGGCGATCAAGGGGTATATTGTGTTCCCTAATGTGTGTTTGCTCAGCGGAGCTAACCTGATAACACTGGAACTTCCCTGTATACGATCTGCATGCAGCCTCATTTGTAATGTTTTGTGATGTAATGTATTTCCAAGACTTGTAATAAGTGGTTACTTGCTTGGAGTGAAAAGATGTATTGGTTATAATGGTAAATTTGGTTCCAGATACAGTATACCGTATGTAAAAATGTTGCATATACCCATGCAGACCTTCAGATTGGGATTTGCATTCCTGTTTCATTACACAAAGGAAACTCTTGCAAAGATGTTGATAAATAAGGAGCGGTTGGTTTTTGTTCTCTTGTACTCTCCCTTGATAAATAAATTGATAAGTAAATTGGCAGTGGATATGCAGCTTTTGCACTATAAGTAATTTCTCTTATGTGAATTCCTGCTTCATTGCATACAAGTAGTAATTAGTATTGAGCTAAAGCACAGATATATATGTATGTATGTATGTGTGTGTGTGTGTATATATATATATATATATATATATATATATATATATATATATATATATAATATAATTTTTTTTTTTTATAGCCCTTCCTTTGACTTATAAATCAATGATTCCACCACCACCACCACCAGTAAACCTACCTAATACACAGATTTTTTTTTTTTTGGACACCAGAAGATGACACACTTTGCTCACTCACCACTAACTGGCCGGCAAAGTTGGGTCTCTTGAAAAAAGGACAACAGTTGCCAGCAGACAACAGATTAATTTACATTTGTTCAATGTTAATATCTTACCAGACCCATGGCTCCCTCCTCCTGGTCTCTGGATATGTATTCTAGGTTAGTTCAAATCCTGAGGCAGGGATAGAAATTGCTTTGATGTCTTTCAGTCAGGGTCTGAATCTGACCCTGCAACCTCTGCAGTATTTGGCTGTAGCTCTTCTCACTGTGTCACTTGAGATGCTGGGCAGCTCCCTGTCTGATTCCTTGGACAATCTGGCTCCTAGTGAGTATTGAACCCATTTGCTTCTCCAATGAACTTCCAGATTTAAGCTATTTCTCTGCACTTCCTGTTTGCCAGATTATTGTGCTCTATCCAGCTGACATTATGCCATTATGCTTCTTTGCGTACCTGCACTGTTCTTAAAGATGGCTACTGCACTTCTACATTAATACATATATAGTTTACCATGTCCACACTGCAGAAGGATAATACAGCAGCAATAAAAAAGTTCTGCAACAATAATCAACTACAGTCCAGGTTAAACACGTTTTAGATCCGACCTGCCAACACTTCTCTAGGTAGTGGGTAGATCAGTCTGTCCTCACCACAGCTCTTGAAAGAAGGTTTGTTTGGGGACCCATATGAATTAATGGACCTATGTTTCATCTTTTGCCCTGCCCATTTAATATGCAAGTGTAAATTGGCCTCAAAATCAGTAGTGACCTTTAAATGTATTTCTCTTATCGTCCATGGACGGACACAGCTCCTTAAAGGGTCACTAAAGGAAAAAAATGTTTTTGCTGAAATGACTGTTTACAGGCTATAGAGACATAAAAGTTAACTGATTCCTTTTCAAAATGATTAAAAATAGATACAAATCAATCATATAATGTGCCTGCAGGCTAGTTTCACTTTTGAACTGGCTTCATGTTTCTGTGAAGTAGAAATAGACACACAGAACAAAAACAAACAAATCCAGGGCAGTGTTTTGTTTTTAAAATGAATCTGATTGGTTCTGGGAAGTTTTAGACACACAGTAATGACAGCTTAGAACACCGTGAGAAAGCTCCCAGCACTGTGGTTATAAGGAAACAGACAAGCAGGAAGTGTGGAGATCAGAGCAGGATTACAGCAACTTCAAAGCAAAAATGAACAATAAGGACATGAAACCAGTACTGCAGTAAGGTAAAGGAAGCTATTAGCTAAAAAAAAAAAAATCCTTTAGTGATCCTTTAAGTCTTGACAAGTGTGTTATGTTCCCTGTTTACAGGAGAGGACTAGGCAGAAACATGTTAGATCATTAAATACATGTTGCATTAACAGAGTGGAACAGCCCCGCCCAGGGGGCGATCCCTCCAGACATAACCCTCCTCACTGAAGCATGTAGCCTCAGTTTTGTTCTGCCTAGCAAAGGAGAAGGACGTATGGCTCCCTTTGGGCCCAGCGCGTTAAAAGAAGATTCTTCAAGAAAAATTTTAATAAAAGAAACATTTCTCCTCAACTGTCGGCTGAGACAGGCTGGATAATATAGATCCTTGTAGTCTACTAAGTCTGACCAGCAAGCATGGGCACACCTTTGCAAAGAGTCTGGGTCTGCCACGCCTTTTCTCAATGACTCCTGGGGTGGCCGGTGAGCTTTTCTCCGAGGTCCACATATAACTGGGCTGTGGTGTTGTCTCACTCACAGTGGACCGGGCCGACAGCTACCTCCATTGCGGTTGTAGGTCTGTCAGGAATGCGTCAGCGAGTCCTTGCTCGGACGGGTAAGTACAGTCCATCCCGTTTAGGTGCATTGAAAACTCACATTGGTGGCTGTGACGAGACCCTTGCTCGCTCGCTTCCGCTCTCCCGACACCCCTCTGCTACTATTGGATCAGATTGCAGATTGCAACGTCTGATGGTTCAGTCATCCAAGGTTCCGGGATCCGAACTACAGCGAGATCCATTAGAACAAACACCAGGCAGGCTGTATGTAAGTTCAAACAGGACTCTTTTAATGGAAGTACACAACACACTTTTATACAGAATTTGGAACATCCCGCCCCCAACAACCGCTTTCCTATTGGTCAATTGTAAAGTCCATGCAGTCCCCCTTCAGGTCCTCTTCCATGCAAATGAGGACTTCAAAATGACTCAGAGATTGAAGCAGAGATTGGTCGGATAGTTGGAATAGAAGTACTGCTATGTGTATTGAGACAGAAGCCCCAGGGGGCAATCAATGTACACAATAGCCATACACAGAACAATGAGGCCGTCTGGAGAGGGAGTTAGCCTTAAGAGATGGCAGAGACCCCCCACTGTGTAACAGATTTCAAGTAGAAACACTTTAGCATTCCAAGGTCCATGACAGTGGCCATTTTGCCGCAGCGTGCTCCGAGGACGTTTGGCGGCCATCTTGGGGTAGTCCTGACCCCTAGTGCTGAATCCTACAGCGCACACAGGTCCCTTCGGATGCCGTAAGTTACCCTACAGTGTTTTTCCTCCCCACAGGCCGTGTGCTGTGGGCGGATGGCGGCGCTGGGCAGTCTCCTCCTCGATGAGTCCCCTGGGTACCCCCAACCAGTGCAGCAAAGGTGAGTTGCCCTGAATAGGGCATGGGAGCTTCCGTTTTTTTGGTCTAATACAATTGCATGTTATACATAACATGACAACACCACGCCGGTGGCTTCGGGCTACCATCTGGTATAGCGGCAGGCGGGCTACTGGAGTCGCCTAATGTTGGACCAGGACAACTGGTCTTGGCACATGGAGTCAACTCCCTTGCAGGAGGTGAGTCTCGCAGGGCATGGATCTCCTAGCCACTCGTCTCAGCCGCAGGGGTGTCAAAGTTCGTGGCCAGATCTAGCGATCTGGTACAGACGCGCAAATCACGCTGGTGGCCCAGTGGGGTCTGTATCGGCGACTTTATGCCTTTCCCCCATTGTAGTAAGGGGGGAGTGGAGGCTGAGGAGTGGAGACAGAGTGGAGGCTGAGGAATCCCGATGATTTTAATGGCTTCAGATTGGCCTTGGCGTGCCGATATCGGGCGCCTGGTAGCAGAGGTACCCTGGCGGTTGCCAGGGCAGGAGGTCCTTCTGTCTCGAGGTCCCACACTTCCTCCTGATGTACAGTTACTGACTTGCTCAACAGGGCTAATGGAAGCCAGAGTTTAAGGAACCGGGGTCTGTCCAACTCGGTCATCTCAACAATGCTGAGGGCACGGTAGTCTTCTTCCGGAGGACTTACCGTCGTACTCTGTGTCCATAGGCCTTGGCCTTGGAGTGGATCAAAAATTAGCTTGGAGCACCGTTTGGGGGCAGATTTCAGCCTTAGCTGTGTTCTTTCAGTGGCCTTTTTGCGGCCGTTCCCTGGTGGGTACCTTTTTGTCCTATACTTTCCCCTCTTGGCCCATCTCTTCACCCATGAGTTTTGACTCTGGCGCTCTTGGTTCTTCAGGAACCTTCCTTTTGGAAACATCAGAGAGATTTTCTCTTGACACTAACTCAGAAGTGGCTTCTTTAAGTGGCTTTTACCTCTGTTAGAGGGGTTTCTGAGTTGGCGCTCTTGTCTTTCAAGCCGCTATGCTTGATCCTTCATAGGCTTAGGTGGTGGTGCGTCTGCGACCTTCTCTTCTTCCGAAGGTGGTTTCGGCCTTCCGCTGGAGTAAGGACATTGTTTCTTCCATCCTTCTGTCCTCGGCCGGCGCATCCTACGGAGGTTGTCTTTCATACTTTAGGCGTGGTATGTGCTTTGCGGGTGTACCAGCCTGCTACGGCTCTGTTTCGGAGATCTGACTCTCTTTTGTGTCGGTGTCTGGTTCACAAAAGGGCCTGGCAATGTCGTTGCCCACCATTTCTCGGTGGATCAGGTAGGCTGTCATACAGGCCTATGCTCTTAAGGGACGGGCTCCCCTTTTCCGGTCGCTCTCAGGTGTGCGAGGCGGCGACTTGGTCGTCCATTCACACTCTTTCCAGAATTTACATGGTTGCTGTGAGTGCATCTTCTGATGCTTCTTTCGGCCGCTATTTTTTTGCAGGTGGCTGTTTAAAGTTGCACCTCCTCCTTTGAGGAGCTCTGCTTGTTTTGGGGTGAAGTTAAAATTTGGTTTTACTGATAAATTTCCCACCCCTCGTTTTGATAACTCCTTGGGGACATGGACGGATACAGCTCCCACCCCTCCTTTTTAGGTTTGTACTGCTTGTTACGAACTGAGGCTACATGCTGCAGTGAGGAGGGTTATGTCTGGAGGGACCTAGTTCTCTCCTGTAAACAAGGAACATAACCCACTTGTCAAGACTTAAGGAGCTGTGTCCGTCCATGGACGTTGAGTATGGTGAGTACAAAAAATCCTATTTTTTTCAGCAGAGAAGGTATAAAATAAGCTTCATGTGCAGATGATCAGCAAGCATATAGAGTACAGTAAAGCCTTGGATTGTGAGCATAATTCATTTGGGAAGCATGCTTGTAATCCAAAGCACTTGTATATCAAAGCAAATTTTCCCATAAGAAATAATGTAAACTCATATGATTCGTTCCACAACCATTTATTCATAAATCTTTCAGTTTATAGTCCATATAAAAAGATTACAGCAATGTAAGTTGTATAATCATAAAATGTCCAGCAGGAGCTACAGAGTATAAAAGAGAAGAAAGGCGCCTCTAAGTGTAGCAATATGGTTACATTTAATGAAGGTACAACATTTAGCAACTCACATGGTTGATGATTAACCACTTGCTTACTGGACACATATACCCCCCTCCTGCCCAGGTGAAATTAGAGCTTTCTTTTGGTGGTATTTGATCGCATGTGTGGTTTTTATTTTTTGCGCTATAAACAAAAACGAGTGACAATTTTGAAAAAGGATACAATATTTTTTACTTGTTGCTATAATAAATAGCCCAATTTAAAAAAAAAAAAAAAAAATTCTCAGTTTAGGCCGATACGTATTCTTCTACATATTTTTGGTAAAAAAAAAAAATCGCAATAAGCGTTTGCGCAAAAGTTATAGCGCCTACAAAATAGGGGACAGAATTATTATTATTATTATTATCATTATTTTTTTTTTAACTAGAAATGGCGGCGATCTGCGATTTTTATTGGGACTGCGACATTATGGCGTACACATCGGACACTTTAGATACATTTTTGGCGCCATTTACATTTATACTGCGATCAGTGCTATAAATATGCACTAATTACTGTATAAATGTGACTGGCATTGAAGGGGTTAACACTAGGGGGTGAGGAAGGGGTTAAATGCGTATCCTAGGTGTGTTCTAACTGTGGGGGGAGGGGGGGTGACTGGGAAGGTGACCGATCTGTGTCCCTATGTACAAGGAACACGGATCGGTCTCCTCCTCTCCAGAGACAGGACGCTGTCTTTGTGTAAAACGGCAATGAGAGATGATCTCATATGTTTACATATAAGATCATCTCTCATTGGCCGCGCAGATCGCATAGCAAACGGCCACTCTGATTGGCCGTTCACCGCGATCTGTGATTGTCCAAGGGACACGGCCAACACAGAGCTTCCCCGCTGCGTGCTCTGGAGCACATGCGGAGAACGCCCAAAGGGGCGGCCATCAAAAGACAGCGGGTTGGCTTTTCAGGTCCGTGCTGTAGCCGTCATTCGGCTGTAGCGCGGGCCGCAAGTGGTTAAAAGAGGCACATCTAAGTATGGAGGCATTTGGGGTAAAGCTGTCCACATAGACCATCCCCCGCACCGCTGGCTCTCACCGATGTCAGTCTGCAATTGTGACCGGGAAGACTACCTTGCAGTAGAGCGATATGAAAGCGGGGCTTGATCCGCTCGTGGAAGGGACGACATCAATAGCGGTGCGGAGAATGGTCTATGTGGACAGCTTTACCCTGCATACTTGGATGTGCCTGTTTTAATCATCAACCATGTGCGTTTTTCTAAATGTTGAACCTTCATGAAATGTAACCATATTGCTACACTTAGAGGCGTCTCTTCTGTTTTATGCTCAGTTGTGACATGACGCTACTCTTATATCAAGACATTTGCTTGTATATCAAGTGAAAATGTATAAAAAAAATTGCTTGTCTTGCAAAACGCTCTCAAACCAAGGTTTTACCGTATTTACAGATTGGCTAACCCAACAGAAAGGGTAGCCTTTCTAAAACGTTTTACCACTGCAGAATCCTTAATATAATATTTAGGTCTCTGGGAACCCCAACTAACATTAGTAGACTTAAGGCCCATTCACACAGGTCCGACGTTGGATCTGACTTCGAGTCGCCCCTAGTCACCTCAAGTCACGCTTCATGAAGAAATCAATGTAAGTGAATGGAGCCGTCTTAATGCACACTACTGCAGTCGCTCTGACTTCAAAAAAGGTTCCTGTACTACTTTAATCCGACTTCTAGGCGACTTGTACCCATTGATTTCAATGGAAATCGCCTCCAAGTCGGATCCCCGTTCATACTGAGGCAACTTTACTGGAAGTCACCCCAGTGTGAACCGCAAATCCCTCCCTCCCACAGAGCTGGTATTTTGTATGAATCATGAGGGGGAACTCCACGCCACATTTTAAATAAAAAACCGGCATGGGTTCCCCCTCCCCCCTCCAAGAGCATACCAGGCCCTTGGGTCTGGTATTGATTTCAAGGGGAACCCCTACGCCATAAAAACGGCATGGGGGTCCCCCCAAAATCCATAGCAGACCCTTATCCGAGCACGCGGCCTGGTCAGGAAAGGGGGTGGGGACGAGCAAGCGCCCCCCTCCTGAACCGTACCAGGCCCCATGCCGTAAACATGGGGGGAGGGTAGGTGCTTTGGGGCAGGGGGGCGCCCTGTGGCCCCTCCACCCCAAAGCACCTTGTCCCCATGTTGATGGTGACAAGGGCCTCTTCCCAACAACCCTATCCTACCCTGTCGGGGCCTGCTAGTGGGGGGGGCTTATCAGAATCCAGGAGCCCCCTTTATTAAGGGAGCCCCCAGATCCCGGCCCCCCACCCTATGTGAATGAGTATGGGGTACATCATACCTCTACCCACTCACCTGGGGGGGAAAAAGTGTAAAAGAAAAAAAAACACTAGAAACTGCCACCACTAGTAAGAAGAAGAAGATAGCCGAGGAGCCCGGAAGAAAGAACCAGAGAGTGGAGAAGTCGGGAGAAGACCCCTGAAGTCGGAAGAAGACCACCGTAGCTGCCTAATACATTACTTTAAAAACCTGCCTGTCTGTTTTTTTTTTTCTTGACACTTTTTTTCCCCCCAGGTGAATGGGTAGAGGTACGATACCCCATACTCATTCACATAGGTCTGGGTATACCAGATGGTATACATTTTTTTTGGAAAGAGATATTCTGAAAAATCCTAAAGTGGCCCTACTAACTCTTGACACCTGGGCTTTCTTAGTTTGCCTTCTTACTTTCCTTTTCATGGCAGTGAGCCCTGGTTCACATTAAAACGATTTGTCATGCGATTTGAGAGATCAAATCGCATGACAAGTTGCAGCCTACTGGCAGCAATGGCACTGTTTCAATAGGTGCGACACCGATTTGCAAAAGTAGTTCCTGCACTACTTTTTCAGATTTTAGGTGTGACTTCAATAGAGATCTGTGCATGAAGTCGCACAAATGTCTATCAAGTAGCACCTGAAATCGCGCTGACCTTGCTACTTTGAAATCACGCTACTTTAAGTGAAGTAGTGTGATTTTTAAAGTAGCAGCAATGTGAAACAGCTACTAGCAAATGTTTTGTGGTCTTTCACACCATGGTTTGGCACAGGTGAATAGTAAAATGTAACCCCCTGAATGAAAAGATGTTTGCATTTCTAAATGATGATAAATAATACACATTTGTATGGGTCTAGCTCATATATTCACCTAGGACTTTGATTACTCACTACTGACCATCTAAACAGGCTTACTTGATGGCTAAGCTATCCGATTTGGCCATTGAGCAGCTCATAGCCACCCAAGGCAGACTTTCCCTTGCTAACCCTCACCTACCTTGTCCTCCTAGTGTGCGCCACTTCCTCTTATATTTCTCCTTGCTCTCTAATTCTTTGGTTAGTTTCTACATGACAGCTATAGCAATTTTTAGTCGATTCTTCGCTAGATGGTACCATATAATGTGGACTACAGCAAACGTTTCCTAGCCCCAGACTATCATTGTCTTGTGTACTGATTTAAGTGTTTGTACTCCCTTTGAGTGAAATTGTGTTTGCTGAATGTAGCGCTGCTAGCTCGTTGCCAAGCTGTACTAACAAAATGGACATTGTATTATCTTGCATTATTAGCCAAATGTTGCAGCCACTCGTATTGTCATTTCCATTTTTTGCATTAAAAATAATTAAATGATAATTAACCACTTAGCAACCACCTGCCGAAAAATAACGGCGGCAAGGTGGTTGCTTAACTCTGGGATCACGTTATATAACGTGATTCCAGAGTCGCGCTCCCGCGCGCCCC
This sequence comes from Rana kukunoris, assembly GCA_029574335.1. Classification (NCBI taxonomy): domain Eukaryota; kingdom Metazoa; phylum Chordata; class Amphibia; order Anura; family Ranidae; genus Rana; species Rana kukunoris. Next base: position 164,149,579 of record CM056052.1, read on the forward strand.
CTGGGGCGCGCACACGGGAATGTCCATGACCGCCGGGTCCAGAGGACCCGGCGGGTCACGGATCACGGTAAATCGCCGCTGATAGCGGCGGTTTACCACGTGATCGCGCCGTCCAATGACGGCGCGATCAGATGTAAACAGACCGGCGTCATTTGATGACGCCGGTTCCTCCCTCCTCTCTCTGTACCGATCGGTACAGTGTGAGAGGAGAGGGGAGGGAGCGGATGGCAGCGCCAGTGCTGCGGGCTGGATCTGTGACAAATGTAGTCACAGATCCATCCACCCATCCCTCCCTGCTCAGCCATCCCTGCTGCACATACTCTGCAATGCTGGGCAACACTCTGGGGGGGCAACACTCTGGGGGGGCAATACTCTAGGCATACTCTAGGCATACTCTGGGCATACTCTGCAATACTCTGGGCATACTCTGCAATACTCTGGGCATACTCTGGGCATACTCTGGGCATACTCTGGGCATACTCTGCAATACTCTGGGCATACTCCGGGCATACTCTGCAATACTCCGGGCATACTCTGCAATACTCTGGGCATACTCTGCAATACTCTGGGCATACTCTGCAATACTCTGGGCATACTCTGCAATACTCTGGGCATACTCTGCAATACTCTGGGCATACTCTGCAATACTCTGGGCATACTCTGCAATACTCTGGGCATACTCTGCAATACTCTGGGCATACTCTGCAATACTCTGGGCATACTCCGCAATACTCTGGGCATACTCCGCAATAATCTGGGCATACTCCGCAATACTCTGGGCATACTCCGCAATACTCTGGGCATACTCTGCAATACTCTGGGCATACTCTGCAATACTCTGGGCATACTCTGCAATACTCTGGGCATACTCTGCAATACTCTGGGCATACTCTGCAATACTCTGGGCATACTCTGCAATACTCTGGGCATACTCTGCAATACTCTGGGCATACTCCGCAATACTCTGGGCATACTCCGCAATACTCTGGGCATACTCCGCAATACTCTGGGCATACTCTGCAATACTCTGGGCATACTCTGCAATACTCTGGGCATACTCTGCAATACTCTGGGCATACTCTGCAATACTCTGGGCATACTCTGCAATACTCTGGGCATACTCTGCAATACTCTGGGCATACTCTGCAATACTCTGCAATACTCTGGGCATACTCTGCAATACTCTGGGCATACTCTGCAATACTCTGGGCATACTCTGCAATACTCTGGGCATACTCTGCAATACTCTGGGCATACTCCGCAATACTCTGGGCATACTCCGCAATACTCTGGGCATACAGCGCCCCTATCCCCGTGAGCTCGCATGCAGAAGCGAACGCATACGCAAGTCCCGCCCACATATGAAAACGGTGTTCAAACCACACATGTGAGGTATCGCTGCGAACATTAGAGCGAGAGCAATAATTTTGGCCCTAGACCTCTTCTCCAACTAAAATGATGTAACCAGTAAAAATATTTAAAGCGTCACCTATGGGGATTTTTAAGTCGCAAAGTTTGGCGCCATTCCATGTGGCCACGCTATGTAAAAGTCCCACACATGGGGTATCGCCATACTCGGGAGGAATAGCAGAATGTGTTTTGGGGTGTAATTTGTGGTATGCATATGCTGTGTGTGAGAAATAACCCGCTAATATGAAAATTTTGTGGAAAGAAAATAAAAATGAAAAAAATCTTGATTTTGCAAAGAATTGTGGGAAAAATTACAACTTCAAAAAACTCACAATGCCTCTTTCTAAATACCTTGGAATGTCTTCTTTCCAAAAAGGGGTCATTTGGGGGGTATTTGTACTTTTCTGGCATGTTAGGGTCTCAAGAAATGAGAGAGGATGTCAGTACATCAGATGTGATCAAATTGATCAATTTTCAGTAATTGGTACCATAGTTTTTAGACCCTATAACTTTCACCCAGACTAAATAATATCTAATTTTTTTTTGTTTTGTTACCAAAGATATGTAGCAGTATACATTTTAGGCCAAGTTTATGAAGAAAAATTTCTTTTTTGTTATAATAGAAATGAAGAAAAATTCATTTTTTTACAAAATTTTCGTTCTTTTTTCATTTATAGTGAAAAAAATAAAAACCGCAGAGGTGATAAAATACCACCAAAAGAAAGCTCTATTTGTGGGAAAAAAAGGACAAAAATTTCATTTGGTTATAGTGTTGTATGACTGAGTTATTGTCATTCAAAATGTGAGAGCACCGAAAGCTGAAAATTGGTCTGGTTATTAAAGCGGAGCTCCACCCAGTATAACAACATTTTACAATGTTGTTTGAAAAAAATAAATAAAAAAAACCTGAAAAAAAAAAAAAAATACTCACCCGAAATAGCTGTTGCTATGCGGAAGTCCGTAATCTGCCTCTTCCTAATCCGCGGTGTGTTTTCTTCTTCTTCTTCTCCTTGTGAATGGGCGCGCTGCTTCCTGGGAACTGTGTGTGTTCTCAGAGAGCAGCGCGCCCATTCACAAGCCAGCGTGAGACTCGCGGAGGCGCAGTAGGAAACGGGCAGTGAAGCCGTACGGCTTCACTGCCTGTTTCCCATATTGTGAATGGCGGCGCGGGACCCGGAGCGATCGTGGGACCGGCATCGGGGGGCCCATCAGCGCGGGCGCCTAGGACAGGTAAGTGTCTTTATTTAAAGTCAGCAGCTACACTGTTAGTAGCTGCTGACTTTAAAAAATTGTTTTACCGTGGCTGGAGCTCCGCTTTAAGTGGGTTTAAGTGCCCAGTAGTCAAGTGGTTAAAGCAGAAATCTGGGTGGAGCTTTGACTCTTCTCTTGTGGTCTGCTTTAATCAAATCCTCGGTTTTTAATGCACACAGTTAGCCAGTTGAATTTGGTTTGCTGTTTTGGTGGTAAGTTTGAGCCTGGTTATTATGTAAACAACTTTATTTATACTTTATTGCTTACAACGCATCTCATTCAAAGTCCCAAAACACTACCTGACAACAGGGATGGAGGCACATGTTTTTCATATGCCTTATATAAAGTCCCAAACCTATTCGCTTCAATCAAGAAACGTGCAGAATAAATGCTGTTGGGTTGGTAGGGTGTGTTTATTTTGCAATACAAAAAGACCCCCCCGGAGGGGGGCAAACAAAAGAAATGTATCCTCCCGAAGATAAAGATGCCAAAAGTGGGCCGTGCCACATAAAAAAGGAGTTTATTGATACAACAATTTAGCAAACACATATATATAATCAGACACTTTGACACCCATCACCATCACCCAATATAAAAATGTAAATGGTTAGATAACGTTATCTAAATAAACACTGACTACGTGCGAGATGCATGCATGCAAAATTACTAAAACTGGAAAATCAGCTGGAATTTGTCCAGCCGACTACTCAGTATTTAGTTGAATGATCAGCCTCTGAACTGATCAAGTCCAAACAGGGCATATATCAGAGCAATTAAATAAATAAATAGGCTATGCGCTGTGGCTGACCAATGAATAACGTGACCTGAATATCACAACTCAATGACACATGGTCCAATGTGAGAGGGCTATCATGGTATAACTTTCATAGAGGTCAAGGACACTGTGGAGCCAAGCCATGTAAGCAGGAAGCAGGTTAGCAAGATAGCAGCATGAAGATCAAGTCCATTAGCATAGCAAATAGATGGTCAGCTGAATGAAGCAACAGTCACAAAGCAATGTAGTTAAGTGCAAAGTGCCAACATGATAAAATAGAAGGAGACAAAGGTGGAAATAGGACCTTATGCCGCGTACGCACAATCATTTTTCAGCATGAAAAAAAAAACGTTGTTTTTCAGCATGTAGAGAAAACAAAGTTTTTCCAACTTCATCATTAAAAACGATGTTGCCCACACACCATCGTTTAAAAAAAATGATGAGCAAAGCACGATGACGTACAACATGTACGACGGCACTCTAAAGGGGAAGTTCCATTCAAGCTCCTGTCTCATAACTTGCTTCTGAGCATGCGCGGGTTTAAAACGTTGTTTTTAACATCGTTTTAGCTCACACACGATCATTTACAACCAAAAACTTCATTTTATAAAACAACGTTCAAAAATGCAGCATGCTCACATTTTTTTTGTCGTTTTTCAGAAGATGAAAAACGATGTGAAGCCCACACACGATCATTTTATTTTATTCATGCCGAAAAATGATCGTGTGTACGAGGCAATAGGTCCACTCACCAGACCAGGTTAAGTGTGGAGATCATCTGGTGTTGCAAAATCTTCCTCTCTTCTGATGGAGAATCAAGAGAGGGCTTGCTGCAGTGTGCAGTATAATATAGCCAGGAATGTCAATACGTTGGTCTGCTGCTAATGACTGCTTTTATTGCTGCATTCCTTTGCTTAAAACGAGTGTATCGAGAGCCGAGTTCATAACAAGCCATTTCCAGCACTGAGCATGTGCATCCTGTCGCATAGGCAGACTGTAAGGATGTGTCGTCACTAGGGGTGCAACGGATCGCCACCGATCACCCCGCGATCCGCGGAGTGCTCCGGAGCCTCGGCCGTAGGAAAGACCCCGGCTTCGGCCTAGCTCCGGAGCGGCGGCCATCTTGGTACACCCGGCAGCGCCCCTCCTTTCTGTTCTCACCCACAGAGGAGGAGCAAACACACGCCGCTGTCTGAGGTCTGCACTACTGTTGTGGGGGTTACTGTCTGAGGTCTGCACTACTGTTGTGGGGGTTACTGTCTGAGGTCTGCACTACTGTGGGGTGTCTATACTGAGGGGGGGGTCTGTACTGAGGGGGGGACCATAGTGGGTGGAGGGGGTGACACCATTTTATTTTTTTTGCACCGAGTGACGCCACTGCAGTGTGTGGGGGGGGGGGGGATGTGGATATTAGTGGGCGAGATCCGATCCGTGACTCCTGATCCAAGGAACGATCCGAACCGTGAGTTTTTTGATCCGTTGCACCCCTAGTCGTCACAGGAAGGACTGATTGCCCGACATGTTTCAATGTTATACCATGATAGCCCTCTCATATTGGACCATGTGTCATTGAGTTATGATATTCAGGTCACGTTATCATTCATTGGTCAGCCACAGCGCATAGCCTATTTATTTATTTAATTGCTCTGATATATGTTCAGTTCAGAGGCTGATCATCCAACTAAATGCTGGGTAGTCGGCTGGACAAATTCCAGCTGATTTTCCAGTTTGAGTAATTTTGCATGCATGCATCCCGCACATAGTGAGGCGGCGTACACACGGCCGAGGTTCTCGCTGAAAACCAGCGAGAACCTCGCTGGAATGCACATTCCAGCGAGGACCTCGGCCGTGTGTACGGTCTCGGCGAGCTTCCCGTCGGGAAGCCCGTCGAGCAAAAATAGAGAGCACGCTCTCTATTTCCTCAACGGCCCGCCTGGAAGAATGGCTGGTTGCCATTCCCGACGGGCGGGTCGCCGATTTCGACGGCCGGCAGGGAACCTCGACGGGCGGAACGATGTGTTCTGCCTGTCGAGATTCCCTGCCGTGTGTACGCGGCCTCAGTGTTTATTTAGATAACGTTATCTAACTATTTTTTTAAATTTTTATATTGGGTGATGGTGATGGGTGACACTGCACCTTAACTGGTGAGTCGGAGTCCACAACTAACGGGTTGTTGTGACAGGAAGAACATCCTGCACAGTTAATTATTATAGTGAGCAGAGGACCTGCTCCCCTCTTTTTTTCTTGTGTTTATTTTGCACCACATTTAATGAGTTTGTTGCAATTATCCTTGAATTATCTACAGCAGAAACATTTATAAATGGGTTTATTCCTGTTACAGGAGACTCAGTGTTTACTATTCCATGTTCTTTTTGGCATGATACAGATGTGGTTCAGCATAAGCTTCAAATTCTGGAAAGCCCTGTTCTAAACAAGGATCATTTGACAGGGTAGTGTAGACCTCTGAACAGAAGCAGCAATAAGTAAGGAAGCAGTAAAATGAAAAGGCTTGCTATGAACAACCAGTGGAACACTTGGTTGTTATAAAGAAGTGCTCTTCTTTTCCATTTATTTTGAGTAGGTTTGAAAAATGCAGGCGCGTGGCAGCTGAGGTTAATGACAAATAGATACTTTAGGCGTGACCTTACAATTTGTACATTTTGGAGGCAGCAGCATAGTTTTGAAAATTATTGTACAGTATTAGAATGAATGTTTCATGTGTATCAAAAGAACCTTGTGCTGCATATGAAGTGCTTTTTTTCATTAGCTCAGAATAGCTTGCATTGTTCTGCAGTTCAGAGTCAAAATCTAAATTCAAGTGTCAGGGTCATGGAATTAAACTCATTGGGAAGAGAACACATCTAATGCACATGATTTCAATGAGGGAAACAAGCCACATTAAAAGTTTGTTTTTTTTTGTGGGGGGGGGGGGGGGGGTTCAGATGTCATTTCCAATCAGTAGTACACTCATATAGTTTTCTCTTTTTGATATTTTTTTTTTTTATATATCTAAACTAGGGGTCTTCAAGCTACAGCCGGTGTGCCACATACAGCCCCCCTACAAGAGTTTAACCTGTAATTGCGTCATGCATTTCAAGTGAGTCAACCGCCTGCACAGTTACAACTGATGATGCTGTGAAAAGCCAGGACACACAGCATCATTTGTTGCTATGGTGCCGGTGGCAAGCCCAAATGCACCACGGAAACACTGATCCATGGTGGCAGCATGCAGGCCATCCCAACATTCAGAAGAAGACCTGCTCTGCCTTCTGTCCAGACTTGCTTTGCCTACCACCTCTTGCCATGCATGTTGTAATAAAGATTGGAATTCTCTATCCCCCTGTCTTATCTTACAATGTAAAGGGTCTCTGATGTAAAAAGGGGGCTGTCAGGCGGTCCATCCACTGATGACACTGCCTGATATTTGACGTGCAGTACTGTGGTCCACCAGCAGGTGTCTCCTGACAGTCTGGAACTGCCAGGGGAGCTTTCCCCTAGTGGTAGTATTATGTGATCTTTGGGCCGCAGTACTGGCATCCACCAGTTGGTGGTCTCTGGCAGTGTGGGGCCGTCCTCTCATGCAATCAGGCATCACCTGAGTCTGATTGCAGGAGATGTGTTTAAATGCCCAGCAGCCACATTCAGACTTTGCTTTGGCATCTTTCCTTGTGCCCTGAACCTGAATCTGAGAAGCTCTGTATCTGTACCTGATCCTGTCTGTTACCTGAACCCTGAGCCTTGTACCTGTACCCGTCCCTCCTGTGATTCATCCATCCTCTCCTTGTCCTGTTTGTTTCCCTTTCCCCAGCTGCTGACCTCCCATTGATGACCCTGGCCTGGCCCTGTTTATGATTCTGGTTTTCCCCATTACTTGTATATATTTGTCTGTTAGGCGGCGTACACACGACCAAATAAATCTGTTCAAATCGGTCTGACAGACCGATTTGATCAGATTTGTCTGCTGGGCTGTTTTGGTTTGATGGCTGTACACACGATCAAACCAAAATCCCTGCTGGCAGACAGCGCGGTGACGTGGCGATGACGTTGACGCCGCCACGTCACCGCACCAGGAAGTAAAACACTTCCGCGCATGCGTCAAATCCATTTAACGCATGTGCGGGCAGATATGTCTGCTGGTTAGCGTACTAACCAGCAGACATATCGGACGGATGGATTCCCAGCAGACAGATTTTAAAGCATGCTTTAAAATCTGTCTGCTGGAAAAATCTGTCTGTCCGCCCGTACACACGATCAAATCCGTCTGCTGAAACGTTCTGTCAGACTGTTTCCAGCAGATAGATTTGATCGTGTGTACGTGGCCTTACTGTTATTATTTGTGGGTTCTGTTTGGTATTGGTTGCTGTGCAGTGTGTGGTATTGGAGGTTGTTGTATTTATATTTCACTTATCTTTAATAAATCATTTTATATTTTACTTACACAGGTTTGGGTTTCCTCTCTTGCAGTCCACACAGTTCTGGTCTTATCTGATACGTGACAGGGACTCTGATGTGTGAAGAGGGTATTGATATGAAAGGTGGGGGGGGGGTGTTCTGATTTTTTTTTCTTGGATGTTGTTTATTCGTTAATTTAAAAAAAAAAAAACATTTCATTCATTTCTAAAACCTGATTTATTTATTTTTTTATTCCGACTCATAAATATTTGTAAAATATGATGTGAACCTCCGTACTGAAAAGTTAGGAGATCCGTAGGCTAAACTGCATAGCGACATGCTATGTGGCACAAAAAGAACTGGATATTCCCATTCCTCACAACAATATTATGCAGGGCATTGTAATGAATGAAATGAATGAAAAACTTATATAGCGCAGCACATGCGAAGTAAATCGCCTCTGGGCGCTTAATTGTTCTGACAGGGCTAGCATTAATGAGTTAACTAATGATACTACTAACTAAAATAACTGTACCATAAAGCAGGAAAGGTTGTATATACTCCCTAGGCCACCAGTAACAAACTTCACATGAAAATGTATTTAAGTTTTGGATTCAGTGGTGATGATCTCTGTCACATTTATACTAGAGCAATTACCCTCTCCATTTCTGGTGACTATTGTCACTGAGAGTGATTGCATTCAAGTTTTCACTGGAACTAGAAAAGAAAGGGAACTTTTCCAATGTGCTCTAGCCAAAACGGAAAATTGAATATTCCCCTTTCTGTACCTTTCCTTTCCTGGTGCCTACCCATGGCAGCATACCAATGGTTGGTGACTCCGCCCTGGACCAACCCACAGGACCACGTAACTCTATAAAAAAAAGTTACTCCCCCCTCAGGTATTCTTGTAACTAGTCTTCAGAACCTTTATCGAAGGGAGGGTGTATGCTGCCATGGGTAGGCACCAGGAAAGGAAAATTACAGAAAGGTGAGTATTCAGTTTTCCTGGTGCCTCCATGGCAGCATACCAATGGTAAATAACTCGCTTACAGGGAGGATACTGCAATAATAAAGTTAATGAGTTTACAGAACCAATAGCTTCAAAGTCCTTTTCCCAAAATCTCGGGAAGGTAAGGACCGCCGGGTCTAGGCTATAGTGCGACATGATGGTGTTGAAGGATGACCAACTAGCTGCCCTACAAATTCTCAGGAGAGACCTAAGTCAAAGCTGCTCAAGATGAAGCGATTCCCCGCGTTGAGCGTGCATTCACTGCATTTGGAACTGGAAGACCACTAGCCCGATACGCCTTTTGGATTAATTTTATGATCCAGCTGGCCACTGTTGTCTTGGAGGCCGCCATTCCCTTTTTTGCACCCTTAGGAATAACGAATAGACGTTGATCCTTGCGGAACTGTTGTGTAAGTTCTAAGTAATGTCTTAGGGATCTGGTCACATCCAATTTGTGTAGTTTTGAGGAGGTTGGATCTTCTCCGAAGGCTGGAAGGACCCATTCATGGTTGAGATGACAGACTGAAGGCACCTTGGAAACAAACTGCTGAATAGGTTGTAGGACTACTCTGTCTGGAAAAATGTGACTTGGGGTTCTTGTGCCCCTAGAGCTTGAATTTCTGACACCCTACATCCTGATGTGATGGCGATCAGAAAGGCAGTTTTCCAGGTAACATCTTCCAAGGCACATTCTTCTGTGGGCGAAAAGGGCGGACTTTGCTTAAGGCATTGAGAACCACTGTCACTGTCCCATTTGGGGTATAATGCTTTCCTGGAAGGACGTAGTCTTAGGACTGCTTTCAGAAAACGATCTATGGGGGGGTTTAGAGCCCAGCGTGTGTTCGTTAGAGCCGACAAGGCTGAAACTTGAACTTTTAGTGTGCCATGCCCTAAGCCTCAGTCCAGACCCGTCTGTAGGAAGAGTAGAATGTCTAGGACTCCAGGATCTAGAGGCTTGAAATGGCTAGCCTCTGTCAGATCCATAAACTTCCTCCATACTCTGTAGTAGGTGGCATTAGTGGAAGACTTTCTTGCCTGTAGCAATGTTTGAACAACATCATGTGAGCACCCTAAGTCGCCCAGCCTTTTCCGCTCAACTTCCAGGTCTTCAAGTCTAGGATCTCTGGATGTGGATGGAGGAATTCGCCTTGGGATAGTAGGTTGTTTTTGTGCGGAAGAGGTTGTGGGCTGCACAGGGTTATCTTGACTAGGAGCGGAAACCATCGTCTCTTCGACCAGTACGGAACAATTGCCAGGACAGTGACTTTCTCTGATGTCAGACGCTGGAGGAATCTTGGTATCCCATTTGGAAATTCCATGGTTGGACTAAGGCACCAACCCCCGCTGACATTGAAGATGGGAATCTCGTGAAAAAGAGGGGCGTTTTTGCGTTGAATGGGGAGGCGAAAAGATCTATCTGGGGAGTACCCCACTGTTGGCATATACAGTTAAAAAAACCTGCAGGTCTAGTGACCAGTCGTTGGTTGTGAAACACCTTGAAAGGTGATCGGCTAGCTGATTCTCGGGACTGGGATGTAGGCAGCCCAGAGATCGACCAAACTCACCTTGGCCCATGAAATGATTGGGGCCACTTCGCTGGATAGTGACCTGCTGTGCGTCTCTCCTTGGTTTTGGACATAGGCTTTCGCCACCCTGTTCTCCATCTGGAGTAGTATGGGCTTGTCCCTGAGAAGAGGAGCTAGATATAAGATTGCCATTCATTGCTGCCCTCAGCTCTAGGATATTGGAAATCATCCATTCGGCATTGAAATGCCATCTCCCTTGCACTAACTGGTTTTGGTAGTGTGCCAGTTGACTTGCGTCCGATGTGAGAATGGTCCACGAGATGGGGCCAAGAGAACGGTAAAACTAGAAGGTTGTGCGGTCTCATCCACCGCCAGAGGCTGGATTTCATTGCAAGAGTGATGACTATCAACTGACCGATGTGCTTCTTCCTCCACTGCACCAGAAAGCCCAATTGGAAATCCTGCAGATGCCGCCTGGCCCACTTCACCATTGGAACACAAGATGAAAGGGACCCTAGGAGGCACAGACAGTCTGATGCTGGCATGGAACGACTTCCTAATGCTTGCTTCACCTTTTTGTATTAACACAGGGATCTTCTCCGGCGGAAGTGACACGGCCTTTCTCGGGGTGTTGAATAAAGCTCCTAGATATGTCATTTTTTGCGTAGGTGTCAATTGACTCTTTGAGTAGTTGACAAGCCAACCAAATTGGTTCAAGGTGTTCAGGACCAGCTGCACATGCTTTACCAGAGTCTCTCTGTGCTGAATCAGTATGTCGTCTAAGTAGTGCAGGATTCGAACCCCTTCTCTCGGAGGGGGGCTAGGATGGCCACTAGAACCTTTGTAAAGGTTCTGGGAGCTGATGAAATCCCAAAGGGAAGACATTGGAACTGTAGGTGCAGATTGCCTATCTTGAACTAGAGGAAGTGCTGGAACTGATGATGGATGGGGATGTGGAGTTATGCATTTTGGAAATCTATAGAGACCATCCAATCCCCTGGCTGTACTGACAAAATTACTGTGTTTAAAGACTCCATTTTTGAAGTGCTCTACACTAATGTTCAGCCTCTTCAGGTCCAATATGGGCCTCCAGCCTCCCGATTACTTGGGGACTAAGAAGACTGGGGAATAGATCCCTGAGTTTTTCTCCAAGTCTGGTACCGGTAGCACTGCCTGTTGGTGTAGAAGTATCTGAATTTACAGTGCCTTGCGGAAGTATTTGGCCCCCTTGAACTTTGCGACCTTTTGCCACATTTCAGGCTTCAAACATAAAGATATAAAACTGTAATTTTTTGTGAAGAATCAACAAGTGGGACACAATCATGAAGTGGAACAAAATGTATTGGATATTTCAAACTTTTTTAACACATAAAAAACTGAAAAATTGGGCGTGCAAAATTATTCAGTCCCTTTACTTTCAGTGCAGCAAACTTTCTCCAGAAGTTTAGTGAGGATCTCTGAATGATCCAATGTTGACCTAAATGACTAATGATGATAAATAGAATCCACCTGTGTGTAATCAAGTCTCTGTATAAATGCACCTGCACTGTGATAGTCTCAGACATCCGTTTAAAGCGCAGAGAGCATCATGAAGAACAAGGAACACACCAGGCAGGTCCAAGATACTGTTGTGGAGTAGTTTAAAGTCGGATTTGGATCCAAAAAGATTTCCCAAGCTTTAAACATCCCAAGGAGCACTGTGCAAGTGATAATAGAAATGGAAGGAGTATCGGACCAGTACAAATCTACGAAGACCTGGTCGTCCCTCTAAACTTTCAGCTCATACTAGGAGAAGACTGATCAGAGATGCAGCCAAGAGGCCCATGATCACTCTGGATGAACTGCAGAGATCTACAGCTGAGGTGGGAGACTGTCCATAGGACAACAATCAGTCGTATACTGCACAAATCTGGCCTTTATGGAAGAGTGGCAAGAAGAAAGCCATTTCTTAAAGATATCCATAAAAAGTGTTGTTTAAAGTTTGCCACAAGCCACCTGGGAGACACACCAAACATGTGGAAGAAGGTGCTCTGGTCAGATGAAACCAAAATCACTTTTTGGCAACAATGCAAAACGTTATGTTTGGCGTAAAAGCAACACCGCTCATCACCCTGAACACACCATCCCCACTGTCAAACATGGCGGTGGCAGCATCATGGTTTGGGCCTGCTTTTCTTCAGAAGGGACAGGGAAGATGGGTAAAATTGATAGGAAGATGGATGGAGCCAAATACAGGACCATTCTGGAAGAAAACCTGAGTCTGCAAAAGACCTGAGACTGGGACAGAGATTTGTCTTCCAACAAGACAATGATTCAAAAACATAAAGCAAAATCTACAATGGAATGGTTCACAAATAAACATATCCAGGTGTTAGAATGGCCAAGTCAAAGTCCAGACCTGAATCCAATCGAGAATCTGTGGAAAGAACTGAAAACTGCTGTTCACAAACGCTCTCCATCCAACCTCACTGAGCTCGAGCTGTTTTGCAAGGAGGAATGGGCAAAAATTTCAGTCTCTCGATGTGCAAAACTGATAGAGACATACCCCAAGCGACTTACAGCTGTAATCGCAGTAAAAGGTGGTGCTACAAAGTATTAACTTAAGGGGGCTAAATAATTTTGCACGCCCAATTTTTTCAGTTTTTTATTTGTTAAAAAAGTTTGAAATATCCAATAAATTTCGTTCCACTTCATGATTGTGTCCCACTTGTTGTTGATTCTTCACAAAAAATACAGTTTTATATCTTTATGTTTGAAGCCTGAAATGTGGCAAAAGGTTGCAAAGTTCAAGGGGGCCGAATACTTTTGCAAGGCACTGTATTGAAAGAGAGCCTTTCTTTTCTCTGGTATCTTGGTAGGTTGGAAGGAAAAGGGTAGAGGAGCTTTTGAACTTCCAGAAATGTCCGTGGAGATTGCCCATTGATCTGTGCAATTTTCCACCCAAACCTGGGTGAAGGATTTGAGCCTCGTTCCTACAGTACTTGACCGGTTTGGGTGGGTAAGGATTCAAAAAGACTTTTGGCTCTCAACCGTCGCTGTTGAGGCTTTTGGCTTTCCCAACTTGAGAAAGGAGGCCTGTGAACCCTTACAGCCTCTCCTGTATTCCTTTCCCGGATTGGTATGTCCTGGAATCCCTTGTTCTTTGTTGGGTAGCTGGCCGAGGAGCAAATTTTCTTCTCCTCATCCTATCCTGGGGAATAAGGCCACTTTTTTTTTTTATCGCAGAACAGGGCATTTCATCATACGGGATGCAACGCCAGGACTGTTTTGAAGATGGATCCGCCGACCATGGCTTTAGCCACAATGCCCTTCTGGCTGTGATAGAGTATAGCATGGCCCTGGAGGAACACCTTAGGACGTTGATGGCTGCTTCTGCCATAAAACACTGGATGAACTGCAGTTAGCCTCAGATTTTAATGATTTCATCTGTGCCTAGGCCTTGTCTGAGGGCCGTCTCCATATTATCTGACCACATTTTGGTGGCCCTGGAAATGGAAGACAAAACCACTGCTGGTTTGCATGCTCCCCCTGTTGCTTGATGCACTTTTAAGATCGGAATTGATCCTGTGGTCCAGGACGTCCCTGAATGAGACTGCTTCTTCTATTGGCAGCGTTGTGTTTCTGGCCAATCTCATGACCGACGCGTCCACAGTCGGGATGGAATTGAAGAGTTGAGCATCAGCCTCCGCCAGTGGGTATAGCTTAAGAAATCGATTGTAAGCGACGGCCTTTTATCCACTTTTTTTCACTCTTCTGTAACCACTCCTTTAACCTCGCCCATTAAAGGGAAGGTTGAAACTTTCTTTGTTAGATGAGGGAAATATTTTTTCCTTTTAGACAGAGGCTCAGGATCTTCTGGGGAAACTCGATTTGATATGCGAGTACTTTGGATTACGATTATTCTCCTGGATCGAATTATGCTTGTAATCCAAGGTTCCACTGTATATTGTAGCAAAGTGTAATTTCTTCAGCGTTGTCACATTAAAAGATATATAATAAAATAGTTACAAAAATGCTAAGGGAGTACTCTTATAGATACTGTATATTCAAAAAAGGACATTTGTGTAATTTGGAATGTTTTTGAGTTGGTATAGCGCAACACTTTACTTGCAGACACCACCTGATTACCAAGTGCCTTTCTGACTATTAATTTTTAAACTGGTTCTTTTACAAGACAGTATTTTTTTTTTTTTTTTTTTTTTTGGGGGGGGGGGGGGGTGTTCTCAAACACTTTATGATTTTACAGATATAATTACCCTTGGAGAAGCTTTGGCAGGTCGGCCAGTCCTGGGAATATTGTTTGGGGTTACAAGAGTAAATGTTCTGTTTGAACATTCATGGCTCTTTTATGGGTCACTGGAATCCCAAAGCTTTAGGCAGGTCAAACATTATACAATTTTCTTGTAAACGCCTTTTAATGTGTGTGCAATCAGTCAGGTCTTTGCACTACATAGTTGAAGGTAAATCTAAAATAAATTAAGAAAAATTGTATAATGTATAGCCAGCTTTAGATGGGGCTTTGTACCCCCTTTTTTTTTAGACTGATGGATGTGAATAGTTTTTATTACCTCCTTCAGGAATTTACTTTTTAACATGACATTATATTTTTGTTGATCTTTTGCCATTACCTTAACCCTGATAAGTGTCAAAGTGAGGTTTACATTTAGAAGGGTTTGCTGTAATTAAGCCTGGACACGTAGAGTTAGCCTAACCTAGTCCTGCCATTTATACTTGTTTTGATTAAAAAAACAAAAATTTGCAATAAAGCAGAAATCAGTAAAGATGCAAATACTCTATATTTTTCTAATTTGCTATGATAAGAATAATGTGAGTGGGTAAAATATGTAACCACTTATAACAGCACCCACCAGCAATGTGTTATCACCTTTTTTCCTTCACTCTCCCGCCATTTTATTTGGCTGCAAAGAGGACTATGTAATACTGGTTTTGGTAAAGCACGTGGCTTACTTTCCTCTCTCCCATGTGACAGTAATTGGACACTCAAACGTCTATCCCTGTCACATGTGGTCAGAGAGAGAGGCTTTAACAGTCACGATTTGGAGCTTGCACAAAGCTTATGCCCCGTACACAGGATCGGTTTTCCTGTTGTAAAAGGTCCGATGAGAGCTTTTGGCCGGGAATCCCGACCGTGTGTATGTAAAAACAGCTGGGAAAAGATAGAGAGCAGGTTATCTTTTTTTTTTTTGTTTGTTTCTGTCGGGGGGGAAAAATCTCTGATCGGAATTTCCTATCGTGTGTACAAATTCCGACGCATGCTCGGAAACAAATCGACGCATGCTAAGAAGTATAGAATTACATTTTCTTGGCTTGTCATAGTATTTTACGTCACCACATTCTTGGTAGTCAAAAGTTCACCAAACTTTTGTGTGACTGTGTGTATGCAAGGCAGGCTTGAGCGGAATTCTGTCAGAAAAAAACATCTTTTTTTTTTTTTTTCCACGGGAAGACCGCTCTTGTGTACGGGGCTTAACACTCCCTTACTTTGTTGAACAAATTGGTGGGGGAGTGAAAAGAAGGTACTTACAGCTGATGGGGCTATGACTAAGCACTTGTTTCAGTGCGAAACGCGTCAGTGGTCAGGTTTTATTTTGCTGTGACTTCTAGTGCTGTCCTTCTTTTAATAAAAGGCTACAATTTGTTCAGAGTGCGGCTGTCCAGAGACAATCTTTGTTCCTGCTTAGCTGATGGGGCCCGATATTAAAGTGAACTTGTTGATGTGCCTTGCATGTAATTAACCCATGTTTACTTTAACTAGCAGGAACACTGATTTATTAACTACTATATGTCATATCTGTTGTACTTTTTGTATATATTTTTTTCTTGCTTTTTCAGATATGTTTTAGGAATCTGATACATTTTGACTTAGAAAATATGTAAGGCCTGCCAAAAGTCATTTTTACAGTTAAAAGCTACAGTTTTGACATTGCATGCTGTCATGACACTTAACAAGACAATACAGTAGCTATATTTGTTCCATTTGTGGTGGGTAGATAAACAAATATTCCGTTCTCTGTTAGCATTTGTTTTATGAATGAATGTGACTGTCCATCTCTATGCATTGAATATTTGAGAACAAAAAATGTTTTCTTTGACTTGTAGTACAGTAATGCTAAGTGGCACAGACTCCCTTGTTGCTCCCACCAGAGATACTAATAGAATTTTAATGAAGCAATGTCAGCAACTCTACTTTAGCACAAATACCAGATGTTCTGTTCTGTAGTATAACCCCAAAGTCACATCCTCTATCGCTTTAGTGCTGCTTCTCTTAGCACTACTTGGCTGACCTGGTAACCAAAGTTTGTCTGCTGTAAAAATGGCAACTGACGAAATATGCTGTTGAGATTTGTCCTGGTAAAAGCCAATGATCGGAATTTAAAATAGAATTACAGTGGCTGTTGTGGCATGCTTGGAAGTCAGGCTGTTCACAATTTGCAGTGTTTCCTGCCCAACCCTGAAGTTTGTCTTAGGTGCTAAACATTTTGAGCTGTCTGATATGCTCATACACATATAGTTCAATCAGGGTTGCCAATTCATCCCTTTTAAATCCGAACACATATTAATTGTACAGGTTCTGTTGCTGATTAAGGTGGTAATTTAAACTTGGTACTTTACCTGCAGTAAATTGGCTTCAGAACCTGATTAATGTTTGGTACTTAGGGTTGCCACCTCACCCCGTTAGGCTGGATTCACACCTATGCATTTTTACTGCTTTTTGCATTTTGCAGATTTGCACTACAGAACATGTTCCGTAGGAAACCATGTTAAATGGACTGCAGTGCAAATCTTAAAGTTTGGGCCTATATGGATACCTTTTTATACCTCTTCACAACAGGGTGACTGAATTTTCAGCTTGGTCCCCCTATCTTATGTACAAAAGCTTTGTCCCCCAAAGCCTCTGCCCCATATGAATGAACTAATATATATACAGTACAGACCAAAAGTTTGGACACACCTTCTCATTCCAAGAGTTTTCTTTATTTTCATGACTATGAAAATTGTAGAGTCACACTGAAGGCATCAAAACTATGAATTAACACATGTGGAATTATATACTTAACAAAAAAGTGTGAAACAACTGAAAATATATGTCATATTCTAGGTTCTTCAAAGTAGCCACCTTTTGCAGGAGACTGTGTGAATCAGGCCCTTATGGTAGAATATCTGCTAGGAAACCACTGCTAAAGAAAGGCAACAAGCAGAAGAGATTTGCTTGGGCTAAAGAACACAAGGAATGGACATTAGACCAGTGGAAATCTGTGCTTTGGTCTGATGAGTCCAAATTTTAGATCTTTGGGCCAGATCCACAGAGAGAGTACGCCAGTGTATCTACTGATACACCCCTGTACTTTCAAAGTTCCCACGTCGTATCTTTAGTTTGAATCCTTAAACCAAGATACGACGGCTTCTGGGTTAGATCCGACAGGTGTACGTCTTCGTACGTCTTTGGAACTAAGATGCCATACTTCGGCGTCCGCTGGGTGGTGTTCACATCGTTTTCCGCGTCGGGTATGCAAATGAGCTTTTTCCGCCGATCCATGAACGTGTTGCGATGTAATTTAGCACAATGCACGGCGGGAAATTTTTGAACGGAGCATGCGCAGTTCTATCGCCGTGGGGACGCGCTTCATTTAAATGAATCACGCCCCCTACTCGCCGATTTGAATTCTGCCGCCAGAAATACACCACTTCCAGGATTCTAAGTTAAGCCAGGTAAGATACGGCGGCGTAGTGTATCTCTGATACACTGCGCCGATCTATTTGTATGTGGATCTGGCCCTTTGGTTCCAACCACCGTGTCTTTGTGCGATGCAGAAAAGGTGAACGGATGGACTCTACATGCCTGGTTCCCACCGTGAAGCATGGAGGAGGAGGTGTGATGGTGCTTTGCTGGTGACACTGTTGGGGATTTATTCAAAATTGAAGGCATACTGAACCAGCATGGCTACCACAGCATCTTGCAGTGGCAAGCTATTTCATCCGGTTTGCGTTTACTTGGACAATCATTTATTTTTCAACAGGACAATGACCCCAAACACACCTCCCGGCTGTGTAAGGGCTATTTGACCAAGAAGGAGAGTGATGGGGTGCTGCGCTAGATGACCTGGCCTCCACAGTCACCGGACCTGAACCAAATCGAGATGGTTTGGGGTGAGCTGGACCGCAGAGTGAAGGCAAAAGGGCCAACAAGTGCTAAGCATCTCTGGGAACTCCTTCAAGACTGTTGGAAGACCATTTCAGGTGACTACCTCTTGAAGCTCATCAAGAGAATGCCAAGAGTGTGCAAAGCAGTAATCAAAGCAAAAGGTGGCTACTTTCAAGAACCTAGAATATGACATATTTTCAATTGTTTCACACTTTTTTGTTATGTATATAATTCCACATGTGTTAATTCATAGTTTTAATGCCTTCAGTGTGAATCTACAATTTTCATAGTCATGAAAATAAAGAAAACTCTTGGAATGAGAACTACAATTTTCATAGTCATGGAAATAAAGAAAACTCTTGGTCTGTACTGTGTGTGTGTATATATATTAGGGCTGTGCAAATTAACTTTTAATTCATCGATTAATCTTTAATTTTTTTGATCGATTAAAATTCTTTTGATTGGTACTCACCTCTCCGCCGGCTTCTGGGCCTTCAGGGAGTTCCATCGGACATCCTGTAATGTCGCAGACACTGGCGGGGCTTGCCGTGTCCATCTGAAGGGCTCCTTTGCTGTGCCTTCATATCTGCATGCCGGTGGGACCTTCCTATCTGCCACACGCAAGGGCTGTTGCACTTCCCTCTATCACTTCCCTCTATCAACCTGGGATTCTACAGCCATCCACTGGGAGTTGTGATAGTTCCCTTCACGGGACATCTACATGCCGACAGACTGATGTTTACCCCTCCTCATCTGGATTTAGCAGTGGTATCGTTGTACACATTTATATACCAGTATCATACTTGGCTACATGTTTTTATGACTGCTTTTGCTACCGTTTGGTATTACTCGCACCATTTGTACAGTTTATGTAGCTACATTGATTTTATCTCCAGTGCAATATTTATTTGGTTACCTACTTGAAGACCATAAAAGTTTTAATGCTATTCCCATTGAGCGCTGCCTTTGTGTGTTTTTTGTATCCTGCTATACATTTTTCCAGGTGTTGGTAGCTGCACTGGGAATCGGCCTGCAAGGAGATCAGCTAAAAGTATTTGGATCTGTATGTGAGTTATAATTAATCGAAATTAGTCGATTAATCGATTAAAAAAAAAAAGATTAATCGAACACAAAAATTTTGATCAGTAACAGCCCTAATATATATATATATATATATATATATATATATATATATATATATATATATATATATATATATATATATATATATATATATATATATATATATATATATATATATATAATGTTACTAGTAATAGTGAGGATCAGCGACTTTTAGTGGGTCTGTGTGATATTGCAGCGGACAAATCAGACACTAATTGACACTTTTTGGGGACCAGTGACACTAATACAGTGATCAGTGCTAAAAATATGCACTGTCACTGTATTAATCTCTTCCCAGCCATCATTAACATCAGGGGTGATCAAGGGGTTAACTTTGTGCCTAGACTTGCTTTCTCACTGTGGGGAGGTGTTTTTACTGTGGGAAGGCATTGATCCATGTTTCAGGAACACAGGATCAATACCTTCCTTACTGACAGAATGGCGATCTGCCCTGTTTAAATCAGCGGGTGCTCACGGACATCGCGTCCGCGGTACCTGTCACTGGGCTCCAGTGGGAGCGGGTCTACTTGCGCATATGCACGCCCCAGGAAGTGTCGCATTATAGCGGGGAAGTGGTTATTGACACATACTTTAGGGCTCTTTTTAAACCATTGCATTGCAATAACATGCTTATAGGTGCCATTCATTTTCAATAGCGCACTTTCACAACAAACCTGCCTTGCTTACCATGCATTCTGGCACATTTAGTCTGGGGAAAAAAAGGTGCAGGTACAAAGTAGTAAAGTATTCATACCCCCTTTAAAATTTTCCACATTTTGTCATGTTACAACCAAAAAACGGAAATGTAATTAAATTTATTAGGATTTTATGTGATGGACCAACACAAAATGGCACATAATTGTGAAGTGGAAGGAAAATGATAAGTTGTTTTCAACATTTTTTTACAAATAAATATTTGAAAAGTGTGGCGTGCGTTTGTATTCATCTCCCTTTACTCTGATACCCCTAACTAAAATCTAGTGGAACCAATTGACTTCAGAAGTCACCTAATTGGTAAACGGAGTCCACCTGTGTGTACATTTTTTTTTTTTTTTGTTTAACAGAAGTAATATTTATTCAGATATTCAACTAGTTACAGGTTAAACATAGCAGGTGTTACGGCAATAGACAGCGTAACATTCCAGATTAGGGTCCGGTAAGCATATTACAGTAGGGTTATTTCCCTCGGGAACAGGGTAACATTTGAAATAAAACCCGGGTATACCTGTTCATCGTGCATATTGGATAACACATTGGTAGCGAGATCAAAGAATGTGAATATTTGAGGCATCTAAGGCAATCGCCAGGGGAAGGAGGGGGGACGAAATACAACACTGTCTGGTGGCACCAGTCAGGGGAGTTGGGGAGGGTCTGCAGGGAGGATAGGGAAGATGTGTTGGGATGAGGTCTTCCATGTGGCGCTATAGCGTGACATGCCTGGCCTCCGCCCATGCCGACCAAATTTTATGACATTTCATGGGGCAATTACGTCCCATGTATGTCAACTTGTACTTGCACTAATTCCCTCCAAGTGGCGGCCCGAGGTGTCTCTGTCACTTTCCATTGGAGTAGTATTGCTTTCCTGGCATTGAATGCAGCATAAAAGATAAACAGCTTTGTGTGAATAGTTGTGGGCAGGTTATCTGTGATACCCAGCATTGGAACCCTGTGTGTAATTTAATCTCAGTATAAATATAGCCATTCTGTGAAGCCCTTGGAGGTTTATTAGAAAACCTTATTGAACAAACAGCATCATGAAGGCCAGACAGGTCAGGGATAACATTGTGGAGAAGTTTAAAGCAGGGTTAGGTTATAAAAAAATATCCCACACTTTCAACATCTCACAGAGCACTGGCCAATCCATCATCTGAAAATGGAAAGAGTATGGCACAACTGCAAACCTACCAAAACATGGCTGTCCACCTAAACTGGCTGGTCGGGCAAAGAGCATTAATCAGAGAAGCGGCCAAGAGGCCCATGGTAACTCTGGATGAGCTGCAGAAAGCCACAGATCAAGTGGGAGAATCTATCCACAGGACAACTATTATGCTGCGTACACACGATCACTTTTTGTGATGAAAAAAAACAACGTTTTAAAAAACGTCATTTAAAATGATCGTGTGTTGGCAAAACGTTGTTTTATGTCTTCTGAAAAACGACAACAAAAAAATTCTAACATGCTTGAATTTTTTGTGTCGTTTTTCAAAATGTTGGTTTTTGTGTCATAAACAGTGATCGTGTGTGGGCAAAACCAACATTTAAAACTACGTTTTTAAACTCACGCATGCTCAGAAGCAAGTTATGAGATGGAGCTTCAATGAAACAGAGTGCCGTCGAACGTGGTGTACGTCACCGCGCTTTGCTAGAGCTTTTTGGAAAAACGATGGTGTGTATGCAACGTCGTTTTTTAAAATGAAGTTTGAAAAACGTTGTTTTGTTTCGTGAGATAAAATGACGTTTTTTTTCATCACAAAAAGTGATCGTGTGTACGTGGCATAAGTTGTGCACTCCACAAATCTGTCCTTTATGGAAGAGTGGCAAGAAGAAAGACATTGTTGAAAGAAAGCCAAACGAATTCCCGTTTGCGAGAAGCCATGTGGGGGACACAGCAAACATGTGGCAGAAGGTGCTCTTGTCAGTTGAGACCAAAATTTACCTTTTTGGCTTAAAGCAAAACGCTATGTGTGGTAGAAAACTAACGCTGCACATAACCCTGAACACACCATCCCCACCGTGAAACATGGTGGTGGCAGCATTATGTTTTGGGGATGCTTTTCTTCAGCAGGGAAAGGGAAGCTGGTCAGAGTTGATGGGAAGATGAATGGAGCCAAAAAAAGAAAACCTACAAAACACTTGAGACTGGGCCCGATGTTCAACTTCCAGCAGGACAACGACCTTAAAAATACAGCCAGAGCTACAATGGAATGGTTTAGATCAAAGCTTATTTATGCGTTTAAAATGGCCCAGTCATAGTCCAGACCTAAATCCAATTGAGTATCTGTGGAAGGACTTGCTGTTCAGATGTTATCCATCCAATCTGACGGAGCTTGAGCTATTTTGCCAAGAAGAATGGGCAAAAAATTCACTCTCTAGATGTGCAAAGCTGGTGGAGACATCCCTAGTATTGAGTATTGACATTTCCCTTCCACTTCAAAATTATGTGCCACTTTGTGTTAGTCTATCGCATAAAATCCATTTACATTTCTGGTTGTAATATGACAAAATGTGTAAAGTTTCAAGGGGTATTAATACTTTTTCAAGACTGTTTTTTACCTTAGTGCAGTCCTCCTTCACTTACCTCATCCTTCGATTTTGCTTTTAAATGTCCTTATTTCTTCTGAGAATTCCTCACTTCCTGTTCTTCTGTCTGCAACTCCACACAGTAATGCAAGGCTTTCTCCCTGATGTGGAGTGTCATGTTTGCCCCCTCCTTAGGATTGCAGGAGAGTCAGGACGCCACTAACACACAGCTCCTTTCTCTATCTGCAACGTAGAGAGTGTCCTGACTCTCCTGTAGTTCAAGGGAGGGGGAGAGCACGACACACCACACCAGGGAAAAAGCTTTGCATTACTGTGTGGAGTTACAGACAGAAGAACAGGAAGTGAAGATTTTTTTTTAGAAGAAATAAGGACATTTAAAAGCAAAATCAAAGGATGAGGTAAGTGAAGGAGGACTGCACTAAGGTAAAGGAAGCTATTTAGGAAAAAAATTTTTTACCTTTACAACCACTTTAATATTTAGATAATACTGAGGCGATAGGACAAGACCATTTAAAGTCTATTTTCTTTCTCCAACAGGTAGACAGACTGTTTCTTCCAGTTCTAAGCTGGTGTGGTGGAATCCAACAAAAGAGGATCACTGGTAAGAGTACAATTACATTTTTTCCATGTTCCTTAAACCTGAACTCCAGGCATGAACATTTTTTTCCCCTTGCATAGGGACCCCCCTTTCCCAAGGGCTAACTGTTCATTTTGCCTAGGAGATGATGATTAAGCCGATTTACTCTACTCAGCTTTTAAAAGGTCTAGTGTGTGGACCCTCATCATCCTCTCTGTATAGTGTATGACATTGTCTCTCTGTTACTGCTAACATTGAATGAATTCTTCATATCTGCTCATATCCTCGGTTTCTGACCCCCTTACTTTGCCCCTCATTTGGGGTTACATTCATCAATTCAGTTTACTGAAGTTGGGTGTCTCTGCGCATGGACTATTGCTATTTTTTTTTTTTTTTAATTCAAATAGGGTTTTATTAAAGAACGGCAAAAAAAAAACATATAAAGACACAAAAGTAACATGAATTAATGCAGTACAGCACATTCAAGCAAGGTGCAATTCGATCTTTCAACAGCAAAATCCCAAATACATAGGAGACACTTCACCACTAGACCATCTCATGCAGCATTCCAGAGGACATGCCCTACTGTGTGGCCCACATTTTAGGGTTACAACTAGCCAACCCCAAAAAAGTACAATGCCCACCCCACCACCGGTTTCTGACCTGCGACTGGCACCACCACTGCCCCCCTGATCCCCACTTCCTCCTCCCTCCTCTTATAGGAACAGGTGGTCCATGATTAAATCAACCAGAGCTAACCCAGGAACATCAACCAGCATGCCCTAATACTTTCAAATTTCCTCGCACTCACCCTGTGCTGATAGATGTATTTCTCCAATCTAATAGTATCACCCATTTGGTTAATCCATTCCCGCACAGTAGGGGGCTCCTCAGACTTCCAATGGCGCAGAATGAGTTTCCGAGCCTGGAAGAGTGCCCTCGATATCCATATCCTAGCAGGCTCCTCCCCCGGGATGGTGCCTAAAATACCCAGTAAGCTCGATTTTCGTGTTCGTCTCCAGCTGAACCATAAATATCCGGTTAATTGTGTCCACCACCTCCCTCCAATAAAGGTGTAACTTGGGATACCTCCACAGCATGTGGATCAGGTCCCTGTGGTCACTCTTGCACCTGGTACAGGAAGGATCCTCCCGTACTCCCATTATCACCAACCTAGCTGGTGTGTAGTGTACACGTAACAAAATATAGAGCTGGGACAATCGTTGAGCCACTTTTAGGGAACTTAAGGGGACCGCTGCAATCGCCTCCTCCCACTGGTCTTCCTCAAAGGCACCTATGTCCCTTTCCCACTTGGATATAATCCCTGCAGTACTATCGGGAAGGAATTTGGTGAGAAGCATAGAATAACAGCCTGAAATTAACCCTTTAAATGTGGTCACTTCTACCATGTAGTTAAAGATGGGGGTGGGATCTAGAATCCAGGTGTCCCCATGCGACTGGGCCCTCACCGCATGTTGGAGCTGGAAATAGTAAAATCATATAGATACAGGTAGATTAAATTCCGCCTGTAAAGCAGAAAAGGTACGCAACTTTCCATCTCTAAATATTTGTTTCATGGGGGTGTGGCCTGGAGCGGCATGGGATAGGACGCTAGTCGGCTGAGCTCCGCCGGACGAATATCCTTACCGTAGTATCCTGAGCTTCTACCCACGTATTTCAGCCCCAAACAGCTCACGCTGATCCCGGGAGACGCTGCGATCATGTCTCCACCAAAGGCTTCTAAGGCGACTACCTCCAAGCTGGAGCAATACCGCCGGCAGGAGAAGGACTCCCCGGGCAAAGATGGCGGCGCCACAAGGACGGAGGAGATGCGAGTCGGCGCTGACACAGCTAAGGTGCTGCAGGCTATCACCTCCTGCCAGGACGCGGTAACAGCCTGCCAAACCACCCTTACAGTGAGAATAGAGGAGGTGAAAGTGGACAAAGGCAGGACTTGCAGAAGCTGAGAGAGAGGGTCACAGAGGCGGAGATGAGGCTGAGCACTGTGGAGGACTCTCTCCCCCCCCCCCCCCTGCAAAACTCCACTGAGGCCATGCAAGTACAGATTAATCAACTTTTTCAGAAACAAGATGACCTCGAAAACAGAACCCGTAGGTGCAACCTTAGGTTCATCTGCCTCCCTGAGGGGGTGGAGGGGAGAGATCCGCAAACCTTTCCTAAAGGAACTATTGTGCGATACTTATGGCAGGGAGGCATTTTCCCCCATGTTCGCCGTGGAACGTGCTCATCGCATGTCTGGCAGACCTCCTCCGATCGGAGCGCCTCCACGCACATTCATAGCGAAGTTCCTCAACTTCAGGGACAGAGATACCATCCTACGCCTGAGCAGGGTGAAGGGCAACATCCCCTTTGACAATAAGATGGTGGCTGTTTTCCCGGATTTCTCGGCCGAGATCCAACGCAAGACCTTCATGGAAGCCTTTTACCCGTGCTGATATTCCCTGACTCCTGTACTGGTGGGGGCACCATTCTGCATACTGACATTGCTCTCTGTTACCCGGTGCCCTGACAGCCATGGGTCCGCAGAGGCTGCCAACTTACTCTACCACAAAAGACCCCCCTGTGGGGAATGCCACCGCTATAATACTGCAAAACCTCTCATAGTGCTTCTCCCCCCCACGCGCCGCCTGCTCTTGCTTTGGTAGGGTGGAATGCCCATTGTACTTGACCACTTGTGCAGCGCCCCAGGGACCCGGAGGGGTGGTTGCTACTTTTGTTTTGTTATTCCCTGAAGAGAATACGTACCCCCATGTTGTCTCTCCTTCCTCCGGCGGTGGGGAGCAATCTGACTTGACTCGCAATGGACAGCGAGGACAGTCCTAGGATGTGCCATAGCACACAGCAAAGTTTTGCCCCACCTGCAGCAACCCACAATCAGGACTGAAGGGGTGTTGCCACGGCCGCAGCACAGGCCTCCCTGGCTTGGTCTGTCCATTCGCCATCTACGGCGCGGTTGCTGCCCCCCCCCCCCGATTTTATGTTTGCTATTGCGTGTTTTCACTGCAATCTGGGTGCTGCTATTGCCACGTTGGCGGTTAAGGGTATACGTCCGTACCAGTTGGGGACAGGGCAGGGTGGGGGGCTGGGTGGGTTCATTTGTTCTATGTTCGTTGCTTTTATGACTTTTACTTTCTATTATTTGAGCAAAACTGCTTTAGGTGGTAATCAGATGTGAATATGTCTATAAGTGTGGAAGTTCTTGACCGTGATTCTTTATTTGTTATGGCCTGTAGCTGAGGGTAGTCTGAATCCTAGGGTTTCATATTCCTTGTGTCTCACCCCATGGCCACCCTGAAGTTTCTCACTTGGAATGTTCGCGGGATACAAGACCCAATCAATCGCTCTGCGGTGTTTACAGTGCTCAAGAAGCAGAGGGCGGATGTGGTGGTATTGGTTGAGACACATGCTGAGGGCCCCATTCAGAGAACGCTAAGGCCTCGTACACACGAGGGGATATGTCCGCTGAAAACGGTCCGATGGACTGTTTCAGCAGACATCTCCGATCGTGTGTATGGGCTAGCGGACAGATTTGTCCACCCGGCAGATTTCAAAGCATGCTTTGAAATCTATCCGGTGGGAATCTGTCCGCCCGACATGTCTGCTGGTTAGTACACTTACCAGCAGACATGTCGTCCCGCACCGCCGCCGCGGTGGATTCGGCGCATGCGCGGAAGTGTTTTACTTCCTGGTGCGGTGACGTGGCGGCGTCAACGTCACCGCCGCGTCACCGACACGTCACCGCGCCGTCCGCCGGCGGGGAATTTGATCCGATGGTGTGTACACACCATCGGATCAAACTCCAGATCGGACATATCCGATGGAAATGGTCCGCGGACCGTTTTCATCGGATATGTCCGATCGTGTGTACGAGGCCTTAGACGTTCATGGGTGGGCTGGGGTTTCCACTCGGTTCAAACCTCTCACTCCAGAGGGGTCTCAGTGGTGGTCGCTAAGACAGCTCAGTTTGAGCTCCAGGATTCAGTGCTAGACTCGCAGGGCAGATATGTTTTTTTAAAAGCTAAATTGCATGGAGATGTGTTTCTACTGCTGGCATTCTATGTCCCACCCCCGTTCCAATCCATTGTTCTGGTTGCTGGGTTTGATTTTATGGCCCTCCACCCAGACGTGCCAGCAGTCTGGCTAGGCGATTTTAATAACGTGTTAGATCCGTCCCTGGATAGAATGACTGGGCCCCTCGCCGCACAGGCATCGTTGCACCCCACGAGATTCGCGAGGCTCATTGCTGATTTCAACTTAGTGGATGCTTGGAGATATGGTCATCCCACGGATAGAGCGTACTCCTGCTTCTCGGCCTCACACCAAACAATGTCCCGCATAGATTTAATACTAATTTCCAAATCCCTTCTCCCTAGATTAAAAGATGCAGGCTTCTCCCCCCGATCCCTCTATGATCACTGCCCCTGTTGTGTTGAAATGTCGCTACATCAGGCTCGCCCACCGCCTTCTTGGCAGTTGAATCCGTTCTGGCTGACTCTGCTCCCAGAGGATGCAGGCTTGGTGTCGGAATGGGAGCGGTACTTTGAAGATAATTCTGACTCTGCGTCGCCGCAGGCGGTCTGGGAGACTTTTAAATTGCATGCTCATATGACACTCTTGTCCCGCATAAATACCCTCAAAGCAACATCCGCAGAGGCGCTAGATAGGGCTACGGACCTTGTGCTTGCAAAGGAGAGGGAAATTTTCAGATAACCCGACCGCTGACTTGGCTGCAGAACTCAGGCTCTGTTCCCGGGCAGTTGACCTACTACACTACGAGAAATTGAAGCGTAAACTTTTCTTTCTTAGA
The DNA here is from genome assembly GCA_029574335.1 of Rana kukunoris. Lineage (NCBI taxonomy): Eukaryota > Metazoa > Chordata > Amphibia > Anura > Ranidae > Rana > Rana kukunoris. Next base: position 164,177,897 of record CM056052.1, read on the forward strand.
CAACGGTCGTTTGAGCATGGTGAGAGAGCGGGGAAGTTGCTTGCCTACCTGGTACACTGTGAGGAGAGGCCCCCGGTAGTGATTTCCCTACGATCCCCTGGAGGTGACCTAGTGACCGACCCGAGACAGGTGACATCTATGTTTAGGGACTTTTTTTCCTCCCTTTATGACACAGTGGCCCCTGTCGGTGACTCTCTAACAGAGGATTTCCTCGCTGACCTGTCGATCCCTCGGCTAACAGAAGAGCAGGTTCAGGCCCATGAGAAGCCGCTAACGGCGAAGGAGATCTCCGAGGCGTTGGCTGGATTGCCAAAATCCAAGACGCCGGGCTCGGATGGCTTGGCATCGGAGTTCTACTCTACATATGCTGACACGCTGGTCCCTAGACTCCTTGCCCTTTATAACTCAAATTTTGACAGTTCTGTACTCCCGCCCTCAATGAGGGAAGCCACCATAGTGCTGATTCCTAAACCCGGGAAGGACTCCCACCAGCCAGAATCGTATCACCCCATCTCTCTGCTGCAGGTGGACATCAAGATATTGGCCAAGGTGCTTGCCCTCCGCCTCAACGCAGTGATCCTGTCCCTGGTGCATGCCGATCAGGCGGGCTTCATGCCTGGTCGGAACACCTCCTTCAATCTCAGACGGCTATTTATTAATCTCCAGGCAACCCATGATAATTCAGGGTCCAGAATAATCGTTGCCTTGGACACCGCCAAGGCATTCGATTCGGTGGAGTGGCGGTACCTTTGGACATGCCTTGCAAAATTCGGCTTGGGCCCCAAATTCATCAGATGGGTGCAGCTCCTCTACCAGGCCCCAGTGGCCAAGGTTTTGGCTAACGGCTGGACCTCGGATCAATTTCCTCTGCACAGAGGCACAAGGCAGAGCTGCCCCCTGTCGCCACTGCTGTATGCATTGGCAGTGGAGCCACTCACGATTGCCATACGTGCACACCCGGGCATAGTAGGTTTATGGAGAGGGGGGGGGTGGAGGAGAAGATAAGTTCTTATGCGGACGATACCCTGCTATACTTGGACGACTCAGATGACTCCCTTCCATTGGCTCTGGCCCTGATAGAGCGCTTTGGCGCCTTCTCGGGGCTCCGAATCAATTGGGATAAGTCCCAGATTCTCCCTCTTGATAGCTACCCGCCACCCAGAGATGGTGCTCTCCTCCCACTGTTAAGAGTAGCTGAACTCAAATATTTGGGGATTCGGACCACTAGAGACCCGGAAGACTATGCCTCTTTGAATGTCACGCCACTGTACGATATGCTGAAGCAGAGGACCCAGGCATGGACGTGCCTCCCGCTGGGAATTACAGGCCGCATTAATCTAGTCAAAATGGTTCTGTTACCTAAAATCTTGTAGATGGTGTGGCATTCTCCAGTGTACCTGGTGCTCAGATGCTTCAAATTATTGGAGGCTCTCCTCAAACCGTTTGTTTGGGGAGCGGCCAGACACAAACTCCCTTGGCATAGACTTCAGAATCCGACTGACCTTGCCGGTTTGGCACTCCCTGACTTTAACACATATTACTTGGCTGCACAACTGTCGCAGTTATTCCATGTGGATAAGGTGGACAAACACAGGTTTCTCTATCTTCTCTGCCCCAAGTGGACCTGGTCCACAGGAGACCCTTTGGTAGCAATAGTGGGGGGAATGACACCATCAGGAGACCGTCACACGTTGCTGTATCATTATAGGAAGGTGTGGACAGTGGTCTCGAACAGGCTCCACATTGCGTCCCCACACGGAACCTCCCTCTGGACACTGAGGTGTGGGGGTCCAAGGGGATATACTACCTGTCCCACGTTATCAGAGGTGGAAAATTGAAGTCCTTTGCTGCAATACAAACTGAATTCAATTTACCTGAACACATGCGCTTCCGGTATGCTCAGCTACGTCACGCATTCCATGCAGATAACCCCCTGATGGCGGCAATCAAATACCCAGACCCCAAAAAATTGATATCTCAATTTCACAATATGTTGACCCTTCCGGGGGCGACCTCGTCGGCCTACGTCCTGAAATTACGATGGGAGGGAGAGTTAGGCCCCCTAGAGGATGATGAGTGGAGCGATGCTCTTGATGCATGTAAACTGGTATCCCTTAATCTATCAGACCGCCTCACGCAAACCTTTATTATAAACAGGTCCTACCTCGCACCCCTCAGGGTATCTGGATACAAGAGGGGATTCCCCACTGCCTGCCCGATGTGTGGCCAGGCTCCGTGCACTTTTTTCCATTTACTGTGGCAATGTGTTAAGATCCAAGCCTTCTGAGAGCAGGTGGTGAGGTTCCTACATGATAAGATGGGATCCCCCATAACCCTTCAGCCGAAACCATGCCGCTTGGTATTTTTCCGAACGTGGAAATTAATAAGCCCCTCCAAACGTTCCTACATGAGACACTCTTCGTAGCTCAAAGTCATCGCTAGAGTTTGGATGAGACCGGACCCTCCGGAGCTCTCCCATTGGCTGGCAGAGGTCAACAATGTGTTGCCATACAAAAAACTGGTTTACATGCACAGAGGGTGCCCATCTAAATATGACAAGGTGTGGGGTGAGTGACTCAAAACACCAGCAACTTGCACATAGGGGGGGTCTGGTTGCAGCCTCTCCTGTTGACTACTGGTTGGTACCGGGGATAGGGGGCACCAAGGATGGGGCCTGCACTTCAAATGGGGAAAGTCGTACAGATCTACCATGTTAGAGCTCAATGACACTTCCATGTGAATATATGTAGGAATTGAACGATGAAAATTCGACAAAGCATCGAAAATCGTCAAATTTTCGTCGTTCAATTTCTACCTATTCACTGTATTCAGAACGACGATTTTCGATGCTTTGTGGAATTGAAAGATGAAAATTCGCAAAGCATCGAAAATCGTCGTTTTCATGCGAAAACCTTCCCGACGAAAACGACATAAATCAAAATGATTTTCGGGAGTAACTAAATAAATTTATTTTCAAAACGAAAAAACGAAACAAAATATTCCAGTCTGCACATGTCTACTGGTCGGAGTGAATTATGGAAGAAATAGCTTTATTAAGTCACAAGGCTAGGACCTTGGCCAATATTTTCACATCCGTCTGGAGAAGGGAAATCGGTCTGTACGAACCTGGATCCAAGGGATCCTTACCCAGTTTTAGTAGCAGTACTATAATGGCCTTAGACATTGATAGGGGAAGCCTCCCCTTATCCTTAGCATCATTAAACACTCCCAATAGTTTAGGTAGTAGCTGTTCCCCATAGTTCTTATACACCTCTATAGGTAGCCCATCCTCCCCCGGTGCCTTGGTGTTGGAACAAACCGGTTACAGTTTGAAGCTCCTCCAAAGACAGAGGGGCTTCCAGTTGTCTATTCAGAGCTGTCACTCTATTTTGTCAAGGTACTCCTGTAGGGAGGCCTCTGTGTAGTTTTTGTGGGAGCAATATAAATTTAAGTAAAAGGAGCTAAGAACCTTCATTATGTCATCCGGAGAGTTAGTTATCTTGCCATCAGGCGCCCGCAGGGCACCAATAGATGGCGACGCCTGCTGAGCACGGGAGATTTTTGCCAGGAGGCGACCGGTATGCTCCCCCTCCTCATAGAAGACGAGTTTGCTGAATAAGCGTTTACGCTCAGCCACTGAAGAGGCGAGCCGTTGTAGTGCGTCTTGCGCCGACACCCACGCATCCCTACTTTCTTCGCTAGGATCCGCCACAAACTTGGCCTCCAAGTCATGAACCAAACACTCCACCCCCTCACTCAGTGCATTCGACTCATTTTTGAAACTGTTAATTTCTCTAATGAACAGCCCCCTAAGAAAGGCCTTGAATGTGTCCCATCCCACCCCTACATCCGGGTAATCTGCCTGTACCCCCCAGAAGTCAACTATATCCTGTAACATCTGAGATGGCGTTGGTAGAAGATTAAGCCAAAAGGCATTAAGCTTCCAAGTAGCCCTAAGTAGCGCCGAAGGGGGGCACACCTCCTGGTCCATGATTAACGGTGAATGATCCGAGATTCCCCTTGGGGCATAAGTGTTACCCACCACCGATCGGACCGCGGGCTCCGAACATAAACACAGGCAGGCACCTCTCCCCGACTAAACTGGCGGATGCTTGTCAACCAATGGATCCAAGTAACAGTTAAAGTCACCCAAAATATACACTGGCACCTCCGGGCGGTCCACCAGATAGTCCAAGACCGCTCTCAGAACCCGATGGCCATACGGAGGTGGGACATATACAAAAACAAGTATGCATTTCAACGCAAACAATCGACAGTACAGAATGATATACCTCCCCTCACAGTCTACCACACTATCCAGCTCCTGATAGTCCACTGAGTTATGTATCAGCACGCCTACACCTCTGGAAAAGGAGGTGTGAGTGGAGTGATAGGCCTTACCCACCTGAAGTTGAGGCATGTCAGAGTATCGGGGGTAAGGTGAGTCTCCTGCAAAGAGCATATGGCCGGTAGATCCTTCCTCAGAGAGGTGGAAACCATTGTGCGTTTAAGAGGATCACCTAGGCCCCTAACATTCCATGACACCACCTTAAGCACATTCAACCCTCCCGCCATAACAGACTCTCATCTTGGCAATGGCAACATGTCACATTCCAGTACGATTCATAGCGTGAATCACCTCCCCCTCCCAGTCCCAAAAAATCTGTAACCGTTGCATTGAGTTCATCGTCCAAGTCTGTAAGTGACGTAAGTACTGTACCATACTGCATAAACTGGTCAAAACTTTCTGAAACTCCGAGTGCAACGGCACTCTAACATTGCCCCGAGCAATCCCCCTACTTGAGACCTACTTGAGACCTCAAGTGCGATTCCAGCATACAGGGGTGTAAATACTTCCTTCCCAAACACCTCCGGCAGCCATTTTTCAATAAACTCGGTGGGGTCTCTACCCTCTGTTTTTTCAGGAAGACCTACTATTCTCACATTATTCCTCCTCATCCTGTTCTCAAGGTCATCTGTGCGCTGATCCACCGCGGCCACCATCCTGTTATTATGTTGTGTGTCTCTTATCAGAGGCGGTAGTTTATCCTCCACATCACTAATTCTGCTTTCAGCTGCAGTGGTCCGTTCTCTAATCTTTTGAATGTCCTGCCTAATTAAAGACGCTTTCTCCTCCAGACCACCAAAACGTTTTTGCATGGTATCAACAGAGGCAGTGCACTTGGTAACAGCTTTCAAAATCTCAGCAAGGGTAGGCTGCACAGTCTCCTCATTCTCACTGTTTTCTCCTGCTTCCTCAGCCTGTGTTATGGGGCTGCTAGCTGTGTCACCCAGAATACCTTCCTCCACAGATCCCTGTGCTGATGGTTCCCCCTCCTCTATGTGCAGGGTGCCTGCTAGTTTCTGGGCATAAAAACGAATGTCCTTTGTCAGGAGGTCCCTGCTGGCATGCTTGGGCGTTTTAGGAGGTTTACTCACTGTGTCCTTATCAGCGCCGCGCTGTCCACGCTGCTGCGGCATTGTGGCGGCGCCATCTTGGATTTCTGTACGGTCTCCCCGTTCTTTAGTCTTTCCCCACAGTTCCATCATGGCTACAGCCCAGGTAAGCGGCCCAATTTTGTTCCCTGTGTGTTCCGGAGTCTGTCACTAGCTTCAAATCAGCGGGATGCCGCCGGGAAAAGGATCAGATCAAGGTAACAGGTGGGAGCTCTGTGAGAAAGAAGCTGCTCACATACCGATCCAGGCCACACCCCTGGACCAATCCTATTTACTGGTCATCATTGCTAGCCGTTGGTGTGATTACGTGTATGTCTGAAAGTCCGGGCTGTTTTCAATTCTTTCTTGAAAACGTTGTCACAATTGTTTTACTATTGTATGGTGAAGGTTCTCTATATGGTTTTAGCTTCACATGCCTTGTTTCTATCAATACATTTTTTGTACCTATGCGCAGGGTTTCTCATTGGAGCCCCTTTGGTAACCTCTGTATCACTTAGCTAAGTTACAACTTCTTTTGATTTTTGACCCTTTTGGCTTCAGAAACCCCACCTAATGTTAGGCTGAGACAGTGGAGTACTATCTATTTACTTAGGGGATACTCAACACTGAAATAATTAAGTAAATAGATAGTACTCCACTGTCTCAGCCTAACATTAGGTGGGGTTTCTGAAGCCAAAAGGGTCAAAAATCAAAAGAAGTTGTAACTTAGCTAAGTGATACAGAGGTTACCAAAGAGGCTCCAATGAGAAACCCTGCTGAGCCTACATTGTATGGGATGACATCAGGTCACTAAGACTGGTGGTGGCAAAAAGGTTTGGAAGGTTGGGATGTCTCTACCAAAAAGGTTGGGATGTCTCTACCAGCTTTGCACATCTAGGAGAGTGGATTTATTTTTTCCCATTCTTCTTTGCAAAATAGCTCAAGCTCTGTCAGATTGGATGGAGAGTGTCTGTGAACAGCAATTTTCAAGTCTTGCCACAGATTCTCAATTGTATTTATGTCTGGACTATGACTGGGCCATTTTAACACATGAATATGCTTTGATTTAAACCATTCCATTGTAGTTGGAAAAAGTGAAGAGAAAAAGGTTCAGGGGACTGGTCGCACAAGCGAGGAATAAGGTAAGTTTATCAAGTTTAAGATGAATGAATGAATGGAAAACTTTTAAATAGCGCGGCACATGCGAACTGAATCGCCTCTGGGCGCTCGTTGTTTCTGTCTCTCTGGTCATCAAAAGAGCAGAGTTTTTATCTGTTTTCTGAAGCTCAGGTGGTTTTTCTCCAACCGAATGCTGGTTGGTAAAGCGTTCCATAGTCTGGGACCTTGGAAAGCAAACCTTCTTTCTCCTTTGGACTTGTATCTGGCTTTGGGTATCTTGACCAGATTTTGGTCGGTGGATCGCAGAACGCGATTGGGATTGTGGGCTTCTATCTTTTCGCATAGATATTGCGGAGCCTTCCCATGGATGCACTTATGAGTCAGACAGAGTGTTTTAAAAGCAATTCTGTCTTTCTGGCAGCCAGTGAAGGTGAGATTGATTCCTAAGGTTTTTTCCCAGTCACAAGTCTGGCGGCCTTATTCTGAACGACTTGCAGACGAGCGATTTGGTACTTAGGGAGTCCGAGGTAAAGGGAATTTGCATAGTCCATCTGGAGTTCACAATTGTTCCCACCACAACTGCTACGTCTTCTTTGGGGATAAAAGGAATAAGTCTGCGTAGTAGGCGCAGCAGATGGTGAGATCCACTGACTACTGACCCTATTTGTGCGTCCATTGTCATGTAGGTGTCAAAGATGACTCAGACTTTTGACTTTGGAGCTAGGGGGGGTGATCTGGCCCAGAATGGGCGGGGGTGTCCAAGTAGTTGCCAGTTGTTTCTTGCGACTGGCGTGAAACAGAAGGAGTTCTGTTTTGGAGCTGTTGAGTTTAAGATAACTCTTGGTCATCCAGTTTTCTATCAAAGAGACAATTCTCTAAACTGGGATGATGATCCTTTTTATTGCAGATGCGAAAATATAGTTGCGTGTCCTCTGCGTATGAGTGATAAAGTAGTTGTTGGCTACTGATGATTTCAAAGAGAGGGCGAATATAGATGTTGAAGAGCACCGGTGATAGGGGGGATCCTTGAGGGACTCCGCATGACACCGTGCGTTTTTCTAGGGTAGGTTTCTTCAAGATCGGCTGGATTGTGCCCTCTTTCAGCAGGGAGGGCACTATGCCTTCCTTAAATTCCTTAAATGGTTTATGAGCTGCGTGATAGGTGGTGCCAAGATGTCGGCACATTCCTTCAGCAGCTTAGTGGGGTTAATATCATTAGGCACTGTACTGTTTCGCAAAGTACCGATGATGTTTTTTGTGGCATCAACGGAGATGGGTTCCAGAGTGAACTCAGTTGATTGTAGAAGGTTTCTATGGGTGTTCTGTGGTTGATTAAGGTGGGGTTGCGAGGGGTATTGTTTTGTCGAATGCTTTCCCGGATTCCCTCAATTTTATTGATGAAGAAATCCGATAATTCATCGCAAAACTCTTGGGTATCTATCTGAATTGGGGGCTTCAAGACAGCCTGGATTCATGGTCTGACTGACCAGCTTTAAGAGTTTGCGGGGTCGATTTAGGGCGCTATTGATGGCCTTTAGAAAAATGATGTTTCTTGGCTTGGAAGAATTTTTTACGGTATTTTTTTTGTTATTGTCTTGTAGCCGATGAGGTTCTCCTCTGAAGCGCTTCTTTTCTAGGCGGCTTCCGTCCTTCTGCGCTCTTGCTTCAGTAGCGACAGCTGGTTGTTGAACCAGCCGGACTTGTTTTTCCGGATGCAGGCTTTGCGTTTCGGTGCTACTAAGTCGGCTGACTGTAGTATGGCTGTATTTATGGCATCTAGTGTGTCTGAGACTGTTCGGAGTGGTTGGAGTGTTTTTATTTTATTTCCTAAGGTAGATTTGAAGAGTTCCGAATGGAGCTTCTTCTGAGATCTAGTCCAGTGTGTTGTCACCGGCTTAGGTGTTTTTATCAATGGGGGAATTTTGGAAATTATGAATTTAATTGCATGGTGATCTGTCCATGGCAACGGTTCATTTTCCAAAATACTTATTTTCAGATTTTGTCTGAAAATTAGGTTGAGTGTGTGACCTGAAGCATGTGTGGGGCCACATACTAGTTGTTGTAGTCCTAATCCTTCCAGGTGGTCAATACAGGCGTCGGCAACAGGATCCAGTGAGGAGTTGGCCCAGAGATTGAAGTCCCCGAGCAGCAAAGGGTGTTTGCTGTTTAGGGTATAAGTGGAGATCAACTCCATCAGTGATGCTAAAAGCTGCGACTTTGGCCCGGGTGGCCTGTAGCAAAGTAGAATACGGACGGTCTCCTGGGGATTTGATTGCAGTTGCAGAGTAAGGGTTTCCATGAATGGAAGAGGATTTTGAAGGACTGGTTTAGTGATTGCAAGATGCGTCAAGATAAGTTTGTCACTTTAATAATCATCGCCTAGGCAAAGCAAGAGGGACTCACTGTAAGGGTAAATCCTTTTCATCCCTGAGTTCAGCTTTAATTATACTGTATTTGTAAGGTTGTTCATACTAATGTATTGCATTTTGTCTTCTAGATGTAACATCACATGACTTCATCACATTCAGTTCTGTATCTATAAATCAAGGGAAGTACCACAATGCAGAGGCGACAACGAGGAGCAAATGCTGGGCTTCTATTGTTGTTTGCCCAGATATATCAGTTTGGGTTTAATAACATCCCTCCTGTGACTTTAGCCCTGCTGGGACTTAATATTTATCTTTTTTTAAACCCCATAAAATCCCTGCTTTATGTTTGTATCAGCGTACATAATGGCTACTATCACAGAGACTGGGAACGTTTTCTTTTCTCGCCTTTCCACCATGCTGATGACTGGCATCTATATTTTAATATGGTGTCACTCTTATGGAAGGGAACAAAGCTGGAGCAGAGGCTGGGGAGTGTGTCATTTGCTGTAATAATTGCAGCCTTCTCACAACTGATTGGCGTGGTTTATGTTCTGATTCAGTTTCTCCTGGCTGAATGTCTACATGATCCATCCTATAATATGCAGTGTGCTGTGGGATTCTCTGGTATGTATTCTATCTATCTATCTATCTATGGTCAAGACTAATGAATGTTTAAAAAAAATCTGCTTTAAAGCTAAAATATAGCATATGATTATTTTGTATATTTTATATGCACCACAAGACAGAGCTCTTTCTCGTTCATGGACGGACACATCAACGTTGACCTTAGGGTTGTATATCCTTCCTTTCAGGAGAGACTAGGCAGAAAAAACAGTTCAACACTTCAAGTGTTAAAACACTTTCCTCAGTACAGCACCTCCCAGGAGGCGAGTCCCCCTGGTATATCCCACTCTCTGACTTAGCAGCTCCAGTTTTTTTCTGCCTAGCGTTAGGAGAAGACATGGCCTTTCTGGAGTCCATGAGTTTTTTTGCTTTTTTTTTTTTTTTTTTTTTTGCTTTTCTTTGATTTTTTTTCCTGCATTTTTGGATCCGGGGATCTACAATCAACTGCTGACTGGCTGACAGGCTGGATCTTCGATCCTTGTAGTCCCCCCGTGTTCGGCCATCAAGCGTGTGCCGGCATTTAGCTACGCGCTAGGCCGTCCACAACATGCCCCGTTGCTCCAGGGGTGGCCGGTGAACTACATGTTCCAGGGCACACATATGATTGGTCTCTATGGCCTTGTCACAGTGTGCTGGGTCGACAGCCATGCCGTATCTACCTGCGGACGTTGGTTCTGTCTGGAATGCCTCCAGCCTGTGGTCGCAGGATGGGTAAGTAGTGTCCCCTTGCCCTGGCAGGGTGGTGCGGCTGGTGCGTTCCTGGGGAGGTCGAATGAGGGTCCGCCCTGCTTTCCTCTCTCCCTTCCTCTCCCTCCTTCTCCATTCTGGGTGGTGGCTGTACAGGGGGGGGGGGGTCCGCCTGGGGCTCTGTTACTACCGGGGCTGTGCTGCTGTGAGGTGCTAATTTGTGATTGTACTGGGGCTGCTGTTTGTGCTGTGTTCTGCTGTGTGTTACTGTTTTAAACGTGTGTATGGCCGCCATTTTGCCGTAGTCGCAATTTCCATATCGGCGGCCATTTTCTTGTGGCCCGCATGCTTTTTTCTACATTTCGGCTGCCATCTTGGGAAAGTCTTGGCCTCTTGTGCCTGGAATAGCGGCACAAAAGCCCACAAATTACTTCCTGAGGGACGGTGCAGCACGGACAGCACTCTCATCGCTTCTGCTAGCACTACAGCCTGGTTGGGTGGTGAGTCCCCTGGGGGTCCCCTGCTCTCTGTTTTGCGGCCGGGAGGGTGGCCTGTGGGTCTCTGCCTTGCAGTACTAGGGCGGCATAGCGGTATGTCAGCATGGAATCTGAACCAGAGGCTTCTACCCCAACCATGCCTGAGTTAACCCTTAGTGCACCTGCCCCTGCGGCCTCTATAGAGGCTATGACGGCAGTCCTTGAGGCGTTTATCGCCAGGATTGAAGCGACAAGTGGCCAGAAGGGGGGTAAAAAGTGCCCCCTCCCTGCGCCTGCTTCTGGGGACGGCTCTGCCACTGCGTCTGGCTCTGGTTCTGTCATGTCAGATGATGCAGGCTTAGCCCACACGGACAGTGAGGATGACTCTGCTTCAGGGTCAGCGCATGATAAGGCGTTTGTTGGAGCTCTTATCACTGCGGTGCGGGACACTCAAAAACTTGAGGATTTGGCGGAGGCATCGGATATGCCGGTCCCTTTTGGGTTCCGCAAGCCACCCCGCACCACGAAAGTATTTCCTTGCGTTCCATATCTGGACAAGCTGTTGTACAAGGAATGGGATAAGCCACAGAAAGTTTTTTGCTGCTCTAAAATACTTTGCAGCCCGTTTTGAGGAGGACTTTTTTTTAAAAAAAAAGTGTGTTTCTCCTCCATCAGTGGACCCTCCTGTGTCCAGACTGAACAAGGCCACCACGTTGCCTGTGGAAGGGACTCCCGCCTTTAAGGACCCCACAGATAGGAGAGCTGAGGCTGTGGCCCGCTCTATGTTCACAGTGGTGGGGTCGGCGGTGAGACCGGTTTTAGCCGGGGCTCTGGTGTCGCAGACACTTATCGAACGGACAAAGGCCTTGTTGCAGGAGCTGGAGGCGCAGAATGCTTCTGAGACCTGTGTGAACCTGGCTGACCAGTTAGTGCAAGGCCTAAAGTTTGTCTGTGAGTCAGCCCTGAATACGTTCCCCTTGCTTTCCAGGGCCTCCGCCTACGTGGTGGTACTACGCCGCCTTGTGTGGCTGAAGTGTTGGTCTGTGGACCAGTCTTCAAAAAAGGCCTTGGTGGATTTACCCTTTAAGGGTGAACGGCTTTTTGGGGCGTCCCTGGATGACATCATAAAGGATGCCACAGGCGGTAAGAGCACGCTGCTCCCACAATCTGGGAAGGGTAAGGAGCCTCGTCGTAAGCAAGGGCCCTACTTTACTACCCCCAAGCGTTTTTTTTCGTCCACAAAATGCGGCAGGAAAAGGTTTGCGAAGTAGTTTCCTCAGGGTACACCAAACAGATTTTTTCCTTCCAACCTCCAGCTTCCTCCGGATCGCCGGAAGGATCTGTCAGGGGCTGTCCAGGATCTACTGGTCAGGGGAGTGATTGTGCCAGTTCCCTCAATGGAACGGTGTCAGGGGTTTTACTCCAATCTGTTTGTAGTCCCCAAGAAGGAAGGGCTTCGTCCAATCCTGGACCTCAAGGCCCTCAATTGTTTTGTCAAAGTGAAAAAAATTCAGAATGGAGTCGTTTCGCTCGGTAGTGGCAGCGCTCCATCAGGGAGATTTTATGGCGTCCTTGGACATCATGGACGCATACCTGCATATTCCCATTTGCTCAAAGCACCAGAGATTTCTGCGCTTTGCGATCGGAGAGGACCACTTTCAATTTGGGGCCCTCCTGTTTGGCCTGGCCTCGGCACCATGGGTCTTCACGAAGGTGCTCGCTCCAATTCTGGTCCTGCTGAGGCAGCGCGGGATCGCTATTGTAGGTTACCTGGACGACCTTCTTCTGAGAGCTTCCTCAAGCTCAGAATTGGAAGAGGATGTGTCTTTCACCTGCCAGACCCTCCGAGAGTTCGGTTGGCTACTGAATGTCCAGAAGTCAGTATTGGTACTGTCTCAGCGGCTGGAATACCTGGGGTTAGTCCTGGATTCATCGGAGGTGAGAGTTTTTCTCCCAACGGAAAAACTTCAGACACTACAGTCTGCGGTGCAGCGGTTGGCGACCCAGAAGTGGTCGTCGCTTCGCTTTTGCATGAGGGTTCTGGGTCTGATGGTGGCCTCTTTCGAGGCAGTTCCGTATGCCCAATTCCACACCTGTGTGTTGCAGAAAGAGATTCTACTCCTGAGAGAAGATCTTCTGTCGCAGGGTCCGATCTTTCACCCTGCTTTACAGTCGCTGGCTTTAACGGCGTGGCTGTTGAAAGCTAGGTGCTGAAGGACCGTGGCCTGTCAGGCTCGGTGATCTTTACCATGCTACGAGCACGGAAATCTACTTCACGAAAGATTTACCATCGTACGTGGAAGGCCTACATCTCTGTGTGAAGAGATGAAATGGCACCCCCGTACATACGTGATGTCCCGGGTTCTGCTGTTCTTACAGCGTGGAGTAGATCAGGCTCTCGCCTTAAGTACGGTTAAGAGTCAGATATCGGCTCTAGCTGTTTACTTTCAGCGACCCTTGGCGGCACACTCCCTGGTGCGTACGTTTGTGCAGGGGGTCCGGCATGTGGCACCCTCCTGTGCGTCCTCCACTGCCTCCATGGGACTTGAATTTAGTCCTCTCTTGGCTTCAAGATGCTCCGTTTGAGGACATTCGGAAGATCCCTTTGTTGACTCTGTCCCAGAAGGTGGTTTATCTGAACTGGCGGCCTTGTCTTGCAAGGCTCCCTACTTGGTCATCCATAAGGATAAGTTGGTGCTGCAGCCGCAGCCGTCTTTTCTCCCAAAGGTTGTTTCGGCTTTTCACATTAATGAGGACATTGTGTTACCATTCTTTATGTCCTCGGTCGAAAAACCCGAAGGAGGCCACTTTGCATTCCTTTGCATGTGGTACGGGCCCTACGGGTGTACTTGTCTGCTATGGCTCCGTTTCGGAAGTCAAACTCACTGTTCGTGTCGATGACTGGTCCTAAAAAGGGTCTGGCGGTCTCGTCGGCCACCATTTCTAGGTGGATAAGACAGGTCGTGCTTCAGGCCTATGCCCTAAGGGGGTGGGCGCCTCCCTTTTCAGGTTGCGGCGCATTCGACCAGGGCGATTGGTGCCTCTTGGGCTTTCCGCCATCAAGCGTCTGTTTTACAGGTGTGTGGTGCCCTTATAGGTCCCCCCCCCCCCCTGCTTCCCCGTACTACAGCCCCTGGCTCGTGCCTAGTCCCGGTCGGTGGCCATCTTGGTACTCCTATTCCATTAGCATCAACACCACCCTCACTCATCCTCACCTTCCCCCTGCACAGGCCGTTTCAGCCTGAAATTTGGACCCTGCAGTTAATCCAGAGGTACACATCCCCCACATCCCTATTCACAAAAATACTTCATCCAGTTTTTTTTTACCGATCGCCAGCAGGGATCAGGAAGGAATTTTTTCCCCTGTCGCTGCATATTGGCATTGGCACGTCTGGGGTTTTTCGCCTTCCTCTGGACCAATTCCAGGGAGGGAAGATGTAAAAAGTGACAGTTTCACTTGAATACTCTTCCTCCCAGTGACGACAATACCCCCCCCCTCCCCATAATCACCGCCACTTCCCTGCGTTTTTCTGCAACCATGGGGTATCTGAAATACTCTGCAGAAACCATTTGGGAATTAAAGCCATTCGCCTCAACACTTCCAATTGTCACCGAAAAAAGCTCTAAAGAGCAAGCAACTGTTAAGAATCAATCGACGTTTAACAGTAAAAAAACGCATCCAGAAACACCAGCCCAGACGCATATCCTGCGCTTTGGTCAACACAAGATCGGCAGTAAAACACCGGCAAGAAATCTATGCTTTCATCCTTCAACATGGCCTAGATTGCCTCTTTATCACAGAAAGTTGGCTTACAGCCGATTGCAACACCATTCTGGAAGAATTGGTGCCAGCAAATTATCGCATTCAAATGCAGAATAGAGTGGGGCAAAGAGGGGGAGGTCTGGCGGTGATCCACAAGATTCACCTCTCGATCACCAAACCAGTCCTCCAATACTCGCTTTCATTCATGGAAACCCTCACTCTTCAGCTGCAAATAAACCCCCAAGACATGGTCCATATTCTACTTTGCTATAGACCACCTGGCCCAAAAACGCACCTTCTCACCTCATTAACAGAATTCATCTCCTCTTATACCCTAAGCATCAAACACCTTATACCCTAAGCATCGCCAACCACCCCAGGCCAAATAAAACCGGTGACAACTCACTGGACTAGATCTCAGAAGAAGCGCCACTCGGAACTCTTCAAAACGATCCTAGGAAATAAAATAAACACAATACAACAACAACAAACAGCCGTAGTAACACTTGACGCCATCAACAAGGCGCTACTTCAGTCCGCCGACTGGATGGCACCAAAACGCAAAACTTGCATCCGGAAAAACAACACCGGCTGGTTTAACGACCAGCTGACGTTGCTAAAGCAAGAGCGTAGAAGAGCAGAAGCTGCGTGGAAAAGGAGCTCTTCAGATAAAAACCTCACTATTTATAAGACAATAACAAAGAAATATAAAGAAATTTTTATGGCAAAAAAAAATCATTTTGCCAACATCATCACCAAGGCCCTAAACCGCCCCCGCGAACTCTTCAAGCTGGTTTCGCAATCGATGAATCCAGCCTGCTTAGAGCCCCCCAATGCTGATTCACAAGAATTTTGCGACGAACTATCGGACTATTTCATTAATAAAGTTGAAAAAATCCGGGTAAGCATTGAGCAAAATGGAATCTGCATGAATCCCACCCCGAAACCCCAACCCTGATACCATTATATACCCGCCTCAAGCACCGAAATTCACCTTAAAACCCATCTCCATCGCTGCCACTAAAAATATCATTCAGTCTCTGCGCAACAGCACAGCACCCAATGACATCATTCCTACTAAACTGCTGAAAGAAAGTGCCGATATACTGACACCAGCTATCACGCAGCTTATAAATCAATCATTCAAGGAGGGCATGGTGCCCTCCTTGTTGAAACAAGGCACTATAAAACCGATCCTAAAAAAAAACACCCTTGACCCTAAAGACCCAAACAATAGGAGGCCCATAACAGGTCTAAATGTTGTCTCCAAGATAATGGAGAAAAGTTGCAGAACAGTTACAACAGCATTTAGAAACCCAAAAATGACTCGATACGTTTCAATCAGGCTTCCATCCGGGTCACGGAACTGAAACCGCTCTAGTAAAAATATGGGATGATGTTCTAGAGGTCGCAGATGAAGGAGAATCTTCTCTCCTGATCCTGCTGGACCTAAGTGCGGCCTTTGACATGGTAGACCACGGACTACTACTCGCTAGGCTAGCTGAAGTGGCCAAAGTGGCGGAAGAGGATCTACCCTGGTTCTCCTCCTTCTTGGAAAACCGATCACAAACAGTGAAATTGGGATCTTTCACGTCAGAAATGCGTACGGTATCATGTGGAGTCCCCCAGGGATCTCCCTTGTCACCGGTACTGTTCAATATCTATCTCCGTCCCCTCTTTGAAATAATCAACAACCAGAAGCTACTTTACCACTCCTACGCAGACGACACTCAACTGTATCTCTGCGTCAGCAATGGAAAGGATCACTTTCTTGGATTAGAGAGATCCCTCACCTTAATAGATAACTGGATGACATCCAGTTATCTTAAACTCAATGGGTCGAAAACAGAGCTTCTCCTGTTTCACGCAAACAGAAAAAGTCACCCCACCTCAACTTGCACCCCATCGCCCATTCTGGGAAAAATTATCGCCCCTAGCACCAAAGTCAAAAGTCTCGGAGTCATTTTCGACTCCTACATGACAATGGATGCACAAATAGGGTCGGTAGTCAGCGGATCCCATCATCTGCTGCGCCTACTACGCCGACTCACCCCCTTTATCCCTAAAAAGGACATTGCAGTCGTGGTGGGAACAATCATCAATTCCAGACTCGACTATGCAAATGCCCTTTATTTAGGACTTCCCAAATACCAAATCACTCGTCTGCAAGTCGTTCAAAATACGGCTGATCGATTAGTGACTGGTAAAAAAAACATGGGAGTCTATCTCCCTTTCGCTTAGATCCCTTCACTGGCTACCAGTGAAAGACAAAATCACTTTAAGGCACTCTGCCTTACACATAAGTGTATTCAAGGAAATGCGCCCCAATATCTATGCAGAAAAATAAAAGCCCATAACCCCCATCGCACTCTGCGATCCACAAATCAAAACCTACTGCACATACCCAAGGCAAGATACAAATCCAAAGATCGGAGATTTGCCGTCCTAGGACCTCGACTGTGGAATGCACTACCAACCACCATCCGACTGGAGTCGGACCACCTGGCCTTCAGGAGAATGATTAAAACTCATCTCTTCTGAGGCAAAGCATCTCCTTATCGAAGGAATGGAAACAGCGCCCAGAGGCGATTCAGTTCGCAAGTGTTGCGCTTTATAAGTTTTTCACTCACTCTTTCACTGTGCCAGCAGGGAGATTAATGTGCCGGGGCCATACAGTCTATATGTAGATACAATGCACACATGCAAAAATGACATTTATCCTGCAAGGCTAGTTAAAAACACCTGAACATATTCAAAAATATGGGGGTTTGGTCACACTATATGGTCATATAGTGCTAAGCCCACTTACTGCGACAAAGTACCCCGAATTAGTGGGTCCTAACCTTTTAATAGAATAAAAGAACTTAGTGTCTCAATCTTGGGAGATAAACTCCTCTATATGGAAGAACTGAAGGAATTCTTCCTATACACTGGTGGCCACTAATGTGAGGTAATGAAGAGGGGGAGGGGTGCTCCAGCCCAAGAGACCTGGTCAGAGTCAAAAACTCCAATATAAATACAAAAACATACTTTCTTTATCGTACATCACGGGACACAGAGCGGCAATCCATTACTATGTGGGTTATAGAGTCTACCTTCAGGTGTGGTGTAATTAACTACACAGGAAGTTCCCTCCCTATATAACCCCTCCCATACTGGGAGCTCCTCAGTTTTTTCATCAGTGTCTAAGGTGTTGGTCACGAATGAACATGTGCTCTTAAGAGCTCCACTGGAGGGATCCATGCTGGATGTAAAAAACCTCCATAAATCGGGATCCGTCCAAGGTGCTTCATAGCCAAAGTGGACGGTACCCGGGCCTTGGTACGAAGAACAAGGTTTAGCCTATAATGCCTCTCTGCGGAGGGCTGGATCCTGGATTCCAGAACTTTGTGCCTTCTAAGGACCAAATGTTTTTTCTGCTGCCAGGATGCTATATAGGTCCAGGGGAGTTGGTGTTCCTGCCATGGACCCCGGTCCCTGAAGGTCTAGGACAATACCCACGGTGAAGGGGGAAGATTGGGCCTCTTGCTTGGCAATACCCTGCAGCGTGGAGAAGGTAAGAGGAGGGCCTACGGGACTTGGTTCGACAGTAGGTCCTCCGTGGGGGACTTGGGTCTCGCCTATATTATGCTTCTATGCATGGGCAATGTAAACCACTATGTCTTCTGAGACAGGATGGCTCAGGGCACCCATATACCTCCCCTAGCCGGCATGCAGCCTGGCCCACCATGTCTGTTAGACAGGATGGCTGCAGTACCTATATATCTCCCCTTGAAGGGCCGGTACATAAATAGAAAAAAAAAAAATATGCCCTTAATCCTATACAAAGGATTGTCTTCCGTGAGTAGCTGCAAGTCTTATCTGTGTTTCCACTACTATGGGCAGTAGAAGACATGCCTGATGTTTTTGCTTACCATGCTTTCCAAAAAACGGAAGCTTAAGTGTTAGCTGATCTATTGTGTCCCACTTCCTCCGCTTCAGGCTCTACCATGTTGCACGTGCTCACCAGCTCAGTGCAGTCACAGAGAAGGCTCTTCAAAGGGCCCGGACGTCAGAGCTCTGTAAAGCTAGGGGGACACAAACGTAAGCACCTTGTGTGAGTTGGATACAGATTCATCTAAGACGCCTACTCGCATCTAGCTGTGCAGATTAGCAGGCATTGTGTCAGACTAAATTCAGCTATTTGATGCACCTGGGTTAAGTGCCTCTGCTTTTAGCTTAGGACTTGGTCTCCCCATTGAATAAGGTCAGGGGTAGGAATATAAAGAGGGATCGCCACCTGAACCTGGTGGACCCTTATTCTCCTCTGAAGAGACTTAAACAGCTCATAGATTGAGCCATCAGACCTGTCAGGCAATGCAGCCTTCCCCCAACATTGCAATCACTCTGCATGTGTTTTGTGTTTTGCAAGAAAAAAAAAAAAGGGGGTGTCCCCCTTTTCCTGCTTTAATCCTGAAACAAAGGGATTAGAAAGCTTGGGGATAAAAGTTTCACTGTCAGGCCTTGTACACACGAGGGGAAATATCCGCTGTAAACGGTCCCCGGACCGTTTACAGCGTATATTTGCGCCGGGATGTTTTGATCCGATGGCTGTACACACCATCGGATCAAATTCCCCGCCGGCGGACAGCGCGGTGACGCGGCGGTGACGTTGACGCCGCCACGTGACCGCCACGTCACCGCACCAGGAAGTAAACACTTCCGCGCGCATGCGTCGGATCCATTCACAGGATACGACGCATGTGCGGCAAGATATGTCCGCTGGTTTGCCATACTAACCAGCGGACATATCTGACGGCCAGCTATCCGGCGGAATTATTTCAAAGCATGCTTTGAAATTTTTCCGCCGGATGAATCCGGCAAAAAGCGTCCGTTTGCCCCTACAGACGAGGGGATTTTTCGGCTGAAATGGTCCGTCGGACCATGTTCAGCGGAAATATCCCCTCGTGTGTACAAGGCCTAAAGCTTGGGGATAAAAGTTTCACTGTCAGAGGACAGGAGACAGGAGCTGCAGCCTAACAAGGAGAAGCTATCAAAAGCCCTACAGGTTCTGATTACACCTCTATCTTCTCCTTAGAGTGTAAAGAGAGGTTTTCCTATAGGTGGCTAGTAAGACCTCCATATAATCCTCAGCCTGGTGTCGGCTTCAGGCTAACCAAATGCATCGGAGGGATGCACAGTTGCGGGCACACATTGCTAATGTCTCTTAATTAAGGAAACCCACATCTGCAGGGGATAATTTCCTCTTTACCAGTCCGCATGTTGCATAACATACATGAGTTTGGAATGCATGTGGGATAAAAACAAGTAACAGAGCAGATTCTATTGTGGATCGCATAAACATACATGTTTCTGTCTATATGGTGCTGCATGTTTCCACAAAAGAGGTCGCATACAAGATGCTTGTAATGCTGAATCGCATAAAGACGTTTGTAGGCATAAAAATGCTGAATCACACATGATTACCTGATCACCCAAGTCCTTGTTTCCCCCAAGGATGTTTGGTTACACAGAAGAGGTTTTGTTTCCACAGAAAGGCCTAAAATCGCATAAAGTTGCTTGGATGCAAAAAAGATGCTGGATCACACATAGTTAACTGATCATCAGCGTCCTGGATTACCCAAGGATGTTTGGTCACACAAATAGGCTTGTTTCCACAAAGGTACCTAAAGTCGCATAAAGATGCTTGTATGCATAAAAATGCTGAATCGCATAAAGGATGCTTGTATGCATAAAAAGGTTGAATCACACAGGATTACATGATCACCCAAGTCCTTGATTCCCCAAGGATATTTGGTCACGCAAAGAGGCTTGTTCCCACAGAAATGCCTAGAATCGCATAAAGAGGCCTGAAGGTATAAACATGCTGAATCACACAGGATTACATGATCACCCAAGTCCTTGATTCCCCAAGGATATTTGGTCACGCAAAGAGGCTTGTTCCCACAGAAATGCCTAGAATCGCATAAAGAGGCCTGAAGGCATAAAAATGCTGAATCAAACAGGATTACCCGATCACCCAAGTCCTGGATTACTCAAGGCCTAAAGGGATCGCTTAAAGATGCTTGAATGCAAAAAGAAGCTGGATCACACATGGTTGTTGGATCAACAGAGTCCTGGATTACCCAGGGATACTTGATCACATAGAGAGGCTTGTTTCACAGAAATGCCTAAAGTCGCATTAAGATGCTTGGATGCATAAGGATGCTGGAACGCACAGGGGTGCTTGGTCACACAAGGGTTCTTGTCCGCACAGTAGTGCTTAAAATGCATAAGATGTTGATCGCATGGAAGATGCTGAATCGCATGCATGGTTACTTTAAAGTTGCACATGGTGGCTTAATTAAGCAATACAGGATGCCTTGTGTTTGCATAGAGATACGTGTCTGCATGGGTTCATGTTGCACATTGTTGCATAACACGTTTATAGCACATGCTTGCTTGCAAGGATGCTCGTTCCAGAGCACACATGCTATATGCATGTTTGGCGTGAGACATATTTATATGATTTCATGCTTCCATGAACACACACTGCCATGTACACACGCCTCCATTGAGGCATATGGCTTTAACACTTGCCACATACACATATGGGGAGCCAGTTGCATATGTGTTTATTTACTCGGGACTGCAGAGGTTGTCTGCGTTGTGCAGGGGAACAGCACTATCTCCAGTTGGTGGTCTTGCCCTTTTGGGTTAGCCTCCGTGTCTGGGTTGTCAGGGTGCTAGGGCCCGCCTCTAGCAGGTCTGTAGGCCCAGGGTATAGCAGTAATGGCATACGGAAGCAGACTCCTGCTGATGGATCAGTCAGCAGCATGGCTGGACCTAAGGGTGTCCAGCATGGTCAGGTATCTGGATCTCCTGGGTTAGGATTCCAGTCTAAAGATACATTCTTCATTGACAAGAAGCTGGGTATGTTTTGCACCAGGAGAGTACTTTTGGCCTAAGACAAGACCATCGCTATAAGAAAGCTGGTCTAGGTGGTTACGGCAAGGAACAGTTCCTTACTTTTGGCCTTCTGCTTAAGGCACTAGGGAAGATGCTGGCTTCATTCAAGACAGTTCCCTATACTTTTATTCAGGACTGTTATAAACAGTATTGTGTTGGCCTAGAAGAAGTGGATCTTGACCTAGCATTATCCAAAGAACCGGTCCCAGAGATAGGCTGGAATTCCTCTTGGTGGTTCTTAACTAAAGGGTTTGCCAGGTCAGGAAGAGACCTTGACCCAGGGGAAGTAGTCGAGCTCCAAGGGAGCCTTATCTGTCAGCTAGAGCTACCGATGGAGCATCTGGCTTAGGGGCCTGAACGTTCAGGGGCTGGTTGGTTCGGTCAGAGTTCAATCAGACTATACCATATTAAGTGATTTACTTAATTTACCAAGGAGGAGCTTGTGCCTTGCCTATTGACATTCGTCATTTCATGAAATGCAGAATTGGCAGGCGATTCGCTGTAGCCGTCAACAAGTGTCTCCAGGAGAAGGACCTCTACACCCCGACTGTTTTCCTGACCAAGGGCCACAGAAATAGTACCCTGTACATAAGATGTATTGGCGTCCAGGCTCAACAAGAAATTGAACAGCTTGAGGTCAAGGACAAGGGATCCACCCGCATGTGGGGCAGATGTGTTAGTAATCTGGTGGGACCAGTGGTCACTGGTTATGTCTCTCCCCCCAGTGCCGCAGCGTTTGTGGCTTCCATGCAACATTAGAGGATGGTGGAAGCTGGCCTGATTACTCCGGCATAGCCCTGACGACCTTTTTCTGTGCAGGGACAGTAGGGGTGGTAGTAGAGGACCCACGGTCCCTTACATCTTGTCCAGGCCTACTTCGAAGGGGGTATTACATCCTGTCGTGCAACAGGTGAATTAATGGTCTGGCTATTTTAGCCCACATTCTTCAGGATCAGGGTTTTTAGAATCAACGGCACTTCCTTGATTCATACAGGAAGGCTGGCCTCCAGGACCAGATATCCCAGGATCGGGAGAGCCCATGTTCCTGGTATGAAACAGATGGTGGCATCCTTGGAAGTTTGTCAAAGATAAAATTCCTGCCTTCCTGCATTTGGAAAGGAGACGGAGCTAGCCTTAAGTTACATCAAGGATCCGATCTCGGCCTTGCCTCCAAAGGTCGCTTGCTTCACACTCTTTGTTCCGAGCCATTATACAAAGGGTGACGCGCATAAGTCCACCAGTTTAGTCGCCCTTGTGCTTGGAGGATTGGCTCTAGTTTTGTCGGCTTACAGGGTCAGCTCTGTGGGCCGATGCACCATATTTCCCTTCAGCCTTTAACAAGGGAATTGGTGTTCTTGGTTGTGGTAGCCTCCAAGAGAGTTTCAGTATTGGCAACCTCTTGGTATAAAACCATACTTATTCTTACTAGTAGGGTGATGTTAATCCTCAGTTAAAGAGGGGTAGGTGGGGAAAGGGAAATCGCAAGTTTTAACTATTAGTAGGAGCATGAATATTTGCTACTACCTCAGACCTGTCATCAAATGATGATTATATTGCCGTAACCTATGTATCATTGGTAGTAAATGGTGAGAAACAAAAAAGGGGTAGGGGACCAAGGTTGGGGGAAAGGACGGGGAAGGGTAGTGGTCTCAGGGGAGATCAAAGAAAAAAGGGGGTTACTAATGGCAATAGTATAAATGATCTGAAATTATATTTGATACAAAAAAATAATCTTTTATTAATATTAAGGTATCAGGACATAATTAGTACAAAAAGGGGAAGAGGGAGATTAAGTCTTTAAAAAGACATATTAAATTTCTGAAATTTATTTCTGACCATGAACATTAATTTACAAACAAGACGCACAATAAACAACACAAAGACACAACACTAGTCCGGACCAAAAGAGTTCCGTTATCAGTATCACAAGATTATTCTCAACAATGGAGGATTCAATTTCGATGGGTTTAGTAATATAAATAATAAGAGTACGATCAGGGAAAACAATGTATCACCTGACTTCCAGTCGAATAGTACCGAATTGGTATAGTATCTGGTAACAGAGCTCTATGTGTAAAGAGAGAGATGTAGAGAGGTGCAAAGGTATTAATTGTCCTGCTGCAGCAAGGTGGAGGTTCTTGGCAATTTGGAATCACTTATAAATTAGGTCCATGGTAAATTATTGGGCCCATATATAAGTAATAAATTGATTTCTATATAGTCCAAACAATAGAGCAATATAAATACTGAGATATTGTAGAGAGATGCCTAATTATTAGAACCAATCCTCAGGGTTATATTAGGTTATAACATTGGGAGATGAGAGCATGATATAAATCCAAAATGTGCTCACAGTGTAGAGCAGTGGAATGTCCCGTTATCCTGAGCACACATATAGCCGTTAAAGCACTAGGTTGCATAATATGTTGGCAACATGCTGTTGATCAACATAGGGATGACACGCAATAGTCAATACAACATCATAAAGTCATGCATTGTAGGGTCTCTGTACATTACCAAATGGAGGTTAATGTTGATCCAAGGCTGGATTGTATGTTGCTGCCGATCATTACTTTCTATGGTTGTACAGACCTGTGTCATGTGCATGACATGGTGCTCGGCTGCAATGTAAAGTGCTGATAAAGTTGGTGCTCCATCCGAATATCATCCCTCTGTTGTAGGGTGTATGTAGCGGACGTGGTTATCCATAGAATGGTATTCCTTGATCGGGGACTGATTGCGGTTCACGCTCAAACATCTCCGTCCTTTCGTGTATCTCTCTCGTGTACGTTTGATCACGATGTCACGTGACTAGCGTCGGGTGATGACGTTGACGCGTTTCGCCGTACCCAATGGCGTAGCTTCTTCCTGGACGTAATCTCTCATCAGCTGATACACGCCTTTTATTGATGGAGATCAGCTGTTGTTTGTCACCGCTTAATAGTGTAGTCAGTTCTTCGGTGATCATATGGGGCGAAGTGGATTGTAACGAACATGGTAATAATTTCCTAGGACATCAAATCTCTCATTTTAGCATGCATGAGGTCATGTTAACATACTAAATGTATGTATAACGGGTAATATTGATCGAGTTTAATTCCAAAAATTTAACTTACTCAAGGATTGGGAGAGTGCATTTAATAGGGTAGTGTGATACAAGGACACAAAAACGATGTAAGGTAATCACATAGGACTTTTTAAAGAAATATGAAATAATGAAGTAAAAATACATTTAGAATCATTGGTAGACAGCCGAGTTGAAGGAAAGTTAAGAAATGACATAAATTAAAATGTATTTATGTACATATATCACATGTGAAGTTTAGAACAAAGTACTCAAGAATTTAAGAATTTAGTTAGTGTTCAAAACTAAGCATAATTTTTACATATCAATTGATAGTGTAAAAATTATTTTTATTTAGTTGGTTGATTGTAAAGGATTAGGGATCCAGAAAAACCTGTAGATTAAGTTCCGTATTTAACTCAATAGGTACAAGTGATTTGAGACGAAACACCCATGATTTTTCTTTCTGCAATAAAATCCGATCAAAATCACCTCGCCTGTTCG
Source organism: Rana kukunoris (assembly GCA_029574335.1). NCBI lineage: Eukaryota > Metazoa > Chordata > Amphibia > Anura > Ranidae > Rana > Rana kukunoris. Next base: position 164,202,887 of record CM056052.1, read on the forward strand.
GTAAATTGAGGGCATAAATCCCTTTAACCGTCATTCCCTTGGAATTTCGATCATGATATTCTGCGAAGTGTTTGGCGAGGGGTTTTTCCGGATTTTTTTCTTTCTCATTGATTTCTCTTAGATGTTCACCTATACGTACTTTGAGTGATCGTTTAGTTTTACCTATATAGATCTTAGGACAGGGACATGTGATCATATAGATCACTCGTGTAGTGGAACAGTTGATCAAATTTTTGATCTCGTAGGAAAACTGTCCAAGGGCATCATTGAATGTGGTAGTTCGATCTACATAGGGACAAATTTGGCAACGATTACATGGGAACATTCCCAATGATCGTGGGTAGTTGGAGAGCCAGGTTTCATTTGGTTCCCTGACGAACTCTGATTTGATCAGAATGTCCCCCATATTTCGTGCTCGACGAGCCATTAGTTTCGGTGTGGTGCTTATTATTTTAGTCAGGGCTGGTGCATTAGTGAGAATTCCCCAGTGCTTTTCCAAGACAGCTCGTACTGCATTCCATTGTGAGCCATATGTAGTAATGATTCTAATGGGCTCATTAGGATTTTGAGCTAGTTTCTCAACAGTTCTTTTTTTGGTTAGCAAGTCTACACGGTCCCTAATCGCTGCTCTCTTTCTTGCTTTTTTGATCTGGCCATGTGTATAACCTCGCTCACGAAATCTTAGATAGAGTTCTTGGCTTTCTCGCCCATAATCATCGGGGCTGGAACAGTTTCGCTTTATTCGTAAAAACTGTCCAACCGGGATGCCATTCTTCAGCCAATGAGGATGGTGGCTCGTGGCATACAATAATGTGTTTGCCGAAGTTTCTTTACGAAAAGTACACGTAGTGAGCTGGCCATTCCTTAGCGTGATTTGTAAATCTAAAAAAGATAGTTTTTCCGGATCAGCCGTGTACGTTAAATGGATGTTGCGGTGGTTCACATTCAATTCGGACATGAATTGTTGTAGGGTTTCAATTGTCCCATGCCATAGCATGAGCACGTCATCAATGTAGCGCCACCAAGTTAATACATGGTGGCGGTACATTGGTGAGGTGTAAACGTCCTCTTCTTCCCAGTGTCCTAAATGGAGGCACGCGTAGGCTGGAGCCCATGCGGCGCCCATAGAGGTACCTCTTATTTGTCGGTAGTACTTGTTCATGAATTGGAAACAATTATTTTTAAGAGCAAAGTCCAGTATTTCAACAATGAACTAATTTTGTGATCCGGAGGTAGGGTAAGTATCATTTAAGAAGGTTTCGACGGCCTTGATGCCTATTTGGTGGTGATGTTAATCCTCACCCAGCCTTATTTACTAGAAGGATCTAGTGTTCATTTGAATCTAGATATGCTTACCTCCCCCTTTTTCAAAACCTTGTTTTCGGAAGCAAAGGTTATTGCTTTCTCTCAGTAGAGATGAGAGCAGTTAAATATCTATCTGAAGGTTCAGATATAAATATCTATCTGAAGGTTCAGATATAGAAATCTGAAGTTTTTATTGTGCTGCCAGAAGACCCTAGATGTGGGCAGGCAGTGTTCAGTTCAGCTATTAAAATGGTTACACTCTCTCTCCTTTGGAGTAGAAGGGTCAAGGCCTATCTGAAGCGGCTGCTCGGATACGGAAAGCTGATGTTGTTATTGCGCTACCAGGAGGCCCCAGGAAGGGGCAGGCAGCGTCTAAAATCAACTGTTTTCATGATTGATTCATCAGGGTATTATTCAGGCTTGTGGTTCGGAGAGTGGGACTCCCCCTGTTTCTTGGGGGGGGGGGGGTACTCCGTACCAGGATAGTAAGCGCTTTATGCGCGATGCTTTACCGAGCCTTTATGACACAGATTTTCAGGGCCGCAACTTGGCGTCTGTGCTTAGGTTCACTGATTCTTGTCAGATGTACATAGGAGGGCAAAAGGATGCAGCTTTTTGGCGCAGTATGCATCTGGCAGCATTATAGATCCTCACATCTGATGGCGGCCTGCGTTGTTTGTGTCTCCCTCCCCTCAGTAAGCATTGCTTTCGGACATCCCACAGTAATGGATTGCCGCTCTGTGTCCCGTGATGTACGATAAAGAAAATAGGATTTTTTATGACAGCTTACCTGTAAAATCCTTTTCTTGGAGTACATCACGGGACACAGAGCTCCCGCCCCTCTTGTTTGGGGATATTGGGACACTTATTGCTTTGCTACAAAAACTGAGGAGCTCCCAGTATGGGAGGGGTTATATAGGGAGGGAACTTCCTGTGTAGTTAATTACACCAGTGTCCACACCTGAAGGTAGACTCTATAACCCACATAGTAATGGATTGCCGCTCTGTGTCCCGTGATGTACTCCAAGAAAAGGATTTTACAGGTAAGCTGTCATAAAAAATCCTATTTTGGGGGGCACACCCTAAAAATGCTATACATCTAAGATGGTGCTGCTATAACAACAAAGACAGTACAAAACAGATTATAGTGCATACATGCAAAAATGACATTTATCCTGCAAGGCTAGTTAAAGACACCTGAACATATTCAAAAATACTTCATTACCTCACATTAGTGGCCACCAGTGTAAAGGAAGAATCCCTTTAGCTCTCCTATATAGAGGAGTTTATCTCCCAGGGTTGAGACACTAGGTTCTTTCATTCTATTAACATGTTAGGACCCACTAATTTGGGGTACTTTGTCGCAGTAAGTGGGCTTAGCACTATATGACCATATAGTGTGACCAAACCCACGTATTTTTTAATATGTTCAGGTGTTTTTAACTAGCCTTGCAGGATAAATGTCATTTTTGCATGTGTGCGCTATAATCTGTTTTGTACTGTCTTATAGCAGCACCATCTTGGATGTATAGCATTTTTAGGGTGTGCCCCCCAAGTATGTTTTTGTATATGTAGATATACACACACATATCTGTGAGCTTTAGGGTGCACACCCTAATGCAATAGGCTGCGCACACCTATGGGTATAACCCTCGCTTGACATTGATGGACAGTCAGTAATGCAAGCATGAACAAGCGACTAAGGAACTGTGACGAACACTGGTGACACAATTGTTTCCTCTTTAGCAACTGTAATTTTTCTGACTTGAACCTGTAAGTGCCGGTTCACACAGGGGCAACATGACTTCTAGTGCGACTTTGTGAGACGACTTCAGTGCAACTTGGAGCGACTTATAACCCGACTTCAAGTTGCCTCCAGGAAAGGTGACTTTGCCAGTGGCCAATCAAACAATAATCAGCTCTGTGCGAGGGAGGGGTTTGCCCGAGAAAACTATTTTCTCTTCCTGTAAAGTTGCTTCAGTTAAGACATTGATTCGACTTTGGGGGCGACTTCCATTGAAATCAATGGGTAGAAGTTGCCTTGAAGTAGTACAGGAACCTTTTCAGTAGTTAGTGTACATTAAGACGGCTCTTATTCACTTCAATGAAATTTCTTATGTCACGCGACTTGGGGAGACACAAGTCGGATCCCAAGTCGCTGTAGTGTGAACCGGCACTAACTCAGTGATTTTATTCCCTGCTTACCTGTGTGCTGGAAGTAATTATCTCTTTTTTATGTTTTATATCTAGGGGTACTTTTTGCTTTAAAAGTTCTGAATACTCATTATCACCCTGGAGGCTCAACCAGCATATTTGGTTTTCACGTTCCTAACAAGTATGCTTGCTGGGCTGAGTTGGTAGCAATTCATTTACTATCTCCAGGGTAAGTATCTTAATGTTATATCATCTTTTATTTGTGGTGTTGTATCATTTTGCATCTTGCCTATAGTCACAATTTTAAAATGTACCACTTTTTTTGCTGTTTGGCACTTGTTACTTTAACTGGCGATTGCTCGGTCATGCAACCCTGAACCCAAACAAAATTGATATAATTTTTTTCCACACAAAAAATGGTCTCATGACCAAACATTTAATTACTTGCCCGCCGTCATATTACTGCGGGACGGTGGCACTGCTGGGCGAGAGCCCGTAGCTATACGTCCGCTCTAAAGCGCCCGCTAGGGGGCGCACACGCGTTCCCGCTCGCACCGGAGTCCCGCGCGTGTGGGTACGATCGCTGCCGGGCACACGTGATCGCTCGTTACAGATCGGGGACCGGGAGCTATGTGTGTGAACACATAGCTCCCGGTCCTGTCAGCGGGGGAAACGCTGATCTTCTGTTCATACAATGTATGAACAGAAGATCAGTGATTTCCCCTAGTGAGGCCACCCCCCCCATACAGTTAGAACACACCCAGGAACACACTTAACCCCTTCCCTGCCCCCTAGTGTTAACCCCTTCACTGCCAATGGCATTTTTATAGTAATACAATGCATTTTTATAGCATTGATCGCTATAAAAATGCCAATGGCCCCAAAAATGTGTCAAAAGTGTCCCAAGTGCCCGCTATAATGTCGCAGTACTGAAAAAAAAATGCTGATCGCCGCCATTACTAGTAAAAAAAAAATATTAATAAAAATGCCATAAAACGACCCCCTATTTTGTAAACGCTATAACTTTTACAATTCAATAAACGCTTATTGCGATTTTTTTTTTTTTTTAACAAATCGGCCTAAACTGAGGAAAAGTTTTTTTTATATATTTTTGGGGGATATTTATTATAGCAAAAAGTAAAAAATATTGCATATTCCTATTATTTGAGACATTCAAAAAATTTGGATTTTAAAAAGCATAAATTGTTAATGTCTCCTGCCTATTCATCTATTAGTGTAGCTTAGGCTGCAGAGCAAGGGACTGGGTAATTTGAGACAGGGGAGATAAATAAATATTTAAAAGTAAAATTGTAAAAATAATAAAAGATAAATGAAAAATTATAAAAATTATAACAAAAAATATATAAATTTGTAAAAAATAAAATAAAAAATAAATTGTACATGCGACAGTATCGGTACTTGTACTCGCTCTTAAAGTTATATCGGTGAAACCCTAGTAGTAATGCTGTGAGAGTTAATGGTTGTGAACTCCAGACAAACATCTAAATACACAGATAAATGCATATGTAGCCCTTTTTGTAGTGATGCTCAATAGAAGTGACTAAATATTGATCTTCAGCTCCCAGACAGCTATATTTAAAATGCAATAGGCACAGTTACTTGAATGTAAAGTCCCAATAGAATGCATCACAGGTATGGCTCTTTGTTCAGGATGTAAATGGGCACCAGTAGATTTTAAAATAGAAAACAAGTATATATCCCCTAAACTACAGTAAATCTGATACATTAGAGTCTAGACTAGATATCTTATAGATCCTTCTCTTACTTTCAAAATCACAAGCTGTGCTGGCTGAATTCCTACTGGATCCCTTGGGCTTTTTGGAAATTAAGGTCCTAATAGCATTGCAACCTAGATCTCTCTGAGGCAGGACAACATTGAAAGGTTCCTGCGTTTTACTTCCCACTCAGCCAGGTCCTCTGCATGTGTCCATAAGTGAGGGCAGTTGCAGATTGCTTCCTCTATGCCTTATGCCTCAGGCGGCGTACACACGTACGAGAACCTCGACGGGCGGAACACATCGTTCCGCCCGTCGAGGCTCTCGGCCGGCCATCGAAATCGGCGACCTGCCCGTCGGGAATGGCAACCAGCCATTCATCCAGGCGGGCCGTCGAGCAAATAGAGAGCCTGCTCTCTATTCGCTCGATGGGATTCCCGACGGGCGGGGCGAGCCAGGAGCGTACACACGGCCGAGGTTCTCGCTGGAATGCAGCTCCCAGCGAGGTTCTCGCTGGTTTCTAGCGAGAACCTCGGTCGTGTGTACGCCGCCTTATACACACGAGCGGTTTTCCCGACAGGGGAATTGTCATGAGAGCTTTGGTCGGGAAAACTGGGCGTGTGTATGCTCCACTGCAGTGTTTCCCATAAGAAAACTGCCGAGCAAAAAACTGCTGAGAATCATGTAGGGAAAAAAGAGAACAAGTTCTAATTTTTTTGCTTGCAGTTTTCCTGTCTGGAAAACTGCTACGGAGCATACACATGGCCGGTTTTCCCGACCAAAAACAAAATGGCAGTTTTCCCGTCTGGAAAACCGATCGTGTGTATGAGGCATCACACTTTTGTCTCCAGCAGCCAGCACAGGTTCCTCCCAGGAAGGAAGATCTCTGCATCGTTCCATGTAAAAATCCTGAAACTTAGAAGAGATTGAACTTCTAAGATGACATCCTCACAGGACTAAGGTTGAGGAGGGAAGAGACAGAACAGGAAGTGTCATAGACATGTGTTGGTTCTCCCAGCATGCATTAGTAGGTTCCTTAGATCCACTAATCAAACTCCTAACCCCAGAAGGATACATCTCCAGCAAACCCTGCTGGTGTAAACAACACGGTGCAGAAAAAGTACACTCCATGCTTAGAGGATCACTCCTGTTGAGGTACAGTTAGGCTAAAAATATAAAAAAGGAATGTAGCTAAATTATTACATCCCTACACATTTTATGAGAGTCGTTTTACCGGTCAAAGGATTTGCATTTCTGTCCATCTAGTTCTGAGGTTTACACGGCTCTAACTCTGAGTAGTCCTGCTTGGCAGGGAATGAGACCAGATTCTCTGCTGCATTTTCACTTTCGGATCTCCTTCCTACCCCCACCCTGTGACTAGACAGTAGAAGGAGAAACGGCACACTTAAGAGCTCATATCGCTGTCACTCTGCTCTCTACGCCTATCAGCATGCTCTTTGAACTGTAACTGTAACTGGTTTTCATGCTTTTCCTCCCTCCCCATTTCTGAGTTCTGCTGTACAGTAGGTTGCAAGGGGCTGATAACAAGTCAAATTGAGCTACTAATTGCTCATATCTAAATACATAAAGTAAATGATGTATTAATTAGAGATCTGCATGAATTTGTGCCTTTTTAATATTTATCTAATTTTGAGTGTTAAAAGCAAAAAAACTTTGGGGATGGTCTAGTGTAGCTCTAAAATGTAGCTGTCCCATACTTTACTGGGTCTTATAACAAAAACATGTGAGCCTATAGGGTAAAGGGGGTGTTATTCTTTAGCAGTTCTTGTTTGTTTTCCACAAATGCCTCCTGCTCTGCTGAACAAAGCAGAGGGAGTTATTTTTGTAGCTTGTGTTACAGTAGTAGCATCTTCTGTAAGGTTCTCTAGACCATGTTTGTAATTGCACAGACTGTTAGGTGTGGGAAATGTGTTACTTTATCTTACCTAAGGCTATTCATTTGTGAGAGCCCCGCTGATGAAAGAAACTTGACATCTTCACAAAACAAATTGGAGATGGTACGATAAATGTTTTGAACATGCATATTAAACCGAACTCCAAGCAAACTGCTAAATATATAGTTGAATTACATATATGTGAAGTGTTTTACCTGACATGACATTTGTAATTATGTTCAGCCAATGAGCACAGCCAGGAAGATCACACCACTATATTCAGTTTCAGCTTTGAAACTTCCTATGTCAAGTTGTCAACTACCCACTCATTGGACAGTGTTTAAAGCTCTAAAAATGCAAACACTTTGTAAAATGCCCTAATGACCATCTGCTAACCCAGGGGTCATATCTTAAGGTGAGAGTAGCCATCTGCACTGGTGGAGGGATAAGCTTCTACACTTGCTACCCTTGTTTTCTTTCACGTGGTGAAGATTTTCAACTTTTTGTCCCATCGAATGGTCCACAGACATTTACTTCTTTGTGACACGAATTGTTTGGACTTTATTTATATATTTACCACATTCATTATACAGTATTGTTCACATGGTTTGCGCTGCACTTTATATATATATATATTTTTTTATGCTTTTGGATTTCTGTGAAGGTCCTTTTGTGCTTAGCTAGCATTCCTAAGATACATTAACTGTTTAGTTACTGCATCTCTAGTATGGATTAATTTGTAGTGATACATAATCATCCATGTTTATTTTTTATTTTATATTTTACACGATTTATTAACCACTTCACCACTGGGCACTTAGGCCTCTTACACACAGATCAGTTTTTCTTCAGGTTTTTCTTTTCAGTTTACCAAATCCATCTAATATGAGGTCAAACCTCAAGAGTCTCAATTTGTATGCAATCAGGCAGGCCCTTGTACTACATAGTTTTGGTAAACTGAAAAGAAAAACCTGAAGAAAAACTGATCTGTGTGTAAGAGGCCCTAAACCCCCTTCCTAACCAGACCAATTTTCAGCTTTCGGTGCTCTCACAATTTGAATGACAATTACTCAGTCATACAACATTGTACCCATTTGAAATTTTTGTCCTTTTTTTCACACAAATAGAGCTTTCTTTTGGTGGTATTTGATCACCTCTGGGTTTTTTATTTTTTGCGCTATAAAAGAAAAACGACTGAAAATTCTGTAAAAAAAATAAAAAAAAATAACTTGTTTCTGTCATATTAGCAGGTTATTTCTCACACACAGCATATGCATACTACAAATTACACCCCAAAACACATTCTGCTATTCCTCCCGAGTATGGCGATACCCCATGTGTGGGACTTTTACACAGTGTGGCCACATACAGAGGCCCAACTGGCAGGGAACGCCACCAGGCGTTCTGGAACACCCAGACCAATTCTGATATTTCTCTCCTACATGGAAAAATCATCATTTATTTGCTAGAAACTTACATAGAACCCCAAAACATTATATATGCTTTTTTAGCAAAGACCCTAGAGAATACAATGGCGGCCGTTACAACTTTTTATCTCGCACGGTATTTTCGCAGAAATTTATTGAACGCGTGTTTTAAAAAAAAAAACTGTTTTGTACTTAAAACAAAACAGTAAAGTTAGCCCAATTTTTTTTCATAATGTGAAATATGAAGTTACGCCGAGTAAATAGATACCCAACATGTCACCCTTCAAAATTGCGCACACTCGTGGAATGGCGCCAAACTTCGCTGCTTAAAAATCCCCATAGGCGGTATTGCAGAGTATCGCGCAGGGTATTGCAGAGTATTGGGGTATTGCAAAGTATCATGCAGGGTATTGCCGAGTTTTGGGGTATTGCCGAGTTTTGGGGTATTGCCGAGTTTTGGGGTATTGCCGAGTTTTGGGGTATTGCCGAGTATTGGGGTATTGCCGAGTATTGGGCTATTGCCGAGTACTGGGCTATTGCCGAGTACTGGGCTATTGCCGAGTACTGGGCTATTGCCGAGTACTGGGGTATTGCCGAGTACTGGGGTATTGCCGAGTACTGGGGTATTGTTGAGTACTGGGGATTGCAGGGTACTGGGGATTGCAGGGTACTGGGGTACTGCAGAGCTGGGATGGATTGAGGGATGGCTGGATCTGTGACTGCATTTGTCACAGATCCAGCCACAGCTCAGCTGCTGACACCCCGCTCCCCCCCCCTCTCCTCGCACACTGTACCGAACGGTACAGAGAGGAGACGCAGGAGAGGGAGGAACCGGCGTCATCAAATGACGCCGGTTTGTTTACAAGTGATCGCGCCGTCATTCGACGGCGCGATCACGTGGTAAACGGCCGCTATCGGCGGCAATTTACCGTGATGCGCCGGGTCTTCTAGACCCGGCAAGCACGGACACTTTCGCGAGCGCGTCCCAGGGGACGCGCAATCGTGAAAGTGCACGACGACGTCCCAGGGACGTCGTGTCACAGTAGCTCGACCGTGCTGTAGCAGTATTTTTGCTATAGCGCGGTCGGCAAGTGGTTAATCTTGTTTTTTGCGCTGATTGCACCCTCTATTTGAAACACTTTGTAAAATGTGTCCGATTACTATGGGTTAAGTCTAATGAGATTTAATATACAGTTTAAATTTTTGAGTGCTATAAGTACAATGATCCCTACAACTATCCCTATACTTCTGGGGCTCCAATGCTAGACTTTCTGGTCTCTGCTGCAGCAGTTGCTTCATCTTCTGTGAATGGACAGCAGAGGGGAGGGGTGGGTAGAGCAGCTTATGTGTGAGAAAACAGAGTCTCTCCTGTCAGTACACTGGGAGTAAAGTGATAGCTGTACTCCCGGAGCTCAATAAACTTGTTGTGTATATAAGAAATAAGGCCACAAGGTGGCATGCATCATGTTGGACTTAGCCTTGGGTCACATCTGTGGATACGGCAGCCCATTCATTTCAATGGCTAGCCCTACCTGCGAAAAACACAGGAGAGACAACACGCACCTTTTATAAAATCGCACCACACCGAATAGTTTGCCAATGCGTGGGGTCGCCATTGGGAATTAAAGCGTTGTTCCACCCTCCCTTTAAAAATTAAGTCGGCAGCTACAAATACTGTAGCTGTTGACTTTTAATATTAGGACACCTACCTGTCTTGGAATCCAGCGATGTCGGCACCTCAGCTGATGCTTCCATTGGCTGTCGGGTGCTGCCACCGCCATTTCTGGTAAGGGAACCCAGCCGTGAAGCCTTGTGGCTTCACAGCTGGGTCCCTACTAGGCATGCCCGAAGTGTCTTACTGGCCCAGCAGCAGGGGCAGGAGGAGGAGGGGGCTGGACTTCTGACATGCCTCACTGCGGCAAGGTCCAACAGAAGTGGGGACAGGGTAAACAGGTAAACCCCCCCCCCCCCCCACACCGAAAGTGCTAAATGTTGCACCAGAGGGGGAGGGGAATCGGATAGAAGCTTTAATGGCATCCCTGCGCATATGCTTAACAGCAGCATATTTCTGTATATTTCGGGAAAGCACATAGCTTGCGCACATTCCCAACATGCATAGATGTGAGCCAAACCTTAACTCATAGTAAGCCAGCACATTTTAGGAAGTGGCTGAATTCCTGGAGTTCGGCTTTATGAATGCACTGTCCGAGTCCAGCAAGCAGGCAGAAGATGCAGTAAACCTTAAAACTGAAATAGGGGCCAGTGGTGGCTGGTGCTCCATTTTTTGCCGGGAATAAAACCGACAACCCCGCACTTATCCAGGTCGCGAACGGCTTCCCCGGATTCTCCTCCCAGCCAAACTGGCCACTTCTCCTCCCAGCCAATGCAATCTCAGGACCCACTTCCTGTACTGATTGGCCAGGAGGAGAAGCAGGAAGACCATAGCGAATGTTGCTATTGTCACAAGTGGGTGGGCTCAGGGCACAGTGCAGTGCCTTCGCCCAACCTTTTTGAAGCCAATTAGAACATCCGGCTCTAATCATAGACCTATGTCCTCCACCCCGCTTGGAGGTTAGGGGGGCCGTGCCCCTACACCCCTTATGGATGGGCTGCCGCTGATTGGGACACTGGAAAACTGCTGGCTAAGAACAAATGCTGTTTATGTTTTAGTAAGAGCAGGTGAGTCCTGCAATGAGGAAATAGAAGATCTCTATCTGTCAAGATTAGGTACTAGTACACTAACTTGACTTTAGGCTCTCTTTTCCCACCCCTTGCTAGAATGTCTACCTTGTTTTTCTAATGCCGCAGAGCAACCTGGTGATTCATGTTACATGTGTGAATAAACTATAACCATCAATCTCACTTAGTGTAAAAAGCTGAAGAACAAACATTGCCATAGGCGGCAGCATTGAAAATGTGCATTTTTTTCCACAGGAATGTCATCATTTGTCTGCACAAAAGATGAGAGGAAAATATCTGTCAGCTTGCCATAACTCATATTGTTACATAAAATATGAACATACCTCTACCTGGAATATTAAATGTGATAGTTGTATACAGCCTACCGTTCAAGAGCTAGCATATGCTCTCTTTTCTCCAAGCTATGCATGGATTGCTTACTGTTATGATGAAATAGGAATGGAAATGGGAATATGGATGATGCTATTTATTAGTAACAGGTCTTTATATACAGTAAACTTTACAGATGTTCTGGCTAGGTAATCATGTAATATAATTACTGTTCAGAGTCCATTTTAGGTGATTTGGTTTGGGCTCTGAGATGCTGTATAAATTTAGAAATGTGGGTTTTTCAGTTTATAGAAATATTCACAGAATATAAGGAATTGTGTGAATAGACAAGGGGAGAGGAGGGGCAGATAAACAATACAATCACTTCCCAGTATGGTATCCACAGTTCTTCTAGCCACAGTGCCAGAAGTACCTTGCTGTCAATAGTATACGAACAAAGAATGTATTAAATGGCAGTGTAAACAGAAGCCATCATCCCTGTTAACACATCTGCCCCAAGGAAACCCTTTTAGGCTGGCCATACACGGTGCAAATTTCTTTCCTGCAACCACGATTCCCCCATCACCAGCCAGTGTTGACAGTGTAATCCTTCCTGCCAAGCAATTGCCTACTCCTGGCGGGAGAAGCCGTCCCCGCCGGGTAAAGACTGTGATTATACCTAGCGGCTATCTATGACAGCTGCTAGTGAATCTCAACAGAATTTGTCAGGCTGGTTGTACATTCAGTCTGCCTATTAACAATTCAAACTGTATGGCCGGCCTAACACTTTATAAATCAGAAAGGTGTCTGTGCCTGGAGTTCTTCTTTAAAATACAAAAAGGTTAAAGAAGGACAAAGCGCTTAGAGGAGCTGACATTGGTGTATCAATGGTATTGTATTGGTGTGTTGTAAACATTGATTGGTTAATGAACTGTATGGATAGCGGAAAATAGTTAATGTGCTCTATTCACTGCTTATACTGTCGAGGACAAATTGCAGTCAGGGCCAGCGAATCTGTGCTGGTACAAATTCTGGCATTGAGCTCCGGTAATTAACCTGACAGTGCGCGCTACCGTGGGCACCCGGGACACCTTCCCCGCAGCCGCATCTATTGCGGGTGCCCTGGGGCTCACACGTGACGATTTCCTCCTCTGTGGCAGCTGGCACAGTGCAAACCTCATGCTGATCTCACGTGAGTTGGCGATGCCTCCTCCTCAGTTCTGATGTTCTCATGCACACAGGCAGGAGATGGAGGGGCCAAGGAGGAATGACATTGCACTGCAAGAGCTGTACTGATCTGAGGTCTGTGTATAGTAACAATGAATACAGAGAAGGGGGTACAGTAACCGTGAGGGGTGGGAGCAGGTAACAAGGATGTACACTTGCAGGAGTGTTGGGGGCAGTAAGAAGATACATGCTGGGGGTGCTTTGGGAGGAAAAGAGGACTTGTGCTAGAAGGGGGGGTCGGATTGGAAATCCCTCTTCTAGCACGAGTCCTCTACCCTCCCAAAGCACCCCCCAGCACAAATTTTCTTACCCCCCCCCCCCATTAAAGACTTAAAAAAATTAAGGCACCGTTCACATATCGCGCAGCGGGAATGAGTATTCCTGCTATGCAATTTTGACAGCTTGATTCTTAAACAATTCTGTGTGTCGCATAGGGCTAACCCATTCACTTTGTGCATATGTCACCTGCAAAGACGTTCCTTTTCTTTTATTTTTGGGTGGTGAGCTTCATTTGATCTTTAAAAACTGTATTTCTTTATCGTACATCACGGGACACAGAGTGCATAGCCATTACACTTGGGTTATATGGGTACCTTCAAGTGATGGACACTGGTGTAATCAATTTCACAGGAAGTTTCCTCCCTATATAACCCCCTCCCACTGGGAGTGCTTCAGTTTTTTCGCCAGTGTCTTAGGTGTTGGTCACGTCTAGCTGTCCCTCGGAGGTCTCAGGACCCAGGATAGCTAGCCGGATCCGTCCGAAGTGCTTCAAAGCCAAGGTGTACGGTACCCGGGCCCTGCTGGAGTGGGGTTTTGCCTATAATGCCTCTCCTTGGAGGGCTGGATTCTGGGCTCCAGTGCCTTAGTCTCTTCCAAGAACTAAACGCTACTGATGCCAGGATGCTATATAGGTCCAGGTGTGTGGGTTCCTTAACACAGGACCCCGGTCCCTGAAGGTCCAAGACAATACCCACGGAGATGGGGGAAGATTGGGCCTCTTGCATTTTGCAATACCCTGCGGCGTGGAGCAGGTAAGAGGGAACCTGCGGGACTTGGTTCGACAGTAGGTATCCCCCTGGGGGTTCTGGGTCGGCTAATGGTATGCTTGTGCATCAGCCACTATCTCCACTATGTCTTTTGAGGCAGGATGGGATGTACTAATGTTTACCCAGATAACATGTAGGTATATGTATGCTTTTAAAGATATGTATTTGCTACTCCCCCCAGATCTGCCTGTTAGCATGATACTGCAGCCCCACGTACTATAAAGGGGGAATGCTGGTGAAACTCCTGTTTCTTAGGAAGCCTATGGGGACAGCTTCCTCTGTGTGTGCACTACATTAAGTATTGGTGCTTACCTGGTGTCTGTTGGGTTGCTAGCGCTGGTCAATGCTTCTCCTCTGCTTTCTGCTTCCTCCATGTTGGTTTCAGCATGGGGGGGGGGCGGGCCAGCAGTGTCAGGTCTCAGTTAAAGCAAAGCATTTCCTGGCTGATCATTCCCTCCTGAAAGCAGAGGAGGCTGAGGACACAGAGCACGCAGCTGAGCCATTCTGGCTATGCAGTGACACCTAGTGGTGGTTTGTGGATCTTCAGGTCTGGACTTAGCTCCATACTGACAAAAAAAAAAAAAGAGTTTTTTTCTTAAAGGGACTCAGCCTTAGATCCGGCAGTATCTGAGTTGGTGCAACCTTGGGCTCCGGCTAACGGGCATTGGTGTTGCAATACTCACAGGATTTCCTCGGTATTGCCGCCTTCTCGGGTGTGTTTGAAAAAAAATAATATATATATATAATTTTTTACCATAGCCTGTTCTTATTAATGATTCACTTCTAGCTACAACAGTTGGGTGTTGGCTACAGGGGTGTCTCAAGGTTGTGCAATGGCTCCCAAGGGATCAGGACCAGCTAAGGCTGAAAAGGGAACCAAAAAACTAAAGAGGTCTCCATCGGGGGATTTGGGCCAGGCTCCAACGGTCCCACCCTCACCAGATAGACCACCGAGTAGCATGTTGCAGGAGCCATTGAGGGTGCTAGGGGCAGAGGCGGCCCCCAATCAACCCATTCCCGTTTACGTGACGGAAGAAATGCTAGCGACCACCCTGGGTGGGCTAGAGGAAAGGTTAACTGCTTTGATTGCCCGCTCTTTGCCAAGTGGCAAACGGGCTAGATCCCCGTCACCTAGATTGGTGTTTTCAGATGCAGAGGTCCTCTCTTCGGAGGAATTGGACCCACAGGAGGATCAAGCGGACCCGAGTCCCGAAGGTTCAGACATTGAGGGTTCCACTGTAGATTAATTTTTCGGCTTCTCAAGCGGAGAGCCTGTGGATCCAGTCTGACAGATATGGTTCGCACTGCTTTTAAACTTCCAGTGTTAGAACTATTAGCCCCTGCGGTATCCTCTTTAGGTTCTTCAAAAGCACCATTAAGTTGTGCGTCTTTTCCGATTCACCCCCTTCTGGAGAGCGTGATTTTTCAGGATTGGGCTCAACCTGATAGGATCTTTATCCCTCCTAAAAGGTTCTCTATTCTCTATCCTATGGAAGAGGAATTTGCAAAGAAATGGGCACTCCCTACTTTGGACGCAGCCATTTCCTGCGTGAATAAATCCCTGACCTGTCCGGTTGAAAATGTCCAGATGTTCAAAGATCCGGTCGACAAAAAATTGGAGACCCTACTGAAGGCTTCTTTTACCACAGTAGGTGCCGTGGTTCAGCCAGCAGTGGCAGCCATTGGCGTTTGTCAGGCGTTAAAGGATCAGACTAAACAGATATTAAGGGACATGCCGGCTCAGCAAACTCGTGAATTGGCAGACCTACCAAGGGTTCTCTGCTTTGCAGTAGATGCTATTAAGGACTCCATTCAACAGGCGTCCCGTCTATCTCTGCTGTTGGTTCATATGCGTCGCCTTTTGTGGCTGAAGAACTGGTCAGCAGAGGCACCCTGCAAAAGGCTTTTGGCAGGATTTCCCTTTCATGGTGGGAGACTATTCGGTGAAGACCTAGATACATATATCCAGACCATATCAAGTGGTAAAAGTTCTTTCTTGCCTGTCAAGAAAAGATCGCGTGGGCCCGCGTTTAAGCGACAGGCCTTCGCAGGCTCGGCCCCTTCAACTTACCGTCAGTATCGACGGCCTCCCGGGCGTTCAGCATTTAATAGCCGCCCACAAGGACAAGCCACGGCAGGCAAGAGGCCATGGTCTCGCAAGCCGGTTAAACCAGTCATCAAGTCAGATTCATGAAGGGGCGCCCCCACTCTCTTGGGTGGGGGGAAGGCTTCGGTTTTTCTCCGAAGTGTGGGAGGCCAGAATTCCCGACTCTTGGGTACTGTCCGTGGTAGCCACGGGCTACAGGCTAGAGTTTCGGGAAGTCCCACCTCCTCATTTTCAGGGGTCAAGTCTTCCAAGCGACCCATTAAAGAGGGCCTCTCTTGTAAAAGCATTGGATCGTCTCTTGCTCCAAGGAGTAATTGTAGAAGTACCAACCCAGGAATGGGGTCTGGGATTCTACTCCAACCTTTTCATAATACCAAAGCCCAATGGCGACGTCAGGCCTATCTTAGACCTCAAACGCCTAAATCGCTTTCTAAACATTCAGACCTTTCGTATGGAGTCCATACGTTCGGTGGCAGCCAGCCTACATCAAGACGACTTTCTAGCATCTATAGACATAAAGGATGCGTATCTGCACGTGCCGATCTACCCGGCACATCACAAGTTTCTTCGTTTTATGATAGATCACCGTCATTACCAGTTCGTAGCCCTCCCTTTCGGGTTGGCAACAGCTCCGCGGGTATTCACAAAGGTGTTAGCCCCGGTGCTAGCCGTCCTAAGGACAGAAGGCATTTTGGTCCAGGCATACCTGGACGATCTTCTGGTTATCGACAGATCAGCTTCCAGCCTCAATCATGCAGTAGTTCGCACAGTTCGGCATCTAGAGGAATTTGGGTGGATTGTGAACCAAGAAAAATCGATATTGCAACCCACAAAGCAGTTGGAATATCTAGGCCTTCGGCTAGATACAGACTGCCAGAGGATATTTTTACCTCAAGCAAAGGTCAGAACAATAACTCAAGCAGTTCAAGTGATCTTAGGCAAAAAGAGGCCGACTATTCGCCTATGTATGCGACTGCTGGGGAAGATGGTGGCCGCCTTCGAGGCAGTGCCCTACGCCCAGATCCATACCAGATATCTCCAGGCAGCCATTCTCTCTGCTTGGAACAAGTCCATTCAGGCGTTAGTTCTCTCCCCAGGAGTCCGGCGCAGCCTGTTCTGGTGGCTGGTCCCTCAAAATTTGTCAAAGGGGAAATCCTTTTGCCCCATCACGTGGAAGATAGTAGCCACGGATGCCAGCCTGTCAGGTTGGGGGGCAGTTCTAGAAGGACAGACCCAGCAAGGGCAGTGGTCGGAGGCAGAAAAACTGCTTCCCATCAATATCCTAAAGATCAGAGCTGCTCGGCTGGCCCTGGTCGCCTGGACTCTCCCCCTTCAGGGTCTGCCAGTAAGGATACAGTCCGACAATGCCACTGCGGTGGCATACATAAACCACCAGGGGGGCACGAGGAGCCTAGCGGCCCAAAGGGAAGTAAACATGATTTTCTCATGGGCCGAAGCCCATGTACCCTGCATCTCGGCGGTGTTCATCCCAGGGATAGACAATTCTCAAGCAGATTTTTTGAGTCGTCAACAGTTGCTCCCGGGGGAGTGGTCTCTTCACCCCCAGGTATTCCAAGAGATTTGCCAAAGATTCGGAGTTCCAGATGTGGACATTATGGCAACGAGATCCAACAAAAAGTTGGACAAATTCATATCCCGAGCCAGGGATCCCTCGGCCTACGGGACCGATGCGTTGGTTTGCCCCTGGCACCAGTTTTCTCTCCTGTATGCGTTCCCTCCACTGCAGATGATTCCCCGCCTCCTACGGAGGATCAGGGTGGAGCGCAGGCCTGTGATCCTGGTGGCCCCAGCCTAGCCCAGGAGGGCTTGGTACGCACTCATCGTGAGGATGTCAGTCGGGGCGCCGTGGCCGCTCCCCCTGCGCCCAGATCTGCTGTCTCAGGGCCCAATCTGCCACCCTGCTTCACAGCAGCTAAATTTGACGGCTTGGCGGCTGAATCCCTAATTCTTAAGGGCAGAGGCCTCTCAGCTCAGGTCATATCTACGTTGATTCAGGCTAGGAAACCAGTCTCTAGAAATATTTATTACAGAGTCTGGAGAACCTATGTGGAGTGGTGCGAGTCTCAAAGATGGCATCCTCGAAAGTTTTTTATTGACAGGATCTTGCGATTCCTCCAGGTTGGCGTTGACAAACGGTTGGCTCTTAGTACTCTAAAGGGGCAGGTGTCGGCTTTATCGATATGGTTTCAAAGACCCTTGGCCACCCATTCGCTTATGAAAACCTTCTTGCAGGGGGTCTTGCATGTGAATCCCCCTATTAGAGCTCCCCTCTGCCCCTGGAATTTAAATCTGGTCTTGTCAGCTTTACAAAAGCAGCCGTTTGAACCTCTGACAGAAATCCCTCTTGTGCTACTAACCCGAAAGTTGGTTTTCTTGGTGGCTATAGCTTCGGCCAGAAGGGTTTCCGAGCTGGCAGCCTTGTCATGCAGGGAGCCATACCTTATTCTGCATAAGGATAGAGTGGTTCTGCGGCCTCAACCTTCTTTCCTTCCTAAGGTCATATCCAGTTTTCACTTGAATCAGGATCTAGTCCTACCATCCTTCTTTCCTACTCCCCAGTCCAGAGAGGAAAGACTGCTTCATACTTTGGACGTGGTTCGAGCCATGAGGGTCTATCTCAAGGCTACAGAGAAGATTCGGAAAACAGATGTGCTTTTTGTTCTTCCGGATGGCCCCAAGAAGGGTCAGCCGGCTGCCAAGTCTTCCTTGGCTAGGTGGATTAAGCAGCTGATTTTTCAGGCCTATGGTCTGAAGCGCGTTCCACCTCCCTTATCAGTTAAAGCCCATTCTACGAGGGCCATGAGTGCCTCCTGGGCGGCACACCATCAGATCTCTATGGCACAGGTTTGCAAGGCGGCAACCTGGTCTTCCGTACATACGTTTACAAAATTTTATAAGTTGGACGTTGCAAAGGGTACGGACGCAGCATTTGGGCAGGCGGTCCTACGGGCAGCAGTATAGAATCCTCTGGTCCGGGTCACGCCCCCTTTTCTCTGTTGGTGGAGCTACTTTACTTCCTGATCATTTTTTGTTTGGCTATTCTTGGCCTTACGGCGCTCTGTGTCCCGTAATGTACGATAAAGAAAAAAGGATTTTTAATAAACAGCTTACCTGTAAAATCCTTTTCTTGAAGTACATCACGGGACACAGAGCTCCCACCCCTCTTTTGGGGAACATTGTGTAACCTCGGAGGAATTGCTTGCTACAAAACTGAAGCACTCCCAGTGGGAGGGGGTTATATAGGGAGGAAACTTCCTGTGAAATTGATTACACCAGTGTAAATCACCTGAAGGTACCCATATAACCCAAGTGTAATGGCTATGCGCTCTGTGTCCCGTGATGTACTTCAAGAAAAGGATTTTACAGGTAAGCTGTTTATTAAAAATCCTTTTTTTGCTGTGATCCTGTGACGGCAGAATCGCATTGCATTTGAGGTGTCATTAAAGGATAATGGCACCCAAACACACTGCATGTTGTACAGCCATTGCCACACAATTTGGAGTTCCAAATGGTGAGATGTGAATGGGGCTTAATGCACCCCTGCAAGGTAAGTTGTTGGAACCAGGTGTTCTGACATGGGCTCCAGAACTCAGGCCCAATTCACAGGGCACTAGGATTTTGATAAAATCTTGGGAAAGTCCCACCAAAACCGGTACAATTGGGAGATATGGATTTGTACAAGTAGTGGGAGGAGAGTTTGTACTGGGAGGGGGTTTTGGATAGGAGAATTTGCAATAGAACTACAGAGAGGATTTGTGCTGGGGTGGGGGATTTGGTGAAAGAAGGATTTGTGCTGGAGAGCATCGGAAGGGGAAAGGAAGGGTTTGTGCCAGAAATTAGAAATTGGACTGGTTTTGTGCTGGGAGCGGGTCTTCGAGGGAATAAGAGAATCTGTGCTGGACAGCATTTTCCCTGACTTGTTTATTCCCCAACTTAGTTGGGGTAGGCGGTACACTTTGGTGGGGGTGTGTAAGCCAAGCCTCTTGACCATTGACTTCTGGGGACCCGCCTCATGACCTTTGGGGGAGGTTCCTATTCCAATCCCTTGTTGTTCAAGGGGAAACCCTAACCCTGGAGAGGATTGGGGGGAGGGGATTTGTTCCAGGACGGAGGGGAGGTTGCGCTGGAAGAGGGAGTTTGGGGGAGAGGATTTGTGCTGGATTTGGGATTTGGAAAGGGCAATTGAGTAGGGGAAGATTTGTACTGAAATGGGGGGGGGGGTCTGCTGGAAGGGAGGATTGGGGTGTGGAAAAGGATTTATTCTGGTAGAGTATGGGGGGGGGGGATTTGTGCTGGAAGGGGAAGAGGATTTTTGTTGGGTGAGGATATTGAGGGGTGGAGATAAGTGCTGGGATGCAAAGTAAGTGGGGATTGTGCTAAGAGGGGGAATTTTGGGAGAATGAAGGACTACTTGTGCTGAGGAAGGGGAGAGAGGTTTTGTGTTGGGAGGGGGGATTTGGGGTTCATGGGGAGGATTTTTTTCAGGATGGCAGACAGGAATTGTGCTGGGGTGGTGAGCGTGCAGACTAGATAGGAGGTAGTGGGGATTTTTGCTGAGAGGATAAAATGAAGGAGACAATTGCTTGCAGGGAGAATTTTGCACTCTCCTTACCTCCTACACTTTATGTTATACACCCCTGACTCCTGCTTTTTGTTTTGTACTCCTGACTCCTACTACTAAAATCAGCAATGATAAGCAGCTGCTTTAAAAAATACATGAATAATAGACAATATTTAAAAACGCTCTAAAAAGGCAAGAGTACTCAGAAATATTGTAGCAACGCTTTTGTCAAATATTAAAACTTGACAAGCTTCCATATAATGTTAATATAGGGAAGAGAATAATAAGGAGATCAGATGTGACGTGTGTGTGTGATTGATCTTAACCAGAACACCTTCCACCAAGAACGCTTCACCACGTGAGGGAATCTCCCCTTTGGGGTTGCACTCACCACAAATATGGAGAGAATACGCCTTAAGTCAAAACTGGTTGTCCACCGATCCAACTGAACTTCCACAAAATCTTAGGCCCCGTACACACGGCCGAGGTTCTCGCCAGAAACCAGCGAGAACCTCGCTGGGAGCTGCATTCCAGCGAGAACCTCGGCCGTGTGTACGCTCTCTGCGAGCCCCGCCCGTCAGGAAACCCGTCGAGCAAATAGAGAACAGGTTCTCTATTTGCTCGACGGCCCGTCGGGATGAATGGCTGGTTGCCATTCCCGACAGGCGGGTCGCAGATTCTGACGGCCGGCAGAGAACCTCGACGGGCGGAACAATGTGTTCTGCCCGTCGAGGTTCTCTGCCGTGTGTACGCGGCATTAGTCACACTTTGCAAGGATCCAGTATAGACATGGGGAAAAAACAAATTGTCCACATAGTGTAGTACTGTTTTAAACGTTTTAATGGAACCCCCAAAAAAAACTTATAAATTATACATACTAAAAGCAGGTAAATCTGAAGCAAAGTAAAGTGCAAGCGTAATCACCCGGTTACCATTGGTAGCAGGGAGAGACGTCTGTACATCAGCCTTTTTTTGTGAATGTTTAACAGGCGCACCCAAAATGCACCTTCTCACTGAAATGAGTAGAGAATGCATAAAAACGCACACAGTGCAATTGTGGTGTGTTTTATTCTTTGAGTCCTGTGTCAGGGAAAGTTTCACACAGGTGTATGCTGGGAGACAGGAATCCAGAAAACGCACCAAAAATACCTTGAAAACATGTTAACAATGTTTTTGTTTTTATGCACACCAATGTGAAAGGGCACTTGGAAATACATTGACAACATGTTTTTCTTCTTTTGGAAAATGTGCCCATATTAATTCTGCAAATTAATATGAAATTCTTATTTAGAAAGGTTTCTAATGAAAAGAAACGTGCTGAAAAAAATATAGTGGTGTCACGCTGACCTGTTCAAAACTGCTTCCTGTTTTTTCGGCGGCCCGTGGCACGCATGCGTCACTTCCGTTAAACCACGGACCCGATTGCCCCCGGTGTCCTGCGATCGGTCACAGGAGCTGAAGAACGGGGAGAGGTGTGTGTAAACACACCTTCCCCTGTTCTTCACAGCGGCTGTGTCATTGATCGTCTGTTACCTAATATAGGGAAAGACGATCAATGACGTCACACGTCCAGCCCCGCCCCCTACAGTTAGAAACACATATGAGGTCACACTTAACCACTAGGGGGCGCTGTAGGGGTTAACTCCTAAACTGCAATTGTCATTTTCACAGTAATCAATGCATTTTTTGCTGTGAAAATGACAATGGTCCCAAAAATGTGTCAAAATTGTCCGATGTGTCCGTTATAATGTCACAGTCTCGAAAAAAAATCGCTGATCCCGGGCATTAGTAGTAAAAAAAAAATAAATTAATAAAAATGCCATAAAACTATCCCCTATTTTGTAAACGCTATAAATTTTTCGCAAACCAATAGTTAAACGCTTATTGCAATTTTTTTTTATTTTTTACCAAAAATAGGTAGAAGAATATGTATCGGCCGAGGAAAAACAAATGTTTTTTTGTATCTTTTTTGGGGATATTTATTATAGCATTTTGCTATATATTGCATTTTTTTTCAAAATTGTCGCTCTATTTTTGTTTATAGCGCAAAAAAAAAAAAGGACAGAAAGCTCTAATTTCACCTTTGTGGGAAAAAAGGACACCAATTTTGTTTGGGAGCCACGTTGCACGACCGCACAATTGTCAGTTAAAGCGACGCAGTGCCGAATCGCAAAAAGGGGCAAGGTCCTTAACCTGCATATTGGTCCGGGTTTCTAAGTACATTAACATTCACAAAAAAATGCTGCTTGCAGGGCTTTAAAAAAATGCTTCACACTCCAGCGCATTGTAGTGATGTGTTCCATTGGATTTAAAGGGATACCGTTTTCATGCATTTTTGTTCCACTTTAAACACCAAAAGCACATCAGCTGATCAATGTGAAAGGGTTGTTAGTGTTTTCTAAATGTATAATGAGGTTATGTAACTTTTCAGGCTTATTGCAGTCCCTGCAGCTCCACTGATATAAAGTGGATCAGTTGTTGGTCAGCAATAAGGCAGCTGAACCTCTTAGGCCGCGCACACGCGATCGGTCTAAACCGATGAAAATGGACTGGAGTCCAGTTTCATCGGTCCAAACCGACTGTGTGTACGGCCCATCGGTCTGTCGTCCTTCGGACCAAAGTTTTAAAACTCGCTTTAAAATCGGACTGATGGACGCCTGACCATCGGTCCAAACTGATCGTTAGTACGCAAAAGCATCGGTTCAAAAACCCGCGCATGCTCAGAATCAAGTCGAAGCATTGAACTTTGTTTTTTCAGCACGTTGTTGTGTTTTACGTCACCGCGTTCTGACACGATCGTTTTTTGAACTGATGGTGTGTACGAACATCAGACCATCAGGCCACTTCAGCGGTGACCCGATGAAAACGGTCCGTCGGACCATTCTCATCGGGTTGGACCGATCGTGTGTACACGGCCTCAATCTGTTCTATTTTCTGAAAATGCATCTTTAGCTCTATTGCTTTCAAAGGGTTTCTGAACAAAGACTTTTTCACCAAGAAGAGCCAAGCTGCTTAGCCAAATATCAGAGACTCGGTCAACATAAGTAAGAACGAGAAGAGACTTTTCCATTTTCTTTTTTAAAGTAGAAATCCTTTTTTTATACAGCAATTCAGAAAGGAATAGGATACAGTAAAGTACAATCAGACATAAAGAAAAAAATAGATTTTACCTAACTTAAAGTACAACTGTAGTAAAAACATTTCCTGTTGGAAAAAGTCTGAGAGCTTTTGGTCGGGAATCCCGACCGTGTGTATGCTCCATCAGACTTTTTCCAACGGAAAAACTGCTGGAAAAAGATAGAGAGCAGGATCTCTTTTCTTGATCGTACATCACGGGACACAGAGCGCATAGTCATTACATATGGGTTATATGGGTACCTTCAGGTGTGGACACTGGTGTAATCAACTTCACAGGAAGTTCCTCCCTATATAACCCCCTCCCACTGAGAGTGCTTTAGTTTTTTCGCCAGTGTCTTAGGTGTTGGTCACGTCTAGCTGTCCCTCGGAGGTCTCGGGACCCAGGATAGCTAGCCGGATCCGTCCGAAGTGCTTCAAAGCCAAGGTGTACGGTACCCGGGCCCTGCTGGAGTGGGGTTTTGCCTATAATGCCTCTCCTTGGAGGGCTGGATTCTGGGCTCCAGTGCCTTAGTCTCTTCCAAGAACTAAACGCTACTGATGCCAGGATGCTATATAGGTCCAGGTGTGTGGGTTCCTTAACACAGGACCCCGGTCCCTGAAGGTCCAAGACAATACCCACGGAGATGGGGGAAGATTGGGCCTCTTGCATTTTGCAATACCCTGCGGCGTGGAGCAGGTAAGAGGGAACCTGCGGGACTTGGTTCGACAGTAGGTATCCCCCTGGGGGTTCTGGGTTGGCTAACAGTATGCTTGTGCATCAGCCACTATCTCCACTATGTCTGTTGAGGCAGGATGGGATTCTAATGTTTACCCAGATAACATGTAGATATATGTATACTTGTGTAAGTTATATATTTGCTACTCACCCCAGGTCTGCCTGTTAACACTGATACTGCAACCCCACATGTTTTAAAGAGGAAATTGCTGGTAAAAACTCCTGTTTCTTAGGAAGCCCAAGGGGACAGCTTCCTCGCTATGTGTGCACTACAATAAGATTAGTGCTTACCTGGTGTCTGTTGGTGCTGCATAACGCTGGTCCATGTTGTTCCTCTGCTCTGCTTCCTCCATGTGGTTTCAGCGTGGTGGTGAGTGCGCGCGTGTGTGTGTGTGTGCGCGCGCACGCGTGCACGCCGCCTTTTATAGCGTCGGCGTGCGTCGGGGGGGCGGGCCAGCAGCGCCAGGGTCTGTATAAAGGGAAAACTTCTCTCTGGCTGGTCTTTCCCTCCTGGAGACAGAGGAAGAAAGGATACAGAGCGTGCAGCTGGGTCTTTTGGCCACACAGGGACATCTAGTGGCGGTTTTGTGGATCTTCAGGTCTAGGACTTAGGTCCACTATTGACCAGAAAAAAAAAAAAAAAAAGTTTTTTTGCTTAAAGGGACTCAGCCTTAGATCCAGCAGTATCTGAGTCTACCTTGGACTCCGGCTAACGGGCATTGGTGTGTCAATACTCACAGGTTTCCTCAGTATTGCCACCTCCCAGGCGGGTAAAAAAAAAAAAAAAAAAAAGAGAAAAAGAGAGAAATTAGTTCTTTTTCATTTTCCTCATACCTGCCCTCATATTGGTTACTCCTAGCTGCAACAGTCAGGTGTTGGCTATAGGGGTGACCCAAGGTTGTACAATGGCTCCAAAGGGATCTGGACCAGCCAAGGCTGCTAAAGGTGCCAAAAAGCAAAAGGGGTCTCCATCGGGGTCAGAGGATTTGGGCCAGGCTTCTACGGCCCCACCCTCGCCAGTCAGGACACCGAGTGGCATAGTACAAGAGCCATTGGGGGTGCTGGGGGCAGAGGCGGCCCCCGATCCACCCATTCCCGTTTACGTGACGGAAGAAATGCTAGCAGCCACCATCGGTGGGCTAGAGAAAAGGTTAACTGCGTTGCTTTCCCGTCCTTGCCCAAGTAGCAAGCGGGCTAGATCCCCCTCACCCAGTGTGGGGTTTTCAGATGCGGAGGTCTCCTCTTCAGAGGAACGGGACCCACAAGGGGATCAGGCAGACCCAAGTCCCGACGGTTCAGACAGGGAAAATTCCACTATAGATGAATATTTTTCGGCCTCTCAAGCGGAGGGCCTGTGGATCCAGTCTTTGACAGATATGGTTCGCACTGCCTTTAAACTTCCAGTGCCAGAACTAGTAGCCCCGGAGGTATCCTCATTGGGTTCTTTAAAGGCTCCATTAACTTGTGCATCTTTTCCAATGCACCCCCTTCTGCGGAACGTGATTTACCAGGATTGGGCTCGACCTGATAGAATCTTTGTCCCTCCTAAAAGATTCTCTATTCTCTACCCTATGGAAGAGGAATATGTAAAGAAATGGGCTCTCCCTACAGTGGACGCAGCCATTTCCTGCGTGAATAAATCCCTGACTTGTCCGGTTGAAAATGTCCATATGTTCAAGGATCCGGTCGACAAGAAATTCGAGACCCTACTGAAAGCAGCTTTCACCTCAGTAGGTGCCATGGTTCAGCCAGCAGTAGCAGCCATTGGTGTTTGTCAGGCCTTGAAGGATCAGGCAAAACATATATTAAAGGACATGCCGGCTCAGCATACTCATGAATTAGCAGAATTCCCTAGGGCTCTCTGCTTTGCAATAGATGCTATTAAGGACTCCATCCAACAGGCATCCCGTTCATCTCTACTGATGGTTCACATGCGTCGTCTTTTGTGGCTAAAGAACTGGTCAGCAGAGGCACCCTGCAAAAAGCTTTTAGCAGGGTTTCCCTTTCATGGGGGAAGACTATTCGGGGAAGACCTAGATAAATATATCCACACCATATCAAGTGGAAAAAGTACTTCCTTACCGGTCAAGAAAAGACCGCGTGGGCCCACGTTTAAACGACAGGCCATTGTAGGCTCGGCCCCTTTGACTTCTCGTCAGTATCGACGGCCTCCCGGGCGTTCAGCAGTTAATAGCCGCCCACAGGGACAAGCCGCGGCAAACAAGAGGCCCTGGTCTCGCAAGCCGGCTAAACCAGTCATCAAGTCAGATTCATGAAGGGGCGCCCCCACTCTCTTGGGTAGGGGGGAGGCTTCAGTTTTTCTCCGAAGTCTGGAAGACCAGAATTCCCGACGCTTGGGTTCGGTCCGTAGTAGCCTCAGGCTACAAACTAGAGTTTCGAGAAATCCCCCCTCCTCATTTTCAGGGGTCAAGTCTTCCAAGCGACCCGTTAAAGAGGGCCTCTCTCGTAAAGGCGTTGGATCGCCTCTTGCTCCAAGGAGTAATTGTAGAAGTACCAACCCAAGAAAGGGGTCTGGGATTCTACTCCAACCTTTTTGTTATACCAAAACCCAATGGCGACGTCAGGCCTATATTAGACCTCAAACGCCTAAATCGCTTTCTAAGGATTCAGACCTTTCGTATGGACTCCATACGTTCAGTGACAGCCAGCCTGCATCAGGGCGACTTCCTAGCATCTATAGACATAAGGGATGCATATCTGCATGTGCCGATTTTCCCAGCACATCACAAGTTTCTTCGTTTTACGATAAATCAAAGTCATTACCAGTTCGTAGCCCTCCCCTTCGGGTTGGCAACAGCTCCACGGGTATTCACAAAGGTGTTAGCCCCGGTGCTAGCCGTCCTAAGGACAGAAGGCATCTTGGTCCTAGCATACCTGGACGATCTCCTGGTTATCGACAGTTCAGCTTCCAACCTCAATCATGCAGTAGTCCGCACAGTGCGGCATCTAGAAGAGTTCGGGTGGATTGTGAACCAAGAAAAATCAAGGTTACAACCCACAAGACAGTTGGAATATCTAGGCTTTCGGTTAGATACAGAATGCCAGAGGGTATTTTTACCTCAAAAGAAGATCAGGTCGTTGATTCAAATAGTCTTAGGCAAAAAGAAGCCGACTATTCGCCTATGCATGCGACTGCTGGGAAAGATGGTGGCCGCCTTCGAAGCAGCGCCCTATGCCCAGATCCATACCAGAATTCTGCAAGCAGCTATTCTCTCTGCTTGGAACAAGTCCATACAGGCATTAGACCGTCCATTAGTTCTCTCCCCAGGAGTCAGGCACAGCCTGTACTGGTGGCTGATCCCTCAAAAATTATCAAAAGGGAAAACCTTTTGCCCCATCTCGTGGAAAATAGTAACCACAGATGCCAGCCTAACAGGTTGGGGGGCAATCTTAGGAAAACGGACCCAGCAGGGACAGTGGTCAGAGGCAGAAAGTCTGCTTCCCATTAATGTCCTAGAGATCAGAGCTGCTCGGTTGGCCCTGGTCGCCTGGACTCTTCCCCTGCAGGGTCTGCCAGTAAGGATACAGTCCGACAATGCCACGGCGGTGGCATACATAAACCACCAGGGGGGCACAAGGAGCCTAGCGGCTCAAAGGGAAGTAAACCTGATTTTTTCATGGGCCGAAGCCCATGTACCCTGCATCTCAGCAGTGTTCATCCCAGGGATAGACAATTCTCAAGCAGATTTTTTGAGTCGTCAACAGTTACTCCCGGGAGAGTGGTCTCTTCACCCCCAGGTATTCCAAGAGATTTGCCAAAGATTCGGAGTTCCCGATGTGGACATCATGGCAACAAGATTCAACAAGAAATTGGACAAATTCGTATCCCGAGCCAGGGACCCCTCGGCCTACGGGACCGATGCGTTGGTTTGCCCCTGGCAACAGTTTTCTCTCCTGTATGCGTTCCCTCCACTACAGATGATTCCCCGCCTTCTACGAAGGATCAGGGTGGAGCGCAGGCCGGTGATCCTGGTGGCCCCAGCCTGGCCCAGAAGGGCTTGGTACGCACTCATCGTGAGGATGTCAGTAAGGGCACCGTGGCCACTCCCCCTGCGCCCAGATCTGCTGTCTCAGGGCCCGATCTACCACCCTGCTTCACAGCAGCTAAATTTGATGGCTTGGCGGCTGAATCTCTAATTCTTAAGGGCAGAGGCCTCTCTGCCCAAGTCATATCTACGTTAATTCAAGCTAGAAAGCCAGTCTCTAGAAATATCTATTACAGAGTCTGGAGAACCTATGTGGAGTGGTGCGAGTCTCAAGGAGGGCATCCTCGCAAGTTTTTTATTGACAGGATCTTGCGATTCCTCCAGGTTGGCGTTGACAAGGGGTTGGCTCTTAGTACTCTAAAGGGGCAGGTGTCTGCCTTATCGATATGGTTTCAAAGGCCTTTGGCCACACATTCGCTTGTGAAAACCTTTTTGCAGGGGGTCTTGCATGTAAATCCCCCTATTAGAGCTCCCCTCTGCCCCTGGAATTTAAATCTGGTCTTGTCAGCTTTACAAAAGCAGCCGTTTGAACCTCTGACAGAAATCCCTCTTGTGCTGCTAACCCGAAAGTTGGTTTTCTTGGTGGCTATGGCTTCGGCCAGAAGGGTCTCCGAGCTGGCAGCCTTGTCTTGCAGGGAACCGTACCTGATTCTGCATAAGGACAGAGTGGTTATGCGGCCTCAGCCTTCTTTCCTTCCTAAGGTCATATCCAGTTTTCACTTGAATCAGGACCTAGTCCTACCATCCTTCTTTCCTACTCCCCAGTCCAGAGAGGAAAGATTGCTTCATACTTTGGATGTGGTCCGAGCCATGAGGGTTTATCTCAAGGCTACAGAAAAAATTCGGAAAACAGATGTGCTTTTCGTTCTTCCGGATGGCCCCAAGAAGGGTCAGCCGGCTGCCAAGTCTTCCTTGGCTAGGTGGATTAAGCAGCTGATTTTTCAGGCCTATGGTCTGAAGCGCGTTCCACCGCCCTTATCAGTTAAGGCCCATTCTACGAGGGCCATGAGTGCCTCTTGGGCGGCACACCATCAGATCTCTATGGCACAGGTTTGCAAAGCGGCAACCTGGTCTTCCGTACATACGTTTACTAAATTTTATAAGTTGGACGTCACAAAGGCTGCGGACGCAGCATTTGGGCAGGCGGTCCTACGGGCAGCAGTATAGAATCCTCTGGCCCGGTTCACGCCCCCTTTTTTTCTGTTGG
Source organism: Rana kukunoris (assembly GCA_029574335.1). Lineage (NCBI taxonomy): Eukaryota > Metazoa > Chordata > Amphibia > Anura > Ranidae > Rana > Rana kukunoris. The sequence continues at coordinate 164,232,442 of CM056052.1, forward strand.
TGGAGCTATTTTACCTCCTGATATATTTTCTGTTTGGCTATTTTTGGCCTTACGGTCTCCCTCCCTTCATGGAGCATTGCTTTGGGACATCCCATATGTAATGACTATGCGCTCTGTGTCCCGTGATGTACGATCAAGAAAAAGGGATTTTTAATAAACAGCTTACCTGTAAAATCCTTTTCTTGGAGTACATCACGGGACACAGAGCTCCCACCCCTCTTTTTGGGGAACATTGTGTAACCTCAGAGAAATTGCTTGCTACAAAACTAAAGCACTCTCAGTGGGAGGGGGTTATATAGGGAGGAACTTCCTGTGAAGTTGATTACACCAGTGTCCACACCTGAAGGTACCCATATAACCCATATGTAATGACTATGCGCTCTGTGTCCCGTGATGTACTCCAAGAAAAGGATTTTACAGGTAAGCTGTTTATTAAAAATCCCTTTTTTTCCCGTGGGGGGGGGGGGGAACTGATCGGAATTTCCGATCGTGTGTACAAATCCCAACGCGCAAAATTCCTACGCATGCTCGGAAACAATTCGACGCATGCTCGAAGCATTGAACTTTAATTTTCTTGGCTTATCGTAATCTTTTACGTCACCACGTTCTTGGCAGTCAAAAGTTCACCGAACTTTTATGTGACCGTGTGTATACAAGGCAGGCTTGGGAGGCATTCCGTCGGAAAAACCATCCAACTTTTTCCCGACCGGAAAACCGATCGGGTGTACGGGGCATTAGTTTTGGATAGGGTGGAGACTTCCCGATTTCTGTACCCCCATTATTATTAGTTTTTGTTTTTTAATTTTAAGGTTTTTTTTTTTGTTTTTCCAATATGGTTGTATCAATGGTTTTAGAAGCCCCTCAGGGCCTTCGTGAAAATATGTAAAGGTGCCTGCTTTGAATTTCTTGCAGCGCTTTCTTAAATTGAATATGGGTACATGTCTGCTTTTGTTCCCATTACATAGTGTATTGATAGCACTAAAAGTTTACACAATAAAAATAAGGTTGGTTGGTTCTTTGTTTTCAGTTCACAGGAAGGGACAAGGACACTGCATTTCTGGCAAGTTCAGCAGGTATTTTCAGTACTTGCTGAATATGTTCTTAGCCTAAAAAAATTAAAACAAATGCGGTCACTATATCACAGGACTAATAAGCTGTAATACATAGCATTTTTGTTTTGGGGTTAAGATGTGCTTTAATGATGCCCGTAAACACCTTAGTTAAAACAAGTTTTATTCATCAGGTAATATCCGATGTGCTTGAGAGCTCAGCTCCTGTGATTTCTTAACTTCTTGGTGCCAGAGCTACCTGGACTTTAAGCAGTTAGGGATGCCAAGAGGCGGGACGGGGTTTATGATCAAGTGATTGGCTGTCACTACTTGCAATCGGGAACTTTTCGTTGGTCACCAGCAACTGTCAGGAGCACGCAGGGCGTGCGCTGTCGGCATAGCTGTAGTTAAACCAATTCACACAAATATGCAGCCTCTCGGCACCAAGACCCACCCGTAGAGAGGATGCATATTTGTGTGTGGCCGGTGCCAAGGGGTTGATCAAAGTTTGCTAGGCTGGGTTGTATTGGCAGGGCCACCCATGTTGCAAATTTCAGTTTAATCACGGGTATTAAGCTGTGTATGGCCAGCCTAAAGTGGAACTTCACTCTCCCAATGAACATTGATTATTTTTAATCCTCATTCTGCTAAAATTAGTAAATAGATAGGAACGTATATTATACTGTGTTTACTTGTGTTAAACTTTTATTTCTAAATTTTTACTGTTACTTCCTGGTTTCCTGCCTAGACAAATGAGGTCATACATCTCAGGAGTCTTCAGGAGGGGAGGAGAGGAAGAGGGGTTTTCTTCACTAAGCAAACTCTCCTGCATGCTGGCTTGCACTAAGGGCAGATGAATTCCAAGTAGTAAATGCTAAATTAGTCATTTGCCCTTAATCAACATGGCCTTGGCCTGAAATGCTGGGGTGGTGTTTTTCAAAGTGATTTCTCAACAAAATAAAGCATGGAGACATGGATGGGGGGGGTTGCTTTGAATGTTAAAAATGAATTAAATTGTGTTTTTGGTTTGTAGTGCTTAGATGCAGTGAAGATCTGCTTTAAAGGGGTTGTAAAGGCAGAAAGTTTTTTTTATCTTAATGCATTCTTTGCATTAAAGCGGTATTTCACCCTAAACATAAGATCTCCCATGCGATCCAGCATACTGGCGTCAGCGCCAGTATGCTGGGTTTTTTTTTTTTTTAATAGCACACTTACTGTATTATTGTGGAATTCCTTTTCTGTCCCCCGTGGTGGACGGCGCCAGTATAGCGCGTCACATCTTCCTAAAATACCCGATATGGACTCGGGTAATCTCGGCGAAAATGCGGCGCCTGCGCACAGACCTAGGAGCTGACTGCGCAGGCGCCGTATTTCTCCGAGTCCTACGGCTATGGCGCGTCACGCCCTCCGAAATAGGACTCGGAGAAATACGGCGCCTGCGCAGTCAGCTCCTAGGTCTGTGCGCAGGCGCCGCATATCGGGTATTTTAGGAAGATGTGACGCGCTATACTACAGCCGTCCACCGCGGGGGACAAAAAAGGAATTCCACAATAATACAGTAAGTGTGCTATTAAAAAAAAAAAAAACCAGCATACTGGCGCTGACGCCAGTATGCTGGATCGCATGGGAGATCTTATATTTAGGGTGAACCTCCGCTTTAAGATAAAAAACCTTCTGTGCGCAGCAACCTCCCCAGCCCCCCTAACATTTACCTGAGCTAATCTCTGTCCAATGATGTGCACGAATGCCTTGGCCGATGGGGACTCTCCCTTCTGATTGGCTGAGACACAGCAGCAGCGCCATTGGCTCCCACTGCTGTCAATCAAATTTAGTTGGCCAATCAGGAGAAAGAGGGGGCAGGGGAACCACAGCTCTATGTTTAAATGGACACACAGAGCTGCGGCTCAGGTGCCCCCATAGCAAGCTGCTTGCTGTGGGGGCACTTGGCAGAAGGGAGGGGTCAGGAGAGCCAAAGAGGGATGACGGCTCTGCCTGGACTGCTGCATGCTGTGATGCTAACACTCATTTTCAACACAGGGCAGAACTCAGGAGGGCCAGCTGCCCCAAACAGAAGGAAGGAGCAGCCTAACTCCTCGACTTAAACAGCAGTGATTGGCCACTAGGGTGATGGAAGCAACCAATCCCCTTGGCGCAGCTTGTTTTTTCCTTTGTTTTCACTTGTGTATCGCACGCCAGCTGCTGCCTTAGGTTGGGAGGGACTAATAGCACGGTTTTTCCATCTTTTGTAATCCCCTACTAGCCATCAGGAAAAGTTGGAAAACTTCCGCTCTCCTTCCAGACCTGATGCACCTCCAGCCCCTGCTCTTCTGTGTAAGGTAGGACTGTATGCAGTGTAAAGGGGGGCACTGTTGTCTAAAGAGAGAGCTATACTCTATAGGGGCTGTAATGTAAAGTTTAAAATGGGGTTGGCTGTAATGTAAAGAATTACTGAAGTAAAAAGGGGCTACTGGAATGTAAAAGGGTAGCTTGATATGTAAAGAGGTAGCTTAATATGTAAAGGATGGGTGGGGGTGGACTATATTGTAAAGAGTGGCTCTGTGATATAAGGGGGGGGGCTGTGATGTATATGAATGGAATGTAATGCAAAAGCACGCCCCTATAAAGTAAAGGGGGCTATGATGTAAATGGGTAATGTTGATGTGAAGGGGAAAACTGATGACACTGATGTAAAGAGGGGACTGCGATGCGAAGGGGGAACAATGACACTGGATTTAAAAGGGGGCTTGTGATGTGAAGGATCTGAGTCACAGAACAAATATGAGATTCGTTCCTCTGTTGGAAGAAACTTTTACTGGTGCTTACCTATGGTAGAGCATTGAGAAAAATGAAAGGTGGTTGTTGATTGCTTGCATTGGGTTACAGCACCCCTCACTTTGTGCTTGGCTTATCTGTGTCTATATTTCAGAGAGCCAACAAATTCTATATAAAATGTGTATATTTTACGTCATACATAAACTGATTAAAAAAAAACATGCAATTTATATTTGGAAAATAGACACCCGACTGCTCTATTCTACAATTCTAATCAAGATGAAAATGAAATGAATGTTTGTTTAGGAAGCCACAACTTTAAAATAAACCATTATCCTTGTCAGCTGGCTGCTTGCCACATAAAACATAGATAACTATAATTGTATTTCTTAACACAATAAAACAGATCCCCAGATATTCTTATTGCATGTTATTGTCTATATAAATTAATATATTTTTTATTCTATATATTCATTTTGAATTAGCAGTAGGTGTCCCAAGGCAAGTTTCTTGGTGGGCCTATCAACACTAGTATGAATATTTGTCCATTAGATGTGACATACTATATGTTTAACCATAGCGTAAAGCAGATAGGATGTATTGAAAGCCTGGGGCAGTTTTTATTCCTTAAAGAAAGCAGAACAGAAAAACATGAGGATTTAAAATAGAAGTGAAAGTATATATAATATAATATTTTTATATTTTGTCATGTATTTCTTTATTATCTGTGTAACCTAAAATAGGTGACACCTGTAGTACAAAATATGCATATACAGTACATGATGTCTGATGCTGGTCTAGCCATAGTTGAAGCACTTAAAAATTCTGGGCCAGATTCACAGAGCCATTATGCAGGAGATGCGCGGCGTAAGTCTAAATCTGCGCATGCGTATCGATGCGCCGCATCCCCAAAACGATATACGCATGAAATAGACTGGCGCATCCGTGCACGCAAAACTGCGCTAGACACACATTTGATTTGCTATTCAAATATGCAAATGAGGGAGTTACAGGGATCCACAAAAGTAAGTTGGTGCAGCGCAGGTGCGCAGGTGCGCAACAGCTGCACGTCCTGTCTAAAATTAGTCCATATAAAAGGTGGAATAAAATTAGACAATCCATCTACATGTCAGCTAAAGCAACACTGTTAGTGAGGAGCTGAGCAGTAACACTTGCTGGACAACAAACTGTATCCCAACATGCCAGGGGCATCCTTGCTCATAGCTATACTACTGACTTTAGAGGAGCAAAGAAGGAGGAGGGCACGGAGGAGGATATACTGCACACGCATAGACATCTTTGGCATGAGTGATTCTGAGGTGTATCGCATCTTCAGATTTACCCCTGCTGCCATCATGGAATTAACCACAACCCTGCAGGAGGACATCACCAGCCCAACACACCGCTCACATGCAGTGCAGCCAGTGGTCAAGGTCCTGGCAACACTCCATTTCCTTGCCAGTGGCTCTTTTCAAAGAACAAGTGGAGTGGTGGCTGGGATGTCACAATCCTCCATGAGCAGATGTGTGCACCAGGTTATCCCTGCAATCCTCAGACGCATGGCCAACTAAATCATCAAACCAAACACTGAGGACCTGCGGCTGAAGGCAATGACAGATTTCTACAGAATTGCCAGATTCCCACGCACCGTGGGGGCCATTGATTGCACACATGTGGCACTCCTGCCCTCCTATGAGACAGAGCACATATACCGCAATCGGAAGCATTGGCATTCCATCAACGTACAGGTGATAGTCGATGCCCGAGGCCTCATATGGCATGTCTGTGCCAAACACCCCGGATCCAGCCATGACAGCTACATATACAATATAGCCCCATCCCAATGGAATTCGAACAGAACGTGTATGGGGACACCTGGCTGGTTGGTGAGTGACATGGGTGGCAGGCATGACTGTCCCCCCCCCCATGATGCACACATCACAAGGGGCACATGCATGACTAACATCCTCCTGTCTTTTCCCTTCCAGGTGACTCTGCATATGCACTGGGACCCCATCTCATGACTCCTATCCGGAACCCCCAAACCCCAGGAGAGGAAAGATACAATGAAGCCCACGCCCAAACCCGTGCAGTGGTGGAGCACACCTTTGGTCTCCTGAAGTCACGTTTCCGATGCCTGGATAAGTCTGGGGGTACCCTGTTGTATTCCCCAAACTTCGTGTGCCAGAGCATCGGTGCATGTTGCATGCTGCACAACTTCGCAGTAAGAAAGGGCCTGCAGATTGACATACGTGATGACCTGACCCCTGAACCAGACAATCCCCCCCCCCCTAACCGAGGCTACCCCGTCTTCTGAGGGCAGAGCAGCCGGGAGACCGCTCACATTAGGCATCTTTGCACGTTAAACACACACATTAATCATGGCACAATGAGAATGCATGCATGCACACCACTGTGGTCCCTAGCACACACACCCCACATCCTCATCAAATTGGATTAGCACAGGGCCACCATGCAGGACTTGTGAGCAGCCACGCCACGGCTCCAATTATGTCACTGTACATTCATACACCATTCACACGGACCTGGGGATCACTTCTCCCTGGTCCTGGGGAACCCTTCTCCACCACTAATGAGGGTGACACCCCTTCTCCGGCAGGAATGTCACCACCACATTCCAAAATCATTCACAACCCAAAAAAAAAATTAAGTAAAAGTAAAAATAGTGATGAGCGCTTCAAATGGGTGATGCGTGAGCAGTACACAAATACATAAATAAATAAATAAACAAACATAAGTGAAAAATAGCTACTGGATGGCTATATGTGCATAAATCAAACTTATACAATGTGACAATGAATAGAGTCCCATACAGCAAGTGTGTCTAAGTGACAATGAGGTCCTATTGAACCAGTGAGAAGGTGTACTGGGTACTGGATAAAAAAGCACAGGACAGTCTCTAACTGGTAGTGTGATGATGGGCTGGGTGATAGAATGGTAAGAATCTTCACTCTGGATGCTTTTCTATATCTAGGAATCCACACAGGTGTTGCAGTTCCCTTACCTTGAGGGCGCTATATGTAAGCATATAGTGTGGATCATCCGGAATTTGAAGATCTCGCTTTCCCAAATAGGTTCCCTCTCATACATCCAAGTGGCTAGGATATTCCAGGCTCAGCAGTCCACTGGGGAACCTAGGATGTAAGATTTTACTATCCCAGCCAAATGGTATTTTTTCCAGCTGCACGCGGGGTTCTGAAAGGACTTGTTTTGGGTACAGCGAGGCACCTAAATAAGACATTTCAATTTTTTTTTCCTTTTAACAATCCACCAGCTGTAGCTTGTTGGATTGGAAGATAAAATTGTAGCACAGAGCTAAATGGAGAGCCGATGTAACCTGCTAGTTAAGACATGCAGCATCCAAAAAAAAAATTGTCCAGCAAAAAAAAAAAAAGGGGGGAAACCAAATTAATGCCGCTGGCGTGACCCATGCCTGGGGCGTCCACGGCCACGGTCCCGGCTCCTCAGGGGAGACTCATGGGGGGGGGTAATCCGGGGAAGGAGGAGCAGCCCCTGGTCTCTGCCCACCTGGTGGCCTGCCCTCCAAGGCCACGGCTATTCTGTTCAGGCCAGCATTTAGTGTTGCCGTATTGGCCTGGATAGCCTGGGTGAGGGCCCTCACATCCTGCCCAACGTCTGCTGTAGTAGTCTGCAGTTCGTTTAGGCAGTTTGTAAGAGCCCGGGAGTGGCAGTCCAGGTCCCCAAGCGTATCCTTTATGGAGGACAGGCTCTCCTCCATCCGCACCAAAGTCTGGCTGACCTGTCCCAGATGGTGGGTCTGAAGGGCCTGGTCCCTTCTGAGATTGGCGGGCAGAAACTCGGCCACCCCCTGGTCTTCTGGGATGACTTCCTGCCTCCAGATGATGCTTGTGGCTGGGGAGAAGGGGAGGCCCTTGGCAGGGGAGCCCTGTTGGGGGAGGAGTGGGAGGGGCTACCCCTTATGGAGGGCTGGCTTCTGCCAGCCAGAGGGGAAGACTCCTCCAAAAACAACAAGCCACTGCCTGACATGACCTCCTCCTCCAACTCAAACTCCTCCTCCTCAAACTCCTCCGAGGACTCCCGCCTTGTCTGGGGGTCCTCATCAGGCTGGTGTCCCGGGAAGGTGCAGTCAGGCCAGATGGCCCAGCACCCTCCTGCACATCTGTGGATGACACAAAACATTCACAGGTTGGAGGATCCACACACTTGCCACATATTCCCTTCCCCACCCCCCGCCCCCACATGCTACACACCAGATAGGAAAAAAAACCTTACCTGTCATCACGGCCTCCTCAATGGAGTCGTAGCCAGGCAGGCCCTCGACTTGCTGCCTATTAAAGGTCTGGACCACCACACGCTCCTCCGCTGTCAGCCTAACAGGGCATGGTGGGCCCCCTCCAGTGCCCCTGGCATGTGCTGCCATCTGCCCCAGCTTCTTACGGACCAGACGCCGGAGATCATTGATCTTCTTGACGATCCCCTCGCGTGTCCGGGTCTCCCCCCCCCCCAATGAATTTACCTGGTCCATAATGTTCTGCAAGATCTCCTTCTTCCTGGCCGGGGGGTGTTGGCACTCTCCGGGCCGTGCAGGAAACGCCCATATTGGGTAAGGGCCCCGGCAATAATTTGTTTCTCCCACAAAGTAAAATTGGTCTTGCGCTTCCTCTGTCATATTCATACAACAACTCTCTCCCAAACAATCACCAAAAATCACTCACAAAAACAAGTAAGGAAAAATCAAGCAACAAAACAAACAAACAAAATCTATCAACCAAAAAGTCGCACAACCAGTCACCAGTCTACAGAACACTAGCTCAAACAGTCAACAAATATCACAAAGACAAGTCACAAAGCAACAAACGCGAACACACAACAGAACAAAAGCACCTTGCTGTATAGGAAGGGATACAAAGGGATGTACTTTTGCAAAGGAAGGGCGTTTGTGTCTGTCTATTTAAGCTCCCTGCGTAGTTCACTAAGTTGCCGGGGTCCACTTCCAATTTCACTGATTGCGCCGTTCCCGAGTTGTGAGCATGCGCAGAGAGGTGCTGACCATGGTCTGCTTCATGTGCGCATGCGCGATCCGGCCGGCCCTTCATTTGCATGGGGTCACGGCTCATTTCAATGTAACACGCCCACGTCCTACGCCAATTTGAATTACTCTGCCTTACGCCTCGGGAATTACGTTGCACCGGTGCAAATTTCTGCGCAAATACTACAAGGATACGGTGATTGCGCCTCTACATTGCTACGGTCTAACGTAAAGGAGGTGCGCTACGCAGGTCAAAATATGCGCCAATGTACCTGAATCTGGCCCTCTGTAGCTGGAAGTGCATACATAAATAATTCTTATTACTGGAGTCAAAGCTTAAAGGGTAACTCCACTTTCCTGGGGAAAAATATGGCAAATAAAGAAAAAAATATAGCGTATACAATTGGGACACAAGTCCTATTGTAATTGAATGTTGATAAGTTACCTTTTTCCTATCAATCTGCAGCACTTTCATTTTCTGAAAATGCAATGCAATATGGCTACCTGGAGGCGTTCTGTATACAGAGTGTGTATAGAACGCCCCCAGAAACATAATTTCCCACTTGTGTAATTGTCTTGTATCTTAGGCAGACTACAGAGAAAATTGGTGAGCCAGATTTCAGGCATCACCTGAAACAAAAATGTGATTTTTGGTGAGATACTTCCAATAAGAAATCATGTCTAAGGCCCCTTTCCATACAGTCGCCTCTGTTTGGTGGACTCCGCTTGTTCAGTGGAGGATCGCTCTGCTGATCCCCCCCTGAGCAGGTGGATGACAAGTCTGTGTCCTCTCGCTGTACAGAGTGGAGACTGACAGAGTCCCACTCTCCTCTATGGGTAAATCAAATGAAAACTGACCACCTGTCCATTTTCATCTGAATCGCCAGACGGATCGAAAATAGGATCACCATCCGTTTGGATTTGGCGGACAGGATCGGATCACAGCAGGTGTCAGAGGACATGTCAACGATGATATCCGCTGCTCTATAGGGGTGAATGGATAGTCCGATTAGTTCCGCCTAAAAAACGGACAGGAGGACCTGATGGCAAAGGGCCCGAAATGGATGCAGGCCCAGCAGCTTTCCTCATTGGTGCCCTGCAGGTGCACAGCTGATTGATAATTATGAAACCACTCCCATTAGACTCACTTTCCCACATGGATTGAGACCAACGCACAGGGAGTTCTTCTGAATAACAAAAGGTAGGAATCTGCAACAAAGTTTGTTATAATCCTTGTAATGTACATAGATTACACAGAGGGTTGAGTTGAGCTTTAAACTAGCATTAAACCCAAAAGCAAACATTCATTATTTTGCAGCTTAGCAATTCTTAGATGTGATGGCTGCATTTGTGAGGAGGAGCTACCAGCGCCACAGGGGGACCCCAGAAGTCAAGGATTGGGGCCACTCTGTGCAAAACTAACTGCACAGTAGAGGTAAGTATGACGTGTGTGTGTGTGTGTTTTTTTTTTTTTAAACAAAGCCTTAAAATCACTTTAAGGTGGCATAAGCCATTGTTGAAATGTTTTTGAAGGTGCAGGTGTAATATGCTCATGCTTGTTTGCAGTTAATGCGGTTGTATATTTAAATTTTTTAATTTCTTTGTGCCATCTGTAAAGGAAAAAGCATAATGAGCTATTATATACCGCATCTCTGCCGGTCCACGCCGAGGGAGATGACATTTTCCCTCGGCGTGTCTTCTGGGTAACGCAGCTCCAGCGCTGTGAGTGGCTGGAGCTGCAATGTAGTCACTCGCGGGAGAGACGTGCAGGGGAGACTTCTTTCCGGCAAGGTCCGGCGTCTGCCGAACCTTAAGCCATGAATCCCCTGTGCGCATGGGATGTGGTGTCTAGATTTGACCTTCTGTGCCTCACCAATTTTGCTGCATTCAGCGGTTCATTGCGAGGGGAATATCTCCTAAACCGTAAAGGTTTAGGAGATATTTTTTTTTTATTTACAGGTAAGCCTTATTATAGGCTTACCTGTAGGTAACGGTAAAAGAAAGACTATACAATTGCTTTAGGAAACTCCATAAGCAGTGAAACAAAGATAATGATGACAGCCCTCATTGGCAGATTTCATATTTCTTTGCTGATGGTGTCTTTTTAGCACAAGTAGCTGTAAAAGAAAAGAATTAGAAGCAGAATGATATTCCCACTTGTAGTACACGTGTGCACATCTGCTTCAGAGCAATCATCCAAGACAGACAAATGAATCACTGACAGATTGGTAATTGTTGAATAATGTTCATTTCCCTACATTGTCTGCTTGCCCATGCTTGCTCTTTTATCTCTGGAATGTTTCCAGTCTATGGTGGACGTCACTAGGCCATTTACTTTTCCATTTAACATATTCCCCTAATAAGATGGAGTCATTTACAACTTGTGACGCTGAAGAGATTACATATTGTAGCTATAACTTACTGACCACTGATGAGTAAAGCGGATTAAATGGATTATCATGTTACAATGGCATCTGTAAGTCAGTGGGCTGCAAGTAAACATGTCCCTGAATTTGAGGTGTTGAAAGCAGAAAAAAATGGGCATTGGAGTTTGTTGTGTATGGGGCTGTGCAGCCACAGACTAGTCAGGGTGCCCAATGCTGACCCATGTCCACAGCCAAAAGTGTCTACAATGTGCTTGTGAGCACCAAAACTGGACCACAGAGCAATGGAAAAAGCTAGCCTAGTCTGATGGATTAATTTTTTTTTTCTTTTACATCATGTGGATGGCCAGGTGCTTGTGCCTTTGGTTACCTGAGAAAGAGATGGCACCAACATGCAGTATGGGAAGAAGGCAGGCCATTGGAGACGGTGTGATGCTTTGGGCAATGTTTTGCTAGGAACCCTTGGGTCCTGCCATTCACGTGGATGTTACTTGACACATACTGTACCACCTACCTAAACAATTTTGCTGACCAAGTACACCCATTCATGGAAACTATATTATCTGATGGTAGTGTGCAGATGGCAAAATTTTATATATATATATATATATATATATATTATATATATATATAAAAAACGGTTTGAGAAAAACAAGTTTGAGGTGTTGACTTGGCCTCTAAATTCTCCAGCTCTCAATCCAATCAGACATCACTGGGATGTGCAGGAAAAGCAAGTCTGATCCATTGTGGCCCCACCTCCTTACTTACAGGACTTAAAGGATCTGCTACTGGCAGATTGGTGCCATATACCACAGCATACTTTTTAGAGGTCTAGTGGCCCACATGCCTCAATGATTCAGGGCTGTTTTGGTTATGGTGGCAAAATAGGACCTACTTAACCACTTGAAGACCAGGCAAGTTCAAATCAGTATTTTTTGCTAGAAAATTACTTATAACCCCTTATTACCTCAACTTATTACCCCCAAAGATTATACTTTTTTTTTTTTTTTTGCAGAGACCCTAGGGAATAAAAGGGTGGTGGTTGCGATTTGTCATATGGTATCAATTTTTTATTAGAAAATAAAAAAATATCTATATATATATATATATTATGAGAGAGAAAGAGATAGATTTAGATATATTTTTTTGCATACATACCCCAATTTTTTTGTATAATGTGAAAGATGATGGTATCACCTGAGGCTTGTAACTTCAGTTGATATATGGTTTACACAACCACTTTAATCCACATACATTTAGGCTTGGTTCACACTATTGCGAATTGGATGTGGGTTTCCCAGCATCCAATTTGCATAGTAGGAGGTTCACACATCTCCGTAGCGGCTCCGATATTAATTGCACAGGAGTCCTGAGCGTATTTTGGTTTATTTCAGGTCCAAATTCAGGCAAAAAAAAATCTGGATAAAATTGGACCTGAAGTGGTCAATGGAGACACATCGGACTCCTGCTGTGAGCCTCTATGTTCTCCAGTGTGAACTCAGCCTTAATATTTGGTGTATAGGGGGCTATACTAAATCTGACAATTAAATATCCTAATAAAAAAAAAGTCTCTTGCCTGGAATTAACATGGATTGTTTGAGGATTTGCATCATTTAATTTACAGAACATGCCCACAACTTTGAAGATGTGTGTGTGTGTGTGTGTGTGTGTTTTTTATTATTGTGAAGCAAACAACAAATCGGACAAAATAACAGAAAAAGTCAATGTGCATAAATATTCACCCCCCTAATGTCAATACTTTGTAAAGCCACCTTTTGCGACTATCAAAGCTCCAAGTCACTTTGTGTAAGTTTTTATGAGCTTGCCATATCTTACCACCTTGCAAAACTGCTCCCGCCCCTTCAAGTTCGATGGTTTGCGCTTGTGAACAGCACACTTTAGGTATGACCACAGATTTTCTATTGGATTGAGGTCTGGGCTTTGACTAGGCCATTCCAACACATTTACAAGTTTCCCCTTAAACCACTCAAGTGTTGCTTTAGCAGTGTGTTTGGGGTCATTGTCCTGCAGGAAGGTGAACCTCCGTCCTAGCCTCGAATCACACACAGAGTGGTACAGGCTTTGCTCAAGAATATCCCTGTATTTAGCACCATCCATCTTTCCCTCAACTCTGACCAGTTTCCCAGTCCTGACTGCTGAAAAACATCCCCACAGCATGATGCTGCCGCCACCATGTTTCACTGTTGCGGTGGTGTTCTTCAGGTGGTGTGATTTGTTGGGTTTGCACCAGACATAGCGTTTTCTTTAATGGCCAAAAAGTTCAATTTTAGTCTCATCAGACCAGAGCACCTACCTCCATACATTTTGGGAGTCTCCCACATGCCTTTTCGCAAACTCAAAATGTGCCATTCTGTTCTTTGCTGAAAGTAATGTTTTTTTTTTGGCCACTCTGCCATAAAGCCCAACTCAATTGAGCATACGGCTTTTGTACAGATACTCCAGTCTCTGCTGTGGAACTCTGCAGCTTCTCCAGGGTTACCTCCGGTCCGTGAGTTTTGGTGTCTGGCCGTCTTTGGCAGGTTTGCTGTTGTACCATGTTCTTTCCATTTGGTTATGATAGATTTGATGGTGCTCCTAGGGATTATCAAAGATTTGGATATTTTTTTATAACCTAACCCTGACTTGTACTTCTCAACAACATTGTCCCTTACTTGTTTGGAGAGTTCCTTGGTCTTCATGGCAGTGTTTGGTTAGTGGTGCCTCTTGCTTAGGTGTTGCAGCCTCTGGGGCCTTTCAAAAAGGTGTGTATATGTAATGACAGATCATGTGACACCTTGATTGAACACAGGTGGACATCATTTCACTAATTATGTGACTTCTGAAGGTAATTGGTTGCACCAGAGCTTTTTATGGGCTTCATAACAAAGGGGTGAATACATATGCACATGCCAATTATCATTTTTTTATTTCTGAACAATTGTTTTATGTATTTATTTTTCAAATCTTACTTTACCAACATAGGGCCAGATTCAGCAACACTTGCGCTGGAGTATTTCGATATGCGCCGCGTAACTGTGAAGATGCGCAGTCGTTTCTATGTGCCCGTACACACCAAACTAGATGCGCCCAATAACGGGCCATTTGCGACCGGCGGAACGTTACGACGCCAGAGTATCGTCAGCGCTTAATTTCGCTTGGCGCATCAGTCGCGCCTATTGATTTCCCCTGCAAATATGCAAATGAGGGATTTTTCACAATTCACAAACGGATTAGCACCATACGCTGGCTACATGCGCCGCGCGTATCTCGTCCGTCCGGCGCAAAGTTATTTCTACAAAAGGCTGCTTTATCTTTACTCCAGATGGCCACAGGTCAGCAGGAGAGCAGCTACAGCAGCGTTACCGACGAAACTAGCAAGCTGAACAACCACACTTGCAAGGATAACACCTCTGTGTGCCAACATGCCAGGGGCACTCGTGGTCCTAAGACTAGTACTGGGTCCCTCGCTACGGAGGAGGCGGGCACGTGAGAGGATATACCGCACGCGTATGAACCTCTTTGGCATGGGTGATGAGGAGGTGTATCGCCTCTTCAGATTCAGCCCTGATGTAATACTTGAACTAACCACAACCCTGCAGGATGACATCACCAGCCCAACACACCGCTCACAAGCAGTGCAGCCACTGGTGAAGGTCCTGGCAACACTTCATTTCCTTGCAAGTGGATCATTCCAGCGTACAAGTGGAGTGGTGGCTGGGATGTCACAGTCCTCCATAAGCAGATGTGTGCACCAGGTTGTCCCTGCAATCCTCAGACGCATGTCCAACCAGTTCATCAGACCAACCACTGAGGAGCTGCGGCTGAAGGCAATGACAGATTTCTACAGCATTGCCAGATTCCCACGCACTGTGGGGGCCATTGATTGCACACATGTGGCCCTTCAGCCCCCCAGTGCCACAGAGCACATATACCGCAATCGGAAGCCTCATCGGAAGCCTCATATGGCACGTCCGTGCCAAACACCCCGGGTCCAGCCATGACAGCTTCATATACAATCAGAGTCCCATCCCAGCAGAATTCGAGCAGAACATGTATGGGGACAGCTGGCTGGTTGGTGAGTGACATGGGTGGCAGCCATGACTATCCCCTCCCGTGATGCACATCAGAAGTGGCACATGCACGACTAACATCCTCCTGTCTTTTCCCTTACAGGTGACTCTGCATATGCACTGGGACCCCATCTAATGACTCCTTTCCGCAACCCCCAAACCAGAGGAGAGAGAAAATACAATGAAGCACACATCAAAACCCGTGCAGTGGTGGAGCAAACATTTGGGCTCCTGAAGTCCCGTTTCCGATGCCTGGATAAGTCCGGGGGGACCCTATTGTATTCCCCTACCTTTGTGTGTCAGATCATCGCTGCATGTTGCATTCTGCACAACTTTGCTATGAGAAAAGGCCTGCAGATTGACATGCGTGATGACCTGACCCCCGACCCACACAGTCCCCACCTGCCAGAGGAGAACCAGTCTGCTGATGGAAGAGCAGTCAGGAGGGGCCTCGCCGTAGGCATCTTTGGACACTAAACCAAAACATTAATCACACAGACAATGCACGCGTGTACACCACTGATGTCCCTAGATCACACACACCACATGCACATCGCATTGGATTAGCCCAAGTCCAGCATGTAGGACTTGGGAGCAGCAACGCCAGCGTCAAGGCCCCAATGATGTCGCTGTCCATTCATACACCTTTCACACATCATTCATACAGCCGTGGGGTTAACTTCACCACCACGGCCGAGGGTGACACCCCTTATTGGCAGGAGTGCCACCCCCTCACATTCACACACCATTCACACTGTCCCCTGCACTCCTGACCGTGTGCAGTTCAAAAGAAATAAAAAATCTCATAACCTGAGCAAGAAAATAAAATATAAACTCATAACCTGAGTATAAAAATAACAAAAAACTCATAACCAAAAATATAAACCAAATAAAAAAAAAACCCTCATCTGGGATGACGGGGGCTCCTCCTTGGGGGCACTCTTGGGCTCCTCAGCTGCCTGGAGGGAGTGGGTGGTGGTGGGGGTGTGGGGGCATCTTGAGGAGGCTGTTCCCCGGGTGGGCCACTCCGGGCAGCTGTTGGCTGCATGCCCTCCAAGGCCACTGCAATCCGGCTCAGATAGAGGTTAGTCTGGGCCTGCATCCTCAACTGGCGGGTGACTTGATGCCGCTGGTCACGCTGCCGCTGCCTCCCCTCTTCCCGGATGGCAGCAGTGTTGGCATGTACGGCTGCTGTCAGGTGCCGTACATCAGCCTGCACCTCCCCCAGGCTGGTAACAAGGTTCTGAACACCACTGGGCAGCTGCGACATGGAGCCCAGGCTGTCAGCGACCCGGTCCAGGTGGCCAGCAATCTCCCCCATCTGCTGGGTCTGCTTGTCGTGGTCCAACACCACCTGGTCCTCGACCAGATCACACACCCCCTGGTCTTCCGGGTGGCCTTCCTGGGGGCAGGAGAAGGTTGTCCCCGTGGGGATGGAGTCGCCCTTGAGGGGCTACCGAGGATGGGGGAGGGGATGACAGAGGGCCCTGCTGAAGAGGACGACTCCTCCAACAATAAGATGAAGTCCTGTTCAGGGACAGGCTCCTCCACAACCACCTCTGCAGAGGTGGTGTGGGCACTCTCCTCCACCTCGGTCTCTTCAGCACCCAGGGGCTCATCATCACGATCCCGTTGGGAGGTTGGGGTGGACTGACCGCCAAGAGATGATGGCCCAGCTCCGTCATCTGTGGATGACACAAAGAAGACACATGTTGGTGGTCCCACACACTTGGCACATGTCCCCTCCCCCCCCCCCACATGCAACACACCAAATAGGGGATAAAAAACACTTACCTGTCCTGGAGCCTTCCTCCATGGAGTCATATCCAGGGACCCCCTCCAACTGCTCCTTGTCCAGGCAGCGTGCGACCACCTCCTCCTCTGCGGTCAGGCTGACAGGACATGGGGGACCACCACCTGTGCCCCTCTCATGCCTCCTGATGGTGGCCACCTTGCCCCTGACCTTGCGCCGCAAGTCATTTATTTTTTTACGAATGTCAGAAGCAGTCTGGGTGGAGTACCCCAAGACATTCACCCTGGCAGCAATGGTCTCCAGGATGCCCTGCTTCCTCTCCCGGCTGGTCTTCCGGCTTTTTTTCCCATGGAGTAACTCATTAACAGACTCCATCGCTGATATGATGACCAAGACCTCCTGGGAATTAAAATTGAGGTTCCTCCTCTCTTTGGGGGTAGCGGGAGCAGCCATCACTGAGCAAAAGTATCTTCCCTGGGGTGGGGGGAAACGGAACTACTTTTGCGCCGGAATGGCGTTTCCGCCTGCGCTTTTAAGCGCCCAACGGAAGGCATTGCGCTGACGTTTCCCGGGAAGTGGTGCCGACGGAAGTTGTGAGCATGCGCACAAGGGGGCGAGTGGAGCCGCACTCACTGCGCATGCTCCGTGGATGATGCGCTGAACGTAAGCCTCTGCGCTGGGCTCCGCCCATCATTTACATATGATCACACCCACTTCCACTTGCGTCGGGTTACGCCAGCGCATTATCGTTACTCTGGCGCAAGTTTACGCGCAACTGCTATGTGAATAACAGTACTTGCGCCGAAAGGGTCGTCAGAGTAACGTAAATGAGAAGCGTTACTCTGGAGCAAAGATGCTCTCATCTACCTGAATCTGGCCCATAGACTATTGTGTTCTGATCCATCACATATAATTCAGATTTAAAAAGCATTGAACTAAAGGCCCTAACAAAATAGGTAAAAAGCCAAGGGGGTGAATACTTTTGCAAGGCACTATATTTGCACTAATAGCATTATCACCATTACTCCAGTGGCATTCATGGTGTCTTGCAATTGTTTGGATAGTATTATATATTATATACAGCAAACTATCTGAAATTAATTGTTTATTGGTTTACCTCTTTTAAAACTACAGACATGAGCTGCATATAATATCATTAGAAATTTGTTTTTTTGGGGCGTGAGTAATTCTTAATTTGTTCACTATCTCTAGCTAAAACCCTGTTTTGGACCCTCTGCAAAGCTGGAGTGAGTGAAATTCTCTCCAAAGCCATTTGGACAATTGTCACCAAAAATGTTCTACAGTGTGTGTGTGTGTGTGTGTGTATATATATATATATTAGAATGTCTTTTGAAATATTTTGGGCTGTAGTCTAAATGGGAATAACCTTGTCTTTGTTGCACATCAAGGTTTAAATTTGTGAAATGAGGAGCTGCAAGTAACCCCCATTCACCACCCAAGGCTGCCGGAGGCTTCAACAGTACAAAATAACATAGTAAAGGATATGAAAGCAAGAGAAATGTTTTTTTGTTCTGTACAGAAAGCAGTGTGGACACGAGGTTGGTAATTAAAAGGTAGTATCGCTTAGCTTTGGGCCTCATGACCTCATGGGCTCTGTCCCAGTTGCAGACTGTACACCCCCTGTAGTCATCCCCCAACAGTACTATAAGAGTGTTCCATTTCATTCACAGTGTTCATGCATTTGTGACACACAATTAATTTGATTATGGTACAAGTTGTTGTCTCTATGTTCATTGCTAGTTTCTTTAAGTGCTCAATTACTGTAAGGTTAAAACCTGGCACACATTTATTTTAATTAATAGCAAAACAAATTACATGGCATATACTGAATTTCCCATGAGAAACAGCATATTAAACTTTTCAAAGGCTGATTAATGATTGAAAACAAATGTGGCTCCTGCAACTGGATAACAGAGAGTGAATTTGTAATTGGACGTAGTTGATGAGCCTATGTACTAGGTGTTTAGCCCTATTAAATAAATTAACATCTGGAGTATGAGGATATGTAATGCTGTTTTCAAGAAGCCATGGCTCTGGGGAACCCATTGAAAGAGTGGTGAAAAAATGCTGTAGCGTAAGGGTGGTTTAAAAACAATGGGCCAGATTCAGGTACAATTGCCCTGGTGCAGAGATACACTACGCCGCCGTATTTTACCTGGCTCTAAGACGAATTCTGGTATATTTCGGCCCGTAAGGTACGGCGGCGTAGTGTATTTCTCGCGGCGGAATCGAAATACGCGATTAGGGGGCGTGAAGCATTTAAATTAGGCGCGTCCCCGCGGTGATCGAACTGCGCATGCTCCGTTCAGAAATTTCCCGCCGTGCATTGCGCGAAATAACGTCGTTAAGTCAGGGTTTTTTTTTGAGTAGCGTATTTTACGTTCATTCCTATTCCCGGACGACTTGCACAAAAAAAAAAAAAAAAAATTGAAATTCGACACGGGAACGACGGCCATACTTAACACGGGCTGTCTAACGTTAGACAACATTTTTGCTTCCCTAACTTTACGCAGCAAAAAGATGACTACAGATGCTGTAAGAGAATGCGACGGACGATCGTAACTTCGTGGATCGCCGGAAAAAGCTAATTTGCATACCCCAACACTGAAAACGAAGAGAACTCCACCCAGCGGGCAGAAAAAGATTGCAGCGTAGATCCGATGGCGTACGAAGACGTAAGCCTGTCGGATCGAAGCCCGAAGCCGTCGTATCATGGTTTGAGGATTCAAACTAATGATACGACGCGGGTAATTTGAAATTATTCCGGTCTAACAGGAGATAGACCGGAGTAATGGCTCTGTGAATCTGGCCCAGTGTCTTTATTACTAGATAGATAGAGCAGGCAGGCTAGTCAGTTTAGTTAAATTTACAGTGTGTAGAGGATATATATACATCCCAGGAGTTGTACATATATTTATACACTGTATAGCTTAGCTAAATCAGTTCTTCCTAATTTACTGGCAGGCAGGAGATTGTGCTATTTCAAGACTTTATCACAGGTATAGAAACCCAGCAGGTACAATATTTAAAGGAATTTTTCATTTTTTATTTTTTTTATTTAAGCATCATTAAAATCACTGCTCCTGGAGCAGTGATTTTAATGATGCTTAAATAAAATAAAATAAAAATTCCTTTAAATATTGTACCTGCTGTGTGTCTATAGTTTGCCTGTGAAAACGTCTTTGAGAACCCGGGTCTTGCCCGAGGGAACATGTATCAATGAAAGAAAAGTTTTAAAAACGGTTGTTTTTTCAGGAGTCCTGCTCCCTAGTCACCGCTTTGTGATCAGAGTGGACCCTAGAACTTTTTGATCAGCAGTCTTTGATTGCTCAGTTCTTGATGTAGAGCCGGTGGAAGACAGACAGATGCAGCATCAGATCTATGCTTTGTCCACCTAGGTGAGTATGTATGTGTGTATATATATATATATATATATATATATATATATATATATATGTATGTATGTGTGTGTGTGTGTGTGTGTGTATATATATATATATATATATATATATATATATATATATACGGTATATATATTTTTTTACATTACATTTGCACACCATTTTTAAGGAACTTAGCAGGTAGTTTGTTTCAAACATCTAGAAGAAATGACCACCGTTTTTCTGTGGATAACCTTTCTCAGTTGTTTGTGACCCTTCAGTCTCCTGTGTAAAAACATGGGCAATTAGGAAATGCGGGCAGAATCGGCACCATTCTGACCGTGATTGTATATTATGGCAAGACCCTCATTTGAGTGCCATTTATCCTGATTCCTTATCTCAACCACCATGCGATAGGGCTGCCCTATGCACGACACATAGAATTCCGTTAGAATTGTCTATACAAAGTCGAGAGTGGGAACACAAGTTCATGTAGTGTGAAGTGGGCCTTCATATAGTTGCAGGCAGACTCAATGCTGTTAAGATCAGGGCTTTGTAGGACCATACTATCTCTTCCAGAACTCCTTGTTGTTCTTTTTGCAGAAGTTCTTTGATTTTGGCTCTATGTTTGGGATCATTGTCCCACTGCACAATGAATTTAGGACTGATCAGAAGCCTCCCGATGGCTTTGCATAATGGATAAGTATCTGTCTGTACTTTTCAACATTGAGGAGCCCAATAATGTTGACCATATCCTCGACTCCATATACAGAAATGCAACTTCAAACCTTCAAGGAAACACCACTGAATCCTGTAGAATCTTCTCAAAGCACCAGATCCAGGCTCTCTGCAAACTGCCTTACAGCCAAATATGTCAAATTTGGATGTATCGGCCCAGAGCACTCGCTGACATTTTTCTAGACGTTGGTATTTGTGTTTTTGTGCTTGGCCTTTTTTTAGGCTGGGTTCACACTTGTGCAGTGCGTATTTCAGCTCTCCTATCTCTACAGATAGATAAAGGAAGTGTTCAGCAGATTAGCTCCATTTTTGCTGCGAATTTGGAGACCTGGGAGAAGTTCCGGGTGAGAGGAGAGTGGGGGGAGAAGTGTATTGAGCTGAATGAGAGAAATTCCTGAAGAGAACTGAACACATCTGCGAATCAGCTGCGTACCCATAGAAGATAATGGGACTGAATTCGCACCTGAGCCGCACCGTAAGGCATAAAATCTGCACACGTTTTTTCTGCAATGCGCAGTGCGAATGCATCGCACATATGTGAAGCAGCCTCATTGAAAACAATGTATTTAGAAATGTTCTGCGTATTAAATGCGGTTTAAGCCGCACTCAATTCGCATAGGTGTGAACCCAGCCTTAATGTTGTATAGCTTTTTTAGCTACAAGTCTTCAATGAAGACTACTTCTGCCCTGACTCCTCAGAACTGTAAGTGGATGTACCGGGGGCCCACTGTTTTTTGCCAAATCTTGTGCCCGATCTCTGCATTTTCAGTCTTCTATGTTGCCTCTTTGTGTTTCCGCAGAAGAACTTTGGCAGCGCATTTGCAAACCTCAATATCTTTTGCCTATCGGAGTAAGACCACCTTGTGTCAGTCTTGTCACTGTGTATGATTTTTTTGAACTGTCATCAGCAACCTCAACTTAGTTGATCATGTGTGTGGGTTTTTTTTGGCCCCCTTTTTATTATTTTAACACAGCTGGTTCTTTTTGATTTAACGTAATTCTTTTTTAATCACTTTTGAATGTTTTCAATTAATAAATTACTATTTATTTATGACAAGATCTCCAATTTACAGCACGCGTTCCTTGACACTTTTGCACAATACTGTTGTATTTTGGGTTTTTTGACCAGTGAATATCAAACATTGCATTAAACATTATGTAAGCATGTATTAAATTGCAGTCAGACAAAATAAGCCTAAAGGCATGTAGCTTCTCTTGTGCTGTCTCTCAAGGTAACCTATAGTGCTTTAAGAATTATTTTTTATAATTATTTGTAACACAGAGCTGGTATACATATAGCAATGCAGCTTCATTTTAAACTCCTTCTATACACCTCCAAAGGGCAGCTGTTGATGAATCTTCAGCACTTTAAATTTGCAAAAGAGAGCCCAGCACTGTAAAATCCCAACTCTGAAATCACAGCATATATACACATCTATTGTTAGGGGTGGTGCTGTCTCTCTACAGTATAGTTCTATGAAAATCTTTGTAAAAATTAGGTTACCTCTGCACCACTAATTGCAAGGCAGTTAAGGGACTTTAAGGTCAACATTTAATGCTCTTAGAATTTAAACTATAGTGTAAAGGATTTCATGGTTTTATATTCTATTTTGTAATGTTGCAGTGCTTGTATAAACAGTTTTAGTGGTGCATGGATGGTACATTTGTGATCCTAGTTGGGAGTTATTTTTAGACTTCTTTTTTATTTTTTTATCCAAAGTACCATACATGAATGTTTGCATTTGAAAAGATTAAATTCCAAAACGTTTTAACATCATTATGTAAGCCTCGTAAGATGTTGTAGTCAACAGAATTGCTATGGAATCTAACTAGACTCTGTCAATTGATATGGGCACCACAAGCCAAGCATTACTCAAATGAGGAATTCCCATCCCAAGTTAAATTTAAACATGTAACCTGGATGTGAAAAAGCATTTAATTTAACTTTTGAAGGTACAAAGAACAGTTCACCTTTTATGCTTTTTTAGACTGTTGAATGGCTTATTGTTCACACTTTGTAAATAGCTGCGTTAAGGTCAAGTTTTAAAAGCAGTTTTACACATAGGTAAAGTACAAACTATTATGTGGTCTGTGAGCTGTGACCACATCTAACAAGCTGCTAGACAGAAACAAGAATTTGAGGAAATATGTCAATAGAAGTACTAAAAGGTGTGTGTGTGTGTGTTTTTTTTTTTCTGACATTGTTTTAAATGGAACAAGTCTGCAAAAGGAAGATGGAGGCTAACTGGTATACATTGATGTAAGCTAAATCAATGTTTTTCTTAGCAAAAACGTGACTGACGCCCATGTGAAATGGGACTCAGCAGTTCCGTTTGTCCAGACAATATCTGCGTAATAAGTCCCCCATGATAATTTTTCCCTTTCCTTGCCAGCATTTCTAATTGTGAGAGGAGATTGGTCTGTTCTTCATCCTTCTTGTTTTGGGGGGGGGGGGGGGCTGTAACATACACCCACTATTAATTTCCCTATATTCTACCTACCCTGTCCATTGCTATATGATTTACCTGTAGTGGGTGGTCAGTAAATTGTGGTGAGCTGTGGTTTGTATGGTGGGGCTAATCTACAGAGGTTACTAGTAACACCTGGTGATATACATCCATTTTCAATAGTAAGATCTGAAATTCTATGATACATATATATATATATATATATGTGTATGTGTATGTGTATGTGTGTGTGTGTGTGTGTGTAAAATATTATAGAATTGGACTTTTTTTTTCTTGTCTGATATATGAGAAGATAACTATTTTCATTTTTTTTTATTATTATTCAGGAATGATATATTTTTGTTACTTGTTTATATTAATGTTTTTAATGTTATACACTGCAGCTGGATAAATAAAATTTAGCTATTTTTTTCTGATGTTTGGGGATCGTGGTGGTCACTAATATGATTACTGATTATCTTAAACAGCCCATTGATTAGTCTTTTTTTTTTTTTTTTTTTTTGTCAACCAGTAGGTTGAATGAAAACAAAATTGGCTGATTTCCCCATCCACACTTTCAAGTTTGATGGGGGAATCCTCCCCGCTGAATCATTGTATTCTAATAGCAGGGAGACTTCCTCGCCATCAGAATACACTGATCGAGTGGAAAAATACTGACTTCTTCTGTATAAACTGCCTGCCCATACATGGATTGAAATTCGGCCAGTCCCTTCTGAACTAGCTGAATTTCGATCCATGTATGGCTAGCTTGAGTTTGCACATAGGGGTTGATTTACTAAAGGAATAGAGACACTTTGCAAGTACAGTTGCTCCAGAGCTTGGAAAATGAGGTAAAGCTTCACTTTGCAAAGAATACCCAATCACCTGCAAGGAAAAAAAAAACATTATTGCTTGCAAATGATTGGATGATGGAAGTCAGCAGTGTAGCTGGCCAGCTAGAACCTGTCCAGCTAGAACCTGTCCCAGGTAGCTAATATAACCTACATGTATATACAGCTCAACCTGCTAATAACCTAATGTAGAGCACATGTTTATATGTGAGAGACAAAGGCAGAGTTATTCACTGTGATTTTATGCTTGGATGTCATATAACAGTTGTATGTTGTGTTCACAGAAGCAAAGGAAAAAATATGCCTTTAAGAGTCATTTGTTTGTATGGCAGCAGTAGGTAAGCAATAACACAGTTGAATTCATGTCAGAAAGCATAGAGTTAAGCTTTTGTGACTCATCAGAAGCCTTTGCCCAATCACAGCTAATCTCACATTGAGCAGAGTCTTGACCTATCACAGCCAGCTTTGCAAACACTCTGTCTGGGAGGTTCCTAATACTCCATGTGCTGCTAGATTATTCCACCACAGACACAGCAGAACAGACACAAGGCCAATGCAGTTTTATGGAAGCAACAGGGCAAAATAGGTACGTTACACAGTTACTGTAGATATATGTTCTTATTGTGAATGGTGTGATTAGAACTGAATACTGATCTAGCTGTGTGTTCACTTATAGTTCCACCACTCATCATACCATACCATACCTCCACTGAACAACTAGTCACCGAAATAATTCAAAAACCAAACCCAACTAAGCTAACCCTGCAAAAGCAACCATGCAAACCAAGTTGCAAACCACAGTTATACCTTTGAGAGAAATCAGAGAATGCTTTATTAACTTACAGAGAGAGAGAGAGAGAGAGAGAAAGAGAGAGAGAGAGAGAGTAAATACTGAAGAAAGAAATATATCCACCATCTTATGTTAAATGACAAGATTTAATATTTAAACCACCATTTTCTGTTATACTTTATTCATCACATGTTTTTTTGTACATGGACTGTCTGCTGCAAAGCAGCAGTATCTTATAGAAAGAAAAGTGAAGTTAATAAAGAAGTTATTTTAAGCATTTGGTGTGCTCTTTAAACCTACTGCTTCCATAGAACGGCAATTTCAGAGTAATAGACAGTCTTGTTGGACTGAAAAGTCAGAGATATCACAATTCTTCTAATGCCACAACGCATGAGGCACTTCATAGTGCTGCGCCTGCCACAAACAGGGCTTCTGTTCATTTACTAAGCTCTGGAGCAACTGCACTTGCAGAGTGCAATTGCACTTTCCAAAATGCACAACCTATTTGCCTTTAGTGAATCAAACCCAGATTTACAGACTCTAATACACTGGAAAACAGCCACATAGATGTAGCTAAGTGAAAGATAGCCAAGAGTGCATCTAATTGTGTTAATTTTCTGGATAAATGTACCCCACTTCTGAAAAAAATGTCCGGTATTTCAGCATGTCATTGCAGACCTAATTTATAAAATATTTGTAGCGCTACCGGTGTTGTACTATATTCAGTTATGTGATTCACCATTTCATTTCACCTCTGCACATTGGAAAACAAGAGAGAACCTGGCTTGCTGTTTTGGGTGTAATAGGCAATTGTTTTTGGTATCCAAGGCTGATCCAAATGCATTGTATATTTCTTGTATATAGCTAAGGTTAGTAGCTTGTCTACATACAGTAATGCATATTTTCTTTGTTTTCTAGCACATCCTTTGTTGGCCACCTTTCTGGTATATTGGTTGGCTTGTTATACACACTTGGACCCTTGCAGTGGATTCTGAATGGTGCAGGTAATAACCCCATATGCTAGTAGTACAGAGATGCTCTACTCTTCCTGCAAGATCCACAATTCAAAAGCAATAATATGTTCTATTAAAAGCCATACCTGTGGGTTTAACAACATACTTAGGAGAATTTAATGATGTATTTGTCATTCATTACAAGCCCTCTTTAAGTAATATTAATGTTTTACTTCTCAAATAGTGAATATATAGCGTATTTTTATGGTATACTCAGTGATTGGCATGATACCGTAATAATAAAAAGGACAATAAAACTGAACAGGGCTTAGAGAGCATAATGATTTTAAGTGGAGATAAATCACTGTGTCTGCAGGCAAAGTAAGCGGCACTGAAGATTTCCTTCATTCGGAAGGTGATGAGAGACATATGGCTTACAATGCTTGATCATTTTTTTTCTGCAGTATTAAACAAGCGATACATGTAAAAAGAATTCAATACAACTGTGATCACTGTTATCTGGTGCTGAAGAACGTGAAAGCATTTGGTTGTCCTTAATTCCCCTTTCCATATAATGCAATGCTAAACTTAATCTTTAATATATACAGTATTCCTTGTGTCACTATTTCTTTCTCGTACATCACGGGACACAGAGCGGCATATTCATTACTATGTGGGTTATATGGAGTACCTTCAGGTGTGGACACTGGCAATCTCAAACAGGAAGTCCCCTCCCTATATAACCCCCTCCCCTAGAGGGAGTCCCTCAGTTTTTTCGCCAGTGTCTTAGGTGTTGGTCACGGAATAGCTTTGCTCCACATCCTTGGGATTAAGGGCGGGCTAACCGGATCTGTCCAAGGAGCCTCAGTGCCAAAGTGGACAGTACCCGGGCCCCAAGCCGTGGGGTTTTGCCTATAATGCTCCTCTTTGGAGGGCTGGACCCTGGGCCCAGGACTTGGAGTTTGTAAAAACCATAAGTTCCTGTTTGCCAGGGTGCTATATAGGTCCAGGACAGTGGGTACCTTCATAGGACCCCAGGGCCTGAAGGTCTACTACGCTACCCACGGAGATGGGAGAAGATTGGATCAGTTTGCTGGACAAACATCCTGCAGCATGGAGCAGGTAAGGGGGAGCCTGCGGGACTTGGTTCGACAGCAGGCTCTCCGGGGTAACCTAAAAGGGGGGATAGCCTAAGTATGCTCTGCATGGGCAACCTTGTTCACTATGTCTAAGAGAGACAGGATGACACCCTTTCTCCCCCATCACTAGGTTCCCCTGTCTAAGAATGTGTTGCTAGCTAAACCTGCTGTTTTCTTCCTAGGGCTAGTAAGGATCCCTAGGGGCCTTTGGAGAGTCCTACCTGGCCGGGGGTTTGAATCTGCCGCCTGTTTCTGCGTTCCTGGATCTCCAGCAGCGCGGCTCCTCCATGTTCCTCCTGTTTCCGGCATACGCGCGCGCACGTCTTATAGACGTTTTTCGCGCCGTTCAGACAGGAGGGCGGGGGGGGGCGTGCCTGCGGCGTCATACAGGAGGCGCGCCTTTGTGCTGTTATAGACAGCAGGCATCGTCAGTGCTCAGTCTGAGGCTGATTTTCAGAAGGAGAGGACGCAGAGCGGCAGAACAGTGACTCCCGGTGGCGGAAGAGGGGTAGTACATGCTGGACTTTGTTCCAATGCCTTTTTTGTTAAGCCAAAAAATTCCCCTTTTTGCAGCAGGTTGGAGGCTGGCAAACTAAGTTTGGGGTCACTGTATGTTGTAAAAAGAAAATATATAATATATATTTAAAAAAAAAAAAAAAAAAACATACGGGATCCCATCAGTTTTTGGGCATTAGTGATCTATTGTCCCCTAAACTCTGGTTTTGTACTCCTGCCCACTACAGTCTGTTGTGTGGGCGGAGTCCCTCGATTTTGTATTATGGCTTCCAAGGGTTCGGGGTCAAAGGGTACAAAAAAGACCAAAAAACAAAAGGGTTCCCTTTCTGATTCTGATGATATGCCGATACTTTCCCCGCAACTTATTAACATAAAAAGCGCCTTGGATGAGCCATTAGGGGGGTCTGGTGCGGAGGCTGGCCCAGATCAGCCCAGCCCTGTGTTTATCACAGAGGAGATGCTAGCCGTATCCCTAGGGGGGCTAGAAGAGAGAATAGCAGCATTGATCGCTAGAGCTATTCCTGGTAAGAAACGGGTTAGATCCCCATCACCAAGAGGTGTATCCTCAGATGCTGAGATTCTCTCTCTGGAGGAATTGGAATCACAGGAGGATCAACTAGACCTGAACCAAGAGGGTTCAGGGATTGAGGGGTCTGCCTCGGAGGAACCATTTTCAGACTCCCAGACAGAAAGACTGTGGGTACAGTCTTTGACGGACATGGTCCGCTCGGCATTTAGTTTACCATTGCCAGAGCCTCAGGTTCCTCCGGTATCCTCTCTGGGCTCTTTGAAAGCTCCGTTAAGCAACGCAGTTTTTCCAGTCCATCCTCTTTTGGAGGAATTGATCTTTCGGGATTTTTCTGCCACCAAAAAGATTTGCGGTCATTTACCCCATGGAGGAAAAATTCTCCAAGAGGTGGAGGCTCCCAGTAGTGGATGCAGCCATCTCATGTGTGAATAAATCACTAACTTGCCCGGTGGAAAACATACATATGTTTAAAGATCCGGTTGATAAAAGGTTAGAGACACTTTTAAAAGCATCCTTTGCTACGGCAGGAGCAGTGGTGCAGCCAGCGGTGGCTGCGATTGGTGTTTGTCAGGCGTTAAAAGACCAGACAAAGGAAAGGTTAAGGACATGCCTACCCAACAAGCAGAAGAGTTTTCGGACATTCCCAGAGCTCTGTGTTTTGCTGTAGATGCTATAAAAGATTCCATCCAGCAGGCCTCTCGTTTATCACTATTTTTGGTGCACATGAGAAGGCTCTTATGGTTGAAGAACTGGGCGGCGGAGCCCCCATGCAAAAAGCTTCTGGCAGGGTTTCCCTTCCATGGAGGACGACTCTTCGGAGAGGATCTGGATAAATATATTCAGACTATTTCAAATGGCAAGAGTACCCTTTTACCGGTCAAAAAGACATTCCGGGCTCCTACATTTAAAAGGCAGCTCTTTCCTGTCTCGGGGCCCTCAAATTCCAGGCAGTATCGACGGCCGCCTGCACGATCCAACGTTAACAGTAGATCGCAGGGACAGGCCCCTGGGGGTAAGAGGCCGTGGTATCGCAAGCCGTCAAAGACAGCCCCTAAGTCGGCCTTATGAAGGGGCGCCCCCACTCTCGCGGGTGGGGGGAAGGCTTTGTTTCTTCTCAGAAGTTTGGGAAGCCAAGATCCCCGACAAATGGGTCCGGGCATCTGTAACCACAGGTTACAGACTGGAGTTTCTAAGGTATCCTCCGCCTCATTTTCAAGAATCAAGGCTACCAAGAGATCCAGCAAGGATGGCCTCAATGCTGGCAGCTTTGGATCACCTGCTTTGCCAGGACGTAATTATAGAAGTGCCAGCCCAAGAGCAAGGGCTAGGTTTCTATTCCAATCTCTTTATCATACCAAAGCCCAACGGCGATGTCAGGCCAATCTTGGACCTAAAGAGGTTAAACGGTTACCTAAGGGTTCGTTCCTTCCGGATGGAATCCATCCGGTCAGCAGCCGCCGCGCTTCAGAAGGACGATTTTCTGGCCTCCATAGACATAAAGGATGCTTACCTTCATGTACCAATCTTTCAGTTGCATCGAAGATTTACGCTTCGCGGTGGGGCAGCGACACTTCCAATTCAGGGCGCTCCCCTTCGGGATGGCCACGGCCCCCCGGGTATTCACGAAGATCCTAGCCCCAGTTCTGGCCAATTTAAGGATCCAGGGGGTCACAGTCCTAGCATACTGGGACGACCTTTTAATCATAGATCACTCACGGTCGGGTCTGCAAAAGGCAGTAAACCTCACGGTTCGGTACCTCGAAGAATTCGGCTGGGTCCTAAACCGGGGAAAGTCAGCGTTCCAGCCTACAAAGCAGTTGGAATACCTCGGCATGAGGTTAGACACAGAACAGCAAAGGGTGTTCCTGCCCCTGGTAAAGATCGAAGCTATCAAGGGGTTGGTTCAGTTGGTTCTAAACAAGAAAAGACCAACTATTCGCCTGTGTATGTGAGTACTAGGCAAGCTAGTGGCCACGTTCGAGGCAGTACCATACGCTCAGATCCACACTCGCGTCCTACAGGCAGCCATTCTAGCAGCCTGGGGCAAGAGGGCACATGCCTTAGAGTCCCCTTTGACGCTATCATCAAGGGTCCGACAAAGCCTGGCCTGGTGGTTGAACCCTCAGAACCTTCTAAAGGGAAAATCCTTCAGCCCTGTTGTCTGGAAGGTAGTTACCACAGACGCCAGCCTGGCAGGCTGGGGGGCGGTCTTCGAGGGGTTCTCTCGCCAGGGAACTTGGGTGAGAGCAGAAAGGCAGCTCCCCATCAATATCTTGGAGATCAGAGCTGCTCGCCTAGCCCTTCTGGCATGGACCTCCAGATTAAAGGGGTTCCCGGTGAGAATCCAGTCAGACAATGCCACGGCGGTGGCATACATAAACCACCAAAGGGGGAACCAGGAGTCAGGCCGCTCAGAGGGAGGTGAGCTTGATTTTTCAGTGGGCAGAGGTTCATGTACCCTGCATTTCGGCGATATTCATTCCCGGAGTGGACAACCTGCAGGCAGACTTCTTAAGTCGCCAGAGTCTGTTGCCAGGGGAGTGGTCTCTGCATCCCCAGGTCTTTCAGACAATCTGCCAGAGGTGGGGAATGCCGGACGTAGATATAATGGCATCCAGGTTCAACAAGAAACTAGACAGGTTCGTGTCTCGAGCGAGGGATCCGATGGCCTGCGGAACCGATGCGTTGGTTTGCCCTTGGCATCAATTCAAACTTCTATATGCATTCCCTCCACTACAGTTACTCCCTCGCCTGTTGCGCAAGATCAGAGTGGAGCACAAGCCAGTCATTCTAGTAGCTCCGGCTTGGCCCCGGAGGACTTGGTACTCACTAGTCCTGAAGATGGCAGTGGGAGACCCTTGGACTCTTCCTCTACAACCAGACCTACTCTCACAAGGCCCGATCCTCCACCCTACATTACAGCGTCTAAATTTGACCGCCTGGAGGCTGAATCCTTGATTCTCAGGGGTAGAGGTCTGTCTAGGCAGGTAATTCCTACCCTGATTAGGGCTAGAAAGCCGGCCTCCAGGGTGATTTATTACAGGGTGTGGAGGAACTACGTAGGCTGGTGTGAATCCAAAAGATGGAATTCCCGCAAATATACTATTGATAGGGTGTTAAGTTTTCTCCAGCTAGGAGTGGATAAAGGCCTGGCACTAAGCACAATCAAGGGACAGATCTCAGCTCTGTCAGTGTGGTTTCAGAGGCCGCTGGCCACCCACTCGCTGGTAAAGACCTTCTTACAGGGGGTCTTGCGTATTAATCCTCCTGTCAAGTCACCAATTTGTCCATGGGACTTAAATCTTGTCCTGTCCACTTTACAGAAACAGCCCTTTGAGCCGTTGGCTGAGATTCCTTTAGTCTTACTGACAAGAAAGTTGGTTTTCTTGGTCGCCATAGTTTCGGCCAGGAGAGTGTCAGAATTAGCAGCCTTATCGTGTAAGGAACCATATCTCGTTCTGCATAAGGACAGGGCAGTTCTCCGGCCCCATCCTTCCTTTCTACCAAAGGTTATATCCAAATTTCACTTAAACCAGGATTTGGTACTTCCATCCTTCTTTCCAAAACCTACATCTAGGAAGGAGGGGTTGCTGCATACCTTGGATATTGTCCGGGCCATGAAGGCCTATCTTAAAGCTACAGAAAAAGATCCGGAAGACAGATGTGTTATTCGTTCTACCAGATGGCCCCAAGAAGGGGCAGGCAGCTGCAAAATCCACCATCTCGAGATGGATTAGACAATTAATCATTCAAGCCTACGGTTTGAAGAGGTTACCTCCTCCGTTGTCGGTAAAGACCCATTCTACCAGGGCCATGGGCGCCTCTTGGGCAGCACACCATCAGATCTCTATGGCTCAGATATGCAAGGCAGCAACGTGGTCATCAGTCCACACGTTTACAAGGTTTTATCAACTAGACGTGAGAAGGAATGCAGATTCTGCCTTTGGACAGGCAGTACTACAGGCTGCAGTTTGAAATCCTCGGAATCAGAAGCACCCTTGGTTGTAAAAAGAAAAAAAAAAAAAAAGTTTTTTCTTGACTAAGTTGGAATTATTATTATTATTATTTGAGTTTACCTCTAAATTGAATCCTTCTTTGGAAGATGTCTCCCTCCCCTCATTAAAGCATTGCTTTCGGACATCCCACATAGTAATGAATATGCCGCTCT
This sequence comes from Rana kukunoris, assembly GCA_029574335.1. NCBI lineage: Eukaryota > Metazoa > Chordata > Amphibia > Anura > Ranidae > Rana > Rana kukunoris. The sequence continues at coordinate 164,265,034 of CM056052.1, forward strand.
GTGTCCCGTGATGTACGAGAAAGAAAAAGGGATTTTTAAATACAGCTTACCTGTAAAATCCTTTTCTTGGAGTACATCACGGGACACAGAGCTCCCACCCCTCTTTTGGGTGACCATTTTGGGAGGCATACTGCTTGCTACAAAACTGAGGGACTCCCTCTAGGGGAGGGGGTTATATAGGGAGGGGACTTCCTGTTTGAGATTGCCAGTGTCCACACCTGAAGGTACTCCATATAACCCACATAGTAATGAATATGCCGCTCTGTGTCCCGTGATGTACTCCAAGAAAAGGATTTTACAGGTAAGCTGTATTTAAAAATCCCTTTTTCTTGATCGTACATCACGGGACACAGAGCGCATAGTCATTACATATGGGTTATATGGGTACCTTCAGGTGTGGACACTGGTGTAATCAACTTCACAGGAAGTTCCTCCCTATATAACCCCCTCCCACTGAGAGTGCTTTAGTTTTTTCGCCAGTGTCTTAGGTGTTGGTCACGTCTAGCTGTCCCTCGGAGGTCTCGGGACCCAGGATAGCTAGCCGGATCCGTCCGAAGTGCTTCAGAGCCAAGGTGTACGGTACCCGGGCCCTGCTGGAGTGGGGTTTTGCCTATAATGCCTCTCCTTGGAGGGCTGGATTCTGGGCTCCAGTGCCTTAGTCTCTTCCAAGAACTAAACGCTACTGATGCCAGGATGCTATATAGGTCCAGGGGTGTGGGTTCCTTAACACAGGACCCCGGTCCCTGAAGGTCCAAGACAATACCCACGGAGATGGGGGAAGGTTGGGCCTCTTGCATTTTGCAATACCCTGCGGCGTGGAGCAGGTAAGAGGGAACCTGCGGGACTTGGTTCGACAGTAGGTATCCCCCTGGGGGTTCTGGGTTGGCTAACAGTATGCTTGTGCATCAGCCACTATCTCCACTATGTCTGTTGAGGCAGGATGGGATACTAATGTTTACCCAGATAACATGTAGATATATGTATACTTGTGTAAGTTGTATATTTGCTACTCACCCCAGGTCTGCCTGTTAACACTGATACTGCAACCCCACATGTTTTAAAGAGGAAATTGCTGGTAAAAACTCCTGTTTCTTAGGAAGCCCATGGGGACAGCTGCCTCGCTGTGTGTGCACTACAATAAGATTAGTGCTTACCTGGTGTCTGTTGATGCTGCATAACGCTGGTCCATGTTGTTCCTCTGCTCTGCTTCCTCCATGTGGTTTCAGCGTGGTGCGCGCGATTGTGCGCGCGTGTGTGCGCGCGATTGTGCGCGCGTGTGTGCGCGCGCATGCGCGCCGCCTTTTATAGCGTCGGCGTGCGTCGGGGGGGCGGGCCAGCAGCGTCAGGGTCTGTTTAAAAGGGAAAACTTTTCTCTGGCTGGTCTTTCCCTCCTGGAGGCAGAGGAAGAAAGGATACAGAGCGTGCAGCTGGGTCTTTTGGCCACACAGGGACACCTAGTGGCGGTTTTGTGGATCTTCAGGTCTAGGACTTAGGTCCACTATTGACCAGAAAAAAAAGAAAAAAAAGAAAGTTTTTTGCTTAAAGGGACTCAGCCTTAGATCCAGCAGTATCTGAGTCTACCTTGGACTCCGGCTAACGGGCATTGGTGTGTCAATACTCACAGGTTTCCTCAGTATTGCCACCTCCCAGGCGGGTAAAAAAAAAAAAAAAAAAAAAAAGAGAAATTAGTTCTTTTTCATTTTTCTCATACCTGCCCTCATATTGGTTACTCCTAGCTGCAACAGTCAGGTGTTGGCTATAGGGGTGACCCAAGGTTGTACAATGGCTCCAAAGGGATCTGGACCAGCCAAGGCGGCTAAAGGTGCCAAAAAGCAAAAGGGGTCTCCATCGGGGTCAGAGGATTTGGGCCAGGCTTCTACGGCCCCACCCTCGCCAGTCAGGACACCGAGTGGCATAGTACAAGAGCCATTGGGGGTGCTGGGGGCAGAGGCGGCCCCCGATCCACCCATTCCCGTTTACGTGACGGAAGAAATGCTAGCAGCCACCATGAGTGGGCTAGAAAAAAGGTTAACTGCGTTGTTTTCCCGTCCTTGCCCAAGTAGCAAGCGGGCTAGATCCCCCTCACCCAGTGTGGGGTTTTCAGATGCGGAGGTCTCCTCTTCAGAGGAACGGGACCCACAAGGGGATCAGGCAAACCCAAGTCCCGACGGTTCAGACAGGGAAAATTCCACTATAGATGAATATTTTTCGGCCTCTCAAGCGGAGAGCCTGTGGATCCAGTCTTTGACAGATATGGTTCGCACTGCCTTTAAACTTCCAGTGCCAGAACTAGTAGCCCCGGAGGTATCCTCATTGGGTTCTTTAAAGGCTCCATTAACTTGTGCGTCTTTTCCAATGCACCCCCTTCTGCGGAACGTGATTTACCAGGATTGGGCTCGACCTGATAGAATCTTTGTCCCTCCTAAAAGATTCTCTATTCTCTACCCTATGGAAGAGGAATATGTAAAGAAATGGGCACTCCCTACAGTGGACGCGGCCATTTCCTGCGTTAATAAATCCCTGACTTGTCCGGTTGAAAATGTCCATATGTTCAAGGATCCAGTCGACAAAAAATTTGAGACCCTACTGAAAGCAGCTTTCACCTCAGTAGGTGCCATGGTTCAGCCAGCAGTAGCAGCCATTGGTGTTTGTCAGGCCCTGAAGGATCAGGCAAAACATATATTAAAGGACATGCCGGCTCAGCATACTCATGAATTAGCAGAATTCCCTAGAGCTCTCTGCTTTGCAATAGATGCTATTAAGGACTCCATCCAACAGGCATCCCGTTCATCTCTACTGATGGTTCATATGCGTCGTCTTTTGTGGCTAAAGAACTGGTCAGCAGAGGCACCCTGCAAAAAGCTTTTAGCAGGGTTTCCCTTTCATGGGGGAAGACTATTCGGGGAGGACCTAGATAAATATATCCACACCATATCAAGTGGAAAGAGTACTTCCTTACCGGTCAAGAAAAGACCGCGTGGGCCCACGTTTAAACGACAGGCCATTGCAGGCTCGGCCCCTTCGACTTCCCGTCAGTATCGACGGCCTCCCGGGCGTTCAGCAGTTAATAGCCGCCCACAGGGACAAGCCGCGGCAAACAAGAGGCCCTGGTCTCGCAAGCCGGCTAAACCAGTCATCAAGTCAGATTCATGAAGGGGCGCCCCCACTCTCTTGGGTGGGGGGGAGACTTCAGTTTTTCTCCGAAGTCTGGAAGGCCAGAATTCCCGACGCTTGGGTTCGGTCCGTAGTAGCCTCAGGCTACAAACTAGAGTTTCGAGAAATCCCCCCTCCTCATTTTCAGGGGTCAAGTCTTCCAAGCGACCCGTTAAAGAGGGCCTCTCTCGTAAGGGCGTTGGACCGCCTCTTGCTCCAAGGAGTAATTGTAGAAGTACCAACCCAAGAAAGGGGTCTGGGATTCTACTCCAACCTTTTTGTTATACCAAAACCCAATGGCGACGTCAGGCCTATATTAGACCTCAAACGCCTAAATCGCTTTCTAAGGATTCAGACCTTTCGTATGGACTCCATACGGTCAGTGACAGCCAGCCTGCATCAGGGCGACTTCCTAGCATCTATAGACATAAAGGATGCATATCTGCATGTGCCAATTTACCCAGCACATCACAAGTTTCTTCGTTTTACGATAAATCAAAGTCATTACCAGTTCGTAGTCCTCCCTTTCGGGTTGGCAACGGCTCCACGGGTATTCACAAAGGTGTTAGCCCCGGTGCTAGCCGTCCTAAGGACAGAAGGCATCTTGGTCCTGGCATACCTGGACGATCTCCTGGTTATTGACAGATCAGCTTCCAACCTCAATCATGCAGTAGTCCGCACAGTGCGGCATCTAGAAGAGTTCGGGTGGATTGTGAACCAAGAAAAATCAAGGTTACAACCCACAAGACAGTTGGAATATCTAGGCTTTCGGTTAGATACAGAATGCCAGAGGGTATTTTTACCTCAAAAGAAGATCAGGTCGTTGATTCAAACGATTCAAATAGTCTTAGGCAAAAAGAAGCCGACTATTCGCCTATGCATGCGACTGCTGGGAAAGATGGTGGCCGCCTTCGAAGCAGCGCCCTATGCCCAGATCCATACCAGAATTCTGCAAGCAGCTATTCTCTCTGCTTGGAACAAGTCCATACAGGCATTAGACCGTCCATTAGTTCTTTCCCCAGGAGTCAGGCGCAGCCTGTACTGGTGGCTGATCCCTCAAAAATTATCAAAAGGGAAAACCTTTTGCCCCATCTCGTGGAAAATAGTAACCACAGATGCCAGCCTGACAGGTTGGGGGGCAATCTTAGGAAAACGGACCCAGCAGGGACAATGGTCAGAGGCAGAAAGTCTGCTTCCCATCAATGTCCTAGAGATCAGAGCGGCTCGGTTGGCCCTGGTCGCCTGGACTCTCCCCCTGCAGGGTCTGCCAGTAAGGATACAGTCCGACAATGCCACGGCGGTGGCATACATAAACCACCAGGGGGGCACAAGGAGCCTAGCGGCCCAAAGGGAAGTAAACCTGATTTTTTCATGGGCCGAAGCCCATGTACCCTGCATCTCAGCAGTGTTCATCCCAGGGATAGACAATTCTCAAGCAGATTTTTTGAGTCGTCAACAGTTACTCCCGGGAGAGTGGTCTCTTCACCCCCAGGTATTCCAAGAGATTTGCCAAAGATTCGGAGTTCCCGATGTGGACATCATGGCAACAAGATTCAACAAGAAATTGGACAAATTCGTATCCCGAGCCAGGGACCCCTCGGCCTACGGGACCGATGCGTTGGTTTGCCCCTGGCACCAGTTTTCTCTCCTGTATGCGTTCCCTCCACTACAGATGATTCCCCGCCTTCTACGAAGGATCAGGGTGGAGCGCAGGCCGGTGATCCTGGTGGCCCCAGCCTGGCCCAGAAGGGCTTGGTACGCACTCATCGTGAGGATGTCAGTAGGGGCACCGTGGCCACTCCCCCTGCGCCCAAATCTGCTCTCTCAGGGCCCGATCTACCACCCTGCTTCACAGCAGCTAAATTTGATGGCTTGGCGGCTGAATCCCTAATTCTTAAGGGCAGAGGCCTCTCAGCCCAGGTCATATCTACGTTAATTCAGGCTAGAAAGCCAGTCTCTAGAAATATCTATTACAGAGTCTGGAGAACCTATGTGGAGTGGTGCGAGTCTCAAGGAGGTCATCCTCGCAAGTTTTTTATTGACAGGATCTTGCGATTCCTCCAGGTTGGCGTTGACAAGGGGTTGGCTCTTAGTACTCTAAAGGGGCAGGTGTCTGCCTTATCGATATGGTTTCAAAGGCCTTTGGCCACGCATTCGCTTGTAAAAACCTTCTTGCAGGGGGTCTTGCATGTAAATCCCCCTATTAGAGCTCCCCTCTGCCCATGGAATTTAAATCTGGTCTTGTCAGCTTTACAAAGACAGCCGTTTGAACCTCTGAAAGAAATCCCTCTTGTGCTGCTAACCCGAAAGTTGGTTTTCTTGGTGGCTATGGCTTCGGCCAGAAGGGTCTCCGAGCTGGCAGCCTTGTCTTGCAGGGAACCATACCTGATTCTGCATAAGGACAGAGTGGTTCTGCGGCCTCAGCCTTCTTTCCTTCCTAAGGTCATATCCAGTTTTCACTTGAATCAGGACCTAGTCCTACCATCCTTCTTTCCTACTCCCCAGTCCAGAGAGGAAAGACTGCTTCATACTTTGGACGTGGTTCGAGCCATGAGGGTTTATCTCAAGGCTACAGAAAAGATTCGGAAAACAGATGTGCTTTTCGTTCTCCCGGATGGCCCCAAGAAGGGTCAGCCGGCTGCCAAGTCTTCCTTGGCTAGGTGGATTAAGCAGCTGATTTTTCAGGCCTATGGTCTGAAACGCGTTTCACCTCCCTTATCAGTTAAAGCCCATTCTACGAGGGCCATGAGTGCCTCCTGGGCGGCACACCATCAGATCTCTATGGCACAGGTTTGCAAAGCGGCAACCTGGTCTTCCGTACATACGTTTACTAAATTTTATAAGTTGGACGTCACAAGAGCTACGGACGCAGCATTTGGGCAGGCGGTCCTTCGGGCAGCAGTATAGAATCCTCTGGCCCGGTTCACGCCCCCTTGTTTTTTCTGTTGGTGGAGCTATTTTTTACCTCCTGATATATATTTCTGTTTGGCTAATTTTGGCCTTACGGTCTCCCTCCCTTCATGGAGCATTGCTTTGGGACATCCCATATGTAATGACTATGCGCTCTGTGTCCCGTGATGTACGATCAAGAAAAAGGGATTTTTAATAACAGCTTACCTGTAAAATCCTTTTCTTGGAGTACATCACGGGACACAGAGCTCCCACCCCTCTTTTGGGGAACATTGTGTAACCTCAGAGAAATTGCTTGCTACAAAACTAAAGCACTCTCAGTGGGAGGGGGTTATATAGGGAGGAACTTCCTGTGAAGTTGATTACACCAGTGTCCACACCTGAAGGTACCCATATAACCCATATGTAATGACTATGCGCTCTGTGTCCCGTGATGTACTCCAAGAAAAGGATTTTACATGTAAGCTGTTATTAAAAATCCCTTTTTTCACTTGCAGTCATGAGTTTGTATGGAGTCTTTAGGCTTCATGCATACTGGGCATTTAAACCTGGTGCATGAGAAGGCGGCATTTGCATGCAGATGGAAAGCACAGATGCACTATCAGCAGCCTGTAATATGGCACAAGGGGCTGTAAGCTGCTGCCGCTGGACAGGGCTAAGCGGTGCACTACTGTTTAAGGCAGTATGAGCCCAGGGACAAATAACTGGAGTACATACTGCTTGTGCTTGCTTTCTGAGCATGCATCCCTGGGCACATACTGCCCTAGATTTTAGTAGACCTCAGTGCACTGTCTAGCCCTGCCCAGTGGCAGCAGCTTTCAGTCTTGCATAACGTTTTATAGGCTGGCAGAAACAGAACTGGATAGTATGCCTCTGCCTTCCACCTGCACCTAGACTCAGGAGTCGAGTGCAGCCCAGCAAAATGCCCAGTGTGTATAAAGGCCCTAAGGGAACCAGTCACATTTGGGTTTCTATTTGGAACTTTAAAATGTGCGAACAGGAAGGATTTTTCTATCGTTTTTTTATTGGTATTTTGAAAAATACAGAGTAAATGAACATTGTGTAGAACAGCAAACAACCCTTGCATGCTCTGAATCATACAAGGACTGGTACAAAAAAAATGAGGGGAGAAGAGTAGGAAATGGTCATGGGAATATCTTGGTAAATTGGTTAGGCCTTTAGTAAGGCCACGGTGGAACATATTAACAGAAATAAGTTAGAAAAATAAGGTTTGGGTTGTGAACATGATACATTACGAAGACATCACTATCCCTGAGAGGTAGCCGTCAGGATTATTGCCCTGTATATCAAAATAAGAATCAATGAGGGCAGGAAGATCCTGAGGTTGAAAGGTTGAGAGGTTACTGAAACATAATCACTGAGTAGGCCCTCAAAATAATAAAGAGGGTTCTAGTCCAGTGACCACATCTCCAATCCCTCAACTACAACAAAAAAAATTGTTGGAGTAGGGAAAGAGAAGAGAAAAAAATAGGGGACAGGGAGAACAGCAGTTAGAACATAATTCCTAGATTGGTTGGGATCAGAGGAACTATATAGATGGTAAAGAAAGAAAGAGGAAAGAAGTGAGTCTGTCCGGGGATGCTCCAGTCATTATCGGCTTCAGTCTCCTGGGACCTGCAAATAATCCAGCCATGAAGATCAAATTTTGTCAAAGGTTGGTTGCGTATCTCGTAAGATACTAACTACCTTTTCATTCAACATGATCCGTGTAAGTTTCCATTTCATCAAGGCCATATCTATGACAGAGCTTTTTCATGCTATTGGCTGTAGCGATTTTAGCCGCTAAGAACATAGAATAATTTAGGGCCTGGATATGACGTGGGATATTTTCAACAGGCTTATTTATTAAGGCTACACTCTTCTTTAGGGATATTGACCATTGTGACCGAGAAAATAAGCGAGTGAACCCTTATATGTAATTGTGTGCCTATTTGACCACAACCCCTGAAGCATACGGCTAAGGTGCCTGGATACATTCGCTTAGGCAAACCGGAAGGATTTATTTATTTTTTTATACTCTGGGGTTGATTTACTAAAAGCAAATAGACTGGTTGCTTTGCGTTGGAAGTTGCACTTTGCAAGGTCATTTTTCCCAGGGTTTACTGAATACAAAACACTGCATGTATATGCAACAAAAACACCCCTTAGGGACTTTCAGGCAGTTTAAAGTGTTTCCATTCAGAAACAAAACCCTGACCCAGCCATGCCCCCCCCCCCTCTCTCCCTTGATTAGCTAACTGGCTTTGACAGCCCCAGGATCTAATGGCGCCGCTGCTGTGTCTCAGCCAATCAGGAGGAGAGTCCTGGACAGCTAAGACACTCGTGGACATCGCTAGAGAGAGATGGGGCCCAGGTAAGTAATTAGGGGGTGTTGGGTCAGTTGCTGCACACAGAAGGTTTTTACCCTAATGCATTAAGATAAAAAAACTTCTGCCTTTACAACTCCTTTAAGGCCCCGTACAGACGATCAAATCTATCTGCTGGAAACTGTCTGACAGACCGTTTCAGCAGACAGATTCGATCGTGTGTACGGGCAAACAGACGGATTTGGCCAGCCGACAGATTTTAAAGCATGCTTTGAAATCTGTCGGCTGGGAACCCGTCAGACTGATATGTCTGCTGGTTAGTACGCGAAGTGTTTTACTTCCTGGTGCGGTGACGTGGCCGCATCAACGTCACCGCCACGTCAGCGCGCTGTCTGCCGGCGGGGATTTTGGTTTGATCGTGTGTACGCGATCAAACCAATACATCCCAGCAGACAGATCTGTTCAAATCGGTCTGTCTGACCTATTTGATCAGATGTATTTGCTCGTGTGTACGGGGCCTAAGGCGGCGTACACACGATCGGATATATCCGATGAAAACGGTCCGCGGACCATTTCCATCGGATATGTCCGATCGGGAGTTTGATCCGATGGCGTGTACACACCATCGGATCAAATTCCCCGCCGCCGGACGGCGCGGTGACATAGTGGTGACGCGGCGGTGACGTTGACGCCGCCGCGTCACCGCCACGTCACCGCACCAGGAAGTAAAACACTTCCGCGCATGCGCCGAATCCATTCGGCAGCGGCGCGGCGGCGGTAGGGGCCGACATGTCTGCTGGTAAGTGTACTAACCAGCAGACATGTCGGGCGGACAGATTCCCACCGGATAGATTTCAAAGCATGCTTTGAAATCTGTCGGGTGGAGAAATCTGTCCGCTAGCCCATACACACGAGCGGAGATGTCTGCTGAAACGGTCCATCGGACCGTTTTCAGCGGACATATCCCCTCGTGTGTACGCGGCCTAAGAGTCAGAGTAAATTTTTAATGGCTGATGAAAATTTATTTGTATACAATAGTAAAATGGACAGCGGTCCATGAAAAAACATAACATACAAGAATACAAAGACTACAAAAAGTTTTGTGAATCAGCTGAAGCTCTGCTGACTTCTATCATCCAATCATCTGTAAGCAAAAATGCTGTTTGTTAATTTTCCTTGCACGTGATTGGGTATTCTTTGCAAAGTGTATTTCACCAAATTCACTGAGTTTTGATGAAAATCCCCTTGCAAATTGCAAAGTGAACAGCTTATGTGCCCTAATAATTCAACACATATGTCTCTTCTGCAATAAATTATTCTTTTTATATTCTTGTTCACAATCTTCTTTACAATGTACACTGATGTACGTGTACACTGTACATGCATAGCTCATGGTACAATTTGCCAATTGCTGGGATGAATGAACTCCCATATATGCACAGGAGTAAAATCATCCAATTAAGATGAACCTGGAAGTGTTGTCAGCTCTGGTAAGGGAGCTCACCGACATCGCATTGCTGGAGGGGGGATGAGTATAGTTCCATTTAAAGGAAGATTCTGAATATTCAGTCTAAAATATTGAAATTGTACATGCTTCATAAATGAGATTTATATTTTTTCCCTTTTCTTTCTTTTTTGGGCTTCACACTTTACCTTAAGAGTCGGTTCACACTGGGGCGACACGACTTCCAGCGCGACTTTCAGAGGCGACTCAGACACGACTTGAGCATGAACCACAGGGCGATCTGGGGAGATTTACAACACGACTTGGAAGTCATCTCCAAGACAGGAGACATTCCAGTGGCCAATAAAACAACAATCAGCTCTGGGAGAGGGAGGGGGAGGGAGAGGTTTGCCTAAGAAATGTATGTTATCTTATCTGGAAAGTAGCTAGTGATCAGACATCTGAGGCGACAAGTCGGATTGAAGTCGTACAGGAACCTTTTCTGAAGTCGGGGCGACATGAGTAGTGTGTATTAACACCGCTCCCATTCACCAATATTGTTTTTCTCTACATCGCGACTTGGGACAACTTGAGGTGACCTCAAGTCAGATCCCAAGTCACCCCAGTGTGAACCGACTCTGAGGGTAATGGATTAGTAATGGTTACAATATAAAAGACGTAATGATTCAGTAGTAGACATCACAAAACAAATAGTTACAAGAGCAGACTAAAAAAACTATAAACAAAAATGTTGTTTACATTTCCGGAAAGAAGTGGGAAGAAGTAAGAAATGTATCTAATCCCACCCCTTCTCCATAAGTAATAATTAACTATTCAATGGCCCATCGCTATAAAGTCATGCAATAATTAGTAATTCAAATAGAATATAGCAATTACCAATAATCTAACTACACAATCATACACATACATGCATATACACACCCAAACAAAACCAACAATAATACAAAAAAAAATCAATAACAATATTAATAAAAAAAACAATGAACAGACCATTATAGTTCAAACACCTTCATTCTTATACCTTGATTTTTTTTTTTATACCTAGTTTTAGCCCTGGTTCACACTGGTGTCTTTTGACATGCAATTTGACATGTAAAATCGGCGGCAATTGTCAGAAATGGCACCGTCCTAATTGGTGCAACGTCTGCCGCGCTGCACCGATTTAAAAAAAGTAGTTTCTGTACTACTTTTTCCGATTTCGGGGTGCAATTTACATCTGTGCAGAAACCTGAACAGGTGTCTCTAAAATGCGGCTGAAATCGGGAGTGACAAGCGGGAGTGAAATCGTGCGAGTTCAGCTTCATTCCCGTAGCCCAGTGTGAACCTGGGCTTAAACTGGTTTATCCTTAGGCCCCTTTCACATTGAGGCGTGGAGCCGCGGTGACGGTATAGCCGCGCTATTTGTAGCGCCGCTATACCGTCGTGTTTACCGCGATATTCGGGCGCTAGCGGTGAGGTTTTAACCCCCGCTAGCGGCCGAAAAAGGGTTAATACCGCCCGCGTTGCGGGCGGTATTACCGCGCTATTACCGCGGTTTCCCATTGATTCCAATGGGAAGGCGCGCTATAGGAGCGGTGAACACACCGCTCCTATACCGCGGTAAAGATGCGGCTAGCAGGACTTTTGGAGCGTTCCTGCTAGCGCACCGCTTCAGTGTGAAAGCCTTCGGGCTTTCACATTGAACACTACAGGGCATGATTTTTCATGCGGTATAGCAGCGCTATTTTTAGCGCTGTACCGCATGAAAAACGCCTCAATGTGAAAGGGGCCTTAGACATCTCTTGAGCTCCACGTTGAAACTGCTCCACAGTTTCACATAACAAATAGAAATACAGAAGCTTTTCCTAGTTAGCGAAGTCAGTTTTAAAATTAAATATTCCCTATAGATTATAACTCCCTTGCAATAAATAATTTTTGTATATTTCCTGGTAATAGTTTTTTTGCTTTAAATATTATTTGTAATGTCCTTGAATTTTAGGAGTTTTAACTGTAAGAACAAGGAGTTTGTGTGATCCCTATATCCTGCTCCATAAATAATCTGTATTGCTTTATTTTGCAATATAATCAATGGATATATTATAGTTATATATTATAGTTATATAATATGTATATATATTATAGTTATATAATTATTGCCCCCAAATCGCTGAACAATAGTTAGGAATTGGACGGACTATTGAACACTATAACATATGGAGTGATCGCAAAATCACTGCCCAAACAAAAAATATTAGTGTAATCAGCAAATACCATCTTTAATACTTTTGACACCATACATAAATCATTGATCTAAGAATAAACAATTTAGGGCCCAACACTGACCCCTGGAGGACGCAACAAGTAATCTCCAATCATGAACAATAATCGCCCAATCTCACAAACTGCCTCCTTTTAGTCAAATAACTCCTTACCCAGTCTAACATTTTACCCCTAATACCATAATGTTCTAATTTACTAAATAATATGTCATGGTTTATTGTGTCAAATGCTTTCTGTTAAATGTGATGGCGCGTACACACGATCAGAATTTCTGACAAGAAAAGTTCGGTGTGAGCTTTTGGTCGGAAATTCGGAACCGTGTGTAGGCCCCATCGGACTTTCTCTGTCAAAAATGTGAGAGCTGGTTCTCAAATTTTCTGACGGGAAAAGTTCTTGTCGAAAATTTCGATCATCTGTATGCAATTCTAAAGCGCAAAAAAAACGCATGCTCGGAATCAATTTGATGCATGCTCGGAATCATTGAACTTAATTTTTCTTAGCTCGTTGTAGTGTTGTACGTCACTGCGTTCTTGCCGGTCGGAATCTATTAACCACTTGCTTACTGGGCACTGTAACGGTCGCCACCGTTTACGACCTTCCATCCAACCACGACAAGCTTATCTGACACACTGCGACAATCTTGCATACACGATCCATATCCTTTCCCAGAATAAGACGAGACAGAGCTCCGTACTTGCTTCCAAAGATATGACCCCTTTATTGATATTTTCTCAGCTTCTTATACAGTTTCAAGCATAATGCAGTTAATCACAGGACAATGTAGTCTCCACCCCCCTTCAATCATGGGGGGCTTCAATCACCTTAAAATGCATTCAGGTAAGCTAATTATGTAGACACGTCGGCACCGCATCATCAATAGAGTTAACTCAGAGAGGATGACATCAAAACCAAATACTATCACACCTGAGCATTAATACATTCCTGTATCCATAGAATTCAATTAACCTTTAGAATAACACAATAGGGTAAACAGAGAGCTCCACACAATGAAAGAGTCTTTCTTGCAATTAACACCTTTTGAACAGAATGTGTCTTTCACAGTGAATAGCCAACACCTCAAGACACTTCAATAGCCTTTATACAATGTCTTGTGAGTCACTTGTCTTGTAGACCTGAATTAACACCTTTTAAAAGCATGTGTGCCCATATTGAATAGGCAACAGCTTGTGATATCTCAAGACATCCACTTTGTAATATTCCAGTCCTGCAATATGAATTATTATTAATGCCCCATCTCATGTAATATATAAATTATGATTCTTTGTCACCCTATGGCCCTAGTGGACATAAGGTGACCCTAGACATAGGAATATCTCAGTCTGTCACGGTTCTTTCCGTTACATCACTCCCCTTTCGGTGGGAGACGGACACAGGTGGGAACCCCAAACGGGTTGACTCCGAAGTCCGTCAGTAGTTCCAGTCCTCCCATGCTGGTATCCATACTGTACCCCAAATAAATGGCTCCAAACTGAGCATTACTCACCCGCCAACCTCTGCCTCTCTCAGAGAACACGCCTGCCGCTGGGGAAAAGGCAGGGTGGCTGGGCTCAGTCCATCATGCTGTTGGGGGTCTGGGCCAACTGCCCCCCCTTCCTGGGGTATACCAGTGGAGACTGAAGTCCCATCCACTGGTGCTAGGTGAAAACCCCCCGGTGCTTGCAAAGCAAAGCCGACATGCTCCTGTCCCAGTCCTGTACCATTTTCTGGGGTTGTGCCAGTGGAGACTGAAGTCCCATCCACTACCCCAGGAACCCCCTCTTCTGTTAGTGAGGAGCAGAGGCCTGGGGCACTCTGCTCTGTTGCCAGCTCTTCCGCTGGGTTGCTCTCAGTGGAGACCACAGTCCCATTCACTACCACAGGGTCCCCCTCTTCCGTTAGTGAAGAGCAGAGGTCCGTGAACTCTGTTCTGTTGCCAGCTCTTCCGCTGGGTTACTGTGAGTGGAGACCACAGTCCCATCCACTACCACAGGGTCCCCCTCTTCCGTTAGTGGAGAGCAGAGGTCCGTGACCCTCTGTTCTGTTGCCAGCTCTTCCGCTGGGTTGCTGTGAGTGGAGACCACAGTCCCATCCACTACCACAGGGTCCCCCTCTTCTGCTAGTTGGGAGCAGAGGCCTGGGGCACCCTGCTCTGTTGCCAGTGATTCAGCTGGGGGTAAAAGCTTTACCACCTCAGCTTGTTGCTGGAGGGAGGGGCCAACCGCCCCGGCTCTCTGGAACTCCACACCATCTGCTTCGGATTTAGGGATGAAAATCTCCATATTTTCCACTGCCGATTCATCAGCCATGATTTCACAGTTATCTGACCTTTCCTCATAGCCCCAGGCAATGGGAGCCCCACCCTGCTGCTGAGCCGAGTCTAGCAGTTGTCTGTAGGCGACCTCCAGCTCCCATTCTTGAATGGCCAGAAATTCTAAATCTTCCTGTGACCAGTGGCCTCCCGAGATATTCAATTTTTCCTCTCTGTGCTCCATTATGTCCTCCAAGCGCCACTCCCGATCATCCCCGAAGTCGGGATCACTGGACATCCTCCAATACAACAATCCCAGGCCATCATAGTCATAGCCTTCTGTGGGGCTGTCATCCGCTGACCACGGGCACTCTTGGGCTACATACCACCGGAGGGCTCTGTAGCTCTCGTCCAGCTGCATCTCTGCCCAGATCAGCCTGCTTAACTCTGCTATCCACTCCTGCTTCGGTTGTTCCCCTAACAACAGCATTCGTACGTCATACTGCGGCCAGTACCTTGCATAGATGGAGGGCAGGATCTTTCCTTGGTGTTGCTGCTCCAGAGCTAATGCTTTCTTCCAGAGTTGGCAACGAATCACATCCGACCATCCCAACAGGACCTCCTCTGATACTGGTCCTCTATGCTGTATCCGCATCTCTTGTAACCTCATTTGGAATTCCTCTTCCATGGAGACTGGTATCTGCACCTCTCCTCTCTCTTTAGTTGGTGCCGCTGTGCCTTCAGCTGCTGCAGCACTTCTTTGCTGTCGCAAGGTGGCATCTACAGCCGCTATAACCCGGTCTATGATCTCCGGTGGAGGATTAGGACCATATTGTGCCAGTCCATGTTTAACAGCCCGATCAAAAAAATTTTCCTCAGGTGTCCTGTCTGTTACGCTGGGCCTCTTAGCTCTATTCATTTTGACTAGTTCTGCGATAATGTCCTTTTTCTTACGGTTGCTGGCCGGTCTGCCCCGGCTCTCCAGTAAGTCCATGAGGGAAGAGAGCTTCATCTGTTCATACAGCGTCTCCATTGTCCTGTGTCCTTGTAGCCGTCCTTCTGATGATGGAATCATCTCACTGCTGCCACCAAATGTAACGGTCACTCCTGATCATCCCCGAAGTCGGGATCACTGGACATCCTCCAATACAACAATCCGAGGCCATCATAGTCATAGCCTTCTGTGGGGCTGTCATCCGCTGGCCACGGGCACTCTTGGGATACATACCACCGGAGGGCTCTGTAGCTCTCATCCAGCTGCATCTCTGCCTGGATCAGCCTGCTTAACTCTGCTATCCACTCCTGCTTCGGTTGTTCCCCGAACAACAGCATTCGTACGTCATACTGCGGCCAGTACCTTGCATAGATGGAGGGTAGGACTTTTCCTTGGTGTTGCTGCTCCAGAGCTAGCGCTTCCTTCCAGAGTTGGCAACGAATCACATCCGACCATCCCAGCAGGGCTTCCTCTGATACGGGTCCTCTGTGCTGTATCCGCATCTCTTGTAACCTCCTTTGGAATTCCTCTTCCATGGAGACTGGTATCTGCACCTCTCCTCTCTCTTTAGTTGGTGCTGCTGTGACTTCAGCTGCTGCAGCACTTCTTCGCTGTAGCAAGGTGGCATTCAGAGCCGCAATAACTCGGTCCCTGATCTCCGGTGGAGGGTTAGGACCATAATGTGCCAGTCTTAGGTTAACAGCCCGATCAAAACTTTCTTCCTCGGGTGTCCTGTCCGTTACGGCGGGCCTTTTAGCTCTATCCATTTCGACCAGTTCTGCGATAATGTCCCTTTTCTTACGGTTGCTGGCCGGTCTGCCCCGGCTCTACAGCTTCCTGTCTCTGGAGAGGAGACCGCTCTGTGTCCCTTGTACATAGGGACACAGATCGGTCACCTCCCCCAGTCGCCCCCCTCCACCTACAGTTAGAACACTATACAGGGAACATATTTAACCCCTTCCTCACCCCCTAGTGTTAACCCATTCAATGCCAGTCACATTTATACAGTAATTAGTGCATATTTATAGCACTGATTGCAGTATAAATGTGAATGGCGGCAAAAATGTGTCCGATGTGTCTGCCATAATGTCGCAGTCCTAATACAAATCGCAGATCGCCGCCATTACTAGTAAAAAAAAAAAAAAATTCTTTCCCCTATTTTGTAGGCGCTATAACTTTTGCGCAAACCGTCTTACATTTGAGATCATTTCTCATTGGCCGCATAGATCGCGCTGTAAAAAGCCGCTGTGATTGGCTATTTACCGCGATCTGTGATTGGCTGTGTCCAAGGGACACGGCCAGCACAGAAGTTCCCCGCGCGCACTCAAAAGACGGCGTCCCAGAGATTCAGAGCCACCCTGCGGCCGTACATAGTCGTACGGCCGTCGGGAAGTGGTTAACACCAGTGATGTTGTTCTAGTAACGTGAGTAATGCACATTGGGCCCATTAATTGCCATGCATGTTGAATTGCCTTCCTTGCACCTTTACAACTCTTTTGGTTTTCTGTCCACTTTGGTTTGTTGCCAGTCCATTCAAAATGAATAGACTACCCTAACAAACTGCACGTTAACATGCAACATAACAAACAGGTGTGAATGTGCCTTTACAGTTCCTCCCATGTCCTCACCTCACACATCGAGTGTGCAGTTAAATTACAGGACCAGAAAGGAATGATTTGTTCTAAATTAACAATAAGTTCCCGAAACAGGGGAAAAGGCTATGTTTTACTTGATTGCTTCCTATCTGGTTTTCTTTCTTCCTTCTTTTTTTTTTTTCCCACACCTGGCTGTTCAAACACTCATGACCATATAAACAGAAGACACGCCCCATCTGATCCACCAATGGGCAGCTTGGTGGTATTGTATACAAGTTGGCTATGTATGCAGCAGACTACAGAAAATGTTAAGAACCCTAGAGCCTAGTATGTACGCCATGTAGGTACCACATAAGACTGGTGCTATAAACCCTATTAATGTTCACATAGAACAGCTTTATAAAGTCAAATCTTTGGAGTATGACATTTTATTGTGTTCTAAATCTTTCACAGTCGCAGTCATAAGTATTTCAGCAGCAGTAGTAACTGGCTATAAACAAACTCACACTTGCAATAGCAGCCTTGAGTTTGTTTACATTTTCTACAGAGATTTGTAGTAGCTTTTGTATTTTACAGAAAGATTGGAGATTATAATCTGTTTGTATGCACCAAAAATACGTTAGTTTGTCTCTGAAAAATTTGATTTGATAAATAATTATCCAATTCTTTTACGATACAATTTTTTTAAAACTACCAGCTTTTAATTCTATAGGTTCTCTGCATTTACAAAATCTTGTTTTGGGGCTTTTAAGTAAGTTTCATGTCCAAAATGTGAATTTTTTTTTATTAAAGGGTTAATGCATATATATTTGCCTTTTTTTTTAGGATCCCTTTTCACTGAACGCAATCAACCAAGACCTCAAAGATTCAACAACTCTGGTAGGCTGTTTCTGTATACTATATACACACACACACAAATATTAAAACCCTAAGCCAAATGGCTTAATAAACAACTGAATACATAAATGATAACCATTTTACCTACCAAAACTCTCTCCCCCACCCCCCTCTAGTGGCCCGAGCACTGCTACAAAGATGGTGGTGGGTGCTCATTCTCCAGCCATTTGTATTTATATTCTGAATTTAGCTAAAGGGCAATACTGGTACCTTTATGGTGTCTATGCTAGAATTTTTGTTTTTACATTCATTTATCATTAATTAGTACTTAGGGGGGATTATCACAGCAATAGAATGTTGCATACTTGTATATACTGTACGATTAAACAAATTCCCAATTTTGCACTTTGTTGTTGTTGATCCACTCTACTAAAGATGTGGAGTTGTCTGTATCTTGACAGGAGATGATAGAAAACCTTCTTAATAAGAATATGGGTGTCAGTAAAAAACAAAGAGAGGTGATCCTTTGCATTATATCCTGCACACCTTTGTGCTTACTCATTATAAATCCAATATGCAGTTGGTTTGCCCTTGATAAACCCCCCTCTCCCCAACCCCCACCCCTGATTTTAGCAAGTTGTAAAGTAATACAATGTCAATATTTTCAGTATGCACAGAGCATGGACAACAAAGAAATTCTGTAACTGTATATCGGTTTCGCCCTGGTGGAAAGTCTGTTTTTTCCTGTAGTATTTTCTTTTGTGTGCAGTTACAAAACAATCATATGTAACAGCACCTTCTCAGTGTAAACTAACAGTAACTGAGTTCATGAAAATCCAGCAGGATTACTTAGCTTCACTCAAATTCCAGGCAACAGGGTACTATCTCTAGGATGTCCAGATATAGAATATTACTACATTTTTCAGAAAAGATGTTATTAAAGTTATTGTTTAAGGCAGTGGTCTCCAAACCGTGGCCCAGGGGCCGGATGCGGCCCTTTGCTTGCCTTTATCCAGCCATTGGGGCAGTATCCCTCCCACTGATACAAGACACTATTCTAACATCTGACACTGACAGTGGAGCACCATTTCTCCCACTGACACCACTAATGGGCCACTATTCCTCCCTATGATACTAATGATGGGGCACTATTTCTCCCCCTAATTCCTTATGTTAAGTCCCACTGATGCCAAGAAAATTTCCACCCCCCGCTGACCAAAGTCTGGCCCTCCAAGAGTCTGAAAGACAATAAACCGGCCATTTGTTTATAATGTTTGGAGACCCATGGTTTAAGGCATGGGTGCTCAACATGTGGCACCCATGGTTTAAGACAGGGGTGTCCAAACTTTTTTCAAAGAGGGCCAGATTTGATTAGGAGAAGTGAACCTACGTGAGGGCCGACCATTTTGCCTAACATTCTTTGAACCATTAAAATTAAATGCAAATGAACTAATACACTGGCCAACAAGAATTCTCATGCCTTTTTGGCTCAAGTGTCTAAGGATCAGCTTGGGCGTCTTATTTGGATATACCATATTTATCAGCATATAGCACGCACCTTAATTGCAAGAGGGAAGTTTCAGGATTTTTTATTTTTATTTTAAATAAAAAATTGTGAAGCAAAATAAGGATCAGTGCCCATCAATGCAGCCTAAACAGTGCCCATCTGCAGCCTCACCATTGCCATGAATGCAGCCTTCCCATTGCCATTAATGCAGTCTCTGAATGTAGCCTCACTATTGCCATAAAAGCAGCCACACCATTTACATGAATGCAGCCTCTGAATGCACAATGCTCGGGGATTTGTTGGGGGCTACAACAGATATATATCCAAATTACCAGTGGGGCCGCATTAAACCCCCAGGGCCAGACTTTGGACATGCCTGGTTTAAGGTATTAATGTTGCACTAAAATTTTGTTTTGAAAACAAAATTAAAAATATATTGAAATAATTATTCCTAACTCAAAATGTACCTTTCATTACTTTCCAATTACAGTAAAACCTTGGTTTGAAAACGTTTTGCAAGAGAAGCAAAATGTTTTAATACAATTTTTCCTTGATATACAAGCGATGTCTCGATAGAAGACTAGCGTCATGTCACAACTGAGTATAAAAAAAGGAGAGGAGCCTCTAAGGAGCCTCTAAGCGTAGCAATATGGTTACATTTAATGAAGGTACAACATTTAGAAACTTACGGTATTTGTACACTAAGGGCTCTTTTACACGTGTTCATCCGATCCGCCAGACGGAAGGAAAAGTAGGTTTTTCATCCGGCATACTTTGGCGGATCGGAGCGGATGTCAGCAGACATGTCTCCGCTGACATCCGCGATCCCATAGGGAATGTCCGTGTGAAAGAGCCCTAAGAGTCGGTTCACACATATGCGGCACGACTCCTGTATAGAAGTCAATGCAAGTCGCCCCGAGCCGCCCCGAAGTTGTACAGGGAGTCAATTTCTAAGTCGGAGCGACTTGCGTCGCTCCGATTAGAACGCTCCCATTGCATTACATGGGAAGCGACCTGTCAGGCGGCTCAGCCTGTGTGTGAACCGACTCTTAGAGGTGCCTCTCTTCTCTTATATACCCTGTAAAAAAATGCTTTGATATACAAGCGCTTTGGATTACAAGCATGTTTCTGGAATGAATTATGTTCGCAAACCAAGGTTTTACTGTACCTTTTTCTTTGGCTACAGACTTTGTTTGGAGGGTGGCGATGTTCAAGGCGAAGTTCCGCCCTCTCTTGCTCACTCCCAATATGCACTAGGAACTAAAGGACTTGTAGTATGCATAGAGGAGTGCACATGACCAAACTACCGAGCACTGCTCACTCCTAACATCGGTTCACTCCAAACAAGTGAGAGCAGGCAGAAAAACACAGGAAGAAAAACATTCATGAAAAATTGATTACATGTAAATTAAGTGGTGGATATGCCACACCTGACCGTAAACACTATAAGCACTCGGCACACCAAAGCAGGGAGACCTTTGAACCCAACTAGTTTTGGAGAAAAGTGTGCATTGACATAAGTTTTTTTTTTATCCTGCATCTGGGCATGCTATCTGTGAATCTCTCATAAAGGTCCTTTGGTTTCCTGTTGCATGGATCCTGGTTTGTGCCTAGTTACGCCCAGGGCTTTTTTTCTGGGGGAACTTGGGGGAACTCAGTTCCACCACCTTTGGCTCAGACCCTTTGGTGCCTGCTCACCACAATCACTTGTAAACACAGAAGTCTGGTTTCTGTGTTTACAAGTGACAGCTTTGTAACCCCCTGAACTCTGCACTCTGTATGTAATGCAATTCTGGTATTTAATGCCCCTTTAAGACCCTTCTACTGTTTGTGAAATCTGAACGGGTCGTGGTTGAGTTCCTGTACCTATTTTCTGAGAAAAAAAGCTCTGGTTACGCCTAATTAATAAACTTGTAATTACTAGAAAAGTAATTAACCATAAAAACTAAACTGTGTACATTGCTCAAATAGGGTATGCTAGATATCCACAGTATGAGTCCCAAAGAAACCGCTCAGAGGAACCCTATAATATGTACACAGGAGGGCTCAATGAAGATGAACAGCTGCAACAAGCCTTGCAGGAGAGTCTTAATGAAACCGGTAAGAATGCTACAACTGCTAATTTTAAATCAGTTGTGAAAATAATGTGTTAAACAGTGAATGTCTGAAAATTGGAAGGCAGGAACCTGTTACTGAATATAGATGCAAAATATGCAGAGAGATTGAGGGGGTTTACCTGATTAATAACCCTTTTTCCTCCATCACAATGTTTTAATAGATAATGGGAATGTTTTCTAAAAACTGAAAATATTAATTAAATAAAAAGAAAATTGATGCATTGCTAGGGACCAATCATATGTCTACATTGGCAAAAAATACGATTGCTGTGCTCCACATTTCTTTGTTATGACTAGAATAGGAGGGCTCTGATCATGGAGGTTGCAATCTAAAGGAGGAAAGAACACGGCTCAGTGAAGCTATTACAGAGGTTCCAGGAAGCACAACTGTTCCTTGGGGCTCAATATGTGATCAAAGTTCAGACAATATTGGCGGTATGAAGGTGTATGTGTACAGTGTATGTATAGGAGATTTCAGTGACTGCTGAGCTGGACTCATTGGATGACTTCTAACACACAGCAGTTAACCCTCTCATTTCACACTACATCCAAACATTTACTTTTCAGCTTTCTAAAATATATTTTGCAGTCTTTTTTGTCTTTCTCTTATAAAAATAAATAAAAGTAAACTGTAACACACAGCCAAAGTTTTTAATGGGAGTCTGTTGGTCAAAAACCATCAATGTCCACTTTTCCCCAAGTGAGCAGATAGAATGTTCTCATGGACTTGTATTTCTTATGCAGTATGTAACCAAAAAAATTAAATTTGAGTTAGGTGAAAACATCCATTAAAATGTGCTTCCGTTTCTGTGACTACTGAGTACTATTAGGAACGTCTCCTTCCTATGCCTTGTTTTCCCAGGACAAGCGCCTGGCATTTCTGATTTCTCTATTGTTCACCAAGAGGTGAAATCAGGTATTTGGGGCCCAGCAATTCAAACCTAATGAGCACCATTCTATAAATTTATCAGACTTAGTACATCATATAAGCAGTGGCACAAGGCAAGGGGCACTCCGTTACCTACTAGAGGGGTGCAGAGATAAGAAGCACTCCCTCTTAGTACACACAGTGGTCCAAAACAAAGGTCTAATTTTTACAGAATTTGGAAAACTCCTTAAAGAGCATCTTTAATCAGAAATATTTATGAGCTGAAATCACAATAGTCCCTCTGAAAATGCAAGGTGCCTAGCTCTTTCTGGCATTAATATTTTCACTGACCCAGAACTAGCATATGCAGCAAATTAGGTCAGAGTAAAGCCAAACCTTTTGGATCTGCCTTCTTGTTTCAGGCCGTTCATTCAAAGAGTTATCTTCTTTAAAGACCTCAACAATGCCATCACCTTATTTTTCTGAATGATTTACCTTTAATGCAGGGGTGTCCACATTTTTTTTCAAAGAGAGACAGATTTAGGTGGGGGGGGGGCATGGGTAAGGGCTGACCATTTTGCCTGATATTCTTTGAACCATTAAAATTTGGTCTAAGTGTGTTTGTCCGAGCACTAATACACTGCCCATCAAGAATTATCTGCCTTTGTGGCTGTATGTGGTGAAGAGATGAGCTTGGGCGTGTTATATGGATATATACAGTTGTACTCAAAAGTTTAAATACCCTGGCAGAATTTATGATTTCTTGGTCATTTTTCAGAGCATATAAATAACACAAAAATTACTTTAACTCATGATTAGTGTTTGGCTGAAGCCATTTATTATCAATCAACTGTGTTGACTCCTAATGCTATCATAATCGCAACATAAACCACCCAAATGACCCTGATCAAACGTTTACATACCCTGGTGATTTTGGTCTGATAACATGCACACAAGTTGACACAAAGGGGTTTGAATGGCTATTAAAGGTAACAACCCCACCTGTGATCTGTGTGCTTGTAATTAATGTGTGTGTATAAAAGGTCAATGAATTTCTGGACTCCTAACAGATTTGTGCATCTTTAATCCAGTGCTGCATTGACGTTTCTGGATTTTGAGTCATGGGGAAAATAGAAAATAATTGTCAAAGGCTCTGCGGGGAAAAAGTAGTTGAACTGTATAAAATGGGAAAAGGATATAAAAAGATATCCAAGGAATTGAGAATGTCAATCAGTACTGTTCAAACTCTAATCAAGAAATGGAAAATGAGGGGTTCTGTTGAAACCAAACCACGATCAGGTAGACCAACTTTCGGCCACAACTGCCAGGAAAATTGTTCGGGATGCAAAGAAAAACGCACAATTAATTCAGGGCTCACCATTGACACTAATACAACCTCACCATTGCCACGAATGTAGCCTCACCATTGCCACAAATGCAGCCTTACCATTGTCATTAATGCAGCCTGATCAATGCCCATCTGCAGCCTCGGAGGGGACAGGGAGGGGGACTGGACGAGCATCAATAGAATACATACAGGAGAATCTTCGGTTTATGTAGTGGCCTCTTTAATACAAAGTCCCACCTCTTGTGATGAACAGAACAGTCGTCCAATGGCGTGAGGTGACTTTCTATTACAGACGCCGCCGAGTAAACAAGAGATTCTCCTGTATGTAATCTGTCAGCACTCGTCCCTGTCCCCTCTGAGGCAGTGCTGATAAATATGGTATTATATCGCTGGGGGCCACAAAAGAGTTGATAGACATATCTATCTATATATGTGTGTGTATATATTGTAAGATTGGGGTAATCAGACCCCAGCGGTAGGTGCGTTTTTTTTGTTTTTTTTTATATATATATACATTTTATTTTATCTTTTCTCATTTAATACATACCTATTCCTTACGGCATCCTTTGCAATTCAATTGAGATACATTATACAAAATTTTTACACTCATATGATATTACAACGTCCATCTCTATTTGACCCAACCCCCCCCCCCCTTATTCTCTGCGCTCTACATAAAAAATCTATCCATCACCAGTTTTGGTGGTGCGACACTCGCATCTCCCAGCCAGGAATGCCAAATCTCTTCAAATTTGCCCACTGCCTTCCTTCGTTTATAGGCCAGATGTTCTCTACCCGACAAAGAGTTAACATACACAATCCATTGCTTCCCTGTGGGGGCGGCAGGAGCCATCCAGTAACGTGCAATGAGTTTTCTTGCCAAGTACAGCAATCTTGTTAAGATATAGTACTTTCCTTTTGTGTACTTTCCAGCGTCAATGGCCCCAGGCAAATATACCTGGGGATCCAGTGGAACTGGTACCTGTTCCACCATTACTGTATCTTGCATACTCAGTACTTTTTAGCCTCCTGGCTTTCATTCTTGCCATCCGGCTATTTCAGGCCATTAGCCTAGGCCTTAAGTTCTGTTCCTCAGAACAGAGTTTCCTAGAGACAAGCTCACTCCTCGCTTACTCCTGGTCAGCGCCTTGCTGCTCAATCACCAGTGACATCTGCCTCCTGCAGACATACATACTCTAGCTTCAACCATGCAGAGTCTCTGACTCCTCTCAGAGAGATGGCAGTCCACCTGACTCCCAGGAACAGACTTCCTGTCTGTGGGGTGGGGCTCTGAGCCATGGTCAGGTCAGAATTAAATAGCTGAAGACACAGTTGTGCAATTAGTGCGTCTTTCTCTCCAAAATCTGGCGTAAACCAGCAATCTTTCAGATGGCACAGAGTTTCACCACATATATATATATATATATATATATATATATATATATATATATATATTATCCATCTATCTCCAAATCACCAGGGGGGCTGTATTAAACCAGAACCTTGACCGCGGGCTGGACTTTGGACAAGCCTGCTTTTGAAGTATATCTAAACTCAAAAACAAAAATGTAATGTATTGAAGTTTACCAGTTCTTACATGTGCTGGCAGCATTGGTTGAAATGTAAAAAAGGAAAAGAAGGGCGCACCCACCTTGCGCATTACCGATGACAAGGTTTAATTATTATGTACAAAAATCGAGGCTACTCACAAAACCAAGTTAAAATACAAGTGTATACATCACTCCGTCAACAGGGATATATGCCTCCTGAAGGCCTTCAACTGGAACCAGTCAGCCGGAGAGTCCAGGCTACATATAATATGGCTTGCGCATTACGAGGGCGAGCTCTCTTCTTCAGAGCCAAAGTAGTAGTATCATTGCATTGCATTGGTTTTCTTTCCTTGAGGTAAAGAACATTTTCAACAAGTACAGAACATATTTGTTAATCTTGCCAGAAATGCAGTCTCCTTGACACTCACTGAGAGCTCAAATTCAAGCACAAAGAATATGATTTTTCTTGAGTAAACATGTGGTCCCATCAACCCACCATGTAAAGGAAATAAACAAAAGTATATATGCTTGAAATTCAGCTTCTTTGACAATCATGGCTCTCATGAATCTCTCCATAAATACAGTAAAGATGTGAGTCGAACCTCGAGGGGACAAAAAGAGCATTAAAGGAGAAGTTCAGGATAAAAACAAACCATTAATTTTTTCCTAGGTGGATGCAGCATCAAAGACCAGTTTGTTCAGTTCTAGGTCTTTAGTAAATAAAGAGACAGTGACTGTCAGTCACTGGCTCTCTGCTCTGCCTCTCCAGCACTCAGTTGAGCACTGGGCTCTGGAGGAGGGTGGGAGCCTCTGGCCTCTCAGCTGTTGGTCCAGGCATCTGGGTTGATCCCAACATTAACCACTTGACCTCCGGAAGGTTTTACCCCTTTATGAATAGAGCCTTTTTTGCTATTCAGCGCTGGGCTACTTTAACTGGCAATTGCATGGTCATGCAACTCTGTACACAAATTACATTTTATATAATTTTTTTTTATCACACATATAGAACTTTCTTTTGGTGGCATTTGATCAAAAAAAAAAAAATATATATATTTTTTATTATATAAACAAAAAAGACCTAAATTTGTGGGGGGGAAAATACAAATTTTTGCTTTCTGTTTTAAAACTTATCCAATAAAAAGTCTAATTTTTGTGTTTTTGTTTTATACGTTTATGCCAACTTGTATTCTGCTACATGTCTTTGAAAAATGGTAATGGCGGTGAACAGCAACTTATAGTGTGACTGTTGGCGCCAGATTTCCCGCCACCCTATCTGGGAGGGTCACTAACTGACCCTGTCATCGCTTGTGATCCGTTATAATACTGTACTAATGACACTGTCTGGAATGGGGGTTAACATCTAGGGGCAATCAACGGGTTAACTGTGTGCCCAATGTGTGCTTATTTTGCTCTACTATCTGTTTTTACTCCTTGTCTTATAGTTGCAGGGAGAAGAAACAGTCAGATCGCTGTTCACAGTACAGAGAGTTCTGTGTTTTTGTAACCACAGAACTGTGTGTGTGATTGGTCACAGCTGATCGACTGACTTCAGCCAAAATCATTGACTGAAATCAGCTACCAAACTCGTGCTGTGTCCAATTACAGCATGATTCAGCAGGGGGCATGCGCAAGTGTACAGGTACATTGTCCTGTGGGCTGGTAGCAAGTAGTTAAAGTAAGGATCTCTCTAGAGCAGCCTTTCTCAACCTTTTCAACACAGAGAAACCCTTGAAAGAGTTCTCCGGTCACAGGGAACCCCTGCTTAAAATATGAAATCTACACCTCCTAACAGATAGCAAAAAATATCAGTGGTGTCAGTGGGAACTTATCTGAGAGACCCCTTGCTTGGCAATCGCTGCTCTAGAGTCTGGACCCGCTGAGTGATGTCAGCCGATAGCTCCCTTTAGCATGCTGTCAGCTGAATATGGGTTACAGGAGTGCAGAATAATGGTGCACTCATATGACCCACAGGAGCGGTAGGGCCAAAAGAGCTTGGGCCCTACTTTTTTCTTTTAATCGCATTATTACCAGGTAAAAATAAAGGGAAACAAAGCCTGATAAATTAAGCAAATGCAGCCACTACATCTAAGGGCCAATAAGTTGCATTATATTTCATGTTTTATTTTGGGTTTAGATGCTCTTTAACCACTTACGGACCGCCGCATGTACATATACGTCGGCAGAATGGCACGTACAGGCACATTGGCGTACCTGTACGTCCCTGCCTAGACGTGGATCGGGGGTCTGACCGGTACTGGCGGCGGTCCCCGTGGCTCTGGGAGCGATCCGGGATGAGGGGGCGGCGGTTCGTTTTTGTCCGCCCCCTCACGATCGCTCCCAGCCAATGCGCGTCCTTCCTCCGCCCTCCTTTGCCTGCACTGTAAACACAGGCAGAGGAGGAAGTGACGTCATCGCTCCTCCCGCCGGTATTTTTGTCCGGCGGAGCAGAGGAGACATCACACAGTGAGTACACAAGCACTACACTGACACCAGGACACATAGGCACACAAATCCCCCCCCCCGATCACCCCCCCTGTCACACTGTCACTAAATAGCAGTGATCATACTGATCACTGCATTTAGTGTCAGTGTGACAGACAGTTAGTGTCAGGCAGTTAGTGTTAGGTCCAGGATAGCCCCCTACCCCCCCCCCCCCAATAAAGGTTTTAACCCCTTGATCACCCCCTAGTTAACCCTTTCACCCCCCTTTTGCCAGTGTCACTAAGCGATCGTTTTTCTGATCGCTGTATTAGTGTCGCTAGGGAGCTATTTATTTTTTGATGTTCGCCGCCATGTTTTTATAGCGTTATAAAATTTATGGGGGTACCTAACGCTATAAAAACATGGCGGCGAACCTCAAAAAATATCTAGCTACCTAGCGGCACTAGCGACACTAATACAGCGATTAGAAAAACGATCGCTTAGTGACGCTGGCAATAGGGGGTGAAAGGGTTAACTCTAGGAGCAATCAGGGGTTAAAACCTTTATTAGGTACCCCCATACATTTTCTAATAAAGGTTTTAACCCCTGATTGCCCCTAGAGTTAACCCTTTCACCCCCTATTGCCAGCGTCACTAAGCGATCGTTTTTCTGATCGCTGTATTAGTGTTGCCAATGCCGCTAGGTAGCTAGTTATTTTTTGAGGTCCGCCCGCCAGGTTTTTATAGCGTTAGGTACCCCCATGCATTTTCTAATAAAGATTTTAACCCATGATTGCCCCTAGAGTTAACCCTTTCACCCCCTATTGTCAGCGTCACTAAGCGATCGTTTTTCTTATCGCTGTATTAGTGTCGCTAGGTAGCTAGTTATTTTTATAGGTTTGCCCGCCAGGTTTTTATAGCGTTAGGTACACCATACATTTTCTCATAAAGGTTTTAACCCCTGATTGCCCCTAGAGTTAACCCTTTCATCCCCTATTGCCAGCGTCACTAAGCGATCGTTTTTCTGATCGCTGTATTAGTGTCGCTAGTGCCGCTAGGTAGCTAGTTATTTTTTGAGGTTCGCCCGCCAGGTTTTTATAGCGTTAGGTACCCCCATACATTTTCTAATAAAGGTTTTAACCCCTGATTGCCCCTAGAGTTAACCCCTTCACCCCTATTGCCAGCGTCACTAAGCGATCGTTTTTCTGAACGCTGTATTAGTGTCGCTGGTGCCGCTAGGTAGCTAGTTAGTGCCAGTAACGCTTACACCCACTCGCAAAGCATACACCCCCATATGTGGAATTACACCCCAAAATGCATTCTGCTGCTTCTCCTGAGTACGGGGATACCACATGTGTGAGACTTTTTGGGAGCCTAGCTGCGTACGGGACCCCAAAATCCAATCACCGCCTTCAGGCTTTCTGAATAGCACAAAAAACCCCAAAATGACCCCATTTTGGAAAGTAGACACCCCAAGCTATTTGCTGAGAGGCATGTCGAGTCCATGGAATATTTTATATTTTGACACAAGTTGCGGGAATATGACAAACTTTTTTTGGCACAAAGTTGTCACTAAATGATATATTGCTCACACATGCCATGGTTATGTAGAATTGCACCCCAAAATACATTCTGCTGCTTCTCCTGAGTACGGGGATACCACATGTGTGGGACTTTTTGGGAGCCTAGCCGCGGACGGGGCCCCGAAAACCAAGCACCGCCTTCAAGATTTCTAAGGGCATACATTTTTGATTTCACTCCTCACTACCTATCATAGTTTTGAAGGCCATAAAATGCCAAGATGGCACACAACCCCCCCCCCCCCCCCCCCAAATGACCCCATTTTGGAAAGAAGACACCCCAAGCTATTTGCTGAGAGGCATGTTGAGTCCATGGAATATTTTTTTTTTTTGCCCCAAGTGATTGAATAATGACCAAAAAATAAATAAAAAAAATTACAAAACGTTATCACTAAATGATATATTTCTCACACATGCCATGGTTATATGTGGAATGGCACCCCAAAATACATTTTGCTGCTTCTCCTGAGTACGGGGATACCACATGAGTGGGACTTTTTGGGAGCCTAGCCGCGTACGGGACCCCGAAAACCAATCACCGCCTTCAAGATTTGTGTGCGTGAAATCAAAAATGTATGTCCCGTACGCTGCTAGGCTCCCAAAAAGTCCCACACATGTGGTATCCCCGTACTCAGGAGAAGCAGCAGAATGTATTTTGGGGTAAAATTCCACATATAACCACGGCATGTGTGAGAAATATATCATTTAGTGACAACTTTGTGCAAAAAAAATCAGTTTGTCATATTCCCGCAACTTGTGTCAAAATATAAAATATTCCATGGACTCGACATGCCTCTCAGCAAATAGCTTGGGGTGTCTACTTTCCAAAATGGGGTCATTTGGTGGGGGAGGTTGTGCTATTTTGGCATTTTATGGCCTTCGAAACTGTGATAGGTAGTGAGAAGTGAAATCAAAAATTTGCGCCCTTAGAAATGCTGAAGGCGGTGTTTGGTTTTCGGGTCCCGTACGTGGCTAGGCTCCCAAAAAGTCCCAAACATGTGGTATCCCCGTACTCAAGAGAAGCAGCAGAATGTATTTTGGGGTGTAATTCCACATATAACCGTGGCATGTGTGAGCAATATATCATTTAGTGACAACTTTTTGTAAAAAAAAAAATTATTTGATTTTTTTGTCATTCTTCAATCTCTTGGGACAAAAAAAAATATTCAATGGCCTCTCAGCAGTTTCCTTGGGGTGTCTACTTTTCAAAATTGGGTCATTTGGGGGGGTTTTGTACTGCCCTGCCATTTTAGCACCTCAAGAAATGAGATAGGCAGTCATAAAATAAAAGCTGTGTAAATTCCAGAAAATGTACGCTATAACTTTTGCGAAAACCAATAAATATACGCTTATTGCGATTTTTTTTTACTAAAGACATGTGGCTGAATAAATTTTGGCCTAAATGTTTGACTAAAATTTAGTTTATTCGATATTTTTTACTTTTTGTTATAAGAAAAATCATTTTTCTTCAAAATTTACGGTCTTTTTCCGTTTATATCGCAAAAAAATAAAAATCGCCGAGGCAATCAAATACTATCAAAAGAAAGCTCAATTTATGGGAAGAAAAGGACGCAAGTTTCGTTTCGGTACAACATTGCATGACCGCGCAATTACCAGTTAAAGCAGCGCAGTGCCAAATTGTAAACACCTTGGGTATTTTAGCGGCATATTGGTCCGGTCCTTAAGTGGTTAAAGACATCAAATTTACAGTATATTGAAAAATACCAGAAGTGATCAACGGATTACTCTGATCCAAGCGCTCAATGGTAAACAGCAGCTATTATAAAGAAAAAGTATTAAAAAGCATATGTGTTATTAAAAAATATCAATAAAACATTAACAGCGCTAAAAGCCTTTAAACCTGGCTTATGAGTCAAACACTCTTACTCTGCAAACATAAAAATTAAATTAAATATAAAATTAGACAGTGGGTGTAAATTAACAATGCAAATCGCCCCATATAGGTAATTGTCATCCAAAAATTTCAACCTCCCAGAGTCCCATTCCAAAAGTTAAGTCCAATTGACTCCTTGAATGCTAATTTGCACAATTCTGGTGGAATTCTCAGGGTGCAATCTCTGATCCCCTCAGGTGCTGCAAAATTCACTCTGTCGTGTTCCCCTTAAGGTGTTGTACTAAACCAGGTTGTAGAAATTTTGGGCATTGTATGAATCCAATCAATACGACCAATCTCGGCAAATCTCCTCAGGTGTATGATGATTATATTCATAGGGTATAGGTGCACAGCACAGCAGACATGCAGGGAAGCAAAAGGAGATTGCATATAGTGTAAAACCCTTTTTATTTAAGTATTACAACCCCTGCTACCCGCTTATGCTTACGCAATGTAAAAGAATAAAAGCTTGTCACATAGGATGCTGCATCTACTCACTCAGAAAAAAAGCTTTTTTCTTTCACCAAAATATCTCCTCCGTGAGTCCCGGGTGGATGCTAGCCGCCGTGCAAGTTTGTGGCTACACGACGATCAAACTTGCACGGCGGCTAGCATCCACCCGGGACTCACGGAGGAGATATTTTGGTGAAAAATGCAGCATCCTATGTGACAAATTTACAGTATACTTCACCCAAAATACAAACCTTAAATACATTTAGTATAGTCATCGCAAAAAAAAAAAAAGAGAAATAAATGTAGGTGTTTTAGAGAATTTTATTTGGCTTAGGTAAATGCCTTGCAATTAACAATAGATTTATTTCTTCACATGGGAGGCAAGACAAGTATTGACCTAAAGATGACCCTTGTATAGAATACTGTGAGGTCCGACTCCGCTTACACAAATAGCCCTCCAGCGGTATATGCATTGGTAATTATCACATCATTTTTTCACAGCAATTGAAATAACGTAAGCTCTTACTTAATCACATTAAGACAATATCAGAATCACACTGTGCTTGAGCAGTGCTTTTATTGGCTGCAGTTCCATCATGATTTAATGCTCTCCAATATGATAGAACGCATTTTCACAGCCTCTGACCATGCCACACTGGCTCATACTCTCATCGACTTCTGGCAACTCTCGTAACTTAAGAAAATAAAGCCTTATTTCTATGAAAGCATGTTTTGTCTTAATTCCAATAACAACATTTTTCCACATCCAAGTCGTGAAATGTTTGGAGGCAATATTAAATGAATCTCTTTCTACCTTCATTAACACCCAGGAGAAATATTTTAATTCCTGGAAATATCAAACATGCCATTTATTTGCTTGGTGTTTACATAAGTATGTTGCTGTCCTTACCTTATTTTCATTGAGGTCCAGTCTGCCACTTAACGGATTTTGTTGTATTAAATATGAATCTGCTTTTTATTGGGAGCATAAGTGAAGCTGTTGCAGTGGTTGTTGAAGCCATTTCAGTGAATAGAGGGTTGATTCTTAACAAAATGTTTGATTTCACACTGATGCAGACCTCTTACTCTAAAATAAAACTGTACATTATTGAATACCTCCCTTAAAGAAGGCCTCCAGTCTAAACAAAAAGTTTTGTGTAGTTTCTTGTACCAAAAATACGTAATTCTCTTAATAGAACCAATTAACACATTTCTCTTCTGAAGCAGCAGAGCCGCTGGCATCCTAAACCATACATCAGAGCCAGTTTCTGACAAAATAGGTTACTAGCAGAAAAGAAAATGGGAACCCATATGTTGGACTGCTGTTCTGGCACCGTTTTCAATGATAGTATTTCATTTTAAGGGGCACCTTTGTTTAAAGAGGGGCTAAACTCACAAAACTTCCCTTCTCCCCAACTGTCTCAGTCTCTCGTGGGCACCAGCATCTTCTCCCTGAGTAGAGATGGGTGAACTGTTCAGGCTGGGTATCGATTTGGCAGCGAACAGTTCGGGTGTTTGTAGAATTTTCAGGGCTCTCGGCGGGATGTTTGCCCACCAAATGCAAGTGAATAGCTGCTGGTTGTTCAGAAGCGGGCCGGGAAGCCTGCCACTGCTTACTTAACAACGGATAAGTCATCAGCTGTCAAACATTGCTGGCAATAGAATTTTTTTTTTTAACGGCGTGGGGTCCCCCCCAAATCCATGGCAGACCCCTATCTGAGCATGCATCCAGGCAGGCCAGGAAAGGGGGGGCACTCGCTTGTCCCCTGCCCCTCCTTTCTGGCTTGCCAGGCTGCATGCTCGAATAAGCATCTGATGTGGATTTGGGGGGGGGGGAATCTATTTAAATGTATTTTTTCTTTTCCTTACATATGTCTTTTGCAGCTATACACGGCACAGATGTGCCACTTTACACTTTACAGGCAAATTTGGGACCCCAGCACTATTTTTAAAGGAATTTTTACCGCTCCTCCACCACTCCTGCCCATTGAAATCAATAGGGCACTGCAGCTATGCTGCCGGCAAAGCGCCTCGGTGGTTTTAACCATTTCTCGGCCACTAGCATTAGGGTAAAAGCGTCCCGCTAGCGGCCGAATAGTGGCGCAAAATTTACGGTAAAGTAAAAATGCCGGTGCTTTACTGCTGACGCCGCCCCTGCCCCAGTGTAAAAAGGGGCCTTGGGGTTGACTGGCTGGGAGAAGGTCTGTTTCAGATGCACTGAGATTAGCCTGATAAAAGCAAGCATCAGGGCCATACGTGTACCTCGCTTCAAAGAGCGTATGACAGTTGGTAAAGAGACATTATAATTGCCTCTTCACCGCCCCCGAAAGGGGAAGTTTTGCAAGGAGTCACAGCCGCCTATCCTTAGTAAACATGACGGGGACCCGCAGACCTGCACAGAACCGGCGAGGATGCAGCTAGATCCCTTGACAGATAAGTGTCCTATTAAACATCAGCAGCTACAGTATTTTACATTTTTGGGATGAAGATCCTCTTTAAAGGGAAGAATAACTTGAACTTTTCCTGAACGATGATTTATCTGCTTTGAGATTTCCTTTTATACCCATGTATTTGTAATATAATCACCTCTATTTTTAACATTTGTGATATAAGATGATTAACTTGCTACTATTTTGGAAGTTAAAGGAAACCTGTCATGGCTTGAAAAGAAAAATGTAACATTAATAAGTCACTGGGACCAGATGGCTTGCACCCAAGGGTCCTTAAGGAACGCCTACAAGTATTTGCCAGACCATTGTTCCTAATTTTTACAAAGTCTACTGACTGGAATAGTACCAACCGATTGGAGAAAAGCCAATGTAGCACCAATATTTAAAAAAGGGCAGAGATGCATCCCTGGGAATTAAAGACCAGTTGGCCTAACATCAATTTTATGTAAGCTCTTGGAGGGGATGATAAGGGACTATATGCAAGATTTTAGTAATTACAACGGTATCATTAGCAGTAATCAGCATGGATTCATGAAGAATCATTCTTGCCAAACCAATCTATTAACCTTCTATGAGGAGGTTAGTTGCCATCTAGATCAGGGATCTCCAAACTACGGCCCTCCAGCTGCTGTGGAACTACACTTCCCATGAGGCATTGTAAAACTCTGACATTCGTAGACATGACTAGGCATGATGGGAATTGTAGTTCCTGAACACCTGGAGGGCCGTAGTTTGGAGACTCCTGATCTAGATAAAGGAAGGCCCGTTAGCTGTCCACTGTAACAAAGCCCCGCCACCTCCTCGTCCATGATGGATGGAACACTGAACACTGATAGACAGAACACTGATTCAGTTTGTTATCACGGATGAGGAGGAGGCAGGGCTTTGTTACAGTGGACGGCCGCCGACTGCAGTTGCATGACCCAGCGGGAGATCAAAGGTATGTGAGGCTGCAGATGGGCACACACAGTGAGGCTGCAGATGGGCATTGTTGACCCTCTTTTGCACTTACAGTAGCTGCTGCATTTCCCACCCTAGGCTTATACTCGAGTCAATACGTTTTCCCAGATTTTTTGGTAAAATTAGGTGCCTCGTCTTGTATTCAGGACGGCTTATACTCGAGTATATATGGTACTTTTTTCCCTTTCCCACCCTTCTGCTTTGCAACATTAGGTCTCAATCATAGTGCCTGGTTCTCTTACATAGAAACCCATTCTTAATTCAATCATGTACAGTTCATGTTTTCCAATCAAGCTTAAAGGATCACTAAAGGATTTGTTTTTGTTTTTAGCTAAATAGCTTCCTTTACCTTACTGCAGTCCTGGTTTCATGTCCTCATTCTTCGTTTTTGCTTTGAAGTTTCTGTAATTCTGCTCTGATCTCCACACTTCCTGCTTGTCTGGCTCCTTATGAAAAATCTCATGGCAGCACTATGAAGTGCCTCATGCGCTGTGGCATTAGAAGAATTGTGATATCTCTGACTTTTCAGTCCAAAAAGACTGTCTATTACTCTGAAATTCCTCTAGCGCCGTTCTATGGAAGCAGTAGGTTTAACCACTTAAGACCAAAATGCAGGTAAAGGACCATGCCCCTTTTTGTGATTCGGCACTGCGTTGCTTTAACTGACAATTGCGCGGTTGTGCGACGTGGCTTCCAAACAAAATTTGCGTCCTTTTCTTCCTACAAATAGAGCTTTCTTTTGGTGGTATTTGATCGCCTCTGCGATTTTTATTTTTTGCGCTCTATACAAAAATAGAGCGTCATTTTTGAAAAAAATCAATATTTTTTACTTTTTGTTATAAGAAAAATCAAATAAACTAAATTTTAGTCAAACATTTAAGCCAAAATGTATTTAGCCACATGTCTTTAGTAAAAAAAAATCACAATAAAAAAAAATAGCTACCTAGCCGGAACAGCGACATTAATACAGCGATCAGAAAAATGATCGCTTAGTGACACTGGCAATAGGGAGTGAAAAGGGTTAACTAGGGCGGTGATCAAGGGGTTAAAACTTTAATAGGGGGAGTTACGGGGGCTACCCTAGACCTAACACTAACTGACTGTCACACTGCCTGTGACACTGACACTAACTGCAGTGATCAGTACATATGATCACTGCATTCAGTGACACTGTGACAGGGGGAGGGGGGGGTGATCGCAAGGGGTTAATGTGCCTGCGTGTACTGGTGTCAGTGTAGTGTTGTGCAGACTTACTATGTGATGTGATCTCTCCTCATCGGCGATTGAAAAAAACGCAGAGAGCAGAGATCACATCACTTCCTCCTCCTGTGTTTACACAGGAGGAGGAAATGACACTGCAGGGGAGCGCGCGGGTTGGCTGGGAGCGATCCAGAGGGGGTGGACAAAAAAGATCTGCCGCCCCCTCAGCACAGATCGCTCCTACAGCCACAGGGACCGTCTGATGTACCGGGGGGGTGGGTCCCGATCGGACCCCCGACTCACGTCAAGGCAGCTACATACAGGTACGTTGATGTGCCTGTCCGTGCCATTCTGCCGACGTAAATGTACATGCGGCGGTCATTAAGTGGTTAAAGAGCACACCAAATGCTTAAAATAACTTCTTTAATAACTTCACTTTTCTTCATATATAACACGGCTGCTTTGCAGCAGACAGTCCATGTACAAAAACATGTGATGAATAAGTATAACAGAAAATGGTGGTTCAAATATTCAATCTTGTCATTTAACATAAGATGGTGGATATATTTCTTCAGTATTTATTCTATCTCTATCTCTATCTCTATCTCTCGTTATTCCTTACCTCCTGCTGCCATACAAACAAATTACTCTAAGGCGGCGTACAGACGATCGGATATATCTGATGAAAACGGTCCGCGGACCATTTCCATCGGATATGTCCGATCAGGAGTTTGATCCGATGGCGTGTACACACCATCGGATCAAATTCCCCGCCGCCGGACGGCGCGGTGACGTAGTGGTGACGCGGCGGTGACGTTGACGCCACCGCGTCACCGCCACGTCACCGCACCAGGAAGTAAAACACTTCCGCGCATGCGCCGAATCCATTCGGCAGCGGCGCGGCGGCGGTGGGGGCCGACATGTCTGCTGGTAAGTGTACTAACCAGCAGACATGTCGGGCGGACAGATTCCCACCGGATAGATTTCAAAGCATGCTTTGAAATCTGTCGGGTGGAGAAATCTGTCCGCTAGCCCATACACACGAGCGGAGATGTCTGCTGAAACGGTCCATCGGACCGTTTTCAGCGGACATATCCCCTCGTGTGTACGCGGCCTAAGGCCGCGTACATACGACCAAATAAATCCGATCAAATCGGTCTGACAGACCGATTTGATCGAATTTGTCTGCTGGGATATATTGGTTTGATCGTGTACAAATAAAACAGTGAGGCAGCAGCTCTTGTGCAGATGCACTGGAGAAATGTAGGGGAAAAAAAAGGGGGGTTAGAACTGCACCATAGCACCCAGACTCAGTATGATCCAATAGTCCACAAATAAAATATTGGTCCTCTGCAGGAGCTGTGATAATGAAGGAAAGTCTATAATACTTTCAGCTTAGGAATAAGTCTGTTAAGAATGGATTATTACAGTCACCAGCGTGATTCCACAGCACACTTCACTCTTCATTGAGAGCCCACCACCAATTATGTCAAGCAGCTTACCAGATGGGCTATAGTAACAGCAGTCGGCTATAGCCCAGCCGTGGCCTTTGGGGAGAGATCTCACTCCCTGGATCAGAATCTACACCTTGGCTCCAGCAAACGCAACAGCACACCACCGCACGATCATGTATAGAAAATGGTAGATATAGTGTAATTCCGCAGGGACTTTTATTAAAACACACAATAAAAAATTACTCACATTTTAAAAGAATAAATGAGCATCTAAAAATTTGTTGCCGGCCGGCGAACACATGAACGGAGCCCTTCCTCCTGAATGCGATGACGTCACTGCAAGTCCTTCCAGAAGCATTTCGTCATTGGACGTTGTCAATGGGATGGGGCGTTGCAGTGAATAATCCATTATATGGGCTCAGACCTTGCCGTGAGGTGTAAGCAAGATACTGAGGACGCCATCTTGGTCGAGGGCAAACTGCCAATACTCAACCACAATTTCAATATCCGAATCTATCAGGATCGGTGTTTGTGGTCAAACTAAAAAACACACACTCTGCTGTATGGCGGACAGGCACTGCCACTCATACTGCGAAGATGAAAAGAAAAAAAGAAAAAAGCTTTTACGTTTAAATAAACTACCGGACGAGACGTCCGGAGAAAGGCTATCAGCAATGAATATCTAAACATAGCTCTCCAGGGTGACATCTAGTGGAATATTTGAAAACTTCACCAGAGGAGCAACCTCCGGAGGAATGGTGCTAGTGACCAATAGGATTTTATTTGGATAATGTGTAAATAATAATAGCTCACTAGGCGATCGATAGCTGCCAATCCTAGGGGCTTTACTTGGTCCTAACTAAACAAATGTGCAGGAATACATCTAATTCTAATACATACTCATCTAATAATACCCTTAATCAGGATCCTTTCTTAAGTGTAAACATTTTCTTTTATAAAATTATATATTTTATGAAGCTTGTGTGTATATATATATATATATATATATATATAGGAATTAATACAAGCTCATAATATGTCACTTGAAAGTGAACTCAAAGTGAATATAAGTAAATATATTTATTTGTGTATAGTATGAAGTGACAAAACTTCACATGAATATAGAATGAATTAATTAGGTGAAGTGCAAAATACTTGTGGACTCATAGTAAATGGGCCTCTTAGTGAAAAGTTTTTTTTAGCTAGTGTTAAACCCTCCTGACTACTCCCCCCCAGGCGTCAACCGTAGGGATTGCTGCACGTCACGTGAGTTTACATAAGGTATTCCATCGAAATTGATCATCTCTATCCACAAACCTAAAGGGCTGGCAGACTCAGAATACAATATTCATTAGGCATTATTAATGAACGCGTTGACATCTGTTTCAATATTCAACCTGTATGGGGCGTAGGATTTCAGACGATATATCCAACTCATCTCCATTTTCGAGATGGTCCTTACCAAGTGGCTCCCCCTCCAGTTGGGTTTAAATTTATCTATCCCCAGAAACAAAGTATTTGATGGATTTTTATCCTGTTTGAGGAGATAATGTTTAGAGACAGAATGATTCTTAAAGCCAGTCAGTATGTTGGTTATATGCTCATTGATACGGACTTGTAAGGCCCACATGGGCACTGCAACAGGTAAACAACCCCTGTGGAGGCGCATGTAATGCAGGGTTTTATAGTATGTTCCTGTCCAGTAATTGTGGAGGTAAATGTGGTGATGTGTCTCTGAGAACAAGAATTCAAAGAGCACACCCTACATTTTCTACATTTATAGTAACCTGTTAATTGTTCAAAAAATCCAATACCTCCTGTAGGGGGATTTAGGACATTAACCGCTATCTGAGATCTCAGAGGTTGTACCCCTCTGAAGATGACTCTAGATTTCTCAGGGAGAACCTCCTTTAGTACATTATTTAGCGCCAGGTGCCAATGTTTATTAATAAGATGTTTGATGTTCTATTGGGAACTGCTCCCCCTGTACTGGAACCCTATCCACCAAAAGGTTTTCTCTATTAGTACTCAATACCTCATCCCTGGCCACCTTCAGAGATTCCACTGGGTAACCTTTTCCAAAAATCTACCCGTCAAGACCTCAGCCTGACTCAGAAAGTCACCAGTATCGCTACAGTTCCTCCTGAGTCTTAGGTATTGGCTCTTGGGCACAGCACTCCAGTAATCCAGGGTCTGTAATGGCAACTATCAGTTGGTATAAATGAATTTCTGTCGGTCTCCTTAAAATAGGTGGAAGTCACAAACCTATCACCCACTATTCTAATACTTAAATCCAAATAGTGTATTTCTGACCGGCTAGCCTCAAACTTGAGGAATATTCCCCTATCGTTATGATTTAGGGAGGCCATAAAGGATACCAAATCTCGGTGGTCCCCAGCCCATAGGAGGAGGATGTCATCAATATACCTTGCCCAAAGAGTCACTTGGGGTATATTTCTGGACGTGATGACATCCTCCTCCCATTTGGCCAGAGAAAGGTTGGCCAAGCTTGGGGCATACTTGGCCCCCATGGCTACTCCCGTATCTTGCCTGTAAAACATTCCATCAAACCAAAAGTAGTTAGAGGCGGCGGCAAATCTAAGTAGAGACATAATGAACTCTACTTGTTTTCCCTGTAGACATGATTTGAGTTCAAGGTAATGCTGAACCGCTTCAAACCCCAAATGATGGGGGATTATGGTGTATAAGGATGTTACGTCAACTGTAACCATCCACATATCACATGTAGGTGAATAGTTGGACTGGACAGCAAATTGATGATGTGTTTAGAGTCCCTTATGTAGAAGGGGATATCTGTTTCACAAGTGGCTGTAAGTAAAAGTCAATATATCTGCCCAC
Organism: Rana kukunoris; assembly: GCA_029574335.1. Lineage (NCBI taxonomy): Eukaryota > Metazoa > Chordata > Amphibia > Anura > Ranidae > Rana > Rana kukunoris. The sequence continues at coordinate 164,305,482 of CM056052.1, forward strand.
CCGGAACGTGATAGAATCAATCCCACTAACAATGTGACGTCCCGGGGGGCAGATAGGATCTTTGTGTAGTTTTGGTAAATAATAGATCGTTGGTGTGCGCGGGGCCTTCGGTATCAGATGTAATCTCTCTTTTGGGGTTAGAATGCCCTCATAAATGCCTTTGTCAACCAGCAATTTAAGATCTTTAGTGTACTGGGCTCGGGGGTCACCAGGTTGCATTGTATAAGTGTTGGTGTCATCAACTATATTATGCATGTCTCGTAGGTAATCTATCTTATCTAAGACTACAATCCCTCCCCCCTTTGTCCGCTGGCCTTATAACTAACTCCTTATTTTTACACAGGGTGTCAAGACCTTCTTGCAGAGTTTTATTTAATCTGGCCTTTTTTACCTCCATGGGGCCAGATTCAGGTAGATGGGCGAATCTTTATTTTGGAGTAACTTTTCTCATTTACGTTACTCCACCGAAACTTTAGGAGCAAGTACTGTATTCACAAAGCACTTGCTCCTAAAGTTGCGGCGGCATAGCAAAAATGAGCCGGCGGAATTCAAATTGGGCGGGTAGGGGGCGTGTAGTATTTAAAATAGGCGCGATCCCGCGGCGAACGTACTGCGCATGCGTCGACTGTCAGTGCGCATGCTCCAAATTCTGTCAATGACGTCAATCCCCATTCACGGACGTTTTACGCAAACGACTCGAAATTTTTTAAATTTAAATTTTAAATTCGACGCGATGACGACGGCCATACTTAACATAGGATACTCCACTAGGGGGCTGGTTTTTCTTTACGCCGCGTATCTCTTACGGAAACGTCGTGAATTGCCAATTCTCGCTGATTAACATATTCTCGGCGTTAATCAGTGGGAACGCCCCGAGCGCCATTTTTAAAATTGCAGTTCCGATACGACGGCGAAATACAATTACGCCGCTCGTATAGGAACTCCAACCTGGCGTTTCTTGTTTTCTGCTTACTGAAAACAAACGCCGGCTCAAAGTGAGAGTTAGGCTGGAGTATCACTGATACTCCAGAGTAACTCTACCTGAATCTGGCCCATGGTTTCCAAATCTCTAATAAGCACATCCCTGAAAACTTTCAAGGATGGTGCTAGAGCCCCTGGGGGGTTAAAAAGGGATGCATTTGATAGCCCGGAATGGACATACTGGCTCGTACCACCGTTGTCTGTGTGTGAGACACCAATCATGTAACGTTTTATATTCAATTTTCTCACAAATCCTATGGATGTCCATAAATGTGTGAAATTTATCAAGATTAGTCGGGGGGACAAATTTAAGACCTTTGTCGAGAATTAGTTTCTCCGAGTCACTCAAAACTGTGGTGCTTAAATTAAAAATCCCCCTTCCTGCTACATCCTTGCTCGCTTTAATTTGATCTTGATCTAGAGGTATGTCGTCTTTCGTATAAGATGGAGGTAGATTTAATGTGAGGTTTGAATGAAGTCCTCTAACTCTCAGGCCGCGTACACACGACCAAATAAATCTGCTCAAATCGGTCGGACAGACCGATTTGATCAGATTTGTCTGCTGGCTGTTTTGGTTTGATCGCTGTACACACGATCAAACCAAAATCCCCGCCAGCAGACAGTGCGGTGACGTGGCGCTGACGTTGACGCCGCCACGTCACCGCACCAGGAAGTAAAACACTTCCGCAAATGCGTCGAATGGTCCATTCGACGCATGTGCGGGCAGATATGTCTGCTGGTTAGCGTACTAACCAGCAGACATATCGGTCCAACGGGTTTCCAGCAGACAGATTTTAAAGCAGGCTTTAAAATCTGTCTGCTGGACAAATCCGTCTGCTTGCCCGTACACACGATCGAATCTGTCTGCTGAGACAGTCTGTCAGACCGTTTCCAGCAGATAGATTTGATCGTGTTTTCGCGGCCTCAGTCCTTTAACCTTTTGACTGTTCACTAATGTGTCTCTCCCCGTCATTGTGGTGAGCTTGAGCTTCACTGGTTCTGTAGCCACTTGTAATTTCTTGCAGATTTCTTGATCAATTAAGGTGACGTCACTTTGGTCATCCAGTAGTGCATAGGCGTATACCTTCTTGTTCCTCCTTTTAGGATTTGAAATGCACACTGGTACAACCATTGATGTGCCGTTGCTTTCTCCTTCCCTTATTCTGCAAGAGAATACTGATACTTTCTTTTCTTCCTCAGCATCTTTAGGTATTGAGGATTCATCCTTCTTTGGACGTTCTTCATGTAGTGGCATAGGGTGGCGTCCTTTGCAGACGCTGCATGTAGCCTTTTTCTTACACTCCTTTGTAACATGGCCTTTTCTTAAGCATCCAAAACACAGTTGGTTATCAAGTACAAATTTTTTCTTTTCATTTGAGGACTTCTCTTTCAATTGTTGGCACTTGTGTATGGAGTGGTTCTCTCCACAGAACATACACCTAAAGGTAGTCTGAGGATTTGTCGGTTCCGTCTCTTTACTCAACCCAGTAGTGACTTTTAAACTTGCTTTCGCAGGTATCTAGACCTTTAGCTGCTGAGTTGATCGCAAAGCTAGTTGCTCTTGCACGTTTTGTATCTCTTGCAGGCCTTTCTTCTAAGGATTTTAAGGTGTAAGATGCTGTTACTGGATTACATGCTATTCGTGCTTCCCTATTAACGAACTCAGAGAACTTTTGAAAACTTGGGAAGTCCTTATTTAGATCTAACTGTTCAGTCACATAGCGATTCCATCTAGAAGCCACTTCTTCAGGTAGCTTGGCTAGCATTCTGTGATTTTCTAGATAGTCGTTCAGTACTTCTAGTCCTCATACATGTGGGATGGCATTGCTGCATGCTTGCAGGAAATCACCATACTCTTGGAGTTTGAAGTGTTCCTTGGGACCTATTTTAGACCTGTTATTCAATTTCTCCCTAAAGGCTCTTTGTACTAAGAAAGGATGACCATATCTTGCATTTAAATTTTCCCAGGCTTGCTTATAGGCTTCTTCGTCTGTTCTATAGAAGTTACCTTCAAGGGCTTTCTTTGCTTCTCCACCAACATATGTGTGAAGGTAGAATAACGTGTCAACTGGTCTGGAACAATGATGCTCAATGATCATTTCAAAACTTGCCTTCCACTCTATGATCTTCAGTATGTCCCCTGAAAATACAGTAGGTTCTGAAATGGGAAGTCTTGCTGGGACTGTACTCTGCCGTCTTGCTGGGACAATAGTCGCAACATTCTCCTGATCATTGCAGTGACATCTAGGAGTAGAATTATCCTGTTTTGTTTTATCATTCTAAATTAAGTGAATCTCTTTTTTCGTCTTTCTGGGCAGGAATGGAAGGGCAATGACTCTTTTCTTCACTACATACTGAAGGTTTCCTTTCATTCTCCTGGATGTATGGAGGTGAGTAGGAGTCTGCTTCATCACTTAGTACAAATGTGGACCTATGACTACCATTCATGTCCTCTTCGTGTACTCTTAGTGTGGCTTCTATAATCTTAACTTCTTTCAGCCTTTCCAGACTTTTCATCTGTTGGCGGTGTGCCTCCATTTGATGGCGCTGTGCCTCAATGGCAGGTTCCATCTCGATTTCTGCTTTCTTGACAGCAAGTTGTTCAACAAGTTCCTTTCTTTTGGTTAGAGTACTTGAGGACTCTGTGTGACTGGCACTTCTGCTAGTGAAGGAAGTCCCACTTGAGATTGTGGTTCCCCCTAAGGACCTAGCATAGTCTCTTGTGAAGAGCTTGTTTGTTCTCTTTCTCGCCTTAACTTCATCATAGTTGGCTTCAGATGATAATTCTCTCATGAGCTTTACTAAATCTTTACTGACTGCAGTACATGTGTCCATGTTCCTCACAATATCCTGGGAAGGTGTTGTGGATGACCGCAGATTGACATACACTGCCATAAGCTCTGATTCAGATTCTTCTATCGTCTCTACCAGATCACTCAAGTTTTCTTTTATACTATCTTGCTTTAGTTTTCTACAAACATCTTTAATGTATAATTTCCATTTATCGTACATTCTGGTGAACCTTTTTTCTTTTAATGCTGCTTCTTGCTCCAAATTTTCCTGCATTTTTGGGGTCAGTATTCGAATGCGTTCTGAGCGTCTTAGCTCATTTGTTTGGGGGCAAGGCTAATGCTGCATCAGACTCTTCTACCTCAGACAGATGTCATTCTTAGAGAAGACTTGTCTTTCCTTGATGCAAAGCTTGCGCTGACTTGCGATGCTTTACGATGCTCTGCGATGAGCTGCGATGCACTGCTGCAGGCTTTGGGCCTAGTGGCTGAAAACTAGCTGGCTGCAGTACGTGACCTCTTCGTGGGTGGCGGTGCAGGCACTCTAGGTCTGGACTTTGGTCTCCCACCATGCGTCTTTTTCTCTCTCTGGGGGTCGCAGGAGGGTTGGTGCTTTTTGCCTTTGCCGTTCTGCCACTTTAAGAGTTGGCTGCAGTTTGAGTAAACGCGCTTCTATAGCCTCTTTGGTAGCTCCGCTGAGGTGTCTTTACTTGTTCACTCAGGGATCGATTGCTGTGTGGCGGTATATGCTGGCGCTCCGCTGCTCAAATGCGCTCTTTACTGTGCAAGTTGAGGAGCGATATCGCTTTTCCCTCAAAGGGAAAAATAGTACCACTGTGGCAGGCGCAGCACTATGACGTGCCTCATGCGCTGTGGCATTAGAAGAATTGTGATATATTTGACTTTTCAGTCCAAAAAGACTGCAATTCCTCTAGTGCCGTTCTATGGAAGCAGTAGGTTTAAACAGCACACCAAATGCTTAAAATAACTTCTTTAATAACTTCACTTTTCTTCATATATAACACGGCTGCTTTGCAGCAGACAGTCCATGTACAAAAACATGTGATGAATAATTATAACAGGAAATGGTGGTTCAAATATTCAATCTTGTCATTTAACATAAGATGGTGGATATATTTCTTTCTTCAGTATTTATTCTCTCTCTCTCTCTCTCTCTCTCTTTTCTCTCCCTCTTTTCTCTCTCTTTTCTCTCTCTTTTCTCTCTCTTTTCTCTCTCTTTTCTTTCTCTCTCTCTCTCTCTTTTCTCTTTTCTCTCTCTCTCTCTCTTTTCTCTCTCTCTCTCTCTTTTCTCTCTCTCTCTCTCTTTTCTCTCTCTCTCTCTCTCTCTCTCTCTCTCTCTCTCTTTTCTCTCTCTCTCTTTTCTCTCTCTCTCTTTTCTCTCTCTCTCTCTCTCTATTTTCTCTCTCTCTCTCTCTTTTCTCTCCCTCTCTCTCTTTTCTCCCTCTCTCTCTTTTCTCCCCCTCTCTCTCTTTTCTCCCCCTCTCTCTCTTTTCTCCCCCTCTCTCTCTTTTCTCTCCCTATCTCTCTTTTCTCTCTCTTTTCTCTCTTTCTCTCTTTTCTCTCTTTCTCTCTCTCTCTCTCTCTCTCTCTCTCTCTCCCTCTCTTTTCTCTCCCTCTCTCTCTTTTCTCTCCCTCTCTCTCTTTTCTCTCCCTCTCTCTCTCTTTTCTCTCCCTCTCTCTCTCTTTTCTCTCCCTCTCTTTTCTCTCTTTTCTCTCTCTCTCTTTTCTCTCTTTTCTCTCTCTCTCTTTTCTCTCTTTTCTCTCTCTCTCTTTTCTCTCTTTTCTCTCTCTCTCTTTTCTCTCTTTTCTCTCTCTCTCTTTTCTCTCTTTTCTCTCTCTCTCTTTTCTCTCAAGGGTATAACTCTGTTGTTTGCAACATGGTTTGCAGGGTTGCTTTTGCAGGGTTAGCTTAGTTGGGTTTAGTTTGCGAGTTAGGTTAGGAGGTATGGTTCGGTTTGGTTTGAAGGTATGATATGGTGGAACTACAAGTGAAGGAAAGGAGGCTGTGATAGGTCAAGACTCTGCTCAATGTGAGATTGGCTGTGATTGGGCCAAGGCTTTTGATTAGTCACAAAAGCTTAACTCAATGCTTGCTGGCATGAATTCAACTGTGTTATTCCTTACCTCCAGCTGCCATACAAACAAATGACTCTTAGGCCCCATACACGGGCAGACAGATTTGTTCAAATCGGTCGGACAAACCGATTTGAACAAATCTGTCGCTGGGGACGTATTGGTTTGATCGTGTACACACGATCAAACCAAAATCCCCTCCGGCAGACGGCGCGCTGATGTGGCGGTGACGTTGACGCCGCCACGTCACCGCACCAGGAAGTAAAAGATTTCCGCCCATGCGTCGAAACCATTTGTGTGCGAGAAGACATGTCTGCTGGTTAGCGTACTAACCAGCAAACATGTCGGGCGGACGGGTTCCCAGCCGACAGATTTGAAAGCATGCTTTCAAATCTGTCGGCTGGCCAAATCCGTCGGCTCGCCCGTACACACGATTGAATCTGTCTGCTGGGAGGGTCGGGCCGACCGTTTCCAGCAGATAGATTTGATCGTGTGTACGCGGCCTTAAAGGCATATTTTTTCTTTTCCTTCTGTGAACACAACATACAACTGTTATATGACATCCAAGCACAAAATCACAGTGAATAACTCTTTTTTCTCTCACATATAAACATGTGCTCTACATTAGGTTCTTAGCAGGTTTAGCTGTATATACATGTAGGTTATATTGGCTACCTAGGACAGGTTCTAGCTGGCCAGCTACAGTCATTACTGTGTGTCTAAAACTCCTCAGAACCAATCGGATTAATTTTAAAAACAAAACACTGCCCTGGATTTGTTTGTTTTTGTTCTGTGTGTCTCTCTACTTCACAGAAACATGAAAGTAATCATTATTTTAGCAAAAAAATAAAAATGTCCTTTAGTGACCCTTTAAGCTTTCACTCAGGCATTTCTGTGTGATAAGTAATGTATAGTAATCTGGTATGCTTGTTTTTGATACAACATTTTTTGTATAATGTGAATCTTTTATTGCAGCACCAATATAATGGAATATAAGATGTTGCTTGCAATGGTCTCAGTTTGTAGAATTTAAAAAAGAAAAAAAACTGGCTGTTTGTGATTTTCCAGGATCCCAGCTGGATAGCTTCATCAAGTGTGCTAAGAGGCACTGCCTGTAATCTATGGACATCATTTATGTATTATGTGCCAAGACACAAACAAGACATTCTCTTATAAGTAGAATAGCCATATTATGTAGCAAGAGTTAGAGACTGCATGGTGAAAGCAAACCGAGAAAAAAAAAACCTCCACGTGCCTGCAGAATATTGACCTCTAACATCCTATCTGTAGAATCAGTGCAGTTTTCTGTCACATCAGCAGTCAGAGCATCAAGCACCCTCTGTTTGCCCTTTATAACAAACATGTATTATCTCATCATTTCAAAGGAAAGTACAATGCGTTTTCAGTGGGCTCATATTCTAAATTATTATTGCATTTTTACCTTATAGTATTTCCTTTAATATGACTTTTCCAGTTTTACCAGCTTGAATCATCTTTATTTTTTATTCTATTAAATAAGCAGTTCTAGTCCATTTTACCCCAGATGAACCCACAAGGTGATGCTAGCATATTTCACACCTGGGGCGGAGAAATCTTTATCAATACTCCTCCATATATTAAACTGATCTTCAGTAATAATTCAGAAATTAAATGAATAATAATACTAATAATAGCCAGAAAATAAATGCAGACAGGTAGTCAGTGAAGTGCCTTCTTTACATTGGTGGTCAGTGTAGTGCTCCCCTAAATTGGTGGTCAGTGGTAAAGTGCCCCATATATTGATGCACATTGGTTCTGCATATAGGCCTCTTTCACACACACTGCCAAGGGGGCCATTAAACACACTTAAGGAGGCTGTTCACATGATGCTTTGCATCATGGCAAATATTGCGCCATGCCAAGTTGACAGGCAACACCAGAGCCATCAATGGGACAACAGTAATTTAAACGCTAGGCTCACACTTGCAGCACAATCATTTCATTATGAACATCTGACAGCAGCACCCTGAAACCGAACATTTTCAGAGCTCAGTCTGGTTTAAACCTAGCCTTACATTTGTGGTAATTTTGAGTGTCGCCTTTACATTAATGGCCAGTGGAAAAGTGCCCCCCTTTTACATTGACATTCATTAACCACTTCCTTACTGGGCACTTAAACCCCCTTCCTGCCCAGACCAATTTTCAGCTTTCAGCGCTGACGCATTTTGAATTGCGCGGTCATACAACACTGTACCCAAATTATATTTTTATAGTTTTTTTCCCACAAATAGAGCTTTCTTTTGGTGGTATTTGATCAACTCTGCTGTTTTTATTTTTTGTGCTATAAACAAAAAAGACACAATTTTGAAAAAAACACAATATTTTTTTACATTTTGTTATAATATCCCATTTTTTTTTTACAAAAAAACAATTTTTTTCTCAGTTTAGGCCGATGCAGATTCTTCGAGATATTTTTGGTAAAAAAAACAAAAAAACATAATAAGCGTATATTGATTGGTTTGCGCAAAATAGGCGATAGAATTATGATTTTTTTAATTAATTTTTTACTAGTAATGGCGGCGATCTGCGATTTTTGTCAGGCCTGCAATATTGTGGCAGACATATCGGACACTTTTGACACTATTTTGGGACCATTCACATTTATACAGCGAACAGTGCTATAAATATGCACTGTTTACTGTATAAATGTGACTGGCAGTAAAGGGGTTAACACTAGGGGTTAAATGTATTCCCTGGGAGTGATTCTCACTGTGGGGGGAGGGGACTGACTGGGGGAGGTGACCGATCTGTGTCCCTATGTACAAGGGACACAGCATCGGTCTCCTCTCTCCTTGACAGGACGTGGAGCTCTGTTTTAACACACCGTGCTCCACGTCCTTGCTCTGTCACTGCCAATCGCGGACATCGCAGCCACCAGGCATGCACATTGGCATCACGTGACACGCCGGGCACAGTTTTTCCCTGCTGCGCGCCCTCGGCGGCGCGCATGGAATGTGAATGGCAGGATGGTTAAAGATATGCCCCTGTAAACATGTTTTTTAATGTTTATTCTTTCCAGCATTCACTTACTGTCACAGGGAGAGAGGGGTTTTCTGCGCAGTGCAAATTACAGGCACATTATCTTCAATGGGAACCCATCTGATTCGCAGATGTGTTCCATTGTGGACACAAATTCCTCCTCCTACACCTCCCTCCCTCTCCCTGGTCAGGTGATCCGCAGCTGCAATGGAGAGGAACTGCAGAATTAATCAATTTTGTCTTCACAAGGAAACCAGAGCTACAATTTGCACCGGACCATAGTGTGAACCCAGCCTTAAAGTGGATGTAAACCCGATTCGTGAAATTTGAGCTGGGCACATAAATCTGCAGTATTTTATCTCTTTTCAATGAGCTAAGTCTTTTAGCTCTCTTCTGAACAGTTCCTCTGTTATCAGCCTGAGAACGCCTGACAGATTTTTTGACTTTTTAGACGAAAGCAGCCTGAATCTTCAGTCCGGGAGGTTGCTAAAATAGAGTAGCAGAGAGCAGCTCCAATTACAAAACACCTCTGAGAGTCTCTGCCTATGATGATAGGGGGTGTGTGCCTTTCCTACAATCAGCAATGTTAGCTATCTTGGCTGTATGCCCAGACATCACACTCTGTGTTAAACAGGAAGATTAAAATCTAACAAAATCTGAACTTTCTAAACAGTATATAAATGTAAAGACATCAGATATACATATAAAACCTATGTAGGGAGATTTGGTTAATTTCTGTGTATCATCTCAGGCTGTTCACTTCACTGGGTGTATGGGGGGTTTAGATCCACTTTAAAATCCATGCATGTAGTGTCTTGACTAGAAATCATACCAGGCTTCCAGAGAAGGACAGGAGAGGAAAAAACAGCACTTTATGCAGATGACATCCTTCTCTTCCTGGCGGACTCCACAAAGTCCTTAAATAAGGCACTAGAGACAGTGGAGGCTTTTGGTCGACTTTCGGGCCTAGTGATCAACTGGGAAAAATTTGTACTTTTACCGGTGGACCTAGCGGGAAACATGGTATGTGCAGAAATACAGTTGTAACTTGTGACCCAGAACAGTACATAAGTAACAACCTAGAGCCACTCCTGGTCAAACTTAAAAGGAAAGCAGATATCTGGGGCAGGCTTCCATTATCGGTAGCTGGGCGCAGTAACCTCATAAAAATGATCTGGATGCCACAATTGCTGTATGTATTTCACAACTCACCGGTATGGATTGGCAAGGCATGGTTTCAAAAAATAGAGTCCCTCTTTAGGGAACTGATCTGGAAGAGGGGGAAAGCCAGAATTAGTCTCCAGACATTACAATTGCCAACAAATAAGGGAGGCCTGGCAGTGCCACACCCCCACAGCTACTTTATAGCAGCTCAACTACAGCACCTGGTAGGGTGTGGCACCATAGGAGGAGGGAATGCCAGTAGGAAAATGATGTTGATTGGGTCCCCACACAAGTTCATGATAGAAACCTTGGAGGCCGACTCCTTCCCAGTTAAGAACTCAACGCTGAACTTGGTCAAGAGGACTTGGCAGGTAGGCAAGTCAGCCCTGGGTTACAAGGGGTTAACAGAATACTCCCCACTCTGGGACAACAAAAACCTGCAGGAGATTGTAAACATGGGGAAGCTGAAAGAATGGGAAAAGCTAGGTATAACTAGATTGGAACAATTATTCACAGATGACACATTGAAGCCCTTTTCAGTACTAAGGGAAGAATATGCCATACCAAACTCCCTGTTTTACACCTACCTACAGATCAGGCATGCCCTACAGGCTCAATTTAGGACAGACCCGGTAAGAAGGCAAAAAGTTTTCCATCTCCAACGGTTAATTGAGTCTGACATATCTAAGGGAACCATCTCGGACTTGTACGCAAAGTTGAGCGATGGGTATACAGGGTCTATAGGGGGAGAAAGACTATAAAAAATAAACAAAGGTGGGAGGAAGATATAGGTCAAATAACAAATGAGCAATGGGAACAGATACTCGTGGCAGGGAAACTAGTGTCACTTGCCCCATCACAGAGAGTCTCACACCTGTTTCTACTTCATAGAGCTTATTACACACCAAAGAGGTTATATAAGTTTGGAAGGAAGGCAGACGACAAATGCCCCAGATGTCAAATTACAGGAGATCTCATACATATGGTGTGGAAATGCAAGAAGTTACATAGATACTGGGTTAAAGTATTAGAGATCATAAACGCCACCTTAGGGATCAAGTTGGCACTGGAGGCCAGGGTCTGTCTATTGGGGTGTATAGAGGAGAGGTTTGAGCAAAGAGGCAGAAAGGAAGCAGCTATAAGGTGCCTGTTTCAAGCCAGGAAATTGATAGCACAAAAGTGGCAGGCAGAGAAACCCCCCCACAGTAACAGAATGGGTAAACGTGATAAACGCCACAGTATGGAAGGAGAAAGTAAAGCCCCATACACACTATCAGTTTTCCTGATGGTTTTCTCTTCAGGTTTACCAAAACCATCTAATATGAGGTCAAACCTCAAGAGTTTCAATTTGTATGCAATCAGGCAGGCCCTTGCACTACATGGTTTTGGTAAACCTGATGAGAAAACCGTCAGGAAAACTGATAGTGTGTATGGGGCTTAACTCTAACCAGACAAGGCAACTTTAATAAATTTAAAATGCTGTGGGAGCCATGGCTGAATAGAATGGGATGCCCACCCTAAGTAGAGGTGAGGAACATTGATGGGCGGATAGGGAGAGGTATGTGTGCAAGAGCGAGGTAATAGGGAGAGAGATAGAAATACCTAAGAGACAAAATGGTGATAATTGGGTAAAAAGGTATTAAGGGAAAGGTAAAAGGAGAGAAAAAGAACAAAAGGGAAACAAAAAGGAAAAGCGGTAAATACAGTAAAGTGTGCATATATGAGTATATGTAAGAAGGGGGGGGGGAAGGGTAAAAAGGCGAATAAAGGCCGCAAATCACGGATTTTGTACACAAGAATGTATGTCATGTAAATTGTATTATGCCTTTGGTTGGAAAGTAGAAAACAAATAAAGAACACTTGAATAAAAAAAAAAAAAAATCATACCAAGCACCCTAGTTCTGCAAGGTAGAAGTGTACCAAGACATGTTTGCAGCCACTTTTGTAGCTGTTTTTGCTGTCAAATGGTATGTGTATCTGTAAAGCTACAAAACCTACAGCTAAGCAGTTTTTTGTAACAGGTGAAGGCCACAAAGTTACATGGATACAGATTGTTTGGAATTTCTCTTTCTTAAGGCTTTTTTTTTATACTTGCAGCAGCCCTTGTCAAACTGAAAAGCGATCTAGTGGACTGCATTTCAGAGGCGTTTTGACAGGCAGCAACCATTTGAATAATTAGCATTTAGTGCCTGCACTGCCTGCCGCATCTGACGAGGATATATTTTGGCATGTGTAAACTAGGCTTTACTCATTTATAAATAGCCGTTTTGTTGCCTAAAAATGTCTGAGAAGTTCTCTTATAGTGGGGGAAAGGGATGTTTCATTGAAGATGTAACGTGCTCTATCTTCCTTTCCAAGAAAAGCGACTGGCAGGCAGCTCTTAATTGAGCAGACACATTTAGACGAGCCTCAGTTGCTGTTAATTACATTAATCTGGCAGACGAGACCAGTATGAGGATATTACTGCTTTCCAAAGATAAGAATAGAAGCCTGCAGTAAAAAAATAAAATGGATAGCAGTAAATGAAGCAGTGAGGTTGATAAATCTCTGTGTGAAAACTCTAACTATTCTAATATATATTCTGGACTTTTAAGTTACAAGTTTCATGTGATATCAGACTGTGAAATGATGTGTATGTTGTCAAGCTGGGACTGAAGTGCATCTCTGGCATATAAATATGCCAATCCCCAACATAAAGGTGTTGGGCCCCTTTCACACAGGTCAGATCATTTTTTTCTCAGCAGGGGATCCTGCTGATCTCCCCCTGAGCTGAGCGGGCAGGTGTCAGGTCTGCGTCTGCTCCGTTTATGCAGAGTGGACACGGACATAGCTGTTCTGTTGACAGTTGGATGTAAACGGACTGGCTGTCCGTTTAGACCCGACTGCCCTTCAGCCCTATCCCGCCAGATGGAGAGGAACGGATCCCTTTCCGTTTACTTTTTTGATGAATACAATCAGACCTGGAGGTAGCAGGTTGTTCATCCGACTGCCATAGAGGAGAATGGAGGGTTCGATCGGGTCTGGCTGAAAAATATACAGCTGGACTTTATCTCACTTCCTATGTGAAAGGTGCCTTGGTGCATGTTACTATCTTCTCCCCAGATTGACATGGCTGCTGTCAAACGGTGTCTCACTGCTCCTCTATCTAGAATAGAGACACCCTAATGCCTAGTTTGCATTAGCAGTTGGGAGGTGGTGAAACCACATGGTTGAGTCATAGTTTCCCTGCCTATTGCCCTATGCTACCACAGTAGCGGCTGGGGGTGTGCACAGGCTGCAGCAAAAATTATCCCTGCCGTCATGTTCAGCAGGCAGTACCACCCACTTATCACCATGCTTTAAATTTAATGGGAGGAGGGATACTGATTGCCTAAATATTTGTATCTGTGCCAGATAACGTACCTAGTACATGCCATTTCCGTGTCTGGGGTGCGTGTGCGCACCGCCGGTGGCCCACTGACCATGTGATTGGACACAGCAAGAGCGAACAGCAGACCAACATTCTGTGAGTGGGGAATGTACTGATCCTGTGTTTCTACTAAGCAGAAATATGGATCTTTACCTTCCCCCAGTCAAAGCAACTCCACCACAGTTAGTAAGCACTCTCTGGGAACACAATTGCCCCTGACCTTAACCCCTTCCGTGCCAGTGTCATTAGTACAGTGATTGGGGCACAGCTTTGCACAGCCGCACACTTGTGAGTTAAAGTAACGCAGTGGCAAATCACAAAAAATGGCCCAGTCATGAAGAGAGATAAACCTTCCGGAGCTAAAGTGGTTAAAGCAAGGAAAGCATTAGGGTAAAATTGTTTTGGGCTTTAGAACCGCTTTAATACTGCTTCAGACATAGTTTTGCAGAAACACTACAGTCCATTTAACATGGTTTCCTATAGATGTAGTTCACATCTGTGCATTTAATGGAACTTTTTTTTGTTTGTGTTTTTGGTTCCATAGACATTAAAGCGGAGCTCCGCCGTAAAAAAAAAAAAAAAAAAATATTAAAAGCCAGGAGCTACAATAACTGCAGCTGCTGACTTTTAATATATGGGCACTTACCTGTCCTGGAGTCCAGCGACGTTGGCAGCAGAAGACGAGCAATCGCTCATCACTCTGCTGCCCCCACCGCCATCCTCGATGAGGCAGCCAGGAAGTGAAGCATTGCGGCTTCACTGCCCTGTTCCCTATGGCGCATGCGCGAGTCGCACTGCGCCATGCTCACTGGTCCCCGCTGTTTTCTGGGAGCCGTGTGTTTCCCAGAACACAACAGGGGGGGGGGGGGTGGGAAGTGGCACACGGGTATCTGCACCCCCCTCCCCCTGAAAGGTGCCAAATGTGACACCAGAGGGGGGGAGGGTTCCGATGAGTGGAAGTTACACTTTAGGGTGGAGCTTCCACTTTAATGGATGACAAGTATGTATTGAAAAAGGCAAAATGCATCTGCAATATGCAAACTACAACCTTCATAAGTGTGAATTAGACCTTAAATAAGAACTGTTGGTGTTGCTCCTAATTGAAGTCCTATTTTAAACCACTGAAACTGATAATTTGAGAAACAAAGTCTGCCATACATGTCAACACGTTTTCATTGTCTTAGAATTTGTATTATTTTATTATGGTGCATTCAACATTGACAGCTTGGGGATGAAGGTGTTGTGTGTTTTTTTTTTTTTTTTTTTCTCTTTGTAATAAGATTGTGAAGTGTTGCCTGAAATAATAAAATCACGAGTTGTCATAAGACATGCACAGTGCGGTGTGATTTATTTTTTAGTCTGGATTACTAAAGAAAGGGGAAAAAAAATCCTACAAGGGGATCCCGAGGGCTTTCACTCACTGTGGTTGCAGCCTGATGTGACACAGAAACTGCTAGATGCTGCAGAGTAATCCCTGATTTTGAAACCAGCCAGACAATAAACAACCCCATAACATTCAGTAGAGCAGCTTCTGTAGTGCCCATCTGTTTCAAAATAAGCCTAATTCTGCTTACTATGTGGAAAGCCTTGCTGACTGGCATTTGTCCTAATTTGCTGGCAGCATCCTGTGTATGACTCTGCTGCCACCTGCTGGAAGATGACCTATAGTGCAAACTAATTACAGTTTACTTAAATTAAAGCTGTTATGCTGCTTTAGCTTAAGTGGCTCATTAATAAAGTGCTTCCTCTGGCTGACCTGCATTTAACCAAATCCAAATACTTAACTCTTGTTTCTAGATAAACAGCCTTAAATGTGCTGACTCAGAAGCATTATCTTGTTGATGTCTGACTCTGACCACCCGTTGGTCATCCAGCCAATAGCATACGTAAAGCAGAGGGTATTTGAGGTCCCCTGTAATGGGCATCAAGAAAACGGAAAAGCCATGTTGTAACCGAACGCAGTTCAGTTTAAAAAAAAATACAGTTTACTTAGGAAAGTTCAAAGAGATCTGGAAAAAGGCCTACCAGATTTCAGCTGTCATTTTGCATGTACATTTTATAAAATGCAAAGTAGCATCTGATACAACATTGTGTAGCATCTGATACAACATTGCTCTAGATATCGTAAAAAGAGTTTCCACCTCAACCCGTTAACATAGCACATATTCATTACAATGGTATTTTTTGTACCTAATCAGCCACATAACCTGTGAAATCGATATATGTTCAGTTTTAAAGGCATGGCATGGCCAACCTAATCATCATAACGCTAGATTCCAATATCTGGCAGATAAACGAATGGTCAATATTTGCAAGGAATTTAGATAATTTGATCACCCACTAGCTTGCTATTTTGCCATTCACTGTGCCTGCTAAGCAGTAGTGGGACTTACCCTCATATAGATATTACATTTTTTTTCCTCTGAGTATCAGTGCTTGTCATGAGGCCAAACAAAGTTGGTCACAGATGCCGTTGAAGGTTGGGGCAGATCTTTCTGCAGAGAGTCAAGACAACACATTCACTTGAGGGCCTTTTCACAGCCATGTGCATGCAGTAATACATGCCTGCATTATTAATGTGTATTTTAAATATGTGTTTTGATTTTTTTTTTTGTTCACAGATATATATAAAGTAAGAGTTCGGGATAAAATAGATTTTCCATGGTACAGATACACTAAAAACCCTTAAATTTGCATGATATATAGGGGTTGATTCGCTAAAATTGGAGAGTGCAACACCCCAGTGCAGCTGTGCACGATAGCCAATGAGCTGCTAACTTCAGCTTTTTCAATTAAGCTTTCAGAAGAAAACCTGGAAGTTGGTTGGCTACCATGCACAGCTGTGCCAGGTTTTGCATGCTACAGTTTGCGTAAATCAACCCCATATAGTTTTGTGCATTTATGATTCATATTAATGGGTAAATGTACTGCTCAAAAATGCTGCATGTTTTATATTCTAAGAATGACCAAGCAGCAGTATGTTGATGTGGACTGACCACATACTGTAGGAATAAGTGAGATTTCTAGTAGAAATACATTTGCATGCAATAAAATGCATTGGGGGTTATTTAAGAAAGGCAAATCCACTTTGCACTACAAGTACACTTGAAGGTGCAATCGCTGTAAATATGAGGGGAAGCTCTGCTGATTTTTTCCATCCAATCATGTGCAAGCAAAAATGCTGTTTTTTACTGTATTTTCCTTGCATGTCCCCCTTGGATCTACAGTGACTGCACTTCCAAGTGCACTAGTAGTGCAAAGTGGATTTGCCTTTTGTAAATAACCCGCATAGTCCTTGTACAAATGTGAATGCCTTATAGATAGTGCTGAGAAATTGTTATTGATAACACCTTTTATCATATCTTTGATTGCTTAGACACATCAAACAAATGATGAAAATTTTACTTGTTTTCACTTTTAGGACGTAGGGGAACTTCTCAGCAACCAACTTTGGAGGAACTCAGAAGACGAAGATTAAACAGATTCTAAGAAATGCCCAAATTGTGTCTTAAAGACTTTTTAAAGCCAATGTTTATTAATGTGCTCGGTATTTACTGTTATTTTCTATTGCCTTTCACATGACACCAACAGAGCGTTGAGCGAACAGTGTGTACAGACATTAAGGACACCATATTTCTGTAATGTCCATCTATCAGGAAGCTGATCCTGTTGTTTATATTTACCTACCCTAATACAAGTTCTTTCCAAATTAAACCAACTGTCCAGTATGTGGCCTGGTGGCTGGTAGCTGGCAGCAGACAATGATGTAATTTTTCAGCACTGCTAGAGGGCCATAGAAAAATCGTTCTCATTGTCAGGCTTCATGCACACAGAATATAAAACAATGCCACTTTTACATTTTTTTTTCAGCATGTAAAAGTACCTCTGTTAGTATATGAGGTTGATTTACTAAAGGCAAATATACTGTGCACTGCAAGTTCAGTTGCTATAGGGGAAGTTCTGCTGATTTTCTATCATCCATTTATGTGCCAGCATAAATACTGTTTTTTTTTTTTTCCCTTGCATGTGATTGGGTATTCTTTGCAAAGTGAGCCTTCTTCTCATTTACTAAGCTCTGGAGCAAGTGCACAGTATTTGCCTTTAGTAATTCAGCCCCAATGTGTCCATGCAAATATATGTGATTACAGGCGTATTAGAAGAGGAGCGTTTACAGGCTGGGAAAACAAAATATCAAACGCTCATTCAGGAGAAGTGCGGAAAAATAAATGCTGAATATGCCTTAACATGCTAGACACATTTAAGCGCATTTGAGTGTTAATGGATTTCAGTGGCCAAAATGAATATTTTGGCTAATGGAACCCATTAACACGCACACTTGACGCACTTAAACATGCTTAAAATATATGCCTTTAGGCGTGTTTTTATTTTATTTCCGAGCAGCTTTTCTACTGCCAAGACAAAAGGGGTTCAGATGAGCTAAACCAGGGGTGCTAAACCCATGGCTTGTGGAGCCTCCTGATCTTGCCCTCGACCTCAATTCAGGAAGTGCATGCCCAGGCTCGGCAACTACTTGATCATGATCTGGGATTGCTGACCCAACATCCCAGAGCATCAGAGTGCATCGAGCTGGCACCGGCAGCAGATAAGGCAGGCAGCCATGCAGGGAGCAGGAGCCGCTGAAGCTGTAGCGCTGGCTCCTGTCCCAGGTGGACTGATACCAAGTGTACTTCGCTTGGGACCTTTCTAGAAGCCTGGAAATGGAGAGCGATGCCAGCAGAAGCTGGAAGAGGAAAAGGTCAGTGTATTAAATAACACATACAGTATGCTGCGCTTTTGCAATGAGCATATTGGCACATATAAAAGGGTTAACAACTACTAGGATGCTTTCACACTGATGAGCACAGTGCACTTGCAGCTATCCTGTGGGTTGGCTACTCTTTGCCATATACTTTTATTATATCATGCGGGTTTGGTACAGGAGTTTTAATGTGCTTTCAGAATGTGCACCACAGTCGCAAGATATAATAGAAGTCTATAACAAGGCATAGCTAAGCTGCAGGTGCACTGAGCTGCACCTACGGTGCGGGTAAATCGCATCAGTGTCGAAGCAACAACAACTTAGGACAGTAAGGGCTTGTTTACATTTGCCGCTCGGGTGGTAGCAAAACCCCATAATTGAGACGTGTTTTTACCACACGCCCCCAACCACCATCAGGGGTCCCAATGGCAATCTCACCCTATGCTCCAGGGCAGTGTTTATCAACTCCAGTCCTCAAGTTGCCCCGAAAGGTCATGTTTTCAGGATTCAGTAATTACTGAGGCAGTGAAACTGGTCAAATCATCTGTGCAAAATAATGGAAAGCCTGAAAACATGGCCTGTTGGTGCGCCTTGAGAGCTGAAGTTGAGAAACACTGCTCGAGGGGGACCATGCAGCCTCTCTGTCACATACATTCTGTTTTACACTTGTACAGGAGAGACGACAGGGGCAGCATTTACAGGAACCAATCCTCTCCATTTTCCTCCTGCAATCGCTGAAAGTCAACTTCTCTTTCACCCACCAGCATTCAGTGGCTGCAGAAGGAAAACGTTCATTATGGTATTCAAAAAATAAAAATTTTGAACCACTTCATTTCATTGTGACCCACAAACAGTTACCAAATCACTTAAGTGGCCCTTGCTTTTCAAAAGGTTGAGCACCCCTAGTCTGAGCAAAAGCCCTGTGTGCAAGAGGCCTCATACACTGAGATTTTCTGATGTTGAAAAACCTCTTCTCAGCCAGTTGCCTTCCTTTGCTATCAAGGACCACGAACAGATTTTTTCACCGTGCAAGCTCTGTGCAACTTCAGCAAAGTCAAGGAAAAAAAGTGGCAAGTCTTTTTGGTGTATGGTGTCAGTGAGGCAGATCGTTAAGAGTTGTCAGTGAAGGAGCTTATTTGGCTTTGGTCATCCTAACGTTTTACAAAAAGTAAATGTAGAGAATGAATGGACCCTAAATGAAATTACTGGACACTAAACTGTTGCAGTGCATTATTGCATGTGCATTGATGTATTATATGCCACTACTTGACACGTGTTGCATTAAGACAGCTTATTAAAGTGTTACTAAATATAGAACCCTGCATTCACTATATCTGGTCTCCCACACTACACAGAACATGGAATGCAATAGTTTTAGTAAATATAATCTGCTAAATGCCTTTTCTCATTAGCAGTTAGAGCAGTTTTGTGATTTATATCAGTGTCTGGTTAAAGCTTGTAGGAGGAGTTTTCATTCTCCCCTGATTGTCCTATGAGGATACATGACGCCTGGCCCTCTATCTAGACCAGGACTGGGCAAACTACGGCCCGCAGGACCTTTTAATTTGGCTCGCGGAGCCAGGGGGGCGACATTTCGTGCCTCCTCCTAATTTTAATTTCCTGTGTCACCAATGTCTGGCCGCCATGTTTAGTGTCCGGCGCCCTGTGATTAGGCATATGGGGGTCATGTGAGGCGTGGGGCTAGAAGTCCCGCCTCCGCACATGACCGCCATATGCCCAATCACAGCGTGCCGGGAAACTCTGAACATGGCGGCGGGAGACAGGCACTGGAAGTGTGAGCCGCCGTTGCCGCTGTCTTCCCCTCCGCTCTGGTACGGCGCTGTGTGGAGATGGGAGGATGGAGGGAGTGCAGCGTCGGAGGTCAGTGCCATTACTGGGTGTATACACAATCGGCGCCTCTATAGCCTGCCCATTGTGTATATGTGCTGGCTGCGTACCCTCTCCAGTACTGCCACCGAACCCCCTCCTGACCCCTCACCTTCAATCCCGGGATCCGCTGGCCCATCTGCGGCCCCTGACCGGCTCGGGAGGGTGTCAGGATGTAACATGGGAGGGAGACCAGCATCTTCCTCCTTCCTGATCTCCCTCCAGGCTGTGAATGCAGAAGTGATGTGTATTACATCTGCATTCACCTGTCGGTCACCTGGCTGCTATATCCAGAGAGAAGAAGCAGATCTGTGCTTCATCAGCTTCTTTTGGGGTCCCCAGATGACATTAGGGGTCCTAGAAACCCCTAATGTCTCCATAAAGAGGACCTGTCAGTGTACCCTTGCTATTATATAGGGGTATTTGTATCCCCCTATGTAATAGCAATGGCATCGAGTGTAAAAAAACATAAAAAGAGTAAAAAAAAAAAAAGTAAATAAATATAAACAAAGTTTTAAAAAAAGCTCCAAAATGTTTAAGTCCCCCACCCCCACGTTTACGCACATATAAACGTGGATGTTTATATAAGGGGGACGGAAAAAAAATTCCGCCCCGGGCGCCCATAACTCTGGTTACGCCACTGCCGAGGCCAGGCCTCAGGGCGGCAGTGGTGCAGGGGCGGCACAGCTGGCGCCGTTCCTGTGGCGACTTCGCGGCCGCCCCCTTGCATTTACATAGCCAGGCGCGCGGTCCATCTACTCTTGGTCCGGCCCCCGGTTCCAATATATGAACACATTGCGGCCCTCGAGTCAAAAAGTTTGCCCACCCCTGGTCTGGACAGTACTAATTGGCCAATGGCTGATCACAAGAAAAAAAATCTCTCTAGCAATACACACCAAACTGAGCATCTTCAGAGTGCCTCCAAGGCTCTTTACTATCAGCAAATGGATTGGGGACAATGGAAGAAGGGGAGATACAGAGAAGACAGGATCAAAACAGCCTTTTTACACAGTGTGTGGAGGATTAACCCCTTTGGTTCCACAGTCAGTATAACAAGCATGCTTTACTACATGTACAGACTGATTTTACTGTTGTGGGTTTAGTAACACTTTTTTTTTTAAATAGAATGCCTAATGCACCAGAAAGTACAATTTTTGGCAACGTTGAACAGCACACATTTGATTTGTTGCCATGTGTTGCAATATCCGTCTATTTACACCAACACATGACGTGCTTCGCTACAGCACAATTGTGGAAATGTGTCCTGAGAGACTGCATCAATTTATTCTTACTCTATGTTTTTGTATTGCTCCAAAAGTTATTATTTAAACTTTTCAAGAAATTTGTTATAGACTTTATCCATCTTTTTACTGTTGTGGCCTTGTTTATGGAATTTTAGCTTTTGTAAAGACACTGTTTTTGTACTGATACAGAAAAATAAAAAAAAGACAGCTTAGTGCTCTACCTTTTGCCACTATTGTGTGTTAGAACATGTGTGTTTTTTCTTTTTCTTTCTTTTTTTTAAATGTATATCAAAATAACATTTACATGGTAATATTGGTATAAAAATACAGCAATATAGTTTATATGTGACCTGTGAAAACCTGTGACTACAAAACTTCCTGATCCAGGCATTGGGTATCAGTATGCTGATCAGGAGCCCTCCCTTACTTCAGACTAAACTTGCTTTAAACCTATCTTTGGTCTTCAAGGAAAAGTGATAGTCAAGTGCTAGGTCTTCAGGGTAAAGTGACAGTCAAGTCCTAGGTCGGTGATGGCGAACCTTGGCACCCCAGATGTTTTGGAACTACATTTAACATGATGCTCATTGCAAAACAAAAGAAAGGATTCTTCTGGAGAGCCGCACCCCGAACAAAAGTTGCCTTTATTGTAAAAATCCAAGATAGAAAAACAGCACTACATGTCACAGCATACCGGCAGACTGATGCGTTTCACACTGTATTTAGTGTTTAATCATAGCTGAAGCATTTATTCTGAAGATTTCCACACCTGAGCGGTTTTTCTTTCTTAACATGATGCTCATGCAGTCTTTAGTGTAGTTGAGCATCATGGGAAATGTAGTTCCAAAACATCTGGGCTGCCAAGGTTTGCCATCACTATCCTAGGTTTTCAAGGCAAAGTGACAGTCGGGTCATAGGTATTCAAGGCAAATGAGTTGATTTACCAAAGGCAAAAAAACTGTTGCAAAAGCAGTTGTTCCAGGACTTGGTAAATGAGCAGAAGCTCTGCTGACTTCCATCATTCAATCACGTGCAAGCAAAAATTCTTTTTTTTTTTTCTCTTGCATGTGATTGAGTACTTTTTGCAAATTGAAGCTTTACCTCATTTACAAAGCTCTGGAGCAATTACACTTGCAGAGAGTCTATTTGCTTTTAGTAGATCAACCCCAAAGTGTCAGTCAGGTCGTAGGTCTTCAAGGCAAAGTGACAATTTTTTTTAAATAAACAACAAACCCCCACCTGCTGATGTTGACCTTTTGCCGTGCTCTTCCTCCTATTGCGTATGGGAAAGCATGTGACCCCTTCCAAGGATTCAGTGCTCAATACTTAGTAGTCAGTCATCAGGCTGGAACTCTGTCACATGAGAGGGAAAGAAAACATTAAGCTTGTGTAAGCTCTGATACAGAGCTTACACAGGCTTTGGACTCCCGACTCCAATGGAGGAATGGAGAAACAAAGAAGCACCTGGAAGGTGAGTAAAAGTGCATGGGGAAGTTTCAATCTGTCACTTTGTTTTGAATAGGCAAACTGACAGAGTCTCTTTAAATTAGTGGAAAGGACTTGTATCTTTGCCCTCGTTAAAGTAGTATGGTGACAGCACCCTTACTTCTCTCATGACCGTTTTCTCTTAAGCGCATGCAAAACATCTAAGATGACAGCTGGGTAGCCAGGTACAGAGGCGTGTGTTCTAGAATTGTCCCCTCAATGAGTTTAAATGGAAAATATGACCAGAATATACAGTATATTTAATGGAAATGGTGTTTTCTTTCTTTCTGCAGCAATGCTGTTTTCAAGTATAAAGATCTGTCTGTTTTTTCAAGGCCACAAAAACTTTGTTTTAGCATTCATATGTGAAAAAAAAGCCAACCAGGCATTCCCATATATTGTTTTAAAGGACATAATGTTCTCTTTAGATTGGTCTGCCTAGATAAATGTATTTTATATAAGTTCTATATTGTCCGCTGTGTCATCTGAGGTAACCGTTCTTTATGGTCGATGATGTAGGTTCCATAGCGCAGATGGTGGCTTTGTAAGTAAGTGAATGAATGCAGGATGAGATAATGCAGTGGACCTGCAGACCCCACTCTGTATGTTCTTACAGTGTGAAGAATGAGGCATGCATTTAATTACGTGCTTCAGGCCACAGACTATAGAAAATGGATACTGAAAGGACTGCCCTCACTTTGTTAATTGGTTCATGCTCCCCAGTATTTAGAGTCAATGCCAGTCATTTAAGGACACTTTCTTTCTCTCCCTGTCAAAATGTGTCCTTAAATCATTTGTGGTACCACCCCGGCACCTTTGGCAGCTCTTGAAAAAAGAAAACTTTTCATATGGTGCAGCAGTGTATTGACAGGTCCTATTGAGGCTTTCAGCACCTCCTCTGTATGCACCATGGATTAGACTCTCGTTCACAGCTGGACTGATGGAAAAAAAAATAATGTATGGGTTGGAGAGGTCCTATGTAGTTTTTCAATAGATGCCACCAAAATCCTGCTTTTGAACATTGTGCTTGCCAAGATACTTTCACTTACCAAAAGGATGAAAAAAAAAATTAAATAGTTGATTTGCCAGCAGTGCCCAGACATGCTCGGCGGGAGAAGAATGATTTGGAGTGGCGTTTATTATACTGAATACATCAAAGACATGTTGGCCCGTAGATCAAACAGTGACCAGCCAAAGGGTTAAAGTTTTCTTTCTTTTTTTTTTATATCTGTGGTTTTCTGGAAACTGTAAACGGGTATATATATATATATATATATATATATATATATATATATATATACACATACATACACACACACACACATAAATAGTTTCTCACAAAAGTGAGTACACCCCTCACATTTTTGTAAATATTTTATTATGTCTTTTCATGTGACAACACTGAAGAAATTACACTTTGTTAAGTAGTGAGTGTACAGCTTTTATAACAGTGTAAATTTGCTGTCCCCTCCAAAATAACTCAACACACAGCCATTAATGTCTAAACAGCTGGCAATAAAAGTGAGTACACCCCTAAGTGAAAATTTCCAAATTGGGCCCAATTAGCCATTTTCCCTCCCCGGTGTCATGTGACTTGTTAGTGTTACATGGTCGCAGGTGTGTTAAATTTGGTTTTATCATTCTCACTCTCACTCTCTCATACTGGCCACTGAAAGTTCAACATGGCACCTCATGGAAAAGAACTCTCTGAGGATCTGAAAAAAAGAATTGTTGCTCCACATAAAGATGGCATAGGCTATAAGAATATTGCCAAGACCCTGAAACTGAGCTGCAGCACAGTGGTCAAGACCATACAGCAGTTTAGCATGACAGGTTCCACTCAGAACAGGCCTTAACATGGACGAGCCAAAAAAGTTGAGTGCACGTGCTCAGGGTTATATCCAGAGGTTGTCTTTGGGAAATAGACGTATGAGTGCTGCCAGCATTGCTGCAGAGGTTGAAGGGGGGTCAAACTGTCAGTGCTTAGACCATACGCCGCACACTGCATCAAATGGGTCTGCGTGGCTGTCGTCCAAGAATGAAGCCTCTTCTAAAGATGATGCACAAGAAAGCCTGCAAACAGTTTGCTGAAGACAAGCAGACTAATCACATGGATTACTGGAACCATGTCCTGTGGTCTGATGAGACCAAGATAAACGTTGTAATGGAACGTCCCACACTCTGCTTGAGTGTTTCCGTCATATACCGCTTCCTATCAGTCTGGATATAGATATCAGATATTCCAGCTGCTCACAAGCACACAATGATACGATACTTGTTTGTGTGCTAAACATGGAGTGTTCATTAGAACCAATAATGCAAACGTATATACAGTTTAAACAAGGAGGTAACCAGAACATAAATTAACATGAGCTAATTAACTAATCATTTACCCAGACTAGGAGACTCAGATATGATCTTTCAGAGTAGACGTCACGTCTCCGCTCACCTGCTATACAATAAACATCATAAGTGTAAACACAGAACATATTCACACAATAGCAGGGTCAATTAGCACAGAGAACAGACAGATGGCTGGACGTGATGACATTAGCATCTAACACAGTGGTTCTCAACCTGTCTAGTACCTTGACCCCTTGATAAAATTTACCAAGTTGTGAGGACCCCTAACGGTAAAATTATTTTTTTATCATGGGTTGTCGGCACCCAAGGTATGACAAGTAATTTGCGCCCCTAACCCACAGACATTTAGCGCTCCATGAGTCCCTTTCACTTGTACAATATTAAAACCCCCTTATAGTACATTTTAGGATGTACCACTCTTTCTCTGTGTTCTCCTTTCTTTCCCTTTTATCTTTCTCTATCCTAATTTCTTGTTTGTTATCCACATGCCTCTCTAGGCGTCTTTCTTGTTCTTTCTCTTATTCTTTCTCTCCCCTTTTCTTTGTTCCTCCCCCTCTTTTCCTCTCCCTTCTATGTAGTCTCTATTTTTATTCCTTCTCTTACTCCCTGATGGGGAGTTGGGATTCAGTGGCAGCGCTGGCGGGGAGTTGGGATTCAGTGGCAGCGCTGGCGGGGAGTTGGGATTCAGTGGCAGCGCTGGCGGGGAGTTGGGATTCAGTGGCAGCGCTGGCGGGGAGTTGGGATCAGCCAACTTAGGTGCTCTTGATCAAGGTCATCTGCTGATCTGAGAACTGCAGTGGGGACTTTTAAAGGCAACTCTAATCACAGGTAGTGTTACTCACTGTGTCTCCAACTTTGTGGTTTCCCGTAGCAGTGACACCTATGCTGAAATCAGCAGCTAGGGTCTCCTCCAGTCACTCCCACTTCACATTTCTCGCCAGTTAGCTGACCTCTAGTCCCTGCCTTCCAGCTATGCTATGAACTGAATGGGCGGTTGTGAAGAAGCTGAGTGGGCGGCCGCAGGCTTCAGGAACAGCCCATGTTTTGGGGACCCCTGGCAAATCCTAATTTGACCCCCAAGGGGGTCCCGACCCCCAGGTTGAGAACCACTGATCTAACAGTATGTGTCCC
This sequence comes from Rana kukunoris, assembly GCA_029574335.1. Taxonomy (NCBI): domain Eukaryota; kingdom Metazoa; phylum Chordata; class Amphibia; order Anura; family Ranidae; genus Rana; species Rana kukunoris. The sequence continues at coordinate 164,331,804 of CM056052.1, forward strand.
AACATTATAAATGAGTCACTCTTACAATTAACCCGTTGAGTTCAGAATCAACAAACAGTAAATAGTTCTTTACAGATATCCTGGAATATATTGTGGATAACAATTACATAATAATCCCATCTCAGGTAGTCCAAGAGATCATTCCTCAGTCATCCTATGCCCCTAGTGGACATAGGATGATTGTCCCTGGTGAGTCTGTCACAAACATATTTGGTTCAGATGCTATCAAGTGTGCGTGACGGCAACTAGGTGAGTGGTGTGGTCTGGGACTGCATGAGTGCTGCCGGTGTCCTGTCGAAAAATTCACCCTATAAAAAAAAATGCCTATTCATTTGTTCATTTTGGGTATTTTACTCCTAAACCTTCTCTCCTAATTTTGAGTTCAGCAATAAAAGGTTAAAACACTAATACCATGTACACACGATCGGTTTATCCGATGAAAACTGTCTGATGGACTTTTTTCATCGGACAAACCGATCGTGTGTGGGCCCCATCGGTCTTTTTTCCATCGGTGTAAAATAATAGAAAATGTTTTGGCACAGTCGGAATTTAGTCTGATAGTGTGTATGCAAGACTGATGAAAGTCAGCTTCATCGGATATCCGACAAAAAAATCCATCAGATTTTATTCCATCAGAAATCCGATCGTGTTTTCCAGGGCATTAGGCGACTAGGTTAAGGGTCAGTCACAGGCATGGCTCACTCAGAATCCCCAATCACAGCAAGCTACATTGTCCAATCTTGTTATTCAGCAAGTCTCTTAACACACACACACACACACTTTATTTATCTAGAAAACAGCAGATGACCAGAACTAACATCCCCAAATGTGTGATTTTCCTTTACATTTTAACTTTCAATGATAATGGTAAACAGGGCAAATAGAGAGGATGAATCTCCTTAATGTGGGAATAGACAGCAATAAAAACTGTCAGGTGTTCTAATCCCTCTCCACTCTATCCCAAACGGAAAAAAAAGTTTTGCCTTTAGTTATACTTTAATTTCTTTTTATCACATAGGGAACAAATTATGATTTTTTGATGACAGGTTTTCTTTAATGAGACACCAGGGGTCTAAAAGACTCCCGAGGATTCACTTGCACTCCAAAATAGATTGGTGATCTAAAAATAGTTTGAGGATCTAAAAATAGATTGAATTGTTACACTGAGGATCTAAAAATAGATTGATAATCTAAAAATAGATTTATAATCTAAAAATAGATTGAGGATCTAAAAATAGATTGGTGATCTAAAAATAGATTGAGGATCTAAAAATAGATTGAATTGTTACACTGAGGATCTAAAAATAGATTTATAATCTAAAAATAGATTTATAATCTAAAAATAGATTGAGGATCTAAAAATAGATTAAGAATCTAAAAATAGATTGCTTTGTTACATTGATGATCTAAAAATAGTTGATGATCTAAAAATAGATTGCATTGTTTACATTGAGGATCTAAAAATAGATTGAAGATCTAAAAATAGATTGCATTGTTTACATTTAGGATCTAAAAATAGATTGCATTGTTTACATTGATGATCTAAAAATAGATTGCATTGTCTACATTGAGGATCTAAAAATAGATTGAGGATCTAAAAATAGATTTCATTGTTTACATTGAGGATCTAAAAAATAGATCTTCCTCTCCTCTTCCTCTTTCTGTTGGGGTACCCCAAGGTTCTGTCCTTGAGCCCCTCCTATTCTCACTCTATACCTCTTCCCTGGGCCAGTTGATAACCTTCCATGGCTTCCAATACCTCAAAGCCGACTACACCCAAAACTATCTCTCCACTCCTTATCTCATCCCCTCGATCTCCTCACGGATCTCAAACTTACTGAAGGACATATCTGTATGGATGTCACACCACTGACTCAAACTCAATCTTTCTAAAACTGAACTTGTTATAGTTCCTTCTTTACTGCCCCCCATGATTTTACAATTAATATTAACAACACAACCTTTGGTCCCGCCACACATGCCAGGATGTAATCCTTGACTCTGACCTCTCCTTCAGCCCCCATATCCAATCACTGGCTAAATCCTGCCGCCTTAACCTCCGCAACCTCTCCAGAATTCGACCCTTCCTGACTAATGACACCACAAAGCATCTTATTCACCCCTTGATTATTTCCTGCCTTGACTACGGCAACTCTCTCCTTTAATGCAGGCTATCCCCCCTTTAGTCCATTATTTTTGACAAAATCTTCCTCCTTAGATGTCACCTAAACCCCTGCCATCTTAATCTTAGTGGGAGTTAACGGAATCAAAATAGCTTTCACAGGCTCTTAAGAGTGTCTGAATATGCCCACCCTTTCTGTTCAGTTGCTCCATTCATAGAAGCCATTACTTCAGCTTGTATGAATAAAATGTGATCAATGAATGCAGGGGGGTCAACCCATAAATCATCCGCCCATCCTCCATTAATAGATCATATTTTATTCATAGATAAAAGGAATTAAGAGCTGTTGGCTCTTGAGGATTTAAAAATAGATAGGATGATCTAAAAATAGTTTGATGATCCAAAAATAGATTGCATTGTTTACATTGAGGATCTAAAAATAGATCGATGATCTAAAAATAGATTGAGGATCTAAAAATAGATTGCATTGTTACACTGAGGATCTAAAAATAGATTGAAGATCTAAAAATAGATTGCATTGTTTACATTGAGGATCTAAAAATAGATTGAGGTTCTAAAATAGATTGCATTGTTTACATTGAGGATCTAAGGGCCAGATCCACAAAGCACTTAAGCCGGCGTTTCACGAGATGCGCGGCGTAAGTCTAAATATGCGCCTGCGTATCTATGCGCCGTATCCCCAAAACGATATACGCCTGAAATCTAGAATTTTTCGACCGACGTAATTTCGATAGACCGGCGCATCATGCGCGCAAAAATGCGCTAGACACACAATTGATTTGCTATGCAAATATGCAAATGAGGGAGATACTGCGATCCACAAAAGTAAGTTTGTGCGGTGCAGGCTATGCGCTGTGCGCATTAGCTGCACGTCCGGTCTAAAGTTAGTCCTTATAAAAGCAGGTTTAAAATTGGACAATCCGTCTACATGTCAGCTAAAGCATGGGTCTTCAAACTACGGCCATCCAGTTGTTCAGGAACTACAATTCCCATCATGCCTAGTCATGTCTGTGAATGTCAGTATGTTACAATGCCTCATGGAATGTGTAGTTCTACAACAGCTGGAGAGCCGTAGTTTGAGGATCCCTGAGCTAAAGCAACACCGTTAGGGACGAGCTGAGCAGCCACACTTGCAGGACAACAATCTGTATGCCAACATGCCAGGGGCATCCTTGCTCATAGCTATACTACTGACTTTAGATGATCGCAGAAGGAGGAGGGCACGGGAGAAGATATACCGCACACGCATAGACATCTTTGGCATGAGTGATTCTGAGGTGTATCATATCTTCAGATTCACCCCTCATGCCATCCTGGAATAAACCACAACCCTGCAGGAGGACGCCACCAGCCCAACACAATGCTCACATGCAGTGCAGCCACTGGTCAAGGTCGTGGCAAAACTCAATTTCCTTGCCAGTGGCTCTTTTCAGCGTACAAGTGGAGTGGTGGCTGGGATGGCACAATCCTCCATGAGCAGATGTGTGCACCAGGTTATCCCTGAAATTCTCAGACGCATGGCAAACCAAATCATCAAACCCACCCAGGAGGACCTGCGGCTGAAGGCAATGACAGATTTCTACAGAATTGCCAGATTCCCATGCACCGTGGGGGCCATTGATTGCACACATGTGGCACTCCAGCCCCCCCATGAGACAGAGCACATATACCGCAATTGGAAGCATTGGCATTCCATCAACGTACAGGTAGATAGTCGATGCCAAATGCCTCATATGGCACGTCCGTGCCAAACCCCCCCGGATCCAGCCATGACAGCTACATATACAATCATAGCCCCATCCCAACAGAATTCGAACAGAACATGTATGGGGACAGCTGGCTGGTTGGTGAGTGACATGGGAGTCAGTCATGACTGTCCCCCCCATGATGCAGAAATTACAAGGGGCACATGCACTACTAACATCCTCCTGTCTTTTCCCTTCCAGGTGACTCTGCATATGCACTGGGACCCCATCTCATGACTCCTATCCGGAACCCCCAAACCCCAGGAGAGGAAAGATACAATGAAGCATGCGCACGTACCTGTGCAGTGGTGGAGCGCACCTTTGGCCTCCTGAAGTCACGTTTCCGATGCCTGGATAAGTCTGGGGGTACCCTGTTGTATTCCCCAAACTTTGTATGCCAGATCATCGGTGCATGTTGCATGCTGCACAACTTCGCAGTGAGAAAGGGCCTGGAGATTGACATACGTGATGACCTGACCCCCGAACCAGACAATCCCCCCCTAACCGAGGCTACCCTGTCTTCTGAGGGAAGAGCAGCCAGGAGACAGCTCACATTAGGCATCTTTGCACGTTAAACACACACATTAATCATGGCACAATGAGAATGCATGCATGCACACAACTGTGGTCCCTAGATCACACACACCACATCCTTCTCCACCACAAATGAGGGTGACACCCCTTTTCTGGCAGGAATGTCACCCCCATATTCAAAAATCATTCACAAACAGAAAAAAAAATGCCCAGCAAAAAAAAAAAAAAAACACAGCAAAGAAAACACAGAAAAGCACAAAAAAACTACCACCTCTGACGTGACCCACGCCTGGGGCGGCCACAGCCACGGCCCCAGCTCCTCAGGGGAGACTCATGGGGGGGTAATCCGGGGAAGAAGGAGCATCCCCTGGTCTCTCCCCACCTGGCGGCCTGCCCTCCAAGGCCACGGCAATTCTGGTCAGGCCAGCATTGAGGGTTGCCGTATTGGCCTGGATAGCCTGGGTGAGGGCCCGCACATCCTGACCGAGTGCCCGCACATCCTCATCAACGCCTGCTGTGGTAGCCTGCATTTCATTTTGGCAATTGATCAGAGCCAGGGCCATGTCCCCAACTGAATCCTTTATGAAGGACAGGCTCTCCTCCATCCGCCCCAAAGTCTGGCTGACCTGTCCCAGATGGCGGGTCTGAAGGGCCTGGTCCCTTCTCAGATTGGCAGGCAGAACCTCGGCCACCCCCCTGTCTTGTGGGTCACCTTCCTGCCTCCAGATGAGGCTTGTGGCCGGGGAGAACGGGAGCCCCTTGGGGGGGAGCCCTGTTAGGGGAGGAGTGGGAGGGGCTACCCCTGATGGAGGCCTGGCTGCTGCCAGCCATAGGGGAAGACTCCTCCAAAATTAAAATGAAGTCATTCCCAGACATGACCTCCTCCTCCTCCTCAACCTCCTTAGAGGACTCCGGCCTTGTCTGGGACCTTTCCTGTCCTCACGGCCTCCTCAATGGAGTCAAAGCCAGGCAGCCCCTCCACTTGCTGCTTGTTGAAGGTCTGGGCCACCGCACGCTCCTCCTCAGTCAGCCTAACAGTGCATGGTGGGTGGGCCCCCTCCAGTGCCCCTGCCATGTGCTGCAATCTTGGCCAGCTTCCCACGGACCACACGACGGAGATCATAGATCTTCTTTTGGATCCCCTGGCGTGTCCGGGTCTCACCCCCAAAGCATTTACCTCATCGGCGATGTCCTGCAAAATCTGACTCTTCCTGGCCGGGGGGGTGTTGGCACTCTCCGGGCCATGCAGGAATCGCCCATGTTGGGTAATGGCCCTGATAATTATTTCCTTATCCCGCAAGGAAAAATTTAATTTTCTCTTCCTCTCACTCATTTTCAAACAACACTCTCCAAAACACTCTCCAAAACACTCTCCAAAAATCTCAAAGACACGTCACAAACCAACAAACACTAACAAACAACAGAACAAAAGCACCTTGCTGTAGGAAGGGAAACAAATGGATGTACTTTTGCAAAGGAAGGGCGTTTCTCTCGGTCTATTTAAGCACTGTGCGTAGCTCACTAAGTTGACCGGGGCCTAGTTCCAATCTCGCTGATTGCGCCGTGCCGAGTTCTGAGCATGCGCAGAGAGGTGCTGACCATAGTCTGCTTCATGAGCGCATGCGCAATCCGGCCGGCCCTTCATTTGCATGGGGTCACGGCTCATTTCAAATGGAACACGCCCACATCCTTCCTAATTTGAATTACACCGCCTTACGCCTCGGAATTTACGTTACACCGGCGCAAATTTGTGCGCAAATACTACGAGGATACGGTACTTGCGCCTCTACATTGCGCAGGTCTAACGTAAAGGAGGTGCGCTACGCCGGTCAATATATGCGCCAATGTACGTGAATCTGGCCCTAAAAATACATTGAGGATCTAAAAATAGATTGCATTGTTTACAATGAGGATCTAAAAATAGATGAATGATCTAAAAATAGATTGAGGATCTAAAAAAAGATTGCATTGTTTACATTGAGGATCTAAAAATAAATTGAGGATCTAAAAATAGATTGCATTATTTACATTAAAGATTTAATGATAGGGGGCGTGGTCTAGCCGTGATCAGAGATGGAGGCTTAATTGGAAAGCTCCCACCGCTGCTGACTGATATTTATCGAATAGGGCGCCGGTAAGACACCCCGATTGTCGGATCGAATCGGACCTGACTCCCGCTAGAACAAGGATACTACCCATACGATTTTTTCGTATTCCCAGGCATTTTATACTGACTTTCAGCCCTATGGAAAACCGGCCCGGGTTGCCAATGGCCGATATCCAAGAAGGCACGTCACACACTATGCAAGGACAGCGGGGAAACGACGGGGAAGCCCACCAAACAGCCACCGGGATTTTTCTCCCCTCTATAGAGCGAGAATTGAGTCCTAGCCTGAATGACTTACATATGGTGGCAGCAGACATAAAAAATGTCTTATCAGCCGCCATAGCGGATCTGAAAATCGACATACGCGCAGTTACGGCGCGCGTATCTGAGGTGGAAAAAACAACTGCGCAACAGAACGCTGCGCTGCGCCATGTAAACTGCAAAGTTGACTCTAACACCTTATACCTGAGAGAATTGAATAGACAAATCGAAGATTTGGAGAACAGAAGTCGGAGACACAACATTAGGGTTAGAGGCTTGTCTGAGACGATCGATTTTGATCGACTACCCGCGGCTATACTGAGCATATTCAATGACCTATTGGGACGACCACCCATGTCTACAATTAAAATGGATCGTATGCACAGGGCCTTAAAACCTAAGAGTAAACCTACTGATCCCCCAAGGGATGTTATTTGCCACATAAACGACTTTAAACTAAAGGAAGAAATACTACGCAATGCGAAACTGCGTTCTCGTATTGATTTTGAAGGTTTCACCATTTTGCTTTTTCAAGACCTCTCGAATATCACCCTACAAAACAGACGCGATTTAAAACCTCTGCTTGATGCATTGCGGAATAATAACATCACCTACAGATGGAAATTTCCATTCGGATTACAATGGTCCAATCAAGGTCGCTCAGCTATTCTGAGAGTTCCGGAAGATTTAAATACTTTTTGCAAAACCATGGACATACCATATATAGACTTGCCTAACTGGTACGCGGAGTTTAGGCCTACCAGCTCGATTAAGAACCTTAAACCGGATGATGCCATGGAAACAAATCCGTCTAGATTTAGAAGACGTCGATCACCATCCGACGGCAGCCCACCAGGAACTTCAGACAAACAGGAGCGATCCCTCCAATCGACGAATCAACCTCGCTCCAGGAAACCAAGAAAAGAAAAATGATTGCGTGTATGTAATGTAGACATAATTTCTTGAATAGTCTTACTGCATTGCCCACATTCTCCTATATTCTCACCCCTTTTTCAAAGTCAGGAGAGGAAGGGGGAAGAGGGTTGAGAATAGTGGAGCGAATTGCACCTAGCCCGTTTTCATTGCGGATATTACTCATAGGTTTTGAAAACATACACTGAGTTGGATGAGGAGAGGCTTTTGTTTATTTTAATTTCTTATGTTTATTTGTAGCTGTTTATTTTGTTTTTAGACTCATATGGTTATTGTGTTATTACTTGCAGATTCTCGTTCTATGCTTATCCTCACGCTGAGTTGATGTCTTACATTCAATTGAGGAAACAACAATGAAATAATATTTACATGTTGGACATGTGTCCATATTTTTCAATATTAATTTTAAGTTTCCAATTGCTTGTTTGAATTTGAATGATTCATTCACTTTACACTTACACGCCCAACTTTTAATTATTTTGCCAGTCTGTCTGCGGCGGTCGACATGACACTTGGGCTATTCATCTTTAGACCTGGTTCACACCAACCCCCGTGAAGTAGTTCTTGTTGGATTTGTTCCTTGAAGAATACTATTTTTTTTCCTCATACCGTACACCTCTTCCCGTTAGGGATTAGCCTTTTCCCCATTGTTTTTTCCTCATTCATATTGTTATTTATACGGTATTGTTTTTCACATCTATAGTTACAGACTTCTTAGCGCCGCCCCCTTTGTTCCTGTTCCATCCCCCTGAGTGACTGTTTTTATTTCTCCCCTGGTTGCGACCATGACGACCCACCGTAATAGTACAAAGACTGCCCAGAAGGACATCAAGTTCTACTCCCTTAATGTTAAAGGCCTCAATGTCCCTGAGAAGAGGTCCAAACTCATGCTTTTATTAAAGAGGTCTAAAGCAGATATCATATTTTTACAAGAGACCCATTTTAAGACAAATTGTTCCCTCATATGTTTCATGCTACTTGCTCGGACTCTAAAACCAAAGGAGTATCCATACTCATATCCAAACATTGCCCTTTCCAGATATTGGATACCAAACTTGACTGTGATGGCAGATACCTGTTCCTCAAAGGGTTACTACATAATAGACCGTTAACTTTAGCTAACATTTATGCCCCGAATAGATTACACGCCCAGTTTTTCAGGACTATGATTCGAAATCTAGATTCCTTTACGACTGGTTCGTTGATACTGGGAGGAGATTTTAATTTGGCCCTCACTCCATTGCTTGACACGTCCTCTGGCTCTTCCAAATCTTCATATAAGGCCTTAAGTGAGGTGAAACGCGTATTACGTGACTTGTCGATACACGACTCTTGGCGTGTACTGAACCCCTCCTCCAAATATTTACATCAGGGGGCGTGGTTTGCACATGGCTGAGTGAGGTTGTGAAGGTGTGAGCTCCCGCTACCTCCATGCCCTCCGTGCGTGATACAAAGCTATAGCCCGAGAAAGGCAACCTGTTGTCGGTGTAACTTGGCGAAGACCCCCGGTGAAACTCCCCGGACTGTTCCTGGAGCCGTTGGACACCGTGAGTGTTGGAAGCCTGCCCTTCATCCTCCCGCTGCTCCCGCTGCCTGTTGTCTGTTGCAGCCTGGGTCCCCGCCTTCCGCCCTCTGCTGGCTATGCGGCCCGCATGTTAGCGGTGCAGATGGGACTTCTTTGATCCCGGCGGAACTGAAAGTGAAGGGAGCTGGACGTGGGGAAGGAAAAGTTGAGGAGACCGGAGACGGGAGTAGGAGCGAGGGTGCAGGTGGGGAGGCTAAGTCTGTGAGGAGCCATGGCTCCATGGCTGTGTAGGTGGTGACGGCGTGCAGTGTGTACTGTGCAGGGGGCTGTAGTGAACCGCGTGGCGGACCTGCTCCAGCATAGCCCTAGCCCAACTAGATAGCTCTCAAGCACTAAGTGCCCCCAACTGTTTTGGGGAGACGCCGAGAGGAACGTGTAGCACAAAGCCTGAGAATTGAGAAACCGTATGTGGAAAGTGGAGGGGAGGCATGTGTGCAGCTAGAGCCAGAGACACACGGACATCCCGGAGGACTGCACTGTTAACACAGCCACCCAGCCTAGCAGGTCATCTGGAGATCCAGAATTATTTTTCAAAAATGGAGAAAGGGGGTGAGCAGGGTCAGAGCCTGGAGAGTCCGCAAATGCAAACGCAGACTACTATCCCAAGGTTAGAGGTGCGGGCAGATGTAGAGACACTACAGATAGCTCCTCAAAGCCCCCGGGTGATCAATACAGGGGGAAGTGACCCCCCATCCAGACTAAGTGAAGGGGGGAAGAGTGAGCTTGAGACCCTAAAATCCCTGATCCAGGCATTACCAACAAGAGAGGACATCACTACATTAATTATGAAAATAGAGGAAGCCCACTCCAGAGATATGGAAGAGATTAAAGGGGAGGTCCAGGGCTTGGAAAAACGCACGACAATGAATGAAAGTACCTCCAAAGACCTCACACTGCGTGTGATAATACTGGAACAGGAAAGAAATAAACAATTAGATGTGATCAACTCTCTACAGTTACAACTAGAAGAAATCCAAGACAGGAACAGACGGAATAATTTACGTATAAGAGGTATCCCTGAAGCAGCAGTCCCAGAAGACCTCCAAGAGATGGTAAAAAACATTTTTCTGATATTATTAAAGGATGCTTCACCTTTAAGTCTTGAGATGGACAGAGTGCATAGGGCCCCTGGCCCCAAGTCCAAAGATAGCTCTCGGCCCCGAGATGTGATTTGCAGACTGCATTATTTTAGACAAAAAGAGGCAATATTAAGGAAATCCTGGGACATGGGGACCATAGAATTTAATGGAGCCCAGTTGAAGATATTACCAGATCTATCAAGTGCTACTCTGCAACGGAGAGCAATGCTACGCCCCATATTAGATCGAATAAGGGAACTAGGGGGAACATACAGATGGAGGTATCCAATATCTGTATTAATCAGGAAACAAGATACAGGTACATTTTGGCTGCGATCCAAAAATGACTTGCCGGAACTTTTCTCCTTTTTGGGGATCAACCCTTTGGAGGTGGTGGATTGGAGACAGCCAATCTTAAGGAACAGTTGAAACTGGAGGTCCTGTTGACTGCCCCTTTCTCCCCCCCCCCCTCCCTCTCTCTTTTTTTTCTTTTCTTTTTTTCTCTTTGTGTTTTTGAGAGAGACTGGCTTTTTTTTTTTCCCCTTTTGTCCCTTGGTGCCTTTTTCATTTGTGCTTCCCCTTTTTCTTTTGACTGTTTTTTGCCCTTCCTCCTCTGGACTTTTTTTTTGAAAACCTCAGAGTGAGGTAGCCGGTGTTAAGAGTGTGCGGGGTGCTGAGAGGGGGGTGAGGGGTGGGGGGTAGGATGGGGGGGTGGGGGAATAGAGATTAGAGGGGAGGAATAGGTTAGGGAAGTGGGGGTGAGGGGTGGGGGTTAAAAAGGGGGGGTAACATAATTACACTATACACTATATAATACAATAATACACTAGAATACACTATAATAGAGACAATATTAAATACACACTTACACAAGGTTAAGGGGGGTGGGAATTAATAGTGAGAGCCCAATGGACATATTATTCAGGAGGGTATACCACTAGATATGTTAGTCACAACTTACAGTTCACAGTATTAAAGCAGTTTGGTTCTACACATACTCAATACTAATAGTTAACACACATTAAGGAATAAAACACGTATGGGAAGGGGTGGGAGGGGAGGGGGATGGAGAGGGTGGGTGGAGGGGGAGGGAGCACCCAGACCCCAAGCAGGTTTATCGATAACCTGGGTATAAGGATCAATATAATTTATTTGGAATTATTAATGTATTATTAAGGTTTTGTTAAAGTAAAATTAATGTATTATGAACAGGTACGTGAATTAGACTTGAGGGAAGCTATTTAGTGCATTTATTGAGACCCGTTACGCATGATGTTTCAGGATGCACTATAAAATTAGTTTTGTTGTTTGCTTTTTCCTTTCTCGAACTACTGTAAGAATACTATATTACAGATTATTATGCATCATGTACTGTGAGAAGACCATAGGAATAATTAGTTTACACATTCTATAGAGGGATTTAACCCCAGTACTGGAAATGGGGGGGGGGGATATTTATATGGCGAAGACACTTGGGGGAGGGAGGGCACTACCCTTATTAACGACTAGGTACCTAGGGAGAATGAGTAGCCCCTTAATGGGGCAATAATATGAGGTGGGCGGGAGGGGGGGAGGGGGAAGAGGGGGGAGGAAGTAAAACAGGAATACTTGAGATCCAGGGATTAATTGAGATGGGCAATATATTATATAGTACGATTTAAATAAAGTGGAGGTGGAAGGAGGGCTGGAAGGTGCGGGGGCACCGCGATATAGGAGTGCGCAAAACCAGTACCCCCCGATAGGGTAGTACTCAGGGGGATACTTAGGGGATAGAGTACTAGAGTAAGCATATAGGAGCTAAATTGGCTCGGGGGTAGAGGGGGGGGTCTTTGTACCATACTCTCGACCCCCACGGTCAATAAGTAAGGGGATTGGGTGGGGGGGGGGTCTCCCCTTTTTTTTTTTTTTTTTCTCTTCTTTCCCCTCTCCTTGGCGCGGTTTTTCTCTCCTTCCTCACCCATTTATTTAGCCTCGACTCCCTGGTTCAAGGGGAGGAGGAGAGGGGAGAGGACTCTGAGCTGCAAGGATGGGGGGTATAAGGATTACCACTTTTAACGTTAAGGGATTAAACACCCCAGAAAAAAGGAGAATGCTCCTTAGTGAATTAAAAAAAATGCGCTCAGATGTGGCCTTTGTCCAAGAAACCCATTTTAGAGCTAGTCGGTTACCCTATTTACAAAATAGATTTTTTCCATGTGCCTACCACTCATTTAGTCCAACATCTAAATCTAAAGGAGTGGCTATATTAATATCCAACCAGATTGCTTGGTCATTAACGGAAAAACAGATAGACGAAAATGGAAGGTATATATTTCTAAAAGGCACTTTAGGAGACGAGAAAGTAACACTAGCTACTATATATACACCCAATACGAATCAAGATACTTTCCTGACTAAAGTACTGTCTAAATTAGATACATTTATAGAAGGGAAGTTGATACTAGGAGGAGACATTAATATGACATTAGACCCCAAACTAGATACATCTCTAGGATCTTCTTCTCTATCAGGTAAATCTAGGAGGCGAGTCCTGCGAAAGTTAAAAGAAATGCATCTGGTCGACGCTTGGAGGATACTACACGGGGAGGAGAGAGACTATACCTTTTACTCTAATCCACATAAAAGATATTCCCAGCTGGATTATTTTCTGATACCCCACTATTTATTGACGGGAGTGGAGGAAGTAAAAATTGGAAATATAACCTGGTCAGACCATGCCCCAGTGACAATTGACATAATAATATCAGGTAAGGCTCTCTCCACGGGATATCGTTGGCGTCTGAATGAAAGCCTACTACAGACCCCAGAAGTCAAAGAAGCAGTAGAAAAGGAACTAGGAGAATACTTTCGGACCAACGATACCCCGGGGAGCGACCCAAGTGTGGTGTGGGAGGCCCACAAGGCGGTGATGAGGGGTTTATTGATAAAGCATGGGGCAAGAATAAAAAAAATTCGAGAGAATCAGGTTAGGAAATTAACGATAGATATCCAAACCCTGGAAATTCAACATAAAGGTACACAGTCAATCAAAGTAGGAGAAGAATTAGGACACAAAAGGAGGAAGTTAGCTGACCTACTGAGGTATAAAGCTAAAGCGATTATCCAAGTAGGTAGAAGGATAACATATGAATTAGGTGACAAGTGTGGCAAAGTTCTAGCAGGGAAATTAAAAGATATTAGGAATACTGTGTACATACCACATATTATGGGCAAGAACGGCCAGATAATGTCACTCCCTAAAGATATAGCGCAGAGATTTAGAGAATACTATTCCTCCTTATACAATTTAGAACAAATAGATATCCCTAGAGGAAGGATTGAGGATTATCTGTCCTCAACACAACTTAAAAGAATACCCTCAACCGAAAGGGAGATTCTCGATAGACCTATCTCAATGGAGGAACTCCAAGGAACTATGAAAATGGTTAAAAAAGGGAAAGCCCCTGGCCCAGATGGGTTTTCTATTCAGTATTACCAGCATTTTTTCCCTATCCTCGGACCATACATGATTGGGATGTTCAATGAGATCGGTCGATCTACCGCGTTCCGCCCGGAAGCCCTTATGGCACATATTGCGGTGATTCCCAAAGAAGGGAAGGACCCGGCGGAGTGCGGTAGTTATCGCCCGATCTCATTGTTGAATACAGATCTAAAACTTTTTACCAAATTAATAGCAGCCCGATTACAACCTTTCCTGACACAGCTAATACACCTAGATCAGGTGGGTTTTATCCCGACCCGGGAAGCCAGGGATAATACCATTAAAGTATTGAACCTGGTACACTGGGCAAGGGAAACCAAAACACCTTCGATCTTCCTCAGTACAGACGCCGAAAAGGCCTTCGACCGAGTTAACTGGAAGTTTATGGCAGGAGTATTGAGACATATTGGATTAGGAGAACATATGTATAGATGGATTATGGGGGTGTATACTACACCTCAAGCATCAGTCAAGGTAAATGGGATTCTTTCAGAGCCTATTAAAATATTAAATGGAACAAGACAGGGGTGTCCACTATCCCCGCTATTATACGTTTTGACACTGGAACCTCTGCTGAATAGGATTAGGCAAAACCCGAGAGTCCGGGGATTAGATATAGGAGACAGAGAATATAAAATTTCTGCATTTGCAGACGACATGCTGTTTACCATATCTCACCCCCGGGAATCATTACAGAACTTGATGAGAGAAATAGAGGAATATGGGAAATTAGCAAATTTAAAAATTAACTATGAGAAATCAGAAGCTATGAGTGTGGAATTACCGGGGGGCCTACAACAAACCTTAAAACCTAATTTTAAATTTAAGTGGGTTAAGATAGCCCTGAAATATCTGGGGATCTATATCCCACCAAAACTGGGTAATATTTTTGAAGTAAATTTCCCTCCATTGATGAACATAATCAAGGACACTTTGAAGAGATGGCAGAGGGGATTTCATTCTTGGTTCGGGAGATGTAATGCTATTAAGATGAGTATACTCCCTAGAATATTATATCTCCTTCAAACAATACCAATCAAGATCCCCCCTGCCTTTTTACTTCAAGTAAATAGGCTTCTTTTTAAGTTCATTTGGGCTAAGAAAAAACCTAGGATTAGTAGGAGTAGGATGTGCCTACCTAAGAGTAATGGGGGTCTAGCAATACCAGACGTAACCAAATACTATCAAGCGATCCATATGGGTAGGATTATAGAATGGGGTAGGAGGATAGGATCAAAATTATGGGTAGATCTAGAACAAGAAATTAGTCAAATCCCACTGCAAAGAGCACTATGGTGCTATCAAACACTGCCGATACAATTAAAAAACCATCCAATTATAGGGACGACGTTAGCAATAGGCCATAAGATATGCCAGTTAGGAAAACACACCTCAAGCTTCTCCCCCCTGTATCCAGTATTAGGAAACCCCTGCTTTCCACCAGGTATGGAGAAAGGAGCATACAGGAGTCTCAGAGAGAGGGGCCTTACACAGATATCACATTTCTCAGAACAAAACAGATGGCCAACTGTACCCTCATTGGTACTCCAGGAAGGAAAATATGGGATTAAAAATTGGCAAGCAGTACAATTGTGCCATTTTCTGAACTCTCTGGGATCAACAAACAGATACAAAAGGGAATTAACACAATTTGAAAGATACTGTGAAAACCAGGAACCCCCGGACAAATTACTATCTAGGTTGTATAGGCTAGGAACAACACCTTTAGAAGGCCAGGAGATACCATCTATAAGAGAATGGGCCAGAGATATGGAGAGGAATTTCTCACAGACTCAGCAGCAAAAAATAATCAATTTAACCATGAAAACATCAATAAGTACTAGGCTCCAAGAATTAAACTATAAAATATTAAATAGATGGTACTACACACCAGAGAAACTGAGTAGGGCGTTTCCGGGAACCCTAGATATCTGTTGGAGATGTAAGGAAGATAGGGGAACCATATATCATTTATTTTGGACCTGCCCAAAGATAAGGAAATACTGGCAGGAAGTATTAAGGATAACCCAAAAATTTACAACATATCAACTGCAGGACGACCCAGCTTTTTGTTTGCTGCACCTAACACAGATTCCAATAAAAATATATAAGAAATCGATCATATGCCATATGGTCAACGAAGCTAAAGCTGGGATAACTCAAAATTGGAAAAAAATAATCCCCCTACGATAACCGACTGGCTCTATAGGGTGAGGAATATTTGTGCAATAGAGGACGTGGTCTTATCAGCCCAAGATAGAAAGGAACAATATAACTTGACCTGGGGAGCATGGAATGTATTCATGCACTCAGAAGAAGGGAGGAGTTTGATGGGAGGGGAGTGACGGAATGGGAATGAGGGAAGCTCTAAGGAATTGGATGGGGAGCTCTGACCTAGGAGAGGGGAGAGGAGGGAGAGAATTGGTTTGTGTTTTTTTTTTTTTTTTTTTTTTTTTTTTTTGTGGGGAGATGGGGGAGGGTGGGGCAGGAAGAGGGAAATGGAAGGGGAGGGAAAAGGGAAGAGGAAGGAAAAGAGGAAGAGGGAAAAAAAAGGGAGATATGGCAATATAAGAGAACATGGGAAATAAAAATGGAATTAAAGACAGGGGGGAGGCGAGGATAAGGGAAGAGGGAAAGGGAGAGAGGAGAGGGGGAAGAGGAAAAGGAGGAAACAGGGGATCACAACACCCCATTCAATAGATGGAGAACCTAAACTTGGAACAGGAACCATAGGAGATAATACAGGGCACTATCATTAGGTTAACCCTGGACGTAAATAACTACTTGCACTCACGCCTACCCTGTTATCCCCAAATATACCCCTGAGTCTTAAACGAGTACAAAGGACTATGAGATAATAAGTTAATGTTTTGTTTTATTTGGTCGATTCTAATGCAATTGTTAAGTAACTTATGCTGTAAAACTAATATTTCCTAAATAAAGAAGGATTAAATATAAAAAAAAAAAAACAAATAATATTTACATGTTGGACATGTGTCCATATTTTTCAATATTAATTTTAAGTTTCCAATTGCTTGTTTGAATTTGAATGATTCATTCACTTTACACTTACACGCCCAACTTTTAATTATTTTGCCAGTCTGTCTGCGGCGGTCGACATGACACTTGGGCTATTCATCTTTAGACCTGGTTCACACCAACCCCCGTGAAGTAGTTCTTGTTGGATTTGTTCCTTGAAGAATACTACTTTTTTTCCTCATACCGTACACCTCTTCCCGTTAGGGATTAGCCTTTTCCCCATTGTTTTTTCCTCATTCATATTGTTATTTATACGGTATTGTTTTTCACATCTATAGTTACAGACTTCTTAGCGCCGCCCCCTTTGTTCCTGTTCCATCCCCCTGAGTGACTGTTTTTATTTCTCCCCCGGTTGCGACCATGACGACCCACCGTAATAGTACAAAGACTGCCCAGAAGGACATCAAGTTCTACTCCCTTAATGTTAAAGGCCTCAATGTCCCTGAGAAGAGGTCCAAACTCATGCTTTTATTAAAGAGGTCTAAAGCAGATATCATATTTTTACAAGAGACCCATTTTAAGACAAATTGTTCCCTCATATGTTTCATGCTACTTGCTCGGACTCTAAAACCAAAGGAGTATCCATACTCATATCCAAACATTGCCCTTTCCAGATATTGGATACCAAACTTGACTGTGATGGCAGATACCTGTTCCTCAAAGGGTTACTACATAATAGACCGTTAACTTTAGCTAACATTTATGCCCCGAATAGATTACACGCCCAGTTTTTCAGGACTATGATTCGAAATCTAGATTCCTTTACGACTGGTTCGTTGATACTGGGAGGAGATTTTAATTTGGCCCTCAATCCATTGCTTGACACGTCCTCTGGCTCTTCCAAATCTTCATATAAGGCCTTAAGTGAGGTGAAACGCGTATTACGTGACTTGTCGATACACGACTCTTGGCGTGTACTGAACCCCTCCTCCAAAGACTACACGTTTTACTCTCCTCCTCATAATACCTACTCTAGAATAGACTATCTTTTTCTATCCCAAAATGATCTAACTTCTATAGTGAATGCTTCAATTGAACCTATGATTCTGTCGGACCACAACCCGATCACCCTAACTTTGACCTTCAAGGATACACGGTTTATCCCTAGAACATGGAAACTTGATGATTCTTTATTAAGCAACGCTGACAATTTACAACATCTGGATACTAAAATCTCTGACTACTTCAAATATAATTCTGACGATATTACTCATCCCTTGTTCGTTTGGCTCGCTCACAAGTGTGTCATCAGAGGTGAACCAATATCCTTGAGGGTCAAAAGGAATAAATTATGCCGTGCCCAAACTGATGACTTGATTGATAGGATCGCTGCCCTGGAGCTTCTACATAAGCGTTCACTAGCACTTGATTCTCTTAAGGAACTCTCAGACCTTAGATCAGAACTTTCCCATATCTTAGATAACAAGATCAAGCGTAATTTTATTCTCTCTAGAAAATTCTTTTACGAATGTGGGAATAAAACTGGAAAACTATTGGCCAAATCTTTAAATTCGACACCCAAAAAATTTGGAAATGTATATTCTATTACTGACCCGAATGGTATTAAACATACCTTAACTTCTGAAATAGCAGAACAATTCCGGGTTTTCTACTCCAAATTGTATAATTTGCCGCCTGAAGCCCGTCCTAAAGACTCTACCTCACGGATAGACTTAATCGCGGATTTTTTTAAATCATTTAGCCCAAAACCTCTGAATATGGTCATTTCACAGGACCTTGATAGGCCTCTCGAGTTGTCTGAGGCTCTTCTGGCTCTACGACAACTTAAGACTGGCAAAAGCCTGGGTCCAAATGGTTTTTCTGTTAATTATTATAAAACCTTTCGAGACTTATTGATCCCTCAATTCATTAAAACGTTTAATTCTGATCCCTTTCCTTCTCCACTTCCAAATCAACTTTTGGAAGCTCATATTGTTGTAATCCCAAAGCCAAATAAAGACAAAACACTAGTGTCCAATTATAGGCCCATTTCTTTATTAAACGTTGATATCAAACTATATGCCAAAATCATTGCGAACCGCCTTTTGCCTTTGATCCCACAGCTTGTATCCCTTGACCAAACGGGCTTTACACCAGGGAGGGAAGCTAAGGATAATACTATTAAAACTCTTCTTATCCAACAATGGCTTATTAAATCTAAAGCCCTGGGTTTTCTACTGTCCCTAGATGCAGAGAAGGCCTTCGATAGGATTGCCTGGGATTATATGCACGCAGCTTTAAAAGCTCTGGGATTGCACGATCGTATGTTGAAATTTATCAAACTCTTATATTCGTATCCCACAGCGAGAATAAAAGTCAATGGTGACCTATCGGAGGCCTTCTCAGTGGCAAATGGCACTCGTCAGGGTTGCCCTTTGTCACCAATAATATTTGTGCTTATTTTGGAACCGTTCCTGCGAAAACTGAGAGAGAATGTGGACATTAAGGGTATTAGAATAGGCTATAAAATCTATAAACTGGCGGCCTTTGCGGACGATATTCTATTGTACCTGTCAAACCCTATAATCACTATCCCAAACTTATAGAAAGATTTTTCTTTATTCAGGCGCATCTCAAATTTCAAAATTAACTTCTCTAAATCAAAGGCACTTAATATTTCTTTGCCAAATTCATTGGTTGACCAATGTAAACTTAATTTCACCCACCTCCCTCTCTGTCACTTTCCTTATTTGAGGCACACTGCATTCGTCTCTTCTCCCCAGTTTCTCTAAGGATAGCTGTGATCTACCGGCCCAGTATCCTCCTTCCTTGATGACTTCTCTGCCTGGCTACCCTACTTTCTCTCTTCTGAAATCCCCACAATCATTCTTGGTGACTTCAACATCCCTACTAATGCTAGCACTCCTGCAACCTCAAAACTCCTCAGTCTAACCTCCTCCTTTGTTCTGAAGCAATCGATACATGCTCCTACTCACTCTGAAGGTAATACCCTTGACCTTGTCTTTTCCCACCTATGCACGCCATGCAACCTCTCCAACTATCCTTACCCCCTCTCTGATCACTATCTTATTAATTTCACTCTCTCCCTCTCCTCTGCCTCCTTTCCCTCCAAATGCCTAACAGTTACTCGTAGAAACCTTTACAATATCAACCCTTCTCTTCTATACTCTGCGACTGACCACCTCTATGACACAATCGCACCCCTGTCCTGCACCCACCTAGCCACTTCTGTCTACAACACTTCACTTCTAGCACCACTGGACAGACTGGCCCCCCTCAATACACGCAGAATAAGACCACGCCCCCTTCAACCCTGGCAAACAGATGATACTAGAAGCCTGAAAAAACACAGCCGTGCTCTCGAGCGCTGGTGGCACAAGACTAAGTCCCAGGAAGACTTTGTCCAGTATAAATCTGCCCTCCAAAAATACAATTCCAACCTCCTCACTGCCAAGCAGACCTATTTCATCACCCTCATTAAAAACGTATCATCCCGTCCTCTACCTTCAACTCTCTCCTTCGTCCTCCATTGCCACCAACCACCAACTTACTCACTGCCCAGGAGATTGCCAATCACTTCAAACAGAAGATTGATACAATTCGCAAGGAGATCTCTACTGTTCAGATACCCTCTACACTTCACACCTCATGCCCACAGGCACAGTCATTACTTCCCTCCTTCAACCCCACCACCATAGACGAGGTCACTAAATTACTTGCTAACGTCCATCTTACCACCTGTGCGCTGGATCCTGTTCCCTCACAAATGCTATGTTCACCCTCTGACTCTATTCTACACTCTCTAACCCACATCTTCAATCTCTCCCTCTCTTCTGGAATCTTCCCTAACTCTTTGAAACATGCACTTGTCAGCCCCATACTCAAAAAGCCCTCACTGGACCCATCCAATCTTGACAGCCTACGCCCCATCTCCTTGCTCCCTTTTTTATCCAAACTCCTTGAACGTCTAGTCTACAACCGACTAAGCGTCCACCTTGCTGATAATAACCTTCTTGATCCCCTTCAGTCAGGATTTCGTCCTCAACATTCCACAGAAACTGCTCTCCTAAAACTTACAAATGACATACTAATGGCCAAAACTAAGGGACACTATTCTGTGCTTCTACTCCTGGACCTCTCTGCTGCCTTTGATACAGTTGATCAACCCCTCCTCCTCAAAAAACTCCACACCTTTGGTCTCCGGGACTGTACTCTTCGCTGGTTCTCTACTTACTTATCCAACCGTACCTTCAGCGTTACTTACAATTCTACTTCCTCCTCTTCCATTCTCCATTGGGGTCCCCCAAGGTTCTGTTCTTGGACCTCTCCTATTTTCAATCTACACCTTCTCCCTGGGTCAGCTGATAGCCTCCCATGGCTTCCAATATCATCTCTACGCTGATGACACTCAAATCTATTTCTCTACCCCTCAACTCACTCCTTCATTCTCCTCCCGTATCACTAATTTACTATCAGATATATCACTTTGGATGTCGCACCACTTCCTCAAACTCAATCTATCCAAAACGGAACTTATAATTTTCCCTCCCCCACATGTCTCTTCCCCTGATCTCTCTGTCAAAATTGATGGCACAACTATCAGCCCATCCCCACATGCCAAAGTCCTAGGTGTAGTCCTGGACTCTCAACTGTCCTTTAAACCTCACGTTCAATCACTGTCCAAAAATTGCCGCCTCAACCTTCGCAACATCTCCAAAATACGCCCCTTTCTAACCAAGGACACCACAAAACTATTGATTCACTCCCTGGTCATCTCTCGCCTTGATTATTGCAACTCCCTTCTCACTGGCCTACCGCTGCATACTCTAACCCCCCTTCAGTCCACCATGAACGCTGCTGCCAGACTCATCCACCTTACCAACCGCTCTGTCTCTGCTGCTTCGCTCTGCCAATCCCTCCACTGGCTTCCGCTCACCCAACAAATTAAATTCAAACTACTAACAATTACCTACAAAGCCATCCACAACTCTGCCCCCAGCTACATCACTGACCTAGTCTCTAAATACCAACCTAATCGTTCTCTTCGTTCTTCCCAAGACCTCCTACTCTCTAGCTCTCTCATCACCTGTTCCCATGCTCGTCTCCAGGACTTTTCCAGAGCCTCTCCAAGCCTATGGAACTCCTTACCCCAATCTATCCGTCTATCTCCCTCTCTATTAGCTTTTAGAGGATCCCTGAAAACCCTCCTCTTCAGAGAAGCCTACCTTTCCCACACCTAGCAACTGCACTTTTCATCTGAAACAATTTAGTGTGGACACCCAGTTACTCTGTATTTAAGCACCTCATCCCGTGTAGATGAATTAGAAAACAAAAATTGGGGAGAGGGGGGGTACCTAAGGACCCTGGGACTATAAAGCGGTGCTGATAAAGCGTACCGAAACACTGATAAAAAACAAAAGAAATTTTATTAAGTTTATACAAAGGTAAGTAAATAAAAACCATCCATTATATTAGATATCACATATGTCACAGGCTTCAATAGTCTGGGAAAGGTTCTTTGGTAGTTGTAGTTCAACCGACATGTTTCGCTCTGTGGAGCTTCTTCAAAGGTTTTTGGAACTAACTACACTGTGTTTAAAACAAGGATATAAAGATGGTTCAAAACAGAAGTACAACAGTTGTAGATAAAGAGAATGTATTCATTGAAACAAACAATTGGTACAAGAATCAGGGGAATAATAATTGGTTCAATATATTAAACAAAATCCTCAATAAATTATGCTTAAGCAGGGGAGAAAAGGGGGGAGGGGGGGGAGGGGGGGCTTTTGAGGGAAGGGGAGGTTGAGGGGAGAATGGGTGATAGGTTAGAATAGAGAATAATGGTGGAATAACTACGGGGGGGAGGGGGGGGGTTTCGGTTGAAGGGGCAAAGTAGTGGCGGGATAGGTGAAGGATAGGGATGGGGAATGAAGGGAGGGGAAAGAGAGGGGGGAATGGGTATGCGGGGGACCAGGAGAGGGAGGGGAAAACAAGGTATGGGACAACAGGGGGGGTGGGGGGGGGGGGGAGGGGGGAGAGGTAAAGGGAGGGAGGGTTGGGGGCAGAGGTAAAGGGAGGTAAAAACAAACAAACAAAACACAACAAAAAAAGGGGGGGGGAAAGGGAAGGGGAGGAAGGGGAGGGAGGAGGGAAAAGGGGGGGGAGGGGTTTGAGGATGGGGGTACAGGGGGCTTACCAATACTCACAAACCAGATATTGGAACTACAAAGCCAATGCGGGAGGGATGGTAGATACTTGGGTCAAAAAATGGAACAGGCCCACAAATCACCAACAGATCCAGATGCTATAATCATTCCGTCCAGGAACCATAATCTAATAAAGAGGGGCCAATTGGAATTAAACTGATGGATACACAAATGTCAATAAAGTAATATAGTAATAACAATATAATTTGTGGTCGGGTTAGGTGGATGGGAAATAAATACCTTTATGAAAGGATCGTATGGTTCGCTTGGTAGTAATCAGACACACGTGTGCTGATTGGGTTGGGTAGGCTACAATATGGTGGGATTACCTTGGAAATTCCGGTAGGGAGACACAAGGAAAGCCTGCATATATACCAGCATCAAGGTTCTAGAAAATGATGAGAAGCGTTCCTTTTAAAAAAAGGAGGATAAAATACCATTAGATCAATCCCTTGCTACTAGAGACAAAGGGGTAGTGAGAAATGCCAAAAGATTTAAGTGTATCACAGGTTGGCTGAAGAATAGAAGGGAGAATTTACCTTGGTGGTGCAGGAAGTGCTGGGAACGAGCAAGTTGCCAGCTGATAGGCTGGACAAATCAATCAGGTGGTGCCCGAAAGAGCAACAATGACAGCCTTCATTTATATAGATCAGCAGGGGGCCGGCGTCGGCAGTGACGTCAGCAACCTGCGGGGACATGTGACTCGCCGTGTTCTGTTGCCTCCGCCCTAATGACAGCCTAAGCCAATAGGGTATATAGTGTCGGCGCGTGCGCACATCGCGCAGCGTCGTGTGACATGGGCACTAGGGTATCACCGCGCTGTGGAGGCGCATAACGCCATCTTGGTTGGGGGAAAAAAAAACAAAGGGGAAAAAAGCAAATCCCTCGATTTAAAACGTCAAGGTGCCCTAAATAGGAGAATGGAGATGAAGGCCTGGGAATTGCTAAAAGGAAAGAGGCAGAGCAAAGAAAACGGACAAGTTTGAGGAGACTGCTGTGATAAATCAGGATCTGAGATTGATCCTGAATTAAGAGGGAGCAGTCCCCTTAGTCCCTATGGTTCAAAAGGGACCGAATGGGATATGAGCATCTGGAAGGGTGAATATGGGGGCGGGGCCAGGTCAATTCTGTGGAGAAAAAAGAATATTAAATTAATAATGAATCAATGTATATATTGATAAAAAATTGACAAATAAGAAAAACTTATACCTCTATGGGGTAAAGGTAACTGGTCAGGGAAGTAAGTATGGGAAAGAGACGGGGGGGGGGGGAAAGGGGGGGGGAAGGGAATGAAAAGGGAGAGAGGGGAGGGCGCCGTCTGCTGCCACATAAGGGAAATTGAACAATCAACAGTATTAAATTCATATGTAATGCATATAGACGATGTGAATAAGCAAATAAAATTGTCACAAAGTAACACAAAAATAGGGGGGGGGGGGATTGAAACAGTGAAAAAAAAAAAAAAAAGGGAGGAAAAGAGATAAATAAATATAAAAATAAAAATAAATAAAAATGAATATAAATAAATAGAAATAGAAATAAAAATAAAAATAAATATAAATAAAAATAAAAATAAAAATAAGAGAGAGTAAACTCAGTGAAAAAATAATAATATAATAATGAAGAAATGAAAAAAAGATAATAATTAGGTAAGGAGAAAAGAAAATAAGAATAATACAATTATTAGATGTTAAATTTATAAGAAAGGCTTAAAGCTAAAAGCTTCGTTCAGACCAGGGGGTCTGAGGGCGGCTAGCTGGTGGATCCATTTGGCCTCACGTTGCAACAAGGTTTTATCATAGTCACCTCCCCTTTCTCCAGGAGGGACATGTTCAAGAGCAAAAAATTTCATTTTGGAACTGTCGAAGTTATGATGGAGGCCTATATGTAGGCTGATAGGGCTCTCCATTTTCTTTTTTGTGATCAATGTCACATGATCCCGTATTCTGTGGTAGAAAGGGCGTTTGGTCTTTCCTATGTAGAAAGCTCCACATTCACACTGCATGATATACACAATGCCAAGAGATGGGCAAGTCACAGCAAAAAATGGTTTGTATATGCGTCCGTTGGGAAGCATTATAGTGGTGGCTGAATGGATGAATCTGCAAAATGGGCAACTGTGACAAGGTCTGGTGCCTGATGCAACATTTTTTGACCGAGTGTGGGAGTGATGGTGACTATGGACCAATTTGTCCCTCAACGACTGTGATCTTCTGAATGTGATTTCTGGGAAGCTTTTGGGGTGTTTGGAAACTGCGTCGTCACTGAGGAGAAGATACCAATATTTTTGCAGGATCCTTCTCACTTTTTGGTGGTGCCCTGAGAAACGGGTAATCAGACGTATTCCTGGATTCTCCTTTTTGAATTTAGGGTTGTGAAGGAGTTTCTTGCGATCCTCAGACTTTGATCGTGAGTAAGCCTTCTTCAAGCATTTCTTGCTGTATCCACGCTCACGGAAGCGTGTTTGTAAAGCTTTAGCTTCCTTTTCAAAATTCACTTTGTCGCTACAGTTTCGGCGTAGCCGCAAGTATTGGCCATAGGGAATACTTGATATCAATGATTGGGGGTGCGAGCTAGTCGCATGTAGAAGCGAGTTTCCAGCTAAGGGCTTTCTGAACAAGGATGTACCTACATTTCTGTTTTCATCGATAGTGATTTGGATGTCCAGGAAGCTGAGAGTCGTTTGGCTGGATTCAAAAGTGAAGTTGAGGTTATAGTCGTTGATTTTTAGATTTTCCATAAAGGATACAAGTTCAGAGTGGGACCCTGTCCATATGAGAAAAATGTCATCTATAAATCTTCTCCACAACGGTATATAGTCCAGGTAGGTCTGCATATTTTCCTGACGGAATAGGGTTTTCTCCCACCCCCCCAGGTACAGGTTGGCGTAGGTTGGGGCACATTTGGTCCCCATGGCTACCCCCTGTACCTGGAGGTAGTGGGAGCCGCCAAATAGGAAGATGTTGTTGGATAGAGTGAAATCTAGCAAATGTAGGATGAATTGATTGTAAGGTAAGGAGACATCGCTGCCTTCTGAGATGAAATTTTCAATGGTCTTGACCCCTAACTGGTGGGGGATAGAATTGTAAAGGGCCTCCACATCTAAGGAGACCAGCCAAGCCCCCACAGGGACATTGATACCATCTAGGGCTCGAAGGAGGTCACTGGTGTCTTGAAGGTAGGATGCTAAATTAGCGACATGTGGCCTCAGGTGGTCGTCTACTAATTTGCTGGCTCTTTCGGTTAGGGACCCATTACCTGACACAATCGGCCGGCCAGGAGGATCCACAGAATTTTTGTGTATTTTGGGTAAGGCATAAATAGTGTTTCAATCCCCCCCCCCCCTATTTTTGTGTTACTTTGTGACAATTTTATTTGCTTATTCACATCGTCTATATGCATTACATATGAATTTAATACTGTTGATTGTTCAATTTCCCCTATGTGGCAGCAGACGGCGCCCTCCCCTCTCTCCCTCCCTTTCATTCCCTCCCCCCCCCCCCCCCCCCCCCTTTCCCCCCCCCCCCCCCCGTCTCTTTCCCATACTTACTTCCCTGACCAGTTACCTTTACCCCATAGAGGTATAAGTTTTTCTTATTTGTCAATTTTTTATCAATATATACATTGATTCATTATTAATTTAATATTCTTTTTTCTCCACAGAATTGACCTGGCCCCGCCCCCATATTCACCCTTCCAGATGCTCATATCCCATTCGGTCCCTTTTGAACCATAGGGACTAAGGGGACTGCTCCCTCTTAATTCAGGATCAATCTCAGATCCTGATTTATCACAGCAGTCTCCTCAAACTTGTCCGTTTTCTTTGCTCTGCCTCTTTCCCTTTAACAATTCCCAGACCTTCATCTCCATTCTCCTATTTAGGGCACCTTGACGTTTTAAATCGAGGGATTTGCTTTTTTCCCCTTTGTTTTTTTTCCCCCAACCAAGATGGCGTTATGCGCCTCCACAGCGCGGTGATACCCTAGTGCCCATGTCACACGACGCTGCGCGATGTGCGCACGCGCCGACACTATATACCCTATTGGCTTAGGCTGTCATTAGGGTGGAGGCAACAGAACACGGCGAGTCACATGTCCCCGCAGGTTGCTGACGTCACTGCCGACGCCGGCCCCCTGCTGATCTATATAAATGAAGGCTGTCATTGTTGCTCTTTCGGGCACCACCTGATTGATTTGTCCAGCCTATCAGCTGGCAACTTGCTCGTTCCCAGCACTTCCTGCACCACCAAGGTAAATTCTCCCTTCTATTCTTCAGCCAACCTGTGATACACTTTAATCTTTTGGCATTTCTCACTACCCCTTTGTCTCTAGTAGCAAGGGATTGATCTAATGGTATTTTATCCTCCTTTTTTTAAAAGGAACGCTTCTCATCATTTTCTAGAACCTTGATGCTGGTATATATGCAGGCTTTCCTTGTGTCTCCCTACCGGAATTTCCAAGGTAATCCCACCATATTGTAGCCTACCCAACCCAATCAGCACACGTGTGTCTGATTACTACCAAGCGAACCATACGATCCTTTCATAAAGGTATTTATTTCCCATCCACCTAACCCGACCACAAATTATATTGTTATTACTATATTACTTTATTGACATTTGTGTATCCATCAGTTTAATTCCAATTGGCCCCTCTTTATTAGATTATGGTTCCTGGACGGAATGATTATAGCATCTGGATCTGTTGGTGATTTGTGGGCCTGTTCCATTTTTTGACCCAAGTATCTACCATCCCTCCCGCATTGGCTTTGTAGTTCCAATATCTGGTTTGTGAGTATTGGTAAGCCCCCTGTACCCCCATCCTCAAACCCCTCCCCCCCCCCATTTTCCCTCCTCCCTCCCCTTCCTCCCCTTCCCTTCCCCCCCCCTTTTTTTGTTGTGTTTTGTTTGTTTGTTTTACCTCCCTTTACCTCTGCCCCCAACCCTGCCTCCCTTTACCTCTCCCCCCTCCCCCCCACCCCCCTGTTGTCCCATACCTTGTTTTCCCCTCCCTCTCCTGGTCCCCCGCATACCCATCCCCCCCTCTCTTTCCCCTCCCTTCATTCCCCATCCCTATCCTTCACCTATCCCGCCACTACTTTGCCCCTTCAACCGAAACCCCCCCCTCCCCCCCCCCCGTAGTTATTCCACCATTATTCTCTATTCTAACCTATCACCCATTCTCCCCTCCCCTCCCCTTCCCTCAAAACCCCCCCTCCCCCCTTTTCTCCCCTGCTTAAGCATAATTTATTGAGGATTTTGTTTAAATATATTGAACCAATTATTATTCCCCTGATTCTTGTACCAATTGTTTGTTTCAATGAATACATTCTCTTTATCTACAACTGTTGTACTTCTGTTTTGAACCATCTTTATATCCTTGTTTTAAACACAGTGTAGTTAGTTCCAAAAACCTTTGAAGAAGCTCCACAGAGCGAAACATGTCGGTTGAACTACAACTACCAAAGAACCTTTCCCAGACTATTGAAGCCTGTGACATATGTGATATCTAATATAATGGATGGTTTTTATTTACTTACCTTTGTATAAACTTAATAAAATTTCTTTTGTATTTTATCAGTGTTTCGGTACGCTTTATCAGCACCGCTTTATAGTCCCAGGGTCCTTAGGTACCCCCCCTCTCCCCAATTTTTGTTTTCTAATGCACTTTTCATCTGAGTCCATCTGACCATCCCCCACAGCTAACTACCCCTTGTTCCACTTGACCCTCCCTTCTAGATTGTAAGCTCTTACGAGCAGGGCCCTCTGATCCCTGCTTTATTGATTTGTATTGTGAATGTACTGTCTTCCCTAATGTAAAGCGCTGCGTAAACTGTTGGCGCTATATAAATCCTGTATAATAATAATAATTTCCCGTTTTTATGGGAGGATGATTCAATATCTTACCTAGGCATTGCCTTAACATCTAATCTAGATACTCTATATGTTAAAAATTTCATACCTCTACTGAATACGATTAAAACGGATATGGTCAGATGGGAGAAAGGTCTATTCTCATGGTTTGGCAGAGCGAATATTGTCAAAATGAACATCTTACCTAGACTTTTATATCTATTCCAAACAATACCTATTAGGATCCCTTCCACTTTCTTCAAAGCCTTTAAAAAAGTATACTTGAAGTTCATTTGGGACGCTAGACAACCCAGAATCAAGTGGGACAAACTTACGACCCCAAAGCTCCTGGGCGGTATTGGACTACCAGACATCAAAAAATATTATTGGGCCTCTCATATGACCAGGATTGTGAATTGGCACCTTCATGGACCCTATAAGGATTGGGTTGATCTGGAAGACCGTTTGTCCTCCACTCCTATTCCTCTGAAATGTCTCCCATGGATTAACACTTCTAAACTCCCACCGAAAACTAGCTCTCATCCCATTACAGGTACTTCCCTCAAAATTTTTAGGCACTTGTGCAAAACTTACAACTTATCCACCATATATGGACCCCTCACCCCTATTCACCATAATCCCGAAATTTTTCAAAGATCTCACTCTACTGTATCTTCCAACTCTCTTCCATTTACACAATGCAGAGCTGAATCTTTCTTTGAGAGGGGTACCCTATTGACCTTCGAAACCTTCTCCTCCCTTTTCGCGAATTCTGCCATCACGCACCAAGACTTTGACAGGATTGCTTTGTTTCTGAACAAGTTTGGTTCCACAAATATCTGGCATAGGCAAAGAACCCGATTCAAATCTATTTGCTTAAGTAATGGCCCCCAAAATCATTTGATATCTATCATTTATGACATCTTGAATACGGATGTAGACCCACAAATGGACGACACGAATATAAAATGGGAGAAGGATCTGAAAGGATCTGAAAATCTCAATCCCAAATGACCAGTGGAATTCAATTTTTTTCCACCTACACAAAGGTTCGTTGAATGCCCTGACTCAGGAGAATAGCTATAAGTTATATTCGAGATGGTACAAGACTCCTTTGGTCATTAACAAATACAATCCAAACTATTCCCCAATGTGTTGGAGATGTAAAACTAACCCCGGTTCGCTTCTCCACATATGGTGGGAATGTCCTCTCATCTCACCATTCTGGACTGATATTCACAAGCTCATTTTTTCAATTACTTCTTATACCCCAGATTTTACAGCCGGACAGTACTTGCTACACCTATCTTCTTTACCTAACTCGGTCTATAAAAATTCTATTATCGTTCATCTAATTAATGCAGCCAAATTATGTGTCCCCAACAAGTGGTCCCAAACATCTCCTCCTAGAGTCTTAGACTGGTTACGTAAAGTTGACCATATTGCTAAGATGGAAGAGTTGATTTCACAATCTAGAGACACTTCAAGAAAATATAGCGAGAAGTGGGCTTGTTGGACTCAGTTCACGAAATCTAATGATTATAAGATGTTGATGCATACTTAACCAAGTTTGGATTTGAGAAGACATTCTTTACCATTCTTTCATCTTCTTCTTATTTCCCCCTTTTTTTGGGTATGTCTTTGTATATTCTAAATGCTCGTAATATTGTTATATCGCAACCACATGTATTTATACCTACTCTTGCCCATCCCCCTGAGTGCTTCTTGTTTGATTACTGCTTATTCACTGATTTATTGTGCTCTTGTATTTATGCTCTTATATAGCATCACCTGTTATTTGCTTATACCTGTTGTATAATGTTGTGCTTTATGTTATTGCTTTATGTGTACTTATATATCTTAAATACCAATAAAACATATAAAAAAAAAAATTTAATGATAGATTGCATTGGCCCTCTTCCCTGATGTAGAAAGGTGAAAAGAAGAGAAAGAAGTGCCACCAAGTGTAGTATTTGGTACAATTTATTAAAGCTACCATATTGGGTTACTCACAGGAGGTAGACATAGTACAGGCTCTTTATCGATATATAATCACTGTGGGGGACGGTCTGTGTGTTCCTTCCTTGTATGCCAAACGATTCAGATTACCCACGCTGTGGGGAAGCAGGGCTTGTGTACAGAGGAAGTTCTATGGAGCCCTCTGACTGCTCCGGGATACTGGATGGACAGCACCAATAGTACAAGGAGTGCTGACGTCACAGATCCCAAGATGCTTTAAGACATGTTTCGGAGCATGTGCCACGCCATGTATGAGCATGCGCACTCCTTTTTCAAGTTGAAGATAGAAGGGGGAGCCTGTTATTGAGAATCTAAAAATAGTAGGGCTGTTACTGATCAAAATTTTTGTGTTCGATTAATCGTTTTGTTTTTTAATCGATTAATCGACTAATTTCGATTAATTATAACGCACATACAGATCCAACTACTTTTAGCTGATCTCCTTACAGGCTGATTCCCAGTGCAGCTCCCAACCACTGGAAAAATGGATAGCAGGATACAAAAAAACACACAAACGCAGCACTCGATGGGAATAACATTAAAACTTTTAGTCTTCAAGTAGGTAACAAAATAAATATTGCACTGGAGAAAAAATCTATGTAGCTACATAAACTGTAAAAATGGTGCGAGTAATATCAAACGGTACCAAAAGCAGTCATAAAAACATGTAGCCAAGTATGATACTGGTAAAAAAATGTGTACAACGATGCCACTGCTGAATCCAGATGAGGAGGGGTTAACATCAGTCTGTCGGCATGTAGACGTCCCGTGAAGGGAACTATCACAACTCCCAGTGGATGGCTGTAGAATTCCAGGTTGATAGAGGGAAGTGAAAGAGGGAAGTGTAACAGCCCTTGCGTGTGGCAGATAGTAAGGTCCCGCCGGCATGCAGATATGAAGGCACAGCAAAGGAGCCCTTCAGATGGACACGGCAAGCCCCGCCGGTGTCCGTGATGTTACCAAATCTCCGACGGAACTCCCTGAAGGCCCAGAAGCCAGCAGAGAGGTGAGTACCAATCAAAAGAATTTTAATTGATCAAAAAGATTTTGATCGATCAAAAAAATTAAAGATTAATCGATTAATTAAAAGTTAATTTGCACAGCCCTAAAAAATAGACTACATTGTTTACATTGAGGATCTAAAAATAGATTGGTGATCTAAAAATAGATTGCATTGTTTACATTTAATTGCATTTAATTGCAGCACATTTATTAAAGCCCCCATATTGAGTTACTCACAGGAGGTAGACAAAATACAGGCTCTTTATCGATATAATCACTGGTGGGTCCATCTGTGTGCTCCTCGTATGCCAAAGGATTCGGATGTCGAATGTCTCACACTGTGGGGAAACAGGGCTTGTGTACGGAGGAAGTCGTCTGGAGCCCTCTGAGTTTTCCGGGATCATGGATGAACCACACTGATGGTACGAGGAGTACTGACTTCACAGATTTGTGACAGAGCATGTGCCGTGCTATCTATGAGCATGCGCACTTCTATTTAAAGTTGAAGATAGAAGGGGGTAACAACAAAACCTGGGGAATGCCCAGGGAAAAACCAAGCCTACTTACCGACCATAATTTTTCTTTGATCAATGCTTGTGTGTTTTTTGCCATTGCGCCTACTACCCAGTTTAATTGATGTAGACAGTCAACTTTCAAAATGTGTTGCATTTAGGAGAGCGTAGTGAGAAGTTTCTAACCCATAGAAAATGCTTAGATATAGTCAGCCTATTGCTGGTGTTTCAGGGACATTGCTCTTGATAAGCAAACATTATTGGATGTTTGTGAGTAATTGTTTATCGTTTATTAATTTCTTTATCGAGGAGAAGGAATAAGAATTAAGCAGTGTATCATCAAGAGAATCATATATAGGGATGTTTGGTTAGAGTTTTTGTCACTTTTGGGGTCCAGAAGCGCTCATTTTCTTATTCATTTTTAAAATGTTGGCCTGCCTCACTACTTAGGAGTGCTACATTTTGGCACCAATGTGGGGCTTGATGATATTTTTGGCCTGATGTTGCCCACATCAACGGTTACTTACATTTATTTGATAATTCTGTGTTCTATAGAATTTTTTGGACAAATGGTTATGCATTTTTTTTTTTAATAGATCACAGAGTTTTATTAGAATTTTCATTGCCATAAACTTAGATCCAAGGTCACTGCATTGAAATTTCATTCCTGAGGGGAATACTGCTACTGTTCATGTGTTTCCCTCAGCTCACACATCCCTATACATTTCTCATCATGGGATATCCAGCTCTTGAAAACAAAAGCATTGTTCAGGTTATTTGACTATAGGGACAATGCCATTTATTAAGGAGAAAGGGTGTAGGAACCCTGCCTTGTCCTGCGGCATCCTTAACTAAATTTAGTGCTAGTTAGCTAGTAACCCATCTAGGCTGCTACTTGCCTTTTTCTAGGCTCAATAGGTCTTCCCTAAGCTCATTGAGTTTAGTGCTTTGTCAGTTACTGTGAAGAAGATTCCAGTAAGCAGTATAGGATGATGAATTCCTAAATTATAAATACGTATCTGACCTACAATATGCATATAAAATGGTGCTGTGCTGCTAATAGTGCTGTGCAATGATTATGTGATGGGAATGTATCTGTATATACAATTAAAACAACTTATTACAAGCATAAACCCGTTACATGACTTCCTCAGGAGAAAGTCACGTGACTTCCTCAGGAGAAAGTCACGTGACGTAATGTGTAGGGCATGAACAGAGGCACACGAGGTACCAGAAGTGACACAAGAAGACATGTATGCTCGGCTCTCATGGTTTTATGCATTTAACAAGTTGTTTTATTGTAAGTGCGGTATTTTAAGCTCAATAGTTACATAGTTACATAGTTACATAGTTAGTCAGGTTGAAAAAAGACACAAGTCCATCCAGTTCAACCATAAAAAATTAATAAAAAAATACATTTTAAAGTTTATAGATTATCACACTATGGGAGGCTTTCTCTACATGTACCTATACCAAAGATTAATGCCAGATCGCATACAGAGGAGCATGTTATACTTACCTCCACTGTGCAGTTCGTTTTGCACAGAGTGGCCCCGATCCATGTCTTCTGGGGTCCCTCGGCGGCTGTCTCTGGTCCTCCCCGCAATTACTCACCACAGTCATGCGAGAGCTTGTATGGTGGTCACTAATTGCGGGCGCGCTCCCGTGATACAGCGAGCGGCCATAGCGGCTCACTGTATTACTCGGTCCCGCCCCTCAGCGCGCCGCGTAACTGGATGTCATTGACAGCCAATGGCTGCACTGCTCTCAATCCATCCACTCTAGCCAATTAGCGGCCAGGCTGAGCGGGCAAAGAGGATCGCGGGACTTTCAAGGGGTCAGGTAAGTATAACGGGGGCTCGGGGGGGCGGGGGGCGACAGCATCCAATGTTTTTTACCTTAATGCATAGATTGATAGATTTTTCTTTACAACTCCTTTAAAGGAGATGGCACCCACCATCAGAGGGAACAGAGGGAAGGTTGACCAAGAGGGCCCCTAGTGGATAGAGACCATAGAGGGATCAATATACTTGGAGGATTTATTATTCATGCTGAAATACAAGTAATAAGAAGATGAGATTTTTGAAAAAATAACACTGATAAGAGACACAGAAGTCCAGTTTGAATACAAGAGGTGATGGGCAAAGACAGAACACCAGAGACTGAATTTTTATAGTGTTTACTATAATTTTGAAGAACTATGGACTACTTTTAAATATATATAGTGTTATAAATGTGTTTTCACCAATTGCAAAAAGTGGCTTTATATTATATTTGTTGTATATGTTGAATTTTCAAATTATCACTGAATTGATTTGAATTATTTATATTTACATAATCATTGCACTGCACTATTAGCAGTGCAGCACCATTTCATTTGCATATTGTATACACTATAGTTGTGGGAACACTATAAGTGTTTGCAGCAGCTGATTGTGTGTGTAGCGCCGCCTTACTTTCTGTAGGGGCGTTATGCTAAAGTTAGTGGGGAACGGGAGACTTACGCAACTCCCATTCATAATTTGTCAAATTGTGGCTGCTGTCATTCCCAGAACTGTCATGTGGGTCGGTCTGCGTTTGAGGGGTGTGTTCCCACCCCTGGGCGGCAGCTGGCGCTAGAGGTGTTCTGGCGGATTCGTTTTCCCCAGCAGCCAATCAGAAGGGTTGGTGCCCTTGCTAAGGCATGCTGAGGGAGGCTATATCTGGGACAGCTGCTTTCTGCGGGGTCTGAGTGCCAGGTGCGGCACCCACCTTCAGGGTGCGAGCATCCATGGACCCCGCAGCCATGGCCTACCTGGCTGAAGTTGCGCACCATGCGGAGCTCTACTCTGACATAGAGAGGGATTCCAGTAGCTGCTGGGTCTCAAACCTTTTCTGAAAGGATCCCAAGCTGGGAGCTGTACGGTGGGGGATTGGCTTGAGGAGAACCCGGAGGCAGGTGATCCAATAGGGCTTGAACGAACCATCGGGGGTCCAGTGACTCTGACTAAATCTATTGGGAGGACTTGCTCATTTCAATTCACGCTCATTTAAGTACTAGGCCTGTGGCAGGGGCCTGAGCCAGGCCTGTGGCAGAGGCCTGGTCCTCCCAACATTTGCAACTGAAGTTCCGGCTGTCAGGCCTGTGTCAAGGGTCGGTCCGGGACACTTTACCCATTCCGACTGGAGTGGTGACGAACTGAGTTCATCATTGCGGAGAGCAAGACTGTTCCCTTATTCTTCATATCCAAGGCCTGATACTCAAGCTCTCGCTCTCTCTCTGCTCATCAACCTTTCCTGTCCTGTATCATGTTGATGAAGGCCATGTTGGGCCTTGGAATAAAGCATTGAAGAAAACCCTACTAAAGACTGGACATTCGCTCTCTGTTTCAACTCACGAGTATCACCCCTAGACATCTGCCAGGTAACACAACACGCCGATCCCGCTTATACTCAGCGGCTCCTGAATTGGGTAGCGCTAGATGTATTATTTATCATTTATTCACAGATTGATAGTGTGGGAGTACCACCCTTTATTTTGTATGTGTCTGATCTAACCAACCCTTGAGGTCCTTTGGGAATTCATAAACATTTAGGTCACCTTTCCCAAATGTTCACCTCTCTCCTTCCAGGCCATGCCCAGGGAATATGCCTGCTTAGAATGATTTCTACATGGCCCTTGACCTGGTAAAATAATCGTATTACTAAAGAGCGCTGCAGAGGAGCTGGACACTCTTTACCCCAGTCTGGACATCGTAAGAATCAATTCCAACTGATCATGGTATCTTTGACTGCTCTAAAAGGCATAAGGAGCCGGACTGCTTAGACAGAGATCTACTACAATTTATAGGAAACTTTGTGACCACTTTACTGGTCTACTGCTGTCACTACGATTTTCAGATATGCTGTCCTATTTTTGCTTTTTTTTCCGTGTAACCTATACCCCTAAACCCTCTCTCCTAGTTTTAAGTTCAGCAATAAAAGATACAGCACTGTCTCCCAACAAATTTTCTGCCCCACCATAACAAGGACCAGACCCTGAGACTGAAATGTTAGCTTGCCTTACTACTTATGGAGTCATTCCATGGCACCCCAAGAGAAGAGGTGCTCCAGTTCTTTGCCTCCAGTATTGGGTAGCAAAAAAGTTCAACATTTAAATCATTTCCAGGCACACTTTTTTATGAAGCGTAATCTTTAGAAAACCAGACTACGCTGCTTGTGAAATCTCCTTTGTTTTGTTAATCTGGTGTTTTGGGAATATATTTTTACTATCTAATTGAAAGTTTGGTGGGTATACCCAATCCTGCCCACTGTTTATATCCTGGAGGAAGAAGATTTATCATTATGCAATAAAAAATTTCCATCCACACTCTCCTTGTCTCCTAGCTTCTCTTCCACTATTTATACTCCACTTACAGTCAATTTCTGCAATCAAATCATTCCTCTCCCGGTACCTTTCTTTCTTTTAAATTCTTTATTTAGAATAAGCGGTATAACATGTTCTTTAACCACTTAAGACCCGGACCAATACGCTGGCAAATGACCCAAGGGGTTTTTGCGATTCAGCACTGCGTCGCTTTAACAGACAATTGCGCGGTCGTGCGACGTGGCTCCCAAACAAAATTCGCGTCCTTTTTTTCCCACAAATAGAGCTTTCTTTTGGTGGTATTTGATCGCCTCTGCGATTTTTATTTTTTGCGCTATATACAAAAATAGAGCGACATTTTTGAAAAAAAATCAATATTTTTTACTTTTTGTTATAATAAAAAACCAATAAACTAAATTTTAGTCAAACATTTAGGCCAAAATTTATTTAGCCACATGTCTTTAGTATAAAAAAAAAATCGCATTAAAAAAAAATTAGCTACCTAGCGGGAACAGCGACACTAATACAGCGATCAGAAAAATGATCGCTTAGTGACGCTGGCAATAGGGAGTGAAAGGGTTAACTAGGGCAGTGATCAAGGGGTTAAAACTTTATTGGGGGGGTGGGGGGGCCACCCTGACACTAACACTGACTGACTGTCACACTGTCTGTCACACTGACACTAAATACAGTAATCATACATGTATGATTACTGCATTCAGTGACACTGTGACAGGGGGGAGGGGGGGGGGGGCGATCGTGGGGGTTAAATGTGTTTGTGTGTGTGTAAGTGTGCTGTTTGGTGCAGGACTTACTTGGTGTGTTGTGATCTCTCCTCAGCGGCGCTTGAAACAAACGCCGAGGGAGAGATCACGTCGCTTCCTCCTTCCTGTGTTTACACAGGAGGAGGAAGTGACAGGGCGGGCGGGCGCGCGCATTGGCTGGGAGCGATCCGGAGGGGGCGGATGAAAACGGATAGCTGCCCCCACTTGTCGGATCGCTCCTGCAGCCGCGCGGACCGCCGCATGTACGGGGGGGGGGGGTCCGATCGGACCCCCGATCCCCCCCAAGGCACCAACGTATATATACGTTGATGTGCCTGTCGGTGCCATTCTGCCGACGTAAATGTACATGCGGCGGTCCTTAAGTGGTTAATACATACATATCAGCATGAAATGCAGACAACATTGTACACCAAAACATAAAGTCAAATACAGATAGATTTAAGGTGTGAATAGTATTGGATATGTGTATTCAGCAGAGTTTCTTGTATGGGCCCTTGGAGTAAAACCATTTCTTCCAACCCATTTTTGTTTTTTTTACAATAAACAGGGGAAAACTAGCACTTAACCCCAGTGAAAAATATAAAAAGTGGGAGGAAATTGGTGACAAGCGGTATAGAGAAAGAAGTGGGGGGGGGAGGGAAGGGAGTATAAGCAAAGGGGCTGAGAGGGTGGCTAGGGGGACTAACCCACCCATCCCCCTGGCCCAAAACCCTGAGGAACCTTTTTACTTCCAGGAAATAAAAAAAAGTGTTGCGATATCTCACCTTGACCTATGGTTGGGTGAGCAGTGTTTGATCCTTATAAAAGAAATAGGGAGTCCAAACTTTCCAGTACTTTTCTTCTTGTTCCCTGAGCATCATAGTCAGGTTTTTCATCTCTTGGATTGGATCTCATTAATTCAAGCAAACCAATGTGTTTTATTGTTCTGAAATGCAGGCTTTCTCTGCATTAAGGAGATGTTTCAGTAATTAATATTTGTATTGTTTTCCTTGTACTTTTCAAGAGCATTTAATATTCAACAGGACCCATTTTACTGCTTGCAAGAGTTGCTCCTACCTGCTCTAAATTGACAGCTGCTGAAACCCCTCCCGCAAACCACTTTTTTTACTTGTGACAGTAGGATTGTAGAACTATGCAGAAGAGGAGCAGTGTGTAAAATTTCTAAACACTTTTGCAGTAATTATTGGATGCTGTTGGCTGGTTCTCGACTAAGTTTATTTATTGCCCAGATTTCAAGTCACATGATCTCTGATAACATGGATGATCAGAAATCAGATTGGCTGATCCTTACCCTCAACAGAGACCACTTGTGAGCGTGTATTAGTGTGCTGCTTCCCCAGTGCCTCTAGCAGTCTTGTACACAGCAGAATTCCTCTCTACAATAGTGATCTCTCCACTCCCACAGTTATTCAGTCCTTGTTTTGCTGGGATTTATTGACACTTTTGTTTGGATAATAATAGAGGCGCTTATATCATTCATCTCTTTGAAGCCAGCCATGTACAGTGCTCTAACATAGATGAATTGCCTGACCCGGTTATGAACCATTGTTGTTATTGCTGATAATTAATGAGAATGAAGTCTCTTTGTTTAACTTTCAAAGGAGTCGGAGCAGGATGTGTTGATTGGGTTCCATCTAACACTAATCTGTAAACCAAACAGTTGTTCACGCATGAGATAATCTTTATAAATGAGAGGTAATTGCACTTGCAAGACTCAGTCCTTCCTAATGACAAACAATTTAACTCTTTATGCCTGCTGTTATTATTTTCCTCGGTAGACAACTGCCAGAATTCAAATAATTCCCAAGTTCAACAGTAATCGGGTAATTAATCTATGCTTTGTGGGTGGTCTTGGTCTTTGTGATACTTCCTTTTAGGTTCACA
The DNA here is from genome assembly GCA_029574335.1 of Rana kukunoris. NCBI lineage: Eukaryota > Metazoa > Chordata > Amphibia > Anura > Ranidae > Rana > Rana kukunoris. The sequence goes on from CM056052.1 coordinate 164,371,276, forward strand.
GTGTGAGTCGTCTTCCACGGATACATACTATCTATGACATTTTCCTTACCTCACTAGTATGGCTTTTTTTTTGCCTCTGTGTCTACTATAAACATATCTGCAGTCAGCTGATAGAACCATATATTTATGATAGCTTTGACCTTCAAGTTACAATAACAGTCTGAGTTACATAATCATACTTTTCAGTACATAGCACATTTTAGGCATGTACCTAACAATTTGAGGGATTTTGTCAAATGTACACCAGAGCTTTTTGGGATGTCATGTTATCATCATCTGGCTTTTTAATAAAACAGAATAAAAACTAATGCTACATGCTTGGCAATCCACAGACATCATATTTTAGGTTACTATAATCAAATGAGTTAGGAGGACAGTGAAACTTTAGTCAGAAAATTAAGGTGATTGAAAACAGTTACCTTGTAAAACTACCCTTTCCATTTAATATAGAAATGAAAGGCAAAACATGTTTGTATAGATATAAAAATACATTATAAATACCTTGTTTTTCCCCCATTTTTTATAAGTGATCACATTCCCCTCTATTTTCAGCTGCATAAGAGTTGGGGGAGGAGAAGTAGCAGCACAGAGTTTCCCAGTGAATGGCTGTGCAGCAGGGGCATGTCAGGACAAGGCTGTCCACCTAAATTGACTGGCTGGGCAAGGAGAGCATTAATCAGAGAAGCAGCCAAGAGGCCAATGGTAACTCTAGAAGAGCTGCAGAGATCCACAGCTTAAGTGGGAGAATCTGTCCACAGGACAACTGTTAGTCATGTACTCCACAAATTTGGCCTTTATGGAAGAGTGGCAAGAAGAAAGCCATTGATGAAAGAAAGTTATAAGAAGTCCCATTTGCAGTTTGCGAGAAGCCATGAGGGGGAAAACCGCAAACATAAGGAAGAAGGTGCTCTGGTCAGATGAGACCAAAATTTTACTTTTTGGCCTAAAAGCAAAATGCTGTGTGTGTGGAGGAAAACTAACACTTCACATCACCCTGAACACACCATCCCCACTGTGAAACATGGTGGTAGCAGCATCATGTTGGGGCGATGCTTTTTTTCGACAGGGAAGCTGGTCAGAGTTGATGGGAAGATAGGTGTGCCAAATACAGGGCAATCTTAAAAGAAAACCTGTTAGGCCGCGTACACACGATGAGACATGTCCGCTCAAACATGTCCGACAGACCGTTTCCAGCGGACATGTCTCATCGGATTTTGGTCCGATGGCGTGTACACACCATCGGACGAAAATCCCCTCAGGCTGAGGATGCGGTGACGTGGCGGTGACGTTGACGCCGCCACGTCACCACTCCAGGAAGTAAAATACTTACACGCATGCGTCGAATCCATTCGACGCATGCGCAGAGATTTCTGTCCCCTGGTTAGTGTACTAACCAGCGGACATATCCGACGGACATGTCTCCGGTGGACAAATTTCAAAGCATGCTTTGAAATTTATCCGCTGGGAAAACATGTCCGCTAGCCCGTACACACGATCGGAGATATTTGCTGAAACAGTTCGTCGGACCAGTTTCAGCAGATAAATTTGATCGTGTGTACGCGGCCTTAGAGTCTGCAAAAGACTTGAGACCAGGGCAGAGGTTCACCTTCCAACAGGACAACGACTCTAAACATGCAGCCAGAGCTACAATGGAATGGTTTTGATCACGGGTGCTCAAACTACAGCTCACAGGCTGGTTATGGCCGCCAGGGTGATATATCCATCCTGCAGACTTTTCCTTCCCTACGATCACATCACTCACCCTCCCCTCTGCCGCCTTATTCACACAGGAAGGAAACATGACAGGTCTGTACAAAGGGCGGGACTTTTCGAGTTAAGAAGCGGGTGATTGGTTACTAGACAGTGGGGCGGTTTCAGAAATCAATCACCTGCCTTTCACTTGAAAAGTCTTGCCATTTGTCCGGACCTGTCATGCTTCCTGTGTTGTGCAAGTGAGGTAGCAGAGGGGAGGAGGAGTGCTGCGATATTGTTGAAGTGGCAGTGTAATATTGCTGGAGGGCTCTGTGATTGAGGGGATCTGTAATGGGGGAGTCTGATAGGGGGATTTGTGATGGGGGCTTTGTGATTAGGGAGTCTGTGATGGGTGGGATTCTGTGATGGGGGAGTATGTGATGAAGGGCTCTGTGATGGAGAGGAGTCTTAGATGGGGGGATCTGTGATGGAGAGGAATCTGTGATGGGGTATCTGGGATGGAGAGTAGTCTGTGATGGGGGGCTCTGTGATGAAGAGGAGTCTGTGATGGGGGGCTCTGTGATGGAGAGGAATCTGTGATGGGGGATCTGTGATGGAGGGGAGTCTTTGATGGGGTATCTGTGATGGAGAGTAGTCTGTGATGGGGGGCTCTGTGATAGAGAGGAGTCTGTGATGGGGGGCTCTGTGATGGAGAGAAATCTGTGATGGGATATCCGTAATGGAGAGGAGTCTGTGATATAGAGGAGTCTGTAACAGGGGGGCTTTGTGATGGAGAGAAGTCTGTGATGGGAAAGAGGGGTCTGTGATGAGGGGATTCTGTGAAATACTAATTAGTTTATGTTGATTAAAATTGTTCTTTATTTTAAATATTGTATGGTTTTTCCCTGTTTTTTGCACTACAAATAAGATATGTGCAGTGTGCATAGGAATGTGTTTATATTTTTTTCAAACTATAGCCTTGCCCCCCAACAGTCTGAGGGGACCGTGAACTGGCCGCCTGTTTTAGATCAAAGCATATTCATGTGTTAAAATGGCCCAGTCAAAGTCCAGACATAAATCCAATTGAGAAGCTGTGCCAAAACTTTAAAATTGCTATTCACAGATGCTCTCCATCCAATCTGACAGAGCTTGAGCTATTGTGCAAAGAAGAATGGGCAAAAAATTCACTCTCTAGATGTGCAAAGCTGGTAGAGACATCCACATAAAGACTTGCAGTGAAAGGTGGTTCTACAAAGTATTGAGTATTGGGGGCTGAATACAAATGCACGCCACACTTTTGTGTTTTTTAGTTCTAAAAAAAGTGAAAACCATTTATCACTCTTCTCCTTCCACTTCACAATTATGCGCCACTGTGTTGGTCTATCACATAAAATCCCAATAAAATAACATTTTGTTTGGGAGCCACATGTCAGTTAAAGCGACGCAGTGCCGAATTGCAAAAACTGGCTAGATCCTTTACCTGCATAATGGTCCGGTTCTTAAGTGGTTAAAGATCACAACCACACTAAAGTCAAGTTTCAGTGGGTTTCTAACAGCTTAGAAACATTGGGCCAGATTCACAAAGCACTTAAGCCGGCGTTTCAGGAGATGCGCGGCGTAATTGTAAATATGCGCCTGCGTATCTATGCGCCGTATGCCCAAAACGATATACGCCAGAAATCTAGATTTTTACGAACGGCGTAATTTCGATAGACCGGCGCATCGAGCGCGGAAAAAATGCGCTAGACACACCATTGATTTGCTAGGCAAATATGCAAATGAGGGAGTTACGGCGATCCACATAAGTAAGTTTGTGCGGCACAGGCTACGCGCTGTGCGCATCAGCTGCACGTCCTGTCTAAAATTAGACCATATAAAAGCAGGTTTAAAATTAGACAATCCGTCTACATGTCAGCTAAAGCAACACTGTTAGGGACGAGCTGAGCAGCCACACTTGCAGGACAACAATCTGTATGCCAACATGCCAGGGGCATCCTTGCTCATAGCTATACTACTGACTTTAGATGAGCGCAGAAGGAGGAGGGCGCGGAGGAGGGCACGGAGGAGGGCACGGAGGAGGGCATGGGAGGGCCGAGTTCTGAGCATGCGCAGAGAGGTGCTGACCATGGTCTGCTTCATGTGCGCATGCGCAATCCGGCCGGCCCTTCACTTGCATGGGGTCACAGCTCATTTCAATGGAACACGCCCACGTCCTTCCCAATTTGAATTACACTGCCTTACGCCTCGGAAATTTAGTTGCACCGGCGCAAATTTGTGCACAAATACTACGAGGAGACGGTGCTTGTGCCTCCAAATTAAGACGGTGTAACGTAAAGGAGATGTGCTACGCCGGTCAATATATGTGCCAATGTACGTGAATCTGGCCCATTGGCTGTGTGTTTTTTGGTTGTAACATGACAAAATGTGGAAAATTTCAAGGGGTATGAATACTTTTCCGAGGGACTGTATGTGGAGCTAACAAAATATGATGGTTTAAAAGCTTTATTCTCATGTGCCCAGACTATGAACAGTAAAGCATTTATATATTTTTTACAAGTAAAAATCATTAAAACAAGCCCTTACTGACCTCTGTAGCTGCTCTAAATGTAAAGTAATTCATTCCTCAAAGATCCTTAACCACTTAAGGACGGCTTCCTGCACATTTACGTTGGCAGAATGGCACAGCTAGGCACAGGCACGTACCTGTTCGTCCCCTTTAAGTGCCCAGTAGTGGGTCGCGCCCACGACCCAGTCCGAAGCTCCATGACCGCGGCCGCAGTAAAACTATCCCCTATTTTGTAAACGCTATCCATTTTTACCAAAATATGTAAAAGAATACGTATCGGCCTAAACTGCGAAGAAAAAAAAATATTATATATTTTGGGGGTATTTATTGTAGCAAAAATATATATATTTTTTTTCAAAATTGTCGCTCTATTTTTGTTTATAGCGCAAAAAATAAAAACCGCAGAGGTGTTCAAATTCTACCAAAAGAAAGCTCTATTTGTGGGAAAAAAAGGACGCCAATTTTGTTTGGGAGCCACATGTCAGTTAAAGCGACGCAGTGCCGAATCGCAAAAACTGGCCAGGTCCTTTACCTGCATAATGGTCCGGGTCTTAAGTGGTTAAAGATCACAACCACACTGAAGTCAGGTTTCAGTGGGTTTCTAACAGCTTAGAAATATTGGCTGTGGGTTTTTCATTGGAGGGTAGGCAGACTTTAGTGTTATACCACGTAAGGCCCCTTTCACACTGAAGGACCCATCAGGTACTTTTCAGGTGGACACGATCAGATCATCCATTGCTCTTTATGGACACCCGTCTGCACCTGATCCTATCCTGTCCGGTAAAATCAGATGGATGGGGATCCATTCCTCATCCATCTGGTCGATCGCATGATAGTCGGATGGAAACAGACAGGTGGCCCATTTCCATCCCACAGCCCCATAGAAAACAGCAGTCTGTGTCTGCTTTGCATCAGCAGAGTGGACATGGGCCTGTCATCCGCCTGCTCAGTAGAGATCAGCAGAGAGATCCCATGCTGAAAAAGAAAAGAAAAATGTAGATAACTCCTTTTATTTGGCTAACTGAATAGTTTCTAGAGGTGAGGATTTTTGTGTGGTAAGCTGCCAGGCAGGTAAATTTAGGCAGGCCTATGCTTCAGGCTAGGCCTATTTGTTTTGATCTGGGGGGCAGGGAGTGAATAGTGTAGCAGTGGGTGTGACGACCTTTGCTTCAGTTTTTGGGTGCCTCCCCTGCTTCCAGGGAGAATTTTCTGGAAGAGGGGCAAGGCTGGGAGCTGGAATAGCATGTGAAGACCCCTAACCAATCCCCAATTGGAATTGGCAGGGGGCAGCCCTCCCATATAAGCTCAGGTCCAGCCCGCTGGAGGGCGCTGTCAGCTGGGAGATGGAAAGAATGGAGTGATAGAGGCCCATCCCCATCTGGAGGGGTGGGTGCCTCAGCAGAAGAGCCCGGGAGCTGGGAGGGTGCCTCATCCTTACACGGTCATGGAAGAGGTGTCCTGGAACAGAGGGGCTGGACAAGTGATTGGAACGCATGTCAGGTTAAGTTCCCATTGACTCAGGGCAGGAGAAGGTTGGTGAGTGTGACACAGTGGATATCTGGAGGAGACATACCGGGGGTGCTGGGTGCAAGGCCAGAGGAGAGACTGTGGGGTTTTGTGTCAAATCGATGTAGCCTGCGGGCACAGGATTTGCAAGTCGGGCTAGCTGGGATCAGTAGTCTATCAAACAATTCAAGCTGCTAATCAACTAGGTTGCCAGCAGGGGGTACTGCAGGCCCCCATCCTATTAACAAGTCAGCCAGTACAGACAGCATCTGAGATTATTCAAAGTGATTCCTTGTGTAAAGTGAAGATGATGGGACAAGAGGACTAATAGTTTAGTGGAGATTTTGTGCAGGAGAAGAGGAGTCCTGGGAGTAACAGTGCAGGAGTTATGCGGGGGAAGTGACTGTGAATATTAAGGACCATCAGTTCTTCAAGGCTCAATTTATTTAATCTATTCTATAACCATGATGGTAAAGGCATCTATCCTATGGGCATCCCATATCCACTTCCATCAACCAAGGTATATCCCCCAATAAACAAAAGCAAAACAAAGCAAATGACTGTTCATTGCCTCTGAGAGTGATATATGGAGGTCTGGCTGCAGGGTGATATGGTGGATGACAGTAACTAGTAGCAACCATCTGCTACAGTTATGATGTGCAAGCCTTAAAAATGTATTTTTATTTTTAGGTCATGGTTTAAAAGATAAGGTTACCCTTTAAATAAATAAATAAATATATAAGAAGGCCAGTATGGTGGCCTGAGTTTATGGGAGAAGCACGGAGGGTATTTAAGCAGCCCACTCACACATGCTCTCTGTCGGTTCAGTGTGCAGTACTACACGTCACTGGGCCGACTCTTCCCAGCTCACCTCATGTCCGTGAGTCTGCGCATTCAATCGCATTCAACATCGCAAGCGATTTGCGGCTTCTCCGTTCATGCTCTTCGTCGGCGGTTCCCGCTTACTGTCGCAGGTAATATTCAAACCTTTTTGTATCTTGTGCAATCTTTAAATTTGTTATGCTTCTTATCCTGCATCATTTTTTGAAAAAAAAACTGCCTCTGAGTTATTGTTGCTCATGTTCCAACATCATTCGGCTCAGGCGTAGTACATTTGTAACTTCCTCCTGCCAAACATACGATTTATTGTAAATCCATTTGGAGATTAGCATGTATTGTTTGTATGGGTTCTTTGGCAGATTGAGGTGGTAATTGGACTCACCTGGTGCCTTGTCTGCACTTGATTAGCCTGGGGGGATGGGTGGTTGGAAGGTGTTCGGTTTCAAAGCAAGGGGTAGCATACACTCTACAACCAATTCGTATCAGATTCGTTCAATACTCCTTACTATCAATTCGTATCGGATTCACTTCATGCATTTTACAACTGTTTTGTACCAGTCATTTCTCTTTATAACCATTTTGCATCAGATACATTGCATACTTTCTACCGTTGCCATTCGTTGTTTCGTTGTTCTACCATGCCGTGTGTTACTTTCCGCAGCAGAACTTACGAATTGTTTGTACACGGTTCGTCTCTCTCATTTATTTACCAAAGTTATTGCCTGTGCGTCATGCATGGCGCCACACCACACTCTTCGGATGTGTTGCACACCCACTCCAGTCCAAAGCAACCCCAGTCGCACGTTCACTGTCCCAGGTGGGATTCGTTTGTCATGTCAAATTCGTGGCCACTCGTGGTGTCACCCGTACCATTTGTTTGGTTCCCGCAGTGAAGCTTACAAAGCATTCAAACGCACTTCTCGCGTTCTATTTTCTACACCAAACCTTGTTGTTTTGCCCCATGCTCGGCATCACGCTACATCTTCCAGACATTTTTCACTCCAGCCACAGTCCGCCGCGAACTCACTCGCATGCAGTGGCGTCTCCAGCCTTTATATTTAGGGGGGGCACATGGGGGGACAGGGACAAAAGTGGGGGGGTCAACAATAAAATGCAATTTTTATATATATTGTGAGGGATTTAGCTCGGTAGCGGGTGTGTGTGAGCCCCTGGATGGGTTCACTACACGCTGAACTGTACAAAAAGGCAGTTGAGGATGGTTGAAAACAAATGATATGGTTTATTTTTCCATATTGCTGGATACACGTGCAAGCATCAAAACAGCATAAACAAAACAAAACATAAAATAAACCCTTGCCACTTGGGGTGTCTACCTTCCCAACACAGGAACCTACCTATGGAGTCGGGCACAGCCTACTGCTGGGCAGACACTGCTGGTCCTACAGCAGAAAACAACAAAAAGTCTCTGATATTTCTCACACAGAAATATCCATCAGCACCTCACCTCTTCAGTAGAGTTTGTGACTGCTCCTTCACTCCCAAAGCCTCAGGATGCAGCAATCAGTCGTCATCCTTAGGCTATCTTTATAGGGGCATTAATTGCTTAATTCTGAACAGCTGAAGCCTTCCAACGCCCTAAAGCTCTCTGGCCATTTTCTGCAGCCGACGCCCAATAGTAATTGGTGTATTGTCTAAACAAGGCAGAAAAGTTTCTCCCGTCTGTGACAACACACACATATTTACCTGACTTCCTGTCACAATATATATATATATATATATATATATATATATATATATATATATATATCTCCTGGTGCCCTTTACTACGATCCCACAACGGGCCCTTTCACATGTTCTGCAGTGATCTCCCTTCCTACTATACTGGGGCCCCCCAGGGTGGCAGAAAACAAGAGATATATGTCACCAGCACACCAAGAAAATATAAGGGTCCAAAGCAGTGGGAGAACTCTCAGGGTTGCAAAGGTTGTCTTGCCACCGGGCCCTGGTGTTCTGCCACTGTGGGGTTCCCCAGCTGTCCTGTCCCTGCTATTGACAGCGCTGGTCTGGCATTCGTCTGCTTGGCAGCGGCGGCAGTCTATAAGGACCTAGTGCTGGTGACATTATGGGTGCATGCAGGGGAAGGCTGGCACTATTGGTTATAGAGAGCTGAGCCCCCAGCTAGTCACCTAGCAGCAGTAATGCTGTATAACCTTCTCTGTTGACATGCTGATCGGATGTGATCCAGGTGATGCTCCCAGTCAGATCTAATAAACAGTAATTATTAGCTGCAAGAGCACAACCACATATATATACAATCAACCGTATGTTCCGCAGCCATGTGGGCTCAATGCCTGTAAAGTGTGGGCTTTGATCAATAAAATCACTGATATTTAACACTAGGATTTGACTAGGAGCATCACCTGGATTGCATCCCGATCAGCTTGTCAGAGAAGATCCACTGCTTCTAAGCAACCTGCAGGGAGCTCAACTGTCTACAACCAATAGAGATGGGCTCGGGTGTGTTTGAAATCCCACATGCCTGATCCCACCAGGAAGCCGACACCCCACAGTGCTAATCACAGGCAGTGAGACATTTCCTGATCTGTGCAGAGCTGCGGACCGGGAAATGTCTCACTGCCTGTGATTAGCGCTGTGCAGTGTGGGCTTCCTGGCAGGCTCTGGCATGTGGAATTCTGAATATGCCCAGCCCATATCTAACAACAAATTGTGCTGGCCCTCCTGTACATCAGCCCCATAAAGTAAACAGCTCTGGGTTCCAATGTACTGCCGCCACTGCCATGGAAACAAAGACCAGCGCTGTGAATAGCCGGGACAGGACAGCAACTCTGGTTGTTCCACCACTGGTCTACACTGGGAGGATTCCCCCATCCACCTATAATGTGTAGATGGGGAAATTTTATCATTTCTTTTTTTTTTCATTCAACCTAATAGTTGAATGAAAAAAAGTGATCAATGTATGGGCTGCCTAAGAGCTAAGACCAGCCATAGACCGTTTTAAATTTCAGCTGGTTCAGCAGGAACTGGCTGAGATTTGAACCATTAACCACTTGCTTACTGGGCACTTACACCCCCCTCCTGCCCAGGTAAAATTTCAGCTTCCGGCACTGCGTCGCTTTAACTTACAATTGCGCGGTCGTGCGACGTGGCTCCCAAACAAAATTTACGTCCTTTTTTCCCCACAAGTAGAGCTTTCTTTTTTTTTTTTTATAATTCTTTATTTTATAGCATTTTCCACTCTTATTTCCTCTTTATACAAAAAAGAAAGTAAATGACTACAATTTGACACTTTTCTTTAGACATTTTCTCATTGGTCATTGTGCTTCTTAACAAAATTCCCAAATTCTGCCATCATATCTACTGTATATAGCTATAGCATCATACACTTCCTATTCCCCATATCTACCCTTACTTCTAAGTCGCTATTCCCCCCCCCCCCCCCGTTTTCAACAAAAAAAAAAAAGAGGAACTCCTCCAATCCTCCTCCTCCTTCAAAGGTCTCGCTCTCTGAATCTTATATAGGGGGTCCACACTTGGCTATACTTCCCCTCTTGTTCTCTTATTCCCATCGTCAGGTTCTCCATCTGCTGAATTTCTGTTACTCTGCCCAGCCATTGCTGTCTAGTCGGCGCAAGCGTACTTTTCCACAACATTGGAATGCATGCCCTTGCCGCTGTCAACAAATGTCTAAGCAGAGAATTTTTAAATTTTACCATGGAAATTGGGAAGTCCAAAAGTAGATAGGTAGCTGGATTATCTCCCAGATCTACCTCTATGATTTCTTTTACCGTTTCGGTAACCATTTTCCAAAAATCTCTCAACTTTGGACACTCCCAGAATACATGTAACATGGTACCCTCTCCTTCTCCACATCGCCAGCACCGGTCTGATAAATCGGGGAATATCCTTTTTAATGCGACAGGGGTTTTATACCATCTAGTCAGGATCTTATAAGCACCCTCTTGATATCTGGTAGCGAGAGAAGCTTTGTGTGTAAAATTAAAGATTTTTATTCTCTGCGTCTCTGAAAATTTAGTCCCCAATTCTTTTTCCCAGGCTAAAATAAATGGTAATTCTTTTGGGGCTATTGACTCTTCTAAAAGAGTATACATTAAAGACAGACCATGTCTCAGTGAGTCACCCTTCAAACATAGTTCCTCGTATCTTGAGAGGTCTCTGGTTGCTTTGCCTAGTGGATTCATTGCTCTAATAGCGGCTTTTAATTGGTTTGATCTCATTGAGTCTATTTCCCTATTAAATACCTCTTCCCTTTCTCCCCCACTGCTCCTTTGATTCCCATCTTCAAAGTGTATTAGCCTGCTCATTCCCGAGCGTCTAAGATTATTAAAGTGTAGGTCTGTGAGGCCTAATTGGAATCTAGGGTTTCCCAGCACCGGGATTAATGGACTTGGATGTTCCGAGATTTTCGTTTTCTTAAATATTTTTTTTATGACTCGTAGTGTGGCTCCTATAGTGGGGTGTTTTTTCACTTCTTGTGGTATATCTACCTCTTGGATCCATGCCATTCCCTCTAAAGGAATGTTCGTGATTTTTTGCTCCATATGTATCCATGGTTTTACCTTCTGTTGGGTACACCACTCCACCACCCTTGCCATATGGGACGCATCGTGGTATCCCATTGGGTCTGGAAGTCCCACCCCTCCTCTTTCCTTTGGCAACATCAGAATCTCTCGCCGTATTCTAGGTGCTTTCCCTGCCCAGATAAACTCAGCGAATCTAGTTCTTAAATCTCTCAGGGATCCTAAGGGAATCTTTACAGGTAAGGTCTGAAGTATGTATAGTAATCTTGGCATCACATTCATTTTTATAATGTTAATTCTTCCGAACCATGTAAAGATTTCCTTATTCCATCGTTGAAAGTCTGCCTTGATCTGCCTTACCAGGGGTACGAAGTTCAGCTCATAGATCCTTTTTAGATTTTTCGGTATCTTTGTTCCCAGGTAAAGTATGTGGGAATCTGTCCACCTAAAGGGGAAGTTTGCCGCTAATTGCTGCTGCTTCTGTCTTTTCACTTCTATTCCCATTGCTTCCGATTTACTATAGTTCACCTTAAAATTAGAAAGTTCTCCGTATTCCTTTATCTCCTTCAGTAGGGATGGTAGGGATAGTTCTGGAGTCGTTAACGAAAATAACAGGTCATCTGCAAATGCTGCGACTTTATACTCTGCTCCTTTAACCAAGAGTCCTCTTATATCTCTATTTGCCCGGATAGTTCTCAAAAAAGGTTCTAAGATGAGGACAAAGATAATCGGGGAGAGTGGACATCCTTGTCTTGTTCCATTTCTTATTATGAAGGGATCAGACATTACATCGTTCACCTTTACCCTTGCTGTCGGACATGAGTAGAGGCCTGCGATCCAATTTTGCATTCCTCTACCCAGCCCAATATATTGTAGTGTAGCTTTTAAGAATCCCCAATCTACCCTATCAAAAGCTTTTTCAGCATCAGTTGATATTAATACTAAAGGGTTGTGGTAGAGTTGGGACATGTAGATGGTACTTAACACTCGTTGTGTGCTTTCCCTCCCTTCTCTTCCGGGGGTAAAGCCGACCTGGTCCGGGTGTATAAGGGGGGGTAAATGAGTTACTAATCTATTGGCAATTATTTTTGAAAAGATCTTTAAGTCTATGTTCAATAAGGATATTGGACGATAACTGGGGCATAGTGTCGGGTCCTTCCCCTCCTTAGGAATTACAGCTATGTGTGCTCCAAGTGTTTCTTCACGCATCGGCCGCCCTTCTTTTAGTGAATTAAAGGCCCCCAAAAATGTAGGTGCCAGTTTCTCATAGAAGGTTTTGTAGTATGTTAATGTATATCCATCTGGACCCGGGGCTTTGCCTGATTTCATTTCTTTAATTGCTTCTAGAAGTTCCTCTGAAGTTATCACCCCCTCCATACTAGCTATAGTTTCTTCTGGAATTCTGGGCATGCCTGATTCATTTAAATACTCCTTTACTCTATTCTCTCTGAGCTGGTTCTTCACTGATGAAGATTTGTTCTCCAGTTGGTACAGTCTGCCATAATATTCTCTAAAGGCTTTTGCAATTAGTTGCGATGAGTTAACCAATTTATCTCCTTGTATTTTTATTTTTTCGATATGGTTTTTAGCTCTTGTTTCTCTCAATGCCTTCGCCAGCATCCTGCTTGGTTTGTTCCCAAATTCATAATATGCCCTTCGGCATCTACTTAGTTTAGCCTTAGCCTTATCCATAAGTATCAGATTTAGTTTATCTCGAAGGATCGTTAGTCTCTCTTCGGTGTTTATTTTTTGCGACCTCTTATGTTCATTTTCTAATATTCGGATCTCCCCAAGCAGGCGATCTAACTCAGCATTGAGAGATCTCTTTCTATGAGCTCCTAGTGAGATGAGGATTCCTCTCAGATAGCACTTGTGCACCTCCCAGTTACATAGTGGTGATGTATCTTCGTCTTTATTCAATGTAAAAAACATTTCTATTTCTTGCTTTATCTTATCCTCATACTCTGGGTCTTTAATTAATGTTTCATTGAGCCTCCAGTTCCATTCCCTCGGACCTGCTGTCCCCCATTCAATAACACAACTGACTGGGGCATGGTCTGATACTGAGAATGAGCCCATTGAAGTTTCTCTTAAATTCAGCAATATACTTTGATCCAAAAATATGTAGTCGATCCTCGTGTATGTTTTATATTTTGGTGAGTAAAAACTGTAGTCTCTCTCATGTGTATGTAACGTCCTCCATGTGTCTATTAACTGTAGATTTTGTAGTATTTCCCTTGCTTTTCTTAGTTTTATGTTGGATATATTATAGGATCCCTTGGAAGAGTCAAGACTAGGATCTAGAACCATATTCATATCTCCCCCCAAAATCAAGACCCCCTCTCTACTCTGAGTCACCACCTCCGCAAATTTTTCCAGAGCCGAGACCGGGTCTTCATTCGGGAGGTAGAGGTTTACTAAGGTAACCTTTTGCTCGTTTATTGTCCCCTTTACCATAAGAAATCGTCCTTCCTCGTCGGTTTCTACTTTTGATTCCTTCCATGTTACATTTTTGGCCAGCAAGATTGCCACTCCATTAGCCTTTGAGGTCTGAGATGCCCCCATATATACTACTGGGAATTTTTGGCTCTTCATCTTTGGGATCTTATCTTTCCTAAAATGTGTTTCTTGCAAAAAAACTATTTGTGATTTTAGTCTCCCTAATTCCATTATTATTTTTGATCTTTTTTCTGGGATGTTTAACCCTTTTACATTATAAGTGGTAATGTTTAATCTATCCATCCTGCCTCTTCCTCTTCACTCCCCTCGTGTTCTCTCCTATAGCTTCCGGTGTACGTGCCGGTCTCAGGAGAACCGGAGACGGGAAGGAGGGGGATTGAGGAGTGCCCTACAAAAGGAAGGCAAAAGGAGAACGAAGAGGGAAAAAAAAAAAAAACACCCCCCCCTGTAGCTCGGATTCAGGTCCTCCGTTCAAGTATCCGAGTATTTCTTGGCTCCCACCTCCGTGGTGGCCCAACTCCTAGGGCCATTCCTCGGTTGGTGTGAGAGAAGAAAAAAAAAAAAAAAACCCACCCCCTGAGCGTCTCCGACTTTCCTCCACCAGGAGGAGAGGCACTCTATGGGGGAAACGTATAAAAGCATTGCGGAGAGTCACGTCTTAGCCCGGGAGTGCCCTTCGATTATTTAATTATCCTATCCCCCTCCTCAGGGTCACCCTCCCCCTAATTCCCCCCCCCACATCTTAAGAACAAGACTATTCCCCAGAGAACAATAAGTCCTACGAGGTTACCATATGGCACTAAATCATGTGTGTAGTCGTATAATCGTGTAGTCAAATCTTTCATGTACATTAAACAAACAAATAAACCAATTGAAGAACCCTCCACCACAGTTGTCCCATAGACCCCCCCCAGCTAGGGCTGTTATACTCCCCTGTCTCCCCCTCCTTTTGTCTCCCACCCTTTACTCTTATACTCTATCTAGTCCCCTCCATTCCTTCCCCCCTTCGTGTTCCTTACAGTTCTGCATCTAGGACTTCTAGCTTTATCGGTCCAGGCTTCCTTTCCCTATGACCCCTTCCCCCCTCTACCCTTATCAACTGCCCCTACCTCCCCCTTGAGAGAAAAAAAAAAAACACATATACGCCTCGTTAACCGGGGAAAGGAAAGACAAGGGAAATTGTGGTTGTATTATATTGCTGTTCTGTGTAAAAAAAAAAAAAAAAGGAGGGTCCTAATATGCGCTCTTACCGGGCCCTATTAATATGTGTTTAGTGGTAACCCTAGTGTTGGGTGTATGTATCTATGTGGCCCTACCAAAAAATAGGTGCCATGTGATGTGTATTAGCTACCTATATGAGACACTATAGGCACTATAAGTACCTCTAGTTCAGCGTGTGTGACTATGTAAATTAAAAGTGTAGTTCGTGTTTCATGTTCCTTCCTAGTGTGGAAAAAAAAAAAAAGTGAAAAAATGTGAGAAAAATAAAAGGTTTCCCTTCCCTTTCCCTTCCTCTCCCCCCTTACCCCTTCCCCGACCCACAGTCCTCCCCTCCCCCTAAAAAAAAAAAAAAAAAAAAAAAAAAACCTAGTTTAACCCTTCCCAACTCAACCCCAAAGACAAGAACCAAAACCAAATACTTTTAACCCACAGAAAGGAGAAGAAAATAATAGAATAAAATAAAATAAAAATGTGCAAAAAGATATTACCTTCCCCTTCCCCTCCCTTAGCCACCCCTTCTGCTCTTCCCCACCACCCCCTCTTCTCTCTACCCCTTCCCCTTCCCCTCCCCCCTCCCCCTGTCCATCTTCTTATCCCCCCCCACCCTCCCCTCCTAGGTCTAGGTAGTTCTGCTTCATTCCGGGGTATTATTGCGAACTGAATTATGTTATGCTAAGTCCATCTGAGCTAGAGATAGAGAAACAGAAACAATTAAATAAATAAATATATATAAAGAAAAATGAATCGTCCATGTCTTGATGGACCTTGCTTAGTGCAAGAAGTCTCGCTACTGGCATAAAAAAAAAAAAAGAAAAAAAGATATTCCAGGTTTTTCATAACCTTACTGTCCAGATCTAAATGTATGTTAGTTTAATGAAATATATCAAATACTTCCCCAAAATAGGGGGACAAAAAAACAAAAAAAAAAAAAAGAAGGGAGGAGGATGGGGGGAAGAAAAAAAAGAAAGGTTACTAATTGGGAGATGTTGGGAGATGGCGAACGGCAGGTACCTCCCTAGGGGCGGCCGCTATTAAGGATCCTTCTAGTCTCATCTCTTCTCCTTAGGGAACTCTGATAGCGACTTCTATTCACTTGGGGGGTCCCCCCCTAGCTATAGGTAGTTCCAGCCAATTAGACACCTCTATTGGGTCTGAGTTTAAAAATTCAAAAAATGTAGGGAGCTGTGATGGCTCGCTCAGATAGAAGCTCCTTCCTTCCTTTTTCACGATTACCGCCATTGGAAACCCCCAACGATATGTGGCTCCTTTGCTTCTTATATGGTCCAATAGAGGTTTTAGCATACGTCTTCTGGACTTTGTTTGCCAGCACAGGTCTGGGAATACCTGGATATCGGCACCCTCCCACATCCCTGCTGAGCCCTCCTTCCATGCCGCTCTTAATATTTCCTCCTTAACTCTATAGAAATGAACCCTGCACAGCACATCTCGGGGGTTGGTCTGGTCGTGTTGTCGAAATGTAGGGACTTTGTGTATTCTGTCCAGTTCAAGCAGTGTGTCGGGCGGGTTTTTTAGTAATTTATTGAAAATAGCAGTGGCCGCCTCTCTTAATGCAGGGCCCTCCAGCTCTTCTGGTATCCCCTTAATCCGTATGTTGTTCCTTCTGCTTCTGTTGTCAGCCTCCACTGCGTTTAATTGGAGCCTAATCATATGTTGATGTTGGGCCATTACTTTTTCCTCTAAGGCTACTAATCTGTCATTTGTTGAATTATGTTGCTTCTCCAGCCCTCCTACTTTATGTTCTATCGCCATCACTTTTGATCGGACCTCTTCAATCTCAGTCCTCATTATTTCTGTTATGTTTATTACTATTTCCTGAATGTCCTCTTTAGTTGGTAGGGCCTGGATAAGTCTGCTAAGCTGTTGTATTTCGGGAGAAACTTCTCGTTCAACCTCCTGGGGCATAGGCCTCTCTTTCCCTTGGTCACCTCTCTTTTGCTCCATATTTGATATAATTAATGACCTCTCTGAGAGCTCTGAAGACCCCCTGGTTGAGTGTAACAGTCTTAGTGTAGGATTAAAAAAAGAAATAGACGGTACCTTTGGCGAGGGTTGTATATCGGTGTCCAGGTGATTGTAGCAATTGCGACTCTCGGCGTCCACAGGTGTCGTTGCTAGATCTGCCAAATCTGTTTGAGATGTTTGTGTTACACTCTCCTGTTCTGTCTCCAGTATCGCTCCTCCAGGCTGTGCTGTGCTCACCTCCAAAGGCAGGTCTCTGAGCGTGTTGAGTGAGATCACCGCAGCCTTCAGGGAGCTTTCTGTGAGTGATTGTCTCCTTGTATCTCCGGACTCCACCTGTTCCCCCCCTTCTCACCATCATATACCTAGTAATATATGTGTGGCTTGGTTGAATCGCTTCTCCTCTATTGCCTCTCCCAGCGTTCCGTCCTCTCCGAGGCATCAGCTATCCCCCAGCGGCTGTGATAGCTGACCTACAGTGCGATCCCGCCGAAGGGAGAGGTGGATGGGGTAGTTCCGTCTGCCTGGGCGCTATCCCCGCAACAGCTGACACGCTGACACGCTGACAAGCTGATACGCAGTGCGGTCTCACTGTGCGTACGTTCTTCCAGCCCCCAGCTCGCCGGGGGGGGGGGGGTTCGGTCACTGCCGCTCTCCTTACGGGGCACTCCTCGGGCTTCGCTAGACTCTCCTAGCAATCTGTGGATGCAGGAAAGAAATTTGCACCGTATATTACCTGCCTAACTGAAAGTGAAAGTAAATTGTCAATGTCTTGAAAGGACAGGAGAGGAGGAGGGAGACAGATGGGGAAGAGAAGGGATGGAGATAATGCAGTTCAGTGATTACAGTGTACTGCAGTCTGCAGTGCACACACTTATCCACGGTCCAGGCTAGAATCTCAGGCATCATTCACACACATCCAGGAATGCTGCTGATTTTCATTATTCCCACCCACACATCCCCTCTCTTCAGATACAGCACACCGGGATAGTGTGTGTGGGACTGAAAAGGAGGAGGCGGAGGAGCTGAGGAGAGTGAGGGGGGGAGGTGGCTGGACTCGCTGGGCTATAAAAAAGTGGCATAGACTGATGCCGCGTACACACGATCATTTTTTGTGATGAAAAAAAACGACGTTTTCTGTGAAGTAAAAAACGACGTTTTTGAAACGTCACTTTTCAAAGACAATTTTGCATACACACCATCGTTTTTTTCACAAAAAGCGAGGTTACGTTCACCACTCTTTTCCATTGAAGCTCGCTTCATAACTAGCTTCTGGGCATGCGCGGGTTGAAAAACGTCGTTTTGAAAGACGTTTTTGCTACACACGGTGACTTTTTGTGAAACAAAAAACGACGTTTTGAAAAACGACACAAAAAATTCAAGCATGTTGGAATTTTTTTTTGGTCGTTTTTTTGAAGACAAAAAACGACGTTTTGCCCACACACGATCAATTTAAATGAC
Source organism: Rana kukunoris (assembly GCA_029574335.1). NCBI lineage: Eukaryota > Metazoa > Chordata > Amphibia > Anura > Ranidae > Rana > Rana kukunoris. The sequence goes on from CM056052.1 coordinate 164,389,522, forward strand.
GTTTTAAAAAACGTCGTTTTTTTTCATCGCAAAAAACGACCGTGTGTACGCGGCATTACACTCGGCTCAGCTTGCAGTCACCACTCTCGGAATTTACAGGTTGGTTCTCCTGTCCCAAGGACCGGAGAAATCAGTCTGTTTTTTCAGTAACTGAGATAAAGGCTCCCCCACAGTGCCCTTTCTGGAAATCGTTCTTCTCCGTGCCAATGAAGATGCAGGGGAAGGAGCAGATCAGGTGGCTGTGGTTGTGTGAGCCCTTGCATTATGCAGTGTCAGCGAGCAGAGGGAGAGGGGAGGAATGCCCCGCAGAGCTGACTGGGGACACTCTCCCTCTCAGGAGAGACTGTTACTCCAGCAGCGGCCCGAGCAAAATACAAAAAATGCAAAAAAATGCAAATTTTTTTGGGGGGGGCACATGGTGGGGCACAGCATAATGTTAGGGGGGGTCAGGGCCCCCTCTGCCCCCCCTAGGGTCGCCATTGCTCGCATGGCCCACTGTTGCAAGTAAGATTTGTTATTACATTCTTTATATCCTATCAATTTGCTACCATTCGTTGTCTCCCATATCGTTCATTAGTGGCCCCTACGGAACCTACGATTCAAACGGACGTTGTCCTTCTACCTTATACTGCTTGCTTAAAGGTACAAACAAACCAGGTGTTTCTATCCTTTCTCAGTAACCCAATTCTTATTGATTGAGACCTTGCAACCATGCAAATCATCTCAGCAGCCCGATACCATTGTTAAGACCCTTGCAACACATGACCCTTACAAAATGCAAAAAAAAAAAAAAAATATATAAAAACGCAAAAAATTAAATAAAGAAAATTGGCACCACGTAATCTCAGCCCAGCAACCTGACCCCTATTGAGACCATTGCAACTATGCAAAATCGTCTCCACAGCCTGACACCCTTGTTGAGAACCTTGCAAACGCAATACCATCTCAGCAGCCCCACACTCATCGAGACCTTTGCAACCACACAAAATCGTCTCAGCAGCCTGACACCCTTGTTAAGACCCTTGCAACACAAGACCCTTACAAATGCAAACAAATAAAATATATATATATATTAAAAAAAATGCAAAAAGAAAAAAACAAATATAAAAACGCAGAAAAAAAAACCTTTGCCACCATGCAATCTCGGACCAGCAACCGTCTTGTTGAGACCATTGCAACCACACAAAATCGTCTCAGCAGCCTGACACCCTTGTTAAGACCCTTGCAACACAAGACCCTTACAAACGCAATATATATATATATTTAAAAAAACGCAGAAAAAAACAAATATAAAAACGCAGAAAAAAAAACGTTGCCACCACGCAATCTCGGACAAGCAACCTGACAACTGTTGAGACAATTGCAACCACGCAAAATCGTCTCAGCAGCCTGACATCCTTGTTGAGACCCTTGCACACGCAATACCGTCTCAGCAGCCCCACACTCATCGAGACCCTTACAACCACGCAATACCGTCTCAAGCAACCTCCCACTCGTCAAAGACCTTTGTGACCATGCAGTCTCGCCCCAGCAACCTGGAATTCATTGAGACCCTTGCAGCCAGACAAATCTTCTTTGGCCTCATGTACACTACTGTTGGTAAACAGACGTTTAGGAACAGTTGGGTGTTTTTCAGACGCCCTTGATCTCTCCTCTATGTTATCTTATCCGTACATCTACACAGAATCCCCAATCTCTCCTCTGTTATCTTATTAGTACATGCACACAGGATCATTTATAGTAGTTTCTAGGTAGGTGAGTTTAGAAACCTTCCCGAAAAAAAAATGGGTTCAGACGGATGTTCAGAGGCATTCGAAACGCCAATGCCTGTAACAGTTTGTAAACACTGCCAGATGTGGTAACTCATGTTTACCAGCGTTTCATTCACAGTCGTTTTCATAAAAAAAAAGGGGGGGGGATATTGTCTCAGCAACTTGACACTCATTCGAGACCCTTGCAAAATGTAATATTGTCTCAGCTACCTCACACTCGTCTAGACCTTTGCAACCACACAATCTTGTCTCAGCAACCTGACACCCGTTCAGACCTTTGCAGACATACAAAGTTGTCTTAGCAACCTGACACTCATTTGAGACCATTGCAAATGTAATACCGTCTCAGCAACCTGACACCCGTTCAGACCCTTGCAGCCATACAAAGTTGTCTCAGCGGCCTGACACTCATTTGAGACCATTGCAAAACGCAACATCGTCTCAGCAACCGCTCACTTGTTGAGACCCGTGCAACCACACAATGCCATCTCAAAACAAACCTCATAATCATCGAGACCTTTGCAACCACGCAATATCGTCTCAGCAAACCTGACTGAGACCCTTGCAACCACGCAATACCTTCTCAGCAAACCAGACCAAGACCCTTGCAACCACGCAATGCCGTCTCAAAACAAACCTTCATACTCATCGAGGCCCCTGCAACCACACAATATCGTCCCAGCAAACTGACACTCACTGACACCCTTGCAACCACACAATATTGTCTGCAGTAGTATAAAACACTTTGCAGTACGCACCTACGTGCAAACCCGAATACAAACTAAACTTGCAAACACACTTTAGTGACAAACAATCAGCCACACAAACACACAGTGGCACCCAGTTGGCCATTCATCTTCAGTGGCACACGGGCCACTCATCTTTTCTCTGTCTTTTCCCTGCGGTTAGTTCAGGTTTCCATCCAGCACCAGCTAGCGCACGTTGGTCAGCGGGCGCGCGTTGGTCAGCGGGCGCGCGTTGGTCAGCGAGTGCACGTTGGTCAGCGAGTGCACTTTGGTCAGTGAGTGCATGTATATCGTCTTGTTGAGCACCTGTGTATTGTCTTGATTTTCTCACACCAACGCAAGATCCAGTCCAAGTTCTCAAACTAGACCAAGTATCAGTAGCAGACTTAGCTATGTGGGACAACTTCCCCACCTGATAGAACAGCATTTCAATCTTCATCCCGGCAGTGTCAGCCAAGCCACCACAGGCGTTTGCGGCCATTTTTAGGCCGCCACTGGTTCTCCAAACCTTGGCCCCCAGAAATTCTCTTCATTTTCTGCTTTGCTCAGTCTTTATCACGCCTCGTGCTGCACCCCATCATGGCAGCTGCCCAGGTCTGGGACCACACTTGAACAGGTCAGACAGTGTTCTTCACCACAGACAATCAGGCTACAGCCGACATCAATTAAGGTAGATCTAAGTCACTCCCCATCACGTCCTTCCTGCGCAGGCTTGTGCAGCTGTCACTCCGTCACCAGTTAATATCTTATGTAGACATATATTCCAGGCAAATGCAAAAAGCAGCTGATTCGCTTTCCCAGTCCAACCCTGTCCCACCGTGGACATTGCGGACGATGGACTGAAGTCGCATCTCACCAACGCAACTCAGCTTATTAACCACTCCTTGGCAAGCAACACACTGAAGGCCTATCGCACTGCTTGGAACACTAATCGCAAATTTTTGGCCCCTTGCTCTGGAGCAGCAATAGGCAACGTTAGACACGTCCTAGCCTTCATATCGTATTGCCACACGCAGCTGACGCTTCCCCACAATACTATCACGCCATATCTAGATGGCGTCCAGCATTTCCTGTCCCTGCAGGACCCCAGTAAACCATCAGTATTCTCGAGCCCATGCAGTCAAGTCCCTCCTACAGGGCATACAGAAGCACAACCTGTAGTCAGTGGCAAGCGCCTACATTTAGGGACATGCCCTCTTTAGGGACATGTCTGAAATCCTTACTCGTTCCCTGTTTAGGGCTTTGCCAAGACTAGTCACCCAAACAGCCATCTACCAAGCCTTCTACTGTTCCCTACAACCTAGTGAATTTACAGTCAGCGGCTCCGGCAGTCAGACACTGCTCCGACGCCACCCGACTCGCTTTCCAACCACTGCACTCTCACAGTCTGCAAATGCAACAAACCAGTCCTCGGGGTTGACTAACAACGCCTGACGCCCAGTGACAGTGCTCGACCGACTACTGCTCTATCTACCCAGCCAATCTGATGGTGGCTTGTTGCTACCCTTTCTAAACCAGCTCTCTGAGTGGCAGCCAGTATGTAAAGTATGTCAGAATCCTCCTAAGTAACTTGGGCTTCAAACCCCAGTCAGTTCTCTGGACATTCATTCCGAATTTAGAGCAGCCTCAGCTGCCTGCCAACAGGGAGTACCAGACCACCTAATCAAGATACCAGGCTGATGGAAGTCTCATTGTTTTGCCACATACATCCCAAATCCTCAGGAAGGGGGGATGGCCAAGCCACACTGTGTGTGTTAATAGACTCAGACAGCCTGGCTTGGGATCGAGCCTGAACGAGTGCCCCCATAGCAAGCCACTTTCTATGGTTGCACTCAGAAGGGGGGGAGGTTCAGGCCTGCTGTGTGCAAAACTTTTGCATGGAGAAGGTAAGTATAACATCTTTATTATTAAAAAAAAGTAATAATAATCTATCCTTTACAAACACACAATCGCTTTGAGGTTATTTACTAGGAAAGCTATTTATATACATCAAGCATGAAGACCAGTTTGCATGATTTAAAGAAAAATACCAGCCATGGCAATATTAAACATAGTTTCATCGGTCCAGTTTGGAACAATGTAACTCTGTATATACTAGACCTGGCCAGTACCCTGGAAGTTGGAAATCACTGAACTAGACACTTTTACTATAGTGATCTCCATTTGCTTCCAGCTCCCACACCGTGCGGCTGAACTCCTGTCTACTGAAGGCGACTTTGTCTGTTTAACACAGGCGCAATTCAGAGAATGCTTTGTATTTTCTGAATGAGTGCAAAGCATTCTCTGATTGGATGAGTCAGGATGGTGGTGTCATGCCCTTCGCCTTTTCCAATCAGAAAATGTTTTGATTTTTTTTTAGGAAATGCAAAGCATTCTCTGAACGGCCCCCCTGCTAAATCGCTAACCTCCTGTGTTCACAAAGCATCAGGAAAGCCGTTTAGCATACTACTTGGAAGCAAGTGAAGATCACTGAAGTAGCAGTGTAAACTTCAGTGATTTCCAGCTTCCAGTGGCATCGGCCAGGTATGATATATATACATAGTTATATTAGAGCAATATATACTGTATTTATCGGGGTATTGCGCGCTCCCGCGTATTGCGCGCACCCCTAATGTCGACCCGAAATTCCTGTAAAAAAATTTTTTAGTACTTACAGTTTTGGTGTATTGCGCGGCGTCCATCGGCGGCCTTGTCCGGTCCGGCGTCCGTCTTCGGTGTCCTCCTGGCTTCTCCAGCGCTATCGCAAGTCGAATCCCCGCTTCCCGCACTCAGTTTGAACGCCTCCGCCGACATATACCGAGTGCAGTACACTTGGGTACATTCGGCAAGGCTCGGCTTCGCTCGTGCTCATGCTCTGTGACGTTTATGCGTGAGCACGAGCGAAGCCGAGCCTTGCCGAATGTACCCGAGTGTACTGCACTCGGTATATGTCGGTGGCTCAGTTCCAACTGAGCGCGGGAAGCCGGTATCGACGTATATATCGCGCACCCACGATTTTCCCCTTATTTTAAGGGGAAAAAAGTGTGCGGTATACGCCGATAAATACGGTAACCATACCTGGAACTCTTCTTTAGTAATGACAACAAATTTGAAAGGGGAAAAAAGGATGCCAGTAATTTTTAAATACATATAGTATGTAGTGTATAGATCTATATTCAAAAGATGTATTCATTTTCAGCTTGGCCTCCTTTACATTTGTGATTGGGAAATGGGGGGGGGGTCAGTAAAATCATGCAATCTTTTTTGGCAATACATCTCCATACATCTCCTGTGGGTCACAGGAGTGCACTTACGGAAGTCCTCCTGTGACCCAGAGTCAGGTAATTGTGGCAGAGTTTCTCCAGGCTTTAAAAATATCCCGACAATATTATCAGGATCCGCCCAGCTGCTTGATTGGCAGCTGGCTTCACCTACCAGAATGCAGCTGAAAGCCCCCCACCCCTGCCTGATGCTCTAGGGAGCGCTACAAGAGCAGACAGCAATGACTGGACAGTCTTTGCACTCTGCTCCAAACAAACCAATAACTAAGTGATCAGCAGTCATGTGATCGCTCAGTTCTCATTCTTAGAGCCAGTTTTAAACAGCTGCAGCATCACACTGATGCAGAAGGGAGGCAAGTATGTGTGTTTTTTTTTTTTAAAACTCTATAGTTCTTTAAGCTACAAAAGTTGAAGATGGGGTGTACACATGACATGGTTGCGATGCTGTGCAGTTGTGGCAAAAAATGTACCCCCTGTCGCCTTTGAAACGCAGTACTGTCACTGAACGAGACTAATCTAAGTGAACAGGGCTGCGGCGCAACCACCCTGTAACCGCATGTAATGCACACAGTTGCAGCGCTTACAGGTTTAAAACAGGAGGTGAGGAGTTAACATTTTACTTCCTCAACACCTGTCAAATGTCTCTGAAAAGTGATCCAGTGATCCAGTGATACATCAAAACGTAACCTTATGTGTACACACGATCGGACATTCTAAAAACAAAATCGTGGATTTTTTTCAACAGATTGATCGCTCAAACTTGTGTTGCTTACATACAGTCACACAAATGTTGTCGGAAATTCCGAACGTCAAGAACATGGTCACTTACAACACTACGACGAGCCGAGAAAAATTGATTTAATGATTCCGAGCATGCGTCAAATTGATTCTGAGCATGCGTAGGATTTTTGTGCATCGGAATTACAAACAATTACACATAAAAGTTCTTGTCGGAAAAATTGAGAACCAGCTCTTAAACATTTGTTGTCTGATGGAGCATACACGCAGTCGGAAAATCTGACCAAAAGCTCACATCGAACATTTTTTCTCGGAAATTCCGATTGTGTGTGCGAGGCATAACTATTACATTTTGCCTTAAGCAAGATTTTTATTAACAAACTAAGCATGTAATACCAGCAAGTAGAGTTGTCACGCTGAAACTGCTAGAGTAGGAAAATGACTGTAAACTGCATATAGCAGGGAGGTTATAGCTTTATATTATCAAATATTGCCACCTAGAGGCCAGCACATATAATGCATGCACATCTGTTATTTCACTAATCTTATGAGCTTTACATATTGAAATATTCAGTGCATACTAAAAAAAAAGGATAACTATCCTATTTCTATGCCTTTTGATTATAGCTGGAGATCCAAAAAAAAAAAAAAACTGCTGCTACTGTAACAAATAGAAGCAATACAAATATAAAATATAGAAATTTAAATCCAGTCTCAAGTGAATATGGAATCTGAGATTTCTAAAAGTTGATAGACAGAAATTGATTAATGGCCAAAACAACATCTATGACCAGCAACTCTCCAGCTCAGAACTAGAAGGTTCCGAGCTGGAGAGTTGCTCAAGACTCTGAATATGATTGCAAATGATCAAATCTATAGTTAAAAGCAGAGTTCCACCCACTTTTGAGAGGTGGTCTTAAACGAAAGGCCACCTCTCCACCCCTCGTTTTTGAATACTGACATTTTTATTTTCTTTCTCAATAGTACATTTTTAATACGAAGTATAAGTTTTCTTCCGATTCAGCTGGGCCGCGGCTCAGGACATCACATCTTCCTCTTCGGGAACGGTCATCACCGACGTGTCACGTGTAGCCATGCCCCCTAACAGTAAGAATCACTTCCTAGGAAACACTTAACCCCTACAGTGCCACCTAGTGGTTAACCCCTTCACTGCCAGTGTCATTTTTAAAGGAGTTGTAAAGGGAAAAAAATGTTGCCTAAAATTAATGTCTGTAAGGTAGACAGACAGAATAGTGTAATGATTCTGTTAAAAAAAATAGTAAATACCTATTCAATGCCTTCATCTATATCACCACCGGCGTTCTAGTTTCTGTTCTCTCATTCACTTCCTGGTTTGCAGGACTCGTTCATGTAAGAACTAAATTTCCCAGTATGCATTGCGGTACGCCCAGTAATTCACACCTCCTTGAAGTCTCTAACACGTAGAGAGCGTCCTGCCACACAGATGTATTTTCCAGGAGGGGACGAGCATGTCACTGACCACCGCAGTAAAGTCTCCCTTCACGGTGGTCAGTAAAATCAGACAAGCAGGAAGTGAACAGAACAGAGAAAAAATAGAGCAACTTCTGAGCAAAAACTAACAATGAGCAAGTGAAAAGAGAAATGTCTGCAGGTAAAGGATGCTTATTATAAAAATTTCCTTTACAACCCCTTTAAAGTTTTTAGTGCATTTTTATAGCAATGATCCAAAAATGATGTCAAAAGTGTCCAATGTGTCCGCCATAATGTCACAGTCCTGATAAAAATCGCTGATCGCCGACATAACTTTTAAATAAAAATTATTAATAAAAATGCCATAAAACTATCCCCTATTTTGTAGACGCTATGGGCCAGATTCACATACACTTAATATTGCGCTGCGTAATCGAAATACTCTACGCTGCCGTATTTTACCAGGCTCTACACCGAATCCTGGTAGATTTTTGCCCGTACGATACGGCGGCTTAGTCTATTTCTCGCCGCGTAATCGAAATACGCGATTAGGGGGCGTGAAGCATTTAAATTAAGCGCGTCCCCGCAGCGATGGAACTGCGTATGCTCCGTTCAGAAATTTCCGTGCATTGCACGAAATCACAACGTTACGTCATTCGTTGTTTGAGTAGCGTCGTTTACGAACATTCCTATTCCCAGGCGACTTACGTCAAAAATAATAAAAGACGTCGGAAAGCGGGAACGACGGCCATACTTAACATGGGCTGTCTAATATTAGAGCAGCAAAAAGCTGGTATAGTGTTACGCAAATAAAAGATGACTAAAGGTGCCGTAAGAGATTGCGATTGAAGATCGTAATTTCGGGGATCGCCGGCAAAAGCTCATTACCCCGACGCGGAAAACGACGGGAAGTCCACCCAGTGGCCGCAATTTTATTGCAGCGTAGATCCGAAGGCGTACGAACACGTAATCCAGTCAAATTGAAGCCCGCAGCCGTCTATTCATGGTTTGGGGTTTTCCACTAGCTAAAAAACGTGCGTAATTTGAAATTACTCCAGTCTAACACCAGTTAGACAGGCGTAATGGCTCTCTGAATCTGGCCCTATATCTTTTGCGCAAACCAATCAATAAACACTTATTGTGATTTTTTTTTTACAAAAAATATGTAGAAGAATACGTATCGGCCTAAACTGTGGAAAAAAAAATTATATATATTTTTTGGGGGTATTTATTATAGCAAAAAGTAAAAATCGCAGAGGTGATCAAATACCACCAAAAGATAGCTCTATTTGTGGGAAAAAGGGACATCAATTCTGTTTGGGAACCACGTCGCACAACCGCACAATTGTCAGTTAAAGTGATGCAGTGCCGAATCGCAAAAAGTGGCCTGGTCTTTGACTACCAAAATGGTCCGGGGCTGAAGTGGTTAAGGTACAACTCAAAAATCACTTTCTTTCTTGGTGACAATGGTCACCAGCATAAAAGGAGCTGTGAATATCCCCAAGACAAAAAACAAGTGTTAGCCTAGCGATAATAAGGTATAACAGTGCAGCGTTACTCTCATTTAACTACTTCAAGTCCAGACACTTTCACCCCATTCCAGGCCATTTTTTAGCACTGTCATACCTTGAATGACATTTAGTCATGCATCATTGTATCCTTTTATTTAGTGTGCGCCTGCATGCGCCGTCCGTGGACGTATCCCAGTGCGCATGCTCCAAATTACGCCGCTAAGACTCATTGGTTTCGACGTGAACGTAATTTACGGCCAGCCCCACTCACGGACGAGTTACGCAAACGACGTAAAACGCGAAAAATTTGACGCGGTCCCGACGTCCATACTTAACATTGGCTGCGCCATCTTTTTGGTGGTTTATCTTTAGGCCTGAAAACGCCTTACGTAAACGGCGTATCTTTACTGCAACGGCCGGGCGTACAATCATGAATAGGCGTATCTCGCTGATTTACATATTCTAGGCGTAAATCAACGTACACGCCCCTAGCGGCCAGCGTAAATAGACAGCTAAGATACGACGGCGTTGGAGACGTACGATGGTCGTATCTTAGCAACATTTAAGCGTATCTCACTTTGAGCATACGCTTAAAGATACGACGGTGCAGATTCTGAGTTACGACGGCGTATCTACTGATACGCCGTAGTAAGTCTATCTGAATCTGGCCCCATGTGTTCTTTAGAAATATGTATGTAACATAAGGTAATTTCACTGATTGCACAACTCTTTTTTTCCCACAAGATGGCAATGTCAGCTATGCCTTGTTTAGATAGTGACTGGTTTTATGCAGGAACATTCTAGACAGGATTTAAGCCACAACCATCCCTAGAAAGCAACTCCAATACCCAGGTACACCTGAGAACAAGAGGGAGGGGGTCAGATAAAAAGGAAAGAAAGCCTGGGAAAGAGTGAGGCAGTTGGGGGAGCACGCCAACTGAAGAAGAAAGGGATGAGGAGTGCTGTGCTGTGGCGGTCATCCCACGTGTTGCTACTATCAACCAACTACATCATCAGGGGACCACCAAGAAACGGATTGATTAGAGAGTTGCAGACCCACCATTAATCTGCATCTTTCTGCAAAAAACGTAGTCACAAACCCCATAATAGCGGCTGTGTGAATTGCCCATACCATTCTAGGCAGCCAAGTTGTCTGTTCTCCAGAGTGCTGACATTGTGCCCACCATTACCTCCAACTATTACAACTATGCACATCTTCGAGCCTGGCTGCTGCACCTGGGCCTGCCCCTTCTAAGTATCCATCTGTTTCAAAAGAGTCCCTGCTGACATTACATTCACATCCTTGACACAGACGTCCAAAAAATGTTTTGACTATGCCTACACTAAAATAACTCACTCCTTTTTTATCCTCCTCATCCTTCTGCACAACACCTGCACACCAACCCCCATTTTCATCACTGCTCCTGAACTTCTCCACAACTTTAACCCTGACCTGTCTGGTGTGTTCCTTGGCCTTCATGATGCTGTTTGTTCACTACGATTCTCTAACAAACTGTATTTATACTGAGACTAAATTACACACAGGTGGACTCTGTTAATTAGGTAACTCCTGAAGGCAATTGGTTTCACTAGATTTTAGTTTGGGGTATCATTTTGCAAGTCACGTCTAAAGTCGTCTTGAGATCGCCTTGCCAAATCGCCCCCAAAGTCGTGCCGCCCCTGTGTGAACCAGCTCTAATGGGGCAGAATACAAATGCACGCCACACTTTTCAGATATTTTTTTGTAAAAAAAATGAAAAAGATTTATCATTTTCCTTACACTTCACAATTATGTTGCACTTGGTTTTTGTCTATCACATAAAATCCCAATAAAATACATTTACGTTTTTGGTTGTAACATGACAACGTTTGGAAAACTTCAAGGGGTATGAATACTTTTTTCAAGGATCTGGCCCAGATTCAGAAAGCAATTACGCCTGTCTAACTGGTGTTAGACAGGAGTAATTTCAAATTTTGCGCGCCGTATCACTAGTTTGAATCCTCAAACCATGATACGGCGGCTTCGGGCTTCGATCCGAGAGGCTTACGTCTTCGTAAGCCTTCGGATCTACGCTGTATTATTTTTGCGGCCGCTGGGAGGAGTTCGCGTTGTTTTGATGCGTCGGGATATGCAAATGTGTTTTTACGGCGATCCACGAAGATACGAGTGGTCTTCGCAATCGCTTTCGTCTATTTTTTTTTACGTACTGTTAGAACAGCTTTTTGCTGGTCTAACGGTACGTAGCCCATGTTAAGTATGGCCGTCGTTCACGCGTCAAATTTTTTTTTTTTTTTTTTTTTTTTTACGTAACTCGTTCGGGACTAGGATTGTCCATAAACGACGCTACTCAAACAACGAATGACGTAACGACGTGTTTTCGCGCAATGCACGGCGGGAAATTTGCAAACGGAGCATGCGCAGTTCGATCGCCGCGGGAACGCGCCTATTTTAAATGCTTCACGCCCCCTACTCGCGCAGATGGATTGCGACGGGAGAAATACACTACGCCGCCGTCGTTTACTGGACAAAATCTACCTGGATTCCACGTAGAGCCAGGTAAAAAACGGCAGCGTAGTGTATTTCTGATACTCTACGATAGTCTAATTCTATCTGAATCTGGGCCACTGTATATAGGGAATCAAGCTCAATTACATTTAGAAACACTCTGCTTTTATTACCTCATTTCCATACCCCATACTGCTCATGATGTCTGCCTACCAAATACCATGTTGACATTTATTTAAAAAAAAAATGTCATTGGTGTCAAGCTACTTTGTTCTCTGTGCTGGCTGATTATTGACATCTGTGCCAGAACTTCTGCCTGAGATCACCTTTCCTAGGAGCCTTTAGCCAAGGTCTTGCTTGGTTTTGTGAAATCTCATTAGATTTCTTAGTTTCTCCTGATATCTCCCTGGAAGATACTGGATATGTAGCCTTCCAAGGTGGCAGCTGGAAGGCACTGATTACATCACCAGTGCCAAAGAAGCCTAGGCTAGACATACAAATGCAAGTTGACAAATTTAATTTCCATTGGCATGCAACATGATTACAGCTGTATGCACCTATACATTTTAGTTCATGTGGGAAAGGTCCCCTTTAACTTGTATCCATAATGACAGAATGAGCAAAAAGAAAAAAAAATAAGGTAGCTATAGATATCAGCATAATTATTGTACTACTAATGGTGTTATTTATGAAAAAGTGGTAATGTAAGAATCATATTGTTGTATCATTATCACTGATTATAAAAGTGAAAGAAAATCCAAAATTGCAAGGCGTCACTAGAAAAGGAATAGAGGGAAAATGCAGTCTTTTGATATTTGGGTCTAAGTATTGCCAATGATACAAAAATAGAAGCCAGGGTTGCACAGAAATAACAACAAACAGTTCATAAATGTGTAATGTTAACTGTCCCAGGATAGCTGTCTGTAGAGCGTAATCTTGCTGTCCTTAGTGCTGGTAGACCATTTTCTTGGCCAACATCCGAGCCATGTCTAGCTGCTGGAGCCAAGGTTTTTCTTTAAATTCACTAAAAATAATAAGTTAACATCGCATTACATGACTGTAAAAAAAAAAAAAAAAAATGAAAACCATTGCATACTGAATAATACATATTCATTCCAATTCATCATTAACAAGCTCATAGGTGTGCACAGCCTATTGCATTAGGGTGTGCACCTTAAAGCTGAAACACAAATGCCTTTCCCTGCAGCCTTAGCTGCACTGGACAGTGAATGAATGTGATAGTGCTCTTCCTGTTCATTCACAAACTGAAGCATAGGAAACAGTGTTTCCTATGCTTCCGTTATGAATGAACACAATGAGTAAGTGTGTTCACTGTGTTCATTTAGAAAATGGAGGGACAGGTAAATTATGGTGTCCCAGTACAGGTATTTGCTGTAGGCCCTGTCAGATTGAGACCCTTGGCTTGTGGGGCCTCCCCTGCAGGGACTCAGCTAGTCATGATGTGATTTATACTGTTATGGTTGATAATACATGTATTAGGTGCGTATAGCTTTAAGAGTTTTAGTCCGCCATTTTATGTTTAGTCAGAGTGTATGAGAGTCAGTAGGATTAAGTGCTAGACAAGACCTTATGGTGTTGTATTATACTTTAACTTGTAACAAACTTTAAATGTAAGTTCCATGGGGAATACAGATAAGACTCTATGATCTACAGCTCTCAGCCAATGGGCTTCAGTCTCCCTCAGCTCTCAACCAATGGGCTTCAGTCTCCCTCAGCTCTCAACCAATGGGCTTCAGTCTCCTCACGTCGATATAAGGGGTGGGAGTTCCTGTTTAGGAGAGTCTAGCGCTACACACAGTTTCTGGCAGGTCAGAGAAGATTTCAGTCAGAGGAGAATCAGTGCAGGCCAGAGACCTCCCGTTCAGGAGAAAGTACAGCAAATCGCAGAGTACCCCTAAATACTATAGAATCAGTACTTCAGCGCAATTATCGGATCAATCCGTCGTTCCGACGAAAAGCCTCAAGTCTACCGACACTTCAGTAAGTGCATCTATTCTTCAGCCTAGTCAAGCATAGGCCCCGTATTACTAATCCGGCCGCAAAAGCCGAGGATATATGATAAGCCAAGCCTTATTATCAGCTGTGTGGTCCTCTAGAGACTGTCTGTGGAACCTTTGCGACACTTTGTGTGAACGCTGTGAAGATTTCGACATCTGTCTTAATGCCAGTAAAGCCTTCGTTATATTGACCCCTGTTGTGGACTGTGTTATTACCACCCTAGCTAGCGGGGATACGGAGGCCCCCGGAGCTGTAGTTTCCTGGGGTATACCAAGACTACAGTGGCGTCACGTGACAGAGAGGGTTAATACCATCCGACCCTCACTAAGAGTTAATACCACCAGACCCTGGGCTCCTAGCCCCAAGAACTAAGTAGCTAACCATTAAGCGTATGTGCGTGGTCGTGGGGCTCCCGCTCCCCAGTCATCACATAGTTTTCTGTCGTCACGAACAGTATTCGGGTGTACGCCTTAGCCATTCAGCCACTAAAGCAAGTCCTTCCCCCCCCCAGAATCCGAACTGCGTCATTGAAAGTAATTTTCTCAGCGAGGCGCAAATACAAGTGGTGGGGAAGGTGAAGGAAAGACTGTTAGCTGCCATTGTTAAGTGGAGAAAGTCTGTACCTGAAGGGGTTAAATTGTTTCCAGCATTTCCCGCGTGCGGGAGCGGTCGCAGCTCCGCCCAGTCAAGCCCCGGCGGAGATGCCTCTTCAGTGTGCAATCCGGAACTAGAGAATCCACTCTGTGTTGCACGGAGGAAACATTTGCTGACCGGATCAAACTGTGTCACAAAGGGGACCTGCCTGGGTTGGTGTCTCCTTCTGCACCACCAAGTCTTCCACCTCCAGTTCAGCCAGCACAAGTGCAGCCTACCAAGCCAGTTGAGCCTGAAAGGCCACTCCTGATGTTCGAAGATGATCCTCTCTTCCCTTCTGATCAAAACGTCTTCTTTGGTTATGTGCCGGTCAGTTCCATTCCATCAACCTCAGTCTTGGCACCAGAAGCTCCAGAGTTTACTCCAGCCATCCGCCCACCTACTTCAATCCCATCAGAACTTTCTAGTGTGGGAGAAAGCTCCATAAGTCAAGAGCCATCACTTGCCCCCATTGTCCAAGATGAAGGCGCAGCTGTCAGTCTAGAAGAAGCAAGTATTCAAGGAGAAAACAGTGCTCCAGGAAGCTCGGAAATGGTGTTGCGTAGATCCACCAGATCTAATTTCGGACATCCCCCAGCAAGATATAGGGATTAATCTAATAATTATACATGCAATATATGTAGATAGACTACATACACTTCAGTTAGTATACATATCAAGTATACGTCATTACTAACTCACGGTAGAGGTATCTAATATGTCACTAGCTACCTATTTACCCTATTTAGTGCATAGGAACATACCTGGCCAGTAAGTCTCCTATCCCTCACTTAAGCACTACAGAAAGAAAAGGGTATCCTCTAAAAAAAAAAAAAAAAAAAAAAAAATGTTGTCTAATTGTGTACTTCAGGCATAGAATAAAAATGTCTAGCAAATATTAAAGTGTGTTCTGGGGAGAATAGCTAATAGCCTAAGGGCCCCAGTAGCCAAGGCATTGGGTAGAAAGCCTCTGGCAGCCCAATCCAAAACCTGGTCAGTCTTAAAAGTGTGTTTCCTGTACATAAAATGTGATATTATAGTGTACGGTAAAGTAATATAAGCTTATATAAAATTGTCTAGATAAATATGAAAAAGGTGTAGAGTGTATCACATGCATAGTCTAATAATAGAGAGTGTGTAGAAAAGCTTTATCAATGTATATATGTGTGTACCGGTTTCATAGTCAAAGTGTAATCTAACAATAAAATTCTGTTGTAGTATGCCTAGGAGAGTACAAATAGTGTCCATAGACGTAAATCCTGTTCAAAACTGAGTGGTAATGTTTAATAGGTCTATATTCTGTCTGGGACCCAGATAATCACTTACCCTGTACAAAATGATGATCTCACTTTATCTAAAAATCCTGTAAGGGACATTTATGTGTATAATGCCTCAGGACATATCATATGATCCTGTTCATATATGTTTATTTTTCCCAAAGAACCTGGAATGGACACTGGTGTACAAGTGCCTCAGGACTTCTAGTGGCCCCAAGGTCACCTCGTTCCTCAATCCGTCAGTGCCTTAATCGTCGAGGACAACTTCTGTTTAGTGGTGGGGTTTGTGGTGTCCCAGTACAGGTATTTGCTGTAGGCCCTGTCAGATTGAGACCCTCGGCTTGTGGGGCCTCCCCTGCAGGGACTCAGCTAGTCATGATGTGATTTATACTGTTATGGTTGATAATACATTTATTAGGTGCGTATAGCTTTAAGAGTTTTAGTCCGCCATTTTATGTTTAGTCAGCGTGTATGAGAGTCAGTAGGATTAAGTGCTAGACAAGGCCTTATGGTGTTGTATTATACTTTAACTTGTAACAAACTTTAAATGTAAGTTCCAAGGGGAATACAGATAAGACTCTATGATCCACAGCTCTCAGCCAATGGTCTTCAGTCTCCCTCAGCTCTCAACCAATGGGCTTCAGTCTCTCTCAGCTCTCAACCAATGGGCTTCAGTCTCCTCACGTCGATATAAGGGGTGGGAGTTCCTGTTTAGGAGAGTCTAGCGCTACACACAGTTTCTGGCAGGTCAGAGCAGATTTCAGTCAGAGGAGAATCAGTGCAGACCAGAGACCTCCCATTCAGGAGAAAGTACAGCAAATCGCAGAGTACCCCTAAATACTATAGAATCAGTACTTCAGCGCAATTATCGGATCAATCCTTCGTTCCGAAGAAAAGCCTCAAGTCTACCGACACTTCAGTAAGTGCATCTATTCTTCAGCCTAGTCAAGCATAGGCCCTGTATTACTAATCCGGCCGCAAAAGCCGAGGATATATGATAAGCCAAGCCCAAGCATTATCAGCTGTGTGGTCCTCTAGAGACTGTCTGTGGAACCTTTGCGACACTTTGTGTGAACGCTGTGAAGATTTCGACATCTGTCTTAATGCCAGTAAAGCCTTCGTTATATTGACCCCTGTTGTGGACTGTGTTATTACCACCCTAGCTAGCGGGGATACGGAGGCCCCCGGAGCTGTAGTTTCCTGGGGTATACCAAGACTACAGTGGCGTCACGTGACAGAGAGGGTTAATACCATCTGACCCTCACTAAGGGTTAATACCACCAGACCCTGGGCTCCTAGCCCCAAGAACTAAGTAGCTAACCATTAAGCGTATGTGCGTGGCCGTGGGGCTCCCCCTCCCCGGTCATCACAAAATGACATATTTACTAGCCCCTTCCCCCACTCTCCCTTCTGAAACATCCCCTTCAGCAGCCAGGGGGAGAGGAGAGGAGGGAAGCCAGGCAATAGGTGGAATCTTTATTTATCACTACCACCTTAAGAGTTCAGAGTTGATAACCTCAGTATTTTTTTAAATAGATTTTTATTTTGTGTATTTCTTTCAGATTTGCAGTTATCCAGCATGAGACAAATTCTGCTCTTTGTCTCTATATAGCAACTTTGTGTAATAAAGACCAATCACAGCTGGCTTATTCTTATAAACGGCGTATAGAGATAAAATTCACACATAAGGCAAATTGGTAAGTCATATTCTTTTTTGATGTGCCAAAACATATTCCAATCTAAGAAAAATTATACAGTTTGTTAATTGTGATTGTCTGGAAATAAAGCAGATCTGCATTGCAATAATTGGGAACTAGAAATTGATTCACCTAATACAATCTGTCTGTTCTCCTAATAGAATCTGTCTGTTCTCCTAATAGAATCTGTCTGATTAGGAGAATCACGTCATTTAAAATGTGTCTTAAACCAAAAATAAATGTAATAAATTGCAGCTAACCAATCCTTAAATGTGGTGGTTGCATTTGTTTTCTGTTTTGAGGGCCGGTTTACACCTGAATTGCACGGAAACACGCTCCGCGTTTATGTGCAATTCAGTGCAGTGTGATTTTTAGCCCATTAATTTAAGTGGTCTGAAATTGCACCAAGAGTAGTGCGTACACTACTTTTTAAAAACACACTGCTCCGTACATGGTACTGCGGTACCATTTCATTTAATGCTGGAAAATACATTGTGTTTGCAATCTGCGTTTGAGGCGTCATTAAGAATACATTAACACCCGCAGCAGATCATACACCCTGTGCATTTTGAACGCAATGCAGGAAACACGCACAGAACATTTTGCACCGCGTTCTGGTGTGAACGAGGTGTTAAATGTGTAGGAAATGTGTAGCGCTTTAAAGTGACTGTCTGTTAATGACAGTCAGAAGCACAAAAAAAAGAATAAACAAATTTTGTGTAAAGTAAAACAAATAAAGGACCCTGGAAAATCCAGGGACAAGCACTGTATAACTCGTGTGTGATGAACAGTGTGAAAATAATCTATTAGTGAGATGACACCCGTTGTTGGATACAATTAATCACATATAAAAACATATATACATTGAAAAACAACAGTGATTGTTCATTTCTTTAGAAAGACATGTGTAAATTATTAGCCACTGACTGACAAGTGCAATAATGTCCCGTGAAAGGAAAATAAAACAAATCCTGATGTAAATAAGTAATAGTCAATCTGATGATTGGTGAATAACAAATCCCGTACTGTAAACATCGAAGGAGTCTTTACTGTTACAGGGAATGACACAGAACTAGGGGGGCTCTTTATGCGTCTTAAAAACGTTATGACTTCAGAGATACACCTCCTATGGGATTTAATTTTCCTGGAGCAGTATATCTCTGAAAACATGGTCCCCCGTAGCCTCAGATGGGAAATCCATCCCCAACAAGGAGAACCAGACTTGGACTCCTGGTATAAATATTTTAATGAGGCAGGTATTAATTTCTTGAGTTTTCTTATCACAAAAAAGAAGAACAGGTTACTGGTTCTAGACAAAGAAATTAAGGTACTTAAAGAAAAACTTGTGTTGCATAAAAATTCTTTGGAATATAACTCTTTGTCTTCCCATCTCCAGAGCCATTTGGAGAAAGAGGACAAGGATCAAAGAACAAAAAAACACAAAAAATATTCTAGAGATGTGGGCGACTACAAATCGAATAACGTATTTGGGTGGCAGAAAACACTCACGCCCACCACCCAAATGGACACTGCTCCAGCCGCAGATCCTAGTTCTGCAGCACAACCTGTCCCCCCAGGAGGGTCCACCAATTTGGCATCTCATTTTGGTGTTAAACCCTTACCATCTACAGGTGCCCCCCCCACCCAGGTACCACCTCCGTTACCGCAAAGATTTCAATATTCCAGCCCCCACACGCCCAATTACCCCCCAAGGGGGAGAGGTAATAATAGAGGTAGACGTGGAGGACGGGGACAACGCAGAGGCAATTCTCACCACTCTGGACAACGTTCATCGTATGATCATGGTGGACATGCGGGAAGGGCATCTCCAATCCCTTATAGGGAACAGTATGAGGGTCATCACCCCCAACAGTCATATTACAGCTCACCCGCCGTACCTGTTCACAATAGGTTCTCTCCCCTTAGAGAACACAGGGAATATGGGCCACACCAGTCACGTGGTGGTTATGAACAAACCTCAGAGCATCGTGGCTATCAGGACCCAAATGGTCATGGTGAACAGGGTTTTCACGGAGGCCATCCCTGGTACTCCAAAGGTCCAAACCAAAGAGAGGATGCCGAGCAGGAAGGCGTATACAGAAGAGAAAAGAGAAGGAGGGTATAAGAGGCCAGGGAGTATTTAACTTGAGTTCCAAAACATTGACCGTTGCCGAACAATCTGTGCTTGACAAAGGTCTCAAGTTTGCTCCCTCTAAACCACTAAATAAATTTGGCACGTTTATCGACGTGCAAAAATTTATACGCAAGATTAACATCCAGCGATATATGGTATCTAACACCTATCAGACAGACGGCCGGGCAGCAACTTCAGGGACAGTTCATTCTGGATTATCGAATCCGTCTCTCTTCAATCCCCCTGTTGCTGTTGCCCCCGCCGTCAAGATTTTTAAGGAGTTAGTCCTCAAAGATTTGTCCCAATTAAAAGAAAAACGATTTTCCACACAGCCCCTGTCTAGCCAGGGCGTAAGATCCTTGTGTGACAACAAGGATTTGATCATTCGTCCTGCTGACAAGGGCGGTGGGATCGTGGTCCTAGACAAAACGCAATACGAACAAGAAATGCGTCGTATTCTTGGTGAACCTGGCACGTACCAGGAGATTCCCAATAATCCAACTACAATATATAAAAAACAGTTACAAACCCTTGTAAACAAGGGATTTGATCTCAAAATTTTAAACAAGAAAGAAAAATTATATTTAATTCCCAAAGTACCCAGAATTCCAACAATATATTATTTGCCCAAAATACATAAAGATCCCATCCAACCACCTGGAAGACCCATCGTGAGTGGCATCAATTCGGTCACTTCACGTATAGGCCGCTATATTGATTTTTATCTTCAGCCCCTGGTCAAACAGACTCCTTCATATATTAAGGATACAGGCGATACCATTCGCCTTCTGGAGGGTATAGCAGTACAGGAAGGGTGTATTATGGTCACAGCAGACGTGGCCTCTCTATACACCTGTATTCCCCACCATTTAGGCATAGAAGCTGTACAGCACTTTTTGAACAGAGAGCAGTCTCTCGCTTCATTTCAAAGTGACTATGTTATTGAACTCTTAGAGTTCGCCACTAAACACAGTTATTTTTGGTTTGACCAACGTTATTTTTTACAACTAAGAGGCGTCGCCATGGGGGCCAAGTTCGCACCCAGTTTAGCGAACCTCTTTATGGCCAAGTGGGAGGAGGATGTCGTCTATGCCCACACTGTACCATCCTTGGGCCTGTGGGCCAGGTACATAGACGACATCCTCCTCCTATGGAATGGCAGTCCAGAGTCTTTGAAGACCTTTTTTGAGTCTCTGAACAACAACGATAGGGGCATTTCTTTGACATATGAGTTTAGCCCCACTAAGATCCATTTTCTGGACTTAGAGATAACTATAGTGAATGGTAAATTCAACTTCCAGACCTATTTTAAACCGACGGACCGTAACGGTTACATTCCCATGGGGAGCTGTCACCATCCCTCGTGGCTCCGTTCGGTTCCGCGTAGTCAATTCCTTAGAATACGCAGAAACTGTACAGATGATCACACCTATCTTGTACAGGCCGAGATTTTGAAATCGAGGTTTGTAGATAAGGGATATTCGGCTAGTGATATAGAT
This sequence comes from Rana kukunoris, assembly GCA_029574335.1. Lineage (NCBI taxonomy): Eukaryota > Metazoa > Chordata > Amphibia > Anura > Ranidae > Rana > Rana kukunoris. The sequence continues at coordinate 164,410,766 of CM056052.1, forward strand.
CTCGAGTTACAAAGAGTCCTTTTATTGGATAGGAGGTCACTAATATCTGTCAAACCTAAACGCCCTACGGACGATGGCTTCAAGTTCGCTATGCTGACTACTTATTCTACTCAGTATAAGCAAATTAAGACCATTTTCAATAAACATTGGAATATCCTTAGAGGAGACAAGATATTGGGTCCTTTATTGCCTGAACAGGCAAAGATAGTGTTCAAGGGAGTTCCTTCACTACAGAGCAAGATTGCTCCAAATATAATCAACCCTCCCGTAAAGAGTTCGTTCTTCCATGATTTAGTTGGTTTTTATCCTTGCAGGAGATGCAAAGTGTGTCATCACAATGCTCTCACTACACGAAAAATTTCAGAGTTTTCATCATCAGTCACCAAGAAACAATACAAAATCAAAACGTTCTGCACTTGTGCGACTAAATATATTGTATATTTACTCACGTGCCCTTGTGGCATGCAATATGTTGGTCGCACTATTCGTTGCTTTTCCATCAGGGTCAGCGAACATATTGCATTAATAATAGGTGGGGACACAAAACACCCCGTACCACGACACTATAGGCAACATCATCATAGGGACCCCAAGGGTACTCAGTTTGTCGTTATCGACAAGTACACCCCGCCCTGGAGAGGTGGAGCTATGACCCGTGGGGTATCCCGCCTCGAAACCTTTTGGATATATGAACTCCAGACTTATATCCCATTAGGAATGAATGTCGAATGGGACATTAATTCCTTTATCAATATGTCATAATATCACATTCCGGGTCTTTGGTAATTTTTCTAGTATATTTTTTCTATGTTTTTTCTGTTTTTTTCTCATTATATTGGAACATACAATATGTTCACCATTTGCAATTTATTCCGTGTCCATTTTTCACAGTTATGTATATTCATATGTACGTGGAGATCTGACTCACAAAACACATGAAGCGGTAGTTTTTTCATTAATAGAAGCATACCACCATCATTGACACTAGTATATATGATTGAATTGCTTTATAGATGGTGTCATCGTTCAATATACATTTTATAACATGTAGTGGCTTCATTACTTTGAGCTGCTGCAATCATCCACATTGTGCCATGAATTAATTTGTATTTTCGGCAGTCATAACATGGATTAGTTTCTTTCCTGTTTGCCAGAATGCAATTTTGTGCTGTCAACCAGGCATGGTTATTTGGATTGATTTTAATTAAAGAGCTATATGGTTAGATCCCACTCCATGTAGTAGGAGCGCACATTAGCTGCAATCTAGGTGTGTTCCACATTGAGTATGGCCAGCCAGATTAATATTAATCAGAAACCTACATAACCGGAGCGCACGTTAGTTGGAACGCACGTGCGTTCCATAGCGAGGTCCATGCGAGCGCGCATGCGCCCTCTTTGGATTATTTCCACCCGCCCCTTCGGTCGCTTTGTGCGACGCTTGCTTTTTCCAGCTGGAACGCATATGCGTTCCACAGCGCCGTCGCCTCATATGTGCGCAAGCGCTTATTCTAATTCATTCTGGGGCACAGCCAAACACATCTACCGAAAGGCGTGGTTAGTATACTTGCACCCTATCCGCCATTTGCTAACTCATATACACCTTAGCTGTTACTGGCTCATTAGCCATTGGCTGTAAGAACTAGGCATAAGGAACATCTCGTTCTGTGTCACAGTCATCGTTTCTTATTTTAAACTTTTATATTTTTAGTTAATTACTTCAAAAAATACTATTACAGTTCCACATTTAGCAACCATATCCCATAACATCTAGATCTAACGATATTCTCGTATTTTCACACAATATGTTGCTCACTTCCTGCTTATGCTAATGAGGCCAAACTCACATTGAGGCTTGGATAGCAATGCTATGCTAAATGAGGCCAAACTCACATTGAGGCTTGGATAGCAATGCTATGCTAATGAGGCCAAACTCACATTGAGGCTTGGATAGCAATGCTATGCTAATGTGGTCAAACTCACATTGAGGCTTGGATAGCAAGCCACAGCGCCATCTTGGATAGATGGAAGTGCTGCTTTTCATTGCTGCAGGTGCATGGTGAGTCAGATCTTCACTGATTGGACTGTAATTCACTGTTTTTACATAAATTGGAGTGGGCTACAGTGGAGAGACACCCCAGACGAAGTGCTCTGTCCACGAAACGCGTCGGGAGGACTCCACTGCCGCCCTACTTGTATACAAGCATTTTTTATTCAGCTAAAATGTAAGTTTGATAGCTGTAAATAAATATTTTATTTTTCTACTTAAACGGGATTACGCTATGTGGCCACTTCTTTCTCTTATCTCTTATGCAAACCATTTTCTATGAGAATATCCACTTGGGGATCGCACTCCCAGCTGGGCTTCATCCATCCATCCCACGGAGGTTCTGCTGACCATTCAAAGTATTGCCTTGCCAAGGAGCCCATTGTGATATCAGCCACTACAAGCCTAATTTGACTTTCAGTGGCGTAAGCCATCTGAAGTCAACTGGTTCTGGTAAGCCTGCATTGCTTTCGGTGGTGGGAACAACACAGTGGAGAAGTCATTATTTGTTATTCACCAATCATCAGATTGACTATTACTTATTTACATCAGGATTTGTTTTATTTTCCTTTCACGGGACATTATTGCACTTGTCAGTCAGTGGCTAATAATTTACACATGTCTTTCTAAAGAAATGAACAATCACTGTTGTTTTTCAATGTATATATGTTTTTATATGTGATTAATTGTATCCAACAACGGGTGTCATCTCACTAATAGATTATTTTCACACTGTTCATCACACACGAGTTATACAGTGCTTGTCCCTGGATTTTCCAGGGTCCTTTATTTGTTTTACTTTACACAAAATTTGTTTATTCTTTTTTTGTGCTTCTGACTGTCATTAACAGACAGTCACTTTAAAGCGCTACACATTTCCTACACATTTAATTCTTTTTGCTTCTCTCATATGAGCCGTGTTAGCAGCTAACATTTAACCAAAATTGGCAGCGCGGGGTAATCATCTTCCTTTTTTGTGAACGAGGTGTTAGACTTTTTTTTTACCTTTTTTTTCACTTGGTGTTTCAGCCAGTTACATACTTTGGGCCAGATTCAGGTAGAGTTAGGCTGGAGTATCTGTGATACTCCAGCCTAACTGTCACTTTAAGCCGGCGTTTCTGTTTTCTGTAACCAGAAAACACGAAACGCCGGGTTGGTGTTTCGATGCGATCGGCGCAATTGAATTTCGCCATCGCATCGCAACTTTAATTTAAAAATGGCGCCGGGGGCGTTCCCGCTGATTTACGCTGCAAAAATATGTTAATCAGCGGGAATCGGCAATTCACGATCGTATTCGGGCGCGACGCAGGGACTTTCCGACGTTTCCATAAGCGATACGCGGCGTAAAGATAAAGCAGCCCCCTAGTGGAGTATCCTATGCTAAGTATAGGCGTCGTCATCGCGTCGGAAAAAAAAAATCGCGTCGTTTGCGTAAAACTTTCATGAATGGGGATGTGATGTCATTGACGTTCACTGACAGAATTTGGAGCATGCGCACTGGGATGCATTGCCACTCGACGCATGCGCGGTACGGTCGCCGCGGGATCGCGCTTCGTTTAAATAATACACGCCCCGTACCCGCCCAATTTGAATTCCGCCGGCTCATTTGCGATGCGCTGCCGCAACTTTAGGAGCAAGTGCTTCATGAATAACAGCACTTGCTCCTAAAATTTCGGCAGCGTAACGTAAATGAGAAGCGTTACTCCAGAGCAAAGATGCTCCCATCTACCTGAATCTGGCCCTTTGTGTTTGAGTGGCTCTTCTAGTTAAGAAGGAGCAACTGAAATACCCTTTAGACAGCAGCATTTTCTGGAGAGGGTAGTGTTAGATGAACTAGTAAATTAAATTTAAGGAGTATGCAGAGGTGAGCTGCAATCAGGGAAAGCAGAGGTGAGCTGCGGCTGGAAGGGAAGTGTAGAAGTGAGTTGCGGGTGGGGATGCAGAGGTGAGTTGCGGACATGTTTGGTATGCAGAGGAGTGTTGCGGAAAGGGGGTGCAGAGATGAGTTGCCAATGAGTGGCAGGTGTAGAGGCCCAGAGGTGAGTTGTGATCAAATAAATACAGGGGTGAGCTTTGGACAGGGGGTGCAGAGGTGAGTTGTGGATGGTAGATACAAATAAATACAGGGGTGAGCTTTGGACAGGGGGTGCAGAGGTGAGTTGTGGATGGTAGATACAAATAAATACAGGGGTGAGCTTTGGACAGTGGGTGAAGAGGTGAGTTGTGGATGGTCGAGTCTTGCTACCTCTAACCATGCTCAATCACACTTGCCTTGGTTTTTATAAGTCAGGTCCTTGGTATCAAAAATTGCAGGACACTCACGTACTCAAGTCGGATGAGTTGTTCCTTGTCGAGAGTAGCCTTCAGTCTCTTGGAAGCCATCTTAATCTTTCCCACATGAACACAGCTGTACAATGTGCTTGCTAAGTGGACAATGTGCTTTGGGAGGTGACATTGCTTTGGAGGAGATTTTGAGCTGCAGGGGTTTACTGGCAAATTTTTAATTTTTCTATTAGTTCACGCAGCCTAGTGGCCAGGCTAAAGCACGTGTGATATCATTATGTCCCATCTAATATGTGAAGCAGAAACAAAAGCTAGAGATTTGCTAGTAGGTAAGCTGTCACTGAGTCTTTTTACAGTGTTACGGTTATTAGGCTGTGAAAATAAACTTAGGATATTTCCATTTACTTGTCCTTCTAGACAAGCCATACACAGTCAGATTATTACAAGTTATGTAAGAATAATTTCAGATAGTGAGAGTTTAAGTCTACAAAAAACTATGAAGCAGCAGTTCCACAAATTGTCTATAATGCCGGAGAATTGCAGCTGTTGATAAATTTAATGTTAGAGAAGGAACTGATCTGTTTGTGTTCCAAACAAAATCTGCTTCAGCTCACAAAATATTCTGTCAATTTCAGCACTGTGTCTTGAGATAGCCTAGACCAGTATTTCTCAAACTTTTTTCAGTTGTGATAAGTTCACTTTTGGGAACATGTTACATGTGCCACCCATTTTTAAAGTGGAACTTATAACATGTTCCCACTGATAGAGTCTCTCCCTGATCCACCACTTCTAGTGACAGTGAGCCGGAAAATTTCTCCCCAAATGTGACCCCAGTGCTTACAGAGAGGGGCATGGGAGGGGCAAACAAAGATGCTGTGCTGGTGCCCGAAGTTCTTCTTTTAAAGCAATGATGTTATTGGCAGTAAAAAGGCCAGTGGTTAGCCCGTACAGTGCCCAAGTTGTAATGTTGCACTATAAAAACCTTCGACTATGTGTAAAAAAAATTACAGGCTTGATCCACGTGATGGCTGGTTGACAATTTTTGGGCAATTTGTGGTAATTTTTTTTTTATTATTATTCAAGGCATTTCGGAAGAGCCCAGAAGGCACCCTGTTTGAAAAAGGCTGGTCTAGGCTTTTTGCCACTTGTGACGAAATTGTGGCCCTTTGTTATTTTGCAGCAGTAATTTCTAGTAGCCTCCTGAAACATGTACTCAGTCTATCACTGTCTTCCATAGCATGTCTCCAACCAAAACTTAGCATGTCCCATAACCCAGTAGTCATCAACCCTGTCCTCAGGGCCCACTAACAGGCCAGGTTTTCAAGGTAACTAAAATACATCACAGATGATATCATTTGCTGCTCAGTGATTGCAGTATTCTAGTCTGCATCTCCCCAAGGTAATACATAAAGTCTGGCCTGTTAGTGAGCCCTAAGGACAGGGTTGATGACTACTGCTCTAATCATCATTTTCTCAACTATGTCTGCAGTTTCTGACAGTCTTCTCAAGCAATACCGAACACTATATTCAGGCCTTTGCTGATGTTAGGGGCTTAGTTTGAGGCTGCCTATACCTCGTAAATTGACAACCATTAGTCTGAAGGATGCCCAGTCATAAATATACTGCAAATGATGCATTTGACCATTGCTTACTGAAATAGTCATTACAGAGTTCATTTATGATTGTTTACCAAATTGTATAAGCGTGGACAAATCACTCACTGCAACTGTCTTCGGAGAGATATCTAACCATATGATTTAATTACTTTTACCTTTCAATATTCATTAAAAAAATGAATTCACCTTCAACCCAGTAAGTGACATCATTAAATTCAAGCGGGCAATTAAGTTCAAGCTACAAAAAAGTATCATATTTACCTGGCTAGACTTAAGAAATATATTGCATTTTGCCTTGTTGTCCGACCATGGTGCTTTGAGAAAGACTCTAGGGAAGAATTCAGAAGAAGGGTAGCATGTGGCATTGTTAAATTGCGTGGGCGGTTACTGCTAATGCTGCTGATGGGTGGAAGAGAAATTTGAGCCTTCCAAATGTTATGAATAATATCCAAAGATTCCGGTTCTACTCCTAGTCTTTTCTGAGCTGGATTTTCTGCTGTTTTTGTGATAGGAGGAAACCTGGATGGTGTTGGTGTCATAGGGTGGAGTTTTAGGACAGCATTAGCAAAGTTTTGGCTGCTCTGAGTCCGACAATTGTTATAAATCCTAATCTTTTTCCATTTGTCTTGATAAAGATTATGCAGACTTTTACTAGTCATCTTGGGTTCTGTGAAACCATCCACAACAAATGGGTCCCCAACACGTGTTTTAAATTGTGGATCCCACCTCTTCACTTTGCATAATTTTTTCTGAGTCACAAAAAGCCACTTTTTGATCTTGACATAGATATTCATAGGGAGAGAAATATTTGGGAAAGCGACAAGTGACCACATCTTCATGATTAAATATAATACACAGTCTTTGTGGCCCTGGTGGATACATGTCCTGAGAGGTGTCTGACCAAAAGGAGTCTGACAATCTAAACACAAAACATTACGTGCAACAAAGGCTTTGATCAAAATGATTTGGCCTGCTTCAGCAGCTGCATGAATGGCACATTTGCCTATATCTGGGTGATCAGTTTCACAGCACCATTCTCTGTATGGATGGACACCAATGGCTTCATCTGCCCTTACACCCTTCTTCTGAAGCCAGTCTGCCATTTTCAGATGGCCAAAATGTGCAGCTATGTAAAGGGCTACTCTCTGCTGATATCTGTGTGTGGAAAAACAAAGGTCAATGTTAATAATAATGTACTTGTAAATCTTAGACTCAACTAAAAAATTCAGAAAGGACTTACGCCGACGTATCTCCTGATACGCCGCGTAAGTCCACGGATGCGCCGTCGTATCTATGCGCCTTATTCTTGAAATTAGATACGCCTGAATTTTGGCTTAATCCGACCGACGTAAGTCTCCTACGCCGTCGGATCTTGGGCACATATTTACGCTGGCCGCAAGGGGCGCTTCCATAGATTTACGCGTCAAATATATATGTAAATGAGCATGTAAAATCTGCATGTGATACCACCATCCAGGGCCGCCATCAGGAATTATGGGGCCCCTTACACAGCTTCAGGCATGGGCCCCCTGGAGAACCGGGGGGGTTCTGCCGCCTGAAATTGAGAAGCGGGGGGGGGGCTGCTGCGAATTGAGAAGCGGGGGGGCCTTTACAATAAAATAAGAAATAAAGAAAAATATATATAAAAAAAGAGGGTAGCCATCCACAGCCCTGGAGGCCTCTGGGCCCTTTAATAAAAAGAAAAAAGAGAGAAAAAAAATTATATATATATATATGGAAAAAAGTGTGCGTCACTAGGCCTAGAGGCACATCTCAGCGCCACAGATGTTGGTATGTTTCTAAAAGTAAGTAGTAGAACATAAACAATTGATAAATAAGGATAATAATTAATTCACTTAAAGTCCTAAAAAAGGAAAATAAGTGAAAAAAGCAGCTATCTCAAACACTATCAGCCAAAAGCTAACAGGGTAAACATATAGTATAATATCAAAATTAGAACACAGAGTCCAGATTATAGACTGCGCTAATAGGGCTGGTTAAAATGTCCAACAACATATAATGAGCTCAGATAATGTAGAAAAGAAATAAACAGTGATGGGTGCTTCTCAGAAGATTCTCGGGATCCTACACCTTGTCCCAGATATTTCACCACAAGTGAGGCACACTCCCCTTCAGGGTTTAAACTCACCAGAAAGGCAGTAATATCAAGCCTTAAGAGAATCACTTTTCACCTCAAACATCTGTCAGCCCAGCAGGAGATCAGTAAGGGTTAAAGCTCCACATAAAACAAATAAAATCCGAAATAGTGTAATTCGGCTTTAATGTTTAAAAAGGAACAGCCCTTTACCATACACAGAACCCCCGCTCACAATGCACGTACCATTAATCAGCAGAGATGAGCCATAAAACGACAATTTTCAGATGGAATCAGAAATCCCAGAAATCCCAGAAGCCCTCAGTTGAAGTCGATTTGGAAGACGAAACCGGTCAGGGCGGGGCTAACGCAGCGTTTCCGGAAGTGACGTTTTTCTGTGTTCCACTGGTGGTTTCTGACCAGGAAGTACATTTGGTCTCAGACACTACATGCCTGCTTCTGGGATTTCTGATTCCATCTGAAAATTGTCGTTTTAATTTTGATATTATACTATATATATATATATATATATATATATATATATATATATATATTATAATATATATATATATATATATATATATATATATATATATATATATATATATATATATTTAAAAGGGTGGTTAATATCTGGGGCCCTGACTTTTTTTTATAAAAAGAAATTACAAAAAAAGAGGGGTTTCCATCCGGGACCTCTGGGCCCTTTAATAAAAAAGAAATACAAATAAATATACCTCTGGGCCCTTTAATAAAAAAATAAATTAAGAAAATATAAACAAAAATAAAAAAATAAACATTTATATAAAAAAAAGGGGGTTTGACACATGGGGCCCTGGGGACCTCTGAGCCCTTTAATAAAAATATATTTATATAAAAAAAGAAAGAAAAAGAAAAAAAGAATATAAAAAAAATTAACCTCTGGACCCTTTAATAATATATATATATATATATATATATATATATATATATATATATATATATATATATACCCTTTTTTCATTAAAAAAAGAAAGAAAAAAGGGGGGGTCATCTGGGGCCCTGGGATCTCCGGGCCCCTGGGGACCTCCAGACCCCTAAAAAAAAAAATTGTCCCTTTAACCCCATGTACATTTACGTCGGCAGAATGGCACCGACTGGCACATCAACGTATATTATATACGTTGGTGCCTTGAGGTCGGTCGGAGGTCCGATCGGGACCCCCCCCGGTACATGCGGTGGTCCCCGCGGCTGTACGAGCGATCCGTGCTGAGGGAGCAGTGGTTCGTTTTTGTCCGCCCCCTCCGGATCGCTCCCAGCCAATGTGCGTGCTCCCCCTGCAGTGCACTTCCTCCTCCTGTGTAAACACAGGAAGGAGGAAGTGATGTGATCTCTCCTCTCAGCGTTTTTTTCATCCACCGCTGAGGAGAGATCACATCGCACAGTAAGTCTGCACAACAGCACACTGACACACACTACACATAGGCACATTAACCCCTTGCGATCGTATATGTATGATTACTGTATTTAGTGTCAGTGTGACAGTCAGTTAGTGTTAGGTTCAGGGTAGCCCCCGTACCCCCCCTAATAAACGTTTAACCCCTTGATCACCGCCCTAGTTAACCCTTTCACTCCCTATTGCCACATCACTAAGCGATCATTTTTCTGATCGCTGTATTAGTGTCGCTGTTCCCGCTAGTTTTTTTTTTTACTAAAGACATATGGCTAAATACATTTTGGCCTAAATGTTTGACTAAAATTTAGTTTATTTGATTATTCTTATAACAAAAAGTAAAAAATATTGATTTTTTTTCAAAAATGTCGCTCTTTTTTTTATATAGCGCAAAAAATAAAAATCGCAGAGGCGATCAAATACCACCAAAAAAAGCTCTATTTGTGGGAAGAAAAGGACGCACATTTTTTTTGGGAGCCACGTCACACGACCGCGTAATTGTCAGTTAAAGCGACGCAGTGCCGAATCGCAAAAAGGGGCCTGGTCATTTACCTGCATTTTGGTCAGGGTCTTAAGTGGTTAATAAAGAAAAAAATAGAAATATATTAAAAAATATTTTTTTATCAAAAATAAATTTAAAAAAGAGGGGGTTGCCATCTGGGGCCCTGGGGGCCTCCGGGCCTCTAAAAAATAATAAAAGAAAACAATTGGCCCTTTAATAAAAAATAAAATAAAAATATATAAAAAATATATATTTTTATAAAAAATAAATAAAAAAAAAAGGGGTTCCCATACGAGCCCCTGGTGACCCCCCCGGGCCCACTACTCAAGGTGTAATGCGCACCATGCAGTAGTGT